>CM040121.1:225689795-227039467 GCA_022559845.1 Amorphophallus konjac | reverse complement strand
ATTTTGGTCTAGGGCATCACACCCAAGAGGGGGAAGAGAATCTCTCTCTTAACACAATCTTTTCTCACAAATTCTTCATTAACTTCTCAAATGGCACTATACATAGGCTTATATAGAGAATGGCAAGGGGTGGGGGGCTGAGAATTACGTGGGAGAGAGGGGAGGGAGAGGGGCTGTGCCCCCTTGACTATGGTGGAGAAGGGAAGACCAAAGGGGGGGACAAGGGGCTACCTAACTTGGAAAATTAAGGGGAGGGGAGTCAAGGCTTGGTAGGTGGCTGCCTCCCCTTGGACCAAGGAAGGGGAGCGCCCCCTTCCACTAGCCACCAAGCCTCCTTTCCTTAGCCCCTTTCACACCTAGCACACTAAATCCCTTAACTTGTTCACATTGAACCCCTTTGGCCCATTTAAGGCCGAAAACTCATTAACTCTAGCCCATTAGCTATCCTAGCCCATTTGCCATATCATAACACAATTGTCCAACATGGACTACAATAGGGCCCAACATGGCCAAAAAAAGTGAAATAAGGATGATGGCTTGGCCGCTGCGTCCGTGTCCTCCGCGAGCTAACCGGGCCCTAGCGTGTCCTCGTCCATCGGTGTGTATTGCGGCGTGTGTCCTCACCAATTCTCCCCGGGTGGGAGGAACTCGACCTCGTCGAGTAAGGGTCCCGAGGCTTGAGCTCTCCGCGTGTGATCAAGGCATCGTCTGGCACGAGTCGTCCTCTCCAATGCACAAAGAAGTGTTGGTAGGCTCGGTTTCTAGTGGTGATCACCTGCTCATCCAATATACAATCTATATGCTTGCGTTGAGGCTGGAAGAGGTGGACTCTCGGGTGGTGTGTCACTCAAAATAGGAGGAGAAAGCCCAAAACTCACTAGGGATCGCCGCGAGGTTCCGATATGCTACCAGATCTGAAACACTAAACGTCGAACTGACACCATAGTCATCTGGTAGTTCAATAACGTACGCATTCGAACCCAATTGTTTCATGACTCGGAAAGGGCTGGCATCGCGAGCCTAGAGTTTCTTTACAGTCCCCAAGGGGAAACCATTCAGGTATGACCCTGATCATGACGTACTCTCCCTTTTTGAACTCACAGGCATGTCGGCGTGCATCAGCTAACCCCTTATACATGCATGGCTGGCTTTTTATTGGGACACGACTTTATGCAAACTCCAAATGCATGACAAATAAACAGTATAAGCAAAACTGACTCATACATGACCTTAGACAAACCTGTTGAGTAGTGGATAGCGGATCTAGAGGGGAGGGGTGAATAGATCTGCCCCTCTTTTCGTAATGCAACCCTCTATATCGCTAGATAAAATAAATTGCAGCGGAATATAACTAACTTAACGAAGGACACAACGATTTGCTTTGCAAGATGATTACGTAATATAGAGATTGAACCTAAGCATGCATCTAGAACGAAGCAATCACATAAACAAACCATAACACAAAGGATTTTTAGGTGGTTCGGACTAAATCCCCAGTCCTACGTCCACCCCTCACCAAATCCGGTGAGGCTCCACTAGTGCCACGCACTGAACCGCAAATCAGAAAAACCTCCGATTGCCTTCCTACTAACCACCGGTAGGGACGTCAATCACCGCAGATCAGAGAACTTCCGATTGCCTTCCTACTAACCACCGGTTGGGATGATCTTCAGTTTTGATTATTTGAAAGAAATGGAAAGAGAACAAATAGAAATCACTCAAACAAGATATAGAATATGCTTAGAGTAAAAAGATCTTGTCTGAGTTGCAGGAGCTTGAATCTGATGCTTCGATGGTGTCTTCTTCCTTGAGAGATGATCTTCCTTGAATCTCTTCTAGTTGATGAGGAAGACTGTGGATGTAGCTTGGATCTTCCTTTTGATCTTCTTGAGTTGATGAAGAGGTTTGAGGATGCAGTTTAGATCACCCTTGAGATGATGAAGAGGATGAAGGATGCGGCTTTATCTTCTCTTGGCTTAGGCTTGATCTCCTCTTGAAGTAGCTTGAATCACTTGATGATTTGATGAAGAACTTTGTCCTGGAGTACTGTTCACGGCTACAGTACTCGAACTCCTCTCCCTTGAACACACCCTTGCAGCCTCCTCTGATCTCCCCTCTTAGTCTTAGGGTTTCCAACACTCTTGTATTGATTTTGTAGACTTTGAATGGTCCTTGGACATCCCCCAGACCAGATCCACAATCCATGGGGGATTGGGTGACTTTGGGGTTAAACAAATGGGTAGAAAGACCTCTCCTCGAGCTTGAAACAAAAGTCAACAAAATGGGGCCTCGGGGCTGGCGGTCGACTGGAAGGCATGGGGCGGTCGACCGGAATTTTACAGTTGGTTGATTTTTCATCTCTGGCAAAATCGGTCGACCGGGCGCCTAGGGGTGGTTGACCGAAACCTGTAAAAACTGGAGTTTCTTGTTTCTGGAAGAACTGGTCGACCGGCCACTACCCACTGGTCGACCGGAACCTGTAAATTCTGAAGTTCTTCGTCTCTGGAAAATCTGGTCGACCAGCCAAGGTGTGTTGGTCGACCGGAAAGACCTATACCTGTAAAAATGAAGTGTTAGCCCAAACAAACATGTCCATATGTCAAGATACTCATGTCCTTATCAATTCCATGCATTTTTGGGTTTGGTTTATGCATTAGATCATTTGAGCATTTCTAAATTTTGTTCCGGGGGCTCCGCCCCCTGAAACCCCCGTAAGGGGCGCTGCCCCATTGACCCCCGCGACCTGACCGCGCAGGTCAATCCGTGTGCGAGGGCGCAATCATTGAGCTTTCACATTTGCCATCTCCACTCCATTCCTTATCCATTCATTGGCTTACCTGTCATGAACAAAGCATCACGTATGTCAGTCATATGAGAGTGGAAAATAACAATGACTTATAGTGTTTAGCCATTATCAAAACCATGAATATCAAATAACTCAAATGACCTCAGGAGCACAACAAAACCTAGACACCCATAAGTAATACTCGTATACAAACGACACAATCTAAAGTTGGGAACTCTTAGACACTCTAACATGTACCTACTGACTTCTTAATGGGGGTTCAGAGGTGTGGGAGGATCACACCCAATTGCACATGGTCCTGGGGCTGAGTACCCGGGACGGCAGCCTGCTCTTCCAAAAGCTCATTAAAGAACTTCTCCGCGAGTTCTGGATCTGGTTCATAGCTGACCGGCACTAGCTCAGGTGTGGGGTCGCGGGCTGGAGTGTCCGAAATAACCAACGATTCCCGTGTGGGACACTTGGCCGCAAAGTGGCCAATCCCACCACACCTATAGCACTGGTCACACGGCCCTGTACTTGAGGATGCTCCACCTGTCATCGGCCCCTTTCCCTTGTCTTCTCGACGGGCCGAGGGTAGGGGGAGCTGAGGTCGGGTAGGCAATGTGGGCTGCAGAAGGCGGGGAGTGGGGAATGTTGATTGCTGGCTAGGAGAAGGGTCTCTTGGAGGGAGAGAATGAGGTCCGAGAGTAGTGGGGTCCTAGCGAGGGGGTTCCGGAGGACGAACCACCAGAAATCGACTATAGGAACTGGGCATGGTACGAGAGTCAGACCCACACTGATGGATGGTCCCCGGTCGAGCGAACTGACTCAAACTGCTCTAACTCGAGAGCAACCGGATATACGGCCTCCAGGGTGGTCACATTGCAGCGAAAGAGTTCATACTGAAAGTGGGGCCGCAGACCACGACGGAAGCGGGAAACAGGCATCATGCTCTCTTCTGAGATGCCACATCGTAAAAAATATTCATCAAACTCTGTGATGTACTCTGACACGGACCGATCCCCTTGGTTGAGATTCTGCCACCTATCAATGAGCCTCTAATGGTATGTGGCAGGAAGATACTTGGTTCTAAGTCTTTCCTTCATCTCATCCCAAGACTCAACCTGGGGCTCCCGACGCTGAAATAGCAAGCTCTCCACATTACTCCAATAAGTTTGCGCTTGCCCTAACAGCTTCATTTTAGCAAACTTGACTCTCTGGTGATCCGTCATCTCGAACCACTCGAAGTACTAGTCTATGCCGGCCACCCAATCAAGATAGACTTTTGGGTCCAAGGACTCGTCAAAAGTGGGAGGGTCGGCTCGCACGGTCCTGAGGACTCTATCAACTTCTTCATCCCTCGGCTATTGAAAGCCACAACGGCGTCGACCATACCCCTCGTAAGCATTATCGGACCCATAGTCCTCGAGACTAAGGTCACGATGCTGTGGTTCGATGGCTCGGTGAGGGGCGGGCTGAGGAGCATGTGCGGGCTGCTCTTGTGCCGGGGGAGCCGGTTGGACCTGGGCCTTGGGAGTGATTTGGACTTGGGCCACCATAGGAGCAGGTGCGGGTGGGCCCTGGGCTGCTCCTGGAGGGTCCCCGTGTGACAATCTATCCAACCGTCCAACCAGACCTTGGACAGATTTGTCGGATGACTCCATACGTTCCTCCATGGCCCTAAGGCGACCATCCATATTATCGGAGAAGCTCCGAAAGGTAGCCTCGGACTGGTCCAACCGGGCTATGATGGCCATCATCGCCTCATGCAAGGAGTGAAAGTCTCCCGAGGCGGCATCCCGTGGGTTTGCCATAGATGCGGGGTGATGGTATTGGGTACCTCGCCGGGTGGGCATGCAACGACACAAAGGTTGGAATGCACTAACTAATGCAAACTGAGGAACCTAGACTTAACCAATATCCGGTACGGGGCGGAGGTATGATCCGAAGACCGAACTGACGCAAGTGTGCAACCTTCCCAATAGGCATGACCCATTGTTCCAGGAACACCTTTTAATATACCAGGTATAGGAATGGAATGCGACACTACCCTAGACTCAAACCACGCTCTGATACCAATTTGATGCGGGACGGGTGACACGACCGGGCTAAGACGTACGACCGACTCAAAGTGCGGCCAGCACTAGCACACTAAGGTAAGCCGAGCGGCTGACTACTGTGGCGTTCTCCGGGTGGAGACCTCTCTCAACAAGAACTCTAACTAGCCCGGTGATCATCCCTTGCGATGGAAACGTGGGATCGCAGTGGTTAAGGAACCAGTGTCGCCTAGGGGTTTCCTGTTCGGTCTCGGTGCTCGACTGGGCCTATGGAACGGGCGCTCACAGCTCACAACCACGGTGATTTGAAGCTAGCTATCGGCCCTATTCTCACAAACGCAGCATGATAGAAAATATACTAAATAAGCAATGTGAGTGTATAACGAGACACGTACCTCTACGACTAGCGTGTGGGGAAGAAATCCCGGCCGAATCCGACAACCCCAATACAATGAATAACCGTACAATTTCAGAACCTAATGGCCACTCCACGCAGGGAGGTAAAGGGCTACAAACACCAATTTGAGGTTGCTGGAATCTGGGTTGACGGGCTGCACTCGTAGGAGGCGAGGAGGCGAGCCGAAGTCGACCGGAAGGCCAAGATCGGCCACCGTCCGATTCTGCCCGCGTTGGTCACCCTGTGCAGCAATCTTGCGGAGGCCGGTACGCCAAGATCCGACGTCCGAACGGGGTGCTGTTTGTTGGAGAATGTCGACAACAGGATGAAGATTCTCTGCTACAAAGGGCGGGATCAGATGTGCTCAGATCTAAGTGTGGCCTCAACTGTGCTCAGTCTCAGGTTCTACGCACACAGAACTGCACAGGAAGGCTAAAAATTATGGTGAAAATCAATTCGGCGTCGGAATGGGATGCTTGTTATTGGAGATCGTTGGTGACGTCCCAAGAAAGACGCAGACGAAAGGGCTTGCACAGATCTGGAAGGAAGGAGATGAGCCAGCTTCTGTAAGTTGCCTCTGCTTCTAGGTCGGATCTGCATAGAGGGGTATGCGCAGTCCCACAAGAATCTCCGCCACGGCCAGCACCGACCTTTGAACGACACGAGCTTGGCAGCAACGCGAAGAGGACAGAAAATTGTACGACCACTCAGAATCTCAGATCCATAGGACTTGAGAGTAGAGGCATAGAAATTACTTCTCAGGAAACTAAGGATCTGGGACAGCAGGCTCGGACAGGCTTGCGCGACTTCACGAGAAGAATTGTTGCTGGCGATCTAGAGCTCTGATCGATGCGAAACAAGCGCCAACTTCTTCCTGACTTGCAGAAGCTTCATTGAAATTTTTCGTAGAACCAGATACGAAGAGGATAGAGATGATAAGGGGGGTGAGTCGCACGCCAAGCAAATCCCCTCACAGGATTTTGGTCTAGGGCATCACACCCAAGAGGGGGAAGAGAATCTCTCTCTTAACACAGTTTTTTCTCACAAATTCTTTATTAACTTCTCAAATGGCACTATATATAGGCTTATATAGTGAATGGCAAGGGGTGGGGGGCTGGGAATTACGTGGGAGAGAGGGGAGGGAGAGGGGGTGTGCCCCCTTGACTATGGTGGAGAAGGGGAGACCAGGGGGGGGGACAAGGGGCTACCTAACTTGGAAAATTAAGGGGAGGGGAGTCAAGGCTTGGTAAGTGGCTGCCTCCCCTTGGACCAAGGAAGGGGAGCACCCCCTTCCACTAGCCACCAAGCCTCCTTTCCTTAGCCCCTTTCACACCTAGCACACTAAACCCATTAACTTGTTCACATTGGCCCATTTAAGGTCCAAAATCCATTAACTCTAGCCCATTAGCTATCCTAGCCCATTTGCCATATAATAACACAATTGTCCAACATGGACTACAATAGGGCCCCACATGGCCAAAAAAAGTTAAATAAGAATGATGGCTTGGCCGCTGCGTCCGCGTCCTCCGCGAGCTAACCGGGCCAAAGCGTGTCCTCGTCCACCGACGTGTATTACGGCGTGTGTCCGCACTAGATATTTACCACATTGGTAAACCTCATTATGAGTCAAGGAATAATGATGAATGCCCAATTCATGCACATGCACTCAGTCATTCAGAGACTTGATGCCAGAATGCTTCACTTAGAACAGACTGTTGATAGTCAATGGATAAAATTTGTATATGACAAGCACAAGTTTGACTTAAAACTGCATGGTGTATTGGATTCTTTACTGAGAGTGTGTCAGCAAGCTGGAGATATCTTGGACAAACTGTAAGACACTCAGACTACATCTTTTGAAAAACTCACTCAAACTATTGACCACTCTTATGATATCAAGATAGCTCTTGAACTTGTAAAGATTCAGATGAATATACTAAAACAAGATCAACATGAGCTCAATCAGAAAATTGACTCTATATCTGATAAACTACATGGGAGTGTCATAGAACTTGGAAACACCTGTGGAAAACTAGATATAGTTCAGACACAAGTTCAGAACTTAGCTAACAATTTCAAAACTATTGTCACTGAACAAGCCACCAGCTCCTCTACTTTTATGGCTGATATACACAACCAGCAGACCTTACAAATAGAAAATCTGGGTAGCATGATGCAAAACTGGTTTGTTGATATGACAACTACTGTCAAAGAGCTTCATGCCTTAGTCAAGCAGAATGACCAGAAAGTGATGGCTAAGTTTGCAGCACTTGGAACTAAAGTTGAAAGAATTCCATATCCAAGGGCAATACCTCTACGGGGCAGTTCTAGCAGCACTCCTCCCAGAGGAAGGGGAAGCTCCAGAGGTACCAGTTCTGGCCGAATAGGTTCTGCTGATGTCTAAGAGTCCTCCAATTGTTTTTGATAATGACAAAAGGGGGAGAATTTTTAGTCATGTATGACAGTTCATAGTTGATAGTCTGGAGGGACAGAAGTCTGGTCTGGAGGGACAGAAGTCTGGAGGGACAGATGCTGATGCTGAGCAGATACTTACTGATGCGGATATGCTGATATGTTTCTGATGATACCAACTGATGCTGATATGCTGATGTGTTTCCGATGTTTATGTTGTAAAAATGCTCTGAATGAGTCTCTTTTGTCTATTGAGATAATTAATCAAAAATCCGTTTATTTTTCTTATTGTACACAGAAATGTCATTACTGCATATTACATATTTGTGTTGAATGCATATTTGTGTTGAATGTTACTATTGCTATGTGAATAAAGTCTGTGAATGATGATTAACAACTTGTGATCTCACCTGCTTGAGTGTTTAGAATTGAATGAGTGTGTGAAGAATGATTGTTTAATTCATTGACTGTTTTGAGCATACATGACTCATAGTTGTCATCATCAAAAAGGGGGAGAGTGTTGGAACCCTGGTTTTGAGAATGACATTCTATGAATCATGTTAAGACTAAAATGAATAAACTCTTCAATCTAATCTATTAGGTGTTGAGGATAGCTCCGAGGGCTGCCAATTTTTTCTGGAAAATCATCCACCGTGCAGTGCCTGTTGACAGCAGGGTGACTGATTGTGGCATTTCTATGGCTTCCAAATGCAGCTGCTGTACCACACCTGAAGTTGAAGACCTCAACCACTTCTTCATCAAAGGGGAATTAGCAGCTGATCTATGGGCCTGGATCACACCTCTCATCAATGCAAAGGTACATCTCAGTGAACATATTACCATTCGATGCTGGAATATATTGGCTGGTACCAGTTTGTCCTCGGCCTACAGCTATATTGGACTGAATGGAGTAATTTTAATGCTCTGGGAATTATGGAAGACTAGATGCATAGCAAGATTTGACTGTATCATGCCAAACATTAGTGGCATAAAGAAGAGAGTTTGTGAAGCTATCAACATCTCCCTGGACAAAATCCACTTCCATGGATTCCTCTCCAATATGCATAAACATAGCCAGGCTTTGTTTCACTTTTATCCGAGGATAGTCCCAAACCTACCAATCCTTGTGCAATGCAAATTATCTTCCTCCAATTTTACTCTACATGTCGATGGGGCCTCCAAAGGAAATCCTGGAATGAGTGGTGGAGGAGGATGTATCCGTGACCCTGCGGGCAACCTGATTGTAGGTTTTGCTTTTCACTATGGCTTTGGGTGCAACATTCTAGCCGAGGCAAGGGCTTTACATGATGGTCTAGCTCTAGCTTTACACAGTGACATTCAGGTGGGTGCTATCTACTGCGACTGTGCTTTGCTTGTTAATGCTATTCAAAAAGGAGTGGCCCCAAATTGGACCATCCTCCCTTGGTGGAAGGCAATTCTTGATCAAGTAACCATATGTGGTTGCTCCGTTCAGTACATCTTCAGGGAGGGTAATCAAGTTGCTGACGCACTAGCTTCTTTTGCTTGTAACACTCACAACAACAACATATACACTCAAACTAGTGGGCTCCCTCGGCTGGCTAGGGGTGCTCTCCGAGTGGATAAAATAGGTCTCCCTGTTGTTCGAACCTGTAACAGATGACCTTTGGATTTGCAGATCTGACAGGTTTCGAGTGCACATTGTACAGACTTCACTTTCTCACAATGTACAGACTTCAGCAGCATAAGAGAGGGCAGTGTACAGACTTCACATTGCATTGTACAGACTTCACAATGTACAGACAGTACAGACTTCACAAACTATGCACCTCGTCAGCAGTGAATGGACTTCACTGTACAGACTTCACAATGTACAGACTGAACAGAATTCATAATTTACAGACTTCAGCTGCGAATGGGAGGGCAGTGTATAGACTTCCCTAGTTCAAGTGTATAGACTTCAGATTGCATTGTACAGACTTCACTTTCTCACAATGTACAGACTTCAGCGCATAAGAGAGGGCAGTGTACAGACTTCACATTGCATTGTACAGACTTCACAATGTACAGACAGTACAGACTTCACAAACTATGCACCTCTTCAGCAGCGAATGGACTTCACTGTATAGACTTCACTGTACAGACTTCACATTGCATTGTACAGACTGAACAGAATCCACAATGTATAGACTTCAGCTGCGAATGGGAGGGCAATGTACAGACTTCAGCAGCGAATGGACTTCTCACAATGTACAGACTTCAGTAGCATAAAAGAGGGCAGTGTACAGACTTCACATTGCAATGTACAGACATCACAATGTACAGACAGTATAGACTTCACAAACTACGCACCTCTTCAGCAGCAAATGGACTTCAATGTATAGACTTCACGGTACAGACCTCACAATGTACAGACTGAACAGAATTCACAATGTACAGACTTCAGTTGTGAATGGGAGGGCAGTGTACAGACTTACAGACTTCACTGTACAGACAATGAATGCGCCAGTCTCTAGAGGACTGTACAGTTTTCTTTACATTTTATATCTCCTTGTATTTTTAGAGGCTTGGCCTCTTATGATTTGTTCATATTTGGAAAATCAATAAAATAAAGCATCAAGTGGTGATTTGGTGGAGTGATAACATTCCCTTCCTCTGGAATGGGGGTGCACTCTCCCTTCTTCCTGCTTGATGACTTGGCTTAAAAAAAAATCTATTATGTGTCTTAGTATTAGACAGGTTGTTGCATGATCATTCATAGAGTTCATCAACGTCGATGCAGTTTATGTTTATGCATTCATATAGGTCTGTGCATACATTGTGAGTCTTCATGCAAGGACGGCATATAGGTCAATGCATATTTTGCATGTCTAAGGATAGCAAATAAGTCAGTGCATTTCTATCGTCTTAGGCACATCAGGTCCGTGCATATTCTAATCATCATGCAGGTCGGTGCAATCTTTATGGAATGCATATGCAGTCGATGCATATTTTACCGTAAGTGTTTTAGGGTCAGTGCATGCCTCTGAAGTAATGCACACAAGGTCGGTGCATTTTCGTTTGTAGAATGCACATGTAGTCGGTGCACGGTTTTGCCTTACGCTTATGGAAGAATAAGGTCGGTGCCTGTCTTTGTGTTCTCCTAATAAGGTCGGTGCAAACTTCGCTTCTCTACTCATAGTCAGTGCAAACCCTACGTGAATGCACACCAAGTCAGTGCATGTTCTGATGTGTGTTCATAAGGTCAGTGTAGTTTTTGCCTCGAGCATGTAGAAGTCAATGCATTCTCTGCATATAGTAGAACAAGTCGGTGCATACTATGCCTTGTGCAATATAGGTCCGTGCATGTTTTCATCTTAAGTGTATAATGGTCAGTGCAACTTTTCCATCAGGCTTGTATAGGTCGGTGCAATTTTTGTTGCTGCACGCATGCAAGAGTCGATGCACGTTTTAACATACGCATACAAAAGTCAGTGAACTTTCTGCATTCTTCACATTAGGGTCGGTGCAATCTTTATCTTCGCATGAAAGGGTCGGTGCATATATTTGTCTTATGCATACAAAGGTTAGTGCACGTTTACTTAATGCATGTAATGGTCTATGCACTCACGTCTATGTATGTACCTAGTCGGTGCATGTTTGTCTCATTCATATAATAAGTCCTTGCATATGAATGTTTATATGAACTGCAGCTCAGCAAGTGTTTGATTAAATGCTTATGTTTTAATGGGTAGGATAAATGAAATTCCCATGAGTAAAGCACGTGTTCCAAGACTAGGTGACTGAAGCACCTGATTCGAGGAGACTTGCTCTCCAAGAACTCTCAGTCGTGTGTCCTTCTCTCATCCTCCAGATCTGACACGTGGACTCCGTTAAGCGCACTCTTGGTGGAATTTCTGGGTAGGAAACGTGATTTCCATGCGCCTCTAATTCCTGAGCTTTATATATAGAAGACCCGGTCGCGCCTTCTAAAGATGATGGAATTTTAAAGAATAAGTCTGAGAGAGAAAAAAAGAAGAAGAGATCTGAGAATAAGAACAGAGTGCCGTATTTCAGCAGATATCTGAGAGAAAGAAGAGTGTGAGTCTGAGAGTGATAGGTGATAGAGAGATAGTGAAGAAGAGGGATCTCGAAAGAAGATATCGTGAAGCAATTGAAGCAAGTCTTGAAGATCTATTCTCCACTGTGTCCTCTGGATCAGATCCAAGGCACATCATTCCTATGTGAGCATTTCAGTTTGTCTTTATTGTCAGTCTTCCGATGCTGAACATTTTGATTTTCTATTTTCATTTTTCATATTTCTTCTAAGCTGTGTATCAGAGGTGGCATAAGCTGTAAGGCCCAGCGGCAGAGGTGGATTCCTATGGATAGCTAAGCTGTAATGCTCAGCGGTCGGCAAAGCTGCAATGCCCAGTGGTTGGCAAGCTGTGAGGCCCAGCTGATGCAAGCTGTGATGCGTAGCGGTCTGTAGGCAAGCTGTGAGTCAGCAGTAATCCACACTCTGGATTAAGTGTGGGGTGGACATAGGTCTGGAGGACCGAACCACCTAAAAAGTTCTTGTGCATTGTGGTTTACTTTCCAATGTGTCAACCGTTAGATGTATGTTGAGCACATTTCTACCTACGTTCCTGATTGCTTTTAATTCCGCATTAGTCTAAAGTCTTCAGGGTAAGTTTTAATTTGATCAAGTTTTTAGAGGGAGATTAATTCACCCCCCCTCTGTATCTTGGTTTGCACCACTACATCATGCTAACACACCGATGATGAGGATTTCATCGACTTCCAACCCGCTCCTCCCGAGCTGGAGGATGGTGGCCAGGCAACCGTCAATGAACTCGTGGAAATCAACTTGGGCGAAGATGAAGCCCACCTGCCAACATTCGTCAGCACACTCCTCACCAAAGCAAAAAGGCAGGACTACCAGCAACTCCTACTCGAATACAAAGACTACTTCGCCTGGACATACAAGGAGATGCCAGGGCTGGATCCCGCCGTAGCGGGGCACGAGCTAGCTATTTCTCCCTTAGCAACCCCAGTCAAACAGTCATAGTGGCGCATGCGCCATGAGTTGGAACTCCAAGTTTCAGCAGAAGTCAACAAAATGGCGGAGGTTGACTTCATCGAGCCGTGTATCTACCCGATCTGGCTCACCAACATAGTCCCAGTGAAAAAGAAGAATGGTGATGCAGGACGAGACACGGACACGACAAGCTCGTGACTGCCCCTTAACGAGGGAAGCGTCAGACGTGCGCGGTTGAGAAACTGGCAGTGAGCTAGGGTGATCGGCTCTCTCGTGTGCCCGGATCGGGTCACGGGACGGTCTCGCACTCTCTCGTAGCAGCGGTAATAAATAGATAAAGCGAGCTAGAGATCCCTACACATGCTCTCTAGCAGCGGCATAAACAAGCATATATGAAATTAAGCAAATGCCAAGTAAGGAGCGAGGACGATACCTCCACGCGCTCGGCGTGGGGACGACGGACCCGGCCGAAACTTGTACTCCCGGGACAATTAATACACCATATTACAGCAAATGAATTACTACCCACTCCACGCAGGGAGGTAAAGGGCTACACAAACGGGCCCGGGAGGACCGAATTCGGGTTGACGGGCGGCTTCTCGCGTCTCTTCGGCAGCACCCGAACTAGTGACAGTGGGACCCACGTGCTGTCCGGAGGGACCGTGCGGGACCCGGTGTCACCACTGTGGTGGGGACACTTGTGGAAGTGTTCCCTGGGCTGGCGGCAAGCTGGTTCGCCGGCCGGAGGCCGGGCGGCTCCGTTCGGCACCGGTCGGAATGACCGGCCACGGACCTGTCGGTTCTGTTTTCCGGCGCGCGCTCCGGCGAGAACGGACGCTGCGATCAGCCCCGACATTGGAATGCGACGAAACTGGCGCCGTTGGAAAGATGCTTCAAAGGGCTTCAACCCAAGGTGATTACAGAAAAATAATCAAGCCTGTACTTATGATGGGCGAATTTTGAAGATTGCTGTTATATAGTTCCTGAAATCTCAGGTCAACAGAGAACTTTCCTATAGATTGCCTTTGACCATGAGGTAGACGTCCGAATCGGGGGTTGTGTTCTTCAGAAAAGTTGTGGGAAATCAAGTTACGAAACCAGGACTTTTTTTGGATCTGGATTTGGAGGTGGTGGTGATTTGTTCGGATTTTTGAAGTGGAGGGTGGTCGGATCTGAGATCTGACTGACAACACTGTAGTTGAGGAAGAACACGAATTTCTAAAAATAGATAGAAGGCTGATAAAAAAGTAAGAAAATTTGTGGAGGTAGGGCGTGATGGACAGAACTCCCAGTAAAATTGGGAGGGTTTGGACAAATCAAAAGATGGTCGGAGGGGGAGAACTCAGAGGTTCTATCACTGTAGATAGAAACCTGGCAGATCTGGGATGACAGGTTGGACGAAAATGTAAAAATACTAAACGGTGGATTTTGGGCGTGAAAATTTAGGTGGCACTTGGGATGCAAGGGTAGAACACACCATAAAAATTTCAGCTTGAGATCTTCACGTGGAGAGATCAGATATTCGGAGAAGAAGTCTCTATCCAGGATGGACAGAACACCGAAGGCGGCTCCGCGGCGGCGTGATGGCGGCACGAACGGCGGCGGTGGCGGCACCGATGATCACCGGAGGTGGGGGGAAGGATATATCACTCTAGAATGGGGGTTGGGGATGAAGAAACTAGGGGGAGAGAGAGGAGAGGTCGAAATTCTCCAAGAGAGGGGTTCTTGCACAATGATTTTTTCACTTTCATTAATTCAATCAATTGGAAAATACAAGCTATATATAATAAATGTAAAAAGACACTAAATGCCCATAGATCTGGGGTTTTGAAGGGCATATCAGGGAGTTCCTAAATATTTCTCCCATGTGGTCAAAACACTTAATATCTATTTTAATCTAACTTAGACCAATTCTATTCAAACCTACCTAATTTTCACCAACCAAGCCTAATAAGGCCAAAGGAAGAGGGCGCCCCCTTCATGGGCCTCCCTTGGGCCAAGTATGGTTAAAGGCCATGTAACAAGCCCACTAACCATACTAGACTCGTCCACCCTTGGTGGCCCATGAGAGGGAGAAGCCTATTTGGGCCTAAGTGGCTATTAAGGTCCATAATGATGGCCTTAAGACCCAATATGGAATAAGCTCCTAATGGACTCTACTAATGGCAACCTAGCCATGGACTATACATTACAAATGACCCAATGACTTGTTATAAGCCTTACAAGGAGCCCAAATGAAAGAAATTACACAATTACAATCTCATACAAGCCAATACACACAATACAACCCATAAGCTCTTGATGTCCTCATCAATTCTCCCGGGTGGGAGGAACTCGACCCCGTCGAGTAGGGGTAGGGATGCTCGAATACTCCGGCGGATCCATCACCATTCCAAGTAACGCGGGTATGCTCCACTCCAAATGATCGTCACCTGCTCATTCCATATATACTCGATATGCGCGACTGCTATGGGCTAAAGGTGGACACTCCGAGTGGGGCACTCTCAAAAGGGAAGGAAGCAGCTCGAAGACTCACTAGGAATCACCGCTGAGTCCCTTTAGGTGACTGATCTGGGTATAGATGTAGAACCGATCCCATACTCATCAAGTGAGTCCACTCACCTCTTACTCATAAGAGAACGACAACGAGCTTGCACAAGATGCATGCAGACAAACAAACGACACACAAACCAAACAAACCACACAAGGAAAACACACGGACTCATCTATGACCCTAGACACACCTAATGTTAGTCCGACCCGTACATGGATGACGGCGGACCAGGACACCCGAACGTGTGCCATGCATGCATTTGACGTAACCGGAGGTTGACGTCATGGGGAACTCCTAGACACCCTACGATGCACCAATCATGGACATTGGGCTTGGATGTGAGAAGTTCGGGAAGTGCGGGTGGTTTGGATGGATCGGAGAAACCAAAGTTTTCATTACCCCCATATGAAAATTCGGACCTATGGCTATGTGGAGGTTGCTTGGCCCGAGTGGAAAAGGTGTGATAGTGAACTCCGCGGAGGAAGTGGAGTGAGGATGGGGGCGCGGGAGATTCACTAGGGAGGGGGTCAAAAGGGTCGAAGAAGGTATGACCCCGTGAGGTGGGTTCCAACATGACATGGTCCCAAGTTTGGAATTCATAATCACCGCCATACATTATGATCGGTGGGACGATGGACATGTGTAGAAAATAGGACTCCTCCCTTGGGCAAAAGGGAATGAAGTCGGACTCGGCCGGCATCGGGAGGAGTAGAAGAATCTCCGTGGTGACACACCCCACGGTGCACACGGAGGTAATGGACCCTAAGGCCGGATGGGTGAAGCTAAGACTAGCGGGTTGGTCAAAGCCTCGGGCCAGTAGGTGCGTCAACTTCCATTGTGAATCTAATCCCATGACAAGATCATCCAACGTGTCAACATGGTGACTAGATCGAAATGTGGTATGGAAGGAATTCACCGGCACTAAAGGGAGGATGGGGTCCATAGGTGGGAAGGGAGGTGGGACCAAGCCATCCTTGAGCCAACTAAGAAGCGGCTCGGCTATGAAAAGCGTACCCGTTAGAAACACGGGTGGCTGGGGCTTGGGTGGCTCCAAATGAGAGGGTTTCGAATTAAGATCGGAAGGTGAGGGTGACAATGGAGCACTCTCGGGTGGTGAAGGAATTGGGTTAGGTAGTCCGATCGGCTCGGGACTCGGTTGGGAGGTAGATGTTTGCCAAAGGGTTCGACCTCTAGAGCGAGAAAAATGAGACTCAAAGGGCTCGACCTCTAGAGCAACCTTATAAGATTGCGCCAGCGAGAACGCATCGCGGACAAGACATTCAAGTTGGAAGTGAAACCGCAAACCTCTCCGGAACTGAAATGCGGTCATGGTGCTCTCCTCTCCCAAGCCATATTCCAACCGGTACTTATCATAGTCCCGGATGTACTCGGACACGGACCTATCACCTTGGACGGGTTGACATGGGTTGGCCATTGGTGCCGAAAAGGTGGGAATGGATCCCTAGGAATGGGTATGCAAGGCCATTTAGACAAGACACTAGACCGACTATGCACAGTTTGGGATGCATGCACACTAACGACAAGACACCAAGACTCGGTACGTGGCGGAGTTAATCGATCCGAAGATCACTCGCGCAAGTGTGCGGCCTTCTCGATAGGCATAGCCTAACGTTCGGACAACACCTTTTTATATACCGGGTTATTGGGATGTAATGCAAAAAGACACTTTTTTTTTGTTTTAAAACAATGATGACCCTAAACATGACTTAGACGTAAATGACTAATGAATGACACTTTTTTTTTGACACCCTAGACTCAAACTTGCTCTGATACCAAATTGATGCGGGACGAGACACGGACACGACAAGCTCGTGACTGCCCCTTAACGAGGGAAGCGTCGGACGTGCGCGGTTGAGAAACCGGCAGTGAGCTAGGGTGATCGGCTCTCTCGTGTGCCCGGATCGGGTCACGGGACGGTCTCGCACTCTCTCGCAGCAGCGGTAATAAATAGATAAAGCGAGTTAGACATCCCTACACATGCTCTCTAGCAGCGGCATAAACAAGCATATATGAAATTAAGCAAATGCCAAGTAAGGAGCGAGGACGATACCTCCACGCGCTCGGCGTGGGGACGACGGACCCGGCCGAAACTCGTACTCCTGGAACAATTAATACACCATATTACAGCAAATGAATTACTGCCCACTCCATGCAGGGAGGTAAAGGGCTACACAGACGGGCCCGGGAGGACCGAATTCGGGTTGACGGGCGGCTTCTCGCGTCTCTTCGGCAGCACCCGAACTAGTGACGGTGGGACCCATGTGCTGTCCGGAGGGACCGTGCGGGACCCGGTGTCACCACTGTGGTGGGGACACTTGTGGAAGTGTTCCCTGGGCTGGCGGCACGCTGGTTCGCCGGCCGAAGGCCGGGCGGCTCTGTTCGGCACCGGTCGGAATGACCGGCCACGGACCTGCCGGTTCTGTTTTCCGACGCGCGCTTCGGCGAGAACGGACGCTGCGATCAGCCCTGACGTCGGAATGCGACGAAACTGGCGCCGTTGGAAAGATGCTTCAAAGGGATTTAACACAAAATGATTACAGAAAAATAATCAAGCCTGTACTTCTGATTGATGAATTTTGAAGGTTACTGTTGTACAGTTCCTGAAATCTCAGGTCAGCAGAGAACTTTCCTGTGGATTACCTTCGACCGTGAGGTAGACGTCCGAATCGGGGGTTGTGTTCTTCAGAAAAGTTGTGGGAAATCAAGTTACAAAACCAGAACTATTTTTAGATCTGGAGTTGGAGTGGTGGTGATTTTTTTTGATTTTGGAAGTGGAGGGTGGTCGGATTTGGGATCTGACTGACAATACTGTAGCGGAGGAAGAACATGAATTTCTAAAAATAGATAGAAGGCTGATAAAAAATTAATAAAATTTGTGGAGGTAGGGGGTGATGGACAGAACTCCCAGTAAAATTGGGAGGGTTTGGACAAATCCAAAGATGGTCGGAGGGGGAGAACTCAGAGGTTCTGTCACTGTAGACAGAAACCTGGCAGATCTGGGATGACAGGTTGGACGAAAATGTAAAAATACTAAACGGTGGATTTTGGGCGTGAAAATTTAGGTGGCACTTGGGATGCAAGGGTAGAACACACCATAAAAATTGCAGCTTGAGATCTTCACGTGGAGGAGAGCATATTTTCGGACAAGAAGCCTCTATCCAGGATGGACAGAACACCGAAGGCGGCTCCGCGGCGGCGTGATGGCGGCACGAACGGCGGCGGCGGCGGCACCGATGATCACCGGAGGTGGGGGGAAGGATATATCACTCTAGAATGGGGGTTGGGGATGAAGAAACCAGGGGGAGAGAGAGGAGAGGTCGAAATTCTCCAAGAGAGGGGTTCTTGCACAATGATTTTTTCACTTTCATTAATTCAATCAATTGGAAAATACAAGCTATATATAATAAATGTAAAAAGACACTAAATGCCCATAGATCTGGGGTTTTGAAGGGCATATCAGGGAGTTTCTAAATATTTCTCCCATGTGGTCAAAACACTTAATATCTATTTTAATCTAACTTAGACCAATTCTATTCAAACCTACCTAATTTTCACCAACCAAGCCTAATAAGGCCAAAGGAAGAGGGCGCCCCCTTCATGGGCCTCCATTGGGCCAAGTATGGTTAAAGGCCATGTAACAAGCCCACTAACCATGCCAGACTCGTCCACCCTTGGTGGCCCATGAGAGGGAGAAGCCTATTTGGGCCTAAGTGGCTATTAAGGTCCATAATGATGGCCTTAAGACCCAATATGGAATAAGCTCCTAATGGACTCTACTAATGGCAACCTAGCCATGGACTATACATTACAAATGGCCCAATGACTTGTTATAAGCCTTACAAGGAGCCCAAATGAAAGAAATTACACAATTACAATCTCATACAAGCCAATACACACAATACAACCCATAAGCTCTTGATGTCCTCATCAAATGGTCAAGTCCGCATCTGCGTCGACTTCCGAGACCTCAACAAAGCATGTCCGAAGGATGACTTCCCAGTCCCAATTACAGAAAGAATGGTGGACATGACCACCGGACATGAAGCCTTGTCTTTCATGGACGGGTCGTCTGAGCTTATAACCAGATTCGAATGTCCCTTAAAGATAAAAACCACACAACTTTTAGATCCCCCAAGGGGATTTTCAACTACAAGCGCTTGCCCTTCAGTTTGAAGAATGCCGACGCTACTTACCAAAGGGCCATGACCAAAACATTCGACGAGATGTTGCACAACATCGTCGAATGTTATGCCGACGACCTCGTCATCAAGACTAAAAGGCGATAGGACCATCTACATGATTTGCGCCAAGTCTTTGATCGTCTCCGACAATACGGGCTCAAGATGAACCCTATGAAGTGCGCCTTCGGCATATCCAGCGGCAAGTTCCTCGGCTTCATCGTCAGATACCGAGGAATCGAGGTGGACCCCAGTAAGATCAAAGCGATCTGGGAGCTTCCACTAACCAGCAACCTCACCGAGCTCAAGTCCTTCCAAGGAAGACTGACCTACATTCGGAGGTTTATTTCCAACCTCTCCGGCCGATGTACGCCTTTCAGCAAACTGATGAAGAAAGACGCCTAGTTCATATGGGACTCGGAATGCCACTCCGCTTTCGAGCAAATCAAGGAGTACCTCCTTACTCCCCCAGTCCTCAGGGCACCAGTCAAGGTAAACTCCTCATACTTTACATCGCTGCCATGGATGCTTCGCAAGGAGCTCTGTTGGCACAAGTCAATGAGGAAGGTAGAGAGCAACCGCTCTACTACCTCAGCCGGAAACTGATCGATGTCGAGTACCGCTACTCCTCCATGGAGAAAGTTTTCTTGGTGTTAGTATTCGCCCAAGAAGCTGTGGCACTACCTCCTATCCCATCGGGTTGAGCTTATATCCAAGCATGACCCACTCAAATATCTCCTCCGACAGCCCGTCCTCTCAGGCTGACTGGGAAAATGGGCTCTCCTACTGATGGAGTATGATATTACTTATGTCCGAAGAAAAGCAATCAAGGGACAAGGCATGGCTGAATTCTTGGCAGCCCATCCAGTACCGGATGACTCACCTCTCAACACAGAGCTCCTTGACGAGGAGTCCCTTGCTGTCCAGTCACAACCACTAGTTGAACAAAGCGGAGATGTCTTGCATTACTGGCACCAAGGCGCTCTCACAACCAATGTACCTTGCTAGGAGCTCTATTTAGATGGCGCTTCCCTAGGGATTACCTGGAATAATCAGAATCTGGCCGTCATGGCAGGTGCCGACATTGTCTTCCTGACTCCTCAGGGCAGAGTTATGTACAACTCATGTGCCCTCATGAAATCCCTGACCAACAATGAAGCTGAGTATGAAGCTCTAATCATCGGGCTTCAGATGGCTCTCGACATGGGCATCAAGTGCCTCAAATCCTATTGGGACTCCCAGCTAATAGTCTGGCAAGTCCTCGTCATCTACGATGTGCAGAAGCCAGAGTTGGTCCTGTACCACACCGCCGTCACCAGACTTACACAGAAGTTCTATTTATTGAAATAGATCATGTTCCCAAGAGCAGCAATGCCCAGGCAGATGCCCTGGCCAAATTGGCTACGGCCATCAAGCTTTCGCCCGAAGGTGAAGTCGACATAACTGTCAAGCACAGAAGACTAATGCTGACTACACTCGAAGGTGAATCTGACCTCACTGTCTATGAGATCCATAGCCTCAACCAGAACACTCATCCGAAAAAACAAGATTGGCGTGAGCCTATCATCAAATTCAAGTGAGGCTAGCTCCCTCCTGACCGAGCTCAAAGAGTCCAATTACTTTGCCGGGCAATGTCATATGAGTTGATCGGCAACTCTCTGTATAGACTTGTCCATGAAAAGGACAAGTCGGTTCTCCTGAGATGCGTCTTCCTAGCCGAAGCTCGAGCGGTTATGCATGAGGTCCATTTAGGACTATGCAGTGCTCACCAGTCCGGAGATAAGATGAAGAACAACATTAAGCTCAAAGGCTTCTATTGGCCAACCATGTATGAGGATTGCACTCAGTATGCCCGTGCGTGCCATCAATGCCAAGCCTTTGGCCCAGTACCCAGAAGACCTCCAAATCCATTGCGTCCCATGTCCCCCACGTGGCCATTCGCGGAGTGGGGTATGGACATCTCGGGACCCTTCCCGCCATCTTACAAGAACCATAAGTACATTCTGGCCACTACCGACTACTTCTCCCGATGGGCCGAGGCCCTTCCCCTGTGGGAGGTTACAGGCGAAATAGTAGCACGATTCGTTCGGCACCACATTATCTACCGATTTGGTACTCCCAGCCGCATAGTGTCCGATAATGGCACACCATTCAAGAATAGGGCCGTATATCAATTAGCGGTCAAGTTCCACATCGACTGGACAACTTTTAGGTCTACAACCCTCAAGCTAACGGCCTGGCAGAGGCCTTCAACAAGGACCCTCTACAAGCTCCTGGCAAAAATGGTTAGCCACCGAAAGCGAGATTGGGGTGAAAGGGTGTTCGAGGCATTATGTGCCTATCGAACAATCTACAAGACCCCAACGGGATGCTCGCCATTCTCTCTCATTCACGAAGCAGAAGTCATCATCCCCATCGAAATCCAGTTAGCCTCTTACTGCATAGAGGTTCATACCGGCTTTGCCGACCTAGACACAGATGAATACCAAAGGAGGCTAGAGGAGCTCGCCGATCTAGAAGGCAAACGGCTCGAAACCTACAAACACCTGTAAGTATACTAGGCCCGCATGGCGCATGCCTACGATAAGCTCGTCAAGCAGCGAGCCTTCAAGCAAGGCGACCTCGTCATGATCAAATAAAAAAGAAGTCATGACATGGCGCTCCAGCAAAAAATTGCAATCTAATTTGCAAGCTCCATACATCATTCGTGATGTCTACGAGGGTGGGACTTACACGGTTGTAGACCACAAGGGTAATAAGCCGTTCCCACCTCTTAACGGTAAACACATGAAGTTGTACCACGCTCCAGAGCATGAGTTCTCGCACCACCCAGACTAAGGCATGCGACCAGCCGTCACCAGTTACACCAGCCCCCCTTCACGGGCGGGTCGAGCCACCTCTTCCGGTCTTTCCTCCCAGTGAAGCAGCAAGGCTAGTCAGGCCCTCCTAGCGCCACCCCTACGCACTTGTAGAGGTTGGCCTCCCAGCTTCATCCCCGCGATCGCGAGAGCGAGGACGCCCAGCACCAACAACAGTTCAACCGTCAGGCTCCCAGGTAAGTAAAAAAAATGGGGTTAAAAATAGAGATACCCCGGCGGACTCAGTCGTCCTCTTTTTCAAGGCGGCGACTGGGGGCAAAAAGGCCAACAACCCTGCTGAGGTGAAAACACGAAAGGGCGTCTCAGGCAAAATCGGGTAACCCCCCGGTGTGAAAACCCACAAGGGCACACCGAAAAAAGTTAAAGGGGGCCGGCTCTGGTAAAAACCCGAAAGGGCGGTAGAGTCGGTAACGAGAAAGATAAAAATCTATCTTTCTCCACCAGTCAGGGTGACCATCTGCCCTCCTCTCAACACATCATAGGCCTCTCTAGTCAAAACACGCCAGTCCCTGATCGACGCACACCTCCAATCCATTAACCCTACTCTTCCTAGTCGGTTCTATATCACCCTAATTGGCTCATCCTATCTTCGGCCTCCGCTCCGTTGTAGCGGGCCCACATACCCTAGTATCCACACGTTATCTCAGTTATTTATCCCAGTGAACCTCAGTCCCAGCCAACTCCCAGACATCCTTCATTCCATGATCATACACCATAAATACCTTCAATCCAGAAGCTCCCGTCGCCAGTTCATCATGGTTCATCACCATGATCCCAGTTACCATTTCAATGACTACGAATCCTCTGAGCCACCAGTTATAACTCTAGTCACACTCTACCAAGATATAATGACCCTTCGGGGCCATGGCTCGGTACCCTATAAAAGTCCTAACCAGGGCCACAAAAATATTGACTCTTCAAACAACACCAGCCTTAGGCCACGTCCACTGATAGCAGTACGCTACGGACGATACTATCCAGATTCAAAAAAAAAGTAAAATAAAAAAAAAGAAAATGGGGTTAAAAATAGAGATGTCCCAGCGGCCTCAGTTAGCTCTCTCCATAGGACTACTGAGGGCAAAAATTGCCATCGACCCAGCTGAGGTGAAAACTCGAAAGGGCGCTTTAGGCAAAATTGGGTAACCCCTCGGTGTGAAAACCAGCAAAGGCACACCGGAAAAAGCTAAAGGGGGGCAGCTCTGGCGAAAACCCATAAGGGCGGTGGAGCTGGTAAAGAGAAAAAAAAATCTCCCTCCTCTCTACTCCTCACTGATGAAAGCCGTCAACCGCGACATCCTGCTAACGGCGAGCTCAGCATCACTGCACAACAATGGTGGCCATTACACCCCCGAGGGTTGGTCACCACTAGTTCCGGTCCCCATTTCCAATTCCTAGTCCAAGCTCCAGCCCCAACATTCGGCTACACACCTTAGCGGTCAGCCGACCAGTCCCAGTTCCTGGCTGCAACACCCTAGCGGTCAGCCGGCCAGTCCCAGCCCCCATTCTTAACACCGGCTTCAATCCTAGCCCTAGCCTCTGGCTACGTCTTTATGGGGGTTAGCCGTCCAGCCCCAGCTTCAACCCCACAGACCAGTCCCCAGTCATACGGGCCATTACACCCTCACAGGTTGCCTCCCAGCCTCCAATCTCTAGTCATACAGGCCATTACACCCTCACAGGTCGACCCCCAGCCTCCAATCTCCAGTCATACGGACCATTACACCCTCACAGGTCGGCCCCCAGCCTCTAGTCTCCAGTCACATAGGCCATCACACCCAGATGGGTCGGTTCTCAGCTCCAGTTCTCAGCAATATAGGCCAACCTCCCATTCGGGGTCAGCCTCCAGTCTCTAGTATCCAGTGCCCAGTCTCCAATACCCAGCACTCATTCTCCAATACCCGGTACCCAGTCTCCAGTACCCAACACTCAGCCCCCAGTACCCAGTACCCAGTACTTAGCACCTAGCCAGTGCTCAGTCCCTAATACCCTGTGCTCAGGTCTTCCTGTCTGCCCAGTATCCGACAACCACTAACTAACCCTCATGTCTCCGGTCCAATGCCCCGATTCAACCACCCAATTCCCAGTCACCAGCACTAGCACCAGCACATAGTAGAAGAATCAACCAGGATTAACAGTACGTGGTCATCAGTACTTGCATCCAGCATTGTTCCAGAAAAGAAGTGGGATGATTCAGGAAATGGCGAAAGAAATCCAGAACTTTGTCATTCATGCTCCGTAAAAAGGAGCCCAGAACATGCCCTTGGGGTAACAAAATACATACAACCCGACAACATAACAAAGGGGAAAAGAGATAGAATCAAATCGCAGCTCGCTCCCCTCTAGTGTCGCCAGACAAGAATCAGCAGCCGCAAGCTCCGCCTCAAGAGTGGACAAGAGTTGAGCACCGGCCTCGACCGTGCTCCCAACCGCTTGCCACTCAGCCCTGGCGTGCTCTATGGTCGACAACTGCTCTTCCAAGGCCTTCCTCAAGGCGTCGGCCCTGCTCTCGGCCTCCACCAATCGAATAACTCAGCCTCGAAAGAAGGACTCAACTACTTTGATGTGGCCCCTCTGCTCAGCCACAACCAACGTGAGCCGAGATCGTTCCTCCTGCACCTCCCAGATGGCAGCCAGCCTCCGGGTCCTCTGCTCCTACGTCTAACGAAGCCGTAGGTACTCTGCCCATATCCCGGCCTGTCCGGACATCCAAAGCTCACGTGGGAAGTCGAGCATGTGGTATCCTAGGGTGCACTCTATCAGGCACTGCCTCAAGTCCTCCGGAGATGGGAGGGGGTCGCTCTGCAAGTAGCCTTGTGCTTGCTAAAGCAGGGAGGCACCCACACTCACGTCCACCAATAGCTCCGACGGTGCGACGGAAGTGGGCCACTTGACCTCCAAACTCAGGGAAGTGTCGCCTGTCCCTGCTAGTACACTAGTGGAGGCTGCCCAGAAACAACAAAAGGGAAAGTGAGAAATACATATGGAACTTTCCATGAAAAATAAGGTGGAAAACCTAAGAAAAAGGAGTTTCATTCCTTACCCAGGGCCAACTCCTCCGCACCTACGGCTTCACTCGCCAGGGTCGGAGAAGGCAGAGACTCCTCAATGACTCGGGAGCCTTCTCCCACGGCCCGGTCTCCTCCAGAAGCCGCGGGAAGACCGGGAACCTCCTGCCGACCATCGGCACTAGGAGCTGGCACACGCTTCTCCCCTGACTCCAGCGCTACACACCATACAGAAGCATCAGTATTCTGCCAGAAAACATAAACCAGTGCTAAAAAGGGGAAAGAAAGACCCCCACGCACCTCCAGAAGTATCCTCCATCTCAGCCCCCTCAGTGGAAGAGGCCCCAGAAGATAGGGAGTCCGAACTCTCCTCCGTCTCCATAATGAAGCTCCCACTCCCTGAGGAGCCTGGAGAAGTCTCCGAAGAGCTGTCGGAGGAGGTGGAACTAGAAGCCCTCGTGGATCAATAAAAGAATAGGGTCATCACACAACCTCACCTCACATAAAGAAAATTGTCTAATTCAAGGCTTTACACAAGGCTCACCAGTTGGGGCGCTCCCCTTAGAGATCCTTTCTATGTCGATGGTCTCCTCCTCTTCTCCAGCCGGAGTAGCCGCTCTAGGCTCTCCACCTGCCACTCCAGCCAGGTCATGAGGGATCTCACCCTCCTCCAAGGGGGACGAAGTACCTATGATCAACGCTAGGAGAGGCTTAGCATCGACGAGGAAAAACAAAAGCCCACCAAAAATGGTTAAGTCCCCAGTCACATACCTAAGGGTCCCATGATGGAAGACCCCACCAGCCCCATGGCGCAAGTTGAGACAACGGCTGGCAAAGGAGCGAGGGGCGGCCCGGATGCATCCCCAACAATGAGAGCGGCCAGGCCACCCGTCACGCCTGGCTCGGCCTCGAACGATGGGAGCTCTACTGACGGTCCAATACTCACTAGCTCCTGTACCATCTCCAGGGTAACGGTCGGGTCCTCACCTAGCAAACAAGAATCATAAATCGGTCAATGATCGCACTCCACCAGATGCCAGACAAACGGGGAGACAACTCTCCTCAGACCAGTTCGACACTTACTGGAGCCATCCCGGGTGGCCGCAGGTCCCTGTTCCTCGATAGGGGTGGGCACCTCATCTCTTGCCTCTGAAGGGGCCATAGCCCTCAGCGTCCCCACCGTCTCTACATAAAGCACATGGCTGTGTTAGTTTCCACAAACAAGCATAGCCACAAATCAAACATTTCCAGTCTCAGGGGTCTTGCCTGGCTGAATACCCTCAGGGGCCTACCACGACTCAAAGTCAGGGAACGTTTCGGCATGGGGGACGGTCTCTTCAATCGCACAAAGGACCTCATCAACATCGATCTCGCATTCGATGTCGTCATCCAACAAAGGATCACCCTCCAGGGGTGGCGAGAAAGCCGCGTCCACTCCAGTTTCCAGCAGAGCTAAAAAAAATGAAAATAAACACAAACCCAATCAAGCAATGCCAGATCAGTCAGCCATAATGGTTAAACCAGCAAAAAAAAAAACAGGTGAACACGGTGCGTACTCAGAGCCAGTTCCGCCTCTATATGCTCGCCAACCCTAGGTCCCCGAGAGGACTCCCCAGCCTCCACCACTCTAGTATCTACTCGAGGTCACTTTGATGTGAAACGACCTCGGACTTAATGCAAGCAAGCACAATCGCATTCAAATGGGCCGAATTGGGCCACCGCTCTATCGTCGCTCACCCAAGCCCGGGGTAACTTGGCAATGCCAAGGTGAGGTTGAGGGGTTGGGCCCTTGCTGGTAGAGGGCCAGCAAGGCCAAGGTTTGATTCCCAATGGGTGAGGATGCCCAATTCAACGGGGCCGATGAAGTGCCGAAGGCACCGGTTGCACTCTTCCCACGGTGATCACTCAAGACAACGGGGCTTGAGGATCGGGCTCTCACTCGCATAACCAGCGGAATTAAGAACTAATATTGAAAGACAAGCACTAAGTGGAGTGAAGGTTTGAGCACTTACTCGATCGGTTTGAAGAAACCGGTCCCGGTCGGAGACGAGGGCGAGCAGGGAGGCGAGTGGATCCCCACACGCCGCGGCGGTGTCGCTTGACCTGCCCAAACAAAGTACACCACTACACCTCTTGCAGGAGGGGGAACTTGGGGTGGGGGTTAATGATATTACATCAATACTACCTCCACGCAGGGAGGGGCCTTCAGCCGGCCAAGCGGGGTGGGGAAACCAAAGCAAAGAACGAGGAACAATGGTGGACGCCGAATCTGCCTGCTGTCTGTGAACCAGGACAGAGGGTCGGTGTTGCTATTGTAGATCTTGCTCGGGAATTTTTATGATGGCGACACTGGCAGCGAAATCTTCGTAACAGGAAGGGGAATGCCTCAGAATTTTTGTAATTTTTTATGGAGTCACTATAGGTCGGGGCAGAAGTTTGAACAAGGCCTCTGTTTCTCGGACTAGCAGGGGCAGGTCACCAACAGTAGGATGCAGAGGCTGTCCTGGCCGTTCCCGAACTCCAAATTTGATGCCGTCAGCGCCGTTAGAACCATGGGTGAGTCCTTTTTGCAGAAAAAGAAATGGGGACCCCAGAAGAGAACGGAGACGATCTGTGGAGCCAGAAGAGTGAGGAGTTATCGATACAGACTGGGGAAGGCAGAGCCGCGCGACCGTGGAATAAAATTGGTAACTTCTGTTCCCGGATGCTGAATGGGCTTCTGCTTCTTGATTCTGAAAGTAGACAGGCCGATGAAGAACTTTGAAGAAGGACTTGAGGACGGATTCCTTCGGGGCTGGTCATGACAGAGCTTCTAAGCCGGCTCAGGTCCTCAGCCGAGGCAGAACTGCGCAGCTGTGGGAGAATAGACTTCCTGGACGAGTCGGAGATTGGAAGAAGACGAAACCACTTCGGTTGCGAAGGCGACTGGCAGACGCTTCCGACGATGGCTCTTGAGTCTTCAAACTCATCCGGAGGAGGTTGTGATGGCCGCTGCAAGTTGCTGGTCTGCTGTAGATCTTCAGTTGAGAGCTGTAGGTTGATGATGATGGGGGGAAATGGGGTATATGGGAGGGGAAATGGGGGTGGATGAGTGTGGTGAAAGCCCAGGCTGTGAGGGGGTCTAGGAGGGGGTGTTCTAAGGTGGGGGAAGGGAAGAATGGGGTCTGGAAGGGGGTCTAACAGGTGGTGGGAGGAGGAGCTACGAATTTGGGAAGGTGGGTGAGGGGAGAAGGTGAGGGGGGGCACAAGTGAGTGGAGGGAAGGGTGGATTTCAAATTTGAAATGGCATTGGAAGTTGTGGGGTTGTGTGGGGAAGGGGCTGATTGTGTTGGAATGGGAAAAGTGGTGTTGGAATGTGGAAGATGGTGTTGGAATGGTGAGGGATCTCCTTGGGACTAGGGGGGTGGAGTAATGGAGGCCATGGGGAAGTGGAGGGCTTTAATGATGGTAGGTGGGGGTTGAGGTGGTTGGGAAGAGAGGAGAGAGAAGAAAATTCGAAATTGGGTGTTGAGGAGAGAGAAAATGGAGTGAAAAAGAGGGATTAAGAGAGGGAAGGGCGGGGAATCTCTCCCCTAGGGTTTCTCACCCAAAAAATGTTGGAATCACTCCACTAAACTAAGCTTTGGACTCTCAAATGACATTTTTTTCATTGATTGATTCATTACCTCCAAATGAAGAAAATAGGGCCCTATATATAGGAAACCCACATTTTACAATAAGACCCTGACAAAAGACTCATTGACAAATAACCGAAGGGGTAGGGGAGCTCATTGGGCCAAGCCCGAAGAAATGGGCCCAATTAGCACATTACACACTCTAATGACACTCAAACATAGGAAAATAAATGCAAGACCTAGGGACATGACTCAAATAAAATGTAAATTACATCAAATGACTCAAGTAAAATTACATAGGACTCAAAATTAAATGACTAAACCATGCCGGATGCAACCGGGGCGAGGAGACGAGCTGTGAAGGTGGGCATGGGAGGTGATGTCCCCATCATACTCCCGGGGTGCGGAGAACTCGACTCTGTCGAGTAAGTGTCCTTCCCTCCTTGGAGGGTGTAGAAGTGGTACTGCCCTCAAGCCTTCCGAACGAGACCGATCCATCCACCTGCCGAGATAGCGCTCGTATACCTTGCTCCGAGTGGTAGTGACTTGTTCATCCAATATTTGTTCAATTTGTTCACGCTGGGCTCTCTTGGCTGGTGGTCTCTCCTCACGGGTGGGTGCTCTCTCAAGGGAAGACGTAGGCTCAATCTCCTCACTAGGTACCACCGTAGATCCCTTATATGACACTAGGTCGGCAACGTTGAATGTGGGACTTATTCCATACTCCTCGGGGAGATCTAACTCATAGGCATTTGCACCAATACGCCTCAGGACCTGGAAGGGACCAGCCCCATG
The DNA here is from genome assembly GCA_022559845.1 of Amorphophallus konjac. Lineage (NCBI taxonomy): Eukaryota > Viridiplantae > Streptophyta > Magnoliopsida > Alismatales > Araceae > Amorphophallus > Amorphophallus konjac. The sequence goes on along the minus strand of CM040121.1, from coordinate 227,009,771 downwards.
TGGCCTCAATTTAGAGATGGCTCCCGGGGAGAGCCTCTCAGTCCTTACCATCACAAAGTTACCCTCATGGAAGTCTTGGTGACGCCGATGAGAGTCGGCCCGCCTCTTATAAGCCTCATTCTTTTTGCTTATGTGCTTGCAAAGGCTTTCATGCAATTTCGTGAATGTTGACATTCTAGGGGTGATGGGTGGACCTGGGCAACCAAAAGTAGACTGATCATGCTTTGATGCCAAGAAGACTTTGATGGATTTTGGAGGGCCGGGGTAACCATATGTGGGCTTATCATGCAATGTTGTCATGTAGACTTTGGTGGGCCTGGGTGGGCCGGGGCACCCGTAGGTGAACCTATCATGCATAATGGTGATGAATGTGGGGGGGCCCGGACATCCGTAGATGCTTTTGACATGCTTACGATCCGTGATGAATGAAGGAGGACCATGACATCCGAATGTGGCCCACTCATGCTTTCTACTAGACATGTGGGTGATATGAATGAATGGACCAAACATAGTGTTCATGCCAAAGGGGGTGGAAAGCCTAGACACATGCATAATTTTCCCAAAAGTGACTTCCATGTGTATAGGTGTGGGACAACCTTTGAACTCCCATTGGAAAGGATCGAATGGATCTAAGAAGGTGGTCATCATGGGGTGGGGCACCACCTTATTACCTAGGGATATATGGTCCAAGGTTATGGCTCCCAAGGTGCAACCCGAATCATGGATGAGGTGGGTTTGGCCCAATATGGTGGGTGAGGGTTGGAAAGGGTAGGTGGTTGGTAAGATGGTTGGGTCACATGAGTCCCTTGACTCCCATTGGAAGGGATCATATGGATCATAAAATAGGTCACTTAGGGGGAGGAACTCCATGTCCTCAAGATCCTTAAAAGGTGCTAAGTCATCCTTCTCTATGATAGTTGGGCCAATGTTCTTGACAAGTGGGTCGGCCATGAGTGGAGGGCTTGGCTTTCTACCCGAGATAAGAAGCTCTAAATTGAGGAGAAGGTTGGGCTCATCCGGTGTAGGGAGGAATAGAAGGAGGTCGCTAGTGTAGCAACCATTGGTGCAAACCGAGGTGATAGACCCTATGCATAGGTGTAGGAGGCTAAGGCTCCTAGGTTGTTCGGCCATAGGGGTCAACATGCTAGTGAACTCAATTTGCCATGCTAAGCCCCTAAGAAAATTCTCTAAGGTCTCCACTTGATAGGATGCTTGGATTGTGGTGTGATAGGAGAAGAGGGGCACTAGGAGAAAATTTTGTTCTATGGGAGGGCAAACATAGGTCGAGGTCTCTCTAATTAGGCTCTCTCTTAGCCACCTAACAAGGGACTCTTCTAAGATGAATTCAGCCTTATCTAGAGGGGGTGGTGTAGGGCGAAGATCCTTGTGCGAGGCTTCCTCTTCAATTGGGACATGGGAGCTCTCTATGGAGGGGATAGGTTCCCGAGGGATATTTGTCTTCATGTGGCAAAGCGGGTGGACTACTTCTTCCAAAACTAATGGAGTGGGAAGGTTATTTGATGGTGGGGTAATGATGGCCGGAGTATGGTGCACCCGGGGTGGTGAACAAGGGTGGGATTCCCGCGGGTGGGAGAATAAAAGGTTGTTGAATTTAAAGGTTCCCGAAAGGTGTGGCGGATGCACTAGGCAAGTCCGACGTGTTGGGTCGATGTCGGCATTCCTTTCATCTAACCATTTCTTACCTAAGATTATACATGGACCCGCCAATGTTCCCTTTTGACACCAAGCCCCATCCAAATACTTAGTCTTCCCGAACCATTTATGGAATTGAACGAAGACTAGGTCTCCGTTGTGCACAATTTATCCAGTCGTAAAGAGGGTGGCTACAATTTCGGGGGATACCCAATTATCTTCTTCCATGTCGATGAAGTCAATTTCTGTGGGGCTCCCATTAGGTAGGTATGCTTGGGATATGATGGGAATTGGGGCCTTTTGGTCGGTAGACTCAATGACAATGGGAGGTGGATAATGCATAGAACGATCCGATGAGAACTCTAATGCAAGCGTGCTCATGGACTTGACTTGTGAGAATAAATCAAAGACTTGCTCTGATACCACTTGATGTGAAACGACCTCGGACTTAATGCAAGCAAGCACAATCGCATTCAAATGGGCCGAATTGGGCCACCGCTCTATCGTCGCTCACCCAAGCCCGGGGTAACTTGGCAATGCCAAGGTGAGGTTGAGGGGTTGGGCCCTTGCTGGTAGAGGGCCAGCAAGGCCAAGGTTTGATTCCCAATGGGTGAGGATGCCCAATTCAACGGGGCCGATGAAGTGCCGAAGGCACCGGTTGCACTCTTCCCACGGTGATCACTCAAGACAACGGGGCTTGAGGATCGGGCTCTCACTCGCATAACCAGCGGAATTAAGAACTAATATTGAAAGACAAGCACTAAGTGGAGTGAAGGTTTGAGCACTTACTCGACCGGTTTGAAGAAACCGGTCCCGGTCGGAGACGAGGGCGAGCGGGGAGGCGAGTGGATCCCCACACGCCGCGGCGGTGTCGCTTGACCTGCCCAAACAAAGTACACCACTACACCTCTCGCAGGAGGGGGAACTTGGGGTGGGGGTTAATGATATTACATCAATACTACCTCCACGCAGGGAGGGGCCTTCAGCTGGCCAAGCGGGGTGGGGAAACCAAAGCAAAGAACGAGGAACAAGGGTGGACGCCGAATCTGCCTGCTGTCTGCGAAGCAGGACAGAGGGTCGGTGTTGCTATTGTAGATCTTGCTCAGGAATTTTTCTGATGGCGACACTGGCAGTGAAATCTTCGTAACAGGAAGGGGAATGCCTCAGAATTTTTTTAATTTCTTATGGAGTCACTGCAGGTCGGGGCAGAAGTTTGAACAAGGCCTCTGTTTCTCGGACTAGCAGGGGCAGGTCACCAACAGTAGGATACAGAGGCTATCCTGGCCGCTCCCAAACTCCAAATTTGATGCTGTCAGTGCCGTTAGAACCATGGGTGAGTGCTCTTTGCAGAAAAAGAAACGGGGATGCCAGAAGAGAAGGGAGACGATCTGTGGATCCAAAAGAGTGAGGAGGTATCGATGCAGACTGGGGAAGGCAGAGCCGCGCGACCGTGGAATAAAATTGGTAACTTCTGTTCCCGGATGCTGAATGGGCTTCTGCTTCTTGATTCTGAAAGTAGACAGGCCGATGAAGAACTTTGAAGAAGGACTTGAGGACGGATTCCTTCGGGGCTGGTCATGGCAGAGCTTCTAAGCCGGCTCAGGTCCTCAGCCGAGGCAGAACTGCGCAGCTGTGGGAGAATGGACTTCCTGGACGAGTCGGAGATTGGAAGAAGACGAAACCACTTCGGTTGCGAAGGCGACTGGCAGACGCTTCCGACGATGGCTCTTGAGTCTTCAAACTCATCCGGAGGAGGTCGTGATGGCCGCTGCAAGTTGCTGGTCTGCTGTAGATCTTCAGTTGAGAGCTGTAGGTTGATGATGATGGGGGGGAATGGGGTATATGGGAGAGGAAATGGGGGTGGATGAGTGTGGTGAAAGCCCGGGCTGTGAGGGGGTCTAGGAGGGGGTGTTCTAAGGTGGGGGAAGGGAAGAATGGGGTCTGGAAGTGGGTCTAACAGGTGGTGGGAGGAGGAGCTACGAATTTGGGAAGGTGGGTGAGGGGAGAAGGTGAGGGGGGGCACAAGTGAGTGGAGGGAAGGGTGGATTTCAAATTTGAAATGGCATTGGAAGTTGTGGGGTTGTGTGGGGAAGGGGTTGATTGTGTTGGAATGGGGAAAGTGGTGTTGGAATGTGGAAGATGGTGTTGGAATGGTGAGGGATCTCCTTGGGACTAGGGGGGTGGAGTAATGGAGGCCATGGGGAAGTGGAGGGCTTTAATGATGGTAGGTGGGGGTTGAGGTGGTTGGGAAGGGAGGAGAGAGAAGAAAATTCGAAATTGGGTGTTGAGGAGTGAGAAAATGGAGTGAAAAAGAGGGATTAAGAGAGGGAAGGGTGGGGAATCTCTCCCCTAGGGTTTCTCACCCAAAAAATGTTAGAATCACTCCACTAAACTAAGCTTTGGACTCTCAAATGGTATTTTTTTTCATTGATTGATTCATTACCTCCAAATGAAGGAAATGGGGCCCTATATATAGGAAACCCACATTTTACAATAAGACCCTGACAAAAGACTCATTGACAAATAACCGAAGGGGTAGGGGAGCTCATTGGGCCAAGCCCGAAGAAATGGGCCCAATTAGCACATTACACACTCTAATGACACTCAAACATAGGAAAATAAATGCAAGACCTAGGGACATGACTCAAATAAAATACAAATTACATCAAATGACTCAAGTAAAATTACATAGGACTCAAAATTAAATGACTAAACCATGCCGGATGCAACCGGGGCGAGGAGACGAGCTGTGAAGGTGGGCATGGGAGGTGATGTCCCCATCACACTTCCTCCTAGGCTGAAGGCCTCCGTCTCCGCTCCCAGGAGACGTCTCTATGGAAGGATGATCTCCCTCCGTCACAGAACCTGCCAAAGAAGCACAGCAACACACAACGTCTCAGTCATACACATCAAAAGATAACAAGATTGAGACAACATGCTAAGGAAGCGTCTCACCTAAAGCCGCAAAAGGAGTCAACGGCAGAGGAACTAGTTGCTCCGGCCTTAACCCTAGTACTCGGGCAGCCTTCGCGACTGCCTCCCGGATATCCCTCAGAGTGTAAGCACACTCAATGTGGGAGACAAACTCTACGGGACCAGCCGACCCTATCGCCTGGCCGATATGATACCTCGAGTCATCGACCATCATATCAGCAAAGCTCCATTTGGGGAGCACCCAGTCCAATGAGCCCTTCTTTCCGAAGCCGCAATCCGCTAAGAACTGGGCCCACCAACTCATCGGCGTCCTTGACCGGGATGCCCCAACTCCAACTCCTGCGGGCACCGCCTACACCGACCTCAGGGGCTTGACGGCCCCACTCTGACCTTGACCCGCTGATGAAGAACCCCGGCGGCTCCGGGGCCACTACTGTGCCAGCCGCTCCACCTCCCGACAGATCCGGGAGAAGCGAGTCCTCAAGTACTCCTCGTCCAGTGAAATCAGAGGCAGGTCCTCCCTTAGAAGCCGACTCTCCTCGGCCTTCCTGGTCATTGAAGCCTTCTGATGGTATAGGTGGCTGTGTAACGCCCGAGAATTTTTCTATGAATTTTCTGGGATTAAATAGGATTATTAAGCATTTAAAAAGGTTTAATAGGCTGTTAAAAGACTTTTGGGCAAATTAAATCAATCTAAAAGCCCTATAATAACCAAAGGGTTAAGTGCAACTTAATTAGGCCCAAAGACCCAATTCTATGGCCTTTTGACCCAAGCCCATTACTAGAAACGTAATTTGGGCAATTTACGGATTTAAATAGGATAAATAAGCCAATTAACAGGATAAATATGGGATATTAAGAAAATCCAAAATTTTTGGATTTAACGCCTAAATGCGGTCTATCGCGAGAACACCTTCTCACCTTAGCGGTCGCCAGAGGACCGCTACTATGTTCCGTGAATAGAAGTGTTAGAAGCGTGGAAATTTTCAATTTTTTCCATCCCAATCTCCATGATTCGAAGCTACCTGGCATGGAAACCTAGTCTATGACTCTTGGAGATGAGTTCTACTCCTAAATAGGACTACCAAATCGATCTAATCCCTCAAACCCTAGCAAACCCTATAAATAGGTGTCAGGTTCGACTTGCGCGAACCCTTATTTTGGAGCGCGTAGTTCAACGGTAAGCAGACCTTATCTCAAGTTGGTTCTTTAGAACTTTATGTTTTCCTTAGTTTTATCTAACTCACCTACAATTTTCGTGCTAGAAGACCCAGCCATTAGAGAGCTAGAGCATCTGCAAGTCTCTGGTTCGCAACATGCTACACAGGAAACATTGCACCGGTCAAGTGAAGATCAAGAAATTAGAAGCCCTAAATGAGTTAGTTCAAGTTGAGTCTTTAGAACTTTTTGTTCCCCTTTATATCTTCTACCTACCCTCCAAATTTCATGGATTTAGGTCAGGAGGATCAGGAGATAGAGGGACGAGAAATTACTGGTTTAGCACAGGACGTACAGAAACTAGGGTCAACTTCCAATCAGAAATTTGAAGTTTAGGGATCGAATCAAAGGTAGGTTATCTCATGAAAATGCTAAATTAATAAGTTAGGGGAAAAAGTCCTCTAGTTTCATGTGATTTCATGCTCTATATGTGATGAATTTCATGTTTTATTTACAATGTGCAGTTAACTTATTTTGCATACATGAACCATGTCCTTAATAAGAAAAGTTAATGATTTTGGTTTAATTCATGTAACCCATGCATCTCCATGAGCTATCCTATTTTCTCACTGTCAAGCAGGTTTTCATGAGGTTCATTGCCTTAGAATAGGCCTTAGTTGCTCTATTTTTACCCTTCTGGCTGACAGGATAGAAACGGTCACACAAAGACCGCTAATGGACTGAAGCGGTCCCCAAATGACCGCGTAGAGATAGAAACGATCCTAAGTATACCTCTTTTATGTTTCAATTTTCTACATGCGGTTAACCCAAAATAGATTACAGAACAACCCTATTTATCATATGTTAGGCCTAGATAATTAGGTTCTACTCCTGATTATGATGTTGTATTCATAATTTTAGTTATGTTGACTACCCATCTTAATAGATTTCATGTTCTTTATGCGTTTTAAACCTATTTTTAGCTTATGCTACTTTCATGCCAAAACATATACTCTTGTATTAATGATCATGTTTTCATGCGATTCATGGACTTGTTTAGTGATGATTTGATCATTGTTTTATCACGATCCCTTCTCATCTACAGTCTTTTCTTACGTACATGGTACGTATTCCGGTACGATGTCATTAGTTACACTTTGCACTCATAGGCACACAATCTTGGACTTGTGACCCTCTCTGTCGGATATTCCTTCCACCAGACTAGGTGATCTTGTTTCAAGACCTCCGTAAGTCTCCGTGAGCCTGAGATTCTCACTAGGACGCTGAGCCGATTGTACCCTCAAAACCCAATTGTCTAGAAAGTACTCACAACACCGGTGTTTTTCTGTGTCCTAGATTGTAGCGGCCCTCAGGCGACCGCTACTATCAAGTAGCGATCATCCCATGACCGCGTTAGCCCAGATTTCACCACTGCATTGACCGTTCTTTCTTCATGCATCAACTCTATATAGAAACGGTGCTGACCTGACTGCCAAATTCATGATAGCGGTCCTGCCTTGATCGCCTCTGTCCAGAAACGGTCCAGTAACGATCGCTTCTACCCAGTTCCTGTCTAACCCGAGGTTTAACCCAAGTGTTGATTTTCCTAAGTTCCTAGATGGTCTATTGATTATCTAGAACCTAATACCTTATTCAAAAGCTACCTAGTGAATTATGAAAGTTAAGGAACATGCCGTTATGCTGCCGAATTTCTTCCGTAGCATGACCTTGTCTTTAAATTATCCTTGACCTCATGATTTCAATTTTTGTACGTTCTTACCTTGATATTAGTTATCATGAAACTATAGGTTGAACTTGTACATTATTACCCTACTTTCTTTCTCGTGGAAGTAGCTTGATTTATAACTTGAAGATGCAAGAGTGGGCACGGACAATGTCCAAGGACTCGACGCTAGCCCCCTTGGTAGATAGCCGGAAACATACAGTAAACCATGGGGTATGATGCTTACTGGCGTCGCATTGCGCTGGGAGTACTTTTTTTATAAACGGGTGAAAACCATAAGGTAATCTTGTGAAATTTACATGCTTGCTAGTACATTCTTGTTACATGACTTTCTAGTGCATAGCCTTTATGGTTATGAAAAGTACATTCTAGTTCATGAAAGGCCACTTTACCTTATATCTTGCTTGATCATGCTCTATTATCCCTTCACATTCTTCATATCTCTATGATCTATATCTCGTTATTAATGTTACTTGGATTTTATTCGTATGGTTTACCGCATTCCTTTTTATCTTGTTTCCTAGAGCTAAAATGTTAATTACTTAAACATTACCTTCATGTTGATACGAAGATACCTACTAGGCAAGTGTGTTCATTCCCTACTTCTTTTCCAATCTTTCAGGACATTCTAGTGGGTCGGATTCGGACTATTCAAGTGATGGATCTGAGAGTGAATAAAGAAGGAGCGAAGCCTTAGATTGTCATTAGTTGATAGTCAAGAGTGACTATGTAATTTTCACTTTATTGAGTCTAGTCAGTCAAAGAGTCAAGAATCAATATCATGTACTTTGATTATTATTCAATAAAAGTAAAGATTTTATTCAATTATTGTGCATTCATACTTATATGTGGATGTGTTAGAGCTCTGAATATATTGCTCGCTTGGGTGTACTAGCCGGCTGTTCACGTTCCCAAATATCTTCCGATGTACTTATATCTTAGGGCGTGATAGGCTATGCTCGAACCACCACTTGGCATAATGGACTTCGAATCTCCCTCGGCGCTCCAACCCTGACGTCGGCAATCACTCTGGCTCTCTGCGGAAGTAGAAGTCCCACCAGGCAACTGCCAGCAAGTGAGTGTCCCGGCCCTTGTACAGCCGACTCGTAAAGGGGAACTCCTGGTTCGACGGGATCCCCTGGTCATACCCGAAGTTCGGGGTGAACTTGTGCGGATAGTACGGCTCCATAAAACTTGTCATAGACCAGTGAAGCGCCAGTACCGCAGGTCGTGTGCTGATCACCCACTCTGTATACAAAGCTGCATCTGGTTCCTGCAGATAAGGGAGGGCGCAGGCTGCCCTACCGTTCGAAGGCACCAAGATCAGACAGGAGTCTCTCGTGGCACTGTCAAAAGGAAGCCCCTCCTCTCCCCTGCCAGACAGGTAAGATAGGGCTCTCCTAGCCCCCTCCAGCTGCACGACTGCGCCCCCGTCTGGCTGGCCAATAAAGCTGAAGAGTAAAGGCGTGACCGGGTTTGTCACCATCCCCCGCGTCACCAGCCCAGGAAACAACAAACCGGCCCACACACTGAGGTAGTGGGTTGGCAGAAGTAAGCTCCTCTCGCGTGGTGCCGGATGCGCCGCCAACGCACCCAGCCCCTGATAAATATTGGCCAGCGCTGCAGGAGCTAAAGCTAACCTCTGTCCCTCTGCCAGTAGACACGCGGGCCACAGCAGCTCGACTCCCAGCAAACTGCCCTCCCCGTGCGGGACCACAAACGTCGCCAGCCAATATGCTAGGTACGCCGCAAAGTGCATCACATCCGGTAACCCATGGGGGTTCCACCCCTCTCGTGGCGCGTATATGTACCTGGAGTACGTCTGGAATCGTAGCTTTACCTCCGTGTACTCCTCCCAAGGAGTTTGATCTCTCGTAAACTCCTGATAAAAGTAGAAAGGCCCGTTGTAGAAGTGACGGACCCATACGTTCAATGGCACCCTAGGAGTCTGCGCAGCCCGCTCTCTCCCAGCCAAGGCTTAGCCCCTCCAGGTCTTCAGCAAGTACCGATAGCTGTGGGAAACTCGGTACCGTCCCTGCCCGTCGGTGTGGCTGTGGTGGAGGTCATCCAGTACTACCTCCTCGTACCCCTCGCCGCTGATTGGCAGACCAGAAATCCAGAAAAGAGACCACAGATCCAGCAAAGTCTCTCCCTCAGCTATCGCCACCGTGTTCCATCGGTGGTTAAAGCGCTCCACCAGTGCCTGTACCAACCCCGTGTAGCAGGGGTACTGGTACAACGCTGTGGTCACTACATATCTGATATCATCTCTATCCAAAAGCACCCTGTAATGATGCACAATCCCCATCAGTCACTCGGTCGCACCCTGATGGTACCTGTGCGAGGGGATCACCACCCAGTGGCCATACCAGCTAACAACTGTCTGTCGAAGAATTCCATCCAAAAGGCTATGGTCGTCGTAGCCTTCTCCAGTATATTGCAGCCCTGACGGCTCCAACACTAACCCCAGAGTCCCCTCTGTCTCCGCCCGGTGGTGGTCGTGCAAGTCCCAGGAAGCGAGACCCAGTGCTACGACACAGACCCCGAATTGGTCCGCCCGGTTGTAGAAACCCAGGCACTCAGCACTGGAGAACTGACACTGCCTCCAGTAGTCTATCGAGAAACATGGGAAACAGTAGAGAACAACTCCTCATAGGCTGTCCCAGCCCACTAGAACGGCCCACTCTCCAGCAACATGGGAATCTCCCTCCTCCATACCAGGCGGGACAAAGCTCCGAATGAAATCGAACAGATGTCGATCTAGAGGAAACTCTACTGGGTAGCCTCCAGCACGATCATAAGTGTAAATTCCACCTATCTCTGAAATCCGGGCCAGCTCCACAGTCCCGGCTCCGCTTGCCCCCTCTCCGACGGGGCCCTCGGCCACCAGTAACTGTCCCATGTCGAGCTGGTCCACACTGGCCACAGTGACAACGGGCTGGCCCAGAGGAGGCAAGGGCCGCCTAGTCCTCCTCACCCAGTGATCCTCCTTGCGGGCCACACGCCTCGGGACTCGCTCATCTCTGTCGAACCTTGCCATAGCTGTAAAACAAATTGCACAAGAATGGTAAGCATACCAGAAATCGACATATACAAGACAACAAAAGAAAGGCACATAAAGTGTCAAAATACAACTACAACAACCCAGAACAAGGAGCTCACGGGCCGTACGCCCTCATCTCCACCTCCGACGCATGCCCCGTGGGGGGCATTTGTTGTACCCAGACTATTCCCCAGCGAAATATTAACAAATAAGGGTTCGGGAATCTTCCCAAACACCTTTAAAGTGATAGCTACCCAACCCCTTCTATGGCTCCCCAGGCCCATCCAAGGGTCCCAACCAGTTAGCTGTGACCCACGGTGACATCAACTATCGATTGGGGCCGCCCCCGATCACTCAGTTTACGGATTTACCCGTGTTCTATGCAGCCACCCGGGCCAACCCGAGGGCGCCCTGACGACAAGCCACGACACGTGGCACCCAGCAGCGAGGTCGAGATCTACCCCCAAGACACCTCCATCCAGCCTTCCAAGGTCGAAGGGAGACCTATCTTGGTCAACCACGGGCTTTAGAATCCCATAGCACCGATATGCGGCCCATACACGCGTGTCGGGAATTTTCCCGAACACCCTGTGGGCATGCATATACAGCGATTCTACAACGCCGAGGGCCAACCCGTGACTCCAGCACCCCAGCCATGTCCTATAACACCCTCCCAGCAAGTCGGGGCCACCCCTGACCCTCAGACACGCGGTGATAAGACGTTTGCTTTCAGCTCCCGGGCCAACCTGGGGCTGCCCGTCAACCCGCGTTATAACGCGACGTTGGTCACGAAAGCTGGGTCCGCATGCTCGGAAGGTTCTCTCTCAGCTCTTATGATCCCCTACCCTTAACCCAAAGCCAAACCTAAGGCCCGCCAGTCACTCACCTAAGCCGATCGACAACCCGAGGTGTGTCATGAATTTCCCCAAACATCTTGGTTCGCGCGCCAACCCCCTTGGGGTTTAGGAGGACCAGACTGAGGCCTAAACCCAGGGTTTAGGTGGACCAAATCTTCCCCCAAGTTTGGTCCGCCTAAAACCCATCCAGAACCAAAAAAAAAGATTTTTTAAATAGAAAAACCAGTGTTTCCTCCGCGTAAACCCCTTGGGGGAGGGGTTTAGGCAGACCAAACCCAACCCCTTGGTTGGTCCGCATAAACCCTCCCTCCCCCACTCCATAAAAAAAAAAACCTCTTTTGCAAGGGTTTATGCAGACCAAACCCATCCCCTGGGTTGGTCCACCTAAACCCTTCCTTGACCCTTCACCTTCCCTTATAAAAGCCCCCTTGGGGGCTCATAGGGAGTTGGACTGAGCATGCAAGAACCTATGATCTAACAGCTACACCCTCGGACTTCCATAGGCATCTATCAAGGATCGAGGATGTGAGAAGCTAAGTGTGTGCATGTGGTTGGCTTGTTGATCGGCTCTCACACGCCGAGGGTATGTCGCTCGCACTTCCCTCATACGGCATTTAGCCATCTCATACAAGCCCACCTTCGTCACACGCAAGGCGCTATGGCAACAGCAAACACACCCGCATCCCGGGTCTGCCCGCATATGACAACCCATGACGGCCACACACGCGCCATGGTGCCGCACCTACCTTCCTCACGGAATCACGTGCCCAACACTCACCCCGAGTTGGACGCCGACCGCTCTGACCGATGACTCGAGTTAGCCGGACCCTGGCCTGGGAGCAACATTTTCGGGACCGGCCTCGACTCCCCCAGCATGGATAAACTCGCCTCTCAGGGCCCATACCCGACCGCTCATCCCGAGCCGCGTCCGGCCCTCATCCGGTCGCTCGCCAGTATCTTCACCTGCCACCTAGTCTAGCCCTCCCTTGGCAAATTGGGCACGTCCCTCGTCTCAAGGAGAGCCTTTGTAAAAGCATGTGGATGTCCGCCTAGTTATGCATTGACTCGAGGACTGACCCATGTGTCGGAACTGTTCCATGGCTTGCACCGATTGTACTTTGGCCTCCTTGGCCCATTTATATAGCCCTCTTGGCTTCCATAAAGTATAAAACCAGTTGAACACTCGCTCCCGTATCTGAGTCTCAGCCTCCTCCCGCACTACCCAGTGCATGTCCAACGTCTCTCATTCTAGTAAAATAAACCTCTCAGTCAGAATGCTCCCTCATAGCTACGGGATGCCCCCGGCCCTCTAACCATGGGTTCAGACATATACAGACTTATCTTCAGCATGGAATAAAGGTGTTCGGATTCAAACTGATGTAAATAAACACCAACTACTTGCGGTCAGTGAGAAAAGACGTCCAGTACACGATTCCCCACAATCACCTGCGCACTCGCACCCATGGAACCCCTTCTATCCACGTGTTGTCCAACTGCCCGAGCCCACGTGCCGCGTCCTCGCGACGCTTCCCCGATCAACCTTCGGTTCCATAGGTGATTGTCGAGAAATCGACTGGCACGCCCGCACCCCTGTCCAGTTAACCCATATGCCCAGAAACTGGGAGACTCGTTTAAAGTATAAAACCTCGAGATACATCAAACTCTCATATTTTCCTTTCCCTCTTTATTCCATCCCTCATCCCAATCATCGGTATAAAAACCCCTGCAACAACTGGTATACTGAGGCTGGCGTCCGAAGACGTATGCACGGTTTGATGCCTTACCCACGGTGGCAATATCTCTTGTTTGGAGCTGGACTGGGAGACTCGTTTGGAGTCTTGTTCCTTAGCTTTGCCTTTGCAATCTGGCTTGGAGCGGCATTCTTTGGTAACTGGAGGAGTAGCGTGGTATCGCCACTCTTGACGGTTGTCCTGGCGTTGTGCATTAACTAGGCCTGACTGGATTGTCAGAGTCATCGAAGACTTGGAAGATGTCTTCTTCATGATTTGAGCTGGGATGTAGGGCTTTTGGATGGAGCCTGAAGGAATGCTGGCTGGAGAGATAGGGCACTGTTGTGCCGGGGCTCCGTTCTGCTTTTGTTTCACCTTCCTATCTTTTTGCATAAGAGGTGGAGTCGGAGTAGGAGGATAGTGAGAGGGGCTTGGGGGCGTCCGTCATGGCCTCGCTTACCAGGACGTCCTCTCGGCCAAGAAGGACTCGGAGTAGCTTGGCAGTATCCTCCTTAGAGAAGGGCAGGGACTCCAACTCTTGCCAAGGCCACCAATGCAAGGCTGAAGTGCCAGGAGCCACTTGACTGGTACCTGGCGTCTGGGCATCTGGAGGTGTTGAGGTGACAGGAGGGTGGATGACGTTAACCAAGAAATTACTCGGCTCGGTCTCCCGGTTGTTGTCCTGCCTCCTATGGCTTCACAGTTGCTAAAGAACTTCTCGGTTATCAATTCGAAACTCGAGCCACTCCGGGACATGTTGATAAGGCAACCCATGCCCATTTGCTCAAGGAGGATCGGGCTAGTCTGGCACATTTCTGGTGATGATCAGGGTTTCTGCGATAGCTTCTCAAAGTCATAGAGTTGCCATGGAGTTTCCCTCAGCGTTGATCTACTCCCACTGGATCAACTCCTAGATTAAGTGTTGGACCTCCTCGCAGGACTTGATCGCGTGGCAGATTCTAGCATGGAAAGGGCAATACTGGGGGTGACTGAAGTCCCATTGAGTGTAGTCTGCTGGTGGCTCATGTGCCATAATATGCCCTCTCTGGATGAGGACGTCAAAGAGTCGCCTGGTCCTTTCTGATGGGAATCAACACCGAGCCTGTACCTTTTTTATTACATTTACGTCCTTTTAGTTTGTTTTTATATCCTTGGGAAAGTATGTACGCAAATATAAGGCTTTATAAGCCAAGGAGTCATTCCCATGGATTGTGTGGATTTTTATGCAATTATGCAGTAGGACCAGCAAGGGGGCCCTCAGCCCTTTCCCATTGGTCCATGTCACCATGTGGGCCTGGTCAACCTTCCTAGGTGGACATCTAGAATGGTGGGCTGGTCATATGGACACATGTGTTTAAATGGGTCAACATTCTAATAGGTTGGCCACCTACCCCATTCAACTTACACATGGTCAATGGTGCACCCCCTTCCCCTTGAATTTTTTATTAGTTTTTGTGTGATATTCACACCTCATCCCAGCCCTTCAATCCACACCCCTAGATCCAAGGGTTGAGGATGGATTTGGTTGGAATCATATATAAGCTTGTATTTTTATGAGAAAAGCAATGAAAAATCAGAATTTTTGTGAATGCTAGAAGGCTTCTTGCGCCCCCTTCCTCTCTCCTACAGGTTTCCTCTTCTCAAACCCCCATTCTAGAGTGTCTCAATCTTCCATCTCCCCCTCTCAACTTCTGATCATCACCGGTGCCGCCGCCGCCGCCGTTCGTGCCACCTTCGAGCCGCCGCGAAACCGTTCTCGGTGTTCTGTCCTGCTGGATAGAGGTCTCTTCCAGAAATTATTGCTATCAGCCACGGCCTCTTCGTGGTCTTCAATTTTTATGGTGTGTTCTTCCCTTGTATCCCAAGCTCCACCTAAATTTTCACGCCCAAATTCCATCGTTTAGTATTTTCCCATTTTTGTGCATCTTTCATTCCTAGTTCTGTTTTGTCTCTGTCTACAGTGACATCAGCCCTGTGTTTCCCACCTCCGGCCATCTTTTTGATTTGTCCAAACCCTCCCAATTTTACTAGGAGTTCTGTCCATCACCCCCTACATCCAAAAATTTTCTTAATTTTGTATCAGCCTTCTATCTACTTTTAAAAATTCGTGTTCTTCCTCAGCTACAGTGTTGTCAGCCAGATTCCAGGTCCGACCCACTGCTAGTGCAAAAATCATAGAAATTCGTAGTCTTCCCCAAATCCAGATCCAAAAATAGTCCTGGTTTCGTAGCTTGATTTCCCACAACTCTTCGGAAGAACACAACCCCAGATGCAGACGTCTACCTCACGGTCAAAGACAATCCACAGAAAAGTTCTCTGCTGACCTGAGATTTCAGGAACTGTACAACAGGAACTTGGAAATTCCATAAGTCCAGATCCGTGCAGATCCAGGCCAGATCTCTAGGCGTAGGTTGAAGGATTTGGAGTTAGCTTTCCAACGGCGCTAGTCTCGTGTCGATCCGACATCGGGGCTGATCGCAGCGCCCGTTCTCGCCGAGACGCGCGTTGAAAACCAGAAGCTACAGATCCGTGGCCGGTTATTCCGACCGGTGCCGAACGGAGCCGCCCGGCCTCCGGCCGGCGAACCAGCGTGCCGCCAGCCTGGGGAGCGCTTCCCTAAGTGTCCCCACTACAGCGGTTCCATCGGGTCCCACACGGCCCCTTCGGACAGCACGTGGGCCCCACAGCCACAAGTTTGGGTGCTGCCGAAGAGACACGAGAAGCCGCCCGTCAACCCGAATTCGGTCCTCCCGGGCCCAGTTGTGTAGCCCTTTACCTCCCTGCGTGGAGTGGGTGATATTTCATTGCTGTCATCATTGTGTAATATTTATCCCGGGAGTACGGGTTTCGACCGGGTCCGTCTTCTCCACGCCGAGCGCGTGGAGGTATCGCATTCGCTCCCTTACTTGGCATTTTGCTTACTTCATATATATTTGTTTATGCCGCTGCTAGAGAGCATGTGTAGGGATATCTAGCTCGCTTTATCTATTCATTACCGCTGCTGCGAGAGAGTGCGAGACCGTCCCGTGACCCGATCCGGGCACACGAGAGAGCCGATCACCCTAGCTCATTGCCAGTTTCTCAACCGCGCACATCCGACGCTTCCCTCGTTAAGGGACAACCGCGAGCTTGTTGTGTCCGTGGTCCCGTCCCGCATCACTTTCCCTTGGAAAGGAGAGCGATGTGCGGTTGTGCCGGGGTCTCCACCCTAGATATCACAGTGAGCGCTCATCTTGGCTGGTACTGGGCTCCTCTACTTCAGTGTCAGAGAGGGAGAATGCGGCCATCATGTGAATCACATTAGTTGAATAGTGGATCACACATGTCATCTTGACGGGTCTGGACCATGCATGTGGCTGCAGAGGATCGATGAGACCGCTCTTCATTTTGATGAGGCTATGTATAATCAACTTTTGTGCCTGAGTCTTGAAGACGTAACAGTCTTCAAGTGGATGACCTAACATGCGATGATATGGACAATAGTTAGGGTCATCGGCTTTCTAGGCATCATCTGGCTTGTGAGCTTCTGGCAATTCAATAATTTTATGGGCCATGCAGAGGTTGGAGAGGGGGATTTCTGCAGCCCATTCAAAGAGCAGCCGAACTAGGCCCATCAGGACCAAACAAGGCCACACTCGCCCAAGTGACAGCCCACAGGGCCCACTTAGGACAAAAAGCCCAATAAAAGATTCGCTCGAGGATACTACCTTCCTAGGCGGCCTCTAGCCTCGGAAGGCCCGAGCATCGGTCAGGTCACAGGAAAGGTCCATGCCCGAGCCATCTCTCCACCCAGGGGAAGAAGGCGCATGTCGACCAATCCGACCCATCTTCATCCGAGCTAAGCCTACCGCTCGGATAGGGTGGGCATCTCTGAGCTCGGTATGGCCGACGATTGCTTATCCATGCAGCCGTTAAGAGTCCTCTGTGGGCAGGAATTTATAAAGGTGAGGGACTCCAGCTCCCCAAGGTGATAACGCTCCCACGATAAGGTAATAAAAGCCCACGTCGAGGACGTAACCCCCACCTGAAACCCCTCGACTTACAGGACTCCAGAAGACGGCGCACTATTTAACCTAGGGATACCCTCCGACGAATGGTAAGGGCAATCACACGCTCAAAACTCCTGAGCAGGAACCACTTTACCCTTATGGTGGAGAGGGATCTCGCACAGAAGCTACTTCCTCCCTATATTGCTCCCACCATAGCTCTACTGACTTAAGCATCGAAGGGTTTTCCCCAGGGACTCATCCCTGGGCCTTCTGATACATTTCCCTTTCTTACAGTTCATTATCCGGGGATCCACTGCCCGCTCAGGACCAGCGCGAGATCTTGCCTCTTCATCTGGCGCCGTCTGTGGGAAACGTACGAGAAGCCAATATGGTGCGAAGGAGCTCAGGGAGGAGGTCCGCTGGTGACAGGGGAAAGGCCATGGTAGCGGCAGGGGATGGCCCCTCCCGGGCCTCACAGAACCCTCCCTCCAACGCAAGCGCCCCCACCGACGAACCACCACCCCCTCCTGCGGCAGTAGGGCTATCGCTCAATGGTGGCGTCGAAGCCTTCCAGGCCCTCAACGTGAAACTGGATGTCCTCGTGGAACTCATGAGGACCCAGGTTGTAGTGCCCCAGAATTTTATATAAATAATTTTCTAGAATTTATAAAGGCCTAAATATATTAATAAATGAATTCTGAGACTAATAAGTCATCATAGGCCCAATTAGGTTGAATAATTAACCAAGCCTATTTACACATCATCTAAAAAGGGTTTAAGGCCCAAAACCATTAAGTTTGGCCCATATTCTAGAAGGTTACTTAGCTTATTTAAGGATAAAAATGAATTATATAAATAATAATATAGAAAAATGAATAAAAGAGTTTTATTTATTTGAAACTCTATATACGTTGAATGTAACGGTCTATCGTGTGACCGTCACATACTTGTAACGCATGGGTCTACGACCGTTACACTCTGTGAATTCTGTAAGCTGAAGAGTTTGATTCATGTTGAACTCTGGGAACAATAAATGTAACGGTCTATCGTGAGACCGTTACATGCCTCTAACGCACCTGCATTAGACCGTTACATCCTGTTAGTTCCGTGAAGGAAAGAACAAGTACAAAGATCAAAACTTTGGACTCTTATCCACTAGAAATCAACGTAGGAAGAGTTATAACATTACTAAGGACTCTTAGAGATCATGTTTTAGCAAATTAAGGACTATAGAATCGATCTAATCTTCAAACCCTAGCCAAAACCCTATAAATAGGACCTAGTTCTGAACTGTGCGACCCATATTTTTGGCTCGCAAGGAATCAAGGTAAGGAGGTATAATCTTTGGTAAGTTCTTTAGAAGTATTTGTTTACAATACTTTAGACTAACTCGTCTCCAAATTTCACGTCTTTAGGTCAAGAGGTCGTGGAGTTAGAGCCCAAGGAAGTTGTCGAAAAATCACAGGAAGAAGGGAACTAGGGTTCGGTGTTCAGACCATAATTGGAAGTTTGAAGCCTCGACAAGAGGTAGGTTATCTCATGAATGGCAAAAATAACTTGATAGGACTATAAGCCCTCTGGTTTGATTGAATTTCATGCATAGTAGAGCATCAATTTCATGTTTTACTAAGTTCTATACATTACATGCATCTCTTAGCCTAATTGGAAAATTAAAAAGATGTATCTTGTCTGTTTCACAGATACCCATGCATATAGATAGCCTATACTTCGTTATCATGCCTAGAATAGACATGGTATTTGATTTATAGACATGATGTGAGTTGATACCTTAGGTTTTATATCGCTTTCTGTTAGCAGACCCTCTGACGCATCAGCGTAGGACCGTCACACTCATGTAACGGCCATACGATGGACCGTCATAGTCTCTGATTGCCTATTGATTTCTCTGTTGAATCTGACGCATCTATGCAGGGGTGTTACGTTACTGTAATGGCTGTTTGATAGACCGTCACACTACTGTGACGCACCACTTATAGACAGTCAGAAGCCCTGTGTTCTGTCAACCCTAGACAGAATACGATTTGTCAATCTTACTTATTATTCAGCCTAGTTGATTAGAGTTTTCACCTGATTATGTGAATTTAAGGTTATTTTAATTATTCATAATAGGGGTTGCATGATTTCAGGAACTTAATGGTATTTCAAGTTATGTTAGTTTCATAAGCCAAAAATTTTATAGTCTGGTATTCTAAATCATGATTCTTTTAACTATTGTATTGTCGGAGTTTTCATTATGATTTTCACGTTGATACTTGTATCTCTCTATCAATAGAGTCATTTCTATAAGTACATGGCACATACTCCGGTATGTTGACCATTAGTTCACACTTTGCACTATAGGAACATAATCTTGGACTTGAGGACCTCTCTATTAGATATTCCTTCCAATAGACTAGGAAATCTTATTTCAAGGCCTCCGTAATTCTCCGCGAGCCTGGGATTCTCACTAGGACGTCGAGTTGGTTGTACCATTAAAACCCATTAACTAGAATACACTATCGTTGTTTTCTGATTCTAGTAATGTAACGGCCTTGTATTGGACCGCCAGGATCATGTAACGGCCTTGTATTGGACCGCCAGGATCATGTAACGGCCCAATATACGACCGTCACATTCATCTGAGGTTGAATTCTTGATTCTAGATTCAGACAAATGTAACGATCCTATACTAGACCGTCACACAATGTAACGGCCCAGTGAATGACCGTTACATTACTTGAATATCTCAACCCAAGGTTTGACCAAGGGTTGACATTTCAATGTTTCTAGATAAACCTTGATGATCTAGAACCTATCATATTGCTTAATAGACTTAATATAATAAAAGTTAAGAGAATATACTGTTATGCTGCCGATTTATTTCCATAAGCATAGCATAGTCTAAGTCATTCTTGATCTCTTATATTCAAATTGAAGCGTTCATTCATTAATTTTCATTATTTGGAATTGTTATATTCTTGGCCATACTTTAATGTTACATGCATGGAAGTACCTTAATTTATACCTGAAGATGCGATCGAGCACTGATTGTGTTCAAGGGCTCTATGCTAGTCCCCTCGGCTGATTGCCGGAAACATACTATTTTATAAACCATGGGGTATGATGCTACTGGCGTCGCATTGCGCTGGGAGTATTATTTCTATAAATAAGTGAAGATCCACGACACGACATGACATTCTTGCTTGATATTCCACAGAAATTCACGAAGCACTTGCTCATAAGCATAAGATACTAAAGTGTTGATTATGTGGCTTGCTAGTACATTCTCGATATATTCTTGTTCATGAAAGGCCAATATCATGTTCTTGTTCTATTCTTGCTAGTTCATTCTTGTTCTCATTCCATCTTATATGATTGTCTTGTTACTTTGATTTAATCGCGTGATCATCGCATTGCATGATTTTACCTTATTTCTTTAGAGCAAAAATATTAATCACTTTAATAATGCCTTCATGTTGATGCGAAGATACCTACTGGGCAAGTGTGCTCATTACCTATTTCTAATCTTTTTCAGGAAATGAAAGTGAGTCGGGTTCGGATTCGGATTATTCAAGTAGCGGATCCGAGAGTGATTAAGGATGAGCGAAGACTTAGGAAGTCTATAATGTCTAGATTGAGTCAATGTAATTTTCCTATTTCTTGAGTCTAGTAGAATGAAAGATTATGGAAAGTGGTTGTATTTCGAGTATTGATCATTTATGAAATAAAGTTGGAGTTTGATTAAATTCTGTGCAATTGCATTTATGAGTGTGGTTGTATTGCGCTCTGGTCGTTCTTGCTTGCAAGAGGCTTACCATGCCGGCTATTCGCGCTCCCCGAACGAGTCTTCCACTGTAATAAAGGCTTGGGACGTGACAGTTAAGTTGGTATCAGAGCCTAAGTCTCAGGACTTAGGGAAAGGAATCATGTCATAGGATAAGTCCAAGGTTTAAGGACCCCTACCTATGAACTAAGGAAGAAATTCCATACCCATGTGAGGATTGGGTAGAGCCCGGGATAAGATAATTAATTAGCTTTAAGGTTGATTTTCATGAGAAATAACAAGTTGTTATTTTTCTCTCTCAGGTACCCTATTTTACAAATGGCTCATCGCGTAGATTGGGACGGTATGCAATAAACAGTTGCCGGCCTCACTCAGGCATTGCAGACTATAGCACAAGGTGGTGCAGGGGCAAGGGCTGGTGACCTACATCGCAACTTCCGGAGTCTAAATCCTCCGCGATTCTATGGATCTTCAAATCCTGATGAGGTAGAAAATTGGATCGATGAGATGAATAGGATATTTGACGTTATTCAATGCACTGATCAGGAGAAGGTGCGTCTAGCAACATTTCAACTAAATAAAGATGCCCGTACATGGTGGAAGTCGATTCCGACACATCCGGCCGATGCACCTCATACATGGGACGGGTTTCTTACTTTATTTCGTACCAAGTATTTTTCCGAACATGTAAAGGAAAGGAAGGCCAAGGAGTTTGCCTCCCTTCGTCAAGGGATGATGTCGGTGGCAGAATATGAGCTGCAGTTTTCAAGACTAGCACCATATGCACCACACCTTATTAGCACGGAATTATTAAAAGCAAATCAATTTATGGACGGGTTATGACCTGGTTTCATTCAGCAACTTGGGACACAGAATATCCGCACTTATGTGGAGATGGTTCAGAGGGCATATCTATGCGAGAGGACCTTAGAGAAGGTCGAAAAGTTGAAAGAAAAAGGAGAAGAATCTAGCCGACGATCTGATTGGCATTATAAGAAGGAGAAGTTTAGCTTCACGGAACCATACAAAAGCCGTGACAGCAAGAAAAGATCAAGGAGCGGGAATGGTGGAAGTTCCCAGAAGAATAATAAAAAGGTTAAGGAAGAGAAGGAGCAAGTTGCCTCGGCATGCACTTTTTGCGAGAAATTCGGCCACTCGGCTGAAGAATGCTGGAAGCACCTCGGTGCTTGTTTGCGTTGTGGAAGTAGGGAGCATCGTGTGCCAGATTGCCCCCTTATGAAAGATCAATCAGCTAATGGAGGACGTAGGAGGCAGGCTCGCCTCAATGCCGTTCTAGACAAAGAGGAAGCGCCCAGGGATGATGGGCTTATGGAAGGTACTCTTCAGATTTGTTCTCGTCCTGCATTTATGCTATTTGATACTGGTGCCTCTCATTCTTTTATTTCCAGTACCTTTGCAAAAACGTTGTCAATTGCATCAGTCCCCTTACCTTCAGATCTTGCTATTACTACACCTTTAGGATCTAGAACCAAGCTCACAGAGTATTATCCTAATAGCGAAGTGATAGTAGAAGGTTACAATCTCCCCGCAAACCTTGTGTCCCTTGACATGAAAGGTTATGATACCATTTTAGGGGTTGATTGGCTTGTAGACCATGCTGCTTATATCAATTGCCGAAATAGGATTATATCTTTTTGAAAGCCCGGTCTTCCAAGATTTTCTTTTCTTGGCATCAAATACAAGAAACATCCTACCATTATATCTTCTCTTCACGCTTGCAAGCTTATCTCGCAAGGATGTGAAGCTTTTCTTGCTTCAGTCATTATCACCGAATCTAAGGAGATTATCCTAGCAAACATTCCCATTGCGAATGAGTTCCCAGACGTGTTCCCATCTGAACTACCTAGTTTACCGCCCGAGAGGGAAGTAAACTTTACCATTGAACTCATTCCAGGAGCAGCACCTGTTTCTATAGCCCCTTACAGGATGTCCCCCACAGAACTCAAGGAACTAAAAAGGCAGTTGCAGGAACTACTAGACAAGGGTTTCATCAGACCTAGCACATCCCCTTGGGGTGCGCTAGTTTTATTTGTCAAGAAGAAGGATGGTTCTCTCAGGCTATGCATCGATTACCGGCGACTGAATCAGCTAACAATTAAAAACAAGTATCTATTACCGCGTATTGATGAGCTCTTCGATCAGCTTTCGGGAGCAGAATATTTTTCTAAGATTGACCTCAGATCAGGTTATCATCAGCTTAGAATCAAAGAGGAAGATATTTATAAATCAGCTTTTCGAAGTCGTTATGGCCACTATGAATTCGTGGTAATGCCATTTGGGTTAACTAATGCCCCAACAACATTTATGAAACTTATGAACAGTGTCTTCCAGCCATACCTGGATCGATTCATTGTCGTCTTCATCGATGATATCCTGATATACTCCAAGATAAAAGAAGAACATGAAGAACATTTGAAAATAGCTTTGCAAACACTTAGGGAACACAAGCTTTATGCCAAACTCAATAAGTGTGAATTTTGGCTCGAGGAAGTCTCATTCCTAGGCCACATTATTTCAAAAGAAGGTATTACTGTGGATCCTTCTAAGGTAGAAGCTGTCAAGAATTGAAGTCGGCCTACGACTGTGTCTGAAGTAAGGAGCTTTCTGGGTCTAGCTGGTTATTATAGAAGATTCATTAAGGACTTCTCAAAGATAGCAGTTACTTTAACTAGACTCACCAGAAAAGAAAATCCTTTTGTCTGGTCAGAGGAATGTGAGAAGAATTTCCAAACTCTTAAGAATCATCTTACAACAGCCCCTGTTTTGTCACTACCAATGGATGGTGGTGGATTTAAGGTATATACGGATGCGTCTGGAATTGGCTTATGATGTGTCCTTATGCAAAATGGAAAGGTGATTTACTATTCTTCAAGACAATTGAAGCGTCACGAAGAAAATTATCATGTACATGATTTAGAATTGGCAGCGGTTATTTTCGCCTTGAAAATTTGGCATCATTATCTTTATGGGGAAAAGTTTACGATCTACTCAGACCATAAGAGCTTGAAATATTTATTCTCTCAAAAAGAGCTTAACATGAGGCAAAAGAGGTGGTTAGAACATCTCAAGGACTTTAATTTTGCTATTCAATATCATCATGGCAAGGCAAATGCAGTAGCAGATGCACTCAGTAGAAAACCAATGTGTATGTTATCAAGTCTCATGATTAGTGTAACTAACCTTATTCCTCAATTTGCTCAGTTGAATTTAGATGTTGACATTAAGGAAGAAGATTGCTTCATAGCTAATATCCGAGCTCAACCTACATTAATAGAGGATTTGGCCAAGTTACAAGAGGATGATCCAGTTTTACTGGAAATTAGGGCCAATATTGAACAAAGGCCGGATTTTTCTACTTCTAATGATGGAAGATTGCTATTCAAGGGCCGAATGTGTATACCGGATCATGATGATACAAAGAAATTGATCCTAGAAGAAGCACATAAATCAAAGTACACCATTCATCCGGGAGGTACAAAAATGTATCAGGATCTCAAAAGAAACTTTTGGTGGCCCAATATGAAGAGGGAAATAGCTGACTTCGTGTCTCGTTGTCTAACCTGCCAATAAGTTAAAGCTGAACATTTTAGACCCGCGGGTAAATTACATCCCTTAAATATTTTCGAATGGAAATGGGAGAGCATAGGGATGGACTTCATTATGGGTTTACCTAAGACAAGAGGTGGACATGATGGCATATGGGTAATCATAGATCGATTAACTAAATCTGCACACTTCATACCAATAAAGAGTCGATGGTCTGTGGATATTCTAGCAGCATTGTACATAAAGGAAATTGTCAAATTACATGGTGTTCCCGTCACTATTGTATCAGATAGAGATCCTTGATTCACATCACAGTTCTGGAAATGTCTAGAACATTCACTAGGGACCAGATTAAATTTTAGCACAGCCTTTCATCCACAAACTGATGGTCAGACGGAAAGAACAAATCAGGTGGTAGAAGACATGCTCAGGGCTTGTGTCATTGATTTTGGAGAAAGTTGGCATGATCACTTGCCTCTGGTTGAATTTGCATATAATAACAGCTATCAAGCAAGCATACAAATGGCACCTTTTGAAGCTCTATATGGAAAAAGTTGTCGATCTCCAATATGTTGGAATGAAATAGGGGAAAAGTAATTTTTAGGCCCCGACCTTGTCAGGGATTCTACGGAGAAAATCAAGCTCATTCAAGAGAATGAAAATGGCACAAGATAGGCAAAAGTCTTATGCCGACAATCGAAGACGTGACTTGGAGTTTCAGGTAGGAGATCATGTATATTTAAAAGTTTCTCCAGGTCGTGGTATTCGAAGATTTGGCATTAAAGGAAAGCTAACTCCAAGGTTCATTGGCCCATTTGAAATTCTTGAAAGGGTCGGTGAAGTGGCTTATAGATTGGCTTTACCTCCACAATTAGCAGGAGTTCATGACGTATTTCACGTCTCCATGCTGAAGAAATATGTATACGATCCTGACCATATTATCACTTATGACAATCTGGAGATTCATAAGGATATGACATATGAGCAAACGCCAATAAAGATTCTAGATCGGGAAGTGCGTCAACTAAGAAATAAGGTTATCCCTATGGTCAAAATTTAATGGAAGAAAACATGGCCATACGAAGCAACATGGGAAACCAAAGCAGCCATGAGAAAAAGATTTCGAAAATTATTTAACTGTAAGTACACTCTCCACAATCCATGTCTTGAATTTGGGGACCAAATTCTTCTAAGTGGGGGAGGGTGTAGTGCCCCAGAATTTTATATAAATAATTTACTAGAATTTATAAAGGCCTAAATATATTAATAAATGAATTCTGAGACTAATAAGTCATCATAGGCCAAATTAGGTTGAATAATTAACCAAGCCTATTTACACATCATCTAAAAAGGGTTTAAGGCCCAAAACCATTAAGTTTGGCCCATATTCTAGAAGGTTACTTAGCTTATTTAAGGATAAAAATGAATTATATAAATAATAATATAGAAAAATGAATAAAAGAGTTTTATTTATTTGAAACTCTATATACGTTGAATGTAACGGTCTATCGTGCGACCGTCACATGCTTGTAATGCATGGGTCTACGACCGTTACACTCAGTGAATTCCGTAAGCTGAAGAGTTTGATTCATGTTGAACTCTAGGAACAATTAATGTAACGGTCTATCATGAGACCGTTACATGCCTCTAACGCACCTGCATTAGACCGTTACATCCTATTAGTTCCGTGAAGGAAAGAACAAGTACAAAGATCAAAACTTTGGACTCTTATCCACTAGAGATCAACGTAGGAAGAGTTATAACATTACTAAGGACTCTTAGAGATCATGTTTTAGTAAATTAAGGACTCTAGAATCAATCTAATCTTCAAACCCTGGCCAAAACCCTATAAATAGGACCTAGTTCTGAACTTTGAGACCCTGACTTTTGGCTCGCAACGAATCAAGATAAGGAGATGTAATCTTTGGTAAGTTCTTTAGAAGTATTTGTTTACAATACTTTAGACAAACTCCTCTCCAAATTTCACGTCTTTAGGTCAAGAGGTCGTGGAGTTAGAGCCCAAGGAAGTTGCCGAAAAATCACAGGAAGAAGGGAACTAGGGTTCGGTGTTCAGACCATAATTGGAAGTTTGAAGCCTAGACAAGAGGTAGATTATCTCATGATCGGCAAAAATAACTTGATAGGACTATAAGCCCTCTAGTTTGATTGAATTTCATGCATAGTAGAGCATCAATTTCATGTTTTACTAAGTTCTATACATTACATGCATCTCTTAGCCTAATTGGAAAATTAAAATGATGTATCTTGTTGTTTGCGTATCTTTTTTTTATCTTATTTATTATTTCATGTGTCGATCAACCAATTAACTAACTGGTAATTAACTGACTTATTGACGATGCGGGCGTGCCAGTCACGTACGTGACAACTTTATTGTGCGCTCGTTCTGACTTGGTCAGACGAATGTGAGGTTCGGTCGGGACCAGCAGTCCGCCATACCATAAAGGTTATGGCGTTAATTACATCCCCCACGAGGAGGGAACACCTTTGATTAATTGTCGAGATAGTGGGCTGTCGAGGCCGGAATAAAGGATGCAGCGTTACTAACATGACGGAATCATGCGAGATGCGGCTATCTGTCATGCAGGAGAGGCATGGTTTATTGAATTAGAGACCTTTGGTGCATGGCGGAGGACGTAGGTCTGAAGACCACCATCGCGCATAGCAGAAACTTCTGATCGGGCGTAACCCGACCTTCCGTCAACGCCATTCGATATACCCGAGGGTCTATGCAAGCATGCAGGCATGATGATGAAAACTATACTAAGCATGGAAACAGAATTATGACAGTAAACAATGCTTAATCACATTCATTGATCCTCGTCAAAAGAGAGGGAAACGATAGCACAAGGGTGATGATGAAAGCAAAGTGTTCACACACATGATAGTTAACATGGTAAAGAGGTTATTTGGAACATGAACAGCCCTTGCCTTACTTAATCTACCACTGATTAGGGTAGTCAATATCGACCATGGGAGGCCAGGATTGCCCTGAGAGCGAATGAGAGATTAGAACGACATAAAAAAGTGAAACGGCGTGAGAGATAGCTTCCACGACGCGGTAAAGCGTAGGTAAAAGGGGTTAATCCGGCGCGGTAAAGCGTAGGTGAAATGCTAATCCGGCGCGGCCCTAAAACCCGTTAACACGGCGCGCAAGGCACGGGGCTCGCCGGTTAAAGGCGCACCGGGAATTGACCCAGGAAAAGAAGAAGAAACATGAGTCACAAGTTAATACGGCGCGGGGGGGGGGGGGGGGGGGGGGGCGCCGTATTAAGGTGCGCCGGCTAAGACCATGCCGCTTTAGCTTGTTTTTAAGCATTTCTGAAACCCCTTGAGTTTATTTGAGTTTTTATTGAAAGTTATGGAGTTATTTGGACCAACTAATCGTTTGATTGAAGTCCAGGACCTTCTGGAAATGATGCATTGATTCAGTGCGAGGTTCATACTCGAGCACTGAGTCAATTGAGTCCAGAATGAGCATCTCATTATGGCTTTAGTTATGTTGAGTCTGTCCAAAATTTGACAGCATCTCCCCTGAACATGAAGAGTTGTAGGGGAGAATCGGGGTCATACTCACTCGTGGAGTAAGCCCCTAAACCACCGGTATGCACGGAGGCACCCAGCAAACCCCATCGGATAGGATACCCAAGGACTGGCCTACGAGGGGCACCAAGGCTCCGTGGGTGAAGAGACAGAGGGACGAAGCCGCCGATGATGGGAGCAGCACCCCGAGGACTAGCCTGCGAGGGGTGGACAACCCACAGCTTATGACTCATCCCGTGGAGGAATTGACCATTAGGAGAATGGAGCTCCGAGGGCTAGCCTGCGAGGAGCATACGTCTCTTGGCCTCGATTGGGTCTCAGGTTGTCGGGGCTGAGCTTATTGGGCTAGAACCCCTTTGTTATTGTCTGCTATGATCTTGAGGAAGCCTCTACTATCGAGGGGTAGAGCCCTCAATCATCCAGCAGTTTATGTGAAGCAACGGGGGATGTCCCCCTCCCCGGGTGATTGAAACGAAATAAAAGAATCTCGGAACGGTTCACATGACTATGATGCAGAGGGGGGTAGTCAATGCATAGGCGAGACGAGCCAAACATAGAGGCATATGCTCGAACAGTTACAGCGCAATGTTAAGTCGATGCATCTTGCAATCCCAAGAACGACTCCCACCTCGCGAGCCACAGGGCAACAGGAAGGGAAGAGTCAATGGGAGTTAGACCCTCGACAGCATGGTGGAAAGAAGCATACGCAGAAGAATAGCTCTGTCCACGGAGGGGATGCGGAGACCCTTAAATCAAACACGAGCACGGTCAAAAGGAAGACCCCGGGGAGGGGTGTTTCTGTAGCCCACGGTGCTTCGGGGCATGATCGGGGCTTCAGGGAAATCGGAATCAGAGAACACGCGCGGAAGACCTTAAACATACACATCGATGTAGATAGAGAAGGGGACAGAAGTTTCGAATCATTCATTCGACCTGTTGGTCCAGACATTCATATACATATTGCCATCCCAGAAACGGGAATAGGCCATCGTTTACACGTTAACAGTCCGGCGCCGGCATCATTGCTCGGTCGCCGTTCATCGTATGCAGAGGAATATACAGTAAAAGAGAAGAAATCGCAGAGGAGGGGAGGGGTCGGCTCATATCATTGCCATCCCTCCCCTCTCTTGCTTACAACTAGTAGATGGAAACCTGAAAGAGAGAAGAATCTACGGAAGACAGAGGAAGACAGGCACCGGCGCCCACCTGTTCTCAAAAACAGAGTATCGGCCCACTCCTTCTTCTCCGGCTCCGGAGGACTTCAATCGGAACGGAGGAAGACGGCCGCCAAAGGACGCTCAGACAGAACCCCCACTTCCAAGAAAGCTCTCTCTCCCCTCGAAAGGCCTCTCTCGAAAGACTCTCTTCTCAACCTCTCTTCTGCTCCCTCTTTCTCTTCTCTCTTTTCTAAGCCTTTTTTCATCTAATCGAATAGCCCGTATATATATATACATCGATTCGAGACTTCATCCGGCGTGGAGATTTGGCGCGCCGGGGAAGGGCTTCTACATCCTTTACGCGCCGGCACAATAGGCCGCCGGATAAGGGGCTTTTGGCGCGCCGGGCTCAAGGGAATGAGATGGGGGCGCGCCGGTTTAAGGCGCGCCGTGTTAGTGCTCCTCGCACGCTTCAAGCCAGTCGATGAGTCCGGGGATGATTCCGGGGGTCACCGTGAACATTTATCTTGCCAATGCTCCTCAAAACCTCGAGGAGATGTCTTGTAGAAGCTCCCAAGCTGACGTACGGCTATTCCCGAGACTCCAGATAGCTTTGATTTGATCATACGGGCTTTCCGCTGACATGGCCTTTGGCTCTATGATTCGTGCTGCTGGCTCGGTCTGGCTCGTGCCCAAAGCTCCTTAGGGGGTGGTGTAACACCAGGGATAGTTCCGCCTGCGCTGGGCGATCATTTGGCCACTAACGGGCCCGTCTTGGCGGGAAGCCGTACCCGTGCCGGGTGATCGGGATCTTCCGCCGTCAGAGCTTTCGGTCCTCCGTCTCGGGGAACCAGGGGGACTCCTTCATCTTCAGGAGAGCCTTTCATAAGGCGGGAAGTCACTGGGTAGATCATCGTCCTTGATCGGACAACGGGTGTAGTGTATGCGGCACGACAGAGTCGATGCCAGTTCATTAGGCAGGCTTGATCGCACTGCCGGTTGGTTGTGAGTTTGTCTCGGCTCTCCTGAGGTGAAGTCCCCGTGTCCATACGGGGTGATTCGAGGCTCTGGCAGCTTGAGAAATCTTCCATATGTTGATCTTTATCGGCTTCCGTGCTTCAGCGGGCCGGGTCATTCGTCCTTATGGCTTGGTCACCGATGATCATATTTTGGGTGCCAACAAATGCCCCCCAGATGTGGGTGTTGCGAGCAAGGCACGAGTGCAGCAGGGCCGACGGATGAATTTCACCCGGAACGATTCCCTCTTCAATTGACAGGAGCCTGGGATGGCTTTTAATTCGGCATGGATATTAACCCGGCGCCGTTTAGAAGTTAATACGGCGCGGGTAATCCGGCGCACCCCCTTGGCCTGGGACGTTAATCCGGCGTGGCCCTTTGTGTATTCCTGTTGATCCGGTGCGGCCTTGGCGCTGGGGGTTGATCCGGCGCGCCTTTTGCTTACGGGCTTTTTAATCCGGCGCGCTAAATAGCGCGCCGGTTTAACAATGGGGAGACTCCCCCTATTTACTTCTTTCTTCCTCATTTTTTCTTCATCGCCTCTCATTTGACGATTTTCTTTCTCTCTCCTCCCTTTCTTCTCTCCCTCTGGTGTCGAGTGAGCCAAGGGCGAGAGCGGCGGCGGTTCTTTCCTTCGGGGTGAGTGAGATGTTGTCCATTTGGGTTTCAAACCCTTTCTTTGGGCCCCGGGAGGCTTCTAGCAGGGCTTGCCCTCGGAGCTATTTCCCCGGGTGTTCCTTTGGCCTCGGTGTAATGCCGATGGCTGCCTTTTAGGGGCCGTCCCTTTAGTGGACGCGTTCCCGATTTCCTTTGGCAATCTCCCGTGCTGGGGAGACTGCAAAATTTTGTCAGAAGTCTGCCTTTGATCAGCTATTTTCTGACTTTTGCTTATCGTTTGATGTGCTTCTTTGCAGCTATTATGGCATCCTGCTCTTCTTCTCGTGCCGTGGTGACGTGGGCGAACGTCAATTCCCTTGATCGAGGGCACGGTCAAGTGGCCGTGGTTGCGGAATCTTCAGATTCGGAGACATACACTGTGGATACCAGCCATCTCCTCATTCTTGGGGGCGACTCCTTTCATTATGACAGGGAAGGTGTCGCCAGGAGGGACTATCCCAAAGACAAACACCTGATGTCCCTTCTCCAACGCTTCAACCTTCAAGGGAAGAGGGACGTGTTCATTGTCTGAAAAGTTGAGCAGGCCCTGTTGGTGGAGAGAGACAGTCTGACGGACTGCGTGGTGCGGGGAAGACCCATTTATCTCCCCGGAGAGGTCAGGAAATGGAGCGTCGTGCTGGGATTGCAAGATTTGGCTCTAGAAGATGGGCTGCTGACCAGGGCCCCTGAATTTGTACTCGCTCGGTGGAATGATTCCGCGGGCAGAGTGGATCGGGAGAAGCCGATCTTTGGCTTGTTCCTTGCCCCGCTGAAGTAGGGGTACAGAGAAGAATCATTCTTGCTGGATTGCTTGGCGGTCCGCTTCAAGCACCAGATATCTGTGGGGTGGTTTGCCGAGCTGAGGGCCACCGACACCCACGCATTCAGGCCTGGAGCAGTGGAGTTCACAGACTATGTGTTGCATCATTATGCTCCAATTCTGACCAGGGCTGGTGTATATCATAGCATGTATGCTTCAAGGTACCGGTATCCAATCTCCCGGGGCTTGTGCTGTGGTATGATCGAGGTATTCTGCCCTGAATATAACACTTTCTACACTTCAGAGGGAGAGACCTCTTTAGACTTATGGAGTCTATCACAGCTCAGTGGCCTACCCATTGATGGGGAACCGTATGAAGAAGTTTGTTGGCCTGACTGGCTAAAGGACCAGACCGACTGATGTGACATAATCTGCTCGATGGATTTATTGGCTGCATCAACATCGACTCCCTGTCCAGAATTACAGAAGCTAGACAGAATCGGCGAAGCTCGGAAACTCGGTTTCTTTTGCATCTCTCCCCACCCCGCTTGGCCGGCTGAAGGCCCCTCCCTGTGTGGAGGTAGTTTTTAATGTATTAAGCATAACCCCCACCCCAAGATCACCCCTCCTGCGTGAGGAGTAGTGTTGTACCGTTTGTAATTTCAGGTCAAGCTACACCGCCGCGGCGTGTGGGGATCCACCGCCTCCCCGCTCGCCCTCGTCTCCGAGCGGGACCGGTTTCTTCAAACCGGTCGAGTAAGTGCTCTAAACCCTTGCTCATTGTGCTTGTCTTTCAATGTTTGTTTCTTAGCTCCGCTGGTTGTGCGAGAGAGAGCCCGATCCTCAAGCCCCGTTGCCTTGAGTGATCACCGTGGGAAGAGTGAAACCGGTGCCCTTGGCACTTTGTCGGCCCCATTGAATTGGGTTCCACATCCTTTTGGGAATCAAGCCTTGGCCTTGCTGGCCCTCTACCAGCAAGGGCCCAACCCCACATCTTCACCTTGGCATTGCCAAGTTACCCCGGGCTTGGGTGAGCGACGAGAGAGCGGCGGCCCAAATTGGCCCATTTAGAATGCGAATGTGCTTGCTTGCTTAAGTCCAAGATTGTGTCACATCAAGTGGTATCAGAGCAAGTTCACAACTTGTCTCTCCACAAGTTGGTCCTAGGGCATGTTTATGCATTTAGAGTCCTCGGTTGCATCTCCCATATCCACTAGAATGGCCACTTCATACCCGTCATATTCATCCCCATCAACTTTCCCAAGAAGCCCAAATCCTCATGGAAGCTCCATTGCCAACAAAGTGGGTAGCAACACCTCTATCATAGAAGCCCTACCTAATGTCCTTAATCGGCTTGAAGATATCATGTCTCGACTCGACCGACTTGAAGGAAATAGCCGTGCACCAAGAGTGAATGAGAGTGACCTTTGGGGAAATCTAGAAACCATATTTTTAGAACACTTGAAAATCAAAACCCCCGCCTTTGATGGATCCAACAGCCCAAGCCTTTACATAGATTGGGAGATTTCCCTAGACCAATTCTTTAAAAGTTGCCCCTTGAACGATGAAAGGAGAATGAGGCTAGCCAAGGCACACCTCTCCAAACAAGCTAAAACTCATTGGTTAGTTGTGGAAGGTTTAAGAAGGATCCGCAGGGAGGCCCCCATTAGCACTTGGGATGAGATGAAGGTCGAGCTTAGGAAAACCTACACTCTCCAACCCTCTCCCTCTTACTCAAATCACAAAAGCCCAAGGAGTACTTCAACTCCTTCATCCCCACCCGGTCAATCCAAGACCCCAATCACCCATTCCCTACCACTTCCCATCTCTCCCACCCCAACCACTACATTTACACCCCACCTCCAAGTCCACACCACAACCATAGGCCCCCATACCCAATTGGGCCCCATGGCCAACTCTCCACCTAGGCCCATGGTAACCCCCACCACTACCTCTCCATCACCCCCAAAAAGAGACACTCCTCCCAAAACAAATCAACCCAAACCCCTTCAACCCACCCATCTTCCTCTCCCTACCCCAATCCAACTCCCACCAAAGCCTCCACTACTACCCTCACCTATCCTAACCCAAGTTTCCCACTACCTACCACCCCGGATACACCATGCCCCAATCATCACCACACCCTCAAAAGCCCCTCTCACCTCCTTGGAAGAAGAACCCATACCCCACCCCATAGTGGTGAACACTCCAAACCCACTCTCCACCTTGGAGGAAACCCAAGCCCAAATTGAAGAAGAAACAACACATGAGGGTCTTCACCTTACATCACCCTCTGAATTCGGCCCATTTGAATGCGATTGTGCTTGCTTGCATTAGGTCCGAGGTTGTGTCACATCAATTGGTATCAGAGCAAGTCTTTGACTTGTCTCTATCAAGTCAAGTCCTAGGGCATGCTTGCATTGGTGTCATCATCAATCCGACCCTTGCATTAATCCCCCCGATCATCATGGCCTCCTACTTAGCCTACTCGCCACCCATGGACTTCATCCTAGATAGGGATATTACCTTTGACGGATCACGTTCTAATGACTATCTTAGGTGGGAGGCTACCATAGAAAAGTACTTTGAAAAGACTTGGGTATATGGATCCGCGAGAGTCCGAAAGGCCAAGGGACGGTTTCGGGGTAAAGCCAAGAGTAAGTGGGAACACATAGAGGGCTTAAGGAGGGTTAGAAGACAAGAACATATTCACTCATGGGAAGAGATAAAGGTAGAACTTAGAAAGATCTACATCCCCAAGCATTCCCACCCCTCCTACTCAAGCACCCCTAACCCGAGGAGCACTACCACTCCTCCATCCCCACCCGGCCAACTTGAGACCGACCTTTGGTCTCCACCCCCACCACCCCCAACAATTCCTCTCTCAACCATCATAACAACACTTCGCGACCAAGTCCTC
The DNA here is from genome assembly GCA_022559845.1 of Amorphophallus konjac. Classification (NCBI taxonomy): domain Eukaryota; kingdom Viridiplantae; phylum Streptophyta; class Magnoliopsida; order Alismatales; family Araceae; genus Amorphophallus; species Amorphophallus konjac. Next base: position 226,975,240 of record CM040121.1, on the reverse strand, counting down.
TCCCTTAAGACCCAAATAAACCAAACAACCACCTCTCCACCAAATCCCATGAGGATCCCCACACTCCAACCAAAACCTCCTTCCGCAAACCTATCTATCCAAACTCAATTGGCCCCCACTACCACCCCTCCACAACCAGTCGATCCCAAGGGGAAGAGACTCCTAACCGACCCGGTTTCCCCAAAAAGGACCACCACTCACCCTATTCTCACCATTCAAACCCAAGTAGACCCCGTGTCCATCCCTCCACCTAGAACCATGACGGTCACCACCACCCAACCCAAATCCTGTCACCCAACCCACCTTCCACTTCCAAACCCAATCCTACCCCAACCTAGACCTCCACTACTTCCACTCCCAAACCACATCCTACCAATCCCAATCCAAGTTTCCCTTTACCCTCTACCCTGGGAACACCACACACAAACCCTCATCACCCCAAAAGACTCTCTCACCTCCTTGGTAGCAGAACTCATACCCAATCCAATAGTTGTGAGCACTCCAAACCCACCACCCACTTTGGAGGAAACCCAAGTCCAAGCTGAAGAAGGAACCTCACACGATGGTCTTTACCTTACACCACCCTCTCTAGTTGGGGCGGAGCTCATCTTAGGAGAACCCATTGTTAGTTGGCTAAAGGAGAGCCCAATTCGAGAGACCCCGGCCCATGTTTTCCCTCCCATAGAACGAGACCTTCCCATAATGCCCTTCTTCTCCTATCACACCACAATCCAAGCATCCTATCAAGTGGAGACCTTAGAGGACCTTCTCAAGGGCATAGCATGGCAATTAGAGATGACTAGCATGATGACCCCTATGGTCGAACAACCTAGGAGCCTTAGCCTCCTACACCTATGCATAGGGTCTATCACCTCGGTTTGCACCATTGGTTGCTACACTAGCGACCTCCTTCTATTCCTCCCTACACCCGATGAGCCCAACCTTCTCCTCGATTTAGAGCTTCTTATCTCGGGTAGAAAGCCAAGCCCTCCACTCATGGCCGACCCACTTGTCAAGAACATTGGCCCAACTATCATGGAGAAGGATGACTTAGCACCTTTTAAGGATCTTGAGGACATGGAGTTCCTCCCCCTAGGTGACCCATTTTATGATCCATATGATCCATTCCAATGGGAGTCAAGGGACTCATATGACCCAACCATCTTACCAACCACCCACCCTTTCCTACCCTCACCCACCATATTGGGCCAAACCCACCTCATCCATGACCCGGGTTACACCTTGGGAGCCATGACCTTGGGCCACATATCCCTAGGTAATAAGGTTGTGCCCCACCCCATGACGACCACCTTCTTAGATCCATTCGATCCTTTCCAATGGGAGTTCAAAGGTTGTCCCACACCTATACACATCGAAGTCACCTTTGGGAAAAGCATGCATGTGTCTAAGCTTACCATACCCCTTGGCATGAACACTATGTTGGGTCCATTCATTCATATCACCCACATGTCAATTAGAAAGTATGAGTGGTCCATATTCGGATGTCATAGTCCACCTTCATTCATCATGGGTCTTAAGCATGTCAAAGGCATCTACGGATGTTCGGGTCCCCCGATATTTATCACCAATTTGCATGATAGGGCCACCTACGGGTGCTCCGGCCCACCTAGGCTAACCAAAGTCTACACTGCATCATTACACGATAGGTCTACTTTTGGTTGTCCCGGTCCACCCATCACCCCTAGAGTGACTGCATTCACAATATTGCATAAAGAGATCCGCAAGCACATTAGCAAGAAGAATGTGACTTATAAAAGGTGATCCGACTCTCATCGACGTCACCAAGAATTCCATGAGGATGACTTTGTGATGGTAAGGACGGAGAGACTCTCCCCGGGAGCCATCTCCAAATTGAGGCCACGTGGGGCTGGTCCCTCCTGAGGTGTATTGGTGCAAATGCCTATGAGTTAGATCTCCCCGAGGAATATGGGGTAAGTCCCACATTCAGTGTCGCCGACCTAGTGCCATACAAGGGACCCACGGTGGTACCTAGTGAGGATATTGAGCCTATTCCCTCCGTTGAGAGAGCACCCACCCCTGAGGAGAGTCCACCAGCCAAGAGAGCCCAGCGTGAGCGCATTGAACGAATATTGGATGAACATGTCACTACCACTAGGAGCAAGGTATACGAGCGCTATCTCGGCAGGTGGATGGATCGGTCTCGTTCGGAAGACTTGAGGGCAGTACCACTTCTACACCCTCCAAGGAGGGAAGGACACTTACTCGACGGAGTCGAGTTCTTCGGACCCCGGGAGTATGATGGGGACATCACCTCCCATGCCCACGTTCACAGCTCGTCTCCTCGCCCCGGTTGCATCCGGCATGGTCTAGTCATTTAATTTTGAGTCCTATGTAATTTTTATTTGAGTCATTTGATGTATTTTCCCTTTTATTTGAGTCATGTTCCTAGGTCTTGTGTTCATTTCCCTAAGTTTGAGTGTCATTAGGTTGTCTAGTTAGCTATTGGGCCCAATTCATTGGGCTTGGCCCAAGGGCTCTCCCCTACCCCCTCGGTTATTTGTCATTGAGTCAATTGTCAGGGACTTTTGTAGAAATGTGGGTTTCCTATATATAGGACCCCATTCCCCCCCATTTCAACTTAATGAATCAATCAATGAAAAATTGCCATTTTGTGAGTTCTATCTTTATTTTTATGGTGGAGTGAATCCATTAGTGAGGTGAGAAGCCTTAGGGAGAGAATCCCACCCTTCCCTCTCTTAATCTCTCTTTTTCACTCCACTTTCTCTCTCCTCAACACCCAAATTCGAATTTTCTTCTCTCTCCTCCCTTCCCAACCACCTCCACTCCCCACCTATCCCATTTAAGCCTCTTCCCATTCCCCACAACCCTCATCAATACTCCACCCCTTCCCAAGACCCCCTCCACCAATCCTCTCCTCACCATCCAACCCCCAACTACCCCTCCCACTTTCCCAAGCACCCTTCCCACTACCCCAAGCACCCCTTCCCTTCCCCAACACAACCCCCCCATTCCAAAGACAAAAATTAACCCCACCCTTAAACCTATTTTCGAATATCCTTTCCCTCTCTCCATTCTAACCAAATTCGCAGCCCCCACTACCACCATCTATTGGACCCTCTTCCAGACCTTATTCTCCACCTCCCACACCTTAGAACACCCCCTCCAAGACCCCCTTACAACCAGGGGTCACTCCCACACTCATCTACCCCCTTCCCCTTCTTCTTTCTTGGTCATTGGAAGCTACTTCGAAGTTGCAGTTTGCCATCCAGAGGTTACAGATGAATCAGCAACTTGCAGCGGCCACCACGACTTCCTCCGGACGAGTTTGAAGACCCAAGAGCCATTGTTGGAAGCGTCTACTAGTCTCCTTCGCAACAGAAGTGGTTTCATCTTCTTCCGATCTCCGAGCCGTCCAGGAGGTCCATTCTCCCACAACTGCGCAGTTTTGCCTTGGCTGAGGACCTGAGCCAGATTAGAAGCTCTGTCACGACGAACGCCGAAGGAATCAGTCCACGAGTTCTTCTTCAAAGTTCTTCATCGCCCAGTCTACTTCTAGAATCAAGAAATAGAACTTCATTCGGGGTTCGTGATCCAGAGTTCTCATTTTTCTCCCTCAGCTACGCAGATCTGCTACTCATAGTCTGCACCGACCAGTCGCCATTGTTCTGCATCCCCTAGTCTTCTCCGACATCGGTTGGCTTCCCCGTCAGTTTTTCAGCGAAGAGGACTCGTCCACGATTCCAACAACTCTGGCGGTTCTGGAGTCTGAGAGCCATCGGAGCATTCTCTGTAACCTGTGGTTGGAAATCTGAAGCTACCAGTCCCAGAACTTGCCACTCTGTTCGAAGCTCCACCCCGGTCAGCAGTGGTACCAGGAGAAATTTAAAAAATTCTGAGGTGTTCCAGTACCAGTCACGAAGAGTTTCCTCCTGGTCTCGCCATCATCAAAATTCTGTATCAATTTCTGTAGCCCCAACTTCGACTGACAGTCCTCCCTCCCAGACAACAGGCAGATTCGACTTCCCAACTTCTTATCGCTTTTGGTCCTAGTTTCCCCCTCCCCGCTTGGCCGGCTGAAGGCCCCTCCCTGTGTGGAGGTAATATTGATTGTAATATCATTAACCCCCACCCCAAGGTCCCCCCTCCTGCGAGAGGTGTAGTGTTGTAACTTCTTTGGGCAGGTCAAGCGACACCGCCGCGGCGTGTGGGGATCCACTCGCCTCCCCGCTCGCCCTCGTCTCCGAGCGGGATCGGTTTCTTCAAACCGGTCGAGTAAGTGCTCACACCTCACTCCATTTAGTGCTTGTCTTTCAATATTAGTTCTAGTTCCGCTGGTTATGCGAGTGAGAGCTCGATCCTCAAGCCACATTGCCTTGAGTGATCACCGTGGGAAAAGTGCAACCGGTGCCTTCGGCACTTCGTCGGCCCCATTGAATTGGGCTTCCACACCCATTGGGAATCCCATCTTGGCCTTGCTGGCCCTCTACCAGCAAGGGCCCAACCCCTCAACCTCACCTTGGCATTGCCAAGTTACCCCGGGCTTGGGTGAGTGTCGATAGAGCGGTGGCCCAATTCGGCCCATTTGAATGTGATTGTGCTTGCTTGCATTAGGTCCGAGGTTGTGTCACATCATGGAAGCTGCTGGTGTTGGAACCACCGCAGGAGATGTTCTCGCCAATCGGGCTGCAGAACCCTTTCGACGATTGACACCTCGATTTCTTGTTCATCGGCTAAGACTTCTGTTACGCTGGGGACTTGCCGATGGTTGATCACCGTTATATTCAGGCTTGTGTCTGTCGGGATCGCCAATGAACTGGCCAGCTTAGCGAGGGCATCTGCATGAGCACTCCGGCCTCGGTTGATGTGCTTAATGCTGATGAAGTAGAATCTTGACATCAGGCGGGTTGCCAGCTGGTGATAGGGGAGAAGCTCTTGCTTTCGCACATCGAACTCTCCTTCCAGTTATTTTATAACTAGCAGGGAGTCCCCGAATGCTTCCAGCATCTGAATTCCCATGGATAGAGTAATTTGCAACCCGATTATTAGGGCTTCATATTCCGCTTCATTATTTGTGCAATGTTTGTTTATGGAGCAGGATGTGTGCACCACTTCTCCTTCTGGGGATTTCAGGACTATGCCTGCTCCTGCCCTGACTCTGGCCGATCCAGTGGCAGAGGTGTCAATTCTGGAAGCGCCATCAAAATATAGCTGCCACAAGGAAGGCTGTACCTGAACGGCTTCCAGGGTTTCATCTTCAGGAAGCTCCGGCTCTAATGGGCAGTCCCCGGGTACCGGGTGCTCAACGAAGAAGTCTGCAATAGCTTGACCCTTGATGGCCTTGCGCGGTACATAGGAGATGTCAAACTCCATAAGGATTACCGCCCATTTGCCCAGGCGACCTTTGAGTGCTGGCTGGGACATAATATATTTCAGGGGATCCTCTTTGGACACCAAGCTGATTTAATGTGACAACATGTAGTGTCGAAGCTTCTTAACTGCGAAGACCAGTGCCAAACAGACCTTCTCAATGTAAGTATATTTTTCTTCGGTCCTGACTAATCTCCGACTGAGGTAATAGAGAGCTTGCTCTTTCCCTTCTTCATTATTCTGGGCCAGCATTGCCCCCAGGGAGTTGTGTGTAGCCGCTATATATAGTATTAATGGTCGTCCTTTCACCGGTGCGCCCAGCACTGGAGGAGTCTTCAGATAGTCTTTCAGCTTGTTGAAGGCTATCTGGCAATCTTCATCCTAATAAAAGGGGACATCTTTCATCATCAACTTGTGGAAAGGCTGGCATCGCCCTGACAAATTGGAGATGAATCGCCGGATGTAAGCCAGGTGGCCTTGTAGTGATCTCAGCTCGGAGATATTCCTTGGAGGAGGTAACTCCTGAATTGCTTTGATTTTTGCGGGGTCTATCTCAATTCCCCGATATCGGACAATGAAGCCCAAGAATTTTCTGCTCGACACTCCGAACGCACATTTCATGGGATTCATCTTCAGCTCATGCTGCCTCAGCCTCTGAAAAACAATCCGGAGGTCTTGCAGATGATCTTCTTTTCTTCTGGTTTTGACCACCAGGTCATCTATGTAGCACTCGACCTTGTGGTAGAGCAACTCATCGAAGATTTTGGTCATTGCACGCTGATAGGTTGCGCCAGCATTCTTTAGTCTGAACGGCATCCTCTTGTAATGATAAATGCCTTTAGGGGTTCGGAAAGCAGTATGGACCCGGTCATGCTCCGCGATCCAAATCTGATTGTAACCGGACGACCCGTCCATGAATGACAGGGCCTCATGACCGGTTGTAGCATCTATTGTCACGCCCCGTACTCTGTATCGTCGAGGTATTGTCCGCTTTGGCCTACCGGCCTCACGGTTTTATCCCTTTCTAATAGTGATCGATTCCAGAATGGAGGACTTCCCGGGCAGGTCACCCATCCCAGTACTACTCCCCATTAAGCACGCTTAACTTCGGAGTTCTTTTCAAGAACTGAGCCGATACTTTAAAAGGCGCCTCGGTGATATAGAGTACAACTTAGCTATATTTGAGGGTGTTACAATCTACCCCTCTTATATAGGTGACGTCCTCGTCGCTGGGCACATATAGCATGCAATCAAACCCCCAGCAGGTAGGACTCTAGAGGTGGCCCCTACAGGCTCAAGAGGTGGCTCCCACTACGTAACACTTTGTCCCATTGTGGGTTCAAGAGGTGGCTCCCATAGCGTAGCACTTTGCCCTGCATGGCACTTAGTTCCCACACTTCCGGCTAGGGTATAGCTCTGATACCATTTTGTCATGCCCCGTACTCTATACCGTCGAGGTATTGTCCGCTTTGGCCTACCGGCCTCACGATTTTATCCCTTTCTAAGGGTGATCGGTTCCAGAATGGAGGACTTCCCGGGCAGGTCACCCATCCCAGTACTACTCCCCATTAAGCACGCTTAACTTCGGAGTTCTTTTCAAGAACTGAGCCGATACTTCAAAAGGCACCTCGGTGATATAGAGTATAACTTAGCTATATTTGAGGGTGTTACATCTATCATGACTTCTATTATCGGCACTGGGAAGTCATCTTTGGGGCAGGCTTTGTTTAGATCTCAGAAGTCGACACATATCAGGATCTGTCCATTCTTCTTTTTCACGGGGACGATATTCGCCAGCCATGTGGTGTACTGGTTTTCTTCAACAAATCCCACGTCAATGAGCTTGTCGACTTCAGTACAAATTTGAGTGATGAGTTCTGGCCTCATGCACCGCGGTGGTTGCTTCACCGGTTCGGCCTCAGGGCTGATTGCCAGATCATGTTGTGAGACAGTGGGGCTTAGACCCGACATTTCTTTGTAAGTCCAGGCGAAGCAATCCCGGTACTCTAATAGCAGCTAGATGTACAGCTCCCTTTCTTCTGGGGATAGTTGGGCGCTGAGGAAGGTAGGCCTAGGGTCCTCCTCATTTCCCAAGTTGACTTCTATCAGTTCATCGACTGCGGCTTGGCCTCCGTCTTCTATCTCCGGAGGTGCCGGTTGGAGGTCAACGAAATCTGGAATACCGTCTTAAGGGTCGAGTACTTCGACTTCCTCGTCAGACACCACTAGAGCTTCTTGAGGTTTTCCTATTTCTTGTGCCAGCGGCTGCACGGATGGTTTTATTAGTCGATACGCTGCCATTGCAGCTCCCAGGGATGAGAGAGCAACTTCAGTGTTTGTAGATAAGGTTGCAGCCGCGACAGGCTGGTAGTTGTTTATTACCGGGCTTGGACAGCATCCCAGTTTTGTAGCAGAAGTTGAGGAGGTCTCGCCTTCTGGAGCAGTTATACCTTCCGTGGAAGTGGCTTTTCCTTTCTTGGTAGCTGGTTCCCCTTGATTGGAGTTGACCAAGGCTTCCTTGATTGGCAGAAAGGGTGTTGAAGTCGTCATTAGTAGGACTCCGTTGGAGGGAGAAACTCCTGCTTCTTCAATGTCTTCGGCTTCACTGCTGCTAGCCGTATCAAATTTGGCTTGAAAGGCCGCTTCTTCAGGGTGGACCTGCTCCCAGCATCGGTAGGGGACCGAGGTCTCTATTTCTTGATTTCCGGATCGAGCCAGTTCAACATGTTCAGCTTCCACTGGGTATTCGTCAAAGGTTGCCCCCAGAGGGCTATCTTCAGTAGGATAGAAGGCGGATATAGTGTCCACTTCGTACCGCCCACTGTAATAATATTCCTCCAGGGTGAAGCCCAACCCTGGATGTTGAGAGACACGTCTCATTTCCTTGTCCAGATTTGTGGGATACCACATCTTCTGGAAAGCTTCCTTGCGCTTTTGAGACTGATCGGGAGGAATGTGTTGCTTCTGAAACATCCTGGCCATCCGATCAGTTGTAAATGCCAGACCCTGGACAGGAACCGGCGGGTTGCTTAGATCTTCGGGGAGGCTGCAGTCTGTGTCTTCCCGAGTGGGATGCTCCTCAACTGTATAGAACAAGATGTTGGATCCATCTTCCTGTGTCACCTCCCAAGTCTTGAAAGGCTCGACAGTGGGGTCATCGAGGCCGAGGACTGGCTTGATGAGGCCGGTTGGGACTCCGATGTAATTGTGATGCCGATTGACCTGCACTTCATTAGCTTCGGGGTAGAATGCTGGAGGTGCTGTTCTGCCCACGTCTCCGGATGCTGTGATATGGGAGACCACCTTTGGCTTGACATATCCGCGCGGCGGTGGTGGATACCAACTGCTGCCGGATGTTCTTCTGGATGCCCCCGCAGGGGTCCTAGCTTCAGATGTCTTCTGGGAAGGCCTTGTATATAAGTTGGCATCTGCCAAATGACACTCAAACACCTCGAACGGGTGGGGGTCTGCAAATATCCTCTCCTCCTTCCCTTGGAGACTGTATTTGATGCATTGGTGGAGCGTGGAGGGCACCACCATATTTTCATGCAGCCATGGGCGGCCGAGCAGTGCCTTGTAAGAGGTGCGAGAGTCAATGACATGAAACTGCACCATCGTAGTGAAATCTGCTAGGGTCAGTGTGAACTCTGCCACTCCCATCGACACTTCGCATTTTTGATTGAAGCCGGTGATACGCATATCCTCGACTTTCTTGAGATGCACGTTAAAGTGGTGCCTCTCATATATTCTATATGGCAGGATGTTGACCGCTGCACCGGGATCAACCAGAATCCTGTTCAGCTCCCTTCCATTCAGGTGCCCCTTCATATACAGCGGCCTGTTATGGCTGATGGTAGGCAGTAGCATGTCTTCTGGAGTGAAGGTCATACTGGCTTCCGGTACAGCTTCAGCTATGCAAGTCTCGAAATGAGCAGGCGTTTGCAGAGCAGTAATAATCGCCTGTCGAGTCTCTTCACTCAAAGAAAGGATCTCCCAGATTGTAAATCGAGCAGCGAGCTTCTTGAGTAGCTTCATTATTCGGCTCCTGGCTCGGACATTGGAGAGCTTCATCTCTTCGGCCCATCTGGGCTTGGGGAGGTTTTGATTTGCGGGCCTTGACGGACCTGCTTCATCTTCCTCGGATTCGACGCCTTTCTGGCTGGTGCCGACTTCTGGGTCTTCTTTGTTAGTTGCTGTAGGGCAAGCTCCATCTGTATTTGACTCTTCAGCAGATTGTGCGAGCTGCGGGTGAACGGTCCCGGGCGTAGGGTTAGCCTCCTGGCAAGGCTGTTTGCCCTTGGACATCTTCATAAATTCAAGAAATGAAGGGACCCCCTTGCCCCCACTCTTATTGTATAGGCCTGACGGAGGAGGGATTTGGACTCCCTTGACCTCCGGCGGAGGTGTCCTGTAGGGTTGCTCCCCTCTGAACATGATATTATGGTTGGGTGGCGGCTGGCGCCCCCATTTTTGGCCTGACCGGGTGGCATGTGCAGCAGTTGCGGCCTCGGTCTTGCCTCCCCCGGCATGGGGTGTGAAGCAAATTTCCTCTTCTTCCTCCTCTCCGGGCAGGTTGAAGAGTGCTGACAAGGTATTACAGGAGACAACCTACACTTTATTGGCCCCAGCGGCCTTTCTTTTCTTCTTCTTTTGCTTCTTCTTCTTTTTTGCTTCTGCGGGCGGATGCCCCCAGAATAGACTACCCTCTCTGTCGGGTGCCTCTTCAGCTTCCTCCTTTTGTTCAAGTGAGAGTTGCTCTAATTCTTGCCACGGGACGTGGTCCCGCACCAGTAGAGGTTTCAATTTGGGCTGCACATATTCATCTAGCCCTTCAATGAGGTTTTGCAATCGAAGGATTCCAGGATTGGTTTCCTTAATCACTGGCAGCGGAGTTTGTCTCCTCCGATTATGTGTATGTATCCTGATAGCTGTAGGTGGAGTGACCCATACGGGTGCTACCACTAACGGAGCAGGCCGGAGTGTAACACCACGGATATATGCCCCCTCTTTCGGGCGGGGTGCCCTCTTCTTCTTGTGTTTTACAGGGATCTACTGCCACCCCTGCTGTTCTTTCGCGGGCTCCAAGAAATGAGCTTCGTAGGTGCTCCGCGTGCTTGCTTCAGAGATCTCCTCGGGCAATGCCTGGTAGAGGGAGATCATGTTGACTGCTGCCCTCTTCCGAGGGGCTTCATGTGGCTGAGGAGGGTCCACTTTGTACTCTCCCAGCTCAATTTCATTCTTCTTCACCATCCCTTCGATGATGTCTTTGAAAATATAGCAGTCTTCGATTGGATGTCCCAACATCTGGTGGTAGGGACAGAATCTTGGACTGTCTTTTCTTTTTAGGTCCTCCGACCTCCTTGGCTCAGGCAGGGTGACCATGCTGTATTCTGTTACCCAGTCGAACAGAACTCGGGTCTTGTCTTTTAGAAAGGAATAGGCCTTCTTCATTTTGTCCCTCAGCGAAGGACCTTCTTTGTCGTCTGGGGCTTCTGCAGGCTGTGGGGTGACTCCCTTCTTGCCTTCACTTTTCTGTTGTTCGAACGCCTTTATATCAAGAGCGTTTACTTCTTTAGGCGACGAGCGCCGGTCCACTGCCTTGCCCTTCTGGGTCATGCTGGCAGCAGATGTAGGGGTAGGTCTGGCCAGGAAAGCTTCCACTTCGGCCATGACATTATTCAGCCGGTCGAACGATCGTATTTCCATTCCGATCATCTTTTCCAAAACCTCCATTCTGAGATTTTGTTTGCATATTTGCATAGCGTCCTCCTGATGCGGGGGCCGCTTGCACCTCATTCCGAGGTTCCTCCACCTCTTGATATAATTGAGGGCTGTCTCATCGGCCCTCTGCCTTGTTGAATAGAGTTCGGCTACTGTGACCTCCCTCTCTGTGACATGGAATCTTTCCCTGAACTTCTTCTGCATATCTGGCCAGTCGTTGATCGACCCGGCCGAGAGGCTAGAATACCATTCAAATGCGAGCACTGTCAGCGAGGACCCGAAGAACTTCAACAAATATGACTCGTCGGTGACCAGATCACCCATGACTGTCATGTAATATGCAATGTGCTCTTTCAGGGACCCCTTCCCGTTGAATTTGTCGAACTTAGGTGGCTTGTTGACCCCTGAGGGAAGTCGTTTAGCCGCATGGTGTTGCGGGTAGGGCACCCGATAGGCATCAAATGCGATATAGTTGCCTTCACTTTTCTCTGCAAGCTTCAGCTCGATCATCCTCTCCACCATCATCCGGTTCATGACCGTGGGGTCAACTGGCTCCGGATAGAAGTGGGCCGGCTGTAGGTAGGGGGTGACCAGGGTGGTCGCCTGTGGAGGACGCAGCAGCGGAGGTGTCTGGTGCGCTTGAGGGAGCACCGGAGGTAGCATCGGCTGGAGCTGTGGTGGCCGCTGTTGCATCGTCGCCATGCTTGGCTCTGATGACTGGGGCAGTGTGTAGAGTGGTGGAGGGCCGTCACGATGGACTGCTCCCCGAGATGATTCACCCTGGACTTCGGGTGGCTTGGAAGCTGAGGATTGTTCAGTTTTCTCCATCAGCTACTTCTTCAGCAAGTCTATCTCTTGCCGATATTGTTGAAGTAATATCAAGACTGATGGGTCTATAGTGGCTGTAGTGGGGATAACTTCTGCTGTATCCCCGGACGTACCCTCGGGCAGGATGTCGAGGGGGACGTCGTCTTCTTCCTCTGCCGTCACTACATTAGCTGTCAGGACGGGGGCCTTGTCATCCCACTGGTGGTAGACCTGGGGCTGTTTTCCTTTAGTCATCATCAGGAGCTCCCTTGCTGCTTCCGTTCTGCGAGTGCTCGGCCCTGGGCGTGCGGCCAACTGAGCCAATTCTCGGGGATCTACGGGAAGCCCCCCATATTGGCTGGATATACCAGTCATGTTGTAGGTGAAGACCTGCATCCTTCTCCTCTGTCGATGGACCCTCCTTCTAGTTTCCTGCGGGAAGGTCAGCCTCTCGAACACAGAAACTCTTCTTCTTTCTTCCCGCTCGGGGACAGCTTCATCGGCTTCGATCTCGAAGCCGTTATCATATCCATTATCGTCGACTGACGACACCATCATTCTTTCTCCCATACCCTCTTCATCTGCCATTGATAGGCAGTAATCTTCATCAGTGGCGACTGTCTGCATCAGTCGCTGTTGCCCAAATGAGGGGTTGCCTAACCCTCGAAAATAGTTTCTGACCAAACATGTCATCTCTTCTTGACCCCGTTCTCGATGTAATACGGGGGATAGTTGTCGACCTCCCGCATGAGGGATATAGGCTAGCCGAGCTCTGTCGGCAGGTTGTTGGAATCTTCGTCCCGCAGCTGGGATGTTGGCTTGACGGGCAGCAGCCCGGAAACTTTTACGGCGCGGAGGGTCCGCGACCACTTCTTCTTCCTTCTTCGGGGGCAATCCCCTTTCTCTCCTCTCTTCTGCCCCGTCATACATAGGACGGCGGTGGATGGGAGTCAGCTGGTGGGCAGGTTGGGTCCGCTTGGGAACCCACACCTGTTTGACCTTCCTTGGCCTGGGGGCCGTTCTTCCTTGGCCATAGTGGCCGGTTTCTTCTCTTTCTGCCCTCCTTCCAGCGAGGGCCTGGTATGCATTGTGGACAGGGATGGTGGGGATGACTCGATCCAAAGCCACCCGTGTATTGCGTCTGTTGAGGAAGACGCGCATGCCGCCGACCATCATAGACTTCCCGGACTGAGATAGAGTCCCGGTGATCACATCAGCACTCCTTTGAGCTTGGCGACGTTGACGTCCTCCAGCGTGCTTGTTGACGATATTGGGGCGGGTCCCACGTATGACGTGGTGCACCAAACAGCTAGCGGCCGGGGCCGGACTCTTGGATGAGTCGTTGCAGCAGGGAGCCTTCAGATGCTCCATGTTTTTCACGGTTTCCTCGACAGGTGCCGGGGCTTCAACTTCCAGCATATCAACAAAGGCTAACCCCAAGAAGTTGGGGAAGCCGACAGCGGCAGGGAAGCTACCGAATTCCATGGGCACCACCAGGTACCCTTGGGCATGTCCAGCGACGATCGAAGGACCGAAGCCAACGCCAGTTAACCCATTGGTTATCATCGTGCGCCTGTAAAGACAAACAAGCCAACGATCAGTAGCCTTTGAGAGGGCCTCGAAGCCCAAGTATCTCGGCAAAGAGATGAAAGGTGACACCGGTCCCACCGGGCGTGCCAGACTTGTTTGCGTATCTTTTTTTTTTATCTTATTTATTATTTCACGTGTCGATCAACCAATTAACTAACTGGTAATTAACTGACTGATTGACGACGCGGTCTTGCCAGTCACGTACGTGACAACTTTATTGTGCGCTCGTTCTGACTTGGTCAGACGAATGTGAGGTTCGGTCAGGACCAGTAGTCCGCCATACCATAAAGGTTATGGCATTAATTACATCCCCCATGAGGAGGGAACACCTTTGATTAATTACCGAGATAGTGGGCTGTCGAGGCCGGAATAAAGGATGTAGCGTTACTAACATGACGGAATCATGCGAGATGCGGCTATCTGTCATGCAGGAGAGGCATGGTTTATTGAATTAGAGACCTTTGCTGCGTGGCGGAGGACGTAGGTCTGAAGACCACCATCGCGCATAGCGGAAACTTCCGATCAGGCGTAACCCGACCTTCCGTCAATGCCATTCGATATACCCGAGGGTCTATGCAAGCATGCAGGCATGATGATGATAACTATACTGAGCATGGAAATAGAATTATGACAGTAAACAATGCTTAATCACATTCATTCATCCCCGTCAGAAGAGAGGGAAACGATAGCACAAGGGTGATGACGAAAGCAAAGTGTTCACACACATGATAGTCAACATGGTAAAGAGGTTATTTGGAGCATGAACAGCCCTTGCCTTACTTAATCTACCACTGATTAGGGTAGTCAATATCGACCATAGGAGGCCAGGATTGCCCTGAGAGCGAATGAGAGATTAGAACGACATAAAAAAGTGAAACAGCGTGAGAGATAGCTTCCACGGCGTGGCAAAGCGTAGGTAAAAGGGGTTAATCCGGCGCGGTAAAGCGTAGGTGAAACGCTAATCCGGTGCGGCCCTAAAACCCGTTAACACTGCGCACAAGGCACGGGGCGCGCCGGTTAAAGGCGCGCCGAGAATTGACCCAGGAAAAGAAGAAGAAACATGAGTCACAAGTTAATACGGCGCGGGGGGGGGGGGGGGCGCCGTATTAAGGCACGCCGACTAAGACCACGCCGCTTTAGCTTGTTTTTAAGCATTTCTGAAACCCTTTGAGTTTATTTGAGTTTTTATTGAAAGTTATGGAGTTATTTGGACCAACTAATCGTTTGATTGAAGTCCAGGACCCTCTGGAAATGATGCATTGAGTCAGTGCGAGGTTCATACTCGAGCACTGAGTCAATTGAGTCCAGAACGAGCATCTCATTATGGCTTTAGTTATGCTGAGTCTGTCCAAAATTTGACAGTATCTCCCCTGAACATGAAGAGTTGCAGGGGAGAATCGGGGTCATACTCACTCATGGAGTATGCCCCTAAACCGCCGGTATACACGGAGGCACCTAGCAAACCCCATCGGATAGGATAGCCCGAGGACTAGCCTACGAGGGGCACCAAGGCTCCGTGAGTGAAGAGACAGAGGGACGAAGCCGCCGATGATGGGAGCAGCACCCCGAGGACTAGCCTACGAGGGGTGGACAACCCACAGCTTATGACTCATCCCGTGGAGGAATTGACCATTAGGAGAATGGAGCTCCAAGGGCTAGCCTGGGAGGAGCATACGTCTCTTGGCCTCGATTGGGTCTCAGGTTGTCGGGGCTGAGCTTATTGGGCTAGAACCCCTTTGTTATTGTCTGCTATGATCTTGAGGAAGCCTCTACCATCGAGGGGTAGAGCTCTCAATCATCCAGTAGTTTATGTGAAGCAACGGGGGATGTCCCCCTCCCCGGGTGATTGAAACGAAATAAAAGAATCTCAGAACGGTTCACATGACTATGATGCAGAGGGGGGTAGTCAATGCACAGGCGAGACGAGCCAAACATAGAGGCATATGCTCGAACAGTTACGGCGCAATGTTAAGTCGATGCATCTTGCAATCCCAAGAACGACTCCCACCTCGCGAGCCACAGGGCAACAGGAAGGGAAGAGTCAATGCGAGTTAGACCCTCGACAGCACAGTGGAAAGAAGCATACGCAGAAGCATAGCTCTGTCCACGGAGGGGATGCGGAGACCCTTAAATCAGACACGAGCACGGTCGAAAGGAAGACCCCGGGGAGGGGTGTTTCTGTAGCCCACGGTGCTTCGGGGCATGATCGGGGCTTCGGGGAAACCGGAATCAAAGAACACGCGCGGAAGACCTTAAACATACACATCGATGTAGATAGAGAAGGGGACAGAAGTTTCGAATCATTCATTCGACATGTTGGTCCAGACATTCATATACATATTGCCATCCTAGAAACGGGAATGGGCCATCGTTTACACGTTAAGAGTCCGGCGCCGGCATCGTTGCTCGGTCGCCGTTCATCGTCTGCAGAGGAATATATAGTAAAAGAGAAGAAATCGTAGAGGAGGGGAGGGGTCGGCTCATATCATTGCCATCCCTCCCCTCTCTTGCTTACAACTGGTAGACGGAAACCTGAAAGAGAGAAGCATCTACGGAAGACAGAGGAAGACAGGCATCGGTGCCCACCTGTTCTCAAAAATAGAGTATCGGCCCACTCCTTCTTCTCCAGCTCCGGAGGACTTCAATCGGAACGGAGGAAGACGGCCATCAAAGGACGCTCAGACAGAACCCCCTCTTCCAGGAAAGTTCTCTCTCCCCTCGGAAGGCCTCTCTCGAAAGACTCTCTTCTCAACCTCTCTTCTGCTCCCTCTTTCTCTTCTCTCTTTTCTAAGCCTTTTTTCTTCTAATTGAACAGCCCGTATATATATACATCGGTTCGAGACTTCATCCAGCGTGGAGATTTGGCGCGCCGGGGAAGGGCTTCTACATCCTTTGCGCGCCGGCACAATAGGCCGCCGGATAAGGGGCTTTTTGCGCTCCGGGCTCAAGGGAATGAGATGGGGGCGCGCCGGTTTAAGGCACGCCGTGTTAGTGCTCCTCGCACGCTTCGAGCCAATCGATGAGTCCGGGGGTCACCGTGAACATTTATCTTGCCAATGCTCCTCGAAACCTCGAGGAGATGTCTTGTAGAAGCTCCCAGGCTGACGTACGGCCATTCCCGAGACTCCAGATAGCTTTGATTTGATCATACGGGCTTTCCGATGACACGGCCTTTGGCTCCATGATTCATGCTGCTGGCTCGGTCTGGCTCGTGCCCAAAGCTCCTTAGGGGGTGGTGTAACACCAGGGATAGTTCCGCCTGCGCTGGGCGATCATTTGGCCACTAACGGGCCCGTCTTGGCGGGAAGCCGTACCCGTGCCGGGTGATCGGGATCTTCTGCCGTCAGAGCTTTCGGTACTCCGTCTCGGGGAACCAGGGGGACTCCTTCATCTTCAGGAGAGCCTTTCATAAGGCGGTAAGCCACTGGGTAGATCGTTGTCCTTGATCGGACAATGGGTGTAGTGTATGCGGCACGACAGAGTCGATGCCGGTTCATTGGGCAAGCTTGATCGCACTGCCGGTTGGTTGTGAGTTTGTCTCGGCTCTCCTGAGGTGAAGTCCCCGTGTCCATACGGGGTGATTCGAGGCTCTGGCAGCTTGAGAAATCTTCCATATGTTGATCTTTATCGGCTTCCATGCTTCAGCGGGCCGGGTCATTCGTCCTTATGGCTTGGTCACCGACGATCATATTTTGGGTGCCAACACTTGTCTATTTCACGGATACCCACACATATAGATAGCCTATACTTCGTTATCATGCCTAGAATAGACATGGTATTTGATTTACAGACATGATGTGAGTTGATACCTTAGGTTTTATATCGCTTTCTGTTAGTAGACCCTCTGACGCATCAGCGTAGGACCGTCACACTCATGTAACGGCCATACGATGGACCGTCACAGTCCCTGATTGCCTATTGATTTCTATGTTGACTCTGACGCATCTATGCAGGGGTGTTACGTTACTGTAACGGCTGTTTGATAGACCGTCACACTACTGTGACGCACCACTTATAGATCATCCGAAGCCCTGTGTTCTGTCAACCCTAGACATAATAAGATTCGTCAATCTTACTTATTATTAAGCCTAGTTGATTAGAGTTTTCACCTGATTATGTGAATTTAAGGTTATTTTAATTATTCATAATAGGGGTTGCATGATTTCAGGAACTTAATGGTATTTCAAGTTATGTTAGTTTCATAAGCCAAAAATTCTATAGTCTTGTATTCTAAATCATGATTCTTTTAACTATTGTATTGTCGGAGTTTTCATCATGATTTTCACGTTGATACTTGTATCTCTCTATCAATAGAGTCATTTCTATAAGTACATGGCACATACTCCGGTATGTTGACCATTAGTTTACACTTTGCACTATAGGAACACAATCTTGGACTTGAGGACCTCTCTATTGGATATTCCTTCCAATGGACTAGGAAATCTTGTTTCAAGGCCTCCGTAATTCTCCGCGGGCCTGGGATTCCAACTAGGATGCCGAGTTGGTTGTACCATTAAAACCCATTAACTAGAATACACTATCGTTATTTTCTGATTCTAGTAATGTAACGGCCTTGTATTGGACCGTAAGGATCATGTAACGGCCCAATATACGACCGTGACATTCATCTGAGGTTGAATTCTTGATTCTAGATTCAAACAAATGTAACGGTCCTATACTAGACCGTCACACAATGTAACGGCCCAGTGAATGACCGTCACATTACTTGAATATCTCAACCCAAGGTTTGACCAAGGGTTGACATTTCAATGTTTCTAGATAAACCTTGATGATCTAGAACCTATCATATTGCTTAATAGACTTAATATAATGAAAGTTAAGAGAATATACTATTATGCTGCCGATTTATTTCCATAAGCATAGCATAGTCTAAGTCATTCTTGATCTCTTATATTCAAATTGAAGCGTTCATTCATTGATTTTCATTGTTTGGAATTGTTATATTCTTGGCCATACTTTAACGTTACATGCGTGGAAGTAGCTTAATTTATACCTGAAGATGCGATCGAGCACTGATTGTGTTCAAGGGCTCTATGGTAGTCCCCTCGGCTGATTGCCGAAAACATACTACTTTATAAACCATGGGGTATGATGCTACTGGCGTCGCATTGCGTTGGGAGTACTATTTCTATAAATAAGTGAAGATCTACGACACGACATGACATTCTTGCTTGATATTCCACAGAAATTCACGAAGCACTTGCCCATAAGCATAAGATACTAAAGTGTTGATTATGTGGCTTGCTAGTACATTCTCGATATATTCTTGTTCATGAAAGGCCAATATCATGTTCTTGTTCTATTCTTGTTAGTTCATTCTTGTTCTCATTCCATCTTATATGATTGTCTTGTTACTTTGATTTAATCGCGTGATCATCGCATTACATGATTTTACCTTATTTCTTTAGAGTAAAAATATTAATCACTTTAATAATGCCTTCATGTTGATGCGAAGATACCTACTGGGAAAGTGTGCTCATTGCCTATTTCCAATCTTTTTCAAGAAATGAAAGTGAGTCGGGTTCGGATTCGGATTATTCAAGTAGCGGATCCGAGAGTGATTAAAGATGAGCGAAGACTTAGGAAGTCTATAATGTCTAGATTGAGTCAATGTAATTTTCCTATTTCTTGAGTCTAGTAGAATGAAAGATGATGGAAAGTTGTTGTATTTCGAGTATTGATCATTTATGAAATAAAGTTGGAGTTTGATTAAATTCTGTACAATTGCATTTATGTGTGTGATTGTATTACGCTCTGGTCGTTCTTGCTTGCAAGAGGCTTACCATGCCGGCTGTTCGCGCTCCCCGAACGACTCTTCCGCTGTAATAAAGGCTCGGGGCGTGACACAGGCGGCTAGGGGTGGAAGGTCCCGCGCCCCATCAGGGTGCCCTCCCCGCGAGAATGCATCCCAGCACACCGCTAGAGGCCGCTTCACTCTCCGAGGCCAGCAGATCATCCGCAACAGGATTGGAGGACCCTCGCAGGCCCCGCCTCCGGAGCAAGAGGCTTCCTCCACACCAAGGCGGGGAAAACCTAGGGCGCGCCATCCGAACCCGGAGACCGATGTTCCCGGGGATCACCAGGACGCTCCTCCCAGCCCCACGGCACGACAACAGCCGGAGTTATCCCTTCGACTGCGAGATTTCGAGAGGCGTTTTGCAGAATAGGAGCGCGCCCTCCGCGCCCTGCAGAAGCCTTCTTTTCCAGAGGATGAGGAGAAATCCCTGTTCTCCGAATACATCTTGAAGGCAGAGGTGTCTCCCAGAACCTCCATCCCGACCTTCAAGCTCTACGACGGCCAGGGCGACCCGGTCGATCATTACGACAGCTTCGACGCTTTGATGACCTTGCATGGAGCGTCGGACGCCATCAAGTGTCGAACCTTCGCGACCACCCTGGTCCAGGGCGCCCAGGCGTGGTTCCGGGCCCTCACCCCCGGATCCATCCGAGACTTCAAGCAATTTGGGCGAGTCTTCAAAGAGAGTTTCACCGGAAGTGCCCCCCCAAGGTCGGTAGCGGGGCTGCTGGCCCTCAAACAGGCGCAAGGGGAAAGACTCCGGGCTTATATTTACCGATTCAAGTCGGAAGCCCTGAGAATCCCCCGCCTAGACGTGGCCT
The DNA here is from genome assembly GCA_022559845.1 of Amorphophallus konjac. Lineage (NCBI taxonomy): Eukaryota > Viridiplantae > Streptophyta > Magnoliopsida > Alismatales > Araceae > Amorphophallus > Amorphophallus konjac. The sequence continues at coordinate 226,955,113 of CM040121.1, read as the reverse complement.
TAGCTATAACCGCACTCACTGGGGGCACCCAAGACGAGAATCTCCGCCACGAGCTTGTCCTCCACCCTCCCTCGACCCTTGCCGAGCTAGTGACTCTGGCGTTGCGCCATGCCGAGTGCGAAGAAGTACTCAGGGCATGCCGAGATGCAACCGGCTCGGGTCGGGAGGGGGACAAGAAGCGGGCTTCCGAGCCAAGCTCAGGTTCGGGGAAAAGGTGGAACCATGACGGGGAACTGTTGAAACCTTGAAAATGAACAAGGGTGGAAGCAGATCATACCCACAGTGAAAGACCAATGATGAAGCTCGTCAACCATTTACCCGGCTGAAGCCTTTGTCGGCCAAGCTGATGTCCGGTGCCGATGTCACTAAAAGGGCAGCACTGACAAAGCAGTAGTCGCTTGACTAATGAGACCTCCTAGCACACTTTAATAAGAGCCGTGTTACTGCCTCATCCAAGAATCCACAGATGACATGTCAGGGTAAGTCAGATGTCGGCTTATTGACAGATGTGATGTGAGATAAAGATGAAGCCGGTACCGGCAGATGAAGATTGTAAAGGCTTTTGCAAAGTCAGAACACAAGAAGAATCATCTCCACAGATTATACACCCGGTTAAAGTCTTCCCAGGCTAAAGCTGATGTCCGATCTCGTCACCATTCAGGTGCCGATATCGATAAAATGATGCCCGGTTTTATCTTCATTCAGATGGCAATACTGATGAAACCCCCGTCTGCGGACCGATGAAAACCCTACTAATGATCTCAATACAAACTATATCACCAACGGGGGACCCTCTTGGGTACTGATGTGCGTGAGGGGCCTATGAAAGGCCTGGTCAAAGAGACCTAAATGGGCCTGTAATAGTGGTGCCGGGAGCCACCTTGTCAAAGTCCAATGACTGCACCAAGAGGCTGGGGCCTGCGCGCCGGGAAGCCCCCAGCCGAGGCGCGCCGTGAGGTGCCTGCCGGGAAGGCAAAAGAGGGACGGCTATAAAGCCCTTCCCTTCGAAGAACTCAAAAAAAGAGGTCGGGGGACGGAGGAGGAACAGTAGAAACGAAAACCAGATAGAAAAAAGCCAGAAGAGAGACCGAGAGGTAAAGAAAGAAGAAGCTGCGAGAAGAAGAAGAAAGGGAGATTCAGGTGGGTAGCCGGGGAGGGAGAGTAGTCAATGCTCCGCCCTCCCCCATGCTTTCTTTTTTTTTCTTTCTTTTGATGTAATCTGGCGAGGCTTTCTCGATGTATCAATGTAGCTGGAGGATCCCGATCTTGATTTCCATCTCTCTGTCTTTCATTTACCTTCTACGATCTGTATAGGTTTGGGATGATGCAATGAAATGAAGGATCAACATGGCTCGTTTGAGCATTCGATTGATTAGAATGTCTGCTGTCTTTCTCCCCTTCTTGCATCGGTTGTTCTTCTGAATATCGGTTTGCCCAGATGCTACAGCTCTCCGATTCATGTTTCGACCGCCCCCTCCCTAACCTGTTCTCTGGTGAAGGATGAAGACGGAACCTCAACCCTCGTTCAATGGGTTATTGGGCTCTGTCCCCCCTCTTCCTTCCCCTCAGATCATGATTTTCCCGGATATTATAGATGTCTGTCGAGCTCCCATCTCGTTCAGGGTCAGAGACATCAATCTCTTGACCGTCTGAGCAGTAGGTGAGTAGAGGAAATGCCATACGTCCCACGAGGATTCAATAATGGATGATCTGCCCTTCGACTGATGCTAACCCCCATGTAATCCCCTCCTGCAGCCCAGATCTTGCCTCAATTCGAGCCAGAAATCCCAGAAATCTCCTGAGCAGAGTATCGCAACTAAGCCATAAACCCTTTAGCCCCTTCCCAGCGTGGTCATTTCCCCGCCGAGAACTACTCCACCGAGAGATCCCCCTTGCTTTAGCCCCTTCAGCAAGCTAGACAAAGCCTCTTGCGATACAGCCTTCCCGGCCTGGGGGCCTCCCGGTGCCGGGTTCCCGGCGCGGTCATTACCGCGCCGAGAACCCCTGCGCCGAGAGCTCCCCCCTTTTGGCCAATGAAACCTACGCCGGGAACTACGCTTCCTGCCATCCTTTCTTTACGCTGTGAATCCTCCATTCCTTGAACCCCGGATGAAAGCCTTCCTGCTACAGGCCAAGGAACCACACAGATGCCCTTTAAAGTCCGATCAACCAAGCTTTGCATCCTGTCGAAGGATACCCCAGATCATCATATGTACCTAAGGGATAAACATCATTGGGGATAACTCCCCTACATAACCTTACGAGCCAGAGAAACTCTGCCACTACATAAGTTGCAAAGGCCTCAAAGGGATATTAAGTTGGTGCTATGATCACATACATGGGCTAGGGGTCCCATACCCCCCTTATTTTGGCTTTCATCCCAGCACTCCGTGGGTGATCGTCTATCACTCCCTGGCATACGCTAGGTACGGGGGAGGTGCTGCTGAAATCCTCCCAGGCCGATGAAAGATAATCCTGAAGCTGTCCTCTGGACTCCGCATGGTAATGGTGAAAAGGACCTCTGTGTGGGCCTCTTCCCCTCCAATCCCTTTCAGCTCTCGGCCTCCTTTGAAGCATATACAACTAAAACCAGTTGAACCCCATCTCTAGTCCCCAGAGCCAATCTACTTTGATATAATTCTCAGAAAACTCTCAAAATCCTAAAAATAGGGTACCGTAAAATCCTAAACTCCTCACGGCGCCCAAACACCCGCCTTCTCGGCATCTACCTCTCGGCGCCACCAGCTCCCGCCGCAGCCTTCAGCGCGCCGGGAACCCCCAGGCCGAGAGCTCCTCTTCCCCCTTTAGCCTACGCTGAGAACCCCCCTTTGGAGAGTCTCCGTCGCGCCGGGAAGTCGGCGCCGGGAGCTTCCTGGATTCTTCCCTTCGGCTACGCCGGGAACCTCCACCTTCTTGCCACTCACGCCGGGAGCCTTAGCCTCCTCTCTGTGGTCATGCCGAGAGCCTAAGTTGCCACTCTGTGAGCCCAAATGCCCAGAGCTAACCCACACAGAGATATTCGTGGATCACCAGATGTGTCCCGAGGATAAAGTTAAAGGGAGGTAGACTCCCTTATGTTCCATCGATTTGTGTCGAAGTCACAACGACGCGCCTCCCTCTTAGCTCCGATGAGCCATGCCAATGCATGAGTGCCACCAGCTCTTGTGAGGGAAGAATCAAACATTGCCCTAGGGCATATATGTGTAATGTGGAGAGGCCCGATCTCTCTCTTCCTTTCGGCTTTCACCCCGGCGCTCCGTGGGTGATAGCCTATTTCCCTCTGGGTATGATCCAGACTATGGGGAAGTGCCGCCGAAATATTAACCGATGTCTTAAACCTCCGTCATGATCGCGGCTCATCCTGTCCGCGATTGATATCCTCCGTTTCACCTTTCCCCTGAGTCTGATTATTTTTTTGAACCGCCGATTCAGCGAGATAGTTTGTTTCTGTGGTTAATGTTATTCTCTTACTCGCCTTCCGGGCCTGGTACGAAGTTCAAAGTTATGTATATGAATATCTGTTTGCCTCATGAGGCCTCCTATTTTGGCGTTTAATCAAGGGTTGTCCTTCCTTGGAAGGACGTAATTAACGTCATAGCCTTTATGGTATGACGGACTTCTGGTCCCGACTCAGACCTCACAATCGACTGACCAAGTCAGATCGAGCGTACAATGAAATTGTCACACACGTGACTGGCACGCCTAATAAACAAAACAAATAAATAAGTCAAATAAAAACAAATAAAAATCAATTAAAATAAATCAGATAGACCCATCCCCACAAGCTGGCACGCCCGGTGGGACCTAGTCTCCCTTCATCTCTACGCCAAAATAGGAGGCCCAGCGGGTCCCCCTCAAATTTTTGATTCTGTGCGCTTTCCTTATTTCCAGGAAGCTACAATGACTACTGGACTCATGTCCGTGTGCTTCGACCAACAACCGATCGATGTGCATGTCCGAGAGGGTTACCTGGCAGTACCGCTGTCATTCGGGTCGATGCCCCCTGCTGTCGGACTGCCCAACTGCCTGGGCCTCGTCTTCACCGACCTTCTGCAGGTCGACAACAACGAGCAAGGCAGTGCTGCAAGTACCCCAATGAAGACTACTGATAACAGGCATAGCTTACCGGAGAGGACGACCTCGACAGCCGTCGCCTGCTATGTTCATCATGTTCAAAGGAGGGACACGGTCCCCTCTGCTGCCCAAATGAAGAAAAGAACTAACCGGAGGAGCCGGTATGCTGCTGCCGACCGTCGTCTTTCAAATTCTGGGAAGACGATGATGATGGGTGACGTTAGGGTGAACCTCAACGGTCGCCCGAGAGAAGTCCGGCCGGACAGGATTGTCCCGACCGTCCAGATCGACAACAAGTTCCAAGTTTTGGCCACCAGGAGGGCCAACTGGGAAACTGATGAGAGGAACCTGCTGGCACCCAAGCCAGCAAGATATAAACAGGTCTGGCGACCAAAGAAGATTCAGAGCTGCGCCCTAACTCGAGATGAGGGGAAAGCTACCAAGGATGCTGTTGCCCTCTTCAGGGCAGGAAGCAGAAGAAAAGAAGGAAAGACATAAGAGATGATGCTGCTGTTTACCCTAGGGCTTAGGGTAAGAAATATGAGAAAGAAAATGAGGAAAGAAATCTGACCACTGTTCGCCCCAGGATGAGGGGCAGAAAATATGAGCAGAAACAAGACCTCTCGGCCCCCCATCCCAGGGCTGGGGGCAGAAGATGGCAAAGGAAGAACTATGAGGCTGCTGCCAACTGTTGCCAGGATGGCGACAGAAGATTTGAGAAAGAAGAAAAGATGAGAACAAGCGAACCAGTCGCTGCTGCCATTACAAGAAGACCAAGAGCCTGTGCCAGACAGGCTGATATATTTAGATATTCCAAAGCCGAGCATCTGAATGCTCAGGTGGCAAGACTGGCTCATCAGCCAGGAGGCCAGGAAAGACTGATGCTCCAACCAAAGCCACAAAGGCACAACTCAGAGGAGATGAAACAAGTAGTCCAAGACTACTTCCACTACCTGGGGAACTCTGCCCTCGGTCAGCAAAGATTATCCCGTGCCTTGGGCACCATGGATGAAGAAGAAGAAGAAACCCTTCAGGAAGTGATGCTCGGAGTCTCCTCCTCCGATTCCAATGATTATGGGGAAGGCCGCGGGGCCAGATATGGGAAAGAAGACCTGTGCAGGGAAGAACCTGAAGAAAGAATATCGGTCTTTGACCGACTCAACTACCCCGACCAGGCAAAAAGAAAAGTCTACAGGCGGAAGGGAAAGATGCAGATCTTCACCTGTAACATGGCTGGATTTGTCAGGGGGCAAGACATGCTACCAACTCAACCGGACGAGCTACTCAGGCTGGCAACCAGACCCGGGCCTGTCACAAGAAGAGGCCAAGCGGCGAAAGATAAGATGAAAACTGATGATGAAACCCGCAAGATCACCACCATGACAGTTAATGTGGTAACAGCGGAAGAGGAAGATAATCCCTTCATTGATGATGCTGAAGGGACTTCAGAAGATATACAGATCCCGTCCACCCTGGATCCCATGATCCAGATGATATTCAGAAGATACCAGCAGGAGATCAACGCTCTCAGAAGATAGCTCAATGAGAGACATGAAACTACACCGGTCTCCAAGCAAGCCGAGCCTGTGGGGCATACTTCCAGCTCAACAGACACGGCTATCCCAGCTAATCCTCTCCTGGCTGATAAGGGCAAAGCACCGAGCCAACCTGTTCCACAGCAAACAGTAGCTCAGCCCTCTGCATCTCAGACACAACCTACCACGCCCACCTTGCGCGCCACTGTGATGACAACTCCTCATAGTCAGCAACAAGCTCACTTCTTCCCAGAAGACATAGATCCAGCCGTAGCCCACAAGCTGATGATTGAAAGAATTGTGGAGATAAAGCTGTCTGAAAAAAATGGCGATGATGTTAGTACCTATGATGTGTATAAGGTGCCATATCCTCCTCAATATGTCGCTAAGAGACTACGTCCAGGTGTCAGTAAGCCGCCTAAGTTCGAAAAATTTAATGGCCAGGGCTCCCCCAGAGAGCACATAGCTTACTACACCACAATCATGGGCGACCTGGCAGTCGACGAAGCTTACCTGCTTAAGTTCTTTGGCTCATCCCTTACTGGGTTAGCCTTTGAATGGTATTCAAGCCTGCCAGCTGGATCGGTGGTTGATTGGCCTGATATGCAGAGAAAATTCCGCGACAGATTTCATGTCACTGAAAGAGAAATCACAATAGCAGAGCTATATGCAACCAGGCAGAAGCAAGATGAAACTGCACTCGACTACATCAAAAGATGGAGGAACTTAGCCATGAGATGCAGAAGACCCCCTCATCAAGAAGATGCAGTGCAGATATGCAAACAGAGCCTCAGGAGAGAGGTGCTAGAAAAGATGATCGGTGCAGATGTCAGAACATTTGACCGATTAAACAATATAGTGGCGGAGGTTGAGACGTTCTTATCCAAACATCCAACCGCCAATGTTCCCAATGTGCTGAAAGGTAAATCTAATGATCGACGACCATCACATTCTGAGGCTAACACCGTCGATTTCAGAACCTTCGAGCAACAGAAGGGGAAGAAGGGGGCAGATGAAGCTCCCCCGCCTGAGGGTGCAGCAGAAAGAAAAGACAAGGTCTCCCTAAGAGACAAGATGAAAAAGGCTTACTCTTTTCCCAAGGAGAAGACGGCAGCACTATTTAACTGGGCATATAAGTTCAACAAGGTAACATTGCCTGAACCGAAGAGACCCGAGGATGCGGCAAAGAAAGATGATTCGCTGTTCTGCCCGTTTCACCGTGCGCTGGGGCACGCAATTGAGGACTGTTATGTCTTCAAAGATATCATGGAAGGAATGGTTAAAAAGGGTGAGCTGCAGCTGGGGGATTATCAGGTAAAGCCGCCTCATCCACATGAACCTCCGCCCTGGAGAATGGCCGCCAATATGATCTCGGTTTACCAGCAGCTGCCTAAGGAAGCCGTTGAGGAATGTACCAAGCATACCTATGAAGCTTGTTTCCTCACCCCACTGAAGGATCAGGAGGGATGGCAGACGAAACCCATAAAGAATAGAAAGAAAACTCCCGTAGCCAGTACCAGCGGGGTGATTATTCGAGGTGTCACACCAAGGCCTGAACCGCCTCCAGTAAAGCCAGTATGGCGCACAGCCGAGATCGGGCCAGTCATCCGGATCCCTACTCACAATCGGAGGAGACAAACTCCCCTACCTGCACATAAAGAAGTAAGTCCTGCAGCCAGGCGTCTACAGCAGTATATCAACGAGCTCGATGAATATGAGCAGAAAAAGCCCAAACACCTGCTGGTAAAAGACTGTATACTCTGGGAGCAGCTCGAAGAATTAAAAATTGAAGAGCAGCCAGAAGCAGAACAAAGAAAAGATGAGACTGAGCCCTTCTGGGGGCAGGAGCTGGCAAAGCCAAATTCCCAGAAGAAGAAGAGACGGCCCGAGTCCAAAAAGGGAAAGAAAGTCACGACAGTACAGTGTAACACTCTGTCAGTGCTCTTTTCCTTGCCCGGGGAGGATGATGAGGCTGAAACATCAAATGCCCCGCTAGAAGCTAACCATGCTGAGGCCTCTACCTCAGCCCATGCAACACGTTCTGGAAAAAAATGGGGGCGTCCACCACCAGCTAATCATAATATTATATTCAGAGGGGAGCAACCTATCGGATCCCAGAACCAGAAGTACGAGGTGTCCAGGTTCCCCCCCCTGCCAGCTTGTACCAAGAGAAAGAAGAAGCTCCTTCATTCCTGGAATTCTTGTCCAGTTTGGAGAATGAGAAATTGGCTCACACTGCTCCAGTTAAAAGCAATAAATGCCAGCAGACTGCAGTCAGGAAGCAGAAGTAGCATGAAGAAAATGAAGGAGGTGACCCTCTAGCAAAGCCAGGGACTGTTGCTACAGAAGAAGCCTCCCGAGAAACAGAGGAAGAGAATGAAACTGGGACTGGGCAACAAAGGCCACATGCACCACACGAACCCCCAAGACCCCGATGGGCAGAAGAAATGAGACTGTCTAATGTCCGGGTAGGCAGTCGAATCATGAAGATGTTGAAGAAGCTCCCTACCAGATTCTCCATCTGGGAGATTCTCTCTCTGAGTGAAGAGGCTCGCCAGGCAATTGTTGATGCCTTGCAGTCGCCGGCACAATATGAAGCACTCTTGACAGAAGTGAATTCCGGGCCGTCAGTTACATTCACAGAGGATGACATGCTGATTCCGAATTCCGGCCATAACAGACCGCTGTATATGAGGGGCTCCCTAAACTGTCAACCACTGAACAGGATACTGATAGATCCCGGGGCTGCCGTGAACATCCTCCCATACCGCATCTATCAGAAATATTACTTTGATCTGCAGCTTACCAAGGTCAGAGATATGAAGATTGCAGGGTTCAACCAGAAATGTGAAACACCTCTTGGGGTGGCTGATTTCAACCTCACATTGGGCGACCTCACTACCGTGGTACGATTTTATGTGATCGATTCCAACACCACGTATAAGGCCCTGCTGGGGAGACCGTGGCTGCATGAATATCAGATAGTGCCATCCACGCTACATCAATGCATTAAATACTGCCATGAAGGAAAGGAAGAGAGGGTGTTTGCAGATCTGCATCCCTTCGAAGTATTCGAGTGTCATATGCTCGATGCATCCTACTACACCGAGGTGTCACAGAAGGGTGAAAAGAAAGAGGCTGTGGCCAGCCAGAAGAAGCCGGCGATGAAGGCAAAGAATTGGTCTCCCCCGCCACCAAAGGGCTATATTAAAAAGCATGAGGTATCTCACATCTCTTATGCTGGTGACTTTGCTCGGATCACCCCTCCTAGCATTCGCCCGGATGATATCGATGAAGAAATGAAAGAAAAGTACACATAAGTGGAGGTTCCGCAGGGTTTAGTCAAGCCCATCGCCAGCCTAGAGTACCAGACGGTGCTACCACTGAAGACTATGGAAATCCCTCGCTTCTGCGAGCCTCCTACCATATTCTACACTGGGGAGTCAGTCGAGGAAGATGATCAAGACTGCATGGTCCCTGAAGAGGCTGCAAACCAGATGGTGCCAATTACAGGCTTGGATTATACTACCCAACGGGTTTCGCGGATGCTCTCTAAGATGCAAATGCCGTCGCTACAACCTGCTGCCCAAAAGAAGGCGTTCCAGGAGCTATGGGATCCGCCTCGGGATAATAAAGAACTGAGGAAGATCACTCAGCACCCAGGATTGGGTTATACCCTTCAAGAATACTATAAAGCTGAGGTGGATGTCATATCTGTCTCCTACCAGCATGAAGACCCTCCCGAGGTGGGATATGACAAGTACCCCTCGGAAGATGAAGAAATCATTTATCAATCCATAATGAACAATGAAGCCCCAGACAGTCAGCCGGAGATGGGGACGTCTGATGAAGCAAAGAAAGATTGGTGCTGGGAAGACCTACCTTGCAAAGAGGATCTGTTCCATGCTGAAGCAAAGTTTGACACGGGAACCCCGGATGAAGACCAAGTAGCCAAAGAGCTGAGGGAATGCCTGGAGTTTGAGCGCATCCTGGAAGAAGTCCGGGCTCTGCAGAACGATGATCTCTCAAAGGAGTCGGCATCAGAAGAGCCTCTAAGGGCGAAAGACTCCATCTTTGAGTTTCCTGCTAATCCAATTACGTCCTCGGGGCAGACTGAACAGAATACAACAATATTGGCCGTATATGATGAGCCAGCAACCGCTGATGACCAATATGATGAAACAGAAAATCATGAAACTGAAGAAGATTATATCCCGGGAGGCTTCGTTGACTTACAAGAAGCCCCGCCCGAGGTCGAAGATGGAGGTCAGGCCACCGTCGATGAGCTTGTAGAAATAAATCTGGGAACCGCAGATGAGCCAAGGCCGACATTCCTCAGTGCACTACTGGAGCCAGCTGCCAGGGAACAGTATATACAGTTTTTGAAGGAATTTCGAGACTGCTTTGCATGGACATATGATGAAATGTCGGGACTGAGTTCTGATGTGGCGCAGCACCGATTGGCAATAAACCCAGAGGCTAACCCTGTAAAGTAGCCTTCCAGGAGAATGCGTCCTGAATTGATAAATCAGATTAACAAAGAGGTTGACAAGCTGATTGATGTAGGCTTTGTCGAAGAAAACCAATATACTACATGGCTGGCCAATATAGTACCCGTAAAGAAGAAGAATGGGCAGATCAGAATATGTGTTGATTTCCGGGACCTTAATAAGGCCTGCCCGAAAGATGATTTCCCGGTGCCAATCACTGAGGTGATGATCGATGCAACTACTGGCCATGAGGCCCTATCATTTATGGATGGGTCATCCGGATACAATCAGATCTGGATTGCTGAAGAAGACAGAGTGCACACTGCATTCCGCACTCCGAAGGGGATATTTCACTACAAAAGGATGCCGTTTGGCCTCAAGAATGTCGGCGCTACCTACCAAAGAGCTATGACAAAGATCTTTGATGATTTGCTCTTCAAGAAAGTAGAGTGCTACATTGATGATTTGGTAGTAAAAACTAAAAGAAGAGAAGACCATTTGCAAGACCTGAGGGTAGTATTCCAGAGGCTGCGTAAATATGAACTCAAGATGAACCCTATGAAATGCGCCTTCGGCGTGTCCAGTGGAAAATTCCTCGGGTTTATTTTCCGTTATAGGGGCATTGAAATTGACCCGTCCAAAATTAAAGCTATCCAGGAGCTCCCTCCACCAAGGAATCTGCACGAGTTGAGATCCCTGCAAGGGCGTCTGGCCTACATCCGACGATTTATATCAAATCTATTGGGAAGATGCCACCCCTTTCACAAACTCATGATGAAAGATGTGCCGTTCCTCTGGGACGATGGCTGTCAGGAAGCCTTTGAGAAGCTGAAAGAATACCTCAAGACCCCTCCGGTGCTGGGGGCACCCATTAAGGGCAGGCCCTTGATACTGTATATCGCAGCCACATACTGTTCCCTGGGGGCAATGCTGGCATAGATAAATGAGGAAGGCAAAGAACAAGCCTTGTACTACCTAAGTAGGAGGCTGATGAGAACTGAAGAAAACTACAGCTACATAGAGAAGACCTGCTTGGCACTAGTCTTTGCTGTCAAAAAGCTCCGACACTATATGTTGTCACATGAAGTCAGATTGATATCTGCAGCAGACCCGCTCAAATACATATTGACTCAGCCAGTACTGAAAGGCCGGTTGGGCAAATGGGCAGTGATCCTGATGGAATTCGATATCACTTATACACCCCAGAGGGCGATAAAGGGATAGGCCGTGGCTGATTTCTTCGCTGAGCATCCTGTGCCGGAAAAAGATATGCTAGGGACTGAGTTACCCGATGATGAGATACTCGAGGCCTGCCAGACCCAGTCTGTTATGTGGCAACTATTCTTTGATGGAGCATCTAGAACAGAGACAGACTCCGATGGAAAGACCAGAATACGGGCTGGAGCCGGTATTGTCCTGAAATCGCCAGAAGGGGAGGTCGTGCATACTTCCTGTTCTATAAACAAGCCCTGCACCAATAATGAGGCTGAGTATGAAGCTCTAATAATCGGGCTATATGTCAGCCTCAACATGGGTATCCAAATGCTTCAAGTATTCGGGGATTCGATGCTGATAATAAAATAGATCCAAGGGGAGTTCGAAGTGCGGAAGCCAGAACTGAATCCCTACCACCAAGAAGCTGTGCGCCTCATGGCGAAATTCTATCATATTGAGCTCAAGCATGTGGGCCGTGGACATAATTCCCAGGCTGATGCACTGGCAAAGCTAGCCAGCTCACTAGTAGTCCCGCCAAATGAGACGCTGAACATTATTGTTATGAACCGGCGGCAAGTCCCCAATATGCTAGAAGGGTGCCCCGAAGAAGAAGAAGTCGCTACTGTTAGCACAGAGCAAGCGCCTGATTGGAGACAGCACCTGCTGCAGTGGTTTCTACACCAACAACTGCCGCAGATAAGAGAAGAAAGGATGAAACTCATAAGAATCAAAGATTCTTATGAACTCAGGAATGGAATTTTGTTCCGAATAATGGCAGATGCACGCAAGAAGATTCTACTCCGCTGTCTGTCCACTGAGGAAGCCTGGCAGGCGATGAAAGGGATACATGCTGGGACAGCAGGTGCCCACCTGGCTGGTCCCAAGATGAAGATAGAAATCAAGAAGCTGGGCTACTATTGGCCCACCATGTTTGAAGACTGCTACAAATTTGCAAAATCATGCCAGAAATGCCAGGAGCATGCTACTGTGCCTAGAAGGCCTCCTACAACTCTGCACCCTACAGCTCCCAGCTGGCCATTTGCACAGTGGGGAACTGATGTAGTCGGGCCACTGCCGACTTCCTCGGCCGGACATAAGTACATACTGGCCATAACAGATTACTTCTCCAGATGGGCGGAGGCTATAGCATTAAGAGAGGTGACTGGTGAACTGGTCGCCAGATTCATCAAGCAGAACATTATCTTCCAGTTTGGGATCCCCAGCCGAATAATATCTGACAATGGAAGTCATTTCAGAAATCAGAAGGTCTATCGGCTTGCTGAGAAGTATAAAATCGAATGGAGGACTTCCACCCCTTACAATCCTTAGGCAAACGGATTGGCAGAAGCTTTTAACAAGACTCTCTGCACCTTGCTGGCCAAAGTCGTCAGTTCCAATAAGAAGGACTGGGAAAAAAAAATGTTGAAGCTCTGTGGGCGTACCGCACCGTCTTCAAGACACCTACAGGGTGCTCACGATACTCGCTGGTATACGGCTCAGAGGCAGTGGTTCCGCTAGAGCTGGAAGTCCCGTCACTCAGAGTGGCAGTCCAATATGGCCTGGCCCGTGGCGAACAGACTAATGCAGAAAGAAGACTAGAAGAACTGGCTGAATTGGAAGGGAAGCGCCTTCAAGCCCAGAAGAATATCCAAATGTATCAGGCCCGCATGGCCACTGCATTCAACAAACTCGTAAAAGGACGAGAATTTAAGAAAGGTGACCTCGTCATGGTCAAGAAAAAAGAAGTCATGGCGTCCAACCCAAAAGGAAAGCTAAATGCTAATTGGGAGGGCCCTTATGTGATACAGAGGGTCTACGAAGGAGGGGCTTACATGGTTGTTAACCATCGAGGAGAAATCCGATCCTCGCCACTCAACGGTAGACACCTAAAGCTGTATCATGCTGCACAACCAACATTCCCCGAGTAATCGGATAAGAGCTACCCATTTCTTGGTCTAGTGGCATTCCGCCCTAACCGAGCTACCTTCCTTGGTTTAATGGCATTCCGCCCTAGCCAAGCTACCCTTTTCCTCAGCTTAGCGGCACTCCGCCCTAGCCGAGCTACCCATTTCTTGGTCTAGCGGCGCTCCGCCCTAGCCAAGCTACCTCTTCCTTGGTTTAATGGCACTCCGCCCTAACCGAGCTACCCTCTTCCCTTGGTTTAGCGGCACACCGCCCTAGCCAAGCTGCCTTCTTTCCTTGGTCTAGCGGCACCCCGCCCTAGCCAAGCTACCCTTTTCCTCAGCTTAGCGACATTCCGCCCTAACCGAGCTGCCCTCTTCTCTTGGTCTAGTGGCACTCCGCCCTAGCCGAGCTACTTTTTCCTTGGTCTAGCGGCACTCCTCCCTAACCGAGATACCATTCCCTTGGTTTAGTGGCACTCCGCCCTAACCGAGCTACCCTTCCTTGATCTAGCGGCACTCAACCCTAGCCAAGTCACCCCTTATCGTGATATAATGACATTCTGACCTGTCACTCTTTATAAAAAAAAAAATAGAAGAGAAAATGAAATGGGGTTAAAAATAGAGATACCCCGCCAGTCTTGTTCAAACATCTTGAACAAGGGCAAAAATGGCTAAGACCCAGTGTGGACGCTGGATTTTTATTTATATTTATTTATTTTATTTTATTGGATTGATTTATCATTTATTGATTTATTTATTTATTGGTTCATTGGCGTGCCAGTCACCGAAGTGACAATTTTATTATGCGCTCGATCTGACATGGTCAGTCGATTGTGAGTGATCGTGTCTGGACTAGAAGTCCGTCATACCATGAACGTTATGACGTTAATTACATCCTTCTAAGGAAGGACAACCCTTGATTAAACGCTAAAAGTAGGAGGCCTCGTAAGGTAAACAGATGTTCACATGCTTAATTTTAAACTTCCTACCAGGGCCAGGGAGGCGGGTAAGATTATAACATCAACCACAGAAACAGACTAGATCGTGTGATTGGCGGTTCAAAACAGTTATACTTGGTGGGAACAAGGAGATAGAAGATGTCCACCACGGAAAGGCAAAGCCATGACCATGATATAGGTTTAAAGCTTCGATCAGTATTTCGACAGCCTTTCCTCTTAATATGGGTTACGCCCAGAGGGAAATAGGCTATCACCCACGGAGTGCCGAGGTGAAAGCCGAGAGAAAGAGAGAGATCAAGCCTCTCGACCCCTATATACGGACTATAGGGTAATGTATGATCTTCCCTTCGGAAAGCTAGCGGGACTCATGCAGTGACAGAATCCACACGAGTAAGAGGGGTTGTTCATAAATCCGATGGCGGAGGATAAGGGAATCCAGTTTCCTTTTAAATTTATCCCCGGGCCAGATATGATGACTCATAGGCATCCCTGGATGGGCAAAGTTGAAGTAATGGGGGGGAGGGTTCAATTATATGGAGGAGTAGGCTCCTGGGGCAGATTGGGTGTGCATATAGGTTCCTGGCGCCAGAAGAATGCCAGTGGGTTAGGTTCTCGGCGCATGAGGATGCAAAGGAGGTTAGGTTCTCGGCGCATGAGGATGCAGAGAGGGCTCCCGGCGCGCAGGGAAGAAGGCCAAGGCGTAGGGGCTCCCGGCGTGTAGGAGAGGAGATATTCCTGGTGGTTCTCGGCGCCTGAAGAAGTGGCGCCGGGAGCTGTTCACCCGGTTCACTGTAGGCTGGGCCGAGAGGTGTGAGGGCGCCGGGACAAGAAACAGAGCTTACGGTACTCTGTTTTGGGTTTCATATTGGTTAGGGTTGAGGCAAATGGGCCCTAGGGCATTAAATGGCTCAATTCACTGGACTTCGACCTGTTTTGGTATAGGTTCCCAAGGAAGGCCGGGAACATAAAAAGATTGGGAGGGGAGCAATAGGGTATAAGGAGCCTCTGTCACCACTGATAGATAAGGTCCCGGGGATGGGTTTCATGTCATCTCTGGCATCCTGGGAGAATTTTGACAGCATCTCCCCTAGACTTAACATTTGCCAGGGAATGATAGACGATCACCCACTGAATGTCGAGGTGAAAGCCAAAAATAGAGGGGTATGGAACCCCTGGCGCCTGTGTATGCTTGGAGCAATATCTTGATATCCCTTTTGAGACCGTAGAAGCTTATGCAGTGGCAGAGCTTCCTTGGTCTGAGGGTTTATAAAAGCCGATCGAGTTCGAGAAATCGCGTAGAAAAAGGGGAGTTGCTCCCACTAGTTGTCGTCCCCGAGGTGCGTGTGATGGCCCGAGGCATCCCTTGACAGAGGGTAGGGTTCTGTTGAGCAGCTCACAAGGGTATTTTTTTAGGGTTTTTTAGTAGCAGCAAGGGTTTTAAGACTTGAAGGAGGTTTTTGGCTTGAAAAGGGGGGTTCCCGGCGCCAAAACCTTCGCGCCGGGAAGAGTCCTTCAGAAGTCATTATTGGGCGCGCCGGGGAGCAAATGGCAAGAGCTCTCGACGCAGGAAGCTTCGCGCCGGGAGGAATCCTCCCAGGTTACTGTTCAGCGCGTCGGGAAGCAAATGAAAAGGGGATTGTAGCCGTGCCGGGAAGGCTGCTTCGTGGGGTTTGGGCTCTGGTGACTGGCCAGAGGGAAGCCCTCGGCGCGGGTAGAATGGGGTAATCGGCGCGGAAAGACCCGCGCCGAGGGCTGTTCACCTATTTCACTGTTCTGGAGGCCGAAATGGTGAGGGCGTCGAGATAGGTTTAGGGTTTTACGGTGCTCTGTTTTTGGGTTTAATGGTGGTTCGGGCCGAAGCTGACGGATTCTATGGGCTCTGAATTGCTCAAGGCATCCACTTTGAGCTGGATTGGGTCTGGATTTCACAGGAGTCTCAGGGTTCAAGAAGCATCTGAGAGGCCGAAGTCTGAATGCCCCTGTCCATCGCCATTATCACGCAGAGCTTGGGGACAAACTTGATATGGTCATTCGTCACCCTGGGAGCCAAGAGATGGCTGTCTCTGGCCCCAGAGGTGACTTCGATGACATCAACGGATAAAGCACGCGCGCTTAGAACCCCGGAGTTTCTCAAACTTCGATCATTGCATAGCACGGCTTCATCCCAGCAGCCAAGGGATAGTCTGTTCCGGGCTCTGGGATGAGCACTGATGGTGCTACGAAGTAGAGAAAAGAAACAGGCAAATCGGATCATCATGCTACTGGTTTACAGATAACACGGGGAAGGGCAATAGGGCTTCAGAAGAAGCAAAAATCAGACTCAAACTATAACCCATCATACATATATATCCATTCGTTTGGCGATGCCCATCACGGAATACACATGGTGAGAAAACCCATATGAAACACCATTCCAATACTCAAACCGATTACAGGGAGAGAGTGAGGGAAAGGGGAACAGACAGATGCCGAGATATCTCGGCTACATTGCATGAATCAAGATAAAACTTGGAACAATCACATGAAGCAGAAGAAAAGAGAAAACAAACATGGGGGAGGGCGGAGCATTGACTCCTCTCCCACCCCCGATGCCCACCTGGAGCTTCTTCCCTTGGGATCGGTCTCTTCTCTCTTTCTTTTTTTTAGCGGAGGAGCTCTCTCTCTCTCTAGTCTCTTCTCTTTTCTTTCTTTTCGATCGATGGCCTGGCTTCCGATCTCCTCCCCATTTCAAAGAGGGTTTGCTTTTATAGCTTTCATCCCTCTGTCCTCTCGGTGGAGGGCAGTCGGTGCGGCTTGTTCCATTCGAGACATCTCCCGGCGCGATAAGTCGCCCCCTGTTGAGGCTCCCGGCGCCATTAACAGGAGCCCAAATGGCCGGCCCATCTAGTGCCTTCAGGCCTCATACGTGCCTTAGGCTTCTCTTTATGCTTTCTTTGAATTAATCTTCATCAGAACCGAATAAGGCCCACCTTTAGTAGAGACATGACTTTGTTGAGATCGTCTTGAGGCTTGATCAGTGAACTCACTGAGGTTTAATCAGTATTGCCGTCTGAATGATGACAAAATTGGGTATGTTTTATCGGCATTGTCATCTGAGCGGTGACAAGACCGGGCATCAGCTTCAGTCTGACAGACTTCGGCCGGGTGTATAATCTGTGGAGAGGATTGCTCTTCTGTTCTGACTTTGTCGGAGCCCTGACAATCTTTATCTGCCGGTGCCGGCTTCATCTTTATCTCATATTACATCCATCAGTAAGCTGACATCTGGCTTACCCTGACATATCATCCGTGGATTCTTGGACGAAGCAGTAGTACAGCTCTTCTTAAAGGGCTGGGAGGTCTCATCAGTCGAGTGACTGCGGCTTTATCGGCGCTGCCGTCTGAATGACATCGGCACCGGGCATCAGCTTTGGCCGACAAGGGCTTTAGCCAGGTGAATGGTTGACGAGCTTCATCATTGGTCTTTCACTGTTGGTCAGACCCTCTTTTCAATTGTGCTTCCACCCTTGTTCATTTTCCAGGTGTCAACACCCAGCTGTGGTGAAAACCCGAAAGGGCACTGCAGGCAAAATCGGGTACCCCGCCACGTGAAAACCCGAAAGGGCGCGTGGGCAAAAGCAAGAGGGGGCTGGCTCCGGTGAAAACCCGAAAGGGCACTTGGGTCAGTAATGTGGTAACCCCAAAGAAAGCCTCATTTCCTACCATAAATTCCTCGTCGATCGGCCGGCACCTTGTCCGATCAATGATTAGACCCACTCAGTATAGACCCTACATCTATCCTGATGAGACCCTCATTCACCCTATCCTAAGTCTCACCATGGTGAAACTCACCATTGATCGACCGGCACCCCGCCCGATCGATGATAAGACATGTCCAGTTTAGACCTTACGTCTATCCTGATAAAACCTATGAATTCCTTTGCATTGGTATAAACCCAATACTGATGATGAAACCCACCTTCGGTCGACGGGCTCGCCGCCCGATCGGCAATGAAACCGGTCCGGTTTAGACCTTACGTCTATTCCGACTAGATCTGCATATCTCTTTACGTCCCGCCGTGATGAAACGTGCTGCTGGTCGATTGGCACACTGCCCGATCGGCGATGAAACCTATCCGGGCTAGACCCTACGTCTATCCTGATGAAACCTATGAAATCCTTGCATTGGTATAAACCCAATACCGATGATGAAACTCGCTGCCGATCGACTGGCGCACTGCCCGATCAGCGATGGAACCTGTCCAGGCTATACCTTACGTCTATCCCGATGAAACCTATGAAATCCTTGCATTGGTATGAGCCAATACCAATGATGGAACCTGCTATCGATCGGTTGGCACACTGCCTGATCGACGTTAAAATCCACACAGGGTGGACCTTCCGTCCGCTCTGACGTAGCACAACACTGCTCTTTGAATCTATTCAGACCCTCCGTCTGGATAGGTCATGAAACTATATTCCTTTGCGTTAATGTTAAACCCCACATTAACGATGAAACTCATATTCTCAGCAAACGGCCTCGTGCCCGAGCTGCTACTTATATCCCCTAGATCTCTTCGGACCCTCCGTCTGGATAGATCATGAAACCCTACTTCCCTTTGCATTGATGTTGACACCCACATCAATGATCGAGCGCCCACAATAAACATATGGCGCCATGATCCACATGATGAAAGCTCCGGTCCCAAAAAAGATAATGAAAAAGAAAAGAGAAAGAAAACGACAAAAAAAAGTACAAAAGAAAATGGGGTTGAAAATAGAGATACCCCGCCAGACTTGTTCAGACATTCTGAACAAGGGCAAAAATGGCTAAAACCCAGCTGTGGTGAAAACCCGAAAGGGCACTGCAGGCAAAATCGGGTACCCCGCCACGTGAAAACCCAAAAGGGCGCGTGGGCAAAAGCAAGAGGGGGCTGGCTCCGATGAAAACCCGAAAGGGCACTTGGGTCAGTAATGTGGTAATTCAAAATTCCATGCCAACCGGCACGCTACCTCTACCTCCCCTCCACTGATAAAGCCTTCCGTCGGTCATCTGGCTCTATTCCCCACCGATGATAAAGCCTTTCTGGGGTAGACCTTACGTTTGCTCTGATGAAATCTACATACCCTCTTTCGCATGTCCCACCAACAATGAAACCCATCACCATTCTGATGAAGCCTGTCCAGCTCAGACCTCACGTCTGTCCTGATGAAACTTACGCATTTCTTGGCAAAGTCCCACCCGCCATAAAACCTGCCAGAATAGACCTTACGTCTGTCCTGACGAGACCTACACCTTTACATACCTCCCACCGTTGATCGACCGGCATCTCGCCCGATCAATGGTGAAATCCTCTGTCCGGTTTAGACCTTACGTCTATACTGATGAAACCTATGAGACTCTTTGCATCGATATAAACCCAATATCGATGATGAAACCCGCTGTTGATCGACCGGCACCTTGCCCGATCAATGATGAAACCCTATCCAGTTTAGACCTTACGTCTATTCTAAAATCCCCCTTGCATCGATATAAACACAATATCGATGATGAAGCCAACCGTTGGCCGATCGGTACATCGCCCGGCCAATGATAAAATCTATCTAGTTCGTACTTTATGTCCGTTCTGATGAGAACCACATATCCTTTTCAATGTCCCACCTGCAATAGTCTCTACCCAGCCTAGACCATACGTCTACTCTGATGAGACCTCCTCATTTGCATTCCGG
Source organism: Amorphophallus konjac (assembly GCA_022559845.1). Lineage (NCBI taxonomy): Eukaryota > Viridiplantae > Streptophyta > Magnoliopsida > Alismatales > Araceae > Amorphophallus > Amorphophallus konjac. Next base: position 226,935,227 of record CM040121.1, on the reverse strand, counting down.
CAAATCGTCTCCCTTACGGCACACATGGCCAATAGGACGTTTGCTGCCACCAACAAAATTCGGTTCAAGCACCTCCTCGGATGCCGTCACGCGGTGGAGCGAGTTCCCCATCCTTTCTCTGAAGGGGTGGACGCTCTCCTGCCAAGGTACGAGCCATTCGCATGAGGTATTGTTAAAACCGCTACCCCACCTCCCAAAGTGATAAAACCACATGCAGAATAAGATGGATACGCATGAAGCCAAGAGATTCCTTTCCATTAAAAAGGGAGTACATAAAGGGCCCCGAGGGGACGTCATATCACAAAAGAGAACAAAAAAGAAAAAGAAGGGATATACAATTCATGGCCACCGGAATATATCTTCGAAGGCCAAAAGACCCACATAAGGAGCGGCTCCTAGCTCATGAAGGCGCGCCTCCTCCTCCTGAAGCCCAATGGACATGTCCTGGAGAGACATCACTCGTCCCTCCAGCGAGGCTACCTCCTCTATGGACTGCGGCCGGATAGAGGATAATTGCTGCAGCTCGGCTCGAAGTAAAGAGAGCTCCGTCTCCAGGATGGCTATCCGGTCCCGCACAGCTTCCTCCCGCTGAATAGCACCTTGTAGCTCGGCTCGGCGTCCATCAAGCATAAGCGTTAGCTTCCCCAACTCAGACTTATATTCTGACCTCTACAGCTTCAACGCCGTTAGCTTATCAACCATAGTCCGTGCTAGGAAGTCTCTCTGGTGCACGAATTTCAGTAGAAGCAGCACCCGCTGAGCCCATATGTTCAAAGGGCAGCCCATGGCTTGCAGGCCAGCGGTGAAGCGATTGGCGATTTCCTTCAGTTGCAGATACGTCAAGCCGGGCTGGGCTTCTACCAGCTGACGTAGCATGTCCAGATGTTGCCAGACAAAGTTGTCAGAGGAAGCGAAGCCAAAGGAGGCAGAGGGGACGACTTCAAAGGTCACCTCGCCATCGATATCTGCCCACAATACAACGTCCGGCTGAGAGGACGAAGACGGCAGATCTGCTGTAGGGGCTGGCCAGTCCCTCTCTGTGCTCTCCTGCTGAGCTGAAGATTCCTCCCCTATCGCTGTATCGGAAGCTATAGCTTGAACATCCACAGGGGGAGAATCGATGAAGGATGGAGCTGCCTCTTCATGAGTCTCTTGAATAGGGGCTTCATCTTCAGCTGCTCTTTCTGGTGACAAGGAGGGAGCTGCCATAGTCGGAGGAGGCAGAAGTCTAGTCTCTATAGCCACTATGGCAGGGACTGCTGACTCGGGCGCAATTGACATTACTGCGGCCGGTATAAAAGTAGAGCTTCTAGATGGATCGGCTTCGGCTCTGAAATCTGAAGCCCTGATAGGAATGCAACTTTCTCCTGAGGCCCCCAAGTCCAACGATGCTAAATCCGTCGAAGACTGTATCCGCACTGGCACGGGGCGAATGACCTCAGGAACTCCCATGCAAGTTAAAGGCAGAAAAGGGACAATAGCCCAGTTTGTAGAAGAAGTGTCCGTGAAAGCTGCGGTTGTGTCTAAGCTAGCAGTGACAATGCCCTAAGACCAAAGCAAAGTAACTTTCAGCACTAGATAAGAGAAACAGATAAAGCAACAAACATGAAAAGGAACCCACCTTTGAAGTAGGGTCCACACCCTCGAAGTGGGGTGAAAGAGGAGGAAGCTCCGTAGTCGGAGTAACAAACGGTGGAGTTATGTCGATCTCGGTGTCGAGCCCGACAAACTTCTCTTGCAACTCCTCCTCAGAAGATAGCACCAGTAGCTTAGCAGGCTGAAAAGGCAGAACACCTTTTGCAAATACAGCCGGGGCCTCTGATTCAGGAGCATCCCCCTCACTGCCACTGAAAGTCGCTTCCTCCTCATCAGAGACGGTCTTAGAACTGCCTGAGGATATTTCCACACTAGCTATATGCTGTGGGGCCACCTCTAAAGCATGTCAGAATGTAGACCGGGTAGTTATGCGCCTGGCCGAAACAGTACTCTGCTTCGACTGAGTCTTGTGACCCTCCTGTGGCTGAAGCAATTCTTCTGTCATCATGGCCTCAGTCTGCTCTTCGCCTGCCACTGCTACAAAAAGGGACCTCTGAGGAATATGGCAAAGAAAACAATGCAAGTATGAAACAGATGAGAAAATACACTTACCCTCTGCCTCACTAGCCGGCGTGGGAGAAGGCAACCTGGTCCCTACCACCACAGAAGATGCCACAACTGGCTCTTGAGCTGTGCAAAAGGGAGAGGTCAAATTCAAGGACTTCTTTGAAATCCAGCAAAAGAGGATGAAGAATGCAACTGCAGGCTATTGATGTTACCCTGAACCGATGTCTGAGCAGCCTCCCTTTGAGATTCGAACTCATCAAATGAGGGAATATCAGGGAGAGGGGTCCCAGTGTCCATCGCTACCGAAGCCGACTGCTGAGCATGAGCCTTCTTGGCCTTCCTAGCCTTCCCGACTGCAGCCTTGACCGCAGAAACCTTTCTCTTCTTGCCAGGAGGCAGGGGAGTGGTAGTCGGTGATGCTGCAGGAACTTCAAAATAAGTAGGCTTCTCAGCCTGCGCAATGATCTTTCTGTATAACCCCTTGCACTTTATATCCGGCCTGTCTGTTGAAGACGGCAGAGAAGCAGTGAGGTCAGTAAATGCAGAGCTCAAATATTTATCAGAAAGCACTACAGTCAGAAAAGAAAAGATCATACCTGCTGGGCCATCATAAAAGACAGAGAGCGGCCAGTACAGATAAGCTACCTCCTTGGAGCGGGAAGCAGCCTCCTTGATAAGCCAGCAGACATCACCAAATATCTGGCATTTCTCCACTAAAGCTGCTAGATCACTATGACCACGTGAGTCAAGGCATCGAAATAAGTCGAGGTGGTCCATGCCCCAACCGTCGACATAATGAAAGGAGATGAACAGTGGCTTATTCAAGATGCCGGCTAGCGGGCTTTCCGCAGATAACCCATGTAAATTTAGAAAAATGAATAGCCAAGACGTTTGCTTGTAGTACGTCTAAGTCCTGTCCTCCCTACGCACAAACGTCCTATATGGATGAAATCTATCTGTCGGACCCCTCCAAGGGACTACTGCCGGGAGCGGCTCTTCGACAGGAAATGGGTATTGTTGTGCCTCCAAGCGAGTGTCCCCTACATGGCTCAGATGTTTCAAGCTCTGCATGAAAGTGTCCTCTTTGATAGTAGCAAAGACAGGAGCAGGCGGGTCGGAATCTGTTTCCTTCAAAGCCCGACGCTGGGCCAGATATTTCTCCGCCTCCCTCTGGTGCTGTGACTAAAGCCTCTTCAGGTGGGCCTCGGGGATGTCAAACACTGGTCCGGGCTGTTGTTTCAAAAAGGAACGCTCGGCCACATCCCAGAATGCACCTCTACTATCCCTGTAAAAGCTAGTTCGGATGTTCCACCATTTGATGTATTCTGATGTTACCCGGGGTACACGGTTGGAAATGGTGGGAACTCTAAAAACTGCACCGTCCTGGCGATGATAGAAATCCCACAACAACCGGCCATCGCCAACAATGGTGGACCCATGCTTAGCCCGGCTATCCAGGGGAAATTGAGCAACTGATGTAGGGATATGTTGGTCGTAACCAAAGTTCTGCCCAAAGCGGAATGGATAGTACAGTTCCAGAAGAAGCAGGCCACCCTTTCTGAAAACTAAGACACTAGGCCGAATGGCCATGGCCCATCTGACCAGCTCCGTCTCCAGGATAGACCAAGCAGTATCAACCCCTGAGATAGGATGGATGTAGGTCTCTACCTCTTCCAGCTTGCACTCTCTCTGAGAATGAATCAAAGGAGCTGAACCTGTCGCCAAGCTCCAGAAATGAATGCTGCCAGGGGCATCCACCGACACCTTTATCAGTCGTCCCCTGATTTTGAACAGTTGATCATAGAAAGGACCAGGTTCAGCACTGGCAAACTCAATCATTCTGGGCAATACCGTATCTGCCTGCAAAGTTCTGGGAGCCAATTCAGGGAATAGACTGCAGACCCAGGCGTTGAAGAAATGAAAAGGACCCACGGTCCTCAAAGAACGGGGAGTCCGATGCTTGTACAAATCTCCCAAAGATTTATAGATTAAACACAAGGCCACTGGGCAAAGCGACAGCCTCATTCCCCAGGCCATCTGACAGGCCGGGTATATAGCTTCTGGCCAGATGATTGTCTCGTCCCCTTGAGGGAGAGCGAAAGTGCACAACCAGAATGTGAAGTAAGCCGCACAATGTGTGATGGGGTCTGCGCCTGCTGGGTTGGGACCACCTCTGCCTGCACGGCGTAATGAGGATGGCAGCTCTGACTTATAGCGAGGGGCCCTTATCTGCTTGCTAGCAGTCGGACCCATGGAAGGGAAATCTGCATATTTCAAGGGGCCGTCAAAGAAATATTGAATCCACCGCCCTATCTGGACCCTCAGCTTACTACCTTTTTCTCGGGGATGATAGCCTTTGGAGGACCCTCTACTGTACGCCAGACAGATGGAGCGATATGCCTTCATCAGATACCGGTATGAGAAGCCGAGGGAATACTTGCCTTCACCATCGGAACTATCCTTCTCAGAATCTACCAAGCAGACTTCTTCATACGGCTCGCCATCAATAGGCAGTCCGGAAAGCTGTGACAGACTCCAGAGGTCAAGAGATGCCTCACCCTCTACTGTATAAAATATGTTGAATAAGGGGCAGAAGACTTCAAACATCCCACAGCATAACCCTCGGGATATGGGATATCAAAATCTGGAAGCAAAGACACTATGATATACCCCGGCTCTGATCAACAGAGGAGCATATTCCTTCAGAACAAACTCAGTAAACTCCACTACTCCTACTCGAAATAGGTGGGCGTCAGTGATCTTGGTGTCTTCAAACCAACCAGCGGCCAAATGATACTTGAAATGAATGGCCGAACAATTCAGCACAAAAGGTTCTTCGCGGTACCCCCACTTTACTGGTGCCAGGAAGAGACCATAGCCGGGCTTCTCCCTATTGACTCGGCCACTGACATTATCCCACCGAGCAGGTGTGAACTCCGGGGCCCGGGTCAGCATTTTCTTTTCCGGCTCCAGCTCCGATATGCCAAGGACTGCATCCCAGTCACGCTTCTCCCCGGGAAGGTATATAGCCTTCCCACGATACACTAAATCTTTCAGGCTGTCTCTCTCGACCAGAATTGCGGCTTCAACTGCACGAGCTATTCGATAGTTCCGCATTCCACCCACGGTGAAAGTCCGGATAAACGGCATCAAGTGCTTGTCCTTCAGGAAATCCGGGCGATAATCAGTGCCCCGTCTGAAGCATGTTTCCATGGCAGTGGAGTATACCCGGGATGTTGACACTGTGTCAGTATCAGAATCGGATGATTCATCAACGGAAGTGATTTTGTCGTATCCGAAGTCGAGGCTGTGCACGTTCAGCCAGTTTACTGTGGCCCGTGATATATCTGGCTGGGCTGACGAATTGGCCCCGACATCTCCAGAGGATGCAGCAGCAGAGCCGGAAGCCATTGCAGTATCTGCAGTCAGGAAAAAGAAATGTTAAGTAAAAGACCTAATACAAGAGGCAGTCTCATAAGGATTGTAATATGAAGCCCTTGAAAATTTCGGCAGCATCTCCCCTTATTCGGGGTCTGCCCAAGGAGAATAGGGAGTCACCGACCAAGAGGGGGTGATCCCGAAGCAAAAGGGGATTAAATCCCCGAAGAGCGTCCTACCCGGGGTGAAATCTAATAAGACGGGAAGAAGCCGAACGGTCGGAGGGGAGGAGCTCGCCGCCACCGCCGAGAGAGAAAAGAAAGTGAAGAGAGAGAAGGAGCTGTGAATAATGAGAAGCCAAGAGGCTTTCGGCGCCTCAAATAGAAGCCCGAAGTGAAGGGTTCTCGGTGCGGTAAAACGCGCGCCGAGAACCCCCAGGCCGAGAGCCCCCCCTTCGGCCAAAATGCGCGCCGAGAAGCCCTCCGCGCCGAGAAGCCCTCCGCGCCGAGAAGCCCTCCGCGCCAGGAAGCTAGGCGCGCCGAGACCCCCGTCTCCACGCCGAGAGGTCTTCACGCGCCGAGAAGCCTATGGCCTCATGCCGAGAAGCTCCAAAGTGCTGAAAATAAAATTAGACAATATGAAGATAGAAAAGAAAGATACGTGTGCAGAATATTGTTGCAACGAAATAATTAGGTCTAAGGACCGGATTGAAGAGAAATTGAGGAAGATACCCTCGAATAATGAAAGTCACCTGCAGGCCCCGTGTCGCTTATTCTACGCTTACGCCGCCCGCAGGTGGGGGGCATTTGTTGACACCTTGAAAATGAACAAGGGTGGAAGCAGATCATACCCACAGTGAAAGACCAATGATGAAGCTCGTCAACCATTTACCCGGCTGAAGCCTTTGTCGGCCAAGCTGATGTCCGGTGCCGATGTCACTCAAAGGGCAGCACTGACAAAGCAGTAGTCGCTTGACTAATGAGACCTCCTAGCACACTTTAATAAGAGCCGTGTTACTGCCTCATCCAAGAATCCACAGATGACATGTCAGGGTAAGTCAGATGTCGGCTTATTGATAGATGTGATGTGAGATAAAGATGAAGTCGGTACCGGCAGATGAAGATTGTAAAGGCTTTTGCAAAGTCAGAACACAAGAAGAATCGTCTCCACAGATTATACACCCGGCTGAAGTCTTCCCAGGCTAAAGCTGATGTCCGATCTCGTCACCATTCAGGTGCCGATATCGATAAAATGATGCCCGATTTTGTCTTCATTCAGATGGCAATAGTGATGAAACCCCCGTCTGCGGACCGATGAAAACCCTACTAATGATCTCAATACAAACTATATCACCAACGGGGGACCCTCTTGGGTACTGATGTACGTGAGGGGCCTATGAAAGGCCTGGTCAAAGAGACCTAAATGGGCCTGTAATAGTGGCGCCGAGAGCCACCTTGTCAAAGCCCAATGGCTGCACCAAGAGGCTGGGGCCTGCGCGCCGGGAAGCCCCCAGCCGAGGCGCGCCGTGAGGTGCCTGCCGGGAAGGCAAAAGAGGGACGGCTATAAAGCCCCTTCCCTTCGAAGAACTCAAAAAAAGAGGTCGGGGGACGGAGGAGGAACAGTAGAAATGAAAACCAGATAGAAAAAAGCCAGAAGAGAGACCGAGAGGGAAAGAAAGAAGAAGCTGCGAGAAGAAGAAGAAAGGGAGATTCAGGTGGGTAGCCGGGGAGGGAGAGGAGTCAATGCTCCGCCCTCCCCCATGCTTTCTTTTTTTTTCTTTCTTTTGATGTAATCTGGCGAGGCTTTCTCGATGTATCAATGTAGCCGGAGGATCCCGGTCTTGATTTCCATCTCTCTGTCTTTCATTTACCTTCTACGATCTGTATAGGTTTGGGATGATGCAATGAAATGAAGGATCAACATAGCTCGTTTGAGCATTCGATTGATTGGAATGTCTGCTGTCTTTCTCCCCTTCTTGCATCGGTTGTTCTTCTGAATACCGGTTTGCCCAGATGCCACAGCTCTCCGATTCATGTTTCGACCGCCCCCTCCCTAACCTGTTCTCTGGTGAAGGATGAAGACGGAACCTCAAACCTTGTTCAATGGGTTATTGGGCTCTGTCCCCCCTCTTCCTTCCCCTCAGATCATGATTTTCCAGGATATTATAGATGTCTGTCGAGCTCCCATCTCGTTCAGGGTCAGAGACATCAATCTCTTGACCGTCTGAGCAGTAGGTGAGTAGAGGAAATGCCATACGTCCCACGAGGATTCAATAATGGATGATCTTCCCTTCGACTGATGCTAACCCCCATGTAATCCCCTCCTGCAGCCCAGATCTTGCCTCAATCCGAGCTAGAAATCCCAGAAATCTCCTGAGCAGAGTATCGCAACTAAGCCATAAACCCTTTAGCCCCTTCCCGGCGTGGTCATTTCCCCGTCGAGAACTACTCCGCCGAGAGATCCCCCTTGCTTTAGCCCCTTCAGCAAGCCAGACAAAGCCTCTTGCGATACAGCCTTCCCGGCCCGGGGGCCTCCCGGCGCCGGGTTCCCGGCGCGGTCATTACCGCGCCGAGAACCCCTGCGCCGAGAGCTCCCCCCTTTTGGCCAATGAAACCTACGCCGGGAACTACGCTTCCTGCCATCCTTTCTTTACACTGTGAATCCTCCATTCCTTGAACCCCGGATGAAAGCCTTCCTGCTACAGGCCAAGGAACCACACAGATGCCCTTTAAAGTCCGATCAACCAAGCTTTGCATCCTGTCGAAGGATACCCCAGATCATCATATGTACCTAAGGGATAAACATCATTGGGGATAACTCCCCTACATAACCTTACGAGCCAAAGAAACTCTGCCACTGCATAAGTTTCAAAGGCCTCAAAGGGATATTAAGTTGGTGCTGTGATCACATACACGGGCTAGGGGTCCCATACCCCCCTTATTCTGGCTTTCATCCCGGCACTCCGTGGGTGATCGTCTATCACTCCCTGGCATACGCTAGGTACGGGGGAGGTGCTGCTGAAATCCTCCCAGGCCGATGAAAGATAATCCTGAAGCTGTCCTCTGGACTCCGCATGGTAATGGTGAAAAGGACCTCTGTGTGGGGCTCTTCCCCTCCAATCCCTCTCAGCTCTCGGCCTCCTTTGAAGCATATACAACTAAAACCAGTTGAACCCCATCTCTAGTCCCCAGAGCCAATCTACTTTGATATAATTCCCAGAAAACTCTCAAAATCCTAAAAACAGGGTACCGTAAAATCCTAAACTCCTCACGGCGCCCAAACACCCGCCTTCTCGGCATCTACCTCTCGGCGCCACCAGCTCCCGGCGCGGCCTTCAGCGCGCCGGGAACCCCCAGGCCGAGAGCTCCTCTTCCCCCTTTAGCCTACGCCGAGAACCCCCCTTTGGAGAGTCACCGTCGCGCCGGGAAGTCGACGCCGGGAGCTTCCTGGATTCTTCCCTTCGGCTACGTCGGGAACCTCCACCTTCTTGCCACTCACGCCGGGAGCCTTAGCCTCCTCTCTGTGGTCATGCCGAGAGCCTAAGTTGCCACTCCGTGAGCCCAAATGCCCAGAGCTAACCCACACAGAGATATTCGTGGATCACCAGATGTGTCCCGAGGATAAAGTTAAAGGGAGGTAGACTCCCTTATGTTCCATCGATTTGTGTCGAAGTCACAACGACGTGCCTCCCTCTTAGCTCCGATGAGCCATGCCAATGCATGAGTGCCACCAGCTCCTGTGAGGGAAGAATCAAACATTACCCTAGGGCATATATGTGTAACGTGGAGAGGCCCGATCTCTCTCTTCCTTTCGGCTTTCACCCCGGCGCTTCGTGGGTGATAGCCTATTTCCCTCTGGGTATGATCCAGACTATGGGGAAGTGCCGCCGAAATATTAACCGATGTCTTAAACCTCCATCATGATCGCGGCTCATCCTGTCCGCGATTGATATCCTCCATTTCACCTTTCCCCTGAGTCTGATTGTTTTTTTGAACCGCCGATTCAGCGAGATAGTTTGTTTCTGTGGTTAATGTTATTCTCTTACTCGCCTTCCGGGCCTGGTACGAAGTTCAAAGTTATGTATATGAATATCTGTTTGCCTTATGAGGCCTCCTATTTTGGCGTTTAATCAAGGGTTGTCCTTCCTTGGAAGGACGTAATTAACGTCATAGCCTTTATGGTATGACGGACTTCTGGTCCTGACTCGGACCTCACAATCGACTGACCAAGTCAGATCGAGCGCACAATGAAATTGTCACACACGTGACTGACACGCCTAATAAACAAAACAAATAAATAAGTCAAATAAAAATAAATAAAAATCAATTAAAATAAATCAGATAGACCCATCCCCACAGGAACGCAAGGAACCGTCACGAAAGTACGAGCGGTACACCCCACTAGCCGCGCCGGTCTACGAGATCTACGAAGGCATCAAGGACTCGGGCCTCCTCCGCCCTGGTTCAATGAGATCAAAGAACCGTAATCGCAACAAGCACTCCTTGTTCCACAGCAATCACGGGCACCACACCGGCGACTGCCAGCAGCTCCAGGACGAGATTGAGCGCCTCATCCGTCAGGGACATCTAGCTCGGTTCATAGCCGAGAGTAAAGAAGACCGAGGCGCCCCAGAGGAGATCGACAATGCCCCCCGCGGGGTACACATCAATGCCATCTCCGGAGGAGCAGTATCAGGCGGCGACAGTAGCCGAGGAAGGAAGCGTCATGCTGAGCGGGTGAGCTGAGCCATAGAGCCTCCCAAGGCCCCGCCGAGTGAGCCCCAGGTCATAGTCTTCTCTGACCGAGACCTGGAAGGGCTGAGCACCCCGCATGACGACGCCCTCGTGATTTCGGCTATGATAAACAATTGTAACGTAGATAGGATTCTAGTTGACAATGGGAGTGCCCCTGATGTACTGTCTTATGATTGTTTCCTTAAGATGGGGGAGGAACCATCCAAACTCCGCCCGATCCGAACCCCTCTCTGCGGGTTCAATGGCCTGGCCACCTATCCCGTGGGAGCCCTAAGCCTGCCAGTTACCCTCGGCACCCCACCCAAAATCGTTACGGTCATGGTGGACTTTATAGTGATTAAAGGTATGATAGCATACAACGCCATCTTCGGTCGGGGAATCCTCAGCCGAATAAAAGCGGTGCCGTCTATCTATCACCAGAAAATGAAGTTCCCCACCAAAAATGGGTTGGGGGAAGTCCGAGGTAACCAGGCCGCGGCCAGAAGGTGCTACAATATCTCGGTAGAGGCCACAAGGCCGGACGGGAAGGACAAGGGCCCCCGGGGAGTCGAGGATAAATCCGCAACCACCGAACCTGGTGGCGAATTGCTGGCGATTTTCCTAAACGATGACCCGGCCCTAGGAGTAAAGATCAGAGCCGACCTACCGTCTGAGGTTCAACAACAATATAAAAATTTCCTTTCTGAGTACATCCGAGTTTTTGCTTGGGCTGATGATCAACTCTCTGAGATACCATAGGAGACTGTAATGCACAAGCTCAACCTCGACCCCGCCGTGAAGCCCGTATAGCAGCGCAGGAGGAATCATGCACCGGAGAAACAGGTGATCATCAAGGCGCAGGTCACCAAGGGGCAAGAGACTAGCCTTTTTAGGTCGGTCCTGTACCCAACGTGGCTAGCCAACGTCGTCCTGGTACCGAAAGCTTCAGGCAAGTGGTGGATGTGCGTGGATTTCACCGACCTGAATAAGGCCACCCCTAAGGACTGTTATCCATTACCGAGCATCGACCAATTGGTTGACTCAACCTCGGGCAACGAGATACTCAGCTTCCTAGAAGCCTATTCAGGTTACCACCAGATCAGAATGGATCCAGAAGATGTCGAGAAGACCGCCTTCATCACCGACTACGGCGTATACTGCTACACCTGGATGCCTTTCGGGTTGAAAAACGCCGGAGCCACGTACCAGAGGCTGGTCAACCACATGTTTGAAGGACAGCTAGGTCGGAACGTCGAGGCCTACATCGATGATATGCTCGTCAAGACCCCCAAGGCCGAGGACCACTTCACCGACCTCACTGAGACCTTCGACACCCTCCTGAGGTACAACATGAAGCTCAATCCTGCCAAGTGTGCCTTCGGAGTGAGATCCGGGAAGTTCTTGGGTTTCCTAGTCACTCAGCGTGGGATCGAGGCCAACCCCGACAAAGTCCAGGCCATCCTGGACATGCGCCCGCCCACCTGCATCAAGGACGTCCAACGCCTAACTGGGCGTGTCGCCGCTCTCAGCCGGTTCCTGTCCTGTGCGGCCGAACGATGCTTGCCCTTCTTCAAGCTGTTGAGGGGGCCCAAATTGGCACCTGCATCAAGGAGTTCTTGGCCTCGCCCCCGGTGCTCTCCAACCCCGTTCCAGGTGAAGTCTTGCTGCTCTATCTCTCGGCAACACCATCTACGGTTAGCTCGGTCCTAGTCAGAAATGACTCGGGAGTCGAGAGGCCGGTCTACTACACCAGCAAGGTGCTCAACGAGGCTGAAAGGAGGTACCCCGCAACCGAGAAATTCATGCTAGCGTTGGTTACCTCTGCCAAGCGCCTCCGGCCCTATTTCCAGGGTCACCCCCTCACCGTGCTAACCGGTGAACCATTGAAGAAGATCCTGTCCCACCCCGAAGCCTCGGGATGACTCGTCAAATGGGCCATTATGCTTGGGGCCTATGATATATCCTATCGGCTGCGCTCAGCTGTGAAAGGCCAAGTGCTCGCCGACTTCATCGCCGAAAGCACTATCCCGACTGAAGGAAGATCCCCGTCCGTGCCCAGGCTGACCTGGGAATTGTTCGTTGATGGATCCTCCAACTTGGTCGGTTGTGGTGCCGGAATCCTCTTGAAGTCCCCCAAAGGAGCAGAACTGCAATACGCCTTGAAGTTTAGCTTTCAGGCATCCAACAACACTTCCGAGTACGAGGCCCTTATCTCAGGAGCGCGCATGGCCCGACGGTTAGGGGCTGAGCGAGTCAAAATCCATACTGACTCCCAGCTGGTCGCTAGCCAAGTCAACGACGAGTACGAAGCTCGAGAGGCACCAATGATCCAATACCTCCAACTGGTCAGAGACCTGGACCAATAGTTCGAGAGATTCGAGGTAGTCCGAATAGCTCGGGAGGAAAACTCCCGAGCGGACGCCCTCTCTCGGCTAGCCTCCTCTCTCGACCCCGAAGGTACCCTATCGGTCCTCCTTGAAGAGCTAGAGCGCCCGAGCATTGACTCGGAGCCCCTTACTGTTGACTCAGCCATTCCGAGCGACTAGCGCATCCCCTACCTGTCGTGGCTCTGGGACTCTCATGAGCCTTCCGACCCTCGAGAGGCCCGCAGATTGAAGTACCAAGCCCGGCGCTTTGTCATTCTAGATGACACTCTCTACCGGAGATCTTTCTTCGGTCCCCTCCTGAAGTGTCTCGGCCCCGACGAAGCCAACCGTGCTATCCAAGATATTCATGAAGGCCTGTGCGGAGCGCACTCAGGAGGAAGGTCACTCACCCAGATCCTGCTACGGCAGGGTTACTAGTGGCCCACTCTGCAGTGCGACTGCACGGCCTACGTGCAACAGTGCGATCGATTCCAGTGATTCGACCACTTAGTCCATCAGCCGGCTACGGAGCTCGTCACCCTGACCAAGGCATACCCCTTCGCTCGGTGGGGGATCGACATTCTTGGGCCGTTCCCTACAGCTCAGGCCCAGAAGAAGTTTATCATCGTCACCATCGACTACTTTACCAAGTGGATCGAGGCCGAAGCCACGGCGAGGATCACCGCGACAGTCATCTGGAGTTTCGTCTGGAAGTCGATCATTTGTCGTTACGGCATCCCCCAGGCGATAGTGAGCGATAACGGTCGACAATTTAACTCTCGTTATTTCCGAGACAGATGTGCCGACCGAGGTATTCGTAACCACTTCACTTCAGTCACCCACCCTCAGGCCAACGGGCTAGTCGAGAATGCCAATAAGACTATCTTAAAAGACTAGACTTAAAAAAAAATCAATAAAATAAAGCATCAAGTGGTGATTTGGTGGAGTGAGAACATTCCCTTCCTCTGGAATGGGGGTGCACTCTCCCTTCTTCCTGCTTGATGACTTGGCTTAAAAAAAAAAATCTATTATGTGTCTTAGTATTAGACAGGTTGTTGCATGATCATTCATAGAGTTCATCAACGTCGATGCAGTTTATGTTTATGCATTCATATAGGTCTGTGCATATATTGTGAGTCTTCATGCAAGGACGGCATATAGGTCAATGCATATTTTGCATGTCTAAGGATAGCAAATAAGTCAGTGCATTTCTACCATCTTAGGCACATCAGGTCCGTGCATATTCTAATCAACATGCAGGTCGGTGCAATCTTTATGGAATGCATATGCAGTCGGTGCATATTTTACCGTAAGTGTTTTAGGGTCAGTGCATGCCTCTGAAGTAATGCACACAAGGTCGGTGCATTTCCATTTGTAGAATGCACATGTAGTCGGTGCACGGTTTTGCCTTACGCTTATGGAAGAATAAGGTCGGTGCACATCTTTGTGTTCTCCTAATAAGGTCGGTGCAAACTTCGCTTCTCTGCTCATAGTCAGTGCACACCCTGCGTGAATGCACACCAAGTCAGTGCATGTTCTGATGTGTGTTCATAAGGTCGGTGTAGTTTTTGCCTCGAGCATGTAGAAGTCAATGCATTCTCTGAATATAATAGAACAAGTCGGTGCATACTATGCCTTGTGCAATATAGGTCCGTGCATGTTTTCATCTTAAGTGTATAACGGTCAGTGCAACTTTTCCATCAGGCTTGTATAGGTCGGTGCAATTTTTGTTGCTGCACGCATGCAAGAGTCGATGCACATTTTAACATACGCATACAAAAGTCGGTGCACTTTCTGCATTCTTCACATTAGGGTCGGTGCAATCTTTATCTTCGCATGAAAGGGTCGGTGCATATATTTGTCTTATGCATACAAAGGTTAGTGCACGTTTACTTAATGCATGTAATGGTCTATGCACTCACGTCTATGTATGTACCTAGTCGGTGCATGTTTGTCTCATTCATATAGTAAGTCCTTGCATATGAATGTTTATATGAACTGCAGCTCAGCAAGTGTTTGATTAAATGCCTATGTTTTAATTGGTAGGATAAATGAAATTCTCATGAGCAAAGCACGTGTTCCAAGACTAGGTGAATGAAGCACCTGATTCGAGGAGACTTGCCCTCCAAGAACTCTCAGCCGTGTGTCCTCTCATCCTCCAGATCTGACACGTGGACTCCGTTAAGCGCACTCTTGGTGGAATTTCTGGGTAGGAAACGTGATTTCCATGCGCCTCTAATTCGTGAGCTTTATATATAGAAGACCCGGTCGCGCCTTCTAAAGATGATGGAATTTTAAAGAATAAGTCCGAGAGAGAAAAAAAGAAGAAGAGATCTGAGAAGAAGAACAGAGTGCCGTATTTTAGCAGATATTTGAGAGAAAGAAGAGTGTGAGTCTGAGAGTGATAGGTGATAGAGATATAGTGAAGAAGAGGGATCTCGAGAGAAGATATCGTGAAGCAATTGAAGCAAGTCTTGAAGATCTATTCTCCACTGTGTCCTCTGGATCAGATCCAAGGCACAGCATTCCTATGTGAGCATTTCAGTTTATCTTTATTGTTAGTCTTCCGATGCTGAACAGTTTGATTTTCTGTTTTCATTTTTCATATTTCTTCTAAGCTGTGTATCTGCGGTGGCATAAGCTGTAAGGCCCAGCGGCAGAGGTGGATTCCTCTGGATAGCTAAGCTGTAATGCTCAGCGGTTGGCAAAGCTGTAATGCCCAGTGGTTGGCAAGCTGTGAGGCCCAGCTGATGCAAGCTGTGATGCGTAGCGGTCTGTAGGCAAGCTGTAAGTCAGCAGTAATCCACACTCTGGATTGAGTGTGGGGTGGATGTAGGTCTGGAGGACCGAACCACCAAAAAAGTTCTTGTGCATTGTGGTTTGCTTTCCAATGTGTCAACCGTTAGATGTATGTTGAGCGCGTTTCTACCTACGTTCCTGATTTCTTTTAATTCCGCATTAGTCTAAAGTCTTCAGGGTAAGTTTTAATTTGATCAAGTTTTTAGAGGGAGATTCATTCACCCCCCCTCTGCATCTTGGTTTGCACCACTACATCATGCTAACACACCGATGATGAGGATTTCATCGACTTCCAACCCGCTCCTCCCGAGCTGGAGGACGGTGGCCAGGCAACCGTCAATGAACTCGTGGAAATCAACTTGGGCGAAGATGAAGCCCACCTGCCAACATTCGTCAGCACTCTCCTCACCGAAGCAAAATGGCGGGACTACCAGCAACTCCTACTCGAATACAAAGACTGCTTCGCTTGGACATACAAGGAGATGCCAGGGCTGGATCCTGCCGTAGCGGGGCATGAGCTAGCTATTTCTTCCTTAGCCACCCCAGTCAAACAGCCATAGCGGCGCATGCGCCATGAGCTGGAACTCCAAGTTTCGGCCGAAGTCAACAAAATGGCGAAGGTCGACTTCATCGAGCCGTGTATCTACCCGATCTAGCTCGCCAACATAGTCCCAGTGAAAAAGAAGAATGGTCAAGTCCGCATCTGCGTCGACTTCCGAGACCTCAACCAAGCATGTCCGAAGGATGACTTCCCAGTCCCAATTACAGAACGAATGGTGGACATGACCACCGGACATGAAGCCTTGTCTTTCATGGATGGGTCGTCTGAGCTTATAACCAGATTCGAATGTCCCTTAAAGATAAAAACCACACAGCTTTTAGATCCCCCAAGGGGATTTTCAACTACAAGCGCTTGCCCTTCGGTTTGAAGAATGTCGACGCTACTTACCAAAGGGCCATGACAAAAACATTCGACGAGATGTTGCACAACATCGTCGAATGTTATGCCGACGACCTCGCCATCAAGACTAAAAGGCGACAGGACCATCTACATGATTTGCGCCAAGTCTTTGATCGTCTCTGACAATACGAGCTCAAGATGAACCCTATGAAGTGTGCCTTCGGCGTATCCAGCGGCAAGTTCCTCGGCTTCGTCATCAGATACCGAGGAATGAGGTGGACCCCAGTAAGATCAAAGTGATCCGGGAGCTTCCACTAACCAGCAACCTCACCGAGCTCAAGTCATTCCAAGGAAGACTGACCTACATTCGGAGGTTTATTTCCAACCTCTCCGGCCGATGTACGCCTTTCAGCAAACTGATGAAGAAAGACGCCTAGTTCATATGGGACTCGGAATGCCACTCCGCTTTCGAGCAAATCAAGGAGTACCTCCTTACTCCCCCAGTCCTGGGGGCACCAGTCAAGGTAAACTCCTCATACTTTACATCGCTGCCATGGATGCTTCGCTAGGAGCTCTGTTGGCGCAAGTCAATGAGGAAGGCAGAGAGCAACCGCTCTACTACCTCAGCCGGAAACTGATCGATGCCGAGTACCACTACTCCTCCATGGAGAAAGTTTGCTTGGTGTTAGTATTCGCCCAAGAAGCTGTGGCACTACCTCCTATCCCATTGGGTTGAGCTTATATCCAAGCATGACCCACTCAAATATCTCCTCCGACAGCCCGTCCTCTCAGGCCGACTGGGAAAATGCGCTCTCCTACTGATGGAGTACGATATTACTTATGTCCGAAGAAAAGCAATAAAGGGACAAGGCATGGATGAATTCTTGGCAGCCCATACAGTACCGGATGACTCACCTCTCAACACGGAGCTCCTTGATGAGGAGTCCCTTGCTGTCCAGTCACAACCACTAGTTGAACAAAGCGGAGATGTCTTGCATTACTGGCAGCAAGGTGCTCTCACAACCAATGTACCTTGCTAGGAGCTCTATTTAGATGGCGCTTCCCGAGGGATTACCTGGAATAATCAGAATCTGGCCATCATGGCAGGTGCCGGCATTGTCTTCCTGACTCCTCAGGGCAGAGTTATGTACAACTCATGTGCCCTCATGAAATCCCTGACCAACAATGAAGCTGAGTATGAAGCTCTAATCATCGGGCTTCAGATGGCTCTCGACATGGGCATCAAGCTCTAATCAAGTGCCCGCACGTCGCCCACCTCGACCGGCGCCCCTGCCTCGGCCGTGGTTGTTTCAACTTCGGCCCCCTATGTTCCCAACGAGGGGAGAGCTGACCCATCACCGTCACCCCCCGGGGTGCCCCTGGTCTCCTCGACCCCCTCTCGCTCAGCAGATGGGAGAGCTGGCTCGGTAGGGTCGGCCCTATCTTGCCCCAGAGAAGGGAGCGCCGCCAAGCCAGAATTGCCCCCAGCGGCGGGGACGGCCCCGGCCTTCCTGGCCCGTTTCTTGGCCTTCATGGCCTCCCGCAACCTCTCCTCCACGGGATCCTTGCGCTTCGCCCCGCACGGCCGAGAAGTCCCCTCGGAGGCCGCCCCTTTGCCCTTGTCCCGGGCTTGGGAGCGACCCACAGGGGCGCCCGGTTCATCAGCCGCCGAGTCGTCGCCAAGGTCAATGATCTCAGCGGCCTCCTCCAGAGGCTCCCGCCTGGTGTCTGCACAAAGAAGAAGGCGTGATCAGGAAAAGGAAAGATGACCCCCACCTCCAAAGGAAGATCTAAGTGGTGGCACCTGAGCCCAATGGATGCAGCCGCGTAAGAAGACACCGCTCTATGTTCTCCGGGGTCACCAATTCCTCGGTGGACTGGCGATTCCTCAGCAGGATGGCAGCATACTCCTCCACATGAGGGGGGAACTCGTCCTGTCTAGGAGGGATATTCGGGTGGAAATTGGCCATTACCTGGCACCTCCAGGTTTCCCCCACCGAGTTTATCCCCACCCAGAAAAATTGGGTCTTCCACCCTTTATGCGAAGAATCCTTCGCCGCCAGCGAAATACAGCTCCTATTCCTCCTCACCTGGATGAAGTAAAAACCCTTCCCAGTCGACGGGTGCGCCTTCAACTCGAAGAAATAGTGGAAGAGGTCCAAGGAAGGAGGAACCCCGCACTAACGATAGAGGATTCGAAAAGAGGAGAGGAGAAGGTACGAGTTGTGTTGAGTCTTGTTGAATCTTTACATGTTTTGATGATGACAACACTATAAGTCTTAGTGGTCTTCAAAAAATTATGTCTATGTGAAAATTTAACAAAAATATTTTTTCTGTGAAAAATGAACAAAGAACATGTTTGTTGAAGAATGAACCTTCATTTCACTTCAGGTATTTTTCAGGGACTGCATTCGTGTTGATTGGCACTTCGTCATGTTTGTATATAACACCTCGTGTTGAACTGTTTGTCTTCGTGTCATTTTTCTCTGAAGTGTTTGTTTTGATTCAGTGACATTTTCGTGTCATTTGATCTTTACTTCGTGTTGTTTTCATCGTCTTCGTATCATTCTCCGTGTAGTGTGTGGTTCTGTCAAAGTTCACTTCGTGTCTGTCTTATGTTGAAACCACACTTCGTGTTGGTTTCTGTTTTGATGAACTTCGAGTCGTTTCCCAGTGAACCCCGTGTTGTTTTGTCCTTCTGCGTCATCCTTGTTTTCACTCCGTGTCTATTTTCTGTTCTCATCATACTTAGTGTTGTTTTTCATTTCATGTCAACTTCACTTCGTGTGGTTTTCAACCCGTGTCGATTATCGTTTTGACTTCGTGTTGTTTTCAACTCGTGTCGATTACTGTTTCGACTTCGTGTTGTTTTCAGTATGTGTCAATTTTGTCTTCGTATCATTTTTCACCTCGTGTCGTGTTACCCCGTGTCAATTACTGTTTCGACTTCGTATCGTTATCAGTCCGTGTCTCTCTTATGTTGAAATCACACCTCGTGCTGATCACTGTTCTTTCTTCGTGTTGTTTCTTTGTATTCTGTCTTCGTGTTGATCTTTCGTTATTTAGACTTCGTGTCTTTATCACATTGACCACACTCCGTGTCGCTTCTCCTCTCATAACTTCGTGTCGTGTTTTTCTACACCTCGTGTCGTTGTCTCCTTGTGTCTTCACCTCGTGTTGTTTTCGTCTCTTCGTGTCGGGTTTGTACTAGTGCGTACAGGACATCGCAACACTTCATGTTGCTTCCTGTTTCACTTTCGTGTCATTTGTCTTGTTGTATCTTCGTGTCGTTTTTATTCTTCCTAGTCCTCGTATCCTTCTTGTATTGAAACCATACTTAGTGTTGGTTTCTGTTCTTGTCTTCGTGTCTTTGCGTTGTTTTTCTGTCTACCTCGTAAAGTTCTCTTAGTAATGTTCATTGTGTCACCACCTTATCTCGTGTCGTTCTCTGTTTAGTACCTCTTGTCGTGTCCACTAACCTCATGCAGTTCTAGTTTTTATGACACTCAATATTAATGGCTCTTATCTCGTTGCAGGTCCGAGGAAGAACATTCACCAATGTCTGGGTGCACATGATCCGATGCTGAAGGAACAAATACAAAGAGGGCACGTGACAGGAAGGTTCTAGGATCGAGCGTGGGAGGCACACGCGTTCAGTGCCCTATCCATCTGCTGCAGCTATAAAGAAAAACCTTTCGCCCACCGATGAAGGGCGATCAGAGCTAAGAAAGAAAAGGCAGTGTTACAGAGAGCTCGATCCAGCAGAAGAAGAAAAAGAAAAGAGAGAGAGATAGTGATCGTGTGAAAGAGGAAGAGAGTTTAAGAGAAAGAAAGTTAGAGAGAGAGTGAATGAGAGAGTTCGTGGAGAAGAAGAAAGAAGCTTACCTGAAGATCTGTCTTCACTGGACCGTGGATCAAATCCAGGCCAGTCAGCTCCGTTGAGAGCCAAATTGTGCATCTCGTGTTTCAGCTTCTGTTTGCTGAAGCTATTTTTCGTTTATTATCTTTTCTTTGTTTTCTGGTTTGCTGTGCTTTCCGATCCTCTGGTCTGAGGTCGGGTTCCCTCCGGTTAGGAGGAAGGGAGATCTGATCTCCAGTTGCAAGTAGCTGGGAGCTACTTGTGGGTTCCCTCCGGTTTGGAGGAAGGGAGACTTGTCTCCGGCTCTGGGCTTGTGGATTTAAGTCCAGAGGTTCCCTCCAGTTTGGAGGAAGAGGGGAGGTTGTTCCCCTAGTCAAGCTGTGTGGCAGCAATTGTTTGCAGACTGAGTCTGTTTGGTTCTAGCGTGTGCTAGTGAAGCCTCACTCCGGTTGGGAGTGAGGGGTGGATGTAGGTCTGAAGGACCGAACCACCTAAAAAATCTTTTGAGCAGTGGCTTGATTGTTTGGTTTGCTTCCGCTAAATGCTTGAATAGGTGCGCTCAATGGGTTTGTATTTGAGTAGAATAGAATTGGTTCTATTCTGTCTCTTTATCTAGCATCCGTTTTTTAAATTTGGCCATTATTCGTAGAAGGATTCATTCACCCCCCCTCTGTATCCGGGCCAAGCACCCTAACAGTTGGTATCAGAGCGGGTGTCTGCTTACAAGGTCCAGCGACCTGCAGATCGATCTTGCAATCTTAGGTGCTTATTTCCTTTTAGTGCATCAATATTCTTGTGCGTTAATCTGTGTGTTCTCATGGCCCATCCACCGATCTTCAGTGGTACGCATTTTGATGCATGGTTCGCTGTTTTGAGAAATTATGTTAAATCTGTGAATCCAGACCTGTGGAAAGTAATTTCACATGGTCCTCATGAACTACCTAGGAAAAAGTCCAAATGGACTGACAGTCACAAATCCATGCATGAAGAAAATCAGATAGCAATAAATTTAATGAAGGCAGCTACTGATAGAGCTTTTCATTCATGTTTCTCTGAATCCAGTTCTACTAAAGATATTTTGGATGCACTGAAGCGAACTCAGGAGATAGATGTGGACAGATGCATGATGGCCAACAGAAGAAATCAAAGTGCCAGCAATCAAGGAAGCAATCAAACTAATGAAGATAATGATGATGAGGTAAATATCTTCGAGAATTTCTCTCTAGAAGATTGGGAGAATGCATATGCTGAATTATTTGAATCTCATGAACTGTTAAGAAAACAATATAAAAAGTTGAAAAAGAATATTCGGGTAGATAGTTCTAGCTCTCCATGTAAAAATTGTTCAAATACGAAGAAATCTCATGATGCATGTCTGTCTGATAATCATATGTATAAAAATCAGAATGCAGAACTGAAGAAGGAACTTGAATGTGTTCACTCTGAGCTGAACAATTTAAAATCTGAAGATGACTTCCTCAGAAAGCTCTCTAAAGAAAATGATGAACAACTAAAGAAACTTAAACGAGAGAATGAGTTGCTGATTGAAAATTTTAATGCCATAAAATTTGTGAACGTGGAATTACAGAAAGATTTTGAAAAACAACAAAAGGATTTGAGGGAGTTTGAAGCTAGGAGAGAAACCATGGTTAACTCAGAAGATCAGCTTATAATAAATGAGTTAATTCAAAATGATAAGCTTAAAGAAGAAGTTGAAAAATTAAAACTGTTAAACAGTGCCATGTCTGAAAGACTTCTCACATTGGAAAAAGGGAAAGCTATCTGTACAAACGAGACTGAAGAGGTAGATGAGCTAAGAAAGGAAATTGAAGAATACAAAACAGCTAACAAGGTTTTGAATGAAGCTGTCAATTGTAGTGAACAAGAGATCACTAGTTATGAAATACACATTGCATCTCTTGAAAATGAAATTCAGGATTTGAAAGCTTCCTTGTCTAAATTTGTTGATGGGCAGAAAAACCTAGACAAGCTGCTAGGTGTAAAAGTCAATGTCAAAAAGGAAGGGTTGGGCTACAATAATCTCAATAAGAAGGCCTTGCAGAACAAAGTAATGACATCCTTTGTAAATACTTCAAATGTAGCCACTACATCAAAAGACAAACAGCCCATTGTTCAGAAAATACTGGGAACAAAGATTAACTTTAACAAGGAAGGACTGGGTTACAGTCCAGTCATGAGGAAGGTTGATGGAGCCAACCTGAAAACTGTCTTTCTCAAATCCTCTGAACAGGAAAAGCCTTCTATCTCATCTCCACCTCAGTACAAGGCTAAGAAAACAGAAAAACAAAATAAAAATCATAAAACATCAAAAATTCAAAGGAACAATCTGCATGCTAAGAACTCATCAGATAAATGCCATGTTTTAAAGAAATCAAGTGGCTCGTGTCATTATTGTGGTAAGTATGGACATCTTATGAGTAATTGTTTTGTGATGGAAAAAGATGACAACAAGCATGCTAGAAAATCTGTGTCTGGTCAGAAAAGGAATGTCAAATGTTCTAATTGTGATAAAGTAGGACACACTATTGCTCATTGTTGGTTTGCAAGTAGTAAGGAAAAATCATACTCATATCATACAAAACACTTTGCAAATCAGCATGTCTTTAACAAGAACCAGCACATTATATGTTTTAATTGCAATAAAATTGGTTACAAGGTCTCTGAATGCTGGTCAGGTTCTTTTAAAAGAAATTCTATCTCATGCTTTGAATGTGGAAAGTATGGCCACAGGGCCATTGATTGTTGGCATGCTCAAAGAAAAAATTTCAGTTCTGAAAAGTATAGATCTCCTGCTAGTACAAATGCTCTTAGAAAGAACAAAGTGGTTTTCAAAAGGAAAAACTTTGAATGTGTTGATTATGGAAAACAGTTTGGTCATGCAAATAACAGAAATTTCCATGCTAATGCACATACAATTCATGCTAATAAGAATGTGCATAAATCAGATCTTAAAACTACTCCTGGAAATGTGCTGAGAAAACTTGCTAAACATAATAATGTCATGTCAGGACCCAAGACCTCTTGGGTACCTGTTTGTGCAAAATAAACCTTGTTTTGCAGGTGTGCCTTGGGACTGAAATAAAAGGGGTAATGATCCAAGGCACTCAAGAATGAAAACCCCATTCTCACAATTTTCAGGTAATCTCTCTACATGTCCCATTTTGAAACTTACTGCATATCTGGTTTGATGCATTCTTGCATATCTTGCTATTAGTTTCATCTAGTGCATGCATATTGAATCTGGTCTTGCATATTCATTCATCATCTGCAAGTTGCATTATTTTCTAAAACATGCACTCTGAAATTTCTGAAATCTTTAACTGAAAGCTAATGCTGGTTGAAAACTGTATGTTGCATAATTCTTTCTTGGCATACACTGCATTCATTAAATAATTAACACTTCCAAGAGTCGTGTGTGAGATGTCCTTGAGTGGGCTGAAGAGGAGCTTGTCAGGCTATTTGGTTTCTGAAGATTTTTGTCAGCCGATGCAGTTAATGTGGTTTTAAGATCAGTCATCTCAAGAGGTTGCAGTCTGTTGTCCAAGAGTTGCTCTGGATGTGAGACAGAACTACTTCAAAATACTATATTTGGATATGTCCTTAGTGCCTAATGTCTTGAGTGATCTCTCACTTGCTGGCTTGCTGATAGGAGTGCTGCTCATCTCATTTCATCTCTCTCTATTCAATCAGCCACCTCACTATCTCTCACCTCTCACTATTGGTTCAGACTCTCTCTCGAAGAATTTGTGGTTTCAGTCTTCTTGCTCTTATCAGATAAGATCTGTATACCTTAAACCACCCTATAACAAGTGTAACAATCTACACCTGTTAATAAAGAATTTCAATGTTTGGGGGTTATATTTGGTCCTTGATCCTTCTAAGTTATCTTCTCAAGTGTTGGTCAACATATTATAAAACTTCCTGTTAAATGAGAAAAACTTATTGAGGATCTCGACTTAACTGAAACTTATGTAAAGAGAGCTCTGAGATAAAATTGTGTTAAGTAAGATTTCTTTTTGTCTAAAATCATGAGAAGTGCTTCCAGGGAATACGCCATTATTTGTGGCAGAGCAATGGCTTTTGTGGAGAAATAGACACTCTAGATCAATGAAGTCCAGAGTCTCTGTCATGATACAATTAGCTATCTCTGTGTAGAAATGTTAAAATAAAAAAAAAAGAAAAAAAAATCCTCAAAAGAAAAAATATCATTGGCATTTAGGTAGTTCGTCCTGAGTAACCAGGGTTTCTGGTGTCTGATAAACATGTCTCCTTGTGTAAAAAGGGACTATTCTACCTTGTGTTCAACAAATTGGTTGACCCTGTATGGCTTCTCGTCCATTAATTGAAGAAATGAAATCTACTTGACTTTGTTGTGTTATTTCGTTGCTTGACAAACATAAGGTGCAATT
Source organism: Amorphophallus konjac (assembly GCA_022559845.1). Lineage (NCBI taxonomy): Eukaryota > Viridiplantae > Streptophyta > Magnoliopsida > Alismatales > Araceae > Amorphophallus > Amorphophallus konjac. The sequence continues at coordinate 226,910,658 of CM040121.1, read as the reverse complement.
TAATCGTGTCTCTCTCTAGGTTAAGCAACTTTAACAGCTAATTTTATGATTATGCTGATTTAATATCTTGAGTTAACTGACCTTGGTTTTTGGAAGAATATAACCCGTCCACATATTGAAGGGCTAACTTTAATATGGTGTAGCTGTGTTACATCAGAACTAAGGGTATTTTGGGTATTTACAGAAAAAATGTGATAAGAGTAAAAAGCTACTCGACAACACCTTTTTTGTTTCTCACGCCTTCAACCTCAAACCCTTTATTTCCCCTTGCCGCTTCCTATTCATCCTCGTGCCGCTCCACCTTGAGCGTCTTCTTCAAACCCATCTCCATCTCTTCCCGCTCACCTTCTTCCCCCCACAGAGGTCTATTCCTCTCTTCAGTCTAGCATCGCGTCCAATAGCAGCCTGCAAGAGAGAGGTGATACTCTGGAAGTTCCGGCAGATGGATCAGCAAAGGTCAGCAGCTCCGGGTGACAGGAAGAGGAAGGGAAAAGAAATTGTTGAAGAGCCCTCATCTAAGCAACAGAGATGTCTTGTGCCAGAACCTGCTGCGGAAGTATCTTCCGAACAAGGTACCAGGATGTCTCAGTCTACCGTGTTTGTAGAAAGTGGAAAAATCATTCCTCCTAGATTAATAGATTTCGGAGATGAAACTTTGATCTCGAAGTTCCCAGAACTGTTAAGAATCTTTGAGTTTCAGGAGTGGAGAGATTTCTTAGAAAATCACCGTGTCTATTACCCTAGGCCGGTAATGGAATTTTATAATAACTTGTCTTTGAGCCGAGACAAGTCTGCCTTATTATCATCTGTTAAAGGGGTCGAGTTAACTGTTACATGTGAGTCCCTCCACAAAGCCCTCGGTGTTCCAGATAAAGGGGAGGTAGAGGGAAGCTTTCGATACAGTCTCCATGAAGCTTTCTCAGTCATTACTGGTAAACCCAGTAATATTCATGATAAGGGGCAGTTAAAGCTAAAAGCTTATCAGACATCGTCATTTCCTCCTCTTCACAAGCTCCTTCAGAATGTCATCGCTTCCATTATCACTCCACAGACTAGGGCTAGAGGAAGAATTACAGACACACAGAGATTTCTACTGTTTTGTCTGATTCAAAATGTAAAGATTTGTCTGCCAGAGATTATTTTTTCGGTCATGAAGGGATGCATTGGATCCAAGAGACATCTTCCCTATGCCGCCCATCTGACTGAGATATTCAAGCACTCTGAGATTTGCTTGGATGGAGAGGCCGCATCAGAAGTGAAGGCCAGAAACATTTTTAATATGAACTTTGTTTCAGTATTCTTGGGGTTAGAGGACTTCTCTATGGTGGGACAAGCTAAGGTCCAAAAGGCCAGGGAATCACAATCTCAGGGGGAGCATTTAGAAGAATTTCAAGTCTTAGCCCAAGCTGGTGAGCAATTGGTTTCTGAGACTGCTCAACAGGAAACACCAGCTGAACCACCAGTGTCTACCTTGCCAGCTGCACCCATCGAAGTACCCTTCTCATTTTAGAGGCTAGTTGAGGCTGCATCTGAGGACATCAGATTGTCTGATGAAAGCATTCAAACAGATCTAGATGCAACCATTGCTGGGCTATTTGATTCGTTTGGGAAGACATCTGAAGAGGCAATAGTGCCTGAAGAACAGCCAGCTAAAGAGCAAGATGGTACTGATCAAGATCTTGCTGTTCTTGTTAATGAAATTTTAAGGGAAATTGTTGAGCGAAGCTTGGAAGAGGCTACCGACTTGGTCGTATCTGAAAGTCTTGAGCAGGCCTTTGTTGACAGACCTACTGATCAGGAACTCATGGAAGATAGAGGAAAGGCTCCTGTCATAGAACTAGATACAGAATCTTCAAGTGAAGAAGAGGAACCTGAAGATGTATTCCCTCAGAAAGAAACTCAAGCTGAAAATGAAGTTCAGGTCCCAGCTGAGAGCAGTCAAATGCCAGTACAAGAGGAAGCAGCTGAGAGAACTGCACCTAGCAGTGAGTTTTTTGGTACACCTCTAGGTCCACCTAGACTCTTATCTGCAGAATCTACTCGGGCGCCCAACATTGAAGAGCTTCTCATAAACCTGACTCAGCAGATGCAAAAACAAGACAAGAAATTGGATGATCTGCTTACATTTGTCACTCTCAACATTAATCAGGTACATACCAGATTACTGAAGCTTGAGATATCTCTCCTCACTGAATGGAGACGATTCCTTCTAAACAAAAGGGCTTCAGATGATGCAATCAAATCCTTGATGGAAGGATTACAGGAAATTTGTTCAAAAATTGCAAAAGCTCTGAGAGAGTCACATGATGTTAATATTTCCTCCTTCAAAATGTCTTCTACCATAATAGATCATTGCTATGAGATCAGAACAGCTTTAGAATTGTTGAAGAAGTCTTCAAGTGCCCTAGGTCCAGGCATTCAGAAAATCTATGATAAGTTGGTCGCCTTCATATCAGAAATGACAACTCTAACTGACAGATATGAAACTGTCAGTGTTCGCCAAGACGACATTATTTCTGAAGTGGCAAATGTCAGAAGCACTGTGGCGTATTGGCTTGCTGAGCTATCAAATGATTTAAAGGAATTTCAGCCTATCTTGGGTTCTACACCTGGTCACGCCTCTTCCAGCAGAACTCCACCTCAAGAACATTCTTCTGCTTCCCCAAGGGGGAGACCACCACAAGGCAGGACGCGTGGCCCCTCTAGCAGACAAGCCAGATACTTTTCTTGAAAAGTCGATGCTCTGTATTTTTGTTGCCCTTTTGAGGCCTTCTCCCTCAGACTCTTGGACAAATTAACTTAACTCATATCATTTGCGTTGTTGCATTCTTCTTGTTTTCATCTTTTTTTTGATGATGTCAAAGGGGGAGAAATCAGGAAAAATGTTTGTGATATTCATTGCGAATGGCTATCTAGTGTTTTTTCCTTCTCTGCAAAGACTCAAGACTCATAGTGTTGCCATCCATCAAAATGGGGGAGATTGTTGAGTCTTGTTGAATCTTTACATGTTTTGATGATGACAACACTATAAGTCTTAGTGGTCTTCAAAAAATTATGTCTATGTGAAAATTTAACAAAAATATTTTTTCTGTGAAAAATGAACAAAGAACATGTTTGTTGAAGAATGAACCTTCATTTCACTTCAGGTATTTTTCAGGGACTGCATTCGTGTTGATTGGCACTTCGTCATGTTTGTATATAACACCTCGTGTTGAACTGTTTGTCTTCGTGTCGTTTTTCTCTGAAGTGTTTGTTTTGATTCAGTGACATTTTCGTGTCATTTGATCTTTACTTCGTGTTGTTTTCATCGTCTTCGTATCATTCTCCGTGTAGTGTGTGGTTCTGTCAAAGTTCACTTCGTGTCTGTCTTATGTTGAAACCACACTTCGTGTTGGTTTCTGTTTTGATGAACTTCGAGTCGTTTCCCAGTGAACCCCGTGTTGTTTTGTCCTTCTGCGTCATCCTTGTTTTCACTCCGTGTCTATTTTCTGTTCTCATCATACTTAGTGTTGTTTTTCATTTCATGTCAACTTCACTTCGTGTGGTTTTCAACCCGTGTCGATTATCGTTTTGACTTCGTGTTGTTTTCAACTCGTGTCGATTACTGTTTCGACTTCGTGTTGTTTTCAGTATGTGTCAATTTTGTCTTCGTATCGTTTTTCACCTCGTGTCGTGTTACCCCGTGTCAATTACTGTTTCGACTTCGTATCGTTATCAGTCCGTGTCTCTCTTATGTTGAAATCACACCTCGTGCTGATCACTGTTCTTTCTTCGTGTTGTTTCTTTGTATTCTGTCTTCGTGTTGATCTTTCGTTATTTAGACTTCGTGTCTTTATCACATTGACCACACTCCGTGTCGCTTCTCCTCTCATAACTTCGTGTCGTGTTTTTCTACACCTCGTGTCGTTGTCTCCTTGTGTCTTCACCTCGTGTTGTTTTCGTCTCTTCGTGTCGGGTTTGTACTAGTGCGTACAGGACATCGCAGCACTTCATGTTGCTTCCTGTTTCACTTTCGTGTCATTTGTCTTGTTGTATCTTCGTGTCATTTTTATTCTTCCTAGTCCTCGTATCCTTCTTGTATTGAAACCATACTTAGTGTTGGTTTCTGTTTTTGTCTTCGTGTCTTTGCGTTATTTTTCTGTCTACCTCGTAAAGTTCTCTTAGTAATGTTCATTGTGTCACCACCTTATCTCGTGTCGTTCTCTGTTTAGTACCTCTTGTCGTGTCCACTAACCTCATGCAGTTCTAGTTTTTATGACACTCAATATTAATGGCTCTTATCTCGTTGCAGGTCCGAGGAAGAACATTCACCAATGTCTAGGTGCACATGATCCGATGCTGAAGGAACAAATACAAAGAGGGCACGTGGCAGGAAGGTTCTAGGATCGAGCGTGGGAGGCACACGCGTTCAGTGCCCTATCCATCTGCTGCGGCTATAAAGAAAAACCTTTCGCCCACCGATGAAGGGCGATCAGAGCTAAGAAAGAAAAGGCAGTGTTACAGAGAGCTCGATCCAGCAGAAGAAGAAAAAGAAAAGAGAGAGAGATAGTGATCGTGTGAAAGAGGAAGAGAGTTTAAGAGAAAGAAAGTTAGAGAGAGAGTGAATGAGAGAGTTCGTGGAGAAGAAGAAAGAAGCTTACCTGAAGATCTGTCTTCACTGGACCGTGGATCAAATCCAGGCCAGTCAGCTCCGTTGAGAGCCAAATTGTGCATCTCGTGTTTCAGCTTCTGTTTGCTGAAGCTATTTTTCGTTTATTATCTTTTCTTTGTTTTCTGGTTTGCTGTGCTTTCCGATCCTCTGGTCTGAGGTCGGGTTCCCTCCGGTTAGGAGGAAGGGAGATCTGATCTCCAGTTGCAAGTAGCTGGGAGCTACTTGTGGGTTCCCTCCGGTTTGGAGGAAGGGAGACTTGTCTCCGGCTCTGGGCTTGTGGATTTAAGTCCAGAGGTTCCCTCCAGTTTGGAGGAAGAGGGGAGGTTGTTCCCCTGGTCAAGCTGTGTGGCAGCAATTGTTTGCAGACTGAGTCTGTTTGGTTCTAGCGTGTGCTAGTGAAGCCTCACTCCGGTTGGGAGTGAGGGGTGGATGTAGGTCTGAAGGACCGAACCACCTAAAAAATCTTTTGAGCAGTGGCTTGATTGTTTGGTTTGCTTCCGCTAAATGCTTGAATAGGTGCGCTCAATGGGTTTGTATTTGAGTAGAATGGAATTGGTTCTATTCTGTCTCTTTATCTAGCATCCGTTTTTTAAATTTGGCCATTATTCGTAGAAGGATTCATTCACCCCCCCTCTGTATCCGGGCCAAGCACCCTAACGGTACGAGTTGGCTACGAACTGAATGGGTGCCAACTGGAAAAAGTTGAGAAGCGTGAGGATGAAGGGCTCGAAGGGGAGGCGAAACCCGCTCTTCCACGCCAGAAGAAAGATGCAGATGTGGCCCGTGCGAGAATCTAGGCACGCCTCATACGGGGCAGCAGTAGCAAAGCTATACTTGTGAGGCAGGCGAAACTGATGCTCCAGCCTCTTCACCTCGGCTTCCCCCAACTCGCTGTAGTTCTGGACCGGCGGTCTCACCACCGGTTCATCGCCCCATCCCTCGGCACCCGAACGCTGGCCCGCCATAGATTCCGAGGAAGAACTTGAAGAAGAATTCTCTCGAGACCTCGAAGATTCCGAGGGAGGAGGAAGCTGTCGGACCGCCTCCGCAGTTATCTTCGCCAACTCCTCAAACGTCGCCGCAAGTTTCTGCTCCTCCGATGTGTCCTCACGGTGCATCGAAGAGCCCCAAAAGTAAAGAAGCGAAGGAAAGCCAAAACCCTAACAACGGAAAGAGTCTGGGATGACAACCAGCGCCCAACGCCTATAAACCCACGCGGGAGGCGGTGCGTCGTTTCGACCTCCGAGAAAAGGGGGCCTCTTCATTTCAAATCCGTCAGGATTGCAATTATTACGGGCCCAGGTGACCACGACATGTGGCTTCATAACACCGCCAGATCTCCACCCACCTGAGCCACGCTGGTCCAAAACCCTAAAAGGCTACTCATCCGAGCCTCCTTTGGCTCGGGAGTAGGAGGGGGACAAGTGGAGAGAGGGATTTTTACAGCCCATTCAAAGAGCAGCCGAACTAGGCCCATCAGGACCAAACAAGGCCACGCTCGCCCAAGTGACAGCCCACAGGGCCCACTTAGGACAGAAAGCCCAATAAAAGATTCGCTCGAGGATACTACCTTCCTAGGCGGCCTCTAGGCTCGGAAGGCCCGAGCGTCGGTCAGGTCACAGGAAAGGTCCATGCCCGAGCCATCTCTCTGCCCAGGGGAAGAAGGCACATGTCGACCAATCCGACCCATCTTCATCCGAGCTAAGCCTACCGCCCGGATAGGGCTGGCCTCTCTGAGCTCGGTACGGCCGACGATTGCTTATCCATGCAGCCATTAAGAGTCCTCTATGGGCAGGAATTTATAAAGGTGAGGGACTCCAGCTCCCCAAGGTGATAACGCTCCTACGATAAGGCAATAAAAGCCCACGTCGAGGACATAACCCCCACCTGAAACCCCTCAACTTATAGGACTCCAGAAGACGGCGCACTATTTAACCCAGGGATACCCTCCGGCGAAAGGTAAGGGCAATCACATGCTCAAAACTCCTGAGCAGGAACCACTTTACCCTTCTGGTGGAGAGGGATCTCACGCAGAAGCTACTTCCTCCCTATATTACTCCCACCATAGCTCTACTGACTTAAGCATCGGAGTCCCTGGGCCCTCTGATCCGTTTCCCTTTCTTGCAGTTCATTATCCGGTGATCCACTGCCCGCTCAGGACCAGCACGAGATCTTGCCTCTTCAGAGGTCGAAGAGCATTTTTGTGTGTTCCTTTTTGAAGGAGAACGGCGTCTTAATACTCTCTGAAAAAGAAAGGGCACCTGGCTTGTCCTTTGGCTTTTTGCCGGAGCCACTTGACTCACCTTCCTTGCTGGCTTTGGCGGTGGGGGTGAACTCGATAGTGTTCACCTCTTTACCGGGTTGGCGTTCTCGTGTATGTTTTCCCTTGGCTGAGGTACAGCCCTGGTTATCAGTGAAGAACATCTCTATTTCAGGGACAGCCTAGTTGAACTGGTCGAAGCCTTTGATATTAATGTCGAGGAGATTTTTGCTAACCTCAACCGCCATGCCTTTGTGGCATATAGTAATAGCATCTTCTTGGACTGGTGGGTTGATGCATCTCATGCTGAGGTCTCGCCATCTTTTGATGAAATCGAGGGCGCTCTCGGCCTTCCTTTGCCGGAGAGAGCAAAGCTCTGCTAGGGAGATCTTGCGCTCGGTCGTTTGGAAGCGGTCGAGAAATTTCTTCTGGAGATCTGCCCATTCGATCACAGAGTTGGCCTTCAAGAGGGAATACCATTGGAAGGCCGTTCCTGTGAGTGAGGTGGCGAAGTAGCGGAGGAGGTATGACTCGTCTAATGCTAGCTCACCCATGGCTGTGATGTAGTAGGCCAAGTGTTCGTGTGGAGACCCTTGCCCATCAAATTTTTGTAGCTTTGGGTGTTTAGCTTACTCCGGGAGAAGCTTTTTTAGCTGGTGGTGTACTGGGTATGGCACACTATAAAGGACTATAGTGGTGACCCCTTCCCCATACTGGGCGAGCTTCGTATCGACGATCTGCTCGATCATCTGCCATTGTGCCATGAGGTTTTCTAGCACTGGCTTATTGGACGCTCGTGGATCAGCTTCTATTGGAGGCATGTCGAACCTTGCTATTGTTGGGGTTTTGGCTACTGTTGCTGAGGCGTTGGCACCATTGTGCCCGGCTGGTAGTGCCTGTGTTTCGGCCGGAGGCCTAGTAGGTTGTTGAGGGCAAAGATCTCACTCCTAAAGAAGATCTTGCAAGAGGGTCTTCAAGTGTTGGTTCTCCCTCATGACAGTCTCAAGAGTCACCTCTTGAACCTCATTTGCTAGTGGATTGTTGTTGATTGGGTCCACGTTTGCAAGAGCGCCACGGTCCTCGACTAGAACCTCTTCGGCGTGTTCCGATGCCTGTGGTCCGGCAGAAGTGCCGATGTGACCAGGTGGCACCGAGGGATGGGCTTGGGAGTGAGACCTCCTAAGCTGGGCCAGCAGGTGGTTCAGGTCATTAGACTGGGTTTCGGGTTGTTATTCGGTGGTGTAACACGCGAACACCCGAACACCCGAACAGTGTCGTTGATAAGCCGAACCATCCGCTTCTTCTGGGGACGCTTCTCGGAGTAGGCTGGTGCCCCCAGTTTATCAAAGATTGAGATACTTAGAGGTGAATTCTCCATCGTGAGAGCGGAGTTAATCCGAGAAGAGCTTGAGGCTGGTAGCTGGCGGAGCCCGGCACGAGCCCCTCTTTGCTTTGGCCTATTTAGGCAAGAGGGACTGGGTGGTTGGATGCCATTAGACTAGTCCGATGAAGATTCGGAGATGTCTCGAGTGATGCAACGCCCGAACGATCGAAGGGAGTTCTTGGTGCGCACCCTCTGGATAGCTCGAGCTTCCTCTGGGGTCACCCAGATTCTTATCAAGCGAAGTTGTTGTCCTCCCTCGTCGCTATTCTTTGGATTTGACTTGGGAGTCTGGGTTTTGGACTGGTGTAGATGCCCCCGGTGGTTTGCCAATGCACCGATTTCTTTTAATTCCACTATGTCCTCTCGCGTTCGTTGCAGGAGGCTGAAGTGGTTGGCAGTGGGGACCATAGGCACATTCCGATCCCACGGTATGATTGGTTCGCCTCCATTGAGATGAATGCTCAAGTCGCAGACAAGAACGGTCTTGCCAGAATTACTGGTTGCAGCGGCGGGTCGTCTGCCTCTGCGGTCCCTACGATGCTTTTTCTGGGAAGCCGGGGAGGACCGTGCTCCAAGAAGTGCTGGGATTGGCCTTTGGGGCGCAATGCCCATATTGAGAGCCGATATCTGAGCGACCCGAGTGTAGGCTTCTGCCCAGGTCGATAGAAATGTTTCCGGCGCTCGAAGCGACGTTCTTGCACTGAGAACGGACGTCATAGGAGATACTGGGGTGCCTGAGACTAGATGTTGTAAACCTGTGTTGAGTGCCAGTGTTGCTGGAACTCGGGGCCGAAGGCCCATGCTGGGTACTGGGGTTGCCATATCCTGAGGCGGAAAGCCTGTACTGGGAGTCGGCACTACTGGATCATGGGGAACAAACCCTGTTGTGAAGCTAGGAAGTTGAAAACCCAAGGTAGAAATCCCACATTAGGGACCGATCTTGCTGGGACCCGGGGTTGTGAACCAGAGCTGGGTGCTAGGGAGCCTTGAACTCTGGGTTGAGAACCCATGTTGAGTATTGGCTCGATTGGGACTTGGGGTGGAAGCCAGAGTGAGGTGCTGAGGAGCATGGGACCCAGGACTGGGAGCCCATGTTGGGTGCAGGCTTGGCTGGAGCTTGAGGTTGAAAGCCCGAGTGAGGTACTGGGGAGCCTTGGACCTAGGACAGGGAGTCCGTGTTGGGTGCAGGCCTGATTGGGATCGAGTTTGAAAGCCCAAGCGAGGTGTTGAGGTGGTAGCCGAAGTCTGAGACATGAGGCCCGTGCTAGAGGTCGGCCGGTGCTGGACCCGGGAGCTGATGCTTGTCCGAGCAAGGGACGATCTAGGACCCCTGCGGGGGCCGGTAGTGGAGACCCCGAGCCTGGTGCTCGGGCGGGTCACCAGTGTTGGGAAGGCACGCGGTGAGTCAACCGCTGTGGATAGGAACTAGAATTGGCTGCGAAACAGCCATAGGGACCACGCCCAGGAAATAGGGTGAGCCGATGATAGGGGCGAAGTCACCGAAAGCAATCGGTGTCGCTAAGTAACCCACCCTTGCATGGGTGGCAATGACGATGGGGCCATACGTCACGGCCACCATAGCTGCTGATTGCTGGAGAATGCGACGGTCGGAGATGGTTGCCGGGCACGATCCGGCTGCTGGAGCACGAGCTGGAAGCTGTAGGGGGATGTGTCCCTCCTCTACCCCTCCTGCAAGGATAGGAAAAGGGCACCATAGCTTCAGGGATGGCACAGACCCTTCTTCAGTAGAAAGAAGAAAGGCAGGAGACGTCCCACCGGGCGTGCCAACTTTTATTTTGCCGGCTCACGAGAAAAGAATTGGAGTATATTTCATTTGTTATTATTTTTTTTCTCCCGCAGTGAAGACGTACACTCACCTTTTACGTAAGGTCAAGATAGGTTGACTTGGCACGTGACGTTTCCGGGGGTATCGACGGGGGTGAGCAAAGAACGACGTAAATGCACGAGAATAGTGTGGTTAATCGTTCTAGGTGACTAGGACTGGGATGACTGGGTGGAATGCGGGCGTGCCAGTCGACTTCTCGACGATCACCTACAGAACCAAATTTTGACCAGGGAAGTGCCACCAGGACGCGGCACGTGGGCACGGGGGTATCAGGCAATACGTGGAGAGAAGGAGGTTCCGCAGGTACGAGTGTGTAGGCGATTATGGGGATTCGTGTATAGGACGTCTTTCCCCGCCGATCGCAAGCAGCTGGTGTTTGTTTTACATCAGATTGAATCCAAACACCTTTATTCTATGCTGAAGGAGAGCCGGGATGTTCTTGAAGCCATGGGTAGAGGACTGGATGGGCACTGCAACTATATGGAGACCATTGCATTCGACTAGGAGGGTTGACCCGACTGGACTCTGGGAGACTGGTCACATAGGCCGGTGTGAAGGCTATAAGGGAACCTGGGTGTGGGTACGCATGAACAATCGATTTCTTTCTGGCTATTCTTTCCTTATAGATGCCATGAAGGCTTTACAGGTGAGCCTTAAAGGCCTAAGTACATCTGGTGCAAGCTGCGGGACAATTCCGACATACGGGTCGGCCCCCGGGTCAATGCAGGATAAAGCGGATGTCTGCGTATTTTTACAGAGGCTCTCTATGAGGAGCTACAGGAGTGGCGGAGTTATCGAGGGAGGGCTAGACTAGATGGCAGAGGCAGACACTGGCTGGCGCCTGAGGGAGGCCAGACGTGGCTCGAGATGTGTAGTCGGGTATAGACCACGGAGGGTGAGTGTTGGCAAGTCGGGGAGTTAGAGCCGGTCCTGGGGAATTTACTTCCGGGCCAGAGTCCGACTAACTCGGGTCCACGGTCGGGACCGTCGGTGGCCAGCTCCGGGCGAGAGGCGGGCACGTGGTCCCAAGGCAGGAGCAAAATCGGCATTATGGCGTTCGTGTTATTATCATAACGCACCATACACGGGTGGACCCGATGTGCGGGTATGATCATCATTATCATAACACCCCATATGTAAAGGGATATGGACTTGAGTGAAGCGGCTAGACGCCATGTGAGGGGAATACGTTTGACATACACTCGGCGTGTACGAAGCCGATCAACAAGCCAACCAACGTGCCTTGCTCCTCGTGCTTGTTGGAGTGCTGGAAGTGCTTTAGCCCATGCTCCTGTTGTGTGTCTACCTGTGTATGCCCCTTGAGCTTCTAAGGGGGGTTTTATAGAGAAGTTGAAGGGTTGAGGGGGTTTACCCTGATTGGAATGGAGGGGGTGCCCTAGTCCATGTAAACCCCCTTCAATTAATAAAAAAAAAGTTATTTTTTTGTGAGAGGGGGGGTTAACGTAGACCAAACCGGGGGGGGCAGTCTGGTCCGCATAAACCCCCCTCCTAGGGGGGGTTACCGCGGACTGGAAAGGGTTTTTTTTGTTTAAAAAACATTTTTTTAGGGAATGGGGGGTTTATGCGGACAAGACTAGGGGGGCCAATCTAGTCCGCGTAAACCCTCCCCCCCCAAGGGGGGGGTTAACGCGGACTGGAATAGGGGTTTTTGTGGGGGCCTATAAAATCCCCATTTTTGTACTTCTTGGGCCCACTTTGACCTAGTGTGAACATAAGAAGAAAATGGTATGGACTGAACTATTGTCTGGTTGTGTGCACGTCGTACGAGGAGGTTGACCGGTCCCTTAGCACGAGACTCCGTGCTTCGAACTTCTTCCTCACGAATGCTCCTAGAATTGGTACGTAGACTGGAATTAAGCGGGACTGGGATTGGAACGGGCTCAAACTCGGACGAGAGAGGATGGGTGGAGAAGCCCCGGGGAAGTTCACCCCCACCTGGGCCTAGCCGCACCTAGGGTGAACTCCCCCCCGGGCGAGCCGCCATCATGAGGGGCACCCCCAAGGGTCTTCTTGTGTCGTTTGTCGCTGTCCTTTGATGGACTTAGGTCCCCGGGGCACTAGTATTGACCCATGGGGGTCAATTGTTTAGTGTCGTTGCTGCCGCTCGCAAGGTTTTCGGGGAAATTCTCAAAACACACCGGGTTGTCGAACGGCTTGGCTAGCAGGTCCATCGGGCTTGTACTTAGCCCCGGGGTGAGGATAATAGCTCGTAAGGACTGAGGTAAGGCCTCCTAGGTGTATGGGCCCAGCCTTGGTGAGGTATGCTGCATTGTATGGCGGGTTGACGGGTGTTGATGTTTGTGAGGTGGTGTGAAAAGTGAGTGAGAGGGAAATATGATGTGTGTGATATGTGCTAAACTCAAGCAAGCAATAACATCAAATATGAAGCATGTGGGTATGTCATCTCAATAGTGCAAAAGCAAGCACGAAGTAAACTAAACACACGCCGTGGGCGTGTAGCAAAGATGGAAATAAAGCAAACACACACCGTAGGTGTGGAGCAACCAAAAGAAAGAAATAAGGGAAAATAGAAAAATATGATGGCAACTACCCAAAATAATAAAGATGTGATCGCCACCAAAGCAAATAATGCCGCCAAAACCACACTACGTACCTTGGAAAGACGCCGAGTGAAGCACACTCGCCCGCGGGAGAGAAAGACCTAGGGGCAGACGGGAAAACGGTTCTCTGACGACCGCCACATGACAGAAAACGGTCCTCAGATGACCGCAAGGGAACTCAAACGGTCCGGAGACGACTGCTAAGCACACCGAAAAAATAAGCTGTGGAACTCAAATCTCCACCCCTCCCTTATGCCAGAAGAGTTGGGCCTCGTGTGGTGAGTACTGTAGACCTGCAAAACAGTGTAAAGACAGAAAGAAATGAACCCAATTAGCCCTAGGGAAGTGTAGTATCTATAAAGCAATAAAGCTAATATGCATGAAAAGGAAGAGTGAATACCTGGGGGTTGGTGATTTTTTTAACCCCTGTGGGGCGTGAAAACGATAGGAGGATGTTTAAAAATGTGCTTTCAATGCAGAAGAACGTGGAAGAAGAAGAGAGAAAGATGCTATAATGATGCAAAGATGAAGAGACTAAGAGGAGAAAAGACACAAAAACAAATAAAAGAACCAACTACTCCCTGGACCAGACGACCCTAGGATGCAGAAATAAGCTCCCCCTGGTTGATACTCGCTCCAGAATGCGGCAACACTTCGTCGCAAGCTCCAAAAATCTCCTCCTCAAGCCATGAAGTCAAGGGCTCTATTTATAGACCCCCAAAATCCTAGGTCGAGTTGGAGGGATAATAGTAAGAAAATAGAGCTAAACCTTGATAAATCTCAAAGATAATACTCCCAAGAGTCCATAGAAACAATCAGAAGCTTCTGAGGATCAATACTCAGAGAGAAAACACCAAATCAAGGACTCTATTTTGACCACGGACGGAGAGAGGAAAGATCAGACGGAGCAGGACCCTCTGTCTCCCCTAACGATCTTGCGTTAGACCACAAGGCAAGAAAAACGGTCGACCGATAGACCACTAGGCTCAGTCAATTTCAAAGAGATAAAGCCAACGGGAGACAGGTAGTTCAAACATGACTCTCTGTTTACCTAGCGGTCGAGCAAAGGGCCACTAAGCTCTGTAAGTGGTCGCGCGATAGACCGTTAGGCAGTGAGACGTAGCAAAAAGATAAAGGCCGGATAAATCTCCGTGTAAATCTACAAAATAATCCTTATTAGCCCTTATCTTGGCCCACTAAGCTAAAATGACGAGAAAATAGAAGGAACTTAGGCCCAACCAAGGAGAAAACCCATAAAATAAGCCCAAAAATGACCAAAAATGGCCCAATAGCCAGTGAAGAACCTAGGACATCATAAAATAAGATAGAGAGACGACAACTCATTGGTCATAAAACGGGGGTCAACAAATGCCCATCATTAACGTCCTCTTTGTAGTGGAGCAAGAGGAGGTGAAGCGAAAGTGAAATGGAACATACAGACAAAGCGGAAATGTAGCGAAGCGGAATGAAAAGCGGGCTTTAAGGTAAACGACACCCATCTTCAACCAACGAGCGATAGGAATCTTCTGAAAAACTCCGAACCAATCACAAGGAACGGCCAGACCGAATGACGCATGCCTGGAAGAACTAACACCTAAGGAAATAAAACACGACCAACCTCATCACTGGAACACACAGCTGATAGGCGATCGGAGCAGTGAAAAGTAAAAGATGAACAACTAAACTCCAGACAAGAATCCTCAGCTAACCAAACTGAGCAAAATAGACCGAAGTAAACCTTCCAACTCAGAGTGGAATGACTCTTCTTATCCAAGACCCTGGACACACAGTTATCCACCATTACTGAGACACTTCAGACAGACCGGGGCACATGAATGCTCAAAGATGCGCATGATGCATGCTGGGCTAAAATAAAAAAAATCATCAAAACGAATGCAAAGAAACCATAAAATAGAAAATACTCGAGAATAGTATTTCTAGATCGGACAAATCAGGGTCAGGACACTATCTGCAACCACGGCATGTGTAGCATCCTGAATTTTTATAGTAATATCACCATCTTGTTCGTCTTTTCGAGCTCTTTCCATTGATACCAATTTGCCCAAATTTCATGCATCATGTTGGTCTAATTTCATCATTTACCCCAAGGTACACCCGAAGGGTTAACTTCTATATTAATCCATTTTATGTTAGTAAATCACTTTAAACTTTAATCAAAGCATGTGATCTTATGCGTCTTTTAATGCTCCTTCCAATGGTATATGTTTGCCCAATTATTGTTCACCCTAATTCTTGCAATCGGAGTTCTAACCGTGGTGTGCCGAGGTTCGCCGTCGATGGAGACTCGGGTTGGTAAACGGTCTTACCAGGGACCGCTAGTCATATAGCGGTCGCCCGATAGACCGCTTGGCCGCCCTGCATTTTCAATATATATATATATATATATATATATATATCAAACGGTCGTACGATAGACCACTTTCTAGTATTGGCGGTCTCCATATAGACCATTTTTGGCCTCTGGCAGGGAGATTTTAAAGCCTGATTTATGCATTTTTACCTTGGTTAGCATGTTATTATGATCAGTAACTATGCAGAACGTAGTATTAACTTGGTATCATGAAGTTATATGTTTATTTTCACTATCTACATGGAAAATTTCCTTTGATAATCACCGTTGGACAACTATGTGAATTAACAGAATAAACTTGGTTATCAACTTCGTGATGTTAAACCTTGCCACTTATAAATTGCTTATTATTATGATTCTGATATCATTGTTTCATAGTCATTCCACTCCGGTGGAATTGACTGACCGCACCGTTCACATTTTTCATGTTTTTTATAGCCTCAATCTTGTAATAGTTGGGACTCTCCGTCGGATATTCCTTCCGTCGGACTAGGACCACTATTATGAGACCTCTGTAAGTCCCCGTGAACCTGGGATTCCCACCAGGACGCCAGGCAGGTTGTACCGCAAAGACCAGAACCCACGGACTTGATTTGATTCATGTTTTGGAGCGGACCAGTACTCGGACTGTTCTGGACCCTTAGCGGCCCACATGGGGACCGCTAAGAGACCATTCACGGCCCAGGGTTAGACCGCTAGTCGTTTCTTGGCCTGGTTAGAAGTGGGCTTGGGTTAGTCAGACTATTCTTGAACCCAGTCAACTCTAACCTGACCAAGTTCTCTCTGATGACTTTGGCTTCATGGGCTGACCTCTGGTTTGGGCCCATGCTATCTCAGGTTGAATCGAGGACCTTCCTTTGTCAATTGAAAAGCCTTGTAATACTCAACCCTATGCGATCTAGGGCTAGACCGTTAGTCTCGTCCTAGCGGCCCAGGTAATGACCGCTAACGTCGAGATTGAGCGTGTTTTTCCGTGTTTTCGTTGTGATAGCAGTCGTATCAAGGATGGCCTTGGACTGCGAAGTCTTGTTTGATTCATGGTCACTTTGGACTTTCAAGTCATTTCCTTATGATATTTTATTCCAATTTTCCTTTGGAATGTCTCTTGATCTTAGAAGTAAGTTCATAAGCTTAAACCTTAGAATTCTTGGCCATTTAATGTTGTGAATGTCTAGATTGGGATCTATGATCCAACCCTTCAATGCCAACGCATCATAAGGGCCCGGTCTGGTCTTAGGAGGAGCTCCCGAAAGTACTTGTGCCCCGGAGAGTTTGTAATGACAAGGTGTGGCATTGCACCGAAGTGCATGACTAGCGTGTTTGGTCTATGACATTCTACTTCACTCAATTACTTGCAAATTCTTGCATGACATGGCATGCGTGCTTGTTATGGCCAGTTCAACTATATCTTACTTGAACCCTCGTGAAAGATTCTTGTTATACAGACAATTGTTCCTACATGAGATCTGTCTTTCTATTCTCCCATCTGTTATTTATTGCTTGTCATTTACTTATTATTGTTCTTTTGTCATATTGTTATACATGCTAAAATGATTAATCACTTAAATTGTGCCTGGTGATAGAGATATAAAATCATACTGAGCTCGTTGCTCACCCCTACTTTCCAATCTTTTCAGGTAGCACGGATGAGGACGTGCGCACTGATGGGGACGAGAACGAGTGATCTTGGAGCGAGCCTTTTAGTTTTATGTTGAGTTGATGTCTTAGTTAGATGTCGCATCCTGTTAAGATCAGAGTCGATGTAATTCTTTTTATTTGTTGATGTAGAGTTAGAAAGTCCACAAGTTGTCGATTGTAATAAAGTACTTTTCTTCATTATTATCAATAAAGTTGGTTATTTGGAATTATTAGCCCTGTTATGTGATCTCTTGTGGCAATGAATGCTCTGATTGACATGAATGATATAACTGCTGCGTTCCGATTTTTCACGTCGGGGCGTGACCATTTTTGTGGTATCAGAGCCTAGGTTTTCTTTAGACCCTAGGTTTTCTTTAGACCCGAGGTTTCTAGTGGTGTCATAGAACCCGTCACATTGGTAAAGATAGGAATCTAACCCAGTGAGTTGGGTAGAGACTTGGGTTAAGCTAATTAACTAGCTCTAAGAATATATAGTCAATAAAATATTCTTAATTAATTCTGGTTTTATTGCAGAAATTTTACGCGATGGCAGCGGAACGTGCGTAGTGGCGAGATATGCAACGCACGGTGCAGGGCCTGACCCAGGCCTTACAGTAGGTAGCTCAAGGCGGTGCACAGCACGGAGTGGGCAATATACATCGGAACTTTCAAGGCTTGAATCCCCCATGTTTTAGTGGATCCTCAGACCCAGACGAGGCCGAGAATTGGCTGAAGGAGACAGAGCGTATCTTCAGGGTTATGCAATGTGGAGATCAGGATCACGTCCTCTTGGCAATTTTTTAGCTGGAACACGATGCACACGCTTGGCAATCGACGTGCAACATGGGATGAGTTTAAGGAGCTATTCAACAACAAGTATTTCTCAGATCGGGTGCAGGAGAAGAAGGCGGCGTAGTTCACTGCATTAAAGCAAAGAAATCTATCTGTTGCAGAGTGTGAAGCACAGTTTGCTAGGCTGTCTAAATATGCACCACATTTAGTTTCCACGGAGAAGATGAAGGCCCAACGATTTCTAAATGGATTGAAGCTTCAGTACATTAATCAACTGGCACCTTTGGAGATCCATGTTTATGCAGAGATTGTAAGAAAGGCCCAAGTTCTCGAAGACATTACGGAAATGACTGACTGAATAAGAGGTCAGGACAAGAAGAGGGAGCAGACTACCAGCTCCAGGAATTTTAAACCCGTTAATGTCTAGAAGAGGCCCAATGGTGGGCCGAGTTTTTCAAAGAATAAGAAACTGAAGGAAGGCGGGAAGAAGGCAGGACCGACTGCTCCACCTAAAGCAATCTGCAAGTATTGTGACCGCCCAAGTCACACGATGGAGGAGTGTTGGCGCAAGCTAGGCGCTTGTCTGAGATGTGGTAACAGGGACCACCGAATCCCTGAGTGCCCCCTTATTAATGAACAGGCGTCAACTGACTAGCCGCAAGGAAGCCAAAGGCGGTAGGGTAAGCTTCAAGCCCTCCAAGAGGCGGAGACTGAGACCGAGGCTACCGAGGAAGGAGGTATTGTCGAAGGTACCCTTACTATTCTTTGCAAGCCATCATTTGTACTTTTCGACACAGGCGCCACTCATTCTTTTATATCTCTGAAATTTGCTAAGACTTTATCTGTGAAACCAGTATTATTGGATTCTCATCTTGTGATATCAACCCCTATTGGTTCGGGGTCCGAGATTAAACATTATTACCCATCTAGTGAAGTTTTGATTAATGATTGTAACTTATCTGTTGATTTGGTATGCATGAAGATGAAAGATTATGATGTGATTCTAGGAGCAGATTGGTTAGCTAGACATGGTGCTAGTGTCCACTGTAAATCAAGAGTGGCATCTTTCACTAGACGTCATGGACTTTCCTTTTCTGGCTCTAGACAATCTAAGTTTGTGCTGCTTATTTCGGCACTCCGGGTAAATAAATTGGTAAGGATGGGGTGCTTGGCATTCTTGGCTTTGATCTCTTTGACTAATAAGAAGGAAGTGGAGTTGAAGGATATCTCGATTGTTCGGGATTTTTCGGAAGTGTTTCCTGAAGAATTACTCGATCTTCCTCCTAAGAGGGGGGTGGTTTTCTCCATTGATTTAATTTCAGGCGCTTCACCTGTTTCTAAGGCCCCCTATCATATGTCCCCTGCTGAGTTAAGGGAATTGAAGAATCAGTTGTTGGACTTGCTAGAAAAAGGGTTTATTCGCCCGACTACTTCCCCGTGGGGTGCTCCTTTACTCTTTGTAAAAAAGAAGGATGGTTCGTTGAGGTTATGTATTGATTATCGTCAGTTGAACCAGCTCACCGTGAAGAACAAGTATCCTTTACCCAGGATCGATGAGCTATTTGATCAGATATCTGGAGCCCAGTATTTCTCGAAGATCGATCTCAGATCGAGGTATCACTAGTTGAGGATAAAGGATGAAGATATTTTTAAGACGGCATTCCATAGCAGGTATAGGCATTTTGAATTTGCCGTAATGCCGTTTGAACTAACAAATGCTCCTGCAGCTTTCATGCAGCTGATTAACAGTGTGTTCCGACCCTACTTAGATCAGTGGGTCGTAGTATTCATTGATGATATTTTGATATACTCAAAGAGCAAGGAGGAGCATGAAGAGCACTTGAGGATGGCGTTGTAAATCCTAAAGGATCATCAGTTATACGCCAAGTTCAGTAAATGTGAGTTATGGTTGCAAGAGGTATCTTTTCTAGGGCATTTTATCTCTAAAAATGGAATTTCAGTGGATCCTTCTAAAGTAGAGGCAGTACGTAATTGGGAAAGGCATGTTAATGCAACTGAGATCAAGAGTTTCTTAGGCCTAGCAGGTTATTATCGGAGGTTCATTAAGGACTTCTCCAAGATTGCAGTACCCTTGACTAGGTTAACTCATAAGGAGAATCGATTCGAGTGGTCAGAAGACTGTGAGAAAAGTTTTCAGACTTTGAAGGAGTGTTTGACCACTGCCCCAATTTTGGCTTTGCCTTTTAGAGAAGGAGGTTTTGAAGTATACACTGATGCTTCAAGAATCCGCTTAGGTTGCGTTTTGATGCAATGAGGAAAAGTGATAGCTTATTCTCTTAGGCAGCTAAGGAAGCACGAAGAGAATTACCTTGTCCATGACTTGGAGCTAGCAGCAGTTGTGTTTGCTCTGAAGATTTGGAGGCATTACTTATATGGAGAAACTTTCACGGTATACTCAGATCATAAGAGCCTTAAGTATTTATTTTCTCAGAAGGAGTTGAACATGAGGCAGAGAAGGTGGCTAGAGTACCTAAAGGATTTTGACTTCTCTATTGAATATCATCCCGGAAAAGGGAATGTTGTAGCAGATGCTTTAAGCAGGAAGTCGATAGCTAGATTAGCAAGTTTGATGCTTCAAGAATAGAAGTTGCTAGAGCAATTTGCAAGCTTAGATCTTAATGTCACAGAAAAAGAGGATCAGGTTATGGTTGCTCATATCCAGCTTTATTCGGAATTACTAGCAGAAATTAGGCAGCTACAGGATAATGACCCGTTACAAGTAGAAATCAAAGAGCAGATGGCTAGTCGACCATATTTTACGTTAGTTGATGATGGTAGATTGTTGTTTCGAGGAAGAACCTGTGTTCCTGAATCTACAGAAATGAAGAGAAAGATTCTCGAGGAAGCTCATAAGTCTAAGTATACTATTCATCCAGGAGCTACAAAGATGTATCGAGATCTGAAGAGAACCTTGTGGTGGCCGAACATGAAGAGAGAAGTGGCCGAATTTGTAAGCAGGTGTTTAGTATGTCAGCAAGTCAAAGCTGAACATTTTAGGCCTACTGGGAAATTAAAGCCCCTTGAAATACCACAATGGAAGTGGGAGAGTGTCGGTATGGATTTTATTATGGGTTTTCCCAGAACTCGTGGCAGCTTTGATGCAATTTGGGTGATTGTTGATCGTCTGACAAAGTCCGCGCACTTCATACCTATTAAATCTAAGTGGATGTATTGGCTACCTTGTACATGATTGAAATAGTGAGGTTGCATGGAGTCCCTATATCCATCATATCCGATAGAGACCCCAGGTTTACCTCTTATTTTTGGAAAGGTCTGCAAGCATCGTTAGGGACTCGTTTAAACTTTAGTACTACTTTTCACCCTCAGACTGACGGGTAGACTGAGAGAACAAATCAGATTGTCGAAGACATGTTAAGAGCTTGTACTATTGACTTTGGAGGAAGTTGGCATGAACATTTGCCTTTGATTGAGTTTGCCTACAATAATAGTTATCAATCCAGCATACAGATGGCACCATTTGAGGCTTTGTACGGAAGAAGCTGTAGATCCCCTCTTTGTTGGGAAGAGGTCGGTGTGAAGCAATGGCTCGTACCAGATCTTATTTCGGAGTCATCTAAAAACATTCAGGTCATTAGAGATCGATTGAAGATTGCTCAGTTTAGGTAGAAGAGCTATGCTGATAACAGAAGAAGGGAATTGGAGTTTCAGGTCGGAGTGCATGTGTTTCTGAAGGTTTCACCATCAAGAGGAATCAGAAGATTTGGAATTCGAGGCAAGTTAAGCCCCAGATTTGTTGGCCCATTCGAAATGTTAGAGAGGGTACGCGAAGTTGCCTATAAGTTGGCATTACCACCACACTTATCAGGCATTCATAATGTGTTCCATGTGTCTATGCGGCGGAAGTACGTATACGACCCTTCGCACATCATCCAACATGATGATTTGGAATTAAAAGAAGATTTATCTTATGAAGAAAAGCCTGTCAAGATTTTGGACTACAAGCAGCAGCAACTCAGGAACCGATCCATTCCGATGGTCAAGGTCCAGTGGAGTCGACGCGGAACGGAGGAGGCAACATGGGAGTCCGAGGAAGAAATTAGAAAGTTGTATCCCGATTTGTCCTAAGGTTGGTTTTTAATAGATCCGATGAATTTGGGGACCAAATTACTTAATGTGGGGGAGGGTGTAGCATCCTTAATTTTTATAGTAATATCACCATATTATTCAATTATTTTCTTAGCTCTGATTCTAAAAATTTTATTTAAAATGTAGAAAAATATGTATTTTGTGTAAATTATAATTTCTAGCAATTTTGTCTTCAAGAAGGAACCCAGAATAAAATTGATTAAGGCCTGATTTCACAATTTAAGCTGAAAATCGTTGTTTTAAAGGACCGAACTAAACATTCTTAATCGGACCTAAATTCTTGCCCGATTAGGCCCCGATTGGAACCAAACCCTAGCCTAATAGTAGAGGTTCATTTTCCCTCCGAAAACCTTAACTCTAGAGCCTTCTATTGGCGGCGGCGGCGGATTAGAATCCTCCCCAAATTTTTCGCCGTTTTCCCTCTTTGGACTCTCCACCCTAATTCGATCGCTTGAAGCATCCATAGACTCTTTAAATAGAGGGCTTTCGACCCCCTGAAACCCTATTTGCTCTGGCGGCTGGTGGCGTGATCGATCGTGACCGGACGGGGGCGAATTTGGGCATTCTAAGAGCGCCGGATTAGGGTTCCGACGACCCCCTTTCTTCTTCCTCTTTCCAGCGATAAAGGTAGGTGTCTCTCAGGCTGAACTAAGAATTAATTATACCATCTTGTTCATCTTTCTGAGCTCTTTCCGTTGATACCAATTTTCCCAAATTTCATGCATCATGTTGGTCTAATTTCATCGTTTACCCCAAGGTACACCCGAAGGGTTAACTTCTATATTAATTCGTTTTATGTTAGTAAATCACTTTAAACTTTAATCAAAGCATGTGATCTTATGTGTCTTTTAATTCTCCTTCCAATGGTATCTGTTTGCCCAATTATTGTTCACCCTAACGCTTGTAATCGGAGTTCTAACAGTGGTGTGTCGAGGTTCACCGTCGATGGAGACTCGGGTTGGTAAACGGTCTTACCAGGGGCCGCTAGTCATATAGCGGTCGCCCGATAGACCGCTTGGCCACCCTGCATGATACAATATATATATATATATATATATATATATATATATATATATATATATATATATATATATATTTATATTTATATTTATATGTATCAAACAGTCGTACGATAGACCGCTTTCTAGTATTGGCAGTCTCCATATAGACCGTTTTTGGCCTCTGATAGGGAGATTTTAAAGCCTCATTTATGCATTTTTACCTTGGTTAGCATGTTATTATGATCAGTAACTATGCAGAACGTAGTATTAACTTGGTATCATGATGTTATACGTTTATTTTCACTATCTACATGGAAAATTTCCTTTGATAATCACCGTTGGACAACTATGTGAATTAACAGAATAAACTTGGTTATCAACTTCGTGATCTTAAACCTTGCCACTTATAAATTGCTTATTATTATGATTCTGATATCATTATTTGACAGTCATACCACTCCGGTGGAATTGATTGACCGCACCGTTCACGTTTTTCATGTTTTATATAGCCTCAATCTTGTAATAGTTGGGACTCTCCGCCGGATATTCCTTCCGTCAGACTAGGACCACTACTATGAGACCTCCGTAAGTCCCCGTGAGCTTGGGATTCCCACCAGGATGCCGGGCGGGTTGTACCGCAAAGACCAGAACCCACGGACTTGATTTGATTCATGTTTTGGAGCGGACTAGTACCCAAACTGTTCTAGACCCTTAGCGGCCCACATGGGGACCGTTAAGAGACCATTCACGGCCCAGGGTTGGACTGCTATTCGTTTCTTGGCCTGGTTAGAAGTGGGCTTGTGTTAGTCAGACTATTCTTGAACCCAGTCAACTCTAACCTGACCAAGTTCTCTCTGTTGACTTTGGCTTCATGGGCTGACCTGTGGTTTGGGCCCATGCTGTCTCAGGTTGAATTGAGGACCTTCCTTTGTCAATTGAAAAGCCTTGTAATACTCAACCCCTTGCGATCTAGGGCTAGACCGTTAGTCTCATCCTAGCGGCCCAAGTAATGACCGCTAACGTCGAGATTGAGCGTGTTTTTCCATGTTTTCGTTGTGATAGCAGTCGTATCAAGGATGGCCTTGGATTGTGAAGTCTTGTTTAATTCATGGTCACTTTGGACTTTCAAGTCATTTCCTTATGATATTTTATTCCAATTTTCCTTTGGAATGTCTCTTGATCTTAGAAGTAAGTTCATAAGCTTAAACCTTGGAATTCTTGGCCATTTAATGTGGTGAATGTCTAAATTGGGATCTATGATCCAACCCTTCAATGCCAACGCATCATAAGGGCCCGGTCTGATCCTAGGAGGAGCGCCCGAAAGTACTTGTGCCCCGGGGAGTTTGTAATGACAAGGTGTGGCATTGCACCGAAGTGCATGACTAGCGTGTTTGGTATATGACATTCTACTTCACTCAATTACTTGCAAATTCTTGCGTGACATGGCATGCGTGCTTGTTATGGCCAGTTCAACTATATCTTACTTGAACCCTCGTGAAAGATTCTTGTTATACAGGTGATTATTCCTACATGAGATCTGTCTTTCTATTCTCCCATCTGTTATTTATCGCTTGTCATTTACTTATTATTGTTCTTTTGTCATATTGTTATGCATGCTAAAATGATTAATCACTTAAATTGTGCCTGGTGATAGAGATATAAAATCATACTGAGCTCGTTGCTCACCCCTACTTTCTAATCTTTTCAGGTAGCACGGACGAGGACGTGCGCACCGATGGGGACAAGAACGAGTGATGTTGGAGCGAGCCTTTTAGTTTTATGTTGAGTTGATGTCTTAGTTAGATCCTGTTAAGATCAGAGTCGATGTAATTCTTTTTCTTTGTTGATGTAGAGTTAGAAAGTCCACAAGTTGTCGATTGTAATAAAGTACTTTTCTTTATTATTATCAATAAAGTTGGTTATTTGGAATTATTAGCCCGGTTATGTGATCTCTTGTGGCAATGAATGCTCTGATTGACATGAATGATATAACTGCTGCGTTCCGATTTTTCACGTCGGGACGTGACAGCATGCATGACAGAACCATCGTCCTCCAAATCTTCCAACCTAACGGCCTATCCAACGATTAAACACGTGCACTTAGATCATCATCGTTTTTGTTAAAGGGGACCATCAGATCCCAGAACACATGAATGACCAGCCGGTGTTGAGACAGGTGCGATAGATTCAGAGGGGGGGTGAATGAATCTCCCCTTAAAAATATAGCCTAATTAAAAACTAATGCTCAGATATGCAGACTTAAAGAAAAGTTGCAGATATATTCTGAAGATACTTAGAAGGATCTCGCAAAGCAACACAAAGAATTAGCTCTCACTCGATCCTAAGCAAACATCTAATGTGCGAAGCAATAAGATGAACACATAAGAAAATCAAACCACAAGGGACACCACAATTTTTAGGTGGTTCGGTCCACTGACCTACATCCACCCCTCACTCCAAACCGGAGTGAGGCTTCCACTAGCAAGGCTAGAACAGCAGACTCAGTCTGCAACAAATGCTGCCAAATAGCTTGACCAGGGGAACAACCTCCCCTCTTCCTCCCAACCGGAGGGAACCACTAGTGACACCCAGTTACTAGCAAACCAGAGACCGAAGTCTCTCTTCCTCCAGACCAGGAGGGAACACCTAGACTTACAACCCACAAGACCAGAACCAGAGACGAATCTCCCTTCCTCCAAACCAGGAGGGAACCCACAAGTGACTCCCAGCCACTTGCAACCCAGAGGTATCGGACCTCCCTTCCTCCCAACCGGAGGGAAACCACCAGTGACACCCAGTCACAGGCAACTAGAGACGCACGTCTCTCTTCCTCCAAACCGGAGGGAACCCGACCTCACACTAGAGGATCGAAAGAACAACTGTGTATAGTTAAAAAGAGAAACAAAAATTGCAGCAACTGAAAGCTGGAAAAGGAAATGCACAAGGTAGCTCTCGCAGGAGCAAAGTGGGTTGGATCTGATCCAAGGTCCAGTGAACAGTGATGCTTCTCTTCTTCTTCACGAGCTCTCCATCTCTCTTTCTCTTTTTCTTTTTCTTCTTCTGCTCTCTTACTCTGGCTCTCAGCTTCTCCCTTCTTCTTCTTTTCTTTCTTCTGCTCTTTTTGCTCTTTTCCTCTCCACTTCAATCACTCTTCCTTTTTCTGTTCTCGATCAGTCTTTTTTTCTCTTGATCAGTCCTCTCCAGATAGATGAGGCTTCGTATTTATAGTAGCAGCAATTAGGGCGTTGTCCTCGGATCACGTGCCAGGTGCCAACCTCGGATCACGTGCCCTTCATAGGCTTCACGAACAGTACCTGTCACACAGTCATAAGAAAATAATCAGAAGGATGTACAGACTTGCTGGGTAACTGAAGACCACCGTGTACAGACTTAGTGTGAAGGATAGAATGTATAGACTTAGAAATAAGGAGTGTACAGACTTTAGCTTGAAGAACGTTCAGCCTTTGAGTGCTGAAGAGTGTACAGACTTGCTGAAGAGTGTTCAGCCTTTGAGTGCTGAAGTGTGTACAGACTTGTTTGATCGTGCATGCTACAATGTGTAGACTTAGTGTTTGTGCAGAAGACAATGTATAGACTTATGAACTGATGCAGACACAGGCTGTGTATAGAAAGTGAATGCAATGTAGACACACAAGAGTGTATAGACTTGAAGTGTGAATGTGCATGCTAGAAGCAATGTATGGACTTGCTGAGTGCAGGGCAGACAATGTATGGACTTGCAGCGCGTGCAGGACATGCAGTGTATAGACTTGGAAAGCTTGCAGGGCATGCAGGGCAATGGCTGTACAGACTTGTGCAGCTAGCCGTTGTATAGACTTGGCGTTATGAGGCATGCAGGCTGTATAGACTTGCTGGTGTGAACGATGTATAGACTTCAAATTAAAGGAGGCACGATGTACAGACTTAATGAATGTGCAGACTTGTCAGCGAGATGCACAATGTATAGACATGCAAGACGATGCATGAGATGATGTATAGACTTAACGATGCAAGCGATGTATAGACTTTATGTGAAAGCCCAATGTACAGACTTTACTTCGTGCAAGCTACAGTGCTAATGTATGGACTTGGTGTTCTGCATGCTACAGTACTAATGTATGGACTTAGTGCAATGCAAAGGCTGTATAGACTTAGCGTGCTTCAAAGCAACTATGTGCAGACTTGGCGATGTATAGACTTGCACAGTTCTAGCCAAGGGATGTATAGACTTTAAGTGATAGCCCAATGTACAGACTTGCTGAACTGAACGTAGGAAAAGATAAGGAGTGTATAGACTTGCTCAGTTCAGAACGTAGGTGAAGATGCAATGTTTAGACTTTAAGTCCAATGCAAAAGGCTGTACAGACTTTGAGACTTAATGCAAGGTGGCGAATGTACAGACTTGCCAATGTATAGACTTGAGCTAAGCAAGCTACAGGGCCGATGTATAGACTTGAGCTAAGCAATGCATGAACAATGTGGTGATGTACAGACTTGGCCAATGCTGTGAACAATGTATAGACTTTGAGTGACCTTATGCAAAGGCAATGTACAGACTTGAATGCATGCTATGCCATGCGATGTATAGACTTCCCAGCAGCAAGGCTTTGCTATGAATGTGCAGACTTGATGAAATGAGGCATGTACAGACTTGAACTCTTGCAATTGAAGGCTGTACAGACTTGGTCGTGTATGCGAGACAAGGCAGACGCTGTACAGACTTGGTTATGCATAGCGAGACAAGGCAGACGCTGTACAGACTTGGTCGAGACGATGCATAAGACGCTGCCAGACGCTGTACACACTTGAAGTAATGCATGCAGGAGACGATGTACATACTTGGTCTTGCGACCAGGGGCTGTACAGACATGATGTGCAGACTATGTGTGTGTGTGCAGACAAGACACTGTATGGACTTGAGAGCGACCGGAACAATGTACAGATATTGACATGATGCATAAGATGCATGAAATGCATTGGCTGTACAGACTTGATCGATTAACAGCAGATGAGTGTATAGACTTCAGCTATCAAGCTTCAGGCAGGCTGTCTAAGGATGTATAGACTGTGCAGAGAGAGTGATACACTAGCTGTGCAGACAACACCCGTCGTACAGACTTAACCTGACTGTGCAGACAACACCCGTTGTACAGACTTAACCTGAGTAGATATGAAATGCATGAGTCTAAGTCTAGACATTCATAGAAACAAGGTAATGAAATGCAGACATTCATTGACGTATGGCAGTTATGAAATGCACCAATGCACACAGCCTGTTCGATGTAATGATACTCAAATAAGATGTTCATTGAAACATTCACATATGCAACACAAACAGATTCATCTGCAGACACAACAGATGATGACTTATAGTGTTTGCTATCATCAAAATCACAGGGACACAACAGTCGGTTCTCAAGATAATATATCATAGATACCGTATAGTAATGCATTAAGGGACTAGGGATCGAGATACTTACCTAACTTACCTGCCCGAAGGGAAGTGACGCGATGTGATGGTGCTCATGAATTTGCAATTTTAGCGATTAGCCATCAATAATTAAGCAAAAGAGATAAACCTGATGCACCAAGATAGGCAAAGGACACATAGAATGAAATAAATATAGCACTTTAAACATCACAGATTTTAGCAACCAAACGGTCATGCCAAGATCGCAAGGAGAGCCTAACAGTCGAGCGCCAGACCACTACCCTTAAGGTGGTTCACATTCTCCAACGGGCGAGACCCTGGGGAAAATGGTCTAATGAAGATCGCCAAGGACTGCCTAACGGTACATCGCACGACCGCAAGGCTCTGGGCGAATTCAAAACCGTGGGTGACCGTTCGAAACCCTCTATCTCACTCAAATGCTCAAAACACTCTCACCACCGGCGACCACCACCACCACCGGCATTTTCGTCACCCCCCATTGCAAAAAACACATACTTACTCACACTCGAGGATGGTGAAGAAGAGGGCGACACGGCAGTTTCAACGCCGCATGGCTAAGGAGAACGAGCCCGCGGCTCCGGCAGATCAAACAGAGGAAAGACAACCATCGGAGGCTGGGGAACCATCTACGGCAGCCACATCGCCTGAGGGAGGTGCTGGAGAAGTCGACGGCGAGCATGCGACCGAAGAAGCGCTTGAGACGGCGGCCAGAACCCCCTCATCCGACGTAGGCCGAGACCCCTAAAAAACCATTTTTAATTTTTTTCGAAGCATGCATGAGGGTAGGATAGCAAGGGAATGGGTCAACGGACCCATAGAAGACATGTAGAGACCCTCAGGACCATTTCCAGAGAATGCCATTACGACGAGTGCCTAGCGGTCATCCCAGTGACCGCTAGGGCACCAGACGGTCTGACCCAAACCGCTAAGGCCAGTCAAATGGTCAAGAGAGGACCGTTAGGGTTCTGAGGATTTTTTTTTTAATGCAAATGCATGACTTATTAAACTATATGGATGACTGACATTGACTATTAAATGCATGCAGGGAAAGCGATGGATGAGGATATCGTTGCTGCAGGTCCGAGCAGTGTACCTGGCGCTGCCGGACTTCCAGAGAGAGAGACTAGCCACAATGGGATTTGCTGAGTTCCTCGAGATGGAGGTGATGAGGCTGGATACGGCCCTCCCTTACGCACTCCACGACCGGTGGGATCCCGTCAGTTGGGCGTTTCTATTCCCGTGGGGACATATGATCTCCATGCTGGAGGACGTGGCACGGATCATGTGACTGTAGGTCCACAGAGCACCAGTGAGCGGGACGTCGTACGCCAACTACCGAGAGTTGGCACAGGAGTTGCTGGGATTGGAGCTGATGAGGCCAGGACACCACTCATCCATGCTGGCACAAGCGACCCTTCAGGAGAGCTTGGGACTAAAAGGAGCGGCCATAGCCGTAGGAGAGTTTCCAGAGGAGCACTTGGGGTGACTGACGGATCGAGCCAGGGAGAGAGTAGCTGCGGGACTAGGCCCTGAGGCGGACGTTGTCCTTTGCCGCTTCCTGATGCTGATGTTCGAGAAGCTGATCTCCACGATGAGAGCAGATAGAGTGAGCTGCAAGCTCCTTCCTCTACTGAGGGATTTGGATGGAGTGGGAGACTATGCTTGGGGCACGGCTACACTAGTGTTCATGTTCGATTTCCTCAGCACCACCGACCGATAGACGATGCTGGGTGGGTTCTCACCGCTGCTTCAGGTAACCCTTCTACCTTAAATGCTTATGCAATTACTATGATTCTGATTGCTATATATTGACACTGACAACGCAGGTATGGACCTACGTGTACCTCCCCGGCCTAGGGAGAGGGAAGGAGGTACATCTGGACCGAGTTCCCATCGCGAGGTGGTGGATGGCGGTTCGGGACACCGGGTCGCTGCGACACCTAATGCGAGCGATCCAAGATGACATTGACACACTACCCTATGCATTGATAAGACTCCAAACTTTAGACTTCTAAATTCACTTAAAATGCTGTTGACATTGACACTTGACTCTACTGCCTTCCCTTTCAGGTGCGCTGGACACCGTATCGTGATGAGGGTCACGATGGACAGCCTTGGGTGGAAATGGCCCAGGTGTACGTGGGACGAGACATCTGGCTCCATTATATGAACATTATCGAGCCGCTGCACCACCGCCTGGTCATGAGGATAAGGGGCGTCCACCAGCCAGAGGTGGAGTTCCCGACATGGGAGGAGGAGCGCGTGGGACGATCTTCCCGAGGACTGACCGGTGAGATCGATTGGGTCACCCGAGCGGTGGACCAGATCCATGACTGGACGAGACGAGGTCGAGTGGTGCGAGCCCGAGCTACCAGCGACGAGGCCTACCTAAAGGCCTACACCAGACGCTACGGAGACCAGGTCTTTCGTGGCTCCCGATGATGGGTATGACTTCTAAACTTATGCTTCCCTAATGACATCTGATGCACTGACAACCTGACTTTCTATATGCAGCTAGACCCTCAGGGACGGATAGCGGAGTTCCAGGGTCTCCTCCACTCTACTATTCAGCAGTGGGACGAGTTCTAGTACGCGCTGGAGCTTCTGGTGAGCTTTACTTAACTTTAGACTTAATATGCAAATGCTATGGACTGACTGACTGACTTCTATATGCAGCGGGCCGAGGGAGCACAGAGGCAAGGTCCAGATGCTCCATCTTCTTCCTCCCAGCCATCGGCGGACCGGGTTGAGCAGGATGCCGACTTCGCACGGGCAGTTGCTCGGGCCGAGGAGGCTGAGGCCACTCTCGCGGAGAGGGTAAGCAAACCAACCGGACTTCTCTCTTTTGACTTAATGCAATGAATGCAATTGACTGACCATGATGATTGCTCATGCAGGCGAGGGAGCTAGCGGTAGCGCTGAGTGAGGCTACTCGACAGAGGTAGGAGTCTAAGCAGTGCAGAGCAGAGACAGAGCGCCTTCGTGCAGAGGCAACAGAGGCGGACCGTTACCGCGGTGAGGTAGAGCTCTCCCACATAGAGGCGGCGGAGCTGAGGGGAGAGGTGAGGGCGCTGAAGGAAGCCCTATGACTACTGGGCAAGAGGTCGGAGCGTAGCGGGAGCCAGAGCGTTGCACACAGCAATGCGTACAGAGGCTACTTCACTGGCTCCTCCGGTCATCGGAAGAATGAGGAGGAGGAGCGGCGGCGACATCGAGAGGAGGGGAGCATAACTATGGACCCGCCGGGGAAGCGCCATGAGGGTACCGGACACAGCGGGGGCCCAGGAGAGGGACCTGCTTGAGATCTTGCTTTTGTTTTTCATTTTTCTTGTGTATGGACATATATGCATGTACATGAGCTTGACTTAGTGGAAAGCATGATTTTTTTTTGGATTTTTGATTAGAAATGAAAAATGTGTGGATGCAAACATTGACTCCTACTATCTAAATGAGGACCCCTAAGACTGACAAAGAGATGAGAAGGAGCGGTCTTTAGGACACGAAGATTGGCGAAAGAGAGAGAGAAAGAACACGTGGCACAGGTGAGAAAACAGTCTCAACTGGGCCGCTACCCCCTGGGTGACGGTCCTACGAAAGGCCGCTAAAGATAGACGATCACAAACTGAGAAGAATAGGCAAAATGTCATGCCCCGAGATTATGCAGCGGAAACAATCGGGAACGTGAACAGTCAGCTAGTACGCCTCAAGCGAGCAATATAATCAGAGTGCTAACACATTCACACATAAGAAATGAATGCACAGAATGATTGATCAAAATCTAACTTTTATTGATAATGATAATCAAATTACAATGGTATTTGACTCAATTCACTAGACTCAAATAAAGGAAAAATATATAGACTTGACTTGACTTAAGACTCTACTAGGTCTTCTCTTGATCTTTTAATCACTTCCGGATCCATCACTTGAATAGTCCGAATCTGACCCGCTAGAATTTTCTAAAAAAGATTGGAAAAGTAGGGAATGAGCACACATGCCCAATATGTATCTTCGTATCAACATGAAGGCAATGTTTAAGTAATTAACATTTTTGCTCTAGAGTAAAGATAAATCATGAAAATACGATGAAACACGTGAATAAACCAAAGTAACAAGATATGGTCAATGTTGAGATATGAGAGTGTGATTGAACAAGTATATATATATATATATATATCAAGAATATAAATTTGGCATTTCATAAACAAGAATGTACTTTTTCATAACCATAAAGGCTATGCACTAGAAAGTCATGTAACGAGAATGTACTAGCAAGCATGTAATTTCACAAGATTATATCGTGAGTATTCATGGATTTCAGCAGTTTATAAAAAAAGTACTCCCAATGCAATGAGACGCCAGTGTTCATCATACCCCATGATTTATAGTATGTTTTCGGCTATCTGCCGAGAGGACTAGAGTTGAGCCCTTGGACACTGTCCATGCCCTCTCTTTGTCACGTCCCGAGCGCGGAAGATACCTGGGTCGTGGCGAGATTTTATAGAACCATTCAATCAGAGCAATATATATATTTTTCTTTGACAAAAGATAGAGTGCGTGAAAGACTAAATAATGACTAATATTAAATTTCTAAAATGATACCAATAGTCCAAGATAATAAATTCTTACAATTAACCAATTGGTGATAATTCTCGTCTATGACATACATTATTCAAATCCAACTATTAGGCTACGAGCCTTAGTAAGTTTAATCAACTAGACTGACATAACTGACATAGCTAGAAACACAAAGGTAAGGACTCTAGATAATCAGGACGTGGCTAGCTAACAGTAGACGATTGGCGTTCTAGCACTCTTCACTCGGTTTCATTCCCATCCGGATTGATGTGACACAATGATGGAGAAATGCAGCAAGTAAATATGGTCCCTTGGACTTAATTCGCAAACACAATCGTAAGACTCGAGATTTCTTGGAAATCACCGATTCACCGTGCTCACCCGTTACCCATGGTGACTCGGTGATGCCGAGTCGAGGTGGTGGAACAAGACCCTTACTGGTAGAGGGCCAGCAAGGCTATGGTTTTCTCTCCCGAGGGTGCGGTGCCCACGATCAAGGGCGAATCTGGTGCCTTGGGGGCACTGGGTCACTCTCTCTCTGTAATCCACGGTGACCACACATAAGCTGGTAGCTCCGGGAACGAGCGCTCTCTCCCCAACCAGCGAACTAGTTTCGCAGATATTAAATGAACAAATACAGAGGAGAGCAAGGGCAGAAGCTCACCTGGTTGGTTTGAAGAAACCAACCCTGTTCGGAGACGATGGGTGAGCGGGGAAGAGTGGGTTACCCGCACACTTCACCGATGAAGCTTGATCCCTGTTAATTAATTACAAGCACTACGCCTCACGCAGGAGGGTGGACTTGGTGTGGGGATATTTAGGTTACAACCAAACACTACCTCCGCACAGGGAGGGGTGCTAAGCCGGCCAGGCAGGGAGGGGAGATTTGCTTGATTAGCGCCGATGGAGCACCCTGCCGAGTCTGCCCAGGTCTGGAACAGCAGGATAGAGAGTCGGTGTAGTCACCAGTGTGCACTCCCCCGAGCTCAGAAGTCGCCAAAACTAGTGCCGAATGGTCGCTGGCTGACCCTGGTACTCTGGTGAATTTTGGTGGATGGCTCCTTCGTCGCCACTAGTCGGAGTGGACCCTGGAACA
Organism: Amorphophallus konjac; assembly: GCA_022559845.1. Classification (NCBI taxonomy): domain Eukaryota; kingdom Viridiplantae; phylum Streptophyta; class Magnoliopsida; order Alismatales; family Araceae; genus Amorphophallus; species Amorphophallus konjac. Next base: position 226,876,879 of record CM040121.1, on the reverse strand, counting down.
GGTGCCCTGCGCTCTAGTTCAGGCCGGCCCAGGGTATTTCAGCCGCTTGACGTAGGTGCCACGGCCGCTCCCGAAGTCCAATTGAGGCGGGACCAAGTCGAGGACGACCGTGGACGAGTCTTCTTCGAGTGGCCACCAGGGAGGGCACCAGATGATGTCGGGGTAGAGAGGGAGAGCCCGTTGAGTGGGGATGGGTCTGGTCAGGTCCTGAGTGGCCTGATCAGCGCGCCTGGGGGAGAACATTTGGAACGGGCAGCCCCGGACTCCGATTGAAGCTCCTCCTGTGGGGTTGCGTGGGGAACTGGTGGTGCTTCGAGCCGGTCAAGTGGAGCGCCTTGGAGGGGAAGGGTGAGGCCGTGGAGGCTTCTGAACTGCGGCTATGCCTTCCAGCCAAGGCCACCTCGCGCAGTCGGGGGAGAATGATTCCACCAGGCAGCAGGGATGTTGGATGCTGGCGAGACCACCTCGGCTACGAAGCTATCTTGACGATCTTTCCGACGATGTATGGTACGTCTTTAGATGATGCCGTATGACTCCGTGGATGGTTATGCAAGTCGTCCTTTCCACTGCTACCTGCAGGTTGAGCAAAGCAAAGGGGTTGTTGGTGGAGGTAGGTTGGTGTGGGTTGGAGGGGTAGCAAGGGGGGGTGGAAGGCTGTTGGTAGATGCTGGGGGAGGAGTGATTAGGGGTGGTGAGAGGGGAGGAGCTGGGAGAGTGGAGTGCTTTAGGGGAGGTGGGGTGAAAGGGGGGGCGCAAATGAGTTTGGGGCTGGTGGAGGTGGTGGTCGGCCAAGGCCAAAGGGGAGGGGAGGGGGGTGATGGGGGTCGCACCAAGTGGGGGAAGGGGGGGATTCAAATCCCCTAGGGGAAGTGAAGGGGTGTATGGGGGAGAGGAATGGGTGCTTGGGGGAGAGGGAAGGTTGCTAGGGAAGTGGGATGGGTGCTTTGGAGAATGAAGGGGTGCCTAGGAAGGTGAAAGGTTGCTTGGGTTTTTGGGGTGAGTAATGGGGGAATTGAATGGACCTTGGGGAGGTGAGGGGTTGGGCTGAGGTGGGGGGTGATGTGGCAATGGGAGGAGAGAGAGGGGAGGTCGAAATGGGGAGAGAGAGGGGAGGAGAGAGAGAGAAGAGAGAGAGGGGGTTCGCCCCTTCTTGAGAGGGAGAGAGAGGTAGAGTGAGAGAGAGAGAGAGCACAAGGGGTTTCAATATTTAACTCAAAGTTTCATTACTTCCAAAAGGAGGGTTTGGGGCTCTATTTATAGGGAACCCCAAATTTATAAAAAGTCCCTGCTAGAAAAACTAATGACATATCTCTAGGGGGAAAGGGGCGCAGGTGGGCCAAGCCCAAGTGCTTGGGCCCAAAACCCACATGATGACCACATGACTTAGGAAAATAAACACATAACGTAGGTACTGGACTCAAATAAAAGACAAATTACATCAAAATGACTCAAGATAAAGACAAGAAGTACTCCAAAGTGACCCATCAAAGTGCTGTGGAGGACTGGATGTCATGGAGCTCAAGTCTGGTCCTCGTCGAAAGGAAGGGAGGTCCCGAGCCAGAGGGAATCGTGGGTGATGCCCTCATCATTTCCCCCGGGCCGCAAAGAGCTCGACTCTGTCGAGTAGAAGCCCTCCCTGCTGCGATACTGCTCCAATAGGTCGGGGTCCAGCTGCTGGAGATCCTCCCGACTCACCCAGGCATCATCCGAAGGTGGTCGTCCCTTCCACCTAACCAGGTATCGCTCATACGCCTTGCTCCGTGTGTTGGTGATCTGTTCATCTAATATCCACTCCACTTGATCACGCTGGTTTCTCAGGCCGGATGGAGCTCTCGTTGGTGTGGGGACTCTCTCAAGGGGTGGGATAGGCTGGATCTCCTCACTGGGTGTCACCGTGGGACCCTTGTAGGGCACCAGGTCAGCCACATTGAAAGTGGGACTTACTCCGTAGTCCTCGAGGAGGTCCAACACATAAGCATTAGTGCCAAGGCGTCTCAACACCTGAAAGGGGCCGGCTCCACGAGACCTCAACTTTGAGACATTCCCAGGGAATAACCTCTCAGTTCTCACCATCACAAAATCACCCACTTGGAATTCCTGGTGGCGGCGGTGGGAATCGGCTGACATCTTATAAATCTCATTGCTCTTGTTGATGTGTTTGCGGATGTTTTCATGCAACTCTCTAAGGTGTTGTGCAAAAGACTCAGCAGTGAAAGACACCCTAGCATGTGGGGGTAGGGGAATGAGGTCTGAAGACTTTCTGGGTTTGTATCCATGCACAGCTTCGAAGGGACTCATGCCTATGGACCTATTTGTTGAATTGTTGTATGCAAACTCGGCTTGAGGCAGAATGAGATCCCAATTCCTTGGGCGATCCTCAACGAGACACCGAAGGAGATTCCCGAGGCCCCGATTGACGACTTCGGTCTGGCCGTCTGTTTGAGGGTGATAGGATGTGGAAAATTTGAGAAGGGTCCCCATTAGATGCCATAGGGTCTTCCAGAAATAGCAGGTAAATTTGACATCCCTATCAGAAATGATGGTTTTGGGTAGGCCATGGAGGCGAACTACCTCATTGAAGAACAGGTGGGCCACATGGGAGGCATTAGAGGTTTTAGAACAGGGGATGAAATGAGCCATTTTGGAAAACCTGTCTACGACAAAGATTGAATCATGCTTCCTCTGGGTCCTAGGTAGGCCTAAGATGAAGTCCATGCTTAAATCCTGCCAGGGACGATCAGGGACAGGGAGTGGGGTGTATAGGCCAGTGTTCTGTTTCACCTACTTAGCTGATGCACATATGCGGCACTGTCCCACAATTTTGGCCACATCCCTCTTGAGACTTGGCCAGTAGAACTGTCCCTCAACCAAAGCAATGGTTTTATGCACCCCAAAATGTCCAGCCAGGCCTCCTGCATGTAACTCCCAGACTAAGAAATCCCGTAGTGAGGTTCTAGGTATGTAAAGTCTATGGCCTTTGAAGAGGAATCCGTCCTCCAGGATAAAACCTTGGTGCTCCTTGGGTGATTGGGTGGTCAGGGTGGTATGGACATTCCCAAAATCTGGACAACTAGGGTATTCATCCTTGACTCTTTCAAACCCTATGACTTCCACCCGAATGGTAGCAAGCAAGGAGACCCTCCTACTGAGTGCATCGGTGGCACGATTCTTACTCCTGGCCTTATGCTTGATCACAAAAGTGTAGGACTGGATGTATTCGACCCAGCGGTCATGTCGGGCATTCAATTTCTGTTGGGAGTTGAGATATTTCAGGGCCTCGTGATCAGAAAATATGACAAATTCTTTGGGCAAGAGATAATGCCTCCAATGCCGGAGGGATTGAACCACGGCATAAAATTCTTTATCATAGGTGGAGTATTTCATTCTGGCATCACACAATTTTTCACTAAAGTAGGCCACCGGGTGTCCCTCTTGACTGAGGATCCCGCCAATCCCTACCCCGGAGGCATCACAAGTCACCTCAAAGACTTTGGAAAAGTCGGGGAGGCATAATACCGGGGCTTGGGTCATCCTCTCCTTGAGCTCTTGGAAGGCCCTAGAAGCTGACTTGGTCCACACAAAAGTCCCTTTTTTAAGGCAGTCGGTGATGGGGGCTGTGACTGTGCTGAACCCACAGATAAATCTCCGATAGAAGGTGGCCAATCCATGGAAACTCCGGACCTCATGGAGAGTGCGGGGCTCCGGCCAGTCAAGGATAGCTTGAACCTTCTCGGGGTCCATGGACACTCCCTCAGTGGAGACTACATATCCAAGGAAAGCAATGGATTTGGTCATGAAATGACATTTTCCCAAGTTGGCAAAGAGACTCTCTTTCCTAAGGGTAGTGCAGATTTGCCTAAGGTGGCTGAGGTGGGCTTCCTCGGACTGACTGTAGATAAGGATATCATCAAAATAGACCACTAGGAAGACTCCAATGTAAGGTCTAAGGACCTCCGTCATAAGGCGCATAAAGGTGCTCGGGGCATTTGATAGCCCGAAAGGCATCACTAGCCACTCATAGAGTCCATCCTTAGTTTTAAAGGTTGTTTTCCATTCATCTCCTGGCCTTATTCTAACCTGATGGTAGCCACTTTTAAGATCTATTTTGGAAAAAATGGTGGCTCCGGCTAGCATATCAAGCATATCGTCAAGCCTTGGTATGGGAAACCTATATTTGATGGTAATCTTGTTGATGGCCCTACTATCGACACACATTCGCCATGTCCCATCCTTCTTGGGTGTGAGAAGGGCCGGGACAGCGCAAGGACTTTTGCTAAGGCGGAGAAAGCCTTTTCTAATAAGTTCCTCCACTTGCCTCCTCAATTCAGCATGCTCCGTGGGGTTGAGGCGATAGTGGGGAAGGTTTGGGAGGGTGGCTCCTGGGAAGAGGTCAATAGCATGTTGAACATCCCTCATGGGTGGCAGTTGATCAGGGAGCTCATCGGGGAACACATCCTTAAATTCTTCCAGGAGAGGGTGTATTTCCACGGGGTGGGGATTGGAGGGAGTGGACTCTCCTAAGCACATGACTACCGCGCACAAGGGTGTCCCTTGAGCTACCTCTTCCTCCAGTTCTTTTCTTGTGATGAGGTGTAGGCCTTTGACTAGTCCTGTGGGATTCTCACGGGTGGACTCTTGGCAGGTTGGTTGAGTTGGTGTGGTTGGGACCCCTGGATTTTGAGGTGGTGTAGGGAGAATCCCTTTGGAGGGTGGTTCCTTTCGGGGTGGGGAGGGGTTGAGGCGGATGGTTTTCCCCTTGTGTTCAAAGGTGCATGTGTTTGGTTTTCCAAAGATGGTTGCATTGACATCATAAATCCAAGGCCTCCCAAGTAGGATGCTTCCTACTTCCATGGGTATTATGTCACACCATACTTGTCCTTGATAGGATGAGAAGGTGATGGGTATAAGGCAGCATGTGTTGACCGGGAGGGAGTGGTTGTTAATCCAAGAGACTCTGTATGGGTTGGGGTGGGGTGTAGGGGTAAGCCCAAGGAGCTTAACGGTGTCCGGGGACACAGCGTTGACACAACTCCCATTGTCTAGGATGACCTTCCTAACATGGCTCCCTATCTTGATGTAGGTGTGAAAAATGGAAGTTCTACGCCAATCCTCCTGTTGTGGCTGGGTGAGGGTGCATCTAATCACACCTAAGTGGGAGTTGGTGGGAGGAGGGTCGTGGTCTAAGCCTGCCTCATAGAGTTGTTCCTCATACTCCTCTTCCCAACCTAAGGCAGCCTCATATTCCTCAACCGTACTCTCATGTTCTCCTTGGAACGGGGTAGGCCCTCCTTCAATGATAAGGCTGGACAACCCTTTGGATGGACATTGGGTGGCGATGTGGCCATAGCCATGGCACCGAAAGCATTTTACCGAACTACTCCCTGGGGTTGTACCTTTGGGGGCTTCCTCTCTTCGGGGAGGAGGGTTGGGTGGAGTCACCCTTGTAGGGGTGGGGTTGGTTGGCTGATGGTAAGGCCGAGTAGGAGTTCCCCCACTTGGGATAGGAGTCTTCAATAGGGGAGGGAGGTTGGGTCGGGGACCTGAGTTCTTGACATCGGCCGTTCGGGGAGAGGCAAACCTTGGGTTCCTAGAAAATCTCTCCACATCGCGGGCTATTTGATAGGCTAATTCAAGGTTATGCACTTCCCTCATGAAAAGCTCCCGTTTGATGTGGGGTAGAAGACCGTTCCTAAATCGGGATAGAGTGACGGCCGGTTCCTCGACGACTCCACATTTTAGGAGATAGGAGTCGAATTTTTCAATGTACTCCTCCATAGTTTTTCCTTCCTGGGTAAGACTTTGCCACTCATCGAGGAGTAGTTGACCATAAGAATTGGGAAGGTATTTGCTCCTGAGTTGGGTCTTCATGTCAAGCCAATTGTCAATGGGCTCTTCCCGCCTAATCCTCCTTTGGCTTTCTACCTTTAACCAATAGGTTTTGGCTAGTTTGAGAAGGTGCATCTTAGCCAACCTAACTTTCCTTTCCTCGGTCATTGGGTACCAATCAATGTATTGGTCCATGCCATGTTCCCATTCTTCATAGGCACTTGGGTTATGGGACCCATCAAAGTTCGGAGCCTCTACCTTAATCATCCTTAAGAGGTAATCGTCTGGATCCTCACGGGGTCGCCTCTCATTGTGCCAAGGTTGTTGGGGCCTCTCATGCTCACGATAAAAGTCATTCTCCAGGTCTTCCCTATCAAGTTCAGCTCACGGAGGGGGCGCTCCTTGGACATGGTTCCTAGGTGGGGCCCTAGCTTCCTCGAGTCTATCCATACGGGTGGACAGACCATCTAACCGATCGATGATGGTATTGAGGACAGCCTCAACTTGATCCATCGGAACTTGGGGTGCCTCCCTAGGGATGTCTTGGTTGCCTTGGGAATTTGAATTCATAGGGGGAGACGAGGTTGAGGGGTCGGTCCGGTACAAGGCACCACTACGGGTGGACATGCACAATGAGGAAATGACCGACGCACGGATGATGACTATGCAATGGACTTAGGACCTAGGCTTGTAGAGACAAGTCTAAAACTTGCTCTGATACCAAATTGATGTGACACAATGATGGAGAAATGCAGCAAGTAAATATGGTCCCTTGGACTTAATTCGCAAACACAATCGTAAGACTCGAGATTTCTTGGAAATCGCCGATTCACCGTGCTCACCCGTTACCCATGGTGACTCGGTGATGTCGAGTCGAGGTGGTGGAACAAGACCCTTGCTGGTAGAGGGCCAGCAAGGCTATGGTTTTCCCTCCCGAGGGTGCGGTGCCCACGATCAAGGGCGGACCGGGTGCCTTGGGGGCACTGGGTCACTCTCTCTCTATAATCCATGGTGACCACACATAAGCTGGTAGCTCCAGGAATGAGTGCTCTCTCACCGACCAGCGGACTAGTTTCACAGATATTAAATGAACAAATAGAGAGGAGAGCAAGGGCAGAAGCTCACCTGGTTGGTTTGAAGAAACCAACCCCGTTCGGAGACGATGGGCGAGCGGGGAAGTGTGGGTTCCCCGCACACTGCGCCGATGAAGCTTGATCCCTGTTAATTAATTACAAGCACTACGCCTCATGCAGGAGGGTGGACTTGGGGTGGGGATATTTAGGTTACAACCAAACACTACCTCCGCACAGGGAGGGGCGCTAAGCCGGCCAGGCGGGGAGGGGAGATTTGCTTGATTAGCGACGATGGAGCACCCTGCCGAGTCTGCCCAGGTCCGGAACAGCAGGACAGAGAGTTGGTGTAGTCACTGCTGTGCACTCCCCCGAGCTCAGAAGTCACCGAAACTAGTGCCGAATGGTTGCTGACTGACCCTGGTACGCTGGTGAATTTTGGTGGATGGCTCCTTCGTCACCACTGGTTGGAGTGGACCCTGGAACAGGTGCCCTGCGCTCTGGTTCAGGCCGGCCCAGGGTATTGCAGCCGCTTGACGTAGGTGCCACGGCCGCTCCCGAAGTCCAATTGAGGCGGGACCAAGTCAAGGACGACCGTGGATGAGTCTTCTTCGAGTGGCCACCAGGGAGGGCACCAGACGATGTCGGGGCAGAGAACAAGAGCCCGTTGAGTGGGGATGGGTCTGGTCAGGTCCTGAGTGGCCTGATCAGCGCGCCTGGGGGAGAGAATTTGGAACGGGCAGCCCTGGACTCCGATTGAAGCTCCACCTGTGGGGTTGCATGCGGGACTGGTGCTGCTTCGACCCAGTCAAGTGTCGTGCCTTGGAGGGGAAGGGTGAGGCCGTGGAGGCTTCTGAACTGCGGCTCTGCCTTCAGGCCAAGGCCACCTCACGCAGTCGGGGGAGAATGAGTCCACCGGGCAGCAGGGATGTTGGATGCCGGCGAGACCACCTCAGCTACAAAGCTATCTTGACGATCTTTCCGACGATGTATGGTACATCTTCAGATGATGTCGTATGACTCCGTGGATGGTTCTGCAAGTCGTCCTTTCTAGTGCTACCTCCAGGTTGAGCAGAGCAAAGGGGTTGTTGGTGGAGGTAGGTTGGTGTGGGTTGGAGGGGTAGCAAGGGGGGGGTGGAAGGCTGTTGGTAGATGCTGGGGGAGGAGTGATTAGGGGTGGTGAGAGGGGAAGATCTGGGAGAGTGGAGTGCTTTAGGGGAGGTGGGGTGAAGGGGGGGGGGCGCAAATGAGTTTGGGGCTGGTGGAGGTGGTGGTCGGCCAAGGCCAAAGGGGAGGGGAGGGGGGTGATGGGGGTCGCACCAAGTGGGGGAAGGGGGGGGATTCAAATCCCCTAGGGGAAGTGAAGGGGTGTATGGGGGAGAGGAATGGGTTCTTGGGGGAGAGGGAAGGTTGCTAGGGAAGTGGGATGGGTGCTTTGGAGAATGATGGGGTGCCTAGGAAGGTGAAAGGTTGCTTGGGTTTTTGGGGTGAGTAATGGGGGAATTGAATGGACCTTGGGGAGGTGAGGGGTTGGGCTGAGGTGGGGGGTGATGTGGCAATGGGAGGAGAGAGAGGGGAGGTCGAAATGGGGAGAGAGAGGGGAGGAGAGAGAGAAGAGAGAGAGGGGGTTCGCCCCTTCTTGAGAGGGAGAGAGAGGTAGAGTGAGAGAGAGAGAGAGAGAGCACAAGGGGTTTCAATATTTAACTCAAAGTTTCATTACTTCCAAAAGGAGGGTTTGGGGCTCTATTTATAGGGAACCCCAAATTTACAAAAAGTCCCTGCTAGAAAAACTAATGACATATCTCTAGGGGGAAAGGGGCGCAGGTGGGCCAAGCCCAAGTGCTTGGGCCCAAAACCCACATGATGACCACATGACTTAGGAAAATAAACACATAACGTAGGTATTGGACTCAAATAAAAGACAAATTACATCAAAATGACTCAAGATAAAGACAAGAAGTACACCAAAGTGACCCATCAAAGTGCTGTGGAGGACTGGATGTCATGGAGCTCAAGTCTGGTCCTCGTCGAAAGGAAGGGAGGTCCCGAGCCAGAGGGAATCGTGGGTGATGCCCTCATCACGGATGGTGGTCGCTATCTATATTACCTGAAAAATGTTAGAATTGCAACTAGGTGAGCGAATCGGTCAGTAGGAATTACATCTCAAGTTCGAGCAATCTTTAAGTACATTACATGTTACGTGCAATGCAGGTATAACAATGCATGATGATCAAGTAAGAAAAATCAGGTATACAGGTATATCTATGCATGATGAACGAGTAAGAGATTAAGAACTTTATAGAGAGAGAGTATTGCATGATTTCAAGTATTTGACAAACAGGATATCAAGAACTTTATAGATGTCTATACAATTTTTCCAGCCAAGCAAGAATTCAAGTTCAAGCAAGTAAAATTCATGTTGAAGCAAGAAATATCAAGTACGTGTTCTGGAATTGACTATTTCAATCAAGCAAGTATTTTGCCCTTTTTCAGGCCACGGAAGTCAAGTATTACCCATTCTGGGCCACGCAAGTCAATTCAAGTAAGTAGTGTCACGAGAGAGTAAGTGTGGAATGTCTCAAGTCAAGCAAGTAAGTACTTCGGTGTAATACTTAAGCACCGTGATCATTCAACTCCCATGGGCACAAGTACTTTTGGGTGCTCCTCCCAGGACCAGATCGGGCCCTATATGCACATCATTTCATGTATTTCTTTTGACATCTACTCTCATTCATAGCCAATATGGAATTTCAAGGGTTGACCATTGTAGGATATGCATAAGGTAGATTGTCATGGAATGGAGTTCAAAGGCATATATCATGCATGACATGAACTAGGGTTATATCAGTATAAGTCACGAGATAGAAAATCAGAATGGAATGCTGCAACAGACACTGAATTGGCGCCCAGAGGCTGGCCAATCTTTCAAGAATTGGTGCCTGGGGGACAACCATCCTTTCTGGAATTAGTGCCTGGGGGTCAGGCATTCTTTCAAGAATTGGCGCCTAGGGAACAACCAGTCTTTCAAGTAATGGCGCCCAAGGGACAGCCAGTCTTTCAATAAATGGAGCCCAGGGGGAAGCCCATTTTTCAGTAAATGGCGCCCATGGGGCAGTGCTTCTTTCAGGAATTATATATATATATATATAAAGGGAAAATGGCGCCCTTCTAGAGAGTCTTCATTTAAATGATGACCCTCTGGAGGGTCACCATTCAAACCAATTGGCGCCCCAGGCTTGGGCGCCAATTCTTCTAGCCATATTTGCACCGGGCAGGTACATTTTAAGACTCATAACACTATTCATAATGTCAAAGTTTTGCGAAATCAGGAAGCAAGGTCATGGGTAGATAGAGAAAATTATCAGGAGTTCAGAATCATGCTCATGCAAAATTGTTGGGTTTTAGCTTCATAGATATTAATTTTCTAACGTGGTGTTTATAATTCTTTTGGAAAAGGAATTGGTGCCCCCTCAGAGAGTCTTCATTTAATTGAAGACCCTCTAGAGGGTCACTATTTAATGGAAATGGCGCCCTGGTCAGGGGCGCCCATTTCACTTGGGTCATGCCTCGCACCAGACATGTACGTTTTGAGATATAAGTTACTGTTCATGTTTTTAAAGTTTCTCGGAATCAAGAAATAAGGACATGGGCAGGTAGATAAAAATATCAGGATCACAGAATCGTACTCATGCATAGATTTTACGGTTTAGTTTCATAGATATACATTTTCTAAGCATGAGTGGTTATTAAATATGGAACTAACTACTACGGGAAACAAGTGTACCAGGGGCTATATAATATGCAAGATGGAATAACTACTGCAAAAACCAGTATGTCACGAACCATATAATATAGAAAATGTAACTGAACTACTGCTAATCATGCTTGTCAACCCTATTTAAGCTACTGTTTGATGGGATTTTTTTTATCAGGGGTCAATCAACCAGTTAGTTGAGAAACAACCAATTGATTAGTTGACCACGCAGGCGTGCCAGTCACGTGAGTGACGAGTTTATTATGCCCTCATTCTGACCCTTACGAGGCGAGAGTGAGATTCGGGTCGGGACCAACAGTTCGCCATACCATAAAGGTTATGGCGTTAATTACATCCCCCATAAGGGAGAAAACCTTTGATTAATTACCGAGATAGCAGGCCGTTCGAGGCCGAAACAATATGCGAAAGGATAGACGTGATGAGGTCACATGAAATGATTTTATCTATCGTGCAGGAGAGGCATGGCCCATTAAGTTGGAGACCCTTGATACGTGGCAGAGGACATAGGTCCGAAGACCACCGTCGCGCATAGCAAAGATTTTCGATCGGGCATAACTCGGTCTTCCGTCAATGCCATTTGATATACCCGAGGGTCTATGTGAGCATACATGCATGATATTTATGGCAATGCTAAGCATGGCAATAGAGTTATGAAAGTCAACAGTGATCAATCAAATTCATTAGCCTCCACTAGGGGGGATGAAAATGGTAACATAAGCATGACGACGAAAGCAAAGCGCTAACGGACATGATAGTAAAAGCATGATAACGAGGTGGTCCGGACTTGAACAGCCCTTTCCTTACTCAGTTTATTATCGATTAGGGTTATTAATCCCGACCATGGGAGGCGAGGATCGCTCCGAGGGCGAGTGAGTGATTAGAACACTACAATGTTTCAAAACCGACGCGACCGTGCGTAGGGATAAGTTTCCCCGGCGTGGCCAAGCGTAGGTAAATGGTCTTAATAAGGCGCGGCCACAACAATTGTTAATATGGCGAGGTAGGCTTGGGGCGCGTCGGTTTAGGGTGCGCCGGGAACGTGCCGTTTGAAAATGAAATTTTATGAGTGTGAAGTCATTCCGGCGTGGGGGGGTACCGCGCCGTATTAAGGCGCGCCGGATTGGAACCGCGCCATTTTAGCTAATTTCTGATGAATTTTGAAACTATTTAAGTTTGTTAAGATGTTGTTGAGAGTTTTGAAGTTAATTGGGGTGATTGCTCGTTTAATTGGAGTCCAGAGCTCCCCGAGGGCAAAGTTATGAGCTAATGTGAGGTTCATAATCGAGTACTAAGATTTATTTCTTAAGAACCAGTGTTTTATTGAAACCATTCCGCATAAGTGATATTACAAGTTGAAAGAGTTCTGCCGGAAGTTGGGCAGCATCTCCCCCATCCCTGGAGGATTGCAGGGGAGAAACGAGGTCATACTCACTCGTGGAGTAAGCCCCTAATCAGCCGGTCTACGTGGTGGCAGCCAACAAATCCCGATCGGACAGGATACCCCGAGGACTAGCCTACAAGGGGCACCATAGCTCTGCAGGTCGAAATAGATGGATAAGGTAGCTAATGACGGAAGCGACAACCCCGAGGACTGGCCTACGAGGGGTGAGCAACCTGCAGCCTGCACTGTATCCAATAGAGAGATCATTAGGGAGAGAAGCCCCGAGGACTAGCCTACTAGGAGCGCGCATCCCTTAGTCACCACAGGGTCCCGAAGGACTGTGGGTTTGGAATTGTTGGGCTGAAGCCCCTATTGTTGTTAGCTCTATGGCCCGTGGGAAGCATCCATCACCCAGAGGTGGAGTTCCCTTGACCCATTGGCAGTTCTATGAAACGGTAGGGAATATCCCCCTCCCCGGATGACTAAGATAAAACCAAAGGAACTCGAATGGTTCAGTGGCTGCAAACCACAAACGAGAGGAATGAGGGTATTCGGCATAGACAGATTACCGGCCACAGGGTTAAGGTTCTGATGCTCACAAGATAGGACTAACATTCCCGGAGGAATAGATAATTAGAAGTCACAAAGAGGGATAGTTGGTACATAGATAAGATGATCCGACTACATACGCATATGCACGAGTGACTGGAATGCAGTAATCACAGGACGGATCCCACTATTCTAGAGGTGACCCCTGCCTTCTCTGAGCAACAAAGCAATGCAGAGAGGGAGGGAAGTCAAGATCAGACCTCAAAATAGAGCGGGAGGTGGCACGTGCACAGGCACACCTCCCCTGAGGTTTGCAGGAACCATCGAATGAGACACAGACGCTGCGTGGATGGGAAGGACCCGGGGAGGGGTCATTTCTGTAGCCCATGGTGTCTTAGGGCATATTCAGAGTCGGAGAAGCCGGAATCGGAAATCAGTTGCTGGAGGAAACTGACATATACACCGACTAAGATAGAAATGAGTGAAAGAGACAAGGCGTCGAACATTCAATCCACCAGCGCATTCATGTATACATACCATCATCCCATAAACGGGGGAGACTAACACATATATTACAGATTCGGCGCCGGCATCGTGGCACAGGGACCATTTCCTAATTATGGAGAGGCTCACAGAAGGAGAACAACTCAAAAGGATGGCGAAGAAAAGGGGGGGGGGTGGTTGGCTCATATCATCGCCACCCCCCTCTCGCTTACATTCGATTGATAGGAAACAAATCGGAGGACGGACGGGAAAACGTAGACAACCCACCTGTCCTCAAAATAGAGTATCGGGCTCCCCTTTCTTCTCCGGCTCCGGAGGGCTTCAGGCAGAAGAGGGAAGATGGCGGCAAAGGATGCTCAGTGAGACCTTGCTTCACTCGCAAGGAAACCCTCTCTCCCTTGAAGGCGATTGGCTCTCCTTAATTCCCTTCTCCGAACCCCTTTCTCTTCTCTTCCTTTTTTTTTCTTTTCATCGAGCAGCCACATATATAGGAGCAAGCTCGAAGCTTAATCCGGTGTGAGGAATGGCGCGTCGGAAGGGAACCCCCCAGCTTTTGGTGCGTCGGAATAGAGGGCGCCGGATAAGGGGGCGCGTCGGGTTAGGGCGCGCCATATTAGTATCTCCCGCTCGTCGCGGGTTAGCCGGTGAGTCCGGGGATAGTTCCGGGAGTCGCCGTGGACATTCATCTTGTCGCCGTTCTTCGAAACCTTGATGGGAAGCCTTATCAAAGCTCTCAGGATGACGTATGGCCCTTCTCGGAACCTCGAGTGTCTTTCATTTGAACACGCGGGTTTTCCACTGACACGGCTTTCGGCACTACGATCCGTGCCGCTAGCTCGGTCTGGCTTGTGTTCAGAGCTTCTTGGAGGGTGGGATAACACCCGGGATAGTTCCGCCCAGGTCGGGTGATCATTTGGCCACTAATGGGCCCAACTTGGTGAGAAGCCATACCCGTGCCGGGTAGCCGGGATCTTCTTCCGATAGAGCCCTCGGTCCTCCATTTTGAAGAGCCAAGGGCATTCTTCCATCTCAGGAGAGTTTTTCATGGGGTGGCGGGCCACTGGGTAGACCATTATCCTTGGTCAGACGACGGGTGTAGTGTATGCGGCACGACGAAGTTGATGCCGATTCATTGGGCAGGCTTGGTCGCACTGCCGGTTGGTTGTGAATTCATCTCGATTCTCCTAAGGTGAAGTCCCCGATGTTCATACAGGGTGACCTAAGGCTCTGGCAGCTTGAGGGGGCTTCAATATGTTGATATCTATCGGCTTCTGCGCTTCAGTGGGCCGTGTCATTCGTCTTTTGAGGCTTGATCGCCGCGAGTCACATTTTGAGTGCCAACAAATGCCCCCCAGCCGTGGGTGTGTGTTGCGAGCGAGGCACAAGTGTAGCAAGGCCGACAGATGAGCTTTGCCTGGAATGATCTCCTCTTCAATTGACGGAAGCTCGGAACGGCCCTTAATCCGGCACGGATGCTAATCCGACGCCGCCTGAATGCTAATACGGCGCGGGTTTAATCCGGCATGCCCCTTGGCCTTGGATGCTAATCCGGCGTGCCCTTGGGCATTGCATGTTGATCCGGCGTGCCCCTGTGTATCTGGATGCTAATCCGGTGCGGCCTGGCAGTTGGAATGAGGTTAATCCGGCGGGCCTTAAATCGGTGCGCCTTTTGGTTTGGAGGGGCGTTAATTCAGCGCGCTAAATAGCGCGCCGGATTAACATTCAAACACCCCCCTTCTACATAAGGTTTTTGCCCTTTGTTCTCTCTTCACCACTGTTCATTTGCGAGATTTCTTTCTCTCTCCTCCCTTTCTTCTCCTCCCGCGACGCCGAGTGAGCTGAGGGCGTGGGCGAGTTTCCCAGGGTTGAGTGGAGTGTTGTTCATTTGGGTTTTAAACCCATTCTTTGGGACCCGGGAGGCTTCTAGTAGGGCTTGCCCTCGGAGCTACTCCCCAGGGTATCTCGTTTGGCCTCAGTGTGATGTCGATGGCTGCTTTTAGGGACCGTTCCCTTGGTGGACGTGTTTCCGCTTTTCTTTGGCAATCTCCCGTGCTGGGGAGACTCTGCCGAAATTTTGTCAGAAATTTGTCTCGATCAATTGTTTTCTAACTTTGTTTATTCTTTGATGCACCTTCTTACAGATGGCATCTGGCTCTTCCTCTTCTGCTTCTCGTGCCGTGGTGACGTGGGAGAATGTCCATTCCCTTGATCGGGGGCACGATCAGCTTGCTGTAGTCGCAGAGTCCTCGGATTCGGAGACCGACACTATGGACACTAGCCATCTCCTCATCCTCGGAGGTGATTCTTTTCATTATGACCGGGAGGGCACTGTCAGGAGGGATCACCCCAAGGATAAGCATTTGATGTCCTTCCTTAGGCGCTTCAACCTTCAGGGGAAGTGAGACGTGTTCCTCATCCGCAAAGCTGAGCAAGCCTTGCTAGTGGAGAGGGACAGTTTGACAGACTGTGTTGTGCGGGGAAGGCCTATTTATCTTTTCGGAGAGGATAGGAAATGGAGCGTCGTGCTTGGACTGCAAGATCTGGCTCCAGAAGATGGGCTGCTGACTAGGGCCCCTGAATTTGTGCCTGCTCGGTGGAATGATTCCGCAGGCAGGGTAGATCGGGAGAAGCCGATCTTTGGCTTGTTTCTTGCCCCGTTGAAATGGGGGTATAGAGAAGAATCTTTTTTGATGGACTACCTAGCGGTCCGCTTTAAGCATCAGATATCCGTGGGGTGGTTTGCCGAGCTGAGGGCCACCGATGGCCACGCATTCAGACCTGGAGCGGTGGAGTTCACAGATTATGTGCTACAGCACTACGCTCCCATCCTGACCAGGGCCGGCGTCTATCACAGCGTGTACGCCTCAAGGTACCGCTACCCCATCTCCCGAGGCTTATGCTGTGGCATGATCGAAGTATTCTGCCCCAAGTACAACACTTTTTATACTTCGGAAGGAGAAACTTCTTTGGATTTATGGAGCCTCTCACAGCTTAGCGATCTACCCATCGACGGAGAGCCGTACGAGGAAGTCTGCTAGCCTGATTGGCTGAAGGATCAGACCGACGGTGAGGGTCGGTATTTGGCAGGTTACGCCTATCGTTATCTGATGAAGGCGTACCGCACACTTTGCCACTCGTCACATGACACGAGGGAGGCTCGGAAGCCGAGTGAGAAGCGGAGGGTGCGGATGGGCACTTGGCTCCAACATTTCTTTGGCGGGAAGAAGAAGTACGAAGACTTCCCCGCAGTAGCGCCGATGGCTCCGAAGAGGAAGAAGAGGGTCTGGCACCAAGACGCTGCATCATCGTCTTCAAGGGGAGGGTAGAGGGAGAACCCAAACCCCACTGGTGTTGACGCAGTCACCCACTGTGCTGCGTATCTAGTTTATTGGATTTGTTCTTTCGCGCTCCCGCAAGGCGACGAGAGCGTGATCAGAGCGGAAGCCATCTATCCCGCCTATCTCATGGCTTGGGACACGAAGCTATCCCTTTACCCAGTGGCTCTGTGTCTCACTTATAAGATGCTGGGAGATCTTCACAAGATGCGTCTCCCTAGGAATATGTGGATGGTTGGTCCGTTACACTTCTTCAATGCTTGGGTCTGTACCCTGTTCCCAGAGGCTGCTCCTCGGGCATTGCAGTTAGCTTATCTTATCCCGCAGATGATAGAGTTTGAGAGTGCTGAACCAGCCTCACTAGCGGAGCAGCTTTTTGCCATTCGGGGCAAGCTGACCCAGATTCCCACGGATTCACCCGGGGTTCTTCACTTTTGGAGTTTAGCTGCTCATTCCAGTCCGTTGGTGAACAGGATAAGGAAGTGCAAGCTCTTTGAGACAGAGGAATATATCCATCCGATCTCCGGGGCCAAGTGCACAAGGCCCATTCTGGAGCAAGAGCTGGTTGATTGGGTGCTGGCTATCAGACCAAGCGTCCTTGTATTCTGGAAGAGTGGCATTCTGTGGCTGGATCCGTATTATCCATTCCGCTTCAGTCAGAACTTTGGCTACGACCAGCACATTCCTCATTCCTCTTCACAATTTGCGTTGCCAAACAGGCACAGAGCCGGGCAAGTTTCAAATGATGATGCCCGGATATGGTGGGACTTCTTCCATCACCGAGAAGATGTATCTTTCAGGGTGCTGACCCCTGCTCGCTTTCCCCGCGTCACCCTTGAGTATATCAAGTGGTGGAATGCGCGGACGGGATTTTACAGGAGCTCCTGCCGAGAGTGCTGGGCTGTTGCGGAGCACCGATTTTTGGATTCCCAGCCGGAGCCAACCCTTGACATTGAGCCCTCTTACTTGAAGAAGCTGAAGTCCTGGACCAACATAGAGGTGAGGGCTTATCTGGAAGCCCGAAAAGCTGTGAAGAGCCGTTCGTCCAAAGTTGATCCGAAATTGCCTGCAATCGGAAGGGACGATTTCTAAAGACGCTTGGGGGATTATGCCGCGTAAGCAGCGAGAGGGTGGTTCTTCAGCAACTCTCTCTGCCAGTGGAAGAGCCCATCTCGGTCGTATCCGACTGGTGTCCCGAAGATGATAGATTGCATCCTTATCAGACTTTCATCCGTAGGGAGGATAGGCGCGATGCTTTATATGACAACACCCCTTGGCTGTTCATGCTTCTTCGCTCGCACGGGCTTTCAGTGGGTGGCCCCAGCGAAGCCATTCTGGACCGGCCCCTTCATATTTCATTCAAATATGCTGATGGATGGGGGCTGGACAATCTGAGCTTGTATTATCACATGTCTTCTCGTGGCCACACGGACTTGGCGTTGTTGGCCGATCAGAGTGAGAGGATAGGAGACTTGTGTTGGCTTATTCGCGAGGCGGCTTCGAGGGACAAAGTGCCATCGTTGTTTTATTGGCCTCTCTTCCCCTTCTACACGGGGCCGACAAGTATGTTCTATTTCTTTATTCCGGCCCTTCGGCCAGCATTCTTTTCTTCGTTGCAGCATATATCATTCTCACCTTCATGCGTATGCAGTCCGACCCACTTTGGAGGAGACTCGGCACTTTAGGGAGCTAATAATAAAAGCTCAGAAGCCGGCGTATTTCGAGACTCTCGAGCCGGCCCCGACCACGACACCACTACCCCCTGGTGACTCGCGGAAGCGAACCAGATCCCAATTGAGGGAGGCTATTGGGAAGGCCAAAGCGGCAGTGCCCCGAGTGACACGGGCACACCGGAAGAAGGCTGCAGAAAAGGAACCAGCAATCGTTCTTCCTTCAGTTGTATCCTTTGAAGAGTTCAAGGCTTCTCGTGCGTAGGAGCCTGAACCTGAAGGTAAGCTCTTCATTCTTTTGTAGTTCATTTGCTTATTCTAGCCACTTCGGCTAATCCTTCTTAGCAGTTGCCGACACAGTTGCTGCGATCGTCGGGCTAGAGGCGGCAGCAGGTACCGTGACTGGAGAAGGGGCAGAGGAGGTCCCCATAGCTCCCGTGGAGAGGGATCTACCCTCTCCGACGCCCAGGCAGGAGATGGAAGGTAATTTGCAATTTATTCATGGGGACTCTACGAACCACCATGTCTTCAGTTGGCTTGACTGCTTCTTGCCTTAAATTTCAGTCGAGATGCAACCGACATTGCTTCCCGAAGCCAGGGCTGTGGAGGAAACTACCGCAGGGGAGCAAGGCGACCTTGTCCCTGAGATTCATTCGACTGACGCTCCTAGTGTGGAGTTGATGAAGGAAGCCCTCGCTGAGGGTGATGTCCTTTCCATCAAGACGTCTGCTCCGATGGTGGGGCACCCAGAAAGAGCATAGGACTCTTCTTCCTGTGAGCAAGTTGATTACGGTGGCGGCTCCAGTGACGAGGAGTTCCCACCGGTGGATACAGATATCGAGGATGCTGGGGCATCTTCGGCTTACGAAAGTGATCATATAACCTTCATCACACCCCGGTTGGCATGGAGTGGTCCCGGGCCGTCAGGATCACTTGTGAGTGAAGGGGCTGGAGCCATAGAGGCCGCCCTTGGAGGCTTGAGCTTAGTGCCGGTTGAGGTGAGGAATCTCCTACTATCTGCAGTTTATTGCTTTTCCCTCCTTTGTATGTTAGCTGTTGGATATATATATCTCTGGTGCATACTGAGGTAGTGCTGCCGACCATAACGGTGCAGATACCTCTCTCGACTTTAGGTGCAGGTCACCCAACTTTTCTGCCAGTCTTGTGGCCTATCGCCCTGTGATACCCTAAAGACTATGCGGCAGCAGTGGGTCCAGAAGGACCTGGCGCACTTGTGAGGACCGACGAGTCTGCGACAGTCGTGGAACCTCAGCCACTTGAAGCCGCACGACAGTTGGCCCTGGAAAAAAGTGGCCCTCCCGAGGTCGAGGCGGGAGAAATTGTTGAAGAAGAAACCGAGAGTTCAGGGGCCTTGGCTCTTATTGCCAAAACTGGCCATATGGAGGTCGGCCAGGCTGGGGGCGAGGGGCAGGTATCCTTGGCCACTGATGTTTCTGTTGCAGCTCCATCCCAAGAGGCTAGCAGGGAGGTTGCCATCATCGAGACTCCGGCCATCGCATCAGCTACTGCAGTCGGTCCTAGTGCAAGTGCATTGTAGATCATGCCGTCGTCATCTTCTGGGACGAGCGACGACATCTGGGCCGCCATGGATAGCAGAGTGGAGTTTGAGCTTCCCGAGACATCACCACTCGGCCTCCAATCGTCGAGCGACCTCGTATGGAAATTCTTAGGGACCCTTCAACAGACCATAGCGGCCAGCAGAGATTTGACTTATGTTCAGCTGAGGGGCTTGGCAGAGCACCTGTCCCGCTCACTGTTGGCTTTTGGCTGCCCCATGGATGATTGGACTCCACGGGTAATTCTGTTGTTGAAGTATGTGAACAGGCAAGAGTTTCTAGGCCGGGAAGTAGCTGATCAGCTGACGGCCATAGCATTGGAACGGGCTGATTGCCGAATCGCTCTCGTCTCTCTGAGAGGGACTGCGGCGCAGATGAGGGATGCAGCTAGCACCTCTTTGCAGCGCTAAACTTTTCTTGTGGCCCGGATAGCAGAGCTGCAGGCCGAACTTTCAAGGGCAGAGGCTGAGCTTTAAGAAATCGAGCGTCTGGAAGTCCATAGGGAAGAGGAAGCAGAAATGGCCGAAGGACAAGCCGCTTCCCTTGAAGAAAAACTATCCCAGCTGGAGGCCGCCGAATTTTGACTGCAAGAGCTGACCCGCCATCCTTCGTTGGGTATTCCAGAGCTGAAGGACATCTTCCGTCGCCTGCTGCCATAGTCCTTTCTATTTGCCCTTTTCATTTAGTGGGCTTTATGTGCCCCGGGGTATGCCCCGAGTAACATGTATCTTGCTCCCTCATAGGAATGAAACATCTTTATTTGTAGCTAAATGATGACTTCATCCATTATTCATTTTTTTTACTCTTTTTCTCTTTTCTTTTTTATTCGCCAGTTAACTTAGTCCGAGTATATAAGTCACTAGGGCAGGAGAGCGCTCACGCCTTCAGCGAAGGGGTGAGGTGTTCGCTCCACCGCGTTGTAACTATTCTCGGGGCCAAGCAATGGCGAATGTAGGCCGAAAGTCCGAAGAACCAAAAGTGTAGGGACCCCCTAGGGCCAAAAAATAGGGTTAGGAGGCTTGTCGGTCAAACTCGCCGATGGTGACGGAAACTGAGGGTAGGGTTTATTCATCGACGTAGGTTAAATGCCGAAGCAAAGAGAGCTTATTGGTCAACGAGGACAAAGAGCCCAGGCTAAAGGGGTGTTGACCCGCCCTACAGATGGTGACAAAGGTCAGAAGGAGACCGACCGATCTTGCCGATGGTGACAAGGGCCAAAAGTAGGTCGACCGATCTTGCCGATGATGACATGGGTCGCAGGTAGGCTGACCGATCTCGCCGATGATGACAAGGGTCAGAAGGAGGTTGACCGATCTTGCCGATGGTCCGAGGGGTCAGGGGGAGGTCGACCGATCTTGCCGATGATGACAAGGGTCGCAAGGAGGTTGACCGATCTTGCCGATGGTGACAAGGGTCAGAAGGAAGTTGACCGATCTCGCCGATGATGCCGAGGGTCGCAAGGAGGCTGACCGATCTTATCGATGGTGACAAGGGTCAGAGGTAAGTTGACCGATCTCGCCGATGATGACGAGGGTCAGGGGGAGGCTGACTGATCTTGATGATGGTAACAAGGGTCAGAGGTAAGTTGACCGATCTCGCCGATGATGACGAGGGTCAGGGGAGGCTGATTGATCTTGCCGATGGTGACAAGGGTCAGAAGCAAGTTGACCGATCTTGCCAATGATGACAAGGGTCAGGGAGAGGTCGAACGATCTTGCCGATGATGACAAGGGTCGCAAGAAGGTTGACCGATCATGCCGATGGTGACAAGGGTCAGAAGGAAGTTGATCGATCTCACCGATGATGATGAGGGTCGCAAAGGGGCTGACTGATCTTGCCGATGATGACAAGGGTCAGAAGTAAGTTGACCGATCTCGCCGATGATGACGAGGGTCGCAAGGCGGCTGACTGATCTTGCCGATGATGACAAGGGTCAGAAGTAAGTTGACCGATCTCGCCGATGATGACGAGGGTCGCAAGGAGGCTGAACGATCTTGCAGATGATGACAAGGGTCAGAAGGAGGTTGACTGATCTCGCCGATGATGACGAGGGTCAGGGGGAGGTTGACCGATCTCTTCGATGATGACAAGGGTCAGAAGGAGGTTGACCGATCTCGCCGATGATGACGAGGGTCGCAAGGAGGTTGACCGATCTTACCGATGGTGACAAGGGTCAGAAGAATATCGATCGATCTTGCCGATGATGACAAGGGTGGTAAGGAGGCTGACCGATCTTACCGATGATGACAAGGGTCAGAAGGAGGTTGACCGATCTCGTCAATGATGACAAGGGTCAGAATGAAGTTGGCCGATCTCACCGATGATGATGAGGGTCGCAAGGAGGCTGACCGATCTTGCCGATGGTGACAAGGGCCAGAAGTATATTTGGAACTTTTAAAACGTCACTTTACTGACTTAAGCGCCCTTTCGGGTTTTCACCGAAGCCAGCCCCCTCTTGCTTTTGCCCACGCACCCTTTCGGGTTTTCACATGGCGGGGTACCCTATTTTGCCTGCGACGCCCTTTCAGATTTTCACCACAGCCGGGCTGTAGCCATTTTTTCCCTTGTCCTGATGTAGGAACAAGTCTGGCGGGGCACCTCTATTTTAAGCCCCATTCATTCATTCTTTTTTTTTATTCACGGAGTGAATCCGGGACGAGCGTGAGCTCGCTTGTTGATAGCGGGTGAGGAACCCGCGTTAATGAGGCGTCGACTAGCCTTGCCGATGATGGCAAGGGCCAATCACAGGTTTGTTCATCGACACTGGTTTGAATGTCGAAGCAAGAGTAGATTCATTAACAAGGATGGAAGGTCCAAGTCAAGGGAATATCGACCGATCTTGCCAATGGCGGCAAGGGCCGAGTGAGACTCGTTCATTGCTATTGAATAAATGCCGTAGCAAAGGATAGGTTTATTAACAAAAATGTAAGGTCCAAGTTAAGAGAAGACGTTGGCTGATCTTGTCAGCGGCGGCAAGAGCAGGCCACCAGCTTATTCATCGACATTGGTTAAATGTCGAAGGAAAAGATGGGTTTGTTAACGCGGACGTAAGGTCCAAGTTATGAGAAAAAGGGTCGATCGGCCTTGCCGATGATGGCGAGGGTCGATAGCGGGTTTACTTATTGACCTTGGTTAAGTGTTCGAAGCAAGGGATTATTTTATTCATTAATGAGGACGGGAGGTCCAAGTTAAGGGAATGAGTTGACCGGTCTTGCCGATGATGGCAAGGGTCGGAAGGAAAGATTTCTGATAAGGTTTGGGATGATCACCCTTTTCAGAGTTTCATTGGGACGGGGTGAAAAGGAACTTTAAGTTACCACATTACTGACTTAAGCGCCCTTTCGGGTTTTCGCCGAAGCCAGCCCCCTCTTACTTTTGCCCACGCGCCCTTTCGGGTTTTCACGTGGCGGGGTACCCGATTTTGCCTGTGGCGCCCTTTCGAGTTTTTACCATAGCCGGGCTGTAGCCATTTTTGCCCTTGTCCTGATGTAGGAACAAGTCTGGTGGGGCACCTCTATTTTAAGCCCCATTCATTCATTCATTTTTTTATTCTCATTTTTTTTGAACTCGTATCACGGAAGGATGTTGAGAAAGTTGACTAGGGCACGAGGCCTTGCGCCGATGAAAAGGCTTATTCGTCAGCAAGAAGGTAATGCTTAACGTAAAGGATAGACTCTATGTCGATTCGGGCGTAAGGCCCGCAATGGGAATGTGGTAAAAGGGTCGGCTAGGACACGAAGTCTTGCGCCGATAAGAAGGGTTTATTCGTCAGCAAGAAGGTAATGCTTAACGCAAAGGATAGATCTGTGCTGATTCGGGCGTAAGACCCGCAATGGCGATGTTGTAGAAGGGTCGGCTAGGACACGAAGTCTTATGCCTAGCAGAAGGGATTATTCGTCAGCAAGAAGGTAATGCTAACGCAAAGGATAGATTTATGCCGATTCGGGAGTAAGGCCCACAATGGCATTGTGGTAAAAGGGGCGGCTAGGACACGAAGTCTTGCGCCGATAAGAAGGGTTTATTTGTTAGCAAGAAGGTAATGCTGACGCAAGGGATGGATTTGTGCCGATTCGGGCGGAAGGCCCGCAATGGCAATGTTGTTTTATATATCATTGTATACATATATATATATATATATATTAGAGCTCGACCAGGACGGAGTGCCACTAGGCCAAGGCGGATAGAGCTCAGCCAGGGCAGAGTGCCACTAGACTAAGGTAGGTAGAACTTAGTTACGGCGGAGTGCCACTAGACTAAGGTAGGTAGAACTTAGCTAGGGTGAAGTGCCACTAGACTAAGGTAGGTAGAACTTAGCTAGGGCGGAGTGCCACTAGACTAAGGTGGGTAGAACTTAGCTAGGGCGGAGTGCCACTAGACTAAGGCAGGTGGGACTTAGCCAGGGCGGAGCGCCATTAGACTAAGGTAGGTGGGACTTAGCTAGGGCGGAGCGCCACTAGACTAAGGTAGGTAGAGCTCGGTCAGGGCAGAATGCCACTAGACCAAGGTAGGTAGAGCTCGGTCAGGGCGGAATGCCACTAGACCAAGGTAGGTAGAACTTGGCTAAGACGGAGTGCCACTAGGCCAAGGTGGATAGAGCTCAGCCAGGGCGGAGTGCCACTAGACTAAGGTAGGTAGAACTTAGTTAGGGCGGAGTGCAACTAGACTAAGGTAGGTAGAACTTAGCTAGGGCGGAGCGCCACTAGACTAAGGTAAGTAGAGCTTGGTCAGGGCGGAATGCCACTAGACCAAGGTAGATAGAGCTCAGTCAGGGTGGAATGTCACTAGACCAAGGTAGGTATAGATCATTCTGGGAATGTCGGTTGAACTGTGTGATACAGCTTCATATGTTTTCCATTAAGGGGAGAGAACTGGAGGACTCCTTTGTGATCTACAAGGACGTACGCACCCCCTTCATATACTCGGCGGACGACATACGGTCCGACCCAGTTTTCAACCAACTTCCCTTTGGGATTGGAGGCCATCACTTCTCTTCTTTTGACCATCACTAGGTCACCTTTCTTGAACTCTCGACCTTTGACCAACTTGTCAAAAGCGCGGGCCATGCGAGCTTGGTAGAGTTGAATATTTTGTTGCGCGCGGAGACACTTTCCTTCGAGCTCGGCAAGCTCTTCTAGTCTTCTTTCTATATTGGTCTGTTCACTACTGACCAAACCATGCTGGATGGCAACTTGTAGCGAGGGGACCTCCAATTCAATCGGCACCGCAGCCTCTGACCCATATACGAGGGAGAACGACGAACAGCCAGTTGGAGTTTTATAGACCGTACGATAGGCCCAAAGCGCTTCGTACATCCTTTCTTCCTAGTCCTTTTTATTAGACTTGACAGTCTTTGCCAGTAGCGTGCATAGTGTTTTATTGAAGGCTTCTGTAAGTCCATTGGCCTGAGGGTTGTAGGGGGATGAAGTCCTCCAGTCAATCTTGTATTTATCAGCCAGCCGATAAACCTTCTGGTTTCTGAAATGGCTACCATTATCAGAGATAATTCGGCTGGGAACCCCGAACCAGAATATTATATTTTGTCGGAAGAATCTTGCGACCAATTCTCCCATTACATCTCTTTGCGCAACTACTTCCGCCCATCTGGAGAAGTAATTTGTGGCTGCTAAGATATATCTTCATCCTGACGAAGATGCTGGCAGCGGCCCCACCACGTCCGTGCCCCATTGGGCGAACGGCCAACTTGGCTGGGTGGGATGTAGCAGCACCGGTGGTCTTCTGGACACGTTGGCGTGCTCCTGGCATTTTTGGCAAGCTTTGGCAAACTTGCAGCAATCATCAAACATGGAGGGCCAATAATAGCCCAATTTTT
This sequence comes from Amorphophallus konjac, assembly GCA_022559845.1. Lineage (NCBI taxonomy): Eukaryota > Viridiplantae > Streptophyta > Magnoliopsida > Alismatales > Araceae > Amorphophallus > Amorphophallus konjac. The sequence continues at coordinate 226,851,362 of CM040121.1, read as the reverse complement.
TTATCTCAATTTTCATCTTCGACCCAGCCTGGTGCGCCCCAGCTGACCCGGCGTGGACTTCTCGCATTACCTGCCCGGCTTCTACTGGAGACAAGCGGTGGAGCAGAACTTTCCTTCGGGCATCGGCCATTATTCGAAACAAGGTTCCACTTCTCATCTCATAAGAGTTTTTGATCCTTAGAAGCTTCATTCTTTGTTCTTTTTCTTTTGGAAGCTGTTGGCACTGGAACCAACGCAGAAGGTGCTCCCGCCAGTCGGGCTGCTGAACTTCTTCTACAGCTGTCGCCTCATTCTCTTGTTCATCAGCCAGAACCTCCGTCATGTTGGGGACATGCCGACGGTTGATTACGGCTATATTTAAGCTTGTATCTGGCGAGATTGCCAAAGAACTAGCCAGCTTTGCGAGGGTGTCCGCTTGAGCATTCTGTCCTCGGTTAATATGCTTGATTTTCATGAAATAGAATCGCGCCATCAGGTGGAGGGCCAGTTGATAATAAGGGAGGAGTTCTTACTTCCGCACATCGAACTCTCCTTCTAGCTGTTTTATGACCAGCATAGAATCTTCGAATGCTTCCAACATCTGGATTTCCATAGACATAGCAATCTGCAGCCTGATTATTGGGCTTCATCTTCGTCCCAATAAAAGGGAACATCTTTCACCATCAGCTTGTGAAAGGGCTGGCATCACCCTGACAAATTGGATATGAACCACCGGATGTAAGCCAGGTGGCCTTGAAGAGATATCAGCTTGGAGAGGTTCCTTGGTGAGGGTAACTCCTGAATTGCCTTGATATTTGCGAGGTCTATTTCAATTCTCCGGTATGGTAGACTACTCCGAACACGCACTTCATAGGGTTCATTTTCAATTCATACTACCTTAGCCTCTGAAAGACTACTCGGAGGTCCTGCAGATGGTCTTCCTTCTTTTTGGTTTTGATCACCAGGTCATCTATGTAGCACTCGACCTTATGGTAGAGCAGCTCATCAAATATTCTAGTCATCGCCCGCTGATAGGTGGCACTGGCGTTCTTTAATCCAAACGACATCCTCTTGTAGTGGTAAATGCCCTTGGGAGTTCAGAAGGCAGTGTGGATCCGGTCATGCTCCGCGATCCATATTTGGTTATAGCCGGACGACCCATCCATGAATGATAGGGCCTCATGACCGGTTATTGCATCTATCATGACCTCCGTTATTGGCACCGGAAAGTCATCTTTGGGGTAGGCTTTATTCAGATCTCGAAAGTCAACACATATCTGAATCTGTCCATTCTTTTTCTTCACGGGCACAATATTGGCTAGCCATGTGGTATACTGACTTTCTTTAACGAAACCCACATCAATGAGCTTGTCCACCTCTTTGCATTTTTGAGTGATGAGCTCTGGCCTCATGCGCCGTGGCGGCTGCTTCATCGGTTCGGCTTCAGGGCTTATTGCTAGCTCATGTTGTGAGACTGCGGGGCTCAGTCCTGGCATCTCCTTGTAGGCCCAGGCAAAGCAATCCCAGTATTCTTGTAGTAGCTGGATGTACAACTTCTATTCTTCAGTAGATAGTTGGGTGCTGAGGAAGGTCGGCCTATGGTCATCCTCATCTCCCAGGTTGACTTCTATCAGTTCATCAACTGTGGCTTGGCCTCCATCTTCTATTTCCGGGGGTGCCGGCTGAAGGTCGATGAAGTCTGGAATCTCATCTTCAAGGTCAAGGACCTCGATCTCTTCATTTGATTCTGCTTGAACTTCATTAAGGATCTCCGCCTCGGCAAGAAGCGGCTATGTGGATAGTTTCACCAGCGAACCCATTGCCGTCGCAGCTTTGAGGGGTGAATTAATTGCTTCATCCCCCCTTTGGGTTGTCATGTCCTCAGCAAGGGTGACACCTTCCCTTTTAGCAGCATGCGTCTCCTGCTCGGCTTCGATAGAAGTCCCCCCGCTTGGCATGAGTGGTGCTGGAATCATCATCAACGGAGACCCGCAAGAGGGGGACGTCCCTGTTTCTTCAATATCCTCGGCTTCGCTGCTACTGGCCGTATCAAATCTAGCTTGAGGGGCCACTTCTTCAGGATAGACTTGCTCCAAGCATCGGCAAGGAGCCATGGTCTCTGTTTCCGGGTCTCTTGATCGAGCCGGTTCGGCATATTCAGTTTCTGCTGGGTATTCATCGAAAGTTGCCCCCAACGGGTTGTCTTCAGCAGGATAGAAGGCGGAGATGGCGTCCACCTCATAGCGTCCACTGTAATAATATTCTTCAAGGGTGAAGCCCAACCCTGGATGCTGAGAAACACATCTCATTTCTTTGTCCAGATTCGTGGGATACCACATATTATGGAATGCTTCTTTGTCTTTGTGCGACTGGTTGGAGGGGATGTGCTGCTTCTGGAACATCCTGGCCATCCAACTTTTCGTGAATGCTAGACCCTAGACGGGAGCTAGCAGATTCTCTATGTCTTCGGGAAGATGACAATTAGTGTCTTCTCGGGTAGGGTGCTCCTCAGCAGTGTAGAACAAACTGCTGGGACCATCTATCTGCGTCACTTCCCAAGCTTTGAAAGGCTCGACAGTTGTATTATCGAGGCCAGGAATTGGCTTGGTAAGGCCTTCCGGGACCCTTATATGGTCATGCTACTGATCGACCTTGGCTTCATTGGCTTCGGGGTATATAGCGGGAGGTGCTAGCCTGCCCACGTCTCCAGTGACTGTGATATGAGAGACCGCCTTGGGCTTGATATATCCGCGCGGTGGTTGTGGGAACCATTTGTCGCCGGACGTGCCTTTGGGTGCCCCTGCAGGGGTCTTGGCTTTAGGGGTCCCTTGGGACCGTTCTGCATATAGATGAGCGTCTGCCAGGTGACACTCGGGCACTTCGAATGGGTGGAGATCGGCAAATATCCTCTGCTCCTTCCATTCGAGGTTGTATTTGATGCACTGGTGGTGCGTGGATGGCACCACCACATTTTCATGCAGCCAGGGGCGGCCAAGCAGTGCCTTGTACGAGGTACGGGAGTCAATGACATGAAAATGCACCTTCGTGGTAAAGTCTGCCGGAGTGAGTGTGAATTCTACTACTCCCAGCGACACTTCACACTTTTGGTTGAAGTCGGCGATACACATCTCTCCGGATTTATCGAGGCGTTAAAGTGGTGCCTCTCGTATATTCTGTATGGCAGAATGTTGACAGCTGCGCCCGGGTCGACCAGGATCCTATTCAGCTCCTATCCATTTAAGTGCCCCCTCATGTAGAGCGGCCTATTGTGGCTGATGGTAGGGAGCAACATGTCCTCCTGAGTAAAGGTCATGCTGGCCTCTGGCACTGCTTCAGCCAAGTAGGTCTCGTATTGAGCAGGCATTTGCAAAGTAGTGATAATCGCCTGTCGGGTCTCTTCACTGAGAAAGAGAATTTTCCAGACAGTGAATCTTGTCGGGCGCTTCTTCAGCAATTTGACTACACGGTTTCCTGCTCGGACATTTGACAACTTCATCTCATCTGCCCACCTAGGCTTGGAGGAGTCTTTGGTTGCGGTCCCTGAAGGCCCTGCTTCATCGGGTCCAGATTCTGCCCCCTTTTGCTTAGTGTAGTTTTCTTGTTGCCCCTCATCGGCTGCTACCGGGTAAGCTTTGTCTGCATCCAGATCTTCAGAGGACTGCTGGGACTGCGGGTAGGTGTCCCCGGTTGCAAGTTCGGCATCCTGGTGCGGCTACTTTCCCTTGGACATTTTCAAAAATTCCAGGAAGTAGTGCTACCCCTACTCTGGTTATAAAGGCCTGACGGAGGAGGGATCTGGACCCCTTTGACCTCCGGGGGAGGTATCTTGTAGGATTGCTCTCCCCTGAATATGATGTTGTGGTTAGCAGGTGGCTGGCGCCCCCATTTCCGGCCTGACCGAGTTGTATGTGCTGCGGTAGCTGCCTCAGCCCTGCTTGCCACTGTGGCGGGTGCAAAGCATATTTCTTCCTCCTCCTCTTCATCAGCCAGATTGAAGAGAGCCGAGAGAGTATTGCAGGACACAACCTGTTCTTTGTTGACCTTGGCGGCCTTTCTTTTCTTCTTCTATTTCCTTTTCTTCTTTTCTTCAGCTGGTGCTTGCCCCCAGAACAGGCTACCATCCTTATCAGATGCTGCGTCAGCTTGCCGCTCCTGCTTGAGAGAAAGCTGTTCCAGCTCTTGCCACGGGACATGATCCCGTACCAGTAAGGGTTCTAATTCAGACTGTACATATTCATCTTGCCCATTAATGTATTCTTGCAGTCGCCGGGCCTCAGGACTGATCTTCTTTACCGTTGGCAGTGGGGTCTATCTCCTCCGATTGTGTGTAGGTATCTTGATGGCTGCAGGTGAGTTGGTCCACATAGGTGCTGCCACCGAAGGGGTAGGTCGTGGTGTAATGCCACGAATATGTGCCCCCACTTTTGGACTTGGACCCGCCTTCTTCTTATTCTTTACAGGGACTTATACCTATCCCCATTGTTCTTCTATGGGCGCCAGGAAACAGAGTTCATAAGTGCGCCGAGTGCTGGCTTCAGAGATCTCCTCAGGCAGTGCCTGGTACAAAGAGACCATATTAGCTGTGGCCCTCCTTAGAGGAGCCTCATGAGGTTAAGGAGGATCGACCTTATATTCTCCCAGATCAATTTCATCTTTCTTCACCATGCCTTCAATAATATCTTTGAAGACATAGCAGTCTTCAATTGGGTGCCCCAGCATCTGGTGATAGGGGCAGAATCTTGGACTGTCCTTTCTCTTCAGGTCTTCCGGCCTCTTTGGCTCAGGCAAGGTGACCTTATCATATTGGGTTACCCAATCAAACAGAATCCTGGTCTTATCCTTTGGAAAAGAATAGGCCTTCTTCATTTTATCCCTTAGTGAGGGACCTTCTTTGCCATCTCCGGCTTTAACAGGCTGTGGGGCATCTGCCTTCTTGCCTTTATCCTTCTGTTGTTTAAATACTTTAATGTCAAGGGCATTTGCTTCTTTAGGCACCTAGCGCCGCTCTACTGCCTTGCCTTTTTGTGTAGTAGCAGCAGTTGATGCAGGGGCAGGTCTGGCCAGAAAAGCTTCGACCTCAGCCACGCAGTTGTTCAATCGGTAGAACGACTGGATCTCCATTCCTATCATCTTCTCCAGGACCTCTCTCCTGAGATTTTGTTTGCATATTTGTACAGCGTCCTCCTGATGTGGGGGCCGCTTGCATCTCATTTCGAGGTTTCTCCACCTCTTGATATAGTCAAGGGATGTTTCATCTGCCCTCTACCTTGTTGAGTAGAGTTCGACCACTATGACCTCCCTCTCTGTAACATGGAATCTTTCTCTAAACTTCATCTGCATGTCCGACCAGTCGCTGATCGACCCGACCGGGAGGCTGGAGTACCATTCAAATGCGAGCCCCGTGAGTGAGGACACGAAAAATTTCAGCAAATATGACTCGTCGGTGGCCAGGTCACCCATGACGGTCATGTAGTAGGTGACATGTTCCTTCTGGGATCCCTTCCCGTTGAACTTGTCGAATTTCGGTGGCTTGCTAATCCCAGGAGGGAGCCGTTTGGCAGCATGGTGCGGCGGGTACGGAACCCTATATGCATCAAATGCGACATAGTCACCTTCGGTTCTTTCAGCGAGCTTCAGCTCGATCATTCTCTCCACCATCATCTTGCTCATGACGGTTGGATCAACCGGTTCTGGGTAGAAATGTGCCGGCTACAGGTAGGGGGTGACCAGAGTGGTCGCCTGCGGAGGAGGACGCAATAATGGAGGTGTCTGGTGCACCTGTGGTAGTACCGACGGCATCATCGGCTGTGGTGGGCGTTGCTGAGTCGTCGCCAGGCTTGGTTCTGCCGGCTGGAGTACGGCATAATGTGGCGAAGGGTCACTCCGATTGACGGCTCCTTGTGACGATTCGCCATGCATTTCAGGCTGCCTAGAGGCCGAAGATTGCTCTGTCTTCTCCATCAGTTGTTTCTTCAGTAGCTCTATCTCTTGGCGGTACCTTTATAGTATTATTAGTACTGTCGGATCCATAGTCGCAATGCTGGGAATAGCTTCCGTCGTCTCACCGGATGCACCCTTAGGCAGAATGTCAAGCATGACATCTTCTTCTTCTTCAACTGTCACCACATTAGCGATCAAGACAGTAGGCTCATTACATTATTGGACATGGGCTAGGGTTTGCTCCCCTCTAGCTGCTGCCAACAGTTCCCTTGCAGCTTCTACCCTCCGAGTGTTCGGCCCCAGCCTCCCGGCCAATTGAGCCAGTTCGTGAGGGTCTTCTGGGAGCCTTCCGTATCGGGCGACTATACCAGCCATGTTACAGGTGAAGATCTGCATTCTTCTCCTTTGTTTATGAACCTTCCTTCTTACATGCTCCGGGAAGGTTAATCTCTCAAACACGGAGATTCTCTTTCTTTCTTCTAGCTAAGGGGCGGTCTCATCGGCCTCGACATCGAAGCCATCTTCGTAGCCATTGTCGTCGACTGACAACGCCATCCTTCTTTTATCTTCTTCTTTAACTGCCATCGGTGGGCAGTAGGCTTCTTCATCCACGGCTACTTGTAGTAGCCGTTGTTGGCCAAGCGAGGGGTTGCCTAGACCCCTGAAGTAACTCCTGACCATGCTGGTCATTTCTTCCTGCCTCAGCCCCTGATGTAGGACTGGGGATAGCTGTCGACCTCTGACAGGAGGGATATAAGCAAGTCGGGCTCGTCCGACGAGCTGCTGGAATCTTCTTTTTACCGTAGGGATGGTGGCTTGTCGGGCGCAGGCCCTAAAGCTTTCACGGCGTGGAGGGTCCACAACCGTCTCTTCTTTCTTTGGGGCCAGGGCCCTCTCCTTCTTCATTCTCATTCCGTCATCTGCAGGGCGGTGACGGGTTGGTGTGACCTAGTAGGCGGGCTGGGTCTTTTTAGGGACCCAAACCTACTTGAACTTCCTTGGCCTAGGGGCTAGCTTCTCACGGTCGTGGTGGCCGACTTCTTCTTTCTCAGCTCTCCTTCTGGAGAGGGCTTGATATGAGTTATGGACAGGTACGGTGGGGACGAGCCAATCTGGGATCGCCTGGGCGTCGCGTCCGTCTAGGAAGATGCGAAGTCCATCGATAAGCATGGACTTGTTGGATACCGAGAGGCATCCCGTAACAGTAGCAGCATTCCACCGGGAGCCTCTGCGTTGGCATCCTTCAGCATTCTTGGCAGGAATGGGGTGGGCCCCATTGGCAATGTGGTGCACCAGGCAGCTGGCGACCGGAGCAGGACTCTTGGGCGAGCCCGCGCAGCATGGAGCCTTCAAAGCTTCAATCTTCTTTGCAGCCTCCTCGGCAGGTTTCGAGGATTCCACTTGAAACATGTCAACAAAGGCTAACCCCAAGAAGTTGGGGAAGCCTACAGCAGTAGGGAATGATCCTGGGACAGTGGGCACCGCCAGGTACCCGTGCTCAGCGTGGCTGGTGACGATCGCGGGGCCGAAAGTAACAGCAGCAAGACCTGTTGATGCCATCGTGTGCCTGCCATATAAGACAAACAAACGAGCAGCAGTCTTTGGGAGGGCCTCGGGGCCCGCATATCTCGGCAAAGAGATAAAATGTGACACTGGTCCCACCGGGCGTGCCAGACTTGTTTGATGGGATTTTTTTATCAAGGGTCAATCAACCAGTTAGTTGAGAAACAACCAATTGATTAGTTGACCATGCAGGCGTGCCATTATTGGTTATGGGATGTGAGAACTATGGAACTCTACGAATATTGTTAAATATGAAGGCAGGAGAATATCCAAACATGATGTTCTCCACAAAATTATTGCTCAAGCAAAGGAAGTCATAGCCCTTTCAGGTCTCAAGGAAAAATCAAATAAAAATCAGATTATTTTGGTAGATTTTAATATTCAAGTTGCTGCTACAGATTGCCCGCGCCCAAAGCTCATAAAGTAGTTGTGTCCTCCATGGCCCTTCATCAAATTGAATACAGATGGTGCTTGTAAATCAACTGGTATTTCGGGCGGTGGTGGTGTTATACGAGACCATGCTGGAAATGCTTCTTGCATGTTCACATTTTTATGGTAACTCTAATAGCCTTATAGCAGAAGCAAGGGCATTATATGATGGTCTTCCATATCTCCACACTATCTCTGACTGGCCTGCTACCATTGAGTGTGATTCCAAGGTTTTAATTCAGACAATCACAAAGAAAATTCTCTGCCCATGGATCATACTCCCTTATGTAAGAGATATCTGGCGCATCTCCTACTCAGCTGATAATTTCTCACACATATTCAGAGAAGCCAACACAGTTGCTGACTCATTGGCATCTTTAGCATGTAGCACCAAGTGTAATTCTTTTTTTGCTTATTATGAGCTACCTAATGTTGTTAAAGGTGCAGCTCGCTTGGACAAGCTAGGAATGCCTAGCATCCGCCTGATGTAATGTCATTCTTTCTTAACTATCAATAAAATTTACATCTTAGGCTTGGATGGTGGAGTGGCTATTCCCTTTACCTTTGGTAAGGGGTGCATTCTCCCATTCAATCCTAGGCAAGGTTTTCAAAAAAAAAAAGTCACGTGAGTGACGAGTTTATTATGCGCTCATTCTGACCCTTGCGAGGCGAGAGTGAGATTCGGGTCGGGACCAGAACTCCTCCATACCATAAAGGTTATGGCGTTAATTACATCCCTTAAAAGGGAGAAAACCTTTGATTAATTACCGAGATAGCGGGCCGTTCGAGGCCGAAACAATATGCGAAAGGATAGACGTGACGAGGTCACATGAAATGATTTTATCTATCATGCAGGAGAGTCATGGCCCATTAAGTTGGAGACCCTTGATACGTGGTGGAGGACATAGGTCCAAAGACAACCATCGCGCATAGCAAAGATTTTCGATCGGGCATAACTCGGTCTTCCGTCAATGCCATTTGATATACCCGAGGGTCTATGTGAGCATACATGCATGATATTTATGGCTATGCTAAGCATGGCAATAGAGTTATGAAAGTCAACAGTGATCAATCAAATTCATTAGCCTCCACTAGGGGGGATGAAAATGGTAACATAAGCATGACGATGAAAGTAAAGCGCTAACGGACATGATAGTAAAAGCATGATAACGAGGTGGTCCGGACTTGAACAGTCCTTTCCTTACTCAATTTATTATCGATTAGGGTTATTAATCCCGACCATGGGAGGCGAGGATCGCTCCGAGGGCGAGTGAGTGATTAGAAAACTATAATGTTTCAAAACCGGCGCGACAGTGCATAGGGATAAGTTTCCCCGGTGCGACCAAGCGTAGTTAAATGGTCTTAATACGGCGCGGCCACAACAATTGTTAATACGGCGCGGTAGGCTTGGGGCGCCCCGGTTTAGGGCGCGCCGGGAACGTGCCGTTTGAAAATGAAATTTTATGAGTGTAAAGTTATTCCGGCACGGGGGGGGGGGGGGGTACCGCGCCGTATTAAGGCGCGCCGGATTGGAACCGCGCCATTTTAGCTAATTTCTGATGAATTTTGAAACTATTTAAGTTTGTTAAGATGATGTTGAGACTTTTGAAGCTAATTGGGGTGATTGCTCGTTTAATTGGAGTCCAGAGCTCCCCGAGGGTGAAGTTATGAGCTAATGCGAGGTTCATACTCGAGCACTAAGATTTATTTCTTAAGAACCAGTGTTTTATTGAAACCATTCTGCATAAGTGATATTACACGTTGAAAGAGTTCTGTCAGAAATTGGGCAGCATCTCCCCCGGCCCTGAAGGATTGCAGGGGAGAAACGAGGTCATACTCACTCGTGGAGTAAGCCCCTAATCAGCCGGTCTGCGTGGTGGCAGCCAACAAATCCCGATCGGATAGGATACCCCGAGGACTAGTCTACAAGGGGCACCATAGCTCTGCGGGTCGAAACAGATGGATAAGGCAGCTAATGACGGAAGCGACAATCCCGAGGACTGGCCTACGAGAGGTGAGCAACCTGCAGCATGCACTGTATCCAATAGAGAGACCATTAGGGAGAGAAGCCCCGAGGACTAGCCTACTAGGAGCGCGCATCCCTTAGTCACCACAGGGTCCCGAAGGACTGTGGGTTTGGAATTGTTGGGATGAAGCCCATGTTGTTGTTAGCTCTATGGCCCATGGGAAGCATCCATCACCTAGAGGTGGAGTTCCCTTGACCCATTGGCAGTTCTATGAAACGGTGGGGAATATCCCCCTCCCCGGATGACTGAGATAAAACCAAAGGAACTCGAATGGTTCAGTGGCTGCAAACCACAAACGAGAGGAATGAAGGTATTCGGCATAGACATATTACCGGCCACAGGGTTAAGGTATTGATGCTCACGAGATAGGACTAACATTCTCGGAGGAATAGACAATTAGTAGTCACAGAGAGGGATAGTTGGTACGAAGATATGATGATCCGACTACATATGCATATGCTCGAGTGACTAGAATGCAGTAATCACAAGACGGATCCCACTAATCTGGAGGTGACCCCTGCCTTCTTTGAGCAACAAATCAATGCAAAAAGGGAGGGAAGTCGAGATCAGACCTCGAAATAGAGCGGGAGGAGGCACGTGCACAAGCACACCTCCCCCGAGGTCTGCAGGAACCATCGAATGAGACACAGACGCTGCGTCGATGGGAAGGACCCGGGGAGGGGTCATTTCTGTAGCCCATGGTGTCTCAGGGCATATTCGGAGTCGGAGAAGCCGGAATCAAAAATCATGTGCGGGAGGAAACCGACATATACACCGACTAAGATAGAAATGAGTGAAAGAGACAAGGTGTCGAACATTCAATCCACCAGCGCATTCATGTATACATACCATCATCCCATAAATGGGGGAGACTAACACATATATTACAGATTCGGCGCCGGCATCGTGGCACAGCCACCATTTCCTAATTACAGAGAGATTCATAGAAGGAAAATAACTCAAAAGGATGGCGAAGAAAGGGGGGGAGGTTGGCTCATATCATCGCCATCCCCCCCCTCTCGCTTACATTTGATTGAGAGGAAACAAATCGGAGGACGGATGGGAAAACGCAGATGACCCACCTGTCCTCAAAACAGAGTATCAGGCTCCCCTTTTTTCTCCGACTCTGGAGGGCTTCAGGCAGAAGAGGGAAGACGGCGGCGAAGGATGCTCAGTGAGACCTTGCTTCACTTGCAGGGAAACCCTCTCTCCCTTGAAGGTGATTGGCTCTCCTTAATTCCCTTCTCCGAACCCCTTTCTCTTCTCTTCCTTTTTTTTTCATTTCATCGAGCAGCCACATATATAGGAGCAAGCTCGAAGCTTAATCCGGCGTGAGGAATGGCGCACCGGGAAGGGAACCCCCTAGCTTTTGGTGCGTCGGAATAGAGGGCGTCGGATAAGGGGGCACGTCGATTTAGGGCGCGCCCTATTAGTATCTCCCGCTCATCGTGGGTTAGCCGGTGAGTCTGGGGATAGTTCCGGGAGTCGTCATGGACATTCATCTTGCCGCCGTTCTTCTAAACCTTGACGGGAAGCCTTATCGAAGCTCTCAGGACGACGTATGGCCCTTCTCAGAACCTCGAGTGTCTTTCATTTGAACACGCGGGTTTTCCACTGACACGGCTTTCGGCACTACGATCTGTGCCGCTATTTCAGTCTGGCCTGTGTTCAGAGCTTCTTGGAGGGTGGGATAACACCCGGGATAGTTCCGCCCAGGCCGGGAGATGATTCGGCCACTAATGGGCCCAACATGGCGAGAAGTCATACATGTGCCGGGTAGCCAGGATCTTCTGCCGACAGAGCCCACGGTCCTCCATTTTCAAGAGCCAAGGGCATTCTTTCATCTCAGGAGAGTTTTTCATGGGGTGGCGGGCCACCGGGTAGACCGTTGTCCTTGGTTGGACAACGAGTGTAGTGTGTGCGGCACGATGGAGTTGATGTCGATTCATTGGGCAGGCTTGGTCGCACTGCCGGTTGGTTGTGAATTCATCTCGATTCTCCTTAGGTGAAGTCCCCGGTGTTCATACAGGGTGACCTGAGGCTCTGGCAGCTTGAGAGGGATTCAATATGTTGATATCTATCGGCTTCTGCGCTTCAGTGGGCCGTGTCATTCATCTTTTGAGGCTTGATCACCGCGAGTCACATTTTGAGTGCCAACAGCTACTGGTTAGGCTAGATCTTGAAAAAACCTACCTTTTTGGAGTGATACACATGGTACAGATGGTAGAATAAAGAAATCCAAGGAGGAAGCCACACGTTCTCCGCCGCAAAGCTTCAGCAGTAGGACGTAAGCTTCAGCAGCAGGACGTAGAATGTAGCAAGAAGACGTCCCTTCACGTCTTTCGAAGGAAAGAAGGGAGATATTCCCTTCTGCGGGCAATGGTGATAACGGCAGTAGCCTCTGCCTACGCTACGGAGGAAAATAATTATAGGAAATTCTATTGCCAACGTAAAAGCATGGGTTTATTGCCTTGCGGGTCTGGTTGGAGAACAAGATCTTAGATGATTGATGTCCATGGTCAGAGGATGGTGCTTTGACAGCTAAATAAGGCTGTTCGTGTCTTAGGGTGAGTTGCTGGGAATTGGCGCCCTTGCACAAGGGCGCCCATTATCTTGGTGGCCATGTTCATGTAAATGGCACCCTTGCATGAGGGCGTCCATTCTTTATGGCTTTAGACAGAACTGCAACCTTCACGTGTATATAATTGGTTAGCCTTTATGGCGTGGGATGTGGTGTGGGATGGTGGCCCCTAAAGGTAAATGGCGCCCTTGTATAGGGGCTCTATTTAGTGAATGGCGCCCTGGTAAGGGGCGCCCATTCCTTTTGGGTTGGAAAAGAGAACCCCCATTACGTATTCTCCATGTGTTGGCATTTAAGAGATGTTGGGCTTTGTATATTTATATAGTAGTCCTCACAAGGTATGTTTAAATTTTTTTTTATAAGGCATTCATGTAGGATTTATTTATTTAGGAAGAAGTTCAATTTCTTTATCATTTTATCGGGGGTGCTACACCCTCCCCCACTTAAAGGAATTTGGTCCCCAAATTCAATTGCATATACGGAGATATGGAGGGTGCGAAGTACTTACAGACTAGAATAACTCTGGAAATCTCCTTTGCATTGACTCCTCAATTTCCATGTGGCTTATTATTTTAAGCATCGGTTCCGTTGGATTTTCACCATAGGAATCATCTTATTCCTTAGAACTCGGACTTCTCGGTCGAGAATCTTCATTGGCCTTTGCTCGTAGGTAAGGTCCTTCTGTATCATCAAGTCATTGTGGTTGATGACATGGAAAGGATCGTGCACATACTTCTTCAGCATAGAAATATGGAATACATTGTGCACTTTTGATAGTTGTGGAGGCAAAGTAATGCGATAAGCCACCTCGCCTACTCTTTCCAATACTTCGAATGGATCAATAAACCTCGGTGTAAGCTTGCCCTTAACATCGAATCTTCTAATACCTCGGCCGGGAGATACCTTGAGAAAAATATGGTCTCCAACTTGAAATTCCATATCTCTTTTTCTATTGTCGGCATAAGATGTTTGACTGGACTGTGCTATCTTTAGCCTTTCTCGAATGAGGTGTATCTTCTCGGTTGAATCTCTTACCATATCTGGGCCTAGAATTTGTTTCTCACCGACTTCATCCCAGCATATTGGAGATCGGCAACTCCTGCCATAAAGTGCCTCGAAAGGTGCCATTTGGATACTGGCTTGATAGCTGTTGTTATAAGCAAACTCGGCTAGGGGTAAGTGGTCATGCTAGCTTCCGCCGAAATCTATAATACATGCTCTTAACATATCTTCAACAACTTGATTTGTCCTTTCAGTCTGACCATCTGTCTGTGGATGGAATGTAGTGCTGAAGTCGAGTTTTGTCCCCAGAGAATGTTGTAGACTTTTCCAGAAATGAGAGGTAAAGCGTGGGTCTCGGTTGGATACAATTGACACCGGGACTCCATGCAATCTAACCATCTCTTTGATATACAAAGCAGAAAGGATATCAACTGACCATCGACTCTTGATGGGCAAGAAATGAGCCGATTTAGTTAGACGGTCAATGATTACCCAAATCCCTTCGTGTCCGCCCCTAGACTTGGGCAAGCCCATGATAAAGTCCATGCCGATGTCTTCCCACTTCCACTTGGGAATATCTAGCGGACGCAATTTTCCAGTGGGTTTCTGATGTTCTGCCTTCACTTGTTGGCATGTCAGGCAGCGAGATACGAAGTCCGCCACCTCCCTTTTCATATTAGGCCACCAGAAAGTTCGTTTCAAGTCTTGGTACATCTTAGTGGCTCCAGGGTGGATCGTGTACCTCGATTGGTGAGCTTCTTCAAGAACTTTCTTCTTTAACTCGGGACAATCGGGTACATATGTCCGTTCATGAAATAGCAATCTACCATCGGGTGCCAGCCTAAAATCGGGTCTCTCGTCTAGCTTGTCCTTTATTTCCACCAGTGCAGGATCTTCTTCTTGTAGCTTCTTAATCTAAGGAAGCAAATCCGGATGTAGACTTATGTGGGATAGAGTGATACACTTGTTCGTCTCATCTGTGCTTATATTGAGTTCTGAGAATTTCTCTAACAACTTCCATTCTTGCATCATACAATTGGCCAAAATTACTCTCGGCTTCCGATTGAGGGCATCAGCTACGAAATTACCCTTACCAGGATGGTATTGTATAGTGAAGTCAAAATCCTTGAGATATTCGAGTCAACGCCTTTGCCCCATGTTCAGATCCTTTTGGGAGAATAAATTGTCATGCCCCGAGATTATGCAGGGGAAACAATCGGGAACGTGAACAGTCGACTAGTACGCCTCGAGCAAGCAATATAATCAGAGCGCCAGATAATCACACTAAAGTAATTGCACAAGTAAACTCTTCCAAATTTCGCTTTATTTCATAATGATAATATCAAAGTACACAAGATCCTTAACTCTTAACACTCTTACATCATAGACTCAAGAAAAATAGAAAATTTCAACAAGACTCGACTAGACATCTGGTACTATGGCTTCTCTCGATTCGTTTGACCTTCAATCACTCTCAGACCCGTTGCTTGTATAATTCGAATCCGATTCATAAGTACTTCCTGAAACATTTGAGAAAGTAGGTAATGAGCACACTTGCCCAGTAGGTATCTTCGTATCAACACGAAGGCAAGTTTAAGTAATTACCATTTTAGCTCTAGAGAGTAAGATAAATTATGCAAATATGGTAAAACATGTGAATAAAACCAAAGTAATAAGATACGATTATGACGAGATATGAAAATATGAATGATCAAGTATATAACAAGAATGTCAATTTGGCCTTTCCATGAACAAGAATGTAACGAGAATGTACTTTTAATAACCATGTAGGCTATACACTAGAAAGTCATGTAACAAGCAAGAAAGTACATTTTGCTTAATAGCAAGTAAAATTTACGTGGATCTTTGTTTATGTCTGTAGATTTTCACTTATTTATAAAGAAAGTACTCCAAGCGTAATGCGACGCCAGTAGTATCATACCCCCTAGTTTACAGTATGTTTTCGACAATCAGCCGAGAGGACTAGCATAGAGCCCTTGAACACAATCAGTGCTCGAACTGCATCTTCATGTATAAATCAAGCTACTTCCACGATTATAATAATAATATGGCCAATAATGTACAAGTTCAACAATAATTCCATGATAAGGTAACCAAGGTAAAGAACGTACCAATAATTGATCATGAGAATTCAAGAAAATGCATTAATAACTAGGTTATGCTATAGAAAAAATTCGATAGCATAACGGTGCATTCTTTATTTTCATAATTTATTAATGGCTTATCTGAGTCAAGATAAGTTCTAGATAATCAATGGATCATCAAGGATCCTAGGATACTCAACCCAAAGGTAAAACTATTGGTTAAACATTGAAAAAGGAGCTGGAACCATGCGGTCTAGGGCAGGGCCGCTAGGTGAAATTGGCGGTCTAGCAATAGGCCGCTAACAGACTCTGGCGGTCATACGTTAGGCCGCTAAGGTCCAGAACTCATTAAAACACCGGTAAAGTACTTTCTAGACAATTGGGTTTTTAATGGTACAACCAGCTCGGTGTCCTAGTAGGAATCCCAGGCTCGCGGAGTCTTATGGAGGCCTTGAAACAAGATTTCCTAGTCCGTTGGAAGGAATATCCAATGGAGAGGTTGTCAAGTCTAAGATAAATGTGCCTATAAGTGCAAAGTGTAACTAATGACATCATACCGAAATATGTGTCATGTACTTAAGAAAATGACTCTAGAAGAGAGAGATAGTGGTAACAACGATCAAATCATAACTAGTCCATGAATCACACAAATTTAAGTTAATTACAAAAGTATATGATTTGGTCATGAAAATAACATAAGTTAAAAATAATTCTAAGTGCATAAAGAATCATGAAATCTACCTGAATGTTCTATTAACATAACTAGGTATATGAAAATATTGCTTGAAACAGGAGTAAAACCTACTTAACTAGACTTAACATACAATAATTAGGGTTAATCTGTAATATGTTTCAGGTTAATAACATTACAGAAATCATAAAATGAAAACGGTCTAATGTAGGACCATTTCATTGGGCCAAACGTTCTATCGTACGACCGCTAGGGTTTGTGGCGGTCTACAGGAGGACCGTTTCAACCTGTGTTAATAGAAACTTAATAATAATGAAATAAAATGCTAATCTAAGATATATCATGCATGGAAATCAACATGAATAAACTTCTATAGCATGGTAGAATGAATATAGGCCTGTGCGTGGTTTTGCGTGATAACAAGAAAATTCTCCTTTTTACTTAATTAGGGCTAGTTCATGCATGAATACTATACTAGATGCATAGTCTTAATGAAACATAAAATTATCATTATACAATGCATGAAATTGACTGGAAACAGAGGACTTTTATCCCTAATGTCATGTTTAAGCTGTTCATGAGATAACCTACCTCTGGTCTTGTCCTTAAACTTTGAATTTAGGGCTGGAAGTTAACCCTAGTTCCTGCTCTTCCTGAACCGAATCAGCAACTTCGTGGCCTTCTATCTCTTGATTCCCTTTACCTATGACCACGAAATTTATAGGGTAAGAAGAGGGTACTAAAAGGAACAAATAACTCTAAAGAACATCTATCTAATTACCTCGTTTAGGGCTTCTATCCCTCTGATCAATCTGGTCCGGTCACACAGGTTCCTGAGATTCTTGTGCTGAACTAGCGGCTTTAGACGTCTCTAACTTCCTGTTGGCTTGATCTCCTAGAATGAAATTTTGAGAGTAATTAGATCTAACTAAAATGAACAAATTTTTAGAAGAAACCTACCTCTAATTCGACCTCCTTACCTTAGTTCCACGCGAGCCAAAAGTAAGCGTCGCACACGTTGGTTCTGGGATCTATTTATAGGGTTAGTTAGAGGTTTGAGGATTAGAACGACTCTAGAGTCCAATTTAGGTTTCCAATTCGATCCTCTAACATTCTAGACTCTTCTAACTAAAGGATAGCATCGATCCTAGGGGATTAGGTCATCCAAGTTCCAAGCTTTTCATGTTTTCTTCTATTCACGGAATCTGCAGAGTGTAGCGGTCTAGTGCTAGACCGTTTCTTTACCTATGCGGTCTCGCGATAGACCGTTTTTGGTCCAGGGCGCCAAATTTCAACCCAGTTCAAACTCCTTTGATATTATCCTCCTATTTATCTTATTTATTCTTTTAATTTCGTAAATACATCCATTTAAGCTTCTAGAATATGGGCCCAAGTCTTGTGGGCTTGGGTTTAGGTCCTTTTGGGCCTATTGGATTTATTTACATAGTATTGTGATTTAATAATTAGATTTAATTAACTATAATTCATTTAATAGCCTTTTGGCCTTGAATTAATTCTAGAAAAATCTTAGAAAATTTGATTATGTTTCTAGAAAATTTAAAATATTGTTTATAAAATCTTAGGGTATTAAACCCTCCCCCACTTATGAGAATTTGGTCCCCAAATTCAATATATGGATTTTACGGAGAGTGTACTTAAAGTTGAATAGCTCGGGAAATCTCTTACGCATAGCTTCTTCAGTTTCCCATGTTGCTTCATGTGGCCATGACTTGGTCCATTGGATGTTGACCATAGGAATAGTTTTATTCCGAAGTTGACGTACTTCACGTTCAATGATCTTCATTGGCTTTTGCTCATATGTCAAGTCCTTTTTAATCTCCAGGTTGTCATAAGTGATGACATGGAATGGATCAGGTACATACTTTTTGAGCATTGAGACGTGAAATACATCATGAACTTCAGATAGTTGAGGGGGTAAAGCTATCCGATACGCGACTTCACCAACCCTATCGAGATTTTTGAAGGGGCCAATGAATCTTGGAGTAAGCTTGCCTGTGATACCGAATCTTCGAATACCTCGACCTGGAGAAACCTTAAGAAATACATGGTCTCCTACTTGAAATTCCAGGTCGTGTCTTCGGTTATCAGTATATGATTTCTGTCTATCTTGAGCCATCTGGAGTCCTTCCCGAATAAGCTTTATCTTCTCGGTAGTATCCCTAATGATGTCGGGGCCGAGAAATTGCCTTTCTCCTACTTCATTCCAGCAAATAGGGGATCGGCAGCTTCTACCATACAGAGCCTCGAATGGTGCCATTTGTATACTAGCTTGGTAGCTATTATTGTATGAAAATTCCACTAGAGGCAAGTGATCGTGCCAACTTCCTCCAAAGTCAATAGCACATGCCCTGAGCATATCTTCCACCACTTGATTTATCCTTTCAGTCTGACCATCAGTTTGTGGATGGAACGCAGTGCTAAAATTAAGTCGGGTCCCTAATGAATGTTGTAGACCCTTCCAGAATTGTGATGTAAACCGAGGGTCTCGGTCAGATATAATGGTGACAGGGACACCATGTAGTTTGACAATCTCCCTCATGTATAATGCTACTAGTACATCCACAGACCATCGACTTTTGATTGGTAGAAAATGTGCAGATTTAGCCAATCGGTCTATGATTACCCATATACCATCATGTCCTCCTTTTGTCTTAAGTAAACCCATGATAAAATCCATCCCTATACTCTCTCATTTCTACTCGGGAATATTTAAGGGGTGTAATTTCCCAGCAGGCTTTAAATGTTCTGCCTTTACTTGCTGATAAGTGAGGCATCGGGACATAAAATCTGCTACCTCTCTTTTCATATTGGGCCACCAAAAGTTTCTTTTCAAATCTTGATACATCTTGGTAGCACCAGGGTGAATAGCATTCCTTGATTTGTGAGCTTCTTCCATGATCAATTTCTTAGTGTCATCATGATTCGGCACACAAATTCGATCCTTAAATAATAGTCTTCCCTCATTTGAGATAGAAAATTCTGGTCTCTGATCAATATTATCCTTAATCTCCATCAATGTAGGATCATTTTCTTGCAATTGGACTATGTCCTTGATCAATGTAGGTTGAGACCTTATATTGGTAATCATAACTCCTTCTCCTTCTCTGTCAATATCAAGATTTAAATGAGAAAAATCCTCAATAAGACATATTATACCTTTTTTGAGGCTTGCTAGAGTTGCCATTGGTTTCCTGCTAAGAGCGTCGGCTACATCATTTGCTTTCCCCAGATGATATTGGATAGTAAAGTCGAAGTCCTTGAGATACTCCAACCATCTGCGTTGTCGCATGTTTAACTCCTTCTGGGTAAAGAGGTATTTCAGACTTTTATGATCTGAAAATATGTTGAATTTCCCCCCATAAAGGTAATGTCGCCAAATCTTTAATGCGAATATAACCGCAGCTAGTTCCAGATCATGCACAAGATAATTTTATTCGTGACGCTTTAACTGCCTTAATGAATAGCAAATCACCTTTCCACTTTGCATAAGGACGCATCCTAAGACAATGCCAGACGCATCCGTATAGACTTCAAAGCCACCACTTTCTATCGGTAGCGTTAATATAGGTGCAGTGGTAAGGTGTTCTTTAAGAGTTTGAAAAGTCTCTTCACAATCCTTCGACCATATAAAAGGATTCTCCTTTCTTGTGAGTCTAGTCAAAGGAACGGCGATCTTTGAGAAATCTTTGATAAATCTTCTGTAATAACCAGCCAGACCTAGAAAAGTTCCGACTTTAGACACGGTCGTCGGCCGGCTCCTCTCCTTTTCCTTTAAGTTTTTTGACCTTCTCCAAGGTCCTTTCGCATAAATGTGCCCGTTGGACCATCTCTGCATAAGTACGGATATTCTGAGTCCCAAGTTGTTGAATAAAGCCGGGCCTCAATCCATCCATAAATCGGTTAGCTTTTAATAAGTCGGTACTAACCAAATGAGGAGCATAAGGTGCCAGCCTAAAAAATTGGAGTTCATACTCCGCCATTGACATCATGCTCTGGCGTAATGAAGCAAACTCCACAGCCTTCCTCTCCTTAACATGTTCGGAGAAGTATTTTGCTCGGAAGAGTGTAAGGAAACCTTCCCAAGTATATGGTGCGTCTGCAGGCGGTGCTAGAATTACCTTCCACCATGTACGGGCATCTTTATTGAGTTAGAACGTGGCGAGACGAACCTTCTCTTGGTCAGCACATTGCATAACCTCAAATATGCGATTCATTTCATCAATCCAATTCTCTACTTCATCTGGATTAGAGGAACCAGAAAATCGTGGAGGATTTAAGCTTTGAAAATTACGGTGTAGGTCTCCAGCTCTTGCCCCGACGCCGACTTGAGCCATATTATGTAATGCTTTGGTGAGACCTGCAACGGTTTGCTGCATACCGCCCCAGTCAACACGATGAGCCATTATGAGAGTAAGGTATTTGAGAAAGGTAACAGAGTTTTGTTAATGGAATGCGTGGAATTATCCTTAGAAACAATTCTAATTATTTATCTCATCCCAGGTTCTACCCCATTCCTCTCATAGGTAGGGAGTTTCTTTCCTAGTTTCATAGGTGTGGGTCCTTAAACCTTGTACTTAACCTATGACATGACTTCTTCCCTAGGACTTCTAGTCCTAGGCTCTAATATTACTCTAACTTCCACGCCCCGAGATTATACAGCGGAAACAATCAAGAACGTGAACAGTCGACTAGTACGCCTCGAGCAAGCAATATAATCAGAGCATCAGACAATCACACTAAAGTAATTGCACAAGTAAACTTTTCCAAACTTCACTTTATTTCATAATGATAATATCAAAGTACACAAGATCCTTAACTCTTAACACTCTTACATCATAGACTCAAGAAAAATAGAAAATTTCAATAAGACTCGACTATACATCTGGTACTATGGCCTCTCTCGATTCGTTTGACCTTCAATCACTCTCGGACCCGTTGCTTGTATAATCCGAATCTAATTCATCTGTACTTCCTGTAACATTTGAGAAAGTAGGTAATGAGCACACTTGCCCAGTAGGTATCTTCGTATCAACATGAAGGCAAGTTTAAGTAATTACCATTTTAGCTCTAGAGAGTAAGATAAATTATGAAAATACGGTAAAACATGTGAATAAAACCAAAGTAACAAGATACGATTATGACGAGATACGAGAATATGAATGATCAAGCATATAACAAGAATGTCAATTTGGCCTTTCCATGAACAAGAATGTAACGATAATGTACTTTTCATAACCATGTAGGCTATGTATTAGAAAGTCATGTAACAAGCAAGAAAGTACATTTCACTTAATAGCAAGTACTTCATGAATTAACGTGGATCTTTGTTCATATCCGTGGATTTTCACTTATTTATAAAGAAAGTACTCCCAGCGTAATGCGACGCCAGTAGCATCATACCCCATGGTTTATAGTATGTTTCCGACAATCAGCCGAGAGGACTAGCATAGAGCTCTTGAACACAATCAATGCTCGAACTGCATCTTCAAGTATAAATCAAGATACTTTCACGATTAATGTAGCCAATAATGTACAAGTTCAACAATAATTCCATGATAAGATAACCAAGGTATAGAACGTACCGATAATTGATCATGAGAATTCAAGAAAATGCATTAATAACTAGGTTATGCTATGGAGAAAATTCGGCAGCATAACGGTACATTCTTTATTTCAATAATTTATTAATGGCTTATCTGAGTCAAGATAAGTTCTAGATAATCAATGGATCATCTAGGATCATAGGATACTCAACCCAAAGGCAAAACTATGGGTTAAACATTGAAAAAGGAGCTGGAACCATGCGGTCTAGGGCAGGGCCGCTACGTGAAATTGGCGGTCTAGCAATAGGCCGCTAACAGACTCTGGCGGTCATATGTTAGGCCGCTAAGGTCCAGAACTCATTAAAACACCTGTAAAGTGCTTTCTAGACAATTGGGTTTTTAATGGTACAACCAGCTCCGCGTCCTAGTAGGAATCCCAGGCTCGTGGAGTCTTATGGAGGTCTTGAAATAAGATTTCCTAGTCCATTGGAATGAATATCCAATGGAGAGGTTATCAAGTCTAAGATAAATGTGCCTATAAGTGCAAAGTGTAACTAATGACATCATACCGGAATATGTACCATGTACTTAAGAAAATGACTCTAGAAGAGAGAGATAGTGGTAACAACGATCAAATCATAACTAGTCCATGAATCACACAATTTTAAGTTAATTACAAAAGTATATGATTTGGTCATGAAAATAACATAAGTTAAAAATAATTCTAAGCGCATAAAGAATCATGAAATCTACCTGAATGTTCTGTTAACATAACTAAGTATATGAAAATATTACTTGAAACAGGAGTAAAACCTACTTAACTAAGCTTAACATACAATAATTAGGGTTAATCTGCAATATGTTTCGGGTTAACAACATTATAAAAATCAGAAAATGAAAACGGTCTAATGTAGGACTGTTTCATTGGGCAAAACGGTCTATCATACGACCGCTAGGGTTTCTGGCGGTCTACAGGAGGACCGTTTCTTCCTATGTTAACAGAAACTCAATAATAATAAAATAAAATGCTAACCTAAGACATATCATGCATGGAAATCAACATGAATAAACTTCTATAGCATGATAGAATGAATATAGGCCAACAATATGCGTGGGTTTGGGTGATAACAAGATAATTCTCTTTTTTATTTAATTAGGGCTAGTTCATGCATGAATACTATACTAGATGTATAGTCCTAATGAAACATAAAATTCTCATTGTACAATGCATGAAATCGACTGGAAATAGAGGACTTTTATTCCTAATGTCATGTTTAAGTTGTTCATGAGATAACCTACCTCTAGTCTTGTCCTTAAACTTTGAATTTAAGGCTGGAAGTTAACCCTGGTTCCTGCTCTTCCTGAATCGAATCAGCAACTTCGTGGCCTTCTATCTCTTGATTCCCTTTACCTATGACCACGAAATTTGGAGGATAAGAAGAGGGTACTAAAAGGAACAAATAACTCTAAAGAACATCTATCTAATTACCTCGTTTAGGGCTTCTATCCCGCTGATCAATCTGGCCCGGTCGCACAGGTTCCTAAGATTCTTGTGCTGAACTAGCGATTTTAGACGTCTCTAACTTCTTGTAGGCTTGATCTCCTAAAATGAAATTTTGAGAGTAATTAGATCTAACTAAAATGAACAGATTTTTAGAAGAAACTTACCTTTAATTCGACCTCCTTATCTTAGTTCCATGCGAGCCAAAAGTAAGGGTCGCACATGTTAGTTCTGGGATCTATTTATAAGGTTAGTTAGTGTTTTGAGGATTAGAATGACTCTAGAGTCCAATTTAGGTTTCCAATTTGATCCTCTAACATTCTAGACTCTTCTAACTATGGGATAGCATCGATCCTAGGGGATTAGGTCATCCAAGTTCTAAGCTTTTCACGTTTTCTTCAATTCACGGAATCTGCAGAGTGTAGCGGTCTAGTGCTAGACCGTTTCTTTACCCATGCGGTCTCGCGATAGACCGTTTTTGGTCAAGGGAGTCGAATTTCAACCCAATTCAAACTCCTTTGATATTATCCTCCTATTTATCTTATTTATCCTTTTAATTCCGTAAATACATCCATTTAAGCTTCTAGAATATGGGCCCAAGTCTTGTGGGCTTGGGTTTAGGTCCTTTTGGGCCTATTGAATTTATTTACATAGTATTGGGCTTTAATAATTAGATTTAATTAACTATAATTTATTTAATAGCCCTTTGGCCTTGAATTAATTCTAGAAAAATATTAGAAAATCTGATTATGTTTCTAGAAAATTTAAAATATTGTTTATAAAATCTTTTGGTATTACATAAATATTTGAGGCTTTTATGATCGGAGTATATTGTGAGTTCTTCTCCGTAGAGATAGTGTCTCCAGATCTTTACGGTAAATACTACCGCGGCCAGTTCTAAGTCATGAACCGGGTAGTTCTCTCCGTGCTTCTTTAATTATCGGGAAGAGTATGCAATGACTCTCCCATCTTGCATTAATACACGCCCGAGGCCAATACCAGAAGCATTGATATATACCTCGTACTTCTCTCCTTCTATTGGTAATGATAAGACTGGAGCAGTGGTCAAGAGATCCTTCAAAACTTGGAAACTCTTCTCGCAGTCTTCATCCCACTCATAAGGCACTTCCTTGCGAGTCAATCTGGTGAGAGAGACAGCAATCTTTGAGAAGTCCTTGATGAAACGCCGGTAGTAACCAGCTAGACCCAAGAAACTCCGAATCTCTGTTGCATTTGTCGGTCGTTCCCAATTCTTCACGGCCTAGACCTTTGAAGGGTCGATAGAAATTTCGTTCTTCGAGACTACATGGCCCAAGAAGGATACTTCATCAAGCTAGAACTTACACTTGCTGAATTTGGTATACAATTTATTTTCCTTCAATATTTGCAATGCCTTCTTAAGATGTTCTTCATGGTCTTCTTCGAACTTTGAAAAAATCAAGATATCATCAATGAATACCATAATAAATTGGTCTAAGTAGGGCCTAAATATGATGTTCATTAACTGCATAAAGGCTGCAGGGGCATTTGTTAGTCCGATAGGTATAACAGTAAATTCGTAATGTCCATACCTACTTCGGAATGCAGTTTTATGAATGTCTTCTTCTTTGATCTTCAATTGGTGGTAACCAGAACGAAGATCAATCTTGGAGAAGTATGTAGCTCCAGATAATTTATCAAACAGCTCATCAATTCTTGGCAGCGGGTACTTGTTCTTGATTGTAAGGTGGTTTAGCTGTCGATAATCGATGCAAAGTCTCATTGTTCTGTCCTTCTTCCTGACGAATAGCACGGGTGCTCCCCATGGGGAAGTAGTCAGCCTGATGAAACCCTTTTTCAATAAATCCATCAGCTGCTCTTTTAGCTCCTTCAGCTCAGCGGGGGACATTCTATAAGGTGCCTTGGAAATAGAACCAGCACCAGGGACAAGGTCGATTGTGAACGACACTTCCCTTTCCGGGGGTAAGCCGGGCAATCCTTCTGGAAAAACATCAAGAAAATCTTGAACTACACGGATGTCTTCTAGTTTAGACTCATCGACTTCCGTGGCAATCACAGAAGCTATGAAAGCCATACATCCCTTACTTATGAGTTTACTAGCTCAGAGAGCTGAGATAAGAGGTGATCTATTCTGAGGGCTAATGTAAACCATTTCGGGATAATCCACAAAAGTTATCTTGCCATTCCGGCAATCTACAGTTGCTTGGTATGTGGATAATCAGTCGGCACTTAGAATGACATCATACCCCTTAATATCTAGGCATATCAGGTTGACAGGTAGATTGTTTCCTCCAACCATAACCTTACAGTTTTGGTAGTGATGTGTGATATCTCACTCATTCCCAAGAGGTATAGATATGACCAGATCTAACAGTTCAGGTTTCTTAGAAAATGAAGCAGCAAATTTCTTGGAAATGAATGAATGAGTTGCTCCGGTATCAAATAAAACTAGAGCAGTCTTAGAAAAAACAGTTAGTGTACCTTCCACGATTCCACCTTCTGTTAGTTCCATCTCTTGGAGAGCTTGCAGACGGCCTTGTTTCTTTGCCGAATGCTTCTCGTCTTTAGTGGCTTGCTCATTCATCAATGGGCAATTAGGAATTCGATGTTCGCGGCTTCCACATCAGAGACACGCTCCCAGTTTCCTCCAACATTCCTCGATCTTGTGGTCGACTTTGTCATAGTACTTATAAATTTCCTTAGAAGGTGTAGTGGTGGAGAAAGGCTTGTCATTCTTCTGAAACTTTCTTCCCTTGGAGGACTCCCCTCCATTTGAAGAACTGCTTCTTGTTGAATGATGATTTGAAATTTCCTGGGCCTGTGACATGTTCCTTCTTGTCCTTTCCTCGAATCCTTTCAGATAATTTGGTGGCGTCTTCTAGCAATTGGGCATGCCGAACCATTTCGGAATAGATTTGGATGTCCATCGGTGCAAGTTGTG
Source organism: Amorphophallus konjac (assembly GCA_022559845.1). Lineage (NCBI taxonomy): Eukaryota > Viridiplantae > Streptophyta > Magnoliopsida > Alismatales > Araceae > Amorphophallus > Amorphophallus konjac. The sequence continues at coordinate 226,825,039 of CM040121.1, read as the reverse complement.
TAATATAGTGGGGCCGAAGCCCGTTAAGGAATCTTCTAGCCTTCATCTTTTCAGTACACACCAAGTGGGGTCCATACCTAGACAGTCTTGAGAACTGGGCCTCATACTCAGCCATGGTCAGGGTCCATTGTTTTAGTGCGGAAAATTCCGCGGCCTTCTTCTCCTGAACACGGTCGAAAAAGTATTTGTCATTGAAATGTTCAACAAACTCATCCCATGTGACATGGTCATTAGGCAATGTTGCTTCTACGGATTCCCACCAACCTCGAGCGTCCCGCTCCAGTTGGAATATAGCCAGTAAGACCCATTCCCCATCCGTGCATTGCATTATACAGAAAATTCGGTCAATCTCCTTCAACTAGTTTTCAGCATGTTCGGGGTCAGACGAGCCGGCGAATCTTGGTGGGTTCATGTTGCGAAAACCTCTGTGGAGATCACCAACTCCACGGTTAGCTCCACCTTGCGCCACTTGCTATAGTGCCTACGTAAGACCTTGTACGGTGTGTTGCATCTCAAGCCATTGTGCTCTTTCTGCGGCCATTTTCCTATAAGAGAGTTTGATGAAATTAGTTCCGTGTTTCAAGTTAAAGATGTTGGATAACATAATCCCATGGCTCTACCCATCTCACCAGGTATAAAGTGTAAACCTATCCTTAGGTTTGGGTTTTTTCCAAGATTCCGATCATGACCTCTAATTTCCTAGGTTTGAAATCCTAGGCTCTGATACCACGAAGGATGTCACGCCCCGAGCTCGGAAGATACCCGGGTCGTGGCCAGCTTATATAGAACCATTCAATCAGAGCAATATATATATTTTTCTTTGACAAAAGATAAAGTGCGTGAAAGACTAAATAATGACTAAGATTAAATTTCTAAAATGATACCAATAGTCCAAGATAATAAATTCTTACAATTAACCAATTGATGATAATTCTCGTCCATGACATACATTATTCAAATCCAACTATTAGGCTACGAGCCTTAGTAAGTTTAATCAACTAGACTGACATAACTGACATAGCTGGAAACACAAAGGTAAGGACTCTAGATAATCAGGACGCGGCTAGCTAACAGTAGACGATTGGCATTCTAGCACTCTTCACTCGGTTTCATTCCCATCCGGATGGTGGTCGCTATCCATATTACCTAAAAAATGTTAGAATTGCAACTAGGTGAGCGAATCGCTCAGTAGGAATTACATCTCAAGTTTGAGCAATCTTTAAGTACATTACATGTTACGTGCAATGCAGGTATAACAATGCATGATGATCAAGTAAGAAAAATTAGGTATATAGGTATATCAATGCATGATGAACGAGTAAGAGATCAAGAACTGTATAAGGAGAGAGTATTGCATGATTTCAAGTATTTGACAAGCAGGATATCAAGAACTTTATAGATGTCTATACAATTTTTCCAGACAAGCCAGAATTCATGTTCAAGAAAGTAAAATTCATGTTCAAGCAAGTAATATCAAGTATGTGTTCTGGAATTGGCTATTTCAATCAAGCAAGTACTTTGCCCTATTTCGGGCCACGCAAGTCAAGTATTGCCCATTCTGGGCCACGCAAGTCAAGTCGAGCAAGTAGTGTCATGAGAGAGTAAGTGTGGAATGTCTCAAGTCAAGCAAGCAAGTACTTCGATGCAATGCTTAAACACCGTGATCATTCAACTCCCATGGGCACAAGTACTTTCGGGCGCTCCTCCTAGGACCAGATCGGGCCCTATATGCACATCATTTCATGTATTTCTTTTGACATCCACTCTCATTCATAGCCAATATGGAATTTCAAGGGTTGACCATTGTAGGATATACATAAGGTAGATTGTCATGGAATGGAGTTCAAAGGCATATATCATGCAGGACATAAACTAGGGTTATATCGGTTTAAGTCACGATATAGGAAATCAGAATGGAATGCTGCCACAGACACTGAATTAGCGCCCAGAGGCTGGCCAATCTTTCAAGAATTGGTGGGATCCCGTCAGTTGGGTGTTTCTGTTCCCGTGGGGACATATGATCCCCATGTTGGAGGATGTGGCATGGATCACAAGACTATAGGTCCACAGAGCACCATTAAGCAGGACGACCTACGCCAACTACCGAGAGTTGGCACGGGAGTTGCTGGGATTGGAGCTGATGAGGCCAGGACACCACTCGTCCATGCTGGCACGAGCGACCCTTCAGGAGAGCTTGGGACTGAAAGGAGTGGCCATAGCCATAGGAGAGTTTCCAGAGGAGCACTTGGGGTGACTGACGGATCGAGCCAGGGAGAGAGTAGCTGCGGGACTAGGCCCAGAGGCGGACGTTGTCCTTCGCCGCTTCCTGATGTTGATGTTCAGGAAGCTGATCTTCGCGACGAGAGCGGATGGAGTGAGCTGCAAGCTCCTTCCTCTACTGAGGGATTTGGATGGAGTGGGAGACTATGCTTGGGGCGTGGCTGCACTAGTGTTCCTGTTCGATTCCCTCAGCACCACCGACCGACAGACGATGCTGGGTGGGTTCTCACCGCTGCTTCAGGTAACCCTTCTACCTTAAATGCTTATGTAATTACTATGATTCTGATTGCTAGATGTTGACACTGACAATACAGGTATGGACCTACGTGTACCTCCCCGGCCTAGGGAGAGGGAAGGAGGTACATCTGGACCGAGTTCCCATCGTGAGGTGGTGGATGGCGGTTCGGAACACCGGGTCGCTACGACACCTAATGCGAGCGATCCAAGATGACATCGACACACTACCCTATGCATCGGTAAGACTCCAAACTTTAGACTTCTAAATGCACTTAAAATGCTGTTGACATTGACACTTGACTCTACTGCCTTCCCTTTCAGGTGCGCTGGACACCGTATCATGATGAGGGTCACGATGGACAGCCTTGGGTGGAAATGGCCCTGGCATATGCGGGACGAGACATCTGGCTCCATTGTATGAACATTATCGAGCCGCTGCACCACTGCCAGGTCATGAGGACAAGGGGCGTCCACCAGCCAGAGGTGGAGTTCCCGACACGGGAGGAGGAGCGCGTGGGACGATCTTTTCGAGGACTGACCGATGAGATCGACTGGGTCACCCGAGCGATGGACCAGATCGGTGACTGGACAAGACAAGGTCGAGCGGTGGGAGCCCGAGCTGCCAGCGACGAGGCCTACCTGAAGGCCTACGCTAGACGCTACGGAGACTAGGTCTTCCGTGGCACCCGATGACCAGTATGACTTCCAAACTTATGCTTCCCTAATGACATCTGATGCACTGACAACCTAACTTTCTATATGCAGCTAGACCCTCAGGGACGGATAGCGGAGCTCCAGGGTCTCCTCCACTCTACTATTCAACAGTGGGACGAGTTCCAGTACGCGCTGGAGCTTCTGGTGAGCTTTACTTAACTTTAGACTTAATATGCAAATGCTATGGACTGACTGACTGACTTCTATATGCAGCTGGCTGAGGGAGCACAGAGGCAGGGTCCAGATGCTCCATCTTCTTCCTCCCAGCCATCGGCGGACCGGACTGAGCAGGATGCCGACTTCGCACGGGCAGTTGCTCGGGCCGAGGAGGCTGAGGTCACTCTCACGGAGAGGGTAAGCAAACCAACTGGACTTCTCTCTTTTGACTTAATGCAATGAATGCAATTGACTAACCATGATGATTGCTCATGCAGGCGAGGGAGCTAGCGGCAGCGCTGAGTGAGGCCACTCGACAGAGGTAGGAGGCTAAGCAGTGCAGAGCAGAGACAGAGCACCTTCGTGCAGAGGCAACATAGGCGGACCGTTACCGTGGTGAGGAAGAGCGCTCCCACATAGAGGCAGCGGAGCTGAGGGGAGAGGTGAGGGCGCTGAAGGAAGCCCTATGACTACTGGGCAAGAGGTCGGAGTGTAGCGGGAGCCAGAGCATTGCGCACAGCAGTGCGTACAGAGGCTACTTCACTGGCTCCTCCGGTCATCGGAGGAATGAGGAGGAGGAGCGGCGGCGATGTCGAGAGGAGGGGAGCACAACTATGGACCCGTCGGGGAAGCGCCATGAGGGTACCGGACACAGCGGGGGCCCAGGAGAGGGACCTGCTTGAGATCTTGCTTTTGTTTTTCATTTTTCTTGTGTATGGACATATATGCATGTACATGAGCTTGACTTAGTGGAAAGCATGATTTTTTTTGGATTTTTTATTAGAAATGAAAAATGTGTGGATGCAAACATTGACTCCTACTATCTAAATGAGGACCCCTAAGACTGACAAAGAGATGAGAAGGTCTTTAGGACACGAAGATTGGCGAAAGAGAGAGAGAAAGAACACGGGAGAGAACACGTGGCACAGGTGAGAAAACGGTCTCAACTGGGCCGCTACCCCCTGGGTGACGGTCCTACGAAAGGCCGCTAAAGATAGATGATCACAAACTGAGAAGAATAGGCAAAATGTCACGCCCCGAGATTATGCAGCGGAAACAATCGGTAACGTGAACAGTCAGCTAGTACGCCTCAAGCGAGCAATATAATCAGAGTGCTAACACATTCACACATAAGAAATGAATGCACATAATGATTGATCAAAATCTAACTTTTATTGATAATGACAATCAAATTACAATGGTATTTGACTCAATTCACTAGACTCAAATAAAGGAAAAATATATAGACTCGACTTGACTTAAGACTCTACTAGGTCTTCTCTTGATCTTTTAATCACTCCCGGATCCATCACTTGAATAGTCCGAATTTGACCCGCTAGAATTTTCTGAAAAAGATTGGAAAAGTAGGGAATGAGCACACATGCCCAGTAGGTATCTTCGTATCAACATGAAGGCAATGTTTAAGTAATTAACATTTTTGCTCTAGAGTAAAGATAAATCATGAAAATATGATGAAACACGTGAATAAACCAAAGTAACAAGATATGATCAAGGTTGAGATATGAGAGTGTGATTGAACAAGTATATATATATATATATATATATATATATATATATATATATATATATATATATATATATATATATATATATCAAGAATGTAAGTTTGGCCTTTCATGAACAAGAATGTACTTTTTCATAACTATAAAGGCTATGCACTAGAAAGTCATGTAACGAGAATGTACTAGCAAGCATGTAATTTCACAAGATTATCTCGTGAGTATTCGTGGATTTCAGCAGTTTATAAAAAAAGTACTCCCAATACAATGAGACGCCAGTGTTCATCATACCCCATGGTTTATAGTATGTTTCCGGCTATCTGCCGAGAGGACTAGAGTTAAGCCCTTGGACACTGTCCATGCCCGCTCTTTGTCACGCCCCGAGCGCGGAAGATACCTGGGTCGTGGCGAGCTTTTATAGAACCATTCAATCATAGCAATATATATATATATATATATATATATATATATCTTTGACAAAAGATAGAGTGCGTGAAAGACTAAATAATGACTAAGATTAAATTTCTAAAACGATACCAATAGTCCAAGATAATAAATTCTTACAATTAACCAATTGATGATAATTCTCATCCATGACATACATTATTCAAATCCAACTATTAGGCTATGAGCCTTAGTAAGTTTAATCAACTAGACTGACATAACTGACATAGCTGGAAACACAAAGGTAAGGACTCTAGATAATCAGGATGTTGCTAGCTAACAGTAGACGATTGGTGTTCTAGCACTCTTCACTCGGTTTCATTCCCATCCGGATGGTGGTCGTTATCCATATTACCTGAAAAATGTTAGAATTACAACTAGGTAAGCGAATCGCTCAGTAGGAATTACATCTCAAGTTCGAGCAATCTTTAAGTACATTACATGTTACGTGCAATGAAGTTATAACAATGCATGATGATCAAGTAAGAAAAATTAGGTATACATGTATATCTATGCATGATGAATGAGTAAGAGATCAAGAACTGTATAGAGAGAGAGTATTACTTTATTTCAAGTATTTGACAAGCAGGATATCAAGAACTTTATAGATGTCGATACAATTTTTCCAAGCAAGCAAGAATTCATGTTCAAGCAAGTAAGAATCATGTTCAAGCAAGTAATATCAAGTACGTGTTCTGGAATTGGCTATTTCAATCAAGCAAGTACTTTGCCCTATTTTGGGCCACGCAAGTTAAGTATTGCCCATTCTGGGCCACGCAAGTCAAGTCGAGCAAGTAGTGTCATGAGAGAGTAAGTGTGGAATGTCTCAAGTCAAGCAAGCAAGTACTTCGGTGCAATGCTTAAACACCGTGATCATTCAACTCCCATAGGCACAAGTACTTTCGGACGCTCCTCCCAGGACCAGATCGGGCCCTATATGCACAACATTTCATGTATTTCTTTTGACATCCACTCTCATTCATAGCCAATATGGAATTTCAAGGGTTGACCATTGTAGGATATACATAAGGTAGATTGTCATGGAATGGAGTTCAAAGGCATATATCATGCAGGACATGAACTAGGGTTATATCGGTATAAGTCACGAGATAGGAAATCAGAATGGAATGCTGCCATATACACTGAATTGGCGCCCAGAGGCTGGCCAATCTTTCAAGAATTTGTGCATGGGGACAGCCATCCTTTTAGGAATTAGCGCCTGGGGGTCAGCCATTCTTTCAATAATTGGCGCCCAGGGAACAGCCAGTCTTTCAAGAAATGGCGCCCAGGGGACAGCCAGTCTTTCAGTTAATGGCGCCCAGGGGGCAGCCCATTTTTCAGTAAATGGCCCCCAGGGGGTAGTGCTTCTTTCAGGAATTATATATATATATATATATATATATATATATATATGGAAAATGACGCCCTTCCAGAGAGTCTTCATTTAAATGATGACCCTCTGGAGGGTCACCATTCAAACCAATTGGCGCCCCAGGCTTGGGCGCCAATTCTTCTGGCCATATTTGCACCGGGTAGGTACATTTTAAGACTCATAACACTATTCATAATGTCAAAGTTTCACAAAATCAGGAAGCAAGGTCATGGGTAGACAGAGAAAATTATCGGTAGTCTAGAATCATGCTCATGCAAAATTGTTGGGTTTTAGCTTCATAGATATTAATTTTCTAACGTGGTGTTTATAATTCTTTTGGAAAAGGAATTGGCACCCCCTCAGAGAGTCTTCATTTAATTGAAGACCCTCTGATGGGTCACTATTTAATGGAAATGGCGCCCTGGTCAGGGGCGCCCATTTCACTTGGGTCATGCCTCGCACCAGACAAGTACATTTTGAGATACAAGTTACTATTCATGTTTTCAAAGTTTCTTGGAATCAAGAAATAAGGACATGGATAGGTAGAGAAAAATATCAGGATCACAGAATTGTACTCATGCATAGATTTTACGGTTTAATTTCATAGATATACATTTTCTAAGCATGAGTGGTTATTAAATATGGAACTAACTACTATGAGAAACAAGTGTACCAGGGGCGATATAATATGCAAGATGGAATAACTACTGCGAAAACCAGTATGTCACGAACCATATAATATATAAAATGGAACTGAACTACTGCTAATCATGCTTGTTAACCCTATTTAAGCTACTGGTTAGGCCAGATCTTGAGAAAATATACCTTTTTGGAGTGATACACGTGGTACAGATGGTAGAATAAAGAAATCCAAGGAGGAAGCCACTCGTTCTCTGCCGCAAAGCTTCAGCAGCAGGACATAAGGTTCAACAGTAGGACATAGAATGTAGGAAGAAGATGTCCCTTCACGTCTTTCGAAGGAAAGAAGGGAGATATTCCCTTCTGTGGGCAATGGTGATAACGACAGTACTCTCTGCCTGTGCTACGGAGGAAAATAATTATAGGAAATTCTGTTGCCAACGCAAAAGCATGGGTTTATTGTCTTGCGGGTCCGGTTGGGGAACAAGATCCTAGATGATTGCTGTCCATGGTCAGAGGATGGTGCTTCGATAGCTAAATAAGGTTGTTCGTGTCTCAAGGTGAGTTGCTGGGAATGGGTGCCCTTGCTTATGGGCGCCCATTATCTTGGTGGCCCTGTTCATGTAAATGGCGCCCTTGCATGAGGGCGTCCATTCTTTATGGCTTTAGACAGAACTGCAACCTTCATGTTTATATAATTGGTTAGCCTTTATGGCGTGGGATGTGGTGTGGGATGGTGGCCCCTGAAGGTAAATGGCACCCTTGTATAGGGGCTCTATTTGGTGAATGGCGCCCTGGTAAGGGGCGCCCATTCCTTTTGGGTTGGAAAAGAGAACCCCCATTACGTATTCCCCATGTGTTGGCATTTAAGTGATGTTGGGCTTTGTATATTTATATATAATAGTCCTCACAAGGTATGTTTAATTTTTTTTATAAGGCCTTCAGCGGGATTTATTTATTTAGGAAGAAGTTGAATTTCTTTATCATTTTATCGGGGGTGCTACACCCTTACATCTTCAAGTTATAAATCAAGCTACTTTCACGAAAATATAAATATGGCCAATAATATAACAAGTTCAAATTATGGTTCCATGATAACAAAAATCAAGGTAAGAATGCTTCGATTAAGAATATGAGAGTTCAAAGATTGATTTAAAACTAGGTTATGCCATGAAGAAAAATTGACAACATAACGGTATATTATTTAATTTCCATAAGTTATCAATACCTTATTTGACAAGTGTTCAGTTCCAAGCAATCATCCGTCCATCTAGGAACTCATAAAAACCCAACCCAAAGGTCAAACCTCTGGTTAGACAGAGTCAGGGATAAAGTGGTCATTTACTGGACCGTTTAGAGACTCAAGCGGTCTAGACAGGACCGTTTAGAAACAAGGTCTATGAAATGAATGAACCAGAACCATGCGATCTAAACAGGGCCGCTAGGAGTCCTTGGCGGTCAGATAAAGGGTCGCAAAGTACCTCTAGTGGTCGTCCACAGGCCGCTAAGGTCTAGAACACCAAAAACACCGGTTAAGTGCTTTCTAACAAGTGGGTTTTAAGGATACAACCAACTCGACGTCCTAGTGGGAATCCCAGATTCGTGGAGTCTTACGGAGGCCTTGAAACAAGATCACCTAATCCGGTGGAAGGAATATCCAACGGAGAGGATCACAACTCCAAGATTTGTGTGCTTAATGTGCAAGTGTAACTAATGACATCATATCGGAATACGTGCCATGTACTTAAGAAAATGACTCATAGATAAGAAAGGATCATGGCAAAACAGCAATCAAATCCACCAGTAAAACAAATTCATCTATCATTTGAAATGTGGATTTAATACAATAGTATAGTGTTTGGCATGTAACTAACTTAAGTTAAAATAATTCCTAACTATTTGTGACACATGAAATCTACTAAAATAAATCATCCATAGATCCAAGTTTATAGATATAATACTTAAAACAAGGATAAAACCTAATTATCTAGGCTTACCATATGATAAATAAGGCTATTCTGCATTATGTTTCGGGTTAACATAAATATAGAAACTCAGAAAATGAAAACGGTCGGGGGAAGATCATTTTATGTGCCTTAGCGGTCTATCGTAGGGCCGCTAGGGGGACTCTGGCGGTCTCAGGAAGACCGTTTCTTCCTGTCTACTGTAAACAGCTACAAAACCGAAATATATGCAAATCTAGGATAGATAGATGCATGGTAAAACATACCAATAAGTAAATATGGCCTGATAGAATCATATTAAAACATGGAGATGCATAGGTTTGTGTGAGATAAACTAGAATTACCATTTTCTTATTAAGGGCAAGGTTCATGTATGCTAAGTTAACCCTACATGCGCAGTCATAGTAAAACATTGGGTACAATCAATGAAAATAGGAGGAAAGAGAGGGATTTTATTCCTAACATACGAATTTAGCCTTTTCCTGAGATAACCTACCTGTGGTCTGGGCTTTAGACTTCGAATTTAGGGCTGGAAGTCGACCCTAGTTTTTGCTCGTTATGAACTGAACCAGCAACTTCTTGCCTTTCTAACTCTTGATTCCCTTCACCTATGATAACAAAAATTGGAGGGTAGAAATAGGGTACTAAGGTGAACAAATAAGTCTAAAGAACCATCTTCTAATTACCTCATTTAGGACTTCTAATCCGTTGATCTTCCTGGGTTGTTCGCACAAGTTCCTGGGTTACTTACACTGAACCAGCGTCTTTGCAGGCCTCTAACTTCTTGTAGGCTTTATCTCCTAGAATGAAATTTTAACGAAGTTAGACCTTACTATAATGAACAAAATCTTCTAAATAACTTACCTCAAATAATGCTTCCTTACCTTAGTTCCACGCGAGCCAAAAGTAAGGGTCGTACATGTGAAACTTGGGATCTATTTATAGGGTTAGCTAGGGTTTTGAGGATTTGAACGAACCTAGAGTCCTAAATTGGAGTAGAGTTAATCCCTAGAGAGTTCTAAAGAGTCTTCCATGCCAGGTAGCTTCGATCTAAGGTGATTTGATCGCCAAAGATCCATGCTTTTGATGTTTTCTCTCATTCACAGAATTAAGAGGCCTTAGCGGTCATGGGAGGACCGCTAGGGTGAGGCTAACGGTCGCGCGATAGACCACCAGGCTTCATTAAATCCAAAATTTTTAGATTTTTGTATTATCACTCATTTATCCCCTAATTGAAGTGCATATCCCATTTTAAATTTTTAAATCACTTAATTTACGTTTCTATTAATGGGCTTGGGTCTAAAAAATCTTAAAAATGGGTCTTTGGGCCTATTTAAGTTGGGCTTAGCCCTTTAGTTGATATAGGGCTTTTAAAGGGATTAAATAAATCCCTAATTCTTCTTAATTGCCTATTAAACCTTTAAAAATACCTAATAATTATATTTTAATTTGAAAAAAATTCCTAGAAAATTCTCGGGCGTTACACCCTCCCCCACTTAAAAAGAATTTGGTCCCCAAATTCATCGTAATAAGATTTGCTAAGGAGAGTGTACTTACATTCAAATATCTCCGGAAATCTTTTGTGCATGGCTTCTTCGGTTTCCTATGTTGCTTCATGTGGCGATAATTTGGTCCATTGGACTTTGACTATAGGAATAGTTTTATTCCGAAGTTGACGTACTTCTCGTTCAATTATCTTGATTGGCTTTTGCTCATACGTCAAATCCCTTTTAATCTCCAGGTTGTCATAAGTTATGATATGGAATGGATCGGGGACGTACCTTTTGCGCATTGAGACGTGAAATACATCATGGACTCCAGCTAATTGAGGGGGTAAAGCTATTTGATATGCGACTTCACCAATCCTTTCGAGAATTTCAAAGGGGCCGATGAATCTCGGTGTGAGCTTGCCTTTGATGCCGAATCTTCGAATACCTCGACCTGGAGAAACCTTAAAGAATACATGATCTCCTACTTGGAATTCTAGGTCGCATCTTCTATTATCGGCATATGATTTTTACCTGTCTTGAGCTATCTGGAGTCTCTCCCGAATAAGCTTTATCTTCTCGGTAGTATCCTTGATGATGTCGGGGCCGAGAAATTACCTTTCTCCTACTTCATTCCAACATATAGGTGAGCGATAGCTTCTTTCGTACAGTGTCTTGAATGGTGCCATTTGTATAGTAGCTTGGTAGCTATTATTGTAGGCGAATTCCATTAGAGGCAAGTGGTCGTGCCAACTCCCTCCAAAATCAATAGTGCATGCCCTGAGCATATCCTCCACCACCTGATTTGTCCTTTTAGTTTGACCATCAGTTTGTGGATGGAACGCAGTGCTAAAGTTGAGTCAGGTCCCTAATGAATGTTGCAGACCATTCCAGAATTGTGATGGGAACCGAGTGTCTTAGTCAGATATAATGGTGACAGGGACACCATGTAGTTTGACAATCTCCCTCATGTATAGTGATGCTAATACATCTATAGACCATCGACTTTTGATTGTCAAAAAATGTGCAGATTTAGTCAATCGGTCTATAATCACCCATATACCATCGTGTCCACCTTTTGTATTAGGTTAACCCACGATGAAATCCATCCCTATATTTTTCCATTTCTACTCGAGAATATCCAAGGGATGTAGTTTTTCGGTAGGCTTTAAATGTTCTGCCTTTACTTGCTGACAAGTGAGGCAGCGTGATACAAAGTCCGCTACTTCTCTTTTCATGTTGGGCCACCAGAAGTTTCTTTTTAAGTCTTGGTACATCTTGGTAGCTCCAGGGTGAATAGCATACCTTGATTTATGAGCTTCTTACATGATCAATTTCTTAGTGTCGACATGATTCGGCAGATTCGATCTTTGAATAATAATCTTCCATCAGTTGAAATGGAGAATTCCGACCTTTGGTCAACATTAGCTTTGATCTCCATCAATGTGGGGTCATTTTCTTGTAATTTGACTAGGTCTTCAATCAATGTAGGTTGTGACCTTATATTAGCAATCATACATCCTTCATCTTCTTTATCAACATCGAGATTCAAACGAGCAAAATTCTTGATAAGATAAGTCGTACCTTTCCTGAGGCTAGCTAGAGTTGCCATAGGTCTTCTGCTAAGAGCGTCAGCTACATCATTTACTTTTCCTGGATGATATTGGATAGTAAAGTCGAAGTCTTTGAGATACTCCAACCATCTGCATTGTCTCATGTTTAATTCCTTTTGGGTGAAGAGGTATTTCAGACTTTTGTGATCTAAAAATATAGTGAACTTCTCCCCATAGAGGTAGTGTCGCCAAATTTTCAAGATGAATATAACCGCAGCTAGCTCCAGATCATGCACAGGGTAATTTTCTTCATGATGCTTTAACTGCCTTGACAAATAGCAAATTACCTTTCCATTTTGCATAAGAACGCCTCCCAGGCCAATGCCAGATGCATCGGTATAGACTTCAAAGCCACCACCTTTAACAGGTAGTGCAAAGATAGGGGCCGTAGTGAGATGATCTTTAAGAGTTAGGAAACTTTGTTCGCAATCCTTCGACCATATAAAAGGGTTCTCCTTTCTTGTGAGTCTAGTCAAAGAGACGGTGATTTTAGAGAAATCCTTAATGAATCGTCTATAATAACTAGCCAAACCCAGAAAACTTCTAACATCGGACACGGTCGTCGGCCGGCTCCAGTTCTTAACAGCTTCTACCTTAGAAGGATCGACAGCGATACCTTCTTTCGAAATAATATGGCCAAGGAAAGAGACCTCCTTTAGCCAGAACTTGCACTTGCTAAGCTTTGCGTAGAGTTGATGCTCTCTTAGCATTTACAAGGCTATTCTTAAGTGTTCTTCATGTTCCTCCTTAGTCTTGGAGTATATCAGAATATCATCAATGAAGACGACCCCAAATCGGTCGAGATAAGGCCTGAAGACATTATTCATAAGTTGCATAAATGCTGCCGGGGCATTAGTTAACCCGCACGGTATTACCACGAATTCATAGTACCCATATCTACTCTGGAAAGTAGTCTTGTGTATGTCTTCATCTTTGATCTTGAGCTGATGATAACCCGACCTGAGGTCTATTTTGGAGAAATATTCTGCTCCCGAAATTTGATCAAAGAGCTCATCGATACGCGGCAATGGATATTTGTTCTTGATAGTGAGTTGATTTAGTCGCCTGTAATCGATACACAGCCTGAGAGATCCATCCTTCTTCTTGACAAATAAAACTGGCGCACCCCAAGGGGATGTGCTAGGTCGAATGAAGCCCTTGTCTAATAACTCCTGAAGTTACTTCTTCAATTCTTTGAGTTCTGTAGGGGACATCCTGTAGGGAGCTATTAAAACAGGTGCTGCTTCAGGAACGAGTTCAATGGAGAAGTTTACTTCCCTTTCGGGTGGTGAACCGGGGAAATCCGATGGGAACACATCAGGAAACTCATTCACAATAGGAATATCTTCTAAGATGATTTCCTTGGATTCAGTGATGATTACAGAGGCAAGAAAAGCTTCACATCCTTGCGAAATGAGTTTACAAGTATGGAGAGATAAAATGATGGTAGGATACTTCCTATATTTGATACCAAGGAAGGAAAATCTTGGAAGACCTGGTTTCCGAAAAGATAATATCCTATTGCGACAATTTATATAGGCGTCATGGTCAACAAGACAATCTACTCCTAAGATAGCATCGTATCCTTCTATGTCAAGGCATACGAGATTTGCGAGAAGATTATGACCTTCTACAATTACCTCACTATCGGGGTAGTAAGTTATAAGTTTAGTTTCAGGACCTAAGGGTGTAGTGATAGCTAGGTCCGAAGGTAAAGGAACTGATGAAACTGGCAAGGTTTTTGTAAAAGCAGTAGATATAAAGGAATGAGAAGCACCAGTATCAAATAACATAAATGCAGGACGGGAATAGATTTGAATAGTACCTTTCATTAGCCCATCATCCTTGGGCGCTTCATCATCATCTAGAATAGCGTTAAGACACGCCTGTCGTTTGCGTCCACCCTGGAGGATTGGTCCTTCATGAGAGGTAAATCCGGCATGCGGTGCTCCCGTCTGCCACATCGCAAACACACCCCTAGGCATTTCCAGCATTCTTCGGCTGAGTGGCCGAACTTCTCGCAAAAAGAGCAAGCCGCCATGACTTGCTTGTCTTCTTCTTTGGCCTTCTTGTTCTTGTGGTAGCCACTACCACTCCCGTACCAGGATATCTTCTTACTATCACGGGATTTGTAAGGTTCCATGATGCTGAACTTTTCTTCTCTTCTTCCTCGCCGATCAGACTTTCGGCTCGGTTCCTCCCCTTTACCTTTTAGTTTATCGACCTTCTCCAAGGTCCGTTCACACAAGTGTGCCCGTTGGACCATCTCTGCATAGGTCCGAATATTTTGTGGGCCAAGTTGCTGGATGAAGATAGACCGCAGCCCGTCCATGAAACGATTAGCCTTGAGAAGATTAGTGCTCACTAAATGTTGAGCATCGGGTGCTAGGCGAGAGAATTGTAACTCATATTTCGCCACCGTCAGCATGCCTTGACATAGCGAAGTGAACTCTACCGCCTTCCTCTCCTTGACATGTTCGGAGAAGTACTTTGCTCGGAAGTGGGTGATGAATCCCTCCCAAGTGTGTGGTGCGTCTGCAGGCGGTGCTGGAATAGACTTCCACCAAGTACGCGCATCCTTATTGAGTTGGAACGTGGCGAGACGAACCTTCTCCTGGTCGGCACCCTGCATGACCTCAAATATACGGTTCATTTCATCTATCCAATTTTTAGCTTCGTCTGGGTTGGACGAACCAGAAAATCACGGAGGGTTTAGACTCCGAAAGTTGTGGTGCAAATCACCAGCACCAGCCCTCGCGCCGGCTTGAGCCATGTTTTGCAAAGTCTGGGTGAGACCCACAACAGTTTGTTGCATTCCACCCCAATCGACATGGTGAGCCATTATAAGAATAAATTACCTGAGAAAAGTAATAATTTGTTAACTCCTACGAGATTAAAGGTAATTAACTTAGAGATGAGTTCTAATTAACTATCTCATCCCGGCTCTACCCATTCTCACAGGTTTGGAAATTTTCTTTCCTTGTTTCATAGGTGTGGGTCCCTAAACCTTGGACTTAGCCTATGACATTTTCCTAGGAATAAGTAAGTCCTTAGACCTAGGCTCTGATACCACTTTAACTGTCACGCTCCGAGATTATGCAGCGGAAACAATTGGGAACGTGAACAGTCGGCTAGTACGTCTCAAGCGAGCAATATAATCAGAGCGCTAACACATTCACACATAAGAAATGAATGCACAGAATGATTGATCAAAATCTAACTTTTATTGATAATGATAATCAAATTACAATGGTATTTGACTCAATTCACTAGACTCAAATAAAGTAAAAATACATAGACTCGACTTGACTTAAGACTCTACTAGGTCTTCTCTCGATCTTTTAATCACTCCCGTATCCATCACTTGAATAGTCTGAATCCGACCAGCTAAATTTTTTTGAAAAAGATTGGAAAAGTAGGGAATGAGCACACATGCCCAGTAGGTATCTTCGTATCAACATGAAGGTAATGTTTAAATATTTAACATTTTAGCTCTAGAGTAAAGATAAATGAAATACAGTAAAACATGCGATAAAACTATAGTAACACAAGTAACATGATATGATCAAGATTGAGATATGAGAGTTCATGTAGATATGATTAAGCATGAATATAACAAGAGTGTAATTTGGCCTTTCATGAACAAGAATGTACTTTTTCATAACCATTAAGGCTATGCACTAGAAAGTCATGTAACGAGAATGTACTAGCATGCATGTAATTTCACAAGATTATCTCGTGAGTATTCATGGATTTCATCGGTTTATAAAAAAAGTACTCCCAGCGCAATGCGACGCCAGTGTTCATCATACCCCATGGTTTATAGTATGTTTCCGGCTATCAACCGAGGGGACTAGAGTTGAGCCCTTGGACACCGTCCGTGCCCGCTCTTACATCTTCAAGTTATAAATCAAGCTACTTTCACGAAAATATAAATATGGCCAATAATGTAACAAGTTCAAACTATGGTTCCATGATAACAAATATCAAGGTAAGAATGCTTCGATTAAGAATATGAGAGTTCAAAGATTGATTTAAAATGAGGTTATACCGTGAAGAAAAATCGACAGCATAACGGCATATTCTTTAATTTCCATAAGTTATCAATACCTTATTTGACAAGTGTTAAGTTCCAAGCAATCACCCGTCCATCTACGAACTCAGAAAAACCCAACCCAAAGGTCAAACCTCGGGTTAGACAGAGTCAGGGATAAAGCGGTCGTTTACTGGACCGTTTAGAGACTCAAGCGATCTAGACAAGACCGTTTAAGGTAGGCATGCGGTCTAGTTAGGACTGTTTAGAAACAAGGTCGATGAAACGAATGAACCTGAACCATGCGGTCTAGACAGGGCTGCTAGGAGTCCTTGGCAGTCATATAAAGGGCCGCTACGTACCTCTGGCGGTCGTCCACAGGTCGCTAAGGTCCAGAACACCAAAAACACCGGTTAAGTGCTTTCTAAGAATTAGGTTTTAACGATACAACCAGCTCGGCATTCTAGTGGGAATCACAGGCTCGCGGAGTCTTACGGAGGCCTTGAAACAAGATCACCTAGTCTGGTGGAAGGAATATCTAACGGAGAGGATCACAAGTCCAAGATTTGTGTGCTTAATGTGTAAGTGTAACTAATGACATCGTACCGGAATATGTGCCATACACTTAAGAAAATGACTCATATATAAGAAAGGATCGTGGCAAAACAGAGATCAAATCCACCAGTAAAACAAATTCATCTATCATTTGAAATGTGGATTTAATACAATAGTATAGTGTTTGGCATGTAACTAACTTAAGTTAAAATAATTCCTAACTATTTGTGACACATGAAATCTACTAAAATAAACCATCCATAGATCCAAGTTTATAGATATAATACTTAAAACAAGGATAAAACCTAATTATCTAGGCTTACCATATGATAAATAAGGCTATTCTGCATTATGTTTCGGGTTAATATAAATATAGAAACTCAGAAAATGAAAACGGTCAGGGGAAGATCGTTTTATGTGCCTTAGCGGTCTATCGTAGGGCCGCTAGGGGGACTCTGGCGGTCTCAGGAAGACCGTTTCTTCCTGTCTACTGTAAACAGCTACAAAACCGAAATATATACAAATCTAGGATAGATAGATGCATGGTAAAACATACCAATAAGTAAATATGGCCTGATAGAATCATATTAAAACATGGAGATGCATAGGTTTGTGTGAGATAAACTAGAATTACCATTTTCTTATTAAGGGCAAGGTTCATGTATGCTAAGTTAACCCTACATGCGCAGTCATAGTAAAACATTGTGTACAATCAATGAAAATAGGAGGAAAGAGAGGGCTTTTATTCCTAACATATGAATTTAGCCTTTTCCTGAGATAACCTACCTCTGGTCTGGGCTTTAGACTTCGAATTTAGGGCTGGAAGTCGACCCTAGTTTCTGCTCGTTATGAACTGAACCAGCAACTTCTTGCCTTTCTAACTCTTGATTCCCTTCACCTATGATAACAAAAATTGGAGGGTAGAAATAGGGTACTAAGGTGAACAAATAAGTCTAAAGAACCATCTTCTAATTACCTCATTTAGGACTTCTAATCCGTTGATCTTCCTGGGTTGTTCGCACAAGTTCCTGGGTTACTTACACTGAACCAGCGTCTTTGTAGGCCTCTAACTTCTTGTAGGCTTTATCTCCTAGAATGAAATTTTAAGGGAAGTTAGACCTTACTATAATGAATAAAATCTTCTAAAGAACTTACCTAAAATAATGCTTCCTTACCTTAGTTCCACGCGAGCCAAAAGTAAGGGTCGTACATGTGAAACTTGGGATCTATTTATAGGGTTAGCTAGGGTTTTGAGGATTTGAACGAACCTAGAGTCCTAAATTGGAGTAGAGTTAATCCCTAGAGAGTTCTAAAGAGTCTTCCATGTCAGGTAGCTTCGATCTAAGGTGATTTGATCGCCAAAGATCCATGCTTTTGATGTTTTCTCTCATTCACAGAATTAAGAGGCCTTAGCGGTCATGGGAGGACCGCTAGGGTGAGGCTGGCGGTCGCGCGATAGACCACCAGGCTTCATTAAATCCAAAATTTTTAGATTTTTGTATTATCACCCATTTATCCCCTAATTGAAGTGCTTAACCCATTTTAAATTTTTAAATCACTTAATTTACGTTTCTATTAATGGGCTTGGGTCTAAAAAATCTTAAAAATGGGTCTTTGGGCCTATTTAAGTTGGGCTTAGCCCTTTAGTTGATATAGGGCTTTTAAAGGGATTAAATAAATCCCTAATTCTTCTTAATTGCCTATTAAACCTTTAAAAATACCTAATAATTATATTTTAATTTGAAAAAAATTCCTAGAAAATTCTCGGGCGTTACACCCTCCCCCACTTAAAAAGAATTTGGTCCCCAAATTCATCGTAATAAGATTTGCTAAGGAGAGTGTACTTACATTCAAATATCTCCGGAAATCTTTTGTGCATGGCTTCTTCGGTTTCCTATGTTGCTTCATGTGGCGATAATTTGGTCCATTGGACTTTGACTATAGGAATAGTTTTATTCCGAAGTTGACGTACTTCTTGTTCAATTATCTTGATTGGCTTTTGCTCATACGTCAAATCCCTTTTAATCTCCAGGTTGTCATAAGTTATGATATGGAATGGATCGGGGACGTACCTTTTGCGCATTGAGACGTGAAATACATCATGGACTCCAGCTAATTGAGGGGGAAAAGCTATTTGATATGCGACTTCACCAATCCTTTCGAGAATTTCAAAGGGGCCGATGAATCTCGGTGTGAGCTTGCCTTTGATGCCGAATCTTCGAATACCTCGACCTGGAGAAACCTTAAAGAATACATGATCTCCTACTTGAAATTCTAGGTCGCATCTTCTATTATCGGCATATGATTTTTACCTGTCTTGAGCCATCTGGAGTCTCTCCCGAATAAGCTTTATCTTCTCGGTAGTATCCTTGATGATGTCGGGGCCGAGAAATTGCCTTTCTCCTACTTCATTCCAACATATAGGTGAGCGATAGCTTCTTTCGTACAGTGTCTTGAATGGTGCCATTTGTATAGTAGCTTGGTAGCTATTATTGTAGGCGAATTCCATTAGAGGCAAGTGGTCGTGCCAACTCCCTCCAAAATCAATAGTGCATGCCCTGAGCATATCCTCCACCACCTGATTTGTCCTTTTAGTTTGACCATCAGTTTGTGGATGGAACGCAGTGCTAAAGTTGAGTCAGGTCCCTAATGAATGTTGTAGACCATTCCAGAATTGTGATGGGAACCGAGGGTCCCGGTCAGATATAATGGTGACAGGGACACCATGTAGTTTGACAATCTCCCTCATGTATAGTGATGCTAATACATCTATAGACCATCGACTTTTGATTGTCAAAAAATGTGCAGATTTAGTCAATCGGTCTATAATCACCCATATACCATCGTGTCCACCTTTTGTATTAGGTTAACCCACGATGAAATCCATCCCTATATTTTTCCATTTCTACTCGAGAATATCCAAGGGATGTAGTTTTTCGGCAGGCTTTAAATGTTCTGCCTTTACTTGTTGACAAGTGAGGCAGCGTGATACAAAGTCCGCTACTTCTCTTTTCATGTTGGGCCACCAGAAGTTTCTTTTTAAGTCTTGGTACATCTTGGTAGCTCCAGGGTGAATAGCATACCTTGATTTATGAGCTTCTTACATGATCAATTTCTTAGTGTCGACATGATTCGGCACACAGATTCGATCTTTGAATAATAATCTTCCATCAGTTGAAATGGAGAATTCCGACCTTTGGTCAACATTAGCTTTGATCTCCATCAATGTGGGGTCATTTTCTTGTAATTTGACTAGGTCTTCAATCAATGTAGGTTGTGACCTTATATTAGCAATCATACATCCTTCATCTTCTTTATCAACATCGAGATTCAAACGAGCAAAATTCTTGATAAGATAAGTCGTACCTTTCCTGAGGCTAGCTAGAGTTGCCATAGGTCTTCTGCTAAGAGCGTCAGCTACATCATTTACTTTTCCTAGATGATATTGGATAGTAAAGTCGAAGTCTTTGAGATACTCCAACCATCTGCATTGTCTCATGTTCAATTCCTTTTGGGTGAAGAGGTATTTCAGACTTTTGTGATCTAAAAATATAGTGAACTTCTCCCCATAGAGGTAGTGTCGCCAAATTTTCAAGATGAATATAACCGCAGCTAGCTCTAGATCATGCACAGGGTAATTTTCTTCATGATGCTTTAACTGCCTTGACAAATAGCAAATTACCTTTCCATTTTGCATAAGAACGCCTCCCAGGCCAATGCCAGATGCATCGGTATAGACATCAAAGCCACCACCTTTAACAGGTAGTGCAAAGATAGGGGCCGTAGTGAGATGATCTTTAAGAGTTAGGAAACTTTGTTCGCAATCCTTCGACCATATAAAAGGGTTCTCCTTTCTTGTGAGTCTAGTCAAAGAGACGGTGATTTTAGAGAAATCCTTAATGAATCGCCTATAATAACTAGCCAAACCCAGAAAACTTCTAACATCGGACACGGTCGTCGGCCGGCTCCAGTTCTTAACAGCTTCTACCTTAGAAGGATCGACAGCGATACCTTCTTTCGAAATAATATGGCCAAGGAAAGAGACCTCCTTTATCCAGAACTTACACTTGCTAAGCTTTGCGTAGAGTTGATGCTCTCTTAGCATTTGCAAGGCTATTCTTAAGTGTTCTTCATGTTTCTCCTTAGTCTTGGAGTATATCAGAATATCATCAATGAAGACGACCCCAAATCGGTCGAGAAAAGGCCTGAAGACATTATTCATAAGTTGCATAAATGCTGTCGGGGCATTAGTTAACCCGCACGGCATTGCCACGAATTCATAGTACCCATATCCACTCCGGAAAGTAGTCTTGTGTATGTCTTCATCTTTGATCTTGAGCTGATGATAACCCGACCTGAGGTCTATTTTGGAGAAATATTCTGCTCCCGAAATTTGATCAAAGAGCTCATCGATACGCGGCAATGGATATTTGTTCTTGATAGTGAGTTGATTTAGTCGCCTGTAATCGATACACAGCCTGAGAGATCCATCCTTCTTCTTGAAAAATAAAATTGGTGCACCCCAAGGGGATGTGCTAGGTCGAATGAAGCCCTTGTCTAATAACTCCTGAAGTTACTTCTTCAATTTTTTTTATAAGACCTTCAGCGGGATTTATTTATTTAGGAAGAAGTTGAATTTCTTTATCATTTTATCGGGGGTGCTACACACTTACATCTTCATGTTATAAATCAAGCTACTTTCACGAAAATATAAATATGGCCAATAATATAACAAGTTCAAATTATGGTTCCATGATAACAAATATCAAGGTAAGAATGCTTCGATTAAGAATATGAGAGTTCAAAGATTGATTTAAAACTAGGTTATGCCATGAAGAAAAATCGACAACATAATGGCATATTATTTAATTTCCATAAGTTATCAATACCTTATTTGACAAGTGTTCAGTTCCAAGCAATCATCCGTCCATCTAGGAACTCATAAAAACCCAACCCAAAGGTCAAACCTCTGGTTAGACAGAGTCAGGGATAAAGTGGTCGTTTACTGGACCGTTTAGAGACTCAAGCTGTCTAGACAGGACCGTTTAGAAACAAGGTCTATGAAATGAATGAACCAGAACCATGCGATCTAGACAGGGCCGCTAGGAGTCCTTGGCGGTCAGATAAAGGGCCGCAAAGTACCTCTGGTGGGCGTCCACAGGCCGCTAAGGTCTAGAACACCAAAAACACCGGTTAAGTGCTTTCTAACAAGTGGGTTTTAAGGATACAACCAACTCGACGTCCTAGTGGGAATCCCAGATTCGTGGAGTCTTACGGAGGCCTTGAAACAAGATCACCTAATCCGGTGGAAGGAATATCCAACGGAGAGGATCACAACTCCAAGATTTGTGTGCTTAATGTGCAAGTGTAACTAATGACATCATATCGGAATACGTGCCATGTACTTAAGAAAATGACTCATAGATAAGAAAGGATCGTGGCAAAACAGCAATCAAATCCACCAGTAAAACAAATTCATCTATCATTTGAAATGTGGATTTAATACAATAGTATAATGTTTGGCATGTAACTAACTTAAGTTAAATAATTCCTAACTATTTGTTACACATGAAATCTACTAAAATAAACCATCCATAGATCTAAGTTTATAGATATAATACTTAAAACAAGGATAAAACCTGATTATCTAGGCTTACCATATGATAAATAAGGCTATTCTGTATTATGTTTCGGATTAACATAAATACAAAAACTCAGAAAATGAAAACGGTCGGGAGAAGATCGTTTTATGGGCCTTAGCGGTCTATCGTAGGGCCGCTAGGGGGACTCTGGCGGTGTCAGGAAGACCATTTCTTCCTGTCTACTGTAAACAGCTACAAAACCCAAATATATGCAAATCTAGGGTAGATAGATGCATGGTAAAACATACCAATAAGTAAATATGGCCTGATAGAACCATATTAAGACATGGAGATGCATAGGTTTGAGCAGATAAACTAGAATTACCATTTTCTTATTAAGGGCAAGGTTCATGTATGCTAAGTTAACCTTACATGCGCAGTCATAGTAAAACATTGTGTACAATCAATGAAAATAGGAGGAAAGAGAGGGATTTTATTCCTAACATATGAATTTAGCCTTTTCATGAGATAACCTACCTCTGGTCTAGGCTTTAGACTTCAAATTTAGGGCTAGAAGTCGACCCTAGTTTCTACTCATCCTGAACTGAACCAGCAACTTCTTGCCTTTCTAACTTCTGATTCCCTTCACCTATGATAACAAAAATTGGAGGATAGAAAGAGGGTACTAAGGTGAACAAATAAGTCTAAAGAACCATCTTCTAATTACCTCGTTTAGGACTTCTAATCCGTTGATCTTCCTGGGTCGTTTGCACAAGTTTCTGGGTTACTTGCACCGAACCAGCGTCTTTGCAGGCCTTTAACTTCTTGTAGGCTTGATCTCCTAGAACGAAATTTTAAGGGAAGTTAGACATTACTATAATGAACAAAATCTTCTAAAGAACTTATCTCAAATAATGCTTCCTTACCTTAGTTCCACGCAAGCCAAATGTAAGGGTCGCGCATGTGAAACTTGGGATCTATTTATATGGTTAGCTAGGGTTTTGAGGATTTGAACGAACCTAGAGTCCTAAATTGGAGTAGAGTTAATCCCTAGAGAGTTCTAGGGTGTCTTCCATGCCAGGTAGGTTCGATCTAAGGTGATTTGATCGCCAAAGATCCCTGCTTTTCACGTTTTCTCTCATTCACAGAATTAAGAGGCCTTAGCGGTCATGGGAGGACCGCTAGGGTGAGGCTGGCGGTCGCGCGATAGAACACTAGATTTCATTAAATTCAAAATTTTCATACTTTCGTATTATCCCTCATTTATCCCCTAATTGAAGTGTATATCCCATTTTAAATCCGTAAATCACTTAATTTACATTTCTATTAATGGGCTTGGGTCTAAAAAGTCTTAAAAATGGGTCTTTGTGCCTATTTAAGTTGGGCTTAGCCCTTTAGTTGATATATGGCTTTTAAAGGGATTAAATAAATCTTTAATTCTTCTTAATTGCCTATTAAGCCTTTAAAAATGCCTAATAATTATATTTTAATTCAAAAAAAATTCTTAAAAAATTCTCGGGCATTACACAAACGGTCTTCATGAGACTGTAAAGGGGGCTAAACGATCAAGACGAGACTGTTAGGGGAGCGAGAGAGAAAGCGGTGAAGAGAGGAGACAAACGGTCATCTAACGACCGCTAGCTTCGCCTAGCGGTCACGCGATAGACCGCAAGGGTGAAAACTCAGTTAAATCCAAGCAGGACTCCCCGGGAGAGTCCTAATCCATGGATAGCAGCGCCCAAACTACACTAAGACCCATCCTAACTCAAATTGAGGCTTCCTAACCTCAATCCTAATGCAATAGGACATGAGACTCAAGCTCTATAACTAGGAATGCACCCCAAACTCGTAACTCACAGAAAACCTTCCCTTTAAGCCTTGAAAACCTTAGTAAAACTACCCAAACCACCATGAAGAGGACCTTTGAAGCTAGCACCACCGGGGAGGGCGTCTACAACGGTCCAAGACCGGCTAGGAAGGAGCATGGGGAGCTACAGCGGCTGACCTCCATCCCTAAACATCTGATCACAAGCCCTTCAAGAGAGGTAAGTCAAATTAATGGTATTCAAAATTTCATCAATTTCCTTAAGTTTCTCATATCACCCCTCTTCTTCTTCTCCTTTCCTTCGTTTCTTTTCTTCAGCTCCTTCCTGACCCACGATGCTTTTCCAGCCTGAAGTGGGTGGCTCCCATGATAAAGGAACTCCCTTTAGAAGTCATCTCAATTTTAAGGGCATGGCACCTCCAACCATTACTTGTCTTAGCCAAGAATTTTTAGAAAATATCCCTTGATTGGTCTAGCATTTCAGGTTTAGTGGAGTTATGGCATCCTCAAACATACACCTTTGTGTTCCCAACCTTTGAAGCCACTGTCCTTATAGAGGAGGTTGAGACTTACTTAGCCCTTCCTAAGACTAAGGTGGGATATGAAGACCTAGTGTGTAATACGGTTGACCCTATAGACCTTGCACATATCTTGGGGGAATTCATACCCAACCCGAAGGATGTGAGAACCATGATTAGCTCCCACCATATTCACTTGATTCCCTTGGCCCAATGGATCACCGCCCATTGCAAAAATAAGTGTGGGTGGAATGAGGCTATAGCCAAAGCTACTTCCATTTGCTTATGCGGGGTTTTGCTCTTTTCTACCACCGACCACCTCTTGGATATTCCAAACCTCATTGTCATCAGTGGGTTGTGGCGGGGTTTATCTATCTCCCAAGCCATCCTTTCTTATCTCTATGAGGGTCTTAGTTCAGCTTCTCTTGGGAGTCCCCTCTTCAGGTCTATGATAGTCCTTGAATGTTGGGTGGGAATTAGATTAAAGTTTCTACCCATGGAGAATGTGCCATCAGCTAGCCGCATATTTGGGAGCCACCCACTCTTCTTCATTGGAGGTGCATCTGGGTTTCCTCAACAGGCTGAATGCCGGACCACAGATAAGAAAACAAGGGATGATTGGTGCCTCTTCCTCAACACTTTGCCACTTGACAAATTCACAATGCGACCACAGGCTCTGTAGGGCACTACCCTTAGACTACCCTGGCGGCTGGAATTGGACCTTCGGCTGGTGAGGAGCACTACCTTGGCACTCTACAACCCTCACCGGTGCTACTTGCAAGTTGGACCTCCTCGCACCATGGTTCCAGCACTATCACACTTCCCTCCCCTACGAGTTAGGAAGATCGGGACCAAGGAGGACGAGCAGGCAGTCCGGAGCGCTCTGACCATGTGGGAGATCAGCCGAGTCTGTACCTTGCAAGTATAAGTGACAGAGGATGAAGAGAGCTACCGAGCTTACGTGAAGGCATTACGCAAGATTCGGCCCTGTACGGATGTGAAATTGAATGTGATTTAAATTTTATGATTATGTACTGAATTTTATTAAGAGACTGATGTATCATGAACATAGAATGAATGAAATAAAAGGATTGATTGAACCATTGTTGTGAAATTATTCCCTTTGACACGAATGTTCAGATGGAGCAGAGTTCTCTATTTGGAAAAAATGGTCCACCAAAGGAGAGCAAGGCTCACCTAACGGTCTGGCGATAGACCGCAAGAGAGAGGACCCAAGAAAACTGTGTGTTTTTGGCTCTCTGGTGTGGCATGCAGTAGCCATTCAACCGCCAGGAGGAACTTAACGGTCTATCAAAGGACGCAAGGGGGAAGGATCAGAAAAGCCTGAGACTTCTAGTCTCTGGTGTGGGTAACGGTCGCCAATTGACCGTCAGACGAGCCTAGCTGTCTAATAGAAGACCTTAAGGGAAAGAGAGCAGA
Source organism: Amorphophallus konjac (assembly GCA_022559845.1). Classification (NCBI taxonomy): domain Eukaryota; kingdom Viridiplantae; phylum Streptophyta; class Magnoliopsida; order Alismatales; family Araceae; genus Amorphophallus; species Amorphophallus konjac. The sequence continues at coordinate 226,798,660 of CM040121.1, read as the reverse complement.
GAAATCTGTGAGCCTTGGATTCTGGGGCATTGCAACCTATTTCTGCACACACTAAAATAAGAAAATAAGTTAGGTCCGTTCTTAGGCTCAACCCCTTACCTGCAGCCAGTTAGAAATGACCAATCCTTGATATTTGGTCAAGGTGTGAAGCCTTTTTAAATAGGCGAAGACACAATAAGAGTAAATGCAATGTATGCTATGTAATGCAAGGATGATGAGAACTTTGGGCTTTTTTTAAAATATTTGATTTTTTTTATTTTAAAATATTTGATTTTTTTGGATTTTCAAAATATCTAATTTTTTTGGGTGTTGAAATATCTGATTTTTTTGTTTGTTTGAAATATGTGATTTTTTAGGCTTTTGGAAATATATGATTTTTTTGGCTTTTGGAAATATATGATTTTTTAGCTTTTGTTTGAAATATGAGATTTGTTTGGCCTTTTTGAAATATCTGATTTTTTTGGCTTTTGAAATATGTGATTTTTTTTTGAAAAAGCTAATTCTGCCCCGACAACGAGAGCCCTACCTATTCCACTGAGAATCCCCCCCCGAGCTTGGCGTGCATTAAGGGTGACAATCCTTGGCCGAGCCCATCTCATTCACATGACGATGCCTCTCCAAGGGCCATACCCTAGGTATGCTTCAGCCTTTTTGAGGGAGAGAGAGAAGAACTTTTGGGGGTAAGCCTAGCATAGAGATAGAAGTTTTTAGGGCTCGAATTCCTCCGGTGACGACCCGGTTGGAGATTCGGTCTGTTGCACTAGGGCTTTGTGTCCATCATCGAACCTTCATCCACTCTAGGCAAGTGTACGACCGGGCTCATAACGTCCCGCAGGGAAATTATACTGCCACTCTTGCCATGCCTAGTTCAATATTTTATTTTTCTTGGAGCAATTTTGGCGTTGCACTTTGTGCTTTTGATAGACGTGTTGGCTTTTTCCTTAACTTACGCTCCTTTTGATTGATTTTTTTCCTTTTTTTCTTTTTCTTTGTAGAATCCGCTCATAACGGATTGCCCCTATTTGAGACCTCCTCTCGTTAGGGTGTCTAGTTTGGTCATCTCCCCCTTATTCACCCCTTGCCCCTACACCTGGCAGAAGAGAGAAAAGCAGGGACTTTCAGTTCCCCTAGGCATGGCCAAAGGAGAGATGTTGTCACATAGTAGAGGGAAACCTGACCAGAATTACCGTATAGTGTGTGATTTCCATGCTCGGGGTCCTCTTTCATGATCAAGGGGAGGGACGCCTTGATGCCGGGTTGTCACTAGCTTGACTCTAAGGGTAAAAGCGCTTAAGATACAACCCATTCCAAGCGTGAGACAGCTCCTCACCTTCTGTGTTAACTAGATGATACACGTTCCCTGGATAAGCCTCTCTAACGACGAATGGACCTTCCCAATTAGGTTGCAATTTGGACCTAGGACCTCCAGACCTAATAAATTCACATTTCAAAACCATATCACCTACTTGGAATTTACATTCAATTACCTTCTTTTGAAAATAACGTGAGACTCTCTTTTGATAAACGGAAACGTGATCCGCCGCATTCATCCTCTTCTCATCTAAGAGTTCTAACTGGACGAGCAATGCCTCTCGACACTCGTCGAGATTAAGTTCCTTATCAAGATACACCCTTAGGGAAGGGATTAAGATCTCATATGAAAGTACTGCCTCCATCCCATAAGTGAGAGCATAGGGGGTTTGCCCTGTAGGAGTACGGATGGAGGTACGATAAGCCCATAGAGCCTCCACTAATCGCTCGGGCCAATCAGCAAATTTGTGAGATTCGCACGTTTTCTTTATGATTTTAAGAAGGGTTTTATTAGTGGCTTCAACTTGACCGTTGCCTTGAGGGTAATATGGAGATGAATGATGTAATGTAATATTGAACTTCTTACAGAGGTCCTGGAGCTCCTGTGAGACGAACTGGGGTCCGTTGTCAGTGATGATGCTGCTCGGCACTCCGAACCGCGAGATGATGTTCTTCAGGATGAAGCGGCACACCATGGTTACTTTGATCTCCGCGTACGCTTCCAATTCGGCCCATTTTGTCAAGTACTCAGTCGCGGTGAGGATGAAATATTTTTGCTTAGTCTGAGAATTGGGATCACCTAGCGAGCCTACAATGTCGAAAGCCCACATAGAGAATGGCCAAGGAGCAGAGAGAGGATGAAGAGACGAAGTAGGAGCATGGATCTTATCAGCATGGAGTTGGCACTTGAGACACCTCCGGACATAGAGGGAGCAATCTTCTTCTAGAGTGGGACAATAATAACCCTACATAAGGATCTTCTTCGCTAAAGCCCGGGCATTGACATGACCTCCACACTCGCTTGAATGAGCTGCTTCGGTCACCTTCCAAGCTTCATCATCATCTAAGCACGTCATGAGCATTCCATTGAGAGCGCGCCTGTACAATTCTCCAGCTATGATGGTATACCTCAAGGCTGCTCTTCTAATAGCCTTACGTTGTTCGGCACTTGTAGCAACCCTGATAAATTGTAAGAATAAAATTTTCCTAAATAGATTTAACATGAGTAAATTTCTAAATAAATACGACAAGGCCCCAAATAATTTAGTCTCACCAAATCGGCCTCACATATATACCTGAACTAAAGGGCTTCCTATATGTATGTATGTATGTATATATATATGATTCACTAAAGGCCCATAACTCTCTGTGCGTCCAATAAAGGAATAGGATACATATATAGTAGGAATAAATTTCCTAAATAAATAAAACCTACAAGTCATTAGGCCCAACCCACATAGGCCCATAACCATTAGTTGGCTTATGAGTATCTTTGTAAATATAACCAGATGCGTGGGCTTTTGGCAAAACCATAAAACCATTCCTCTTCGTACGAAGGTTGCTTATGGGAGTTCGAATTCCATCAGGGAAGGTGGCAGTAGGATTAAAAGTTTGAAGTACACCAGGATTCATGAGAAGGAAACACCAATACTAATAGGATTCTTCATGGGGAAAATTAATTCTCAGTAGGAAGTTAAGTCCTAAAAATCTATAAATAAGTTCTCGTCGAGCAATCCATGGCTGCTGCTCGTATTATTTTCCCTGAACGAACGAACACCACCGCCCTCTACTTCTTCTTCCTTTGCTATTATCTTCCATCGACAATTAAAGAAGAAGAGTCGCTTCTTCCGGTCCCTGCTACGATTGCTGCATTGTGAAGAAGCCCTATGCAGCTTCTTCTTTCTCTTCATCATTTCTTGCACACGAGCACGGCCCTCTGTTCTTGCCGTTTCAGTTCGAAGCTATAGATACTCCCGTGATAGAAGTCAGTTGCTTCTATCTGACCGCCACTGCGTTATTGTTGTTCAAGAGCTGCTGCTGCTTTTGTTATTCTCTTCAGCCCGTGCCTCTGCCGCAGTTATTTTTATATCTTCTTTCGATTCTTCACGTTCTGCCATCCCAAAACACATCTAAGAGGTAGGTGTTCTCAAGTTCTAAGCCAAATCCTGTAAACACTAAGCCCTATGCATGCATATAGATCATTAGATAGAATGACTTGCAGTTTTTATATCAGGTTCATTTTTCGTTTCTACATATGACAGTAAAATAGCGACCCATCCTTGGGCGCTATTAAGATTCAACGACTTCATGAATGGTCGTTATTCTCTTTGATATTTAATAATTACCCATATTTAAAATTTAATAACCATGTAATATGATGTCTAAATTAATGCATGACCATAGTTCTGGAATCCTGCTATTTTTCTCTTCATGTCCACATATTCGTTTTTGTAAAATTCTATTTATTTAGAAAGTGACACTATTCATGTTAAATTTCATAAGAAGGAAAAGAATGACTGAACCCCAGACTTCATTCAATATAGCGCCCCTGTCTAGGGCGCTATATCTTGAAATGAAGCCTCTTCAAGAGGGCGCCATTTACCCTGTGTAAGATTTCTCCAGAAATTGATATATATATATATATATATATATATATATATATATATTGTTATATATATATATATATTGTTATATATAAACATGGAATTCAACGATTGAGTGCCACTGAAAGTGGGCGTTATTTAATGAAATGAAGGCACCTCCTAAGGCGCCATTTTTCTGCATCCCTGTTTTCTCCCGAGTGTTTTCCTGTGACCCATACCGAGGGTCTCTCGGCACTACATCTCAGTCCGTAGATGTAGTCCCATGTTTTCACGATGTTTCACGCTTACCCCACTAATTCTCGGTGATGAATGAGCCCTCCGCGGGATATTCCTTCCTTCGGACTGGCAAATTTGTCATAGAGACCTCCATAAGTCTCCTCGCAGCCTTGGATTCCCTCAAGGCCGATTGAGCTAGTTGTACCCTAAAAACCCGTAACACCATGTTCTGTCACGTCACTCTGAAGAAACGTGATACATTAGCCCTCTTAGAGCGTTGTTCTGGCCTCTATGAGAAGTGCTCTGTCTGTCAATAATTAACGACATTGACCTGGGCGCTAGAAGGAATTGGCGACCTTCTCAGTGCCGTTATTCACCTAAATAGCGACCAAGGTCTGGGCGCTATTCCTTCTAGCTTGTTCTGTTCAAAGAAATAAGGCGACCATTCGTATGGGCGCTAGTTTCTGAAATCACGACATCCTGATGGGAGCCATTTACCCAGTTTCATGACATGTCTTGATTTTCGTAATGATTAACGAGGAGTCATACTAGTTCAAAGTTCTATCCTTGAAATCCTTCATTGATGAAGTCTACCTTATCATCCTATAATGGTTATTCCTTGGAACTCTATATTGGCTATAACTATTGTGGATGTCTAATTATATACATGACCCAATGCCTGTGCATATAGGGCCTGATCTGGTCCTGGGAGGAGCACCCGAAAGTACTTGTGCCCATGGGAGCTATTATTGATCACGGTGTGGCATTGCACCGAAGTACATGACTTGCTAGATTGACATTCCACGACTCGTACTTGACTTGACGTGACTTGCGTGGCCCGAAAAGGGTATTTACTTGCTTGATAACATGATAGCCAATTCACTTGACATGTCGTGATATGTTTACATGCTTGACCATCCTGTTATACAATCTACATGGAATCTTAAAATCTTGCTAGTTCTGTAGTACCCCAGAATTGATATATATAATTTTTGAATTATAAAATAGTTTTCTGGAAATTATAAAGGCCTAAATAAATTAATAAAAGATTATTGGATTAATAAGTCATTATAAGACTCAATTAGGCTAATTAGTTAACCTAGCCTATCTAATTATTATCCAAAAGGTTAATGGACTAAGCCCATTAAGTTTGGCCCATATTCTAGAAGGGTAATTGACTTATTCACGTATTTTAAGGATAAATATTTATTATATAAGATAATTATATGGATAAACGAATAAAAGAGTTTTATCAAATTGAAACTCTATATACGTTACATGTAACGGTCTATCGGGCGACCGCCACAGCCCTGTAACGCACCTAGACACGACCGTTACATCCTGCAGATTCCGTAAGGTGAGGAAATTGCAAAAAGATTGGAACTTTGAAATCCTATTTACAAGAGATCGACTTAGGGAAGCTTATAACATTACTAAGGACTCTTAGGGATTAGGTTCTGGCAAATTAAGGACTCTAGAATCGATCTAATCTTCAAACCCTAGCCAAAACCGTATAAATAGGACCTAGTTCTGAACTGAGCGACCTTACTTTTGGCTCGTGAAGAATCAAGATAAGGAGTCATAAATTCGGGTAAGTTCTTTAGAAGCTTTTGTTTAATATACTTTAGACTAATGGTTCTCCAAATTTCGTGCAAGGAGATTAAACAACCAAGGAGATAGAAGCTTCCAAAGTTACTGATTCAACCTTAGCAACCCAAGAATTTGAACGCAAGTCCCCTGATGATGGGGACATCGAGGCAAGACCGTACGCATTTTGTTTGTATTTATGTCTTTTCATATTTGTATGTATACCCTTGTGTTATATGGGTACGCAATTGTAGGTCTTAGTGGGTTTATATGTAAAATTCCAGTAGGACCAAGCAAGGGGGCCCTCAGCCCTTTCCCATTGGTCCATGTCACTCATGTGGGGCTGGTCAACCATCCTAGGTGGCCATCTAGAAGGGTTGAATGTCAATGCCACATGGGTAGACAAGTGGTTAAATTGGTCCAAGGTAGGTCACCTACCTTCACCTACCATACCCCTGGGTCAAGGGGGCGCCCCTCTCCCCTTATTATTGTATTACTTTTTATGTGTGTTTCACACTTAATCCCAGCCCTTCAATCCCCACCCCTAGATCCAAGGGTTCACATTTCATTTGATGTGAATCATATAAAAGATTGTATTTTCATATGAATATTAGTGAAAAATCAGAAAATTGTGTTGAATGCTTGAAGCTTCTTGCGCCCCCAGCCCCTCCTCCTGCTGTTCTTCCGTCTCCAACCTCCTTTATAGAGTGGAATCATATCTATTCCCCTTCCCCAATCTCTGGTTGTGATCTGTGCCGCCGCCGTTCGTGCCGCCGTCGGACCGCCAACGAGCCACCGTCGAAGTTCTATCCTTGGCAGACAGCAGTCTCTTATCAAAATTCCTGCTATCAGCCATGACCTCTTCTTGGCCTGAAATTTTTATGGTGTGTTCCCATCTTCCACCCCATCATTCACAAAACAATTCAGGTCCAAAATCCCTCGTTTAGTATTTTTCCATTTTCGTGCATCTTTCATTCCCAGATCTGTTTTGTCTCTGTCCATAGTGCCAGCAGCCCTGTGTTTCTCACCTTCGACCCCTTTTTTGATTTTTCCAAACCCTTCCAATTGCACTAGGAGTTCTTTCCATAATCCCCTACATCCACGAATTTTCTTAATTTTTGATCAGCCTTCCATCTATTTTTAAAAATTCGTGTTCTTCCTCAGCTACAGTGTTGTCAGCCAGATTCTAGATCCGACCCACTGCTAGTGAAAAAGTTATAGTAATTCATAGCCTTTCTCAAATCTAGATCCAAAAATAGTCCTGCTTTCCTAGCTTGATTTCCAACAACTTTGCTGAAGACCATAACCTCAGATTCGGACGTTCATATATCGGTCAAAGGTAATTCTCAGGAAAGTTCCATGCTAGTCTGAGAGTTCAGACACTGTACAAAAGCAACCTTCAAAATTCACAAATCAGAAGTACAGGCTTGATTATTTTTCTATAATCACCTTGGGTTGAATCCCTTCGAAGCATCTTTCCAACGGTGCCAGTTTCGTCGCATTCCGACGTCGGAGCTGATCGCAACGTCCGTTCTCGCCGGAGCGCATGCCAGAAAACAGAACCGGTAGATCCGTGGCCGGTTATTCCGACCGGTGTCGATCGGAGCCGCCCGGCCTCCGGCCGGTGAACCAGTGTGCCGCCAGCCCAGGGAACACTTCCACAAGTGTCCCCACCATAGTGGTGACACCGGGTCCCGCACGGTCCCTCCGGACAGCACGTGGGCCCCACCGCCACTAGTTCGGGTGTTACCGAATCAACGCGAGAAGCCGCCCGTCAACCCGAATTCGGTCCTCCCGGACCCCATTGTGTCGCCCTTTACCTCCCTGCGTGGAGTGGGCTATAACTCATTGCTGTAATCTTTATGTATTAACTGTCGCGGGAGTACGACTTCGGCCGGGTCCGTCTTCCCCACGCCAAGTGCGTAGAGGTATCGCATTCGCTCCCTTACTTGGCATTTTGCTTACTTCATATATATTTGTTTATGCCGCTGCTAGAGAGCATGTGTAGGGATATCTAGCTCGCTTTATCTATTCATTACCGCTACTGCGAGAGAGTGCGAGACCGTCCTGTGACCCGATCCGGGCACACGAGAGAGCCGATCACCTTAGCTCATTGCCGGTTTCTCAACCGCGCACGTCTGACGCTTCCCTCGTTAAGGGACAGTCACGAGCTTGTCGTGTCCGTGGTCTCGTCCCGCATTAATTTTGGTATCAGAGCAAGTTGAGTCTAGGGTGTCAAAAAAAAAGTGTCTTTTTGCATTTTAATCCCTTTACTCGGTATATCAAAAGGTGTTGTCCGAACGTTAGGCTACGCCTATCGGGAAGGCCGCACACTTGCGCGAGTGATCTTCGGATCAGTTATCTCCGCCACGTACCGAGTCTTGGTCGTCATGTCTAGAGTTGTAATCCATTGTCTAGTTGGTTCATCTACTAGTGTCGACGTGCCCACCCACTAGTCCCTAATCCCCATGGATTCCCAAACACCCGGATGGTGGAGATACTATCTCAAATGGAAGGACCACCCGAACCATCCCACGAGGCCCGAAACCCGGGACTTCTACGGGTCCGATGACCCGAGTGTCTACCTAGAATGGGAAGCCATTATGGCTGATTACTTCGAGGTGTACATTATGTACAGGCCCATGCAAGTCGATGTTGCCAAAAGGTGACTTTTTGGTGAAGCCGCCGCAACTTGGAGGAACATCAAATATTGGAGGGAGGATAGGAATCTAAGGCCCATCGAGTCATGGTGGGAAATGAAGAGAGCGCTTAGGAGGGCCTACGTTCCCCGCCCACCTACCTCCAACCACGGAGGTCATACCACTCACCAACCCCACCAACTCACCCACAATCAAGTGGGCCACACCTCTACCCAATCCCACCCCTTCACCGCCCTCCAAGCCCACCAAGGTGACCCCAATCTAGTGGCCCGCCCAGTCACCTCCAACCAGCCTCCCCTTAGCACCCCCATCCCAACCCACTCAAGTACCTCCAACCGAGTGGAAGCCCCGCTTATACCCGAGCCTAGGACCACACCTAGGCCGAGGGACGAGGAGCGAGTCCGCCCCAAGGTCTCTACTCCAACCCGCTCCTTTGAGGAATTCAAGAAAATGATTTCGGATTTGTTGGACAGGATAAGTGCTTCTTCACCTCTTGTAGGTGCTCCATCACCACCCTCTCCTTCCGAGCTCTATTCGGAACCTTCTTCTTTGGAGCTACCAAAGCCCGAGCCACCCGTATTTCTAACGGGTACTCTTTATATAGCCGAGCCACTTCTTAGATGGCTCAAGGAAGGCTCGGTCCCACATCCCTTTCCATCCATGGATCCCATCCTACCTATAGTGCCGGTCAACTCATTCCATACCACATTTCGATCTCGTCACCATGTTGATACGTTGGACGATCTTGTCATAGGATTAGATTCACAATGGGAGTTGACGCATCTTTTGGCCCGAGGCTTTGACCAACCCGCTAGTCTTAGCTTCACCTATCCGGCCTTCGGGTCCATTACCTCCGAGTGCACCGTGGGTTGTGTCACCAAGGAGGTTCTTCTACTTCTCCCGCTACCGGACGAGCCCGAATTCATACCCTTTTGTCCGAGGGAGGAATCATACTTCTTGCCTACGATCCCCGTCCCACCCGTCACAATTCAAGAAGGTGACTATCCACACCTTCAAAATTTCTACACGTGGGACCGTGACTTGTGGGAACCCACCATAAGGGGTCATACCTTCTTTGATCCCTTTGACCCACTCCCTAGTGAATCCTTAGACCCTTCATATTCACTTCACTTCTTCGAGGGAGTCCGCTACCACACCCCTTCCCCACGGGCCGGGTCGTCTATGCCCACCAAGCCCGTACCCTTACAAGATACACCATCATCTAGGGGAGATACTCTTGACCCTCCCACATCCACATCCCATATGCATGCATGGCCCACCTTAGGTGGTCTAGGATTTCCGCATGATGTCAACCACCGGTTACGTCAGATGCATGCATGGCACACGTTCGGGTGTCCAGGTCCGCCGTCATCCATGTACGGGTCGGACTCACATTAGGAGTGTCTAGGGTCATAGTTGAGTCAATGTATTTTTCTTTGTGTGGTTTGTTTGCATGGTTTGTGTGTCGTTTGTTTGTCTGCATGTGTCTTGTGTCAGCTCGTTGTCATTCTCTTATGAGTAAGAGGCGATTGGACTCACTCGACGCGTATGGGATCGGTTCTCTATCTATACCCAGATCTAGTCACCTACAGGGACTCAGCGGTGATTCCTAGTGAGTCTTCGAGCCGCCACCTCCCCTTTTGAGAGTGCCCCACCCGGAGTGTCCACCTTTAGCCCATAGCAGCTTGTGCATATCGAGTATATATGGAATGAGCAGGTGACGGTCACTTGGAGTGGAGCATACCCGCGTTACTTGGCACGGTGACGGATCTGCCGGAGTATTCGAGTATCCATACCCCTACTCGACGGGGTCGAGTTCCTCCCACCCGGGGAGAATTGATGGGGACATCGAGGCAAGACCGTACGCATTTTGTTTGCATTTATATCTTTTCATATTTGTATGTATACCCTTGTGTTATATGGGTACGCAATTGTAGGTCTTAGTGGGTTTATATGTAAAATTCCAGTAGGACCAAGCAAGGGGGCCCTCAGCCCTTTCCCATTGGTCCATGTCACTCATGTGGGGCTGGTCAACCATCCTAGGTGGCCATCTAGAAGGGTTGAATGTCAAATGCCACATGGGTAGACAAGTGGTTAAATTGGTCCAAGGTAGGTCACCTACCTTCACCTACCATACCCCTTGGTCAAGGGGGCGCCCCTCTCCCCTTATTATTGTATTAATTTTTGTGTGTGTTTCACACTTAATCCCAGCCCTTCAATCCTCACCCCTAGATCCAAGGGTTCACATTTCATTTGATGTGAATCATATAAAAGATTGTATTTTCATATGAATATTAGTGAAAAATCAGAAAATTATGTTGAATGCTTGAAGCTTCTTGCGCCCCCAGCCCCTCCTCCTGCTGTTCTTCCCTCTCCAACCTCCTTTCTAGAGTGTAATCATATCTATTCCCCTTCCCCAATCTCTGGTTGTGATCTGTGCCGCCGCCGCCGCCGTTCGTGCCGCCATCGGACCGCCAACGAGCCACCGTCGAAGTTCTGTCCTTGGCAGACAGCAGTCTCTTATCGAAATTTCTGCTATCAGCCACGACCTCTTATTGGCCTGAAATTTTTATGGTGTGTTCCCATCTTCCACCCCATCATCCACAAAACAATTCAGGTCCAAAATCCCTCGTTTAGTATTTTTCCATTTTCGTGCATCTTTCATTCCCAGATCTATCTTGTCTCTGTCTACAGTGCCAGCAGCCTTGTGTTTCTCACCTCCGACCCCCTTTTTGATTTTTCCAAACCCTTCCAATTGCACTAGGAGTTCTTTCCATAATCCCCTACATCCACGAATTTTCTTAATTTTTGATCAGCCTTCCATCTGTTTTTAAAAATTCGTGTTCTTCCTCAGCTACAGTGTTGTCAGCCAGATTCCAGATCTGACCCACTGCTAGTGAAAAAGTCATAGTAATTCGTAGCCTTTCTCAAATCCAGATCCAAAAATAGTTCTGCATTTCTAGCTTGATTTCCAACAACTTTGCTGAAGACCATAACCTCATATTCGGACGTTCACATATCGGTCAAAGGCAATTCTCAGGAAAGTTCCATGCTAGTCTGAGAGTTCAGACACTGTACAACAGCAACCTTCAAAATTCGCCAATCAGAAGTAAAGGCTTGATTATTTTTCTATAATCACCTTGAGTTGAAGCCCTTCGAAGCATCTTTCCAACGGCGCCAGTTTCGTCGCATTCCGACGTCTGGGCTGATCGCAGCGTCCGTTCTCGCCGGAGCGCGTGCCAGAAAATAGAACCGACAGATCCGTGGCCGGTTATTCCGACCGGTGCCGATCGGAGCCGCCCGGCCTCCGGCCGGCGAACCAGCGTGCTGCCAGCCCAGGGAACACTTCCACAAGTTTCCCCACCATAGTGGTGACACCGGGTCCCGCACGGTCCCTCCGGACAGCACGTGGGCCCCACCGCCACTAGTTCGGGTGCTGCCGAATCAACGCGAGAAGCCGCCCGCCAACCCGAATTCGGTCCTCCCGGACCCCATTGTGTCGCCCTTTACCTCCCTGTTTTAAGCAATCGTCCGGATCCACTTCCCCTTAATCAGCAACAGAAGCAGAGTGAGGATTTGTCAATATTAAGACAGAATATCGCAACTGCAGCAGTAATTGAGAATTCCAGGTTTATGTCAACTGATCTTACTGGTGTTAAAACCAGATCCATGACTAGGACTGGATCTGCCGGTAATCTTCCTCTATCAAACTCCTCATGAAGCTCATCATATGGAATATAAGAGGAATTGGAAACGATACCTCTGTTGGGAGGGTAAAATTTCTTATTAAGACATACAAAATTGATTGCATTGTTGTGTTGGAACCTAAAATTCCTGTCAGTAGAATGCACTTCATATGCAGGAAATTAGGTATGAGTAACTGCTTTGCTAATGGTGATGACATGGCACACATTTGGATTCTTTGGAGAGACTCCCTGAACTTTTCCATTCTCAATTCTGATGAGCAGCAAATTACACTCACTCAAACTGGATCTGTTTGGCCGCTCTTTCATCTATCCTTTGTCTATGCTAAATGCTCTATACAGGAGAGGCAACCTTTGTGGACATCCCTTATATCAGTTCACTCTCAAATTTCAGGGCCGTGGCTAGTTGCTGGAGACTTTAATTGCATTATGACAGTGGATGAAAAAATTGGTGGTAACCCACCCAATTTGGGAGCTATCTCAGAATTTCTTGATTGTATATCAGATTGTGCTCTTTTTGATGCAGGTTTCATGGGCTCTCAGTATACATGGCATAATAACCAATCTGGGAGGCATGGTATTTGGGCTCGGCTGGACAGGGTTCTTATTAATTCAGAGTGGCAAACTACATTTCCTATTTCAGTGGAACATTTGTCCAGGGAAGCATCTGATCATGCACCCCTTCTGGTGAAACTACTAACCAAGAACTTATTCAAGAGCCGTTTTTGTTTTCAAAAAATGTGGACTTTGCATGACAGATTTCTTATGGATGTTAATACCTGTTGGAACACCAGTCCTTTGGCTTCCTCCCCTATGTCCACTCTATACTTGAAGCTTAAATACTTGAAGGGTATGCTTCGAAATTGGAACAAACAGACATTTGGCCATGTCCATCTAAATTTGTTGGCAGCAGAGGATGCAGTTCTAAAGGCTGAGCACTCTTATGATATGCAGCCAACCTTGGAAAACCACAACACCCTAGAGCAGGCCAAATCCCTCCTAGCAGGAAGATTGTTACATGAGGAATGCTTTTGGCGACAAAAGTCTAAAATTAGATGGCTAAAGGAGGGGGATAGAAACACAAAATTTTTCCATACTTCGACTAAGGTCAAAAGAAATAAACAATTTATTTCTCAACTCAGAAATTCAGCTGGTATGCTTACTTCAGATCATGAAGAAATGAAGAGCTCTGCTGTTACTCACTTTCAATCTGCATTCTCGTCCCAACAGCATTCTATAGAGGAATCCTTCCTTAACTGTATTCCAAACTTAGTTTCTCAGCAAGAAAATTCTATACTGTGTGCTATCCCCTCTGAATTGGAAATAAAGGATTCTGTCTTCGCTCTCTCTGCTGACAGTGCCCCAGGGCCGGATGGTTTCACGGTGCTTTTTTCCAAACAGCTTGGCCAATCATTTCTCATGTGATTATCAGTGCTGTTCAAGAGGCATTCACAAGTTCTCAGCCTCTCCCAAGGTTTGTGTCATCAACTTTAATTGCTCTTATTCCAAAAAAACCAAATGCAGTGGATATCTCTGATTACAGACCGATCAGCCTCTGTAATTTCTTTTATAAGGTCATTTCCTCCATTGTCAATAAAAGGCTGGCTGCTATCCTTCCAAATATTATTTCTCAAGAACAGTCTGCTTTTGTCAAAGGGAGACACATAACCGAAAATATTGCTCTAGCTCAAGACTTGACTCAGGAACTAGGCAGAAAAACCAGAGGGAAGAACATCATTTTCAAATTAGACATGGCCAAAGCTTATGACAGACTTGAATGGGACTTTCTTTTTGCTGTTATGCATAAATTTGGCTTCAGTCAGTCCTTCATCCAGCTGATTAGCAAGCTGATCAAGAACTGTTGGTTCTCTATTTTACTGAATGGTGATGTTGCTGGTTTTTTTCAGTCATCTAGGGGTGTTCGACAGGGTGATCCTATTGCCCCCTCTTTATTTATCATAGCTGAGGAAAGTTTGAGCAGATCTTTGAAAGTAGCTCAGATAAATAGACAAATTGACAGCTTCCAAGGGCCAAGGAGGTGCCCCACTGTCTCTCATTTACTATTTGTAGATGATACTTTGATTTTCAGTAAGGCCAGCATCACTTCTGTCAAGAATTTAATGAAGCTGCTACACTCTTATGAAAGGGGCTCCGGTCAGCTGATCAACACCAATAAGAGTGGCTTTCTCCTGCATCCTAAGACAAATACATCCATTGCCAATCGGATAACCAGCCTCACTGGTTTCACCAGACACAGCTTTCCACTTAAATATTTAGGATTCCCACTGGCTCTAGGTCGAAGCAAAAAAGTTCATTATGCTGGTATCATACATTCCATACAAAAAAGGATTTCAGGTTGGAAATCCAGTCTCCTGTCCCAAGGTGCTAAGTTGACTCTGATTAAACATGTTCTCACTTCTATTCCCATTTATTCCATAACCATTGCACCTCTACACTCTGGTACACACCTTCTGCTGGAGCAAGCATTTGCTAATTTTTTCTGGGGCTCTTCACCAAAAGGGAAAAAAAGACATTGGAGATCCTGGGACACTATTTGCAGACCCATATCTCAAGGAGGACTTGGTATCATGTTTCTTAGGCAGATGGACACTGCCCTAAGAGTAAAGATGCTGTGGCAAGCCTTGCATTCACACTCCTTGTGGGCAACTTTTTTCAGAGCTAAATACTTTGGGCAGAGACATTTGAGCGATGTGCACTTTAATAATATGGCTGGTCATGCTAGACGCAGCTGGCTAAAGGCAAAACAGATTGTTCTACAATACCAAAAGGTAATCATTGGAGATGGGAAGATTGCAAATTTCTGGCATGATAACTGGATAGGTCAGCAATGTTTGTCTGAATTAGTCCCTACCAACAACATCCCAAATTCAAACTTGACTGTGAGTGACTTTCTGCTGCACTCTCCAAGCGAGGAAACCGAATTACTGAACAGTTTTATGCCTGCTCATCTCATTTTAGCTATTTTACACACCACTCTCACCCCTTATGATGATTTCCCGGCTTGGAGCCTATCCTCCACAGGTAAATGTTCGGTGGCTTCTACATACAAAGTGCTCTCTGAAAATGCATTCAACCAGCCTTTCACTCTCTGGCCAAGACTTTGGTCTCCTTGGCTACCTACCAAAATATCGGTTCACTTATGGAAATTGCTACATAATAGTCTCCCTGTTGACAAAAATGTCCAACGTTTGGGTGTTCAAATGTGTTCCATTTGTGCTTGCTGCCAGGTTCATCAGGGAGAAACCCTTAATCATCTTTTCATTCACAGTGAATTAGCTTCTCACATATGGTCTTTTTTCAAATCTGTGGGGCTGCCAATAGAAGGAAATTCTGTTTCATCTCTCATTTCAAATGCTAGCTCTCATATTAAGTTGAATTCTGCTTTTGGCATACTAATCCTAGCTGTGATTGGCTTTGGCTGCTGGGAAATATGGAGAGCTAGGAACCTTGTGCGATATGAAGGCAGTGCTATGTCCAAAAATAGCATCCTTCATCGAATCAAAGCAAAAGTGAAGCAGGCCTGTTCTTATGCTTCTTACAAAGAGTATGATACTAATAACCGAAGGATACTTGACTCTTTAGGGATTGCTATCTCAAGACCAAGCAGTGCACACCTGAAAGTTATCAAATGGGTGTCCCCTCCCTGGCCCTTCTTAAAATTAAATACCGATGGGGCGTGCAAGTCAGATGGAACCTCTGGAGGAGGTGGTGTCATTAGAGATTATCATGGAAATGTTCTCCTAGCTTTCTCCCATTTCTATGGACAGGCTAACAGCCTTGTTGCAGAGGCTAGAGCTCTTACTGATGGCATCCATTATTTGCATACTATTTCAGAACTCCATGCCTATATTGAATGTGATTCACAAGTCCTGGTTAGAGTAATAAACAAGGACATCCCTTGTCCTTGGTCCATTCTCTCCTATGCAAGATTGATCTGGAGATCTACTACTCCAAGTGACAAGATTATTCATACTTACAGAGAAGGAAACAAAGTAGCAGATCTTCTGGCTTCCTTAGCCTGCTCCACTAAATGTAATGTTTTTTTCTCCCACAATGAGTTACCCTCTTTTATAAAGGGAGAGGCTCGAATGGATAAGCTGGGTATGCCTAGCATCCGTATGATGTAATATCTATTCATTTTTTCAGCAATAAAATTCACCCCCTAGTGGTCGATGGCCCCCCCATTTACCTCTAGGTAGGGCTTCTTTGGATTAAAAAAAAAAACCTCCCTGTGTGGAGTGGGTTGTAACTCATTGCTGTAATCTTTATGTTTTAATTGTCCCGGGAGTACGACTTCGGCCGGGTCCGTCTTCCCCACGCCGAGCGCTAGGAGGTATCGCATTCGCTCCCTTGCTTGGCATTTTGCTTACTTCATATATATTTTTTTATGCCGCTGCTAGAGAGCATGTGTAGGGATATCTAGCTCGCTTTATCTATTCATTACCGCTGTTGCGAGAGAGTGCGAGACCGTCCCGTGACCCGATCCGGGCACACGAGAGAGCCGATCACCCTAGCTCATTGTCGGTTTCTCAACCGCGCACGTCTGACGCTTCCCTCGTTAAGGGACAGTCATGAGCTTGTCGTGTCCGTGGTCTCGTCCCGCATCACCTGAAGATCAGGACATTAGGACGTCTAAACGAGGTAATTAGAACTCAATCCTTTAAAACTTTTTGTTCCCAATAGTTTCATCTTCTTACCTTCAAAATTTCACATCCTTAGGTCAAGAGGCTCAGGAAATAGAGCAGATTGAAGTTGTTAATTTATCACAAGAAGTACAAGGGACTAAGGGTAGCACCTAGCATCAAATTCAAAGTTTTAAGGTTCTACAAGAGGTAGGTTATCTCATGATTGGCAAAAACAACTTGTTAGGAATAAAAGCCCTCTGATTGTGCTTGATTTCATGCATTATAGACTAAGAATTTCATGATTTCATAGTTTTATACATTCATGCATCTCTTAGCCCTAAATGGAAATAAAAAGGTATTATCTTGTCTATTCACTAAACCCTTGCATATAGTTGACCTATGCATCGTTATCATGACTAGGACTGTGGTAATATGTTGATTTCCAAGCATGTTATATTTTCATAAACCTTTGCTTAGTTTACTGCCAGCGGATTCTCTGACGCACCAACGTAAGACCGTCACATGCATGTAACGACCTTACGATAGACCGTCACAACCTGTTATGCTTTTATTTGTTCTATTGTCTCTGACGCACCCTAGCAGGAGCATTACACCACTGTAACGGCCCCTCGATAAACCATCACACACTGTAACGCACCTATCCTAGACTGTCAGACACCTGTGTTCTGTCAGCCCAAGGCAGAATAATAACCAGTTAAGTTTACTTATAAATAAGCTTAGATAGCTAAGTTTGGACCTATTATCATGACTTTGAGTTTAGTTTCTGATTCATAATCAAATTGCATGATTAATGTGTCTTAGGGTATTTTAAGTTATGCTAATTTCATCGGCTAAAACTCAAGAGTTTTGTATTCTAAATCATGATTTTTCCAATGTTGTATTGACAGAGTTTTATCTTGGTTACACATTCTTTTCTGCCTATCGAGTCATTTCTTTAAGTATATGGCACATATTCCGGTATGCTGTCCATTAGTTCACTTTACCCTATAGGAACATTATTCTTGGACATGAGGACCTCTCTATTGGATATTCCTTCCAATGGACTAGGAAATCTTGTTTCAAGGCCTCTGTAATTCTCCGCGAGCCTGGGATTCCCACTAGGACGCCGAGTTGGTTGTACCATTAAAGCCCATTGATTAGATTACACTATCGATGATTTTAATTATCAGTAATGTAACAGCTCTATGTTGGACCGTCAGGCACAAGTAACGACCCAATATACGACCGTCACATTCCACTGAGTCCGATTTCTTGGTTCTGGATTCAGACTAATGTAACGGCCCAATACTGGAGCGTCACATCATGTAACGGCCCAGTACACGACTGTCACACTACTTGAGTATTTTAACCCAAGGATTGACCAAGGGTTGATATTCCAAGGTTCTAGATAGACTCTTGATGATCTAGAACTTATCATATTGATCAAGAAACCTAATATAATGAATGGAAGATAAAGAACGTATCGTTATGCTGCCGATTTATTTCCATAAGCATAATCTTGCTTAAGTCCTTCTTGATTTCTAATGATTCTTATTGAAGCATTCATTCATTGAATTATTGTTATCATGAGCTTATTGAACTTATTACATTCTTGACCATATTTTATTGTTAACATGCGTGGAAAAAGCTTGATTTATACTTGAAGATGCGATCGAGCACTGATTGTGTTCAAGGGCTCTATGCTAGTCCCCTCGGCTGATTGTCGGAAACATACTATTTTATAAACTATGGGGTATGATGCTACTGGCGTCGCATTGCGCTGGGAGTACTTTCTCTATAAATAAGTGAAAATCCACGGCACGACATGACATTCTTGTACATGACTTTCTTGCTTGATATTCCACAGAAATTCGTGAAGTACTTACTCATAAGCAAAAGATACTGGAGTGATGATTATGTGGCTTGCTAGTACATTCTCGATACATTCTTGTTCATGAAAGGCCAATATCATGTTCTTGTTACATTCTTACTAGTTCGTACTTGCTCTCATTCTAACTTACATGATCATCTTGTTACTTTGGTTTAATCGCATGATTGATCACATTCGCAAGATTTTTACCTCATTCTTTAGAGCTAAATTGTTAATTACTTTAATAGTGCCTTCATGTTGATGCAAAGATACCTACTGGGCAAGTGTGCTCATTATCTATTTCTAATCTTTTCAGAAGATGGAAGTGATTCGAATTCGGATTCGGGTTATACAAGTAGCGGGTCCGAGAGCGAATGAAAGTATTGTCAAGATGAGAGTGAAGACTTAGGAAAGTCTATATTGTTTAGATTGAGTCTATGTAATTTTCCTATTTCTTGAGTCTAGTGCATAATGAAAATTGAATTAGTGGTTGTACTTGATTATTTTGAAATAAAATTGGAGTTTGAGTAATATTGTGCAATTGCATTTATGTGTGTGATTGTCTTGCGCTCTGATCGTTCTTGGTCGCAAGAGGCTTACCGTGCCGACTGTTCGCGCTCCCCGAGTTAGTCTTCCATTGTAATAAAGGCTCGGGGCATGACAGTTAAGTTGGTATCAGAGCCTATGTCTCAGGACTTAGGAAGAAGAGTCATGTCATAGGAAAAGTCCAAGGTTTAAGGACCCCTACCTATAAACTAAGGAAGAAATTTCCATACCCATGTGAGAATTGGGTAGAGCCCGGGATAAGATAATTAATTAGCTTTAAGATTATTTCTCCCAATTTCATGAGAAATAACAAGTTGTTATTTTTCTCTTAGGCTATGCATCGATTACCAGCGACTGAATCAACTCACAATTAAAAACAAGTATCCGTTGTCGCGTATTGATGAGCTCTTCGATCAGCTTTCGGGAGCAGAATATTTCTCTAAGATTGACCTCAGATCAGGTTATCATCAGCTTAGAATTAAAGAAGAGGACATTTATAAATCAGCTTTTCGAAGTCGTTATGGCCACTATGAATTCGTAGTGATGCCGTTTGGGTTAACTAATGCCCCAGCAGCATTCATGCAACTTATGAACAACGTCTTCCAGCCATATCTGGACCAGTTCATCATCGTCTTCATTGATGACATCTTAATATATTCCAAGATGAAAGAGGAACATGAACAATATTTGAAAATAGCTTTACAAACACTTAGAGAGCACAAGCTTTATGCCAAACTCAATAAGTGTGAATTCTGGCTCGAGGAAGTCTCATTCCTAGGCCACATTATTTCAAAAGAAGGTATTGATGTGGATCCTTCTAAGGTAGAAGCTGTCAAGAATTGGAGTCGGCCAACGACTGTATCAGAAGTAAGAAGCTTTCTGGGTCTAGCTGGTTATTATAGAAGATTCATTAAGGACTTCTCAAAAATTGCGGTTCCTTTAACTAGACTTACAAGAAAAGAAAACTCTTTTGTCTGGTTAGAGGAATATGAGAAGAGTTTCCAAACTCTTAAGAATCATCTTACAACAGCCCCTATTTTATCACTACCAATGGAGGGTGGTGGATTCAAAGTGTATACGGATGCGTCTGGCATTGGCATAGGATGCGATCTCATGCAGAATGGAAAAGTAATCTGTTATTCTTCAAGATAATTGAAATGTCACGAAGAAAACTATCCCGTACATGATCTGGAATTAGCAGCGGTTATTTTCACCTTGAAAATTTGGCGTCATTATCTTTATGGAGAAAAGTTCACGGTCTACTCGGACCACAAAAGCCTGAAATATTTATTCTCTCAAAAGGAGCTTAACATGAGGCAGAAAAGGTGGTTAGAATATCTCAAAGACTTTGATTTTGCTATCCAATATCATCCTGGCAAGGCAAATACTGTAGCAGATGCACTCAGCAGAAAACCAATAGGTATGCTATCAAGTCTTATGATAAGTGTAACTAACCTTGTTCCTCAATTTGCTCAGTTGAACTTAGATATTGACATAAAGGAAGAAGATTGTTTCATAGCCAATATCCGAGCTCAACCTACATTGATAGAAGATCTGGTCAAGCTGCAAAATGATGATCCTATATTACTGGAAATTAAAGCCAATATAGAACAAAGGCCGGATTTTTCTATTTCCAATGATGGAAGATTGTTATTTAAGGGCCGGATATGTGTACCAGATCATGAGACTACGAAGAAACTAATCCTAGATGAAGCGCATAATTCCAAATACACAATTCATCCAGGAGGAACAAAGATGTATCAAGATCTCAAAAGAAATTTCTGGTGGCCTAATATGAAGAGAGAAATAGCTGATTTCGTATCTCGCTGTCTCACCTGCCAACAAGTAAAGGCAGAGCATTTTAGACTCGCAGGTAAATTACACCCCTTGAGTATTCCCGAATGGAAATGGGAGAGTATAGGGATGGACTTTATTATGGGTTACCCAAGACCAGAGGGGGACACGATGGAATATGGGTAATCATAGACCGATTGACTAAATCCGCACACTTCATACCAATAAAGAGTCGATGGTCTGTGGATATCCTGGCAGCATTGTACATAAAGGAGATTATCAAACTACATGGTGTCCCCGTCACTATTATATCTGATAGGGATCCTTGATTCACATCACAATTCTAGAACGGTTTACAACATTCACTAGGGACTAGATTACATTTCAGCACAGCTTTTCATCAACAAACAGATGGTCAAATAGAAAGAATGAATCAGGTAGTAGAAGATATGCTCAGGGCTTGTGCTATCGACTTTGGAGGTAGTTGGCATGATCACTTGCCTCTAGTAGAGTTTGCATATAACAATAACTATCAGGCTAGCATACAAATGACACCTTTTGAAGCTTTATATGGAAAAAGTTGTCGATCACCAATATGCTGGAATGAAATAGGGGAAAAGCAATTTCTAGGCCCCGATCTTATCAGGGATTTTATAGAAAAGATCAAGCTCATTCAAGAAAGAATGAAAATGACACAAGATAGGCAAAAGTCTTATGCTGACAATCGAAGACGTGACTTGGAGTTTCAGGTAGGAGATCATGTATATTTAAAGGTTTCTCCAGGTCGTGGTATTCGAAGATTTGGCATTAAAGGAAAGCTAACTCCAAGATTCATAGGCCCATTTGAAATTCTTGAACGGATTGGTGAAGTGGCTTACAAACTGGCTTTACCTCCACAATTAGCAGGAGTTCATGACGTATTTCACGTCTCTATGCTGAAGAAGTATGTATATGATCCTGACCATATTATTACTTATGACAATCTGGAAATTTAGAAGGACATGACATACGAACAAACGCCAATAAAGATTCTGGAACGAGAAGTGCGTCAACTACGAAATAAAGTTATTCCTATGGTCAAGATTCAATGGAAGAAAACATGGTCGTATGAAGCAACTTGGGAAACCGAAGCAGCCATGCGGAAAAGATTTTCAGAATTATTTAACTGTAAGTACACTCTCCGAAATCCATATATTGAATTTGGGGACCAAATTCTTTTAAGTGGGGGAGCGTGTAGTACCCCAGAATTTATATATATAATTTTTGAATTATAAAATAGTTTTATGGAAATTATAAAGGCCTAAATAAATTAATGAAGGATTATTAGATTAATAAGTCATTATAAGGCTCAATTAGGCTAATTAGTTAACCTAGCCTATCTAATTATTATCCAAAAGGTTAATGGACTAAGCCCATTAAGTTTGGCCCATATTCTAGAAGGGTAATTGGCTTATTCATGTATTTTAAGGATAAATATTTATTATATAAGATAATTATATAGATAAACGAATAAAAGAGTTTTATCAAATTGAAACTCTATATACGTTACATGTAACGGTCTATCGGGCGACCGCCACAGCCCTGTAACGCACCTAGACACGACCGTTACATCCTGCAGATTCCGTAAGGTGAGGAAATTACAAAAAGATTGAAACTTTGAAATCCTATCTACAAGAGATCAACTTAAGGAAGCTTATAACATTACTAAGGACTCTTAGGGATTAGGTTCTGGCAAATTAAGGACTCTAGAATCGATCTAATCTTCAAACCCTAGCCAAAACCCTATAAATAGGATCTAGTTCTGAACTGAGCGACCCTTACTTTTGGCTCGTGAAGAATCAAGGTAAGGAGTCATAAATTCAGGTAAGTTCTTTAGAAGCTTTTGTTTAGTATACTTTAGACTAATGGTTCTCCAAATTTCATGCTAGGAGATCAAGCAACCAAGGAGATAGAAGCTTCCAAAGTTGCTGATTCAACCTTAGCAACCCAGCAATCTGAACGCAAGTCCCCTGAAGATCAGAACATTAGGACGTCTAAATGAGGTAATTAGAACTCAATCCTTTAAAACTTTTTGTTCCCAATAGTTTCATCTTCTTACCCTCAAAATTTCACATCCTTAAGTCAAGAGGTTGAGGAAATAGAGCAGATTGAAGTTGCTGATTTATCACAAGAAGTACAATGGACTAAGGGTAGCACCTAGCATCAAATTCAAAGTTTTAAGGTTCTATAAGCGGTAGGCTATCTCATGATTGGCAAAAATAACTTGTTAGGAATAAAAGCCCTCTGATTGTACTTGAATTCATACATTATACATTAAGAATTTCATGATTTCATAGTTTTATACATTCATGCATCTCTTAGCCCTAAATGGAAATAAAAAGGTATTATCTTGTCTATTCACTAAACCCTTGCATATAGTTGGCCTATGCATCGTTATCATGACTAGGACTGTGGTAATATGTTGATTTCCAGGCATGTTATGTTTTCATAAACCTTTACTTAGTTTACTGCCAACAGATTCTCTGACGCACCAACGTAAGACCGTCACATACATGTAACGGTCTTACGATAGACCGTCACAACCTGTTATGCTTTTATTTGTTCTATTGTCTCTTACGCACCCTAGCAGGAGCGTTACACCACTGTAACGGCCCCTCGATTAACCATCACACACTGTAACGCCCCTATCCTAGACCGTCAGACACGTGTTCTGTCAGCCCAAGGTAGAATAATAACTAGTTAAGTTTACTTATAAATAAGCTTAGATAGCTAAGTTTGGACCT
This sequence comes from Amorphophallus konjac, assembly GCA_022559845.1. Classification (NCBI taxonomy): domain Eukaryota; kingdom Viridiplantae; phylum Streptophyta; class Magnoliopsida; order Alismatales; family Araceae; genus Amorphophallus; species Amorphophallus konjac. The sequence continues at coordinate 226,774,940 of CM040121.1, read as the reverse complement.
ATTATCATGACTTTGAGTTTAGTTTATGATTCATAATCAAATTGCATGATTAATGTGTCTTAGGTTATTTTAAGTTATGCTAATTTCATTGGTTAAAACTCTATAGTTTTGTATTCTAAATCATGATTTTTCCAATGTTGTATTGACGGAGTTTTATCTTGGTTACACATTCTTTTCTACCTATCGAGTCATTTCTTTAAGTATATGGCACATATTCCGATATGCTATCCATTAGCTCACTTTGCCCTATAGGAACATTATTCTTGGACATGAGGACCTCTCTATTGGATATTCCTTCCAATGGACTAGGAAATCTTGTTTCAAGGCCTCCGTAATTCTCCGCGAGCCTGGGATTCCCACTAGGACGCCGAGTTGGTTGTACCATTAAATCCCATTGATTAGATTACACTATCGATGATTTTGGTTATCAGTAATGTAACGGCTCTATGTTGGACCGTCAGGCACAAGTAACGGCCCAATATACGACCGTCACATTCCACTAAGTCCGATTTCTTGGTTCTAGATTCAGACTAATGTAACGGCCCAATATTGGAGAGTCACATCATGTAACGGCCCAGTACACGACCGTCACACTACTTGAGTATTTTAACCCAAGGATTGACCAAGGGTTGATATTCCAAGGTTCTAGATAGACTCTTGATGATCTAGAACTTATCATATTGATCAAGAAACCTAATATAATGAATGGAAGATAAAGAACGTATCGTTATGCTGTCGATTTATTTCCATAAGCATAACCTTGCTTAAGTCATTCTTGATTTCTCATGATTCTTATTGAAGCATTCATTCATTGAATTATTGTTATCATGAGCTTATTGAACTTATTACATTCTTGACCATATTTTATTGTTAACATGCGTGGAAAAAGCTTGATTTATACTTGAAGATGCGATCGAGCACTGATTGTGTTCAAGGACTCTATGCTAGTCCCCTCGGCTGATTGTCGGAAACATACTATTTTATAAACTATGGGGTATGATGCTACTGGCGTCGCATTGCGCTGGGAGTACTTTCTCTATAAATAAGTGAAAATCCACGGCACGACATGACATTCTTGTACATGACTTTCTTGCTTGATATTCCACAGAAATTCGTGAAGTACTTGCTCATAAGCAAAAGATACTGGAGTGATGATTATGTGGCTTGCTAGTACATTCTCGATATATTCTTTTTCATGAAAGGCCAATATCATGTTCTTGTTACATTCTTGCTAGTTCGTACTTGCTCTTATTCTAACTTACATGATCTTCTTGTTACTTTGGTTTAATCGCATGATTGATCGCATTCGCATGATTTTTACCTCATTCTTTAGAGCTAAATTGTTAATTACTTTAATAGTGCCTTCATGTTGATGCGAAGATACCTACTGGGCAAGTGTGCTCATTACCTATTTCTAATCTTTTCAGGAGATGGAAGTGATTCAAATTCAGATTCGGGTTATTCAAGTAGCGGGTCCGAGAGCGAATGAAAGTATTGTCAGGATGAGAGTGAAGACTTAGAAAAATCTATATTGTTTAGATTGAGTCTATGTAATTTTTCTATTTCTTGAGTCTAGTGCATAATGGAAATTGAATTAGTGGTGGTACTTGATTATTTTGAAATAAAGTTGGAGTTTGAGTAATATTTTGTAATTACATTTATGTGTGTGATTGTCTTGCGCTCTGATCGTTCTTGCTCGCAAGAGACTTACCATGCCGGCTGTTCGCGCTCCCCGAGTTAGTCTTCCGCTGTAATAAAGGCTCGGGACGTGACAAGTTCATTCTATTATCACTTGCTATACTCTTTATCTAGTGTTGTTTCATGCGTACATGCATAGCTATACTTGCATTCATGCAACATGTAATTTACTTAAAGCAAGCTAGTACTTGAGATATAATTCCTACTGAGCTTTCGCACACCTAGTGTTTTTCCCATATTTTTCAGATAATTTCGATGACGAGGATCACTCGGAAGGGAACGATCAAGAGTGAAGAGCTTAGAGCTATCCAGTCTTAGAAGCATCCCACTATCCCTGTCTTTTATTGAGTCCATCATTGTACTTTTCCTTTTATTGAGTCAGAGTTGTCCTTTAGCATTTTCTTTATCAAAGTTATGTAAAGGAATTTACATTGAAGGTTATTACGAATAAAGGATTTGGTTTCTCTATTTTTACGCACTCTGTCTATGTATCGAATACACTTATGCTCTGATTGACATGAATGATATAACTCGTCACACATATCGGGTTCCTTCCGCGCTCAGGGCGTGACAGCACTTGCCCCTTCTAGGAACGATCCGTTCTTACAATACAGCTCAATTTCATGATACCAAGGCAATTATTCTTCTTCCAAGATCTCTTCTAATTCTATCAAAGAAACTTCCTTCAAATCTTTCTTCTCAACCTTCACTTCTACAGTTTTCCTAAGGTTGTCAAACCAATGACCCTGAAGAGAAGGGACGTTCAATCTCTAGACGACGATAGTCTCAGTGCTCCGACTGAGAGGAAAAGATAGAGAGGAAGCAAGCAACGCTAGAGCATCGGCGAGGATATTCTGAGATCGAGGAGTGTGTATATAGATTATTTTACGAAATTGCCTAGTCAAGAGGGTGACTAAATCTTGATATGGCTTGAGCTTCGGGTCACGAGTGCAGTATGTGGATAGAACTTGGCGTAGAACAAGCTGAGAATCTCCTATGATGTTCAAATATCGCGTGCCCAAGAGGTAGGCGTGCTACAATCCGGCTAGGAGAGCTTCGTACTCAGCAATGTTGTTGGTAGCAGGAAAGCGGAGCTGATATGCAAGAGCAATCGTCACCCCTTCCGGAGTGAGAAGAACGGCACCTATCCCTCGGCCTGGAGAGTTAAGCGCACTATCAAAGTGCAGAGACCAGAAGGGATGATGGGTAAGAATAGCGAGATGCTCATCAGGAAACTCATCCTGAATGGAGTCAGTGTGGGGGATAGGAAGATAGGCAAGATGCTCAGCGATGGCATATCCTTTGATTGCCTTCTGAACGACGAATGTGATATCAAATAGAGAGAGGAAACTCTGCCAGCGAGCTAACCTACTATAAAGGATGGACTTTTCTAAGAGATAACGGATCGGGTCCATTCTAGAGATCAGCTGTTATGCGCAGCGAAGAGTTATATAGAAGGGGGGGATGAATAGATCACTCCCGATTTAAAAAACTTCAGCGAAAAATCAGTTCTACGGTTTCTCAACCCTTCAGATACAGCGAAAGAGTATTGCTAACACAGACAATAACCAAGACAGAATAAGTAAGTGCGATTGAAAGGGCTGTTCACAGTCAAACAAAATGCCAAGCAGATGGAGAGCACAAACGATAACAGCAAACCACAGAAGAGACAAGAATTTTTAAGGTGGTTCGATTGTAGTCCACAATGTACATCCACCCCTCACTCCAACTAGAGTGAGGCTTCCACTAGCCACGGCTAGAAACATCAGACCCAGTCTGCGAACATATGCTGCCAAACAGCTTGCCAAACCAAGGGAAACAAATCCCTCAACTCAAACTCTGCCACCCACAGAGCTTGACACCTGGACCTGCTACCCGCAAGACCAGAACCGGAGATGAATCTCCCTTCCTCCTACCCGGAGGGAACCTGCTAGTGACAGCCCGTCACTGGAAAAACCAGAGATCATAGATCTCTCTTCCTATGCAACCCAGAGGGAAACCGGAGTATCTCTCCCTTCCTCCAAACACTGGAGGGTAACAATACGGAATCAGAAATATGAAGAAAGAAATAGAAAAACAAGACAATCGATGAAGACAATCGTTTCTGAAAACCAAAACAATGTAGCTTCTGAAGAAGCAAATCAAACACTTCTCTCTCACACAGACTTTTCTCTCAGAACAATTCTCTCAAGTCATTTCTCTCTGTCTTCTCTCTGGAACGTGGAGGATCTCTCTTTTCTTCTTCTGCTCAGGGATTCTTCTTCTCAGCTTTTTCCTCCAGTTCAGGTTCTATTGATCGCAGAAGGCTTCCTTTTATATGGCATCCGACCTGAATTCCATGACTTCACACGTGTGGTGGGAGTGAGGCTCGTTCCCTCCTTTTCCAGAGCATCCTCGGATCACGTGCCAAGCATCATCCTCGGATCACATGCCCAATCATCAGCCTGAATCATCTGCAGGCAGAGAAGAAAGGAATGTAACTAGTTAGTTCAGGTTTTTAACACAGCGTGTATAGACTTTAGATGCAGTAAATAGGCAAGTGTGTACAATGTGAGAGTGTGTAGACTTGAAGCCCTTCAAGCGACCTCCATGTACAGACTTGCGGGGGATGCAAGAACAAGCGACAGCAAAATATATAGACTTAATCGCTGCGAGCATAGGCTGTACACACTTTGATTGCGTGCATGTGAAAGCAGTGTACAGACATGTTGTGAAGAACAATGCTCAAATGCAGTGTACAGACATGCTGTGAAGAACAATGCCCAAAGCAGTGTATGGACTTAGAATGCACGAGACAGCAGTGTACAGACTTTGTGATGCACAAGCATATCCAATGTATAGACTTTGAAGTAAAGGCTGGAGTTACACAAGCAATGTATAGACTTCAAAGAATGCACAATGCAAAGGCTGTACAGACTTCAGACTCAGCTGCGAACTGAGTTAAAGAGTGTATAGACTTGATGAATGCCTTGGACAGACGCACGATGTACAGACTTTGAGAGAGAATGCACTGTTGGCAAACTCTATACAGACTCTGAGAGACGATGCACTGTAGCCTAACGCTGTACAGACTCAGATAGCGTGAGACGCTGAATGAGACAGTCGGATGTACAGACTTGGACATGTGTGTGCTTGTTAATGTATAGACTTTATGAATGCATATGCCAAGGCTGTACAGACTTCAATGTAAAGACTTTGAACGTGTGTGCTGTGGAGAATGTATAGACTTGATGCAGCTTCAAAGCACAATGTGCAGACTTTACCGATGTACAGGCTTCACGCGATGTATAGACTTGGGGTTCTGAACGTAGGTAAAGAATAGGAATGTACAGACTTGCTATGGATGTATAGACTTTGGAAGATGCAGACTGTGCAAACTCTGTACAGACTCTGCGTGCCTGAAACAGGGCAATGTATAGACTTGCCACCACTGCAATGTATAGACTTGATGAGCGCCAAGGCGATGAATAGACTTCAATGACTCATGCAGTGAAAGCACAGACAATGTACAGACTTAGTGCAAACAGGATGTGCAAACTTGTAGTATGTAATGTCTAGACTTGATATGAAGGAATGCAAAATGTCTAGACTTGCTATGAGGGAATGCACTGGCTGTACACACTTGAAGTAATGCATGCAGGAGACGATGTACAGACTTGGTCTTGCGACCAGGGGCTGTACAGACATGATGTGTAGACTATGTGTGTGTGTGCGAGACAATGTTTAGACTTAATAGATGAAGCATGCATTGATCTAGAGATAGAAACATATTGATTTATAGTGTGAGACATCATCAAAACCGTAGGGATGCAACAATCTCCCCCTTTTTGATGATGGCAACACTATGAATCAAGCAATATCAAGGCTTAAAAAGAAATCAACAGCAGCTTTAACAGTCAAGGCAAATCCAAAGAAGGTGCATGCTGAGCCAAAATAAACACTACTGCTGAAACACTTCTTTCTCCAAAACCACTCCCCCAACAACTCACTCTCAGCTCCCCCACATCTCACTCTCAGATATTGCCATGACAAACTATTCTCCCCCACAACTCATGACAGCAAATGATCTACTGATATTGCAAAACCTCTCTCCCCCTTTGACATCAGCAAATGGAAATGCAGAATATATGAAAGTTCTGGAGACATGAGGAGGAAGTACAGTAACATCTTAGTGCAGAAAGGCACGAGCAAGTCTTAAGAGAATAAGTGAGGTGCTAAACTCAAGTGAAGATTCTTGAACTCCAGTAAACAATAGAGAAATAGAATGATAGAAAAGTTTATCAACATACATAGGATATGATTTAGAACAGGAGTTAACAAGTATGGCATGATTTAGCTGAACAAGCAACTATCCCAGAAGACAACAAGAGACAAAGTCAGAGAAGGTGTTCTCAAGGTATTGAGGACAAGCAATCCATTAAATTGCATAAAGACAAGGGATTTTGAGGTGATTTGCAAGAAAACCAATGAGTAAGTTGGTAATTCACACTTTTGACATTAGGGAGACACCTTGATTAGAGGCCTGAATCCCCAATTACTCAGTGTGAGTACCTCATTACCTTCTCCTTTTTTTTTAGGAACAGAGTTAGTAACTATGGATTTTGACATGAGGAAACACCTTGATTAGAGGCCAGAGTCCCCAGTTACTCACCAGCAAGCCACCATTGCTCTGTGATGGTCAGAATATTAATGTCATGTTTTTTTTTGTTAAGCATTTGACACCTCATGACATAGGAGAAAAACTTCATTTCATTGATGAAGCTCCCAGTTTCTAAGTGAACAAATCAAGACCTTTGTTAATTCAGTTTATCCCTTGTGTTGAGAAGATGGAATGATTGAAAACAATACCCAAAGGACTATTTCTTGAAGTGAATCTTGAAGTCTAGATTTCAAGTTGTTTGGGTCAGATATCAAGACATACATGTTTTGGCCTGAACCAGAATCACTGACAATGTAGGAAGATATACTTTAGATAATTAATCCAGATCTCTGATAGACTACCAGAGGAAAGATTCTAGCTGGACTTTAGTATCACAGACTTATAGACTTATGAAATGAGTGAGATTCTACTATCTGAGAGAACCACACTAGATCAGTCATGAGAACCAGCAAAGACACACATCTGGTCAGTCTTTTTGAATCTGTCAAAGAACTCTCCCTCTCACAGCTCAACCAGCTCCCCCTTAAACATAGCCTTACTGAAAGCTAACCATCAGACACACAGAACTCCCCCTCACAAAATGAGCAGACTTCACAATTAAGACAACTTGAATAAGCCTAATTCTCTTCTCAGTGTAGTGAATTTTTCATTATCCAGAGGTTTTGTGAAGATGTCAGCTATCTGATTATCAGTGCCTACATGAATCAGTTCAAAATTGTTCTTAGAGACCTCATCTCTTATGAAATGATGCCTTATCTCAATGTGTTTGGTACGGGAATGCAAAACAGGGTTCTTGGCTAGATTAATGGCACTGGTATTATCACAATAGATAGGTGTGCACCCTAGGTCTACTTGGTAGTCCTGAAGCTCGTGCTTAATCCAAATGACTTGTGTACCACAACTCCCTGCAGCTACATATTCAGCCTCTACAGTGGAGAGGGCCACAGAATGTTGTTTCTTGGAGCCCCAAGACACTAAACACCCACCCAAAAATTCACAGTGACCACTAGTGCTTTTTCTGTCTAGTTTACACCCTGTATAATCTGCATCTGTATATGCAACTAAATCAAGTGTGTGTGATGCAGGAAACCATAGACCAAGAGAGTGTGTAGCTGACAAATATCTGAAAATTCTTTTCACTGTAGCTAAATGTATTTCAGTGGGTCTAGACTGATATCTAGCACACATTCCTACACTGAACTGTATATCTGGTCTAGAGGCTGTCAAGTAAAGTAGAGATCCAATCATACCTCCATAGAGCTTGGCATCTACCTCTTTACCTGTCTCATCTGCATCCAGTGAGGTGTTGGTACTCATAGGTGTTGTTATGTGCTTCAGGTTGATCATACCAAACCTCTTGAACAGTTCCATTGTGTATTTGGTCTAGTTGATGAAGCATCCATCCTCCAATTGTTGTATCTGTAAGTCAAGAAAATACTTTAGTTCACCTACCAAACTCATCTCAAATTCAGCAGACATCATTTTAGAGAATTCAGCACATAATTCACAGCTAGTTGATCCAAACACAATGTCGTCTACATATACCTGAGCTATGATGAGATCGGTATTTGTACTCTTGGTAAATAAGGTTTGATCAACTTTACCTCTCTTGTAACCCTTGCTGATCAGAAATTCAGTCAGTCTTTCATACCAAGCTCGAGGGGCTTGCTTTAGACCATACAAGACTTTGTTTAACCTGAAAACCTGGTTAGATTGAGGAGAAAACTGAAAACCTAGGGGTTGTTCAACAAACACTTCTTACTTGATGATGCCATTCAAAAAGGCACTCTTCACATCCATTTGCTGGAGTTTTATGTCCTTAGAGCATGCAAATGCTAGCAATATTCTTATTACCTCCATCCTAGCAACAGGTGCATAGGATTCATCGAAGTCTACACCAAATTCCTGACAGTAGCCCTTGGCTACTAGTCTGGCCTTATTCCTGGAAATGATTCCATCTTCATTCATTTTATTTTTAAACACCCATTTAGTTCCTATGATATTAACACTATCTGGTCTTGGAACAAGCTTCCAGACATTATTTCTTTCGAACTGACCTAATTCCTCACACATAGCATTGACCCAAGCTTGATCAGCCAAGGCCTCTTCTACTGATTTGGGTTCAATTTGTGAGACTAAAGTAATTAGGTCTTGATTATTAACATTCCTAAAATGAGACCTAGTCCGAAGAGGATCTTCAGGGTTGCCTATGACATTATCTATCGGATGATCTTTAAGAAACCTGACATTTATTGAAGACTCACCTGTCTCTTCTGGCCCTTCCTGGTTGGGAGGATTTGATGTTCCACTCGGCTGAGTCTTCTCTTCTTCTTGGTCTTCTAGGAATTCCCCATCGTGATTGGAATCCCTGTCAACATTTTCAATGTTTGTAACACCTTTCTTTTCACTAAAGATGATGTGTGGAGACTCTTCAACTTTCTGGTCTGTTTTGTTAAAGACCCTATATGCCCTTGATACTTCAGAGTATCCTAAAAATATTCCAGGGGAGCTTTTAGCTTCAAACTTATCTAAGTCTTTCTTGTCATTGTTATGAATAAAGCATTTAGCTCCAAAAATTCTGAAATGAACCAAGTTTGATTTCTTACCTTTTAGTAGCTCATAGGGTGTTTTCTTGTGAATAGGTCTTACCATGGCCCTGTTGATTATATAAGTTGCTGTATTGGCCGCCTCTGCCCAGAACTTTCTTGATAATTGACTCTCAATCAGCATGGTTCGGGCCATCTCCACAATAGTTCTATTTCTTCTCTCCACAATTCCATTCTGTTCAGGTGTCCTGGGAGAAGAAAACATGTGTGTTAGTCCCTCTCTTTCACAAAGATCAGAAAACAATGGGTTTTCAAACTCACCTCCATGGTCAGATTGAATAGAGCAAATCTTGTGTTTTCCTTCTTGTTTGACCTTATTGAAAAACTGATTAAACTTTTGAAAAGCATCACTTTTATTGGCTAAGAAAAAGATCCATGAAAATCTAGAGAAGTCATCAATGATCACATAGCCAAACCTGTTCCCATTAAGACTCTGAGTCCTAGTAGGACCAAAGAGGTCCATATGGAGAAGTTCCATTGGTCTAGAGGACAATGGCTCAGATCTTAGCTTGAAAGAATTCCTGGTCTGTTTGCCTAGAGCACAGGCATCACATGATTTTGAAATAGAATTGAACTTAATTCTAGGCATGCCTCTAACTAAATCATGCTTGACCAATTTATTTAAAGTAGAGAAACTAGCATGGCCTAGACGTCTATACCATTCAAAAGCATCATTTTCAGAATTAGTAGATAAACAAAGGTTAGGTTCAGATTCAGCATCTAAGTCTATCATGTAGACATTATTCACCCTGTTGGCTATAAATTTAACCACATCAGAATTTATTTCAAAAATCTTGCATGAGTTATCCTCAAACACAACCCTGTGACCCTTGTCACATAATTGACTAATGCTAATCAGGTTGTGTTGAAGACCTTCCACAAGTTGAACATTTTCAATGGAGTTTGTGGAAGACTTACCTACAGTGCCAACTCCAATGATCCTACCTCTGTCCTTTCCTCCAAATTTGACCAGACCCCCTACCTTCATCTCTATCTTGCTGAACTTGGATCGGTCTCCTGTCATGTGCCTGGAGCAGCCACTGTCGAGGTACCACTTGTTGTTCTCAGCTGCCAGGCAGACCTACACAAATAAAATCAAGCAAAGTGATTTGGAACCCAAGATGAGTTGGGTCCAAAGACATTATTCAAATCTCTAAGCAAATGTTTAGGAATCCAGATTTGCTTCAACATGATTTTCTCTGGCACCTTTACTCCTAGTTTATTGAAATTATAGCCGGGGTTCTGTCCAGCTGGTCTAGAGAAGTAAGCTCTATTCCAGTCATTAGGCTTCCCATTCCTAGGATATCTCTTGTGAGCTTGTTGATTAACAAATTTTTGAGGATGATAGATATTTCCCCAGTACATCCTGTTTGGACCCATCTGTTTGTAGTAATTCCAGCTTTTATTCTGAACCACTTGCTTGGTCCATCTACCATTTGTGTTCTGGTGAGTAGGCTTAGTGAAGTTCTTCACAAAATTCATTCCCAATTTAAATGGTTGACCAGCATTGTTTGTTGAACTTCCTTTCGGACATTGAGCTCCTTGACTGCTATTTGAGCTGGATGGTGTGTCCAGCTTCTCCTTTCCCTTCTCTAGGCAGAAGGTGGTGGTTTTAAATTGAAAGGGTCTCTTGTTAGTTGGGTCATAGCCTAGACCTTCCCTATTGAAGTTAACCCTTGTTCCTAGTATAGCATCTAGACTTGATTTTCCTTGTACAAATTTTTCCAAAACCTTCTGTTTATCTTCCAATTCTTTTTGAAGTGACTCAGAATTTTTTAGAAGTTCAACGTTCACTTTCTTAACAGCTTCATATTTCTCTGAGTTCACTCTATTTTCATTCAGGCTTTCTTCAATTTTGATTTTGAGTTCGTTAAGCTGGGTGTGACTCTCCTGGTTTTCTCCCTTGAGCTTTTCATTTTCTTTTCATAGGGAAGTCATTTCTTCTAGTTCTTATTTTAGTTTCTGATTTTCCTCACAGACTTGGGTTTGTTCTTCAACATTGGTATTGAATTTCCTCTTCAGAACCCTATGCTCTTTACTAAGTGAATTGAACTTATCTAATAATTCATCATAGGCATCTTCCCAGTCATCAATAGAAAATTTTTCAAAGACATTTGTTACCTCCTCTTCGCTGTTTGCCATTAGGCAAGTTCCTTCTTCATACTCCTCTAAGGAAGTGTCTTCAGGATCTTCTTCCTCATCGCTCCACGTGCAGACCATTGCCTGTGGCTTCTTCTTTTTCTACACCTTTGAGCTCTTCTTCTGAAGGTAGGGACCCTTCTTCTGGAGATCTGGGCAGTCCCCTTTCATGTGTCCCTGTTTGTTGCAATGAAAACAAGTCACTCTCTTAGTATTTCTGTTCTTATCATTGCTGTATTCAATATTCTTACTGAAGGAGTATGGCTTCTTCCTCCTAAAGATCTTCCCCTTATTCCTTAAAAATTTACTGAACTGTCGAGTGAGCATTGCCTGCTCCTCCTGATCGAGATCGGAAAAACCATTGGACTCGGGGCTACTGCTACTGCTGCTGCTACCCTTGTTGCGGGATGCCTTGAGAGCAATATTCTTGCCCTTCCTGTCACTTCCTTCACCACCTCTTTTAAAGTTCATCTCATAGGTCATGAGGGATCCTATGAGTTCAGTCACTGTCATAGTCGTCAGATCCTTCGACTCTTCTATCACGATGGCCTTAGTGTGCCATGCTGGGGTTAGAGACCTAAGTATCTTCCTGACTACATCTGCTTCAGCCATCTCTTTCCCTAGCCCCTTAAGAGTATTCGTGATCAAAGACAACCTGGCATACATTTCAGTGATGTTCTCCTCTGGTTTCATCCTAAACAATTCATACTCAGAGGTGAAGAGATTTACCTTCGAGGCTTTCACTTGAGCTGTACCTTCGTAGATTAGTTGCAGCTCATCCCACATTCGCTTGGCCGTCTTGTAGGCTGATATGCGGGCGTATTCATCTAGGTGAACAGCACACTAGATGATGTTCAGCGCCGTCCAGTTGAGTGAAGATAGCTTGACATGATCATCTGTCCACGCGTCCTCGTTCAGTGGCAGATCATACGGCCCAGTAGTGATTAGCCTCCACAGCTTGTGGCTCTGTGCCCTGATGAACACCTCCATCCTGTTTTTCCAGAAGAGATAGTTATTACCATCAAAGAATGGAGGGCGACTAATGGATTGACCCTCAGGCATGAAACTTCGAGGACCATTAGGATTACCCTGACTGTTGGTCCACATGATGCAAACCTGCTCTGATACCAAATGTTATGCGCAGCGAAGAGTGATATAGAAGGGGGGATGAATAGATCACTCCCGATTTAAAAAACTTCAGTGGAAAATCAGTTCTACGGTTTCTCAACCCTTCAGATACAGCGAAAGAGTATTGCTAACGCAGACAATAACCAAGATAGAATAAGTGCGATTGAAAGGGCTGTTCACAGTCAAACAAAATGCCAAGCAGATGGAGAGCACAAACAATAACAGCAAATCACATAAGAGACAAGAATTTTTAAGGTGGTTCGATTGTAGTCCATAATCTACATCCACCCCTCACTCCAACTAGAGTGAGGCTTCCACTAGCCACGGCTAGAAACAGCAGACTCAGTCTGCGAACATATGCTGCCAAACAGCTTGCCAAACCAAGGGAAACAAATCCCTCAACTCAAACTCTGCCACCCACAGAGCTTGACACCTGGACCTGCTACCCGTAAGACCAGAACCGGAGACGAATCTCCCTTCCTCCTACCCGGAGGGAACCTGCTAGTGACAGCCTGTCACTGGCAAAACCAGAGATCACAGATCTCTCTTCCTATGCAACCCAGAGGGAAACCGGAGTATCTCTCCCTTCCTCCAAACACTGGAGGGTAACAATACGGAATCAGAAATATGAAGAAAGAAACAGAAAAACAAGACAATCGATGAAGACAATCGTTTCTGAAAACCAAAACAATGTAGCTTCCGAAGAAGCAAATCAAACACTTCTCTCTCACACAGACTTTTCTCTCAGAACAATTCTCTCAAGTCATTTCTCTCTGTCTTCTCTCTGGAACGTGGAGGATCTCTCTTTTCTTCTTCTGCTCAGGGATTCTTCTTCTCAGCTTTTTCCTCCAGTTCAGGTTCTATTGATCGCATAAGGCTTCCTTTTATATGGCATCTGACCTGAATTCCATGACTTCACACGTGTGGCGGGAGTGAGGCTCGTTCCCTCCTTTTCCAGAGCATCCTCGGATCACGTGCCAAGCATCATCCTCGGATCACGTGCCCAATCATCAGCCTGAATCATCTGCAGGCAGAGAAGAAAGGAATGTAACTAGTTAGTTCAGGTTTTTAACACAGCGTGTATAGACTTTAGATGCAGTAAATAGGCAAGTGTGTACAATGTGAGAGTGTGTAGACTTGAAGCCCTTCAAGGGACCTCAATGTACAGACTTGCGGGGGATGCAAGAACAAGCGACAGCAAAATGTATAGACTTAACCGCTGCGAGCATAGGCTGTACACACTTTGATTGCGTGCATGTGAAAGCAGTGTACAGACATGTTGTGAAGAACAATGCTCAAATGCAGTGTACATACATGCTGTGAAGAACAATGCCCAAAGCAGTGTATGGACTTAGAATGCACGAGACAGTAGTGTACAGACTTTGTGATGCACAAGCATATCCAATGTATAGACTTTGAAGTAAAGGCTGGAGTTACACAATCAATGTATAGACTTCAAAGAATGCACAATGCAAAGGCTGTACAGACTTCAGACTCAGCTGCGAACTGAGTTAAAGAGTGTATAGACTTGATGAATGCCTTGGACAGACGCACGATGTACAAACTTTGAGAGAGAATGCACTATTGGCAAACTCTATACAGACTTTGAGAGACGATGCACTGTAGCCTAACGCTGTACAGACTCAGATAGCGTGAGACGCTGAATGAGATGGTCGGATGTACAGACTTGGACGTGTGTGTGCTTGTTAATGTATAGACTTTATGAATGCATATGCCAAGGCTGTACAGACTTCAATGTAAAGACTTTGAACGTGTGTGCTATGGAGAATGTATAGACTTGATGCAGCTTCAAAGCACAATGTGCAGACTTTACCGATGTACAGGCTTCACGCGATGTACAGACTTGGGGTTCTGAACGTAGGTAAAGACTAGGAATGTACAGACTTGCTATGGATGTATAGACTATGGAAGATGTAGACTGTGCAAACTCTGTACAGACTCTGCGTGCCTGAAACAGGGAAATGTATAGACTTGCCACCACTGCAATGTATAGACTCGATGAGCGCCAAGGCGATGAATAGACTTCAATGACTCATGCAGTGAAAGCACAGACAATGTACAGACTTAGTGCAAACAGGATGTGTAAACTTGTAGTATGCAATGTCTAGACTTGATATGAAGGGATGCAAAATGTCTAGACTTGCTATGAGGGAATGCACTGGCTGTACACACTTTAAGTAATGCATGCAGGAGACGATGTACACACTTGGTCTTGCGACCAGGGGCTGTACAGACATGATGTGCATACTATGTGTGTGTGTGCGAGACAATATTTAGACTTAATAGATGAAGCATGCATTGATCTAGAGATAGAAACAGATTGATTTATAGTGTGAGACATCATCAAAACCGTAGGGATGCAACATCTGCCTCACCTGGTTGGCTAGGAAGTAGTGCTTTAGCTTCTGAGCTACCCAAACTAATGCGGCACAAGTCTTCTTCATGGCGGTGTACTTGACCTCTATAGGATTGAATAACCTAGAGAGGTAATAAGCTGCCCGCTCTTTGCCTTCATCATCTACTTGCGCCAGGACAGCTCCTAGGGAGTCCTTAATGACAGAAATGTATAAGATTAGGGGTTTCCCAGGGACAGGAGGCTGCAAAACCAGGGGATTGGACAAATAAACCTTCAAATCCTCATAGGTCTCTGACAATCTTCATTCCATTCAAACTTGACCCCCGCCTTTAGCAGTTCATAAAACGGGCGGCACCTCTGAGAATGTTGGGATATAAATCTTCTAATGAACTACAGACGTCCAATCAATCCTCAAAGTTCCATGATGTTCTTAGGTAGGGGCATGTCTATAACGGCCTTAGCTTTGTTAGGATCAATTTGAATCCCTCGTTTGCTAACTATGAAACCTAGCAGCTTCCCTGAAGACACTCCGAATGCACATTTCTTAGGATTCATTTTCAACTTATACTCCCTAGCTCTCTAAAGCACCTTAGCCAGAATAGCATGGTGTTCCTCTTTGGTCCTTGACTTCACCAAAATATCATCCACGTAAGCTTCCATATAGACATGCATCATATCGTGGAATATAGCCATCATTGCCCTCGGATAGGTGGCGCCAGCATTCTTCAATCCGAACGGCATTACCACATAGCAATAAGTGCCCCAGGGCGTGGTGAAGGACGCCTTCTCTTGATCTTCTAGAGCTAGGCGGATTTGGTTGTATCCTGAATAACCATCCATGAATGATAAAGCTTCATACCCAACTGTGTTATCTACCAGCACATCTATGTGAGGCAGGGGGAAATCATCATTGGGACATGCCTTGTTTAGATCCCTAGAATCAATGCAAATTCGCACATTTCCATCCTTCTTGATAACATAGACTATGTTCGCCACCCACTAAGGATATAGAACAACACAAATAAATCTAGCCTTATGTAATTTATCAACTTCTTCTTTCATCCTCAAGGCCATGTGGGGGTGAAATCTCCTTAACTTTTGTTTTACGAGTGTTGCCCCTAGCTTAAGCACCAGTCGATGTTCCACCAAAGAGGGTTCAAGACCCAACATGTCCTCGTATGACCAGACAAAGGAATCGCTATACTCCCTCAAAATCTTAATCAACTCATCTTCAATCTTAGGAGGGAGGTTAGCAGAAATAAAGATGGGCATGGGATCCTCGTTAGTTCCCAAATTAATTTCCTTTGTAGGTTCATCCACTACCGACGATGGCTCATCGAACCTCTTCAAACCTTGTGCATACAAGTCGACAGTGTCATCTACATCGCTGTCCTCAAGATCGACCAGGTCTTTTTCATCCACGATCTCATAAACACCTAACCCATCGTCACTCCATACCCTGTCTTGCTCCTCATCTTCTTCTAGCACTATCACCGTCTCAACAAATTCTGGGCATTTAAGGAGAGCATGACATCGCTGAGCTAGATCCTGTAAGAACCTATCGGGAATGGATTTGGAATGAGGCGCCGGCGGGCGCGTCTCAGGTACGGAGGAAGGGTTGGACGCACTAGAACAAGACCTTACTTCTCTAGACCTAACAGTCCCTACTTCCCTAAACTCGACGGACCCTAAATCTAACCTAGGAGAGAGGAAGTCTAATGGAAGGGAAGTAGGGGCCTCATGCCCCTAGGAGGAGGATGGACGGAACATAGCGTAATCTTCTACTGAAATCTGCGTTTCAAAATTGACATTTTTTTTGGAGATCAGTGGAGAGCATGCAACAAGATGGAGAGGATGGGGAAGGAGGAGGAAGGGCGAGAGGGTAAATGGACGGGCAGAAGATATCGAAGAAGGGATCAGAGGAGGAGAACCACATACTTGAAAGATCAATTGGCGGGCAGCACCCACATGGACAAGTTACAATCAGAAATTCAATTGGCGTTTCCAGCATCAAAGGATCAATCATGATAGGAGGTGAACGGGGTATGGAATCCAGCCTTTGGAAAAGAGACATCAAACGAGAAGGAGACCAAGTGAAAACAATGGGTGAGCTCCCCTCTTCCCGTGGACGGTAAGCTGGCTTTCCTTTCGTGTATTGCACAACCCGCACCTCCGGGCTCCTTGGACAGTCTTCTTCATAGAACATATTGGCAAAGGCTTCACTGAAATCTTCCATGTCATCCATGGGCTCCCTAGGCAGCAATGGCGGGCCAGAAACTGTGCAAGCAGTATCTTCTTTCTCGGTCTAACTTGGCGGGGCATTCAAAGTACTTGGCTGCAATGGGCCCCTTACAAAGTGCTGACGGTAATCCCAAGTCAATGGCAATGCATCACTCAGGATAGATAATGGCAACTCTCGATATCCGAGGCCCCGTTTGCTCATTTTTCTGCCCCTGGGGACCGGCTTGGTCCACCCCTGCAACTAAGCACCGAGACCTCTCCCCGGCTGATAGCCTAGCTTCAATATGATCTTCCAGCCCTTAGAATCTCTTATCTCGGGCTTTATCTTGACATTCACCTGCGCGACGGCTGGCTTGAGAGGTGCATATGCCCAGAGAAAATTAAGGTCCAATACCGAAATAATAGGCCGATTACTGGGCCAGAGTGTTGGTAAGATCTTCTCTGAAATGGCTTCGACTGACTGAACTGTGGAGATACTTTTAACTTTCACCACCCGTCCTTGAAACGGAAATTTAAGGCATTGATGAGCAGTAGACGACACGGCATTAAGATTATCAATCCACGGATGACCCAGAATAGCTTTAAACATTGGGTCAATATAGAGCACATAAAACTCAATGGGCATTGTCAGCGGTCCGAGTTCAGCTTAGATAGTAATCACCCCATGACACGGCCTTCTTGAATTATCATATGCTGCGACGGTAGTCGGGGTATGCCTTAATAACTCTACTGAAATGTTGCATACTCTCAGAATGCTTAAAGGACACATGTTGATAGATGCCCCGGTGTCTACCAATGCCGCATCTATGCTCACTTTGTTCAAGATGATAGAAATGCATAACGGTATTTGACAAGCCTCAGGAGGTTCTAGCTCGGTCTCTGAGAAGGTAATAGCTGGCCCCTTGGAAATTGAAGCCAGACCATCACTTTCTGTAAAAAATCATGTAGCACATCTTGGTGAAGCTTAGACCGCTTAATCAATTCTAGCACTGAAATCTTCGCCGGTATTCGGTCCAGATGATACAATAGATCATATTGAGTACCCGACAGCGGATCTGCCTCCTCCTGGTCAACAGCCTGTTGCGAGGACTGGGGATTGGGTGCGGATGCACCAGTGGTAGGGTAGTTCCGATGGAACAAATGCCCGCTACTGTGGACGCACGTTTTATTTAAAATCATTGTTTATTTATTTATTGGGTTTATTAAGTGCGTGGGCGTGCCAGTCACAAAGTGACAATTTATTGTGCGCTCGATCTGACTAGTCAGACGATTGTGTAGTTCGTGTCGGGACTGAGAACCCGCCGTACTGTGAAGGCTACGACGTTAATTACATCCCCTCGGAGAGGGGAAAACCCTTGATTGATTGCCAGGAAAAGGGGCCCGATGGCCAAGAAATTAATGCATAGAAAAAACCTATTAAGAAATGCTGAAGTCCTCGCGCGAGGGTGTGAAGAAAGTATCTGAGCCTGTGCCAGTCATGTGTTGACCATTTTAATGTTCGGACGAATGTTCGGCTTGAGAATAGCGTAATCGTTGCGGGAAAACCGAAACATGTGTACGTCGGGATACGACAGATTTATTGTTCAAAGGAACGGAAAACGTCTAGTTAAATCCCCAGTTAGAGCGGTCGGAAACCGAGAAGTTTGTCGGCCCGATGCAAGATCAAGCTGCGACCATACTGCGGTGGGCCCCCCGCGGTCGAAGTCGGGCTCGCGTGGGCATCTTCAATGTTCCCGGTGCAAAGGGGGCAATCGAAAAGTGTCTCGGGACTAGGTTCCGAAATGAAGACATGTGCAGAGGTAGCTAGCTATAGGCCTAGGATGTGGGTCAGGAAATGACCATGGTTGGGGCGAACCCGAGGTCCAAACGTGACTCACGAAGGTCTTATTGATATTCCCATGCAAAGGGTCCGGGGATGACGAGAGCCTTCTCGTTCCATTCAGATTTTGTCGGTCATACACGGACCATTTTATGTTCGGACAAAGATCCGTATAGAAAACAAGATGGTGCCGGGAGCGAATCCGTGCAAATGTCTTCCGTGAGTACGGCACGTTTAATGCAAGTGCGGGATTAGATCCCGGTATATATGTCGGTCGCTAACGGACCGTTCATCGTTCGGACGAGAGTCCGCATTTGAAGCGTCGAAGAAAATGACAAAACCACACGGATGTCTGCCGTAGGTACGACAAGTTTAGTGTAAGTGCAGGATTAGATCCCGGCATATATGTCGGTCACTAACGGACCATTCATTATTCGGACGGAAGTCCGTATTAGTAGCGTCGAGGAAGACGATAAAACTGTACGGATGTCTGCCATAGGTACGGCAAGCTTAATGTAGGTGCGGGATAGGATCTCGATAAAGACGGGTCGAGCTAACGAACTGTCGGCCCGGGATAAGATCAGATCATGGTCACGTTCGGGCGAGGGCTCTCGAGATCCAAGTCTGACCTAGTGGGGCATCATTGCTTTTCTCTTCAAACACAGTTTGGGGAAGCGGATTATTATGTGTGGAGCCCAAACTCGCCAACGTGCGCCCTCGCACGCGGATCGACCTGCACGGTCAGGTCGCTGGGGTTTCCGGGGGCAGCGCCCCCGGAACAAAATTTTAATTAAGGCGCGGGTGATAGAGTTTCTTTTATTCTTTTATTAGCATGATTGACCTTTTATTATCATTTTTTGCTTATTTATTCCCCTTTGTATTAAGGAGGCGCGCCGGTTTAGCGAAGGAAGAGGATGGCACCGTTTTATAGTTCAAAGGAGGAAATGGGGTGCCGTTTTAAGGTGAACAGTGAAGGACAAATGCGTGCCGATTTAGGACGTTAAAGGGGGGGGGGGCGCCGGTTTTTGGCCACGCCGTTTTAAGGGTTAAACAAGGGAGGCGCGTCGGGCTAAGAGGGAGTCAAGGGCGCGCCGGGTAGAGGCACCCATGGGGGCACGCCGGTTAAAGGGAGGTGCCATAGGGCGCGCCGGTTAAGGGGGGGTCCAAGCCCAAGAGAGAGGGGCGCGCCGTATAGGTGGTTTGGAATAGAAATGGGCGCGCCGTTTTAGCGTTCAAAGAAGGAGATGAGGGATTGTGAGAATGGTGTTAAACCGACACGGTGAAATAGTGACCGCGCCGGATTAGGCCACGCCGGGACATCATCTCCTGAGTTTTTATTCGTTCTGTGGACTTGTTTTGCTTTCTATTCTTGATTCTCTGGCCTGCAGAGGGATCCAAAGTTAGATTGATTGTTCAATTGACACCACAGATCAATAGGATGAAGGTTTAAGCATCGTTGATGGTTTGTTAAGGTGAGTGAGCATGAGGTTTAAGTGTTTTATTTGGGGGGTTTGTTCACAGAGGTTCAGTGGTTGTTCACAGAAGTGGTTTGTTCGTTTGTTCTTGAGCGTTCTTTAATTCCTGGCAAAAATTGGGCAGCATCTCCCCCGGACCGAGACTTGCCAGAGATAATAGAAGGCCACCAAACGGATTGCTCCGGGGTGACCCTCAAAAATTGAGTGGCCTCACGGCGGTCCGACAACCCAAATGTGAGTATGGAACGCTCGAGGGCTAGCCTACAAGAGCGACCATGGGTCACGGGTGATAGCTTCGCGTATATCCTAACGGGACGGATGTTCGCCATGAACGGTTGTAACTCTTCGTCCTCCAGACGGGTTTCCTCGGAGGAAATGCCACAGAGAGGCAAGCCTCCGAGGCACCGGGATGATTAGAAGAACGGGAGAGAAAATGAAAAAGACTCAGTGAGACGGGCAAGCCAAAGTAGTAGAATGCTATGTATATTTGCCAAAGTCACTCTTTTATTCGTCCACGAGGGAAAGGGAGGAACGCAATACAGAAGGGGGGATCATCCCCCTAACCAAAGAAAGTAGGAACGAAAGAGATGAAGAATACAATGGTAGAAGGAGGGTGGAGCCTTAACCTATTTCCCAAGCTCGCCTCTCTTCCCTCGCACTCACTCTTTTCTTCTCCACCTTACCGGCGCAGGGGAACGAAGCTTATTCTTTTTCTTCTGAGGGAACTACCAGCTGAACCGGAGTTTCTCCTCTGCTCTCTTCTTCTCTTCTCTCAGCTTCTTCTCTTTCGACCCTCTCCCCCTTTTGTCTTGACGGGTTCGTTACATATATATGGAGGTTGGGGAAGAAGTCTTTGAATCCCCCTTCCCTTTCGTTCCATTCTTCTCGTCCCCCTCCGTGTCTGAAGCTCTCGAGTGGCCTGCAGGTGGAGAGGTTGATAGAGTAGGCATGGTGCCTCCACGAGATTGGCCGACGGTGACTGGCGGGGAAGTGACGTTCGGTGCGGAGCTCGAAGATTTCCATTCCAGAGAGCTTGAGCATTTCAGGTAAGTTCTCTTTGTTTGCGCCCAAAAATAGGGGATCGGACTGATGATGGGATGGGATGTCTCGGAGGTAAAATGGCGCGGAGGGATGGTGATCGCGCCGGATTAAACCCAAGTGAAATTGGCGCGCCATTTCAACTTTTTGGCCTTCGAAATGGCCATGCCGTAGTAGCTCTCGAAGGGATAGCTTTGCATATGGGTGCCGTTTTAATGCAACACAAGTGGCGCCGTTTTAAGCATCAAAAGGGGGAAGGCCCCTTTGACAGGAGCGTGCTGGATAGCCAAAGAAAACAAGGGGCACGCCATTTTAAGGCGCGCCATTTTAAGGCCCCTTCGAGCCGTTTTAAGCACCAAACGGATTCTTTTCAAAGTCGCGGCCGCTTATATGAATGTCGGCATTCCCAAAACGTTCCGGTTGCGATGCATGGCATCCATGATGTTTCATTCGCAGTCTTTGGGCTGCGGTTCAAAACTTTGCGTGCCTTCCGATGCATGCCGAGACTGTGTCGGAGTTCCCGGCTCTTCTTTGATTCAGCTCTCGGCACGGCCGGCTGTTGAGTTGTGGCCGTATCTTCCGCCCGGGGGGCTCTCTCATCGGCTAGCGGACCACCAAGCAAATCCTCGTCTTGATCGGGTGAGGTATGAGGTTTATTCGGTGTTTCCATCTTCGGCTTGCTCTCGAGTGTCGAGACGTGCTTGCCGTATGATCCTCAACGACATTTTTTTTGACGTCCACAGCTACGTAGGGCAAGATTCTGAGCCGGCACATCATCAGATGGGCTCATGGTGGGTGGTTTAATGGGCCCAACGGGGTGGATGAACGGTATAGGGGTAGGCGTAGCGGAGACGATGGGGGTGATGGCAGTAGTGGCAGTGGTGATGGGTCGTGCTGGGAGGATGACTAGTGAAGGGTTGGATGGTGGCGTGGTAATGACAGGCGATGTGATCACTTGCGAGGGAGCAAGGATGGGTGGAATGTGAACTTGAGGGGGAGTGAAGGTAGGCGGAACAATGGGGGAAGTAGGCGGAAGGATAAGGGGTTTGTGGAGAATAGCAGATGTAGGCGGCGTAGTGGTGGCGGCTTGATGGATTGGCGGGAGGATAACGGGTGTAGAAGGTGGAGGGTTGCAGTAGGTATGGTGGAGGGCCATGAGCCATTGAAGAGAAGATTCATCGTCATAAGACCACCCGGCGTTGGGAGCCGGGCGCTGAACAAGGTTAACTTGAGCCGGTACCGGAGGCTATGGAGCAGGTGGATGATTCGGCATGGGGTTTTGATGGATCCCTAGATCCTGCGCAAGCTACTGCTGCTGCGGCTGCGGTGCTTGCTACTGCACTTGCTGCCTCAGCGCTTGCTTTCTCTTCTCTTTAATTTCGGTGATGACCTTGTGCATTTCATCCCAGTCTATACGCTGCCCTTCATGTAGATCATAGATAAAATCTCAGAATTGGAAGCAAGTTGCTATCGTGTGCCCGGGCTGTTGGTGAAACATGCAATATCTGGACTGGTCGACGGTTCCAATTAAGCCGTTCCGGAGGAAGTTGTAGCGCACCAATGGACATGAGGGCTGAGAAAATGTCTGGGAGGGACTCGGGCAACGGAGGATACTAAGCCCTTTTTGGAGCCAGGCGTTTGGGTGCATAGCCGTTAGGAGGAGGGACGTTGTGGTATTGTGGGGGTTGTTGCGGCTGCTGAGGAGCGGGGAAGGCATTTTGTGGAGCGGGAAAGGCAGGCTAGGCATTTTGTGGAGCAGGGAATTGAGGGTTACGTGGAGGTTGTGATAAGCGGTGTGGAGTAGATTGGTTAGGGAAAGGGAAGGCAACGGCTTGCACCTACTCATTGGTTTGGACTCCTTCTGTGACGGGCCCCTGAGGTTTTCTATTGTACTTGGGCTTTTGGGCCTCAAAGAGAGTGTGGATGGGGGAGTCCTTGAATTGGGTTTGGATAAACCTTGTCCGGCTGTATAACTGGTGCATATTGGCGATATCATTCATGGCCAAAATGTTGCAGAAGGTAGGTGTGGCATTAGAAATAAGTAACTTGACCTTCTCTTCCTCCGGAATGTGGTCGGGCACACGGGCGGCCATCTGCCTCCATCTATCGGCATAGGTAGCGAAATCCTCATCGGCCTTCATTTTCTCGGCAACCAAATCTGTGAAAGAATATTCCGGGCTGACCCGGTCCTGGAATCTCTGGATGAACTTCTCCTTGACAATCTTGAAACTCTCAGCATCTTCCAACGGTAAAGCATAGAACCACTCCAATGCGACTCCATCCAGCGATCGGCGGAACAAATACGCCATGAGGTGATCATCATATTGGAATTGCACCAATTCATACATGAAATCCCTCACATGAATATACGGGTTGTTGTTCCCGTCATACTCGTGGTATGTGGGGAGCTCGGATTGAGGAGGGAATCGAATGTTGTAAAATCTAGGAATGGGAACATCAGCTAAGGACTGTGGGCAGACATGCTTCTGGAGGAATTCGAGTTGTTGCTGCATGGCAGCCCACTTATCAAGGAGTTCCTACTCTCGAGATGGAGTAGGTGGAGTGAAAGGAGCGGGCTCGAAGCGGGGAGCCGAAGGATAGACGGAAGGGAGGGGAGGCCCATAAGGAGGAGGTTGGGCCGAAGGATGACCCGTATTGGGATAAGCAAGGGCCACCCCTTACTGAGGGTGAGCAAAATCGGCTGGGCCCACAAGGAGTTGTGGCACCGAGAGAACGGACCTATAAGGATCAATCTGGGTAGATGAGGGAAGAGCGATCTTCCCTTTGTCAAGAGCCTGAGGGGTTGAACCAGAGGACTGGCCCTCCTCCAGATTGAAGAAGCGAAGGACCCTGTGTTGGACCGGGGTAAGATCAATAGGAGCAGGAGGAGCCCCGGGCCCATCAACCCTGGATTGAGAGATAGAAGTAGTAGATGGACCTTGTGAAGTAGTGGAGGACGGGGCGACTGACCCCTGCGAGGTCTGATAAAGGGCCTGAAGTTTGGCCGGATCCAACTGGGCCATCATTTGAAGAATGTGACTTGTAGGATTATTGGTAGAAGAATATGAAAGAGTGGGCTGACCGCCCTCTATGGTAGCAGAGGATGGAGGAGGGGCGGACCCTTCTCCAGACCGAAGTGGCATGACCCTGGACGGTTCCTCTAGGAGCCCTTGAGAAAGAGAGTCCTCGTGGGAATTGGGGAAATCGTAGGAAGACATGGTGGAGTCAAACAAAGGATTAAGATATGAGATGAAGGAAGAATTGCCCCTAGGAGATGAACCTATGGACTTGAAGCAACTCCACATGCAATGTGGCACCTATCAAATGAAGACAACATAAACAACCACCAATAAGCAACCAAACAAAATGACCCAACAAGGGGGAATATGCAAATAATGAGGAGATGAGAGGCAACCAAAATCAACCAAGTTATAATGATGCACAAATTTTTATTTGTTTCCCCTTTAGAACCTTAGTGATTTAAATAAAATATTCTCTCCAACAATAGGTTCCTAGTGGGAATGGGTAGTGGGGACTTGGTTGACTCTAGGTGTAAAACTCTCCTTCACGTATGCAACCTAGACACGGGGTGGTAAAGGTACAACCGGCCCAGCGTCCGTGTGGGAATCTACAGCTCACGGGGACTTACGGAGGTCCCAGATGTGATCACCATGTCGATCCCAAGAAATATGGAGGCGAGAGGATCACACACCAAGGTAGGAATGCAACTAAGATATGAAAAAATGAATGATCCTATGTGCACCGGAGTGCATGAAATTTATAACCTAAAACTAACAAACAATATGCAATCAATGATATAATTATGCACAGCAACAAAGGAGGAGACCAGATTGCACCCAGGAACAATAGGAACCAACAAAAAAATGCTGAAATAGTAGTAATCCTCGAGATGCGTACCTATACTGGAGAAACGGTCGTCTGAGGATCGTTAGAGAGATAAGACGGTCTATCGCTAGACCGCTTTTAAGCCGTAAACGGCCTGGAGGAGACCACCAGGGAACCAGAGAGCAGAAACAACAGGGAATGAAATGGGAAAACCGAGGAAAACACAGGGAGAACTGCGAAACACAAGTAAGAGCAGGTCAAATAGTCACTCAACACGATTGGCACTAGATGCCCCACCGTGATCGCCAAAAAATCAAGGTTGTTGATGTTTGTGAGGTGGTGTGAAAAGTGAGTGAGATGGAAATATGATGTGTGTGATATGTGCTAAACTCAAGCAAGCAATAACAGCAAATATGAAGCATGTGGGTATGTCATCTCAATAGTGCAAAAGTAGGCAAGAAGTAAACTAAACACACGCCGTGGGCGTGGAGCAAAGATGAAAATAAAGCAAACACACATCGTAGGTATGGAGCAACCAAAAGAAAGAAATAAGTGGAAATAGAGAAATATGATGGCAACTACCCAAAATAATAAAGATGTGATCGCCACCAAAGCAAATAATGCAACCAAAACCACACTACGTACATTGGAAAGAAGCCAAGTGAAGCACACTCGCCCGTGGGAAAGAAAGACCTAGATACAGATGGGAAAACGGTTCTCTGACGATCGCTAGACGTTAGAAAATAGTCCTCAGATGACCGCAAGGGAACTCAAACGATGCGGAGACGGCCGGTAAGCACACCCAGAAAATAAGCTGTGGAACTCAAATGTCCACCCCTCCTGGCCGGCCAAAAGAGTTGGGCCTCGTGTGGTGAGTACTGTAGACCTGCAAAACAATGTAAAGACAGAAAGAAATGAACCCAATTAGCCCTAGGGAAGTGTAGTATCTATAAAGCAATAACGCTAATATGCATGAAAAGGAAGGGTGAATACCTGGGCGTTGGTGGTTTTTTTAACCCCAGTGGCGCGTGAAAATGATAGGAGGATGTTTAAAAATGTGCTCTCAATGCAGAAGAACGTGGAAGAAGAAGAGAGAAAGATGCTATGATGATGCAAAGATGAAGAGAGTAAGAGGAGAAAAGACACAAAAACAAATAAAAGAATCGGCTACTCCCTGGACCAGACGACCCTAAGACGCAGAAACAAGCTCTCCCTGGTTGGTACTCGCTCCAGAATGTGGTAGCACTTCATCGCAAGCTCTAGAAATCTCCTCCTCAAGCCATGAAGTCAAGGGCTCTATTTATAGACTCCCAAAACCCTACGTCGAGTTGGAGGGATAATAGCAAGAAAATAGGGCTAAACCTTGATAAATCTTGAAGATAATACTCCCAAGAGTCAATAGAAATAATCAGAAGCTTCTGAGGATCAATACTTAGAGAGAAAACACCGAATCAAGGACTCTATTTCGACCACAGACGGAGAGAGGAAAGATCAGACGGAGCAAGACTCTCTATCTCCCCTAACGGTCTTGCGATAAACCGCAAGGCAAGGAAAACGGCCGACCGATAGACCGCTATGTTGGAACAGGTGTGATGGATTCAGAGGGGGGTGAATGAATCTGTCCTTCAAAATTTTTGCCTAATTTAAAAAATTAGAACACTCAGAGATGCGAAGCTAAAGACAGATTCAGTTCTACCGAATCTTAAATACTGTGATGTGTTCAATCAAACAGTAGACGTGCAATCAATGAGCTCAATGAACATATGAAGACAGATCGAGCCTAAGCATTCATCTAGCGGAATCAGATATGACAATCAAACCACAATAGACGAAGGATTTTTAGGTGGTTCGGTCCGCAGACCTACGTCCACCCCACACTCCAACCAGAGTGTGGATTCCGCTGATACACAGCTTAACAGCTGGGCCTCACAGCTTGCCTACATCAGCTGAGCATCACAGCTTGCTTCCGCTGGGCAATACAACTTAGCCATCCGCTGGGCAATACAGCTTGGCCGTCCAGAGGATACCACACCTCTGCAACTGCTGGGGACTACAGCTTAACCCGTCCAGAGGAATCCTTCTCTGCCCGCTAAGCTTCACAGCTTGCTGTCCGAGGTATCCACCTCGCCCGCTGACAAACAGTTGAATAAAGGTTAAAAATGAAAGCAGGAAACAAGAAATAACAGCGACTGAAAGCTGTAATCAATGAAATGCAAATGTGGCTCCCATGCAGCTGACTGGATTGGATTTGATCTAGATTCCAGTGAAGACAGATCTTCTGATGGAGACTTCTCTCTTCTTCTTCACGTACTCTCTATCTCTCTTTTCACTCTCCTTCTATCTTTTTCTCTCTTTCTCTTCTCTCTCTTTCTCTTCTCTCCTGATCGTTTCTTTTCTTCTCTGCTACACTCTCTCTTTCTGTTTCCCTTCTCTCTGGATCGTGCAGGCTCTCTCTGCTTCTACTCCTCGAAGTATATTCACCATCATCTTCTCCAGATAGAGAAGTCTTCTTTTTATAGCAGCAGCAGATAGGTGGGCATGTGTCCTCCACAGTTCCCGCCCAAGAGCCTAGACCACGTGGCAGCGTTTCACTTACTACATTACACGTGTCACGATCCTGAGCCATCTCTATTCTTGGATCACGTGTCCATACTAAGCTTCTCGAACATGAGTCCTGTCAGATAAAACTTGATATCAGTTCGAATCAATCTGAAGGAAAAGAAAAAGATGCATCGAGTAGGTTTGAGATTTTAAACTAAGCATGTATAGACTTGCTAGTGTGCAGTGCAGTATGCATGTAACAAAGTATGCACAATGATGGTGAATGCACAGGCATGCCATCAAGGAGTGTATGGACTTTGCGTGCATTCGACAATGATGTATAGACTTGCTGGTGTGATGATGCATGAACTTGAACACTCATACCAGCAGCGGTATGCACACATGCACAATGAACATGGATTGCACTGACTAAGCCATGAGCTGAGCTAACGGATGTATAGACTTGCTTAGTTATCAGCGAATGGATGTATAGACTTTCTGTGCCTACGACAAGACAATGTACAGACTTTGTGTATGCGTGAAGCACAACGATGCAAGAATGTATAGACTTTGAATGCCGGGTGAAGAATGTACAGACTTTGCATGCATGCGACAAGACAATGAACAGACTTGCTGATGAAATGATGCACGGACATATCAGCAGAGAATGTGCAGACTTTGTATAGATATGAAACAACCGAATGCACTGACTATGCCTATGAATGTATAGACTTGCTTAGTCATCAAAGCAACCATGTGCAGACTTAGTGTATGTGCGAGACAAATCAATGCATTGACTGTGTATGTGCATGAAGAGCACTGGCTATACTGACTAGTCGAGTGAAACAACGGAGGTTGTACAAACTTGTCATCAACGAATGTACAGACTTGAGTTGATGTAGTCTAGGCAAAACTCTGTACAAACTTTATTCCTTGAACATGCATGAGTCTAGACATTCACTAACTTATGGCCACCATGAAACATAGTTATGAAATGCACAGGCCTAGACGGTTAACCCTGCACTGACTATGTATGCATAATGAACACGCATCGACTTTGAAATAAAGCACCTGATGAATGCACCGATGCAGTGTATGCATATGGCAGATATTGAACTAATGCAATGTATGTAGGAGAACTAACAGTGCAGTCTATTTACCAGATCATGTATCGACTATATGACGTGCAACAACAGTTAATGTACCGATGTAAACTACACTTGTTATGCAGGAACTAGAGTTGCACCAATGCAGATGCAGAGACAGACAATGCAATGAGATGAATGTTCCCACTCTTAAATCAATCAATCAATCATGCTCATAGTGCTTGCTGACATCAAAACAATTCATACTCATAGTGCTTGCTGACATCAAAACCATAGGGGCACAACAATCTCCCCCTTTTTGATGATGGCAACACTATGAGTCACTATGAGACATGCAACACCAAACTATTCTCCCCCTTTGACTTCATCAAAAAAAATTTCAGATATGAACAGATTAATATAACATCTCCCCCTTTGACAACATGAAGGCACATTAAAGCTATTCTCCCCTAAAATGAAGTATGCAAGATGAGCACTAGAAGAATAAAATATAAGAACCCCCCCTATCAACATGAATGTTTGACTACTCTCCCCTTAAATGCAGATGACCCAGAACTCCCCCAGAAGTGCATGAATGAATTCTGGTTAACCAAAAGCAATCTGAAATCTGCCACCACAAGGAATCCAAAACAATAATGGTTACATAAAGAAGATGGAAGATTCCAACAGTGTGGAGAGGAGTACATCTCAGGAATCAATCAACTGATAAGAGAGAATTGTCAACAAAGTGCCTGTTGATCAAGTTGTCAGAGGTGAAACAAATCATGAGGAATTTTAAGGCATGCACCACTACAATAAGTCGTAACATGAATAGACTCTCCCATCATAGAGGGTTATGAATTGGCAACTTGACCAACCTGATTTAATTATGATATATACCAAATTTGTCAATCAAAATTAGTACTTATATCTGAATTCAAGTTTTAATAAAGGTGAACCAAATAATCTGATAAAACTCAGGACCAATCATCTTTATCTTTCACGCAAGATCTCAATAATTCCTTTGAGAGTTACACAGATTAGTATTGAGATTAAACACTTTTACAAGAGCATGAGTTGACAGAATTTGCAAGATATTTTCATTTGAAGCACTTTATACTTTTCTTGAGTAATTTAAGTCAATCAACACCTTTTTACGTGAGGCACAACACGTCTCAGGTGAAGTGACCCAGTTACTCAGTGTGATAACTGTCATTGCCTCTCAACATTGAGACCAGAGTTAGCAATAGAAATGTCTTTTTACGTGAGGAGACACCTTGATTAGAGGCAGGACTCCCCAGTTACTTAACACAAATATGCCATTGCTCTGTCAGTATTTTCAATAAATTTTCACCAGAGGTAACTATGGCACTTCATGACATAGGTTTACTTTATTTCAATGATAGAGAACCCAGTTTCTCAGTGACCAAGTCATTGCTCTGAATTCACATTTTTTCATTTAGTCAACATTTATCAAGTTAATGTTTAAAAATAATACTCACTCTATGTATCTCAACCAAAGATAACCTTGATTTCAAATATTCAGATTTCAGATGAGTGAGTCTAAGGTTTTCATGACATATGTGGTTAAAATTTATTAAAGCTTACCATTCAGATATTTTCAAGTCATTTAAATGCAAATCTGAGAATACATAACTCTTACATCAGTCTGATTTAGTGTTTATTCTAAAACCTATATGATATGAGTTTCTACATGATTCTCAGACTGAATTGCATGCTCTGCAACTTGTGATCCTCAGATCAGATCAGAAATACAGCTGACTAACTTATCAACAATAGAAACAAATCAGTCACACCAGCTAAGAAGAATGTGAAGGATGAGTATAAGCTGGTGGAAGAGTCAGCAACAAGAGAGAAGAGCATTAAAGAGAGTATATCAACAAGCAGTGGCTGAGTCTGGAATTCAGACAGATCAGCTATTTCAATAATGACAGCAGAGAATTTAGGTGAACCACCTAAGTGTAGCGAGTAGATCAGATAGCTAGACAGAGAGAGTTCAAGAGGTGAAGAGATGAAACAGGAAAGCTCCCCCTGATTAAGTACATTTTATACAATGAATGCTGAGAACATGTTTTTGTGCATTTTGCTTAAGAAGCAGATATGTAGTGCACTCTAAGAGTCACTATCATAGGCATCATGTGCAATTATTATTTTCAGAAGATTTCAATCAAGCGCAGACAGATTAGCATGAAATGCACTATTTAAAGCACACAATGTCAGATGATAAAATTTAAAGAGAGTTTGCAGAACTGACCTGAATAGTGCAGGGTCCTGGGGGTTTCATTCTTGAGTGCCTTGGATTATTAACTCTTTTATTCCATTCCAAGGCACACCTGTAATAATTGGATTATTTTGATCTAGCAGGAACCCAAGCAGTCTTGGGTCCTATTTTACCCCCAACAGGCGTTTTAAATAATCTCTTGGCTAGATGATCATCAAATTCCATTAGAGAGCAGTCATTCATAAAATGTCCAAATTTTCCACAGTATTTACATGAAACAACAGAATTTTTAATCTTATTATGCACATTAGCATGAACATGAAACCTATGTGCATGAGCATGAAATTTTCTGTTGTTAACATGAACAGTTTGTCTCTTATTTTCGGGTAACCAACAGTTTGCCGATTTATGACCTGCCTTACCACAGTTGAAACATAAAAAGTTCATTCTTATGAAGCTCCTATCAAATGCATGTCCTTTTACAGGGAATTTAGCAAATTTGAGTTTAACAGAGTTTCCCTGAGCATGCCAACAGTCCTTGACTGTATGGCCATGCTTTCCACATTCGAAACACCCAATGTGCTTTCTCTTAGAATCTAAATTATTTCTTTCAAAAACATTTTTGTTATCATGAAAATTAACAAATTCAGAATGAAATTTCTTCCCATGAATGTGCCAACATTGAGCAGCAATGTGGCCCAATTTGCCGCAATGAAAACATTGAATGTTTTTCTTATGATTTGCATGATTTTTAGCATGAACATTCCTATCATGCAATTTTTTAGCATTGAGATCATCCTGTTTCTTTAGTCCACAATTATGCATAAGATGACCAATTCTGTGACAGTAAAAACACTGAATCCTTTTATTCTGAGCTAAAGAAGATTTCTTAATCTGAGAATTCCTAGCATGAATTCTGTTAAGTTTCAGATCATCCTTCTTCATCACAAAACAATCAGCCATCTCATGACCAAATTTCCCACAGTAGAAGCAATTAACATACTTAGCATGAGATTTATTGTTAACCTGAACTTTCTCAGTATGTTGATTATTCTTTTTATTTTTCAGTGGTTTTTGATTCTCAGTCGCAGTAGATTGTTTTGGAGATTGTCTTGAAGTTCCTTCTACTTCAGAGCTTCGAATAAAAGTGGTACACAGCTGGTTTCTCTTGGCTTGTTTAATTTCAGAAATGTTGCCTGTCCCTTTTCTTTGACCACTTACATTATCTTTCAGAGGCATTTTCATTTTGCCTTTATCCTTCACAGATTCAGACATGGAATTTTTTAGATCATGGATTTCAGACTTTAGAGAAATAATGTCAACCTCATAACAAGTAAAGTCAGATTCACAGCTGATAACCTGTTGATGTAAGGCATCATTCAAACTTTTGAGTGTATTAATTTCTTGTTTCAATCTTTCTTCAGAGTCATTTTCAACACACTTTCCCTTTTCAATGGTTAGCCATTTTTCTCCCATAACAGTATTTAAGACCATGAGCTTTTTATTTTGATCCTTCAAATTTTTCATTTCTTCCATCATTCTTTCATTTTCTTTTATTAGTTCTTCATTCTAAACTCGCTTATTTAGTAAGATTTGATCACCATGAGTTGAGCTCAGTTTTTCTTCCAGTTTAGAGATCTTATCTGTGAGTTTCTGATTTTTATTTTCCAACAAAGAAATTTGTTCCTTACTCTTATTAACATCGGCTAGGCAGATGTCATGAGATTTTCTCAGTTTTTGACAGTTTTCACAAGAAGCATTAGAATTAATCTGATCACACTTCTTTTTCAACCTTTTATTTTCAGATTTTAATTTCGTACATCTATCAGTAAGTTCTTCATTTATATTCCATAAATCATCAAGCGAAATTTCTTCGGATCCAGAGCTTACCTTGGATGAAGTTTCCTCCTGTTGATTAGAATTGTGATCTCCCCGGTTGGCCATCAAGCATATCCGTTCTTGATCTTGATGAATGGTAGTTATCTTATCCATGATCGCCTTTCCAGATGCACACCTGAGAGCAAAGGGGAATTTGTCAGCGTTAACTGTAGTTCTCAAAATATTGAGAACTGTGATATTATCACGGTTCTTTGATCGGTCCTCACTAGACCACTTGGTCTGATTGTGAGGTAACTGATATGGGCCTCTTGATACTAGATTCCATAGATTAGGATTGATGGAATTCAGGTAAACACAGAGGCCGCCTAGCCAGTTGCTGAAGTTAGATCCATCATATATTGAAGGATGATCCATGAATGCCGATCGAGAAGGAATTTCAAAACTAGATGCACAAAACAGTAATGCACTGAATGCAATATAGTAGAAATAATAATGCACAGAAAATAGCAGGATCCTCTGCAGATCGTTGGATCTGAATGCACAGAGACCCGCTCTGATACCAATTGTTGGAACAGGTGCGATGGATTCAGAGGGGGTGAATGAATCTGTCCTTCAAATTTTTTACCTAATTTAAAAAATTAGAACACTCAGAGATGCGAAGCTAGAGACAGATTCAGTTCTACCGAATCTTAAATACTGTGATGTGTTCAATCAAACAGTAGACGTGCAATCAATGAGCTCAATGAACATATGAAGATAGATCGAGCCTAAGCATTCATCTAGCGGAATCAGATATAATAATCAAACCACAGTAGACGAAGAATTTTTAGGTTGTTCGGTCCGCAGACCTACGTCCACCCCACACTCCAACCAGAGTGTGGATTCCGCTGATACACAGCTTAACAGTTGGGCCTCACAGCTTGCCTACATCAGCTGAGCATCACAGCTTGCTTCCGCTGGGCAATACAGCTTAGCCATCCGCTGGGCAATACAGCTTGGCCGTCCAGAGGATACCACACCTCTGCAACTGCTGGGGACTACAGCTTAACCGTCCAGAGGAATCCTCCTCTGCCCGCTGAGCTTCACAGCTTGCTGTCCGAGGTATCCACCTCGCCCGCTGACAAACAGCTTGAAGAAAGGTTAAAAATGAAAGCAGGAAACAAGTAATAACAGCGACTGAAAGCTGTAATCAATGAAATGCAAATGTGGCTCCCATGGAGCTGACTGGATTGGATTTGATCCAGATTCCAGTGAAGACAGATCTTCTAATGGAGACTTCTCTCTTCTTCTTCACGTACTATCTATCTCTCTTTTCACTCTCCTTCTATCTTTTTCTCTCTTTCTCTTCTCTCCTGATCATTTCTTTTCTTCTCTGCTACTCTCTCTCTTTCTGTTTCTCTTCTCTCTGGATCATGCAGGCTCTCTCTGCTTCTACTCCTCGAAGTATATTCACCATCATCTTCTCCAGATGGAGAAGTCTTCTTTTTATAGCAGCAGCAGATAGGTGGGCGTGTGTCCTCCACAGTTCCCGCCCAAGAGCCTAGACCACGTGGTAGCATTTCACTTACTGCATTACACGTGTCACGATCCTGAGCCATCTCTATTCTTGGATCACGTGTCCATACTAAGCTTCTCGAACATGAGTCCTGTCAGATAAAACTTGATATCAGTTCGAATCAATCTGAAGGAAAAGAAAAAGATGCATCGAGTAGGTTTGAGATTTTAAACTAAGCATGTATAGACTTGCTAGTGTGTAATGCAATATGCATGTAACAAAGTATGCACAATGAAGGTGAATGCACAGGCATGCCATCAAGGAGTGTATGGACTTTGCGTGCATTCGACAATGATGTATAGACTTGCTGGTGTGATGATGCATGAACTTGAACACTCATACCAGCAGCGGTATGCACACATGCACAATGAACATGGATTGCACTGACTAAGCCATGAGCTGAGCTAACGGATGTATAGACTTGCTCAGTTATCAGCGAATGGATGTATAGACTTTCTGTGCCTACGACAAGATGATGTATAGACTTTGTGTATGCGTGAAGCACAACGATGCAAGAATGTATAGACTTTGAATGCCGGGTGAAGAATGTACAGACTTTGCATGCATGCGACAAGACGATGAACAGACTTGCTGATGAAATGATGCACGGACATATCAGCAGAGAATGTGCAGACTTTGTATAGACATGAAACAACCGAATGCATTGACTATGCCTATGAATGTACAGACTTGCTAAGTCATTAAAGCAACCATGTGCAGACTTAGTGTATGTGCGAGACAAATCAATGCATTGACTGTGTATGTGCATGAAGAGCACTGGCTATACTGACTAGTCGAGTGAAACAACGGAGGTTGTACAAACCTGTCATCAACGAATGTACAGACTTGAGTTAATGTAGTCTAGGCAAAACTCTGTACAGACTTTATTCCTTGAACATGCATGAGTCTAGACATTCACTAACTTATGGCCACCATGAAACATAGTTATGAAATGCACAGGCCTAGACGGTTAACCCTGCACTGACTATGTATGCATAATGAACACGCATCGACTTTGAAATAAAGCACCTGATGAATGCACCGATGCAGTGTATGCATATGGCAGATATTGAACTGATGCAATGTATGCAGGAGAACTAACAGTGCAGTCTATTTACCAGATCATGCATCGACTATATGACGTGCAACAACAGTTAATGTACCGATGCAAACTACACTTGTTATGCAGGAACTAGAGTTGCACCAATGCAGATGCAGAGACAGACAATGCAATGAGATGAATGTGCCCACTCTTAAATTAATCAATCAATCATGCTCATAGTGCTTGCTGACATCAAAACAATTCATACTCGTAGTGCTTGCTGACATCAAAACCATAGGGGCACAACACGCTAGGCTCCGTCGATTTCAAAGAGATAAAGCCAACGGGAGAAAGGTAGTTCAAACATGACTCTCTATTTACCTAGCGGTCGAGCAAAGGGGCACTAAGCTCTGTAAACGGTCGCGCGATAGACTGTTAGGCAGCGAGACGTGGCAAAAAGAAAAAGGCCGGATAAATCTCCATGTAAATCCACAAAATAATCCTTATTAGTCCTTATCTAGGCCCAATAATCTAAAATGACGAGAAAATAGAAGGAACTTAGGCCCAACTAAGGAGAAAACCCATAAAATAAGCCCAAAAATGACCAAAAATGGCCCAATAGCCGGTGAACAACCCGGGACATCATAAAATAAGATAGAGAGATGACAACTCATTGGGCATAAAACGGGTGTCAACAACGGGCAGCCCCAGATTGGTCCGGGGGCTGAAAGTTAATAGCTCCTTGCCGTGTGTCTCAGGGTCGGGGGTAGCCCCAACTTACTGGAGGGTTGTCGTATGATGCGGCTGGTGCGTTCAAGCCGTGGGTTGGCCCCAACTTGTTGTAGAATGAATGGAATATACGTGCCCACGAGGTGCTCGGGGAAATTCCTGGCACGCGACCACAGGCCGTATAATTGTGCTAAGAGCTCTTGATGATGGGGGCATCACTTACCCCTCCACATTTTGTGAAGCTTTGATGGATCAACGGTTTGCGCCATTGTGTTCTTCGCATTTTTCTAAGTCTATCCATGTACTTTTTATATTTTATTTGAGTCATAAACTATGTAATTTTCCCTTTATTTGAGTTCGATACCTAGGTATAAGGGTCATTTACCGAAGTCTTGAGTCATGTGGTTAATTAAGTTGTCTATTGGGCCCAACTAGTGGGCTTGGCCCAGGGGCGCCCTCCCTTGGACTACTTTGGTCATTAGCTGTTTAGTCAGGGTCATTTTAGTCCTAGGAAAATATGAGTGCCTATAAATAGGCCACCCCACTCCCTCATATGTAATCTTTTGGTCAATCAAAAATTGAGTGTTCTAGTGCAATTGGAGTGGATTCTCCATCTCTCTCTCCCTCTCTCTCTCTAAGGGGTGGATTCCCCTCTCTCTCACACACTCTCTCTCTCTAAGGGGTCCCCCCTCTCTCTCTCTCTCTCTCTTCACACCCCCAAAATTTGAAATTTCTTCTCTCTCCTCCCCATTCACTCTTCAGTAATATCCCTCCCCGTCCCCATACACTCATTCAAGTCCCCCCAACCCCCAAGGTAGAACTCACCAATCTCCAAGCCACCCTCCAACCCCCAACCACCCACTACCCTTTCCCAAGCACCCTTCCATCTCCCCAAGGCTGAAGGGGCTCA
This sequence comes from Amorphophallus konjac, assembly GCA_022559845.1. Taxonomy (NCBI): domain Eukaryota; kingdom Viridiplantae; phylum Streptophyta; class Magnoliopsida; order Alismatales; family Araceae; genus Amorphophallus; species Amorphophallus konjac. Next base: position 226,737,970 of record CM040121.1, on the reverse strand, counting down.
AACCCTAGGCCAAATTTGAATCTCCCTCCCTTGCTGGCTGCCCCTCACCCCTCCCCAACACCCCCTTCCTACCCTGGTTGCCCTCCCCATTTCCCATTGCTTCCCTTGGCCATCCCACCCTCATACACACAACCTTACACCATCAGCCTATTCCCAGCTCGCAGGCAGCAGAGTACCAGCGACTTTATGAGGCTGCCACGTCATCACCAAGAAGCTTCAGGAGGCGTACCATATACCGTTGGAATCGTCGTCCAGTCAGCTTCGCAGTCGAGATGATTTCATCTTCGTCCAAGCACCGAGCTGCCCGTGAGAGGGATTCTTCCTCAACTGCGTAGAACCACTCAGGCAGAGAACTAGAGCTCCATATCAAGTTCAACCATGGCCACTCCCTTGAAGATCTGGGTGAAAAACTTGGCTGAGGGCTTCTCCTTCAAGTCCTCTTCCATCCCCAAGAAGCAGAGCTAGGTTTGGACCTCGGCATCAAAAGTTACAAATTTTCCATTCCAAGTGCGTCAGGTCAGTTTTCCCGAGCCAGAACCGACACATCCCTGTTGTTCGGGCCCTCACGATCAGGTCCGAGATCTGCCGACGGTGCCGTTGGTCCCGACGGAAAGAAGACTTAACCATGATCGCAATGGTACCCGTCTTGTCTCCAATAGAGTACGGGATAGTTCGTGGTGCCCCCGTCTTCCAGTAGTATCACCCTAAGAGCAACGAGAACCAGCGAAGACCAGCCCTGTTCCAGGCTTTTCCCTGGCCAGCGACATCATCACGAAAGTCCAAGAAAATTCAGGCGACATCCTGGGTCAGTCTGTAAAGTTTTGGCACTTGTTTCGACTAATTCTGAGCTCAGCTGAGCCCGTGGCGGCGCCGACATCAACTACCTATCAAGCTGTTCCTGAAGCCGACAGAACCGACAAAGCTCGGCAACTCGGTTTTTCTATCGTAGTTTCCCCACCCCGCCTGGCCGGCTTACAGCCCCTCCCTGCGTGGAGGTAGTATTTGGTTGTAAATCTCTTAACCCCCACCCCGAGATCCCCCTCCTGCGAGAGGTGTAGTGTTATAACCCACTATATTTCAGGTTGAAGCTTCATCGGCACGGCGTGCGGGCAAGCCCACGCTTCCGCGCTCGCCCTCGTCTCGTACCGGGATCGGTGTATTCACGCCGATCAGGTGAGCTTTGGAACACTTCTCATTGCTGGCCCTTAATTGCTTAGTTTAGTATTGTTTTTGGTTGCTCCGTCGGTGGCAAGAGAGTGCCCGATCCCCAAATTTGCTTAAAATTGAGCGACTACCGCGGGCAAGTTGCGAGAGAGCCATTATATCCCACGCCCTCAGCGTGCTGGCCACCTGCGAGAGTGGGCATCCCTGGACCCTTGGGGGTTCAATCTTAAGCTAGCCAACCCCCTGGAATCTCAAGGTCCAACCTCGGACCCTCATCCCCATCGCCGGTCCACCTACGGACCCAGGTGCGCGCTACGCGGGTGAGTCCGCTCGAGGGAAGTTGCCGGTCCGTTGCATCGCTTGCTTGCTAGGTCCAAGGGGTCTTCGGTCTTGTGATTATCACCCCCAAGGTGGTGTCACATCAAGTGGTATCAGAGTAAGTTTACAACTTGTCTCTCTACAAGTTGGTCCTAGGGCACATTTGCATTCATCACCCGGTGCATCAACCTTGCCCACTAGCATGGCTACTTCATATTGGTCACATCTGTCCCACTCAGCCCTCCACAAGGGTCCGATTGACACCCCTTTGGACATAGTCTTATTTGAGGACCTTATCTTTGATGGGTACCACCCTAGTGCATATCTAGAGTGGGAGGAAAACATGGACAAATACTTTAAGAGGACTCCAATGACTGAACCCATGAGAATCTATCTTGCCAAGAGTCGGCTCGTGCGCCATGCCGAGGATAGGTGGCAGCTCATTGAATGCTTAAGGAAGGTTATGAGGCAAGAGCCTATTAACACATGGGAAAACATGAAAGTCGAACTTAGGAAAGTCTACACTCCCCGATCTTCTCCCTTCTACTCGGATCACTAAAGCCCAAGGAGCACTTCAACTCCACCATCCCCACCCGGCCAACCCAAGACTCCAATTCCCCAATTCCCCACAATGCAACCAAAACCCAATTCCACAACCCACCTTACTCAAGCCCCTTTGGCCCCCACCTCCACCCCTCACCTTACCCCTTCTCAAAAAGGAAAAGGCCCTATGGAGATAAGAGTGAATGAGACAACCACGGGTGAGTGCGAGCCAGAATGTTAAAGGTGCCACCAATTGGGGCACATCACCAGGCAATGCCTCACTATGAAGCATCCTTCGATGCCCATAGTGGTTGAAATCGCCCCCACCCCGGCCACCACTACCCCTACAATGTCCCGCAAAAGGGACAATCCTCCCAAGGCCAATTCCCCCAAACCCCCTCAACCCACCCATCTCCCTCTCCCTACTCCAATCCAACCCCAACCAAGGCCTCCACTACTTCACCTACCAAACCCAACCCAAGTTCAACCTTGCTCACCATCTCGGGTGCACCATGCGCCGGCCACCACCACCCCAACCCCAAATGACCAACCCAACCCTTTGGTAGAGGAACCCATGGGCCATACACCCAACCAAGCGGAGATGGATGCCAATCCAGATCCGCCGCCCACCATAAAGAAAATCCAAGAGCCACGCATCTCACCCACCCCTCCTAGTCCGGATCCTCAAGAGCCATACACCCTCACCATGAATGAGTCCATACTCTAATGGCTCAAACGAGGACCCACCATTCCTAGCTCACCCCCACCTTTCTCACCCTTGGGATACCAATCCCAAATTGTGTCCATCCACTCCTATCACACCACGATCCAAACCTACTATGAGGTAGAGGGTTTTGACGATCTCATCAAAGGCCTACAATGGCAGCTTGAGCTAACTTGCTTATTGACCCTATGGGTGGCCCGTCCCAAGAGCCTTGACCTCATCCACCCATGCGTTGGGTCTATCACCTTGGTTTGCACTGCTGGTTACTATACTAGCGTGGTGCGGACACCCGAGCAGTTGAGCGGCGCGACACGCCGAGCCACCGGTACCGCACACGGAGCATGACTCGAGCCACCTCAGCGTCCATCTGGCTCGGAGACAGCCTGGAGACTCCGCCTTGACCCTCCCCATTTTTCATATTTAATTAGACTTTATTTGTGTGTAAGGTGTGTTTATTTCATTTTATACGGTTTGCAATTATGAGTGTACAAGGGGCTTATTTGTAAAATGGGACCCCTGGGCCCCATGGGACCCCCAGGCCCCCTCCCATTGGTCCATATCAGCCTTGTGGGGTTGGTCAACATCCAAGGTGGACATCTAGAAGCCTTGACTAGTCAATTGTCCACATGGGGGACAAGGGACCAAAATGGTCAACAATTCCAACCAAACCCACCTACCATGTCCCCCCCTTGGTCAAGGTGCGCCCCCCTCCCCATTTGTTTATTATTTTTGTTGTGTTTTGATCAAACTTCATCCTAGCCATCCATCCCTAACCCCTGGATCCAACGGTGGAGGATGGATTAGAAGGGTGACCTATATATGCTTGTATTTTCCTATTTTCATGAATTAATGCCATTTGAATCAAAGTATTTCCAAGAGCAAGGGCTGGTGCGCCCCCCTCCTCTCTCCTCCCTCTCCCCCTTGAAGCTGTGAAGGCTTCCATTCTGAGGTGTGACGCCTCGTGTATCAGTTCCGACGATCGCCGCCGTCGCCACGAGTCGCCACCGCACCGCCTTCGCCATCAACGGAGTTCTGCCCGCGCAGTACCATAGGCGCTTCCACGAATTTCCTGTCACAGCCCCGAGCTCAGATAGATCTGGGGATTTTATTGGGTGTTCCAGAGGTGTCAAGGACGTCCCAAAAAATTTTTTTTGCCATTCAGATCTCGTTTCATATTTTTTGATTTTCGTCCACTCTTCCATTTCGGTTCTGCCAGAGTTCTGTCCAGATTCATCCCTGCCCTGAGTTTCATGTCTTAGGTCCACATTTTGATTTATTTTGGTTCTCCCAATTTTACTGGAGGTTCCACCCATCCACCCCTTCATCCACCATTTTTCTCCATTTTTGGTTCGTCCATTTCATATTTTCTAAAAATCGTCCTCAGTCCCAGCTACAGTTCTGTCCCCATGTTCCCAGATCCGACCACCAGTCACCCCAAAAATCATAGTAACTCACCACCACCTCCAAATCAAATTCCAAAAATAGTCCCAGTTCCATGGTTTGATCCTCTACAACTTTGACGAAGAGCTCAAGAGCTGAATCGGAGGTTTACTAGGCGGTCAATGGTGGTTCTCAGAAAAGTGCCCTGCAGCTCTGAGATTTCGGTTACTGTACAACAGGGACTTGTAAATTCATTAAAGTTCTGATCCGACCAGATCCAGCAGATATCTCTAGGTCTAGATTGAAGCATTTGAAGAGAGCTTTCCAACGATAGCTCATGCGTCCCGATCCGACATTGGGATTGATCGCAGCGGCCGTTTTCGCCGGAGCGCGCGCCTGAAAACAGCAACTAAAAATCCGTGGGCAGCAACTTCAAAGCTTGGGAATCGGGACCGATCGACCCCCGATCGGTGTTCCCGGCCGACCGCCGTCCGTGGAGGCGTGCCACCAGGGGTCCCCATCATAGGGGGTCCCACCCCCGCAGATCCGGAGGACAGCGCCATCCGTGGGCCCCGCGGGCCGACAGAACCCGCCGTTCGGAAAGTACGAAAACGCGGAGTTCGGCACCGCCGGGCGACATCAAGATGCTGCCCGTCAACCCGAGTTGCGTGATTCCCGAGCTCTACATGTGACCTTTTACCTCCCTGTGTGGTGTGGGTCAAATCTTTGTATTGCTGTGATATTGTTTAACCGGGAGTCCGTAATTCGGCCGGGGTTGTCTTCGCCACGCCGGGTGCGTGGAGGTAATGGTCCGAACCTCTTGGCGTTCATTTACTTAGCTAGTATACGGTCTTTTGCCGCTACCGAGAGCATAGGTACTAGCCCGTGTGTCCATGTCACCGCTGTGAGAGTAAGTGTGACCCGTCCCGTGACTCGATCCGAGTCCGGAAGTTGAGTCGGACTACCCTTGACCTCCGCCGGTTCATTAACCGCGCACGGTCCGCGCTTTCCCTCGCTTGGGCCGACGAGTGAGCTTCCACTTCTGTTAGCGACGCTTTGCCACTAGGAGCTCGTAGTGTCGGGCTTAGTGTCTCCCTGGTGTGTGCTGCTGGTCGCGTCTTCATCTAGAGTCCGAGGGTGGCACTTAATAGTGTCGTCTCCCGTGTCCGTCCCACATCAGTTTGGTATCAGAGCAAGTTGAGTCTAGGGTAGTCTTGCATAAGTCTTGTATGCATCATGGTCTAAGTCAAGTCTAGGATCATCATTATTTTCAAAACAAAAAAAAAAGAGTGTGTTTTAAATTACATTTCATCCCGATAATTCGGTATCTTAAAAGGTGTTGTCCGAACGTTAGGCTACGCCTACCGGGAGGTCGCACACTTGCGGGAGTGATCTTCAGATCGATTAACTCCGCCCCGTACTGGATATTGGTTTAGGTTTAAGTGCAGCATTTAGTGTGTGTTTGCATTAGTCGGTGTCTTCTAGGTCGTGTGTCAGTTGCATGCCCACCCGTCGAGGTACCCAGTACTCGCCACCACCACCTATGGCGGAGTCCCGAGCCTGTAGTTCCGATGAGTCTTCCACGGCCAAGATGTTCCGGGCCATCATGGATCATTTAGACACGCGTATGGATGGCCTTAGTACGCGTATGGATGGCATAGGGACGCGTCTAGAAGGGCGGATGAAGGTCCTCGAGGATCGGGCCGGGGTTTCGGAGCAGTCCATTCAAGGCCTTGTTGGGAGGATTACCGTCCTAGAGAGGGGCCCAGTAGCGGCGCAACCCGCGCTGACGAACGGCCAACAAGAGCCGGTTCAGCAGCCTGCTGTGCCAAGGGCTCAGGCGGAGAATGTTGGGGTTCAACAGGTGCATGTGGTGGATGATTATGCATCTGATAATGATCAAGGGGGTAACGGTCGTCATCATCAACGACAGAATCGTGATGACGAGGATGACGACCGCATTCTTAGGGGTGTGCGTGCGGACCCTCCTACTTTTAGCGGGTCCTTGGACCCTAGGGTGTATTTAGATTGGGAGGCCGACATGGACCGGTACTTCGAGTGGTTTGAGATGACGGACCACCGAAGAGTCTGATACGCAAAGATGAAGCTGCAAGGGCAGGCCCAAACTTATTGGATCAATGTGGAGAGCCTGCTCAACCAGCGACGTCAACCCCAGATCGGTACTTGGGATGATATGAAAACCAAGTTGAGGGAGAAGTACCTTCCCGCCTCATATCGCCAACGTCTCATAGACAAGTGGCAAAGCATCTCCCAAGGGAACCGATCCGTGACCGAGTACACCGCCGAGTTCGATGAGTATTATTTACGGTGCGGGGTCACGGAAGAGAGCACCATGACGATATCCCGCTTTCAGAGAGGTTTGCGGCCCAATTATCAATATGAACTCTTTCGCCGCAATGCCACCACATTGGAGCAGGCATATCAGATTGCTCTCGAATTGGAGCAGTTCGAGGCCGAGTTTGAGTCACTCCATCGGTTGGGCTCCTTTCCCCTTCGTAGTGTCGAGTCCCATGGCTCATCTGGCACGTATCCGAGGGCCCCCATGGCACGACCTCATGAGCCCGCTCGCCCCGAGCCCTTTGCTCCTAGGCCTTGTCCTCCACCCCCGAGGGACCTTCCTCGTCCCCAGCATCTTACGGCCCCACCCATAGCCCGTCCACCGGCACCCGCACCTCTTGCACGTCCTTTGTTGCCTACGCCTCCTACCCGTCGGGAGGATAAAGGTAAAGGACCTATGATTGGGGAGCCTAGTGGATCACGGCAGCAGTGTTATCGCTGCAATGGGTTTGGCCATTTCGCCAACCAGTGCCCCACCCGCCCATCTCTTCACATTGGGGACACACAGGCCGAGGATCCCACCCCTACGGGCCTCGAGTTAGTCAGCTATGAGGCAGATGAAGAGTTAGCTGACGAGTACTATGAGATGGGAGGTGAGGCCCAGGATGTCCAGCAGTCGGACGATACCCACGTGGGGGTCGTCAGATGTATCCTCACCCAGCCACAGGCCAGTGATGACTGGCGTCGGACCACTATCCTTCAGGTATTCTGTAGGCTGGGAAAGTAAATTTGCAAGGTGGTCATCGATAGCGGGAGTTGTATCAATGCAATCTCCACGAACGCTGTCGCTCGTCTTGGTCTCACACCCGTAGACCATCCTTGTCCCTATCAGGTATCATGGGTGGATACCACTTCCATTTCGGTCAGGCTGCGGTGCTTGGTCCCGCTGCAGCTCCACTCCTACCGTGACGAGATCTGGTGTGATGTTCTCCCCATGGAAGTGGGAAGTATCATTCTTGGTAGGCCGTGGATATTCGACCGAGATGCCACACTCCATGGTCGGTCGAACACCTGTACCTTCGACCACGATGGCCAGTGGGTCACCCTCCACCCCGTTCGGCCTAGGAGCCCATCAGTCAGGGGTCCTACTGGCCCTAGTACTCCAAAGCCTTCCGTACCCGGGCCCAGTACCCCATCCCTAGCTCGGACTATGACCGTTACCTCTGGCCAAGGAGAGCCCTCGACGAGGAGATTGATGATGATTAGCTCCAGGGAAATGGAGCAGGAGCTTAGTCAGGGCTGTCCGGTGTTTGCCATTACGGTCCGAGAGGTGGAGCGGGACTCCGAGGGTAAGCTCCCACCCGAGGTTGTTCCTATTCTGCAGGAGTTTGCTGATATTTTTCCCGATGAGTTTCCCGAGGGACTCCCACCCATGCGGGATATTCAGCATGCCATCGACCTTGTTCCGGGCTCTTCTTTGCCCAACCTTCCTCATTATCGAATGAGCCCCACGGAGCATGCCGAGCTTAAACGGCAGGTCGATGAGCTTGTGCAGAGAGGATCTGTCCGGGACAGCATGAGTCCATGTGCTGTACCTGCATTACTCGCCCCGAAGAAGGATGGCACATGGAGAATGTGTATTGATAGTCGTGCCATCAACAAGATCACCGTGAAGTATAGGTTCCCTATTCCCCGCCTGGATGACATGCTAGACATGATGGCAGGTGCCACTATCTTTTTGAAGATCGATCTTAAGAGTGGCTACCATCAGGTGAGGATTAGGCTAGGTGATGAGTGGAAGACCGCATTTAAGACCAAGGACGGTCTATATGAGTGGTTGGTCATGCCTTTTGGGTTGACAAATGCCCCTAGCACTTTCATGCGGCTCATGACTCAGGTCCTTCGACCTTTCATTGGAGTCTTTGTAGTGGTGTATTTTGATGATATCCTTATCTATAGCCGCACCACAGGGGACCACTTAGACCACCTTCGGCAGGTCTGTCTACTTCTTCGGCGAGAGCAGTTATTTGCGAACCCACAGAAGTGTGCCTTTATGACACCTCAGCTTACCTTCTTGGGTTTCATTGTGTCTAGTACTGGGGTCTCCGCCGATCCGGAGAAGGTCCGGGCCATTGTTGAGTGGCCAGAACCCCGTACGGTTCATGATGTCCGCAGCTTTCATGGCCTTGTGACGTTCTACCATCGCTTCATCCGCGGATTTAGCTCCGTCACCGCCCCGATCACGGATTGCATCCGTAAGGGCACATTTGCATGGACGAAGGCCGCATCTGCCGCCTTCAAGGACATTAAGGAGCGCATGACCCAGACACCTATCCTTCGACTGCCTGATTTCTCGAAGGTGTTGGAGGTCTCTTGTGATGCGTCGGGCGTGGGAATTGGAGGAGTTTTGAGTCAGGAGTCCCACCCGATTGCATATTTCAGCGAGAAGCTGAATGACGCGAAACTGCGATATTCCACGTACGATAAAGAATTCTATGCAGTTGTTCAGGCTCTTAGGCATTGGAGGCACTATCTTTTACATCAGGAGTTTGTCCTATACTCCGACCACGAGGCATTGAGGTACCTCCATTCGCAAAAGAAGCTTAACTCGCGTCATAGTCGTTGGGTCGAGTATCTCCAGCAGTTCACCTTTGTGCTGAAACATAAGGCTGGAGTGGAGAACAAGGTGGCTGATGCCTTGAGTCGGCGAGCATGTTTGCTTACCACCATGAGTGCCGAGGTCATAGGGCTAGAGAAGATGAAGGAGGCCTATGTTGACTGTCCTGACTTCGGTCAGATTTTTGCCACACTCCAGGCCAGACCCTCGAGAGATCATGATGATTATATGCTTCAGGAGGGTTACCTCTTTCGAGGTAGCAGGCTATGTGTTCCCCGAACTTCGGTACGAGATTTCTTAGTGTGGGAACTACATGCGGGAGGTCTAGCCAGCCACTTTGGTCGGAACAAGACTATTGAGGCAGTGGAGCATCGATTTTATTGGCCGAGCTTGAAGCGTGATGTTGCTAACATCGTGGCTCAGTGCCGTACATGTGCTACGGCCAAGATGAAGAAGCAAAGCTCGGGCCTTTATACGCCTCTTCCCGTGCCTGATGCCCCGTGGCAGGATGTTAGCATGGACTTTGTTTTGGGATTGCCACGTACCTCTAGGAAGCATGATTCGGTCTATGTGGTGGTTGACCGTTTCTCGAAGATGGCCCTCTTTATTCCTTGCTCGAAGACTTCGGATGCTTCGAGGGTAGCCTGCCTATTCCTTACTCATGTGGTGTGCAAGTTCGGGTTGCCTCGCACTATAGTGTCTGACCGTGATGTTAGATTCACTTCCTACTTTTGGAAGACACTATGGCATATGATGGGTACTCACCTCAAGTTTTCCACTGCATATCACCCCCAGACCGATGGTCAGACCGAGGTAGTCAATAGGAGTCTGGGAGATCTTTTGAAGTGTCTAGTCAGGGACCACATTGGGGATTGGGATCTCATTTTACCCATGGCTGAGTTTGCATACAATGATTCGGTGAATAGGTCTACCAGCATGAGTCCATTTGAGATTGTCACAGGTCGTAGGCCTAGGAAACCCGTTGACCTTGTCCCCATGCCTATCCATGCTAGAGTGTCGGAGTCGGCCGAGTCGTTTGCTAGGCACGTTAGGAGTTTGCATGATGACATCCGTCGTCACATTGAGGCCAGCAATGCACGGTACAAGGAGTTAGCCGATGCCCACCGACACCACCGAGAGTTCCACGAGGGCGAATACATCATGATCAGGGTAAGACCTGAACGGTTTCCCTTTGGAACCGTTAAGAAGTTGCAAGCTTGCGGAGCCGGTCCATTCAGAGTGTTGAAACGCGTTGGATCCAATGCGTACGTTGTGGACTTGCCCGAGGAATATGGTATAAGCTCTACCTTTAATGTATCGGATCTTGTTACATATAGGGACCCAGCGGTGATCCCTAGTGAGCCTTTTGAGCCATCTCCTCCCCTTGAGTGTGATCCCACACCTGAGTGTCCACTTCCACCTCCAGCCCCTTTTTCACGGCAGTGTGAGAATATAGATCGTATACTGGACGAGCAAGTGACAGTTACCAGGAGTGGATCTTACCCACGCTACCTAGTGCGATGGAGAGGACGGCCCGCTACTGAGGACACATGGATCACACATGGCGAGTTACAGCAGATCGATCCGGACCTTCTGGAGGGATATAGGAGCGATGCCGACCCTTACTCGACAGGGTCGAGTTTCTCCCACCCGGGGAGAATTGGTGCGGACACCCGAGCAGTTGAGCGGCGCGACACGCCGAGCCACCGGTACCGCACACGGAGCATGACTCGAGCCACCTCAGCGTCCATCTGGCTCGGAGACAGCCTGGAGACTCCGCCTTGACCCTCCCCATTTTTCATATTTAATTAGACTTTATTTGTGTGTAAGGTGTGTTTATTTCATTTTATACGGTTTGCAATTATGAGTGTACGAGGGGCTTGTTTGTAAAATGGGACCCCTGGGCCCCATGGGACCCCCAGGCCCCCTCCCATTGGTCCATATCAGCCTTGTGGGGTTGGTCAACATCCAAGGTGGACATCTAGAAGCCTTGACTAGTCAATTGTCCACATGGGGGACAAGGGACCAAAATGGTCAACAATTCCAACCAAACCCACCTACCATGTCCCCCCCTTGGTCAAGGTGCGCCCCCCTCCCCATTTGTTTATTATTTTTGTTGTGTTTTGATCAAAATTCATCCTAGCCATCCATCCCTAACCCCTGGATCCAACGGTGGAGGATGGATTAGAAGGGTGACCTATATATGCTTGTATTTTCCTATTTTCATGAATTAATGCCATTTGAATCAAAGTATTTTCAAGAGCAAGGGCTGGTGCGCCCCCCTCCTCTCTCCTCCCTCTCCCCCTTGAAGCTGTGAAGACTTCCATTCTGAGGTGTGACGCCTCGTGTATCAGTTCCGACGATCGCCGCCGCCGCCACGAGCCGCCACCGCACCGCCTTCGCCATCAACGGAGTTCTGCCCGCGCAGTACCACAGGAGCTTCCACGAATTTCCTGTCACCGCCCCGAGCTCAGATAGATCTGGGGATTTTATTGGGTGTTCCAGAGGTGTCAAGGACATCCCACAAATTTTTGTTTGCCATTCAGATCTTGTTTCATACTTTTTGATTTTCGTCCACTCTTCCATTTTGGTTCTGCCAGAGTTCTGTCCAGATTCATCCATGCCCTGAGTTTCATGTCTTAGGTCCACTTTTTGATTTATTTTGGTTCGTCAAATTTTACTGGAGGTTCCACCCATCCACCCCTTCATCTAAAATTTTTCTCAATTTTTTGTTCGTCCATTTCATATTTTCTAAAAATCGTTCTCAGTCCCAGCTACAGTTCTGTCCCCCTGTTCCCAGATCCGACCACCAGTCACCCCAAAAATCATAGTAAATCACCACCACCTCCAAATCAAATTCCAAAAATAGTCCCAATTCCGTGGTTTGATCCCCTACAACTTTGAAGAAGAGCTCAAGAGCTGAATCGAAGGTGTACTAGGCGGTCAATGGTGGTTCTCAGATAAGTGCCCTGCAGCTCTGAGATTTCAGTTACTGTACAACAGAGACTTGTAAATTCATTAAAGTTCTGATCCAACCAGATCCATCAGATCTCTCTGGGTCTAGATTGAAGCATTTGAAGAGAGCTTTCCAACGATAGCTCATGCGTCCCGATCCGACGTTGGGATTGATCGCAGCGGCCATTTTCGCCGGAGCGCGCGCCTGAAAACAGCAACTAAAAATCCGTGGGCAGCAACTTCAAAGCTTGGGAATCGGGATAGATCGACCCCCGATCGGTGTTCCCGGCCGACCGCCATCCGTGGAGGCGCGCCACCAGGGGTCCCCATCATAGGGGGTCCCACCCCCGCAGATCCGGAGGACAGCGCCATCCATGGGCCCCGCGGGCCCGCAGAACCCACCGTTCGGAAAGTACGAAAACGCGGAGTTCGGCACCGCCGGGCGACATCAAGATGCTGCCCGTCAACCCGAGTTGCGTGATTCCCGGGCTCCACATGTGACCTTTTACCTCCCTGCGTGGAGTGGGTCAAATCTTTGTATTGCTGTGATATTGTTTAACCGGGAGTCCGTAATTCGGCCGGGGTTGTCTTCGCCACGCCGGGTGCGTGGAGGTAATGGTCCGAACCTCTTGGCGTTCATTTGCTTAGCTAGTATACGGTCTTTTGCCGCTGTCGAGAGCGTAGGTACTAGCCCGTGTGTCCATGTCACCGCTGTGAGAGTAAGTGTGACCCGTCCCGTGACTCGATCCGAGTCCAGAAGTTGAGTCGGACTACCCTTGACCTCCGCCGGTTCCTTAACCGCGCAAGGTCCGCGCTTTCCCTCGCTTGGGCCGACGAGTGAGCTTCCACTTCTGTTAGCAACGTTTTGCCACTAGGAGCTCGTAGTGTCGGGCTTAATGTCTCCCTGGTGTGTGCTGCTGGTCGCGTCTTCATCTAGAGTCCGAGGGTGGCACCTAATAGTGTCGTCTCCCGTGTCAGTCCCGCATCATAGCGACCTCCTTTTCCTTCTCCCCATGGTGGAAGAACCCATCTCAGTCCACTCCCCTACCTTTGAGATCCCAAGGACATTGGCCAACCCACCCACTCACTACACCGGCCCAATTATCCCAATAGATGAGGATGACCCACCTTGTGAAGACCTTGAGGACATAGAGCACTTCTCCCTAGGAAGCCCAATCCACGACCCCTTTGATCCCTTCCAAGGGGAGCCTAGTTACCCATATGACCCACCCACCTTACCCACAACCCACCTTTCCCTGCCCCAACCAACCATGTTGGACCAAGTTCACCTCTTCCAAGACTCGGGCCACACAAAGGGAACCATCACCATAGACAACATATGCCTAGGAAGCAAGGAAGAGCCCCTCTCCATAATGCCCACCTTCTTAGATCCCTTCGACCCTTTGACATGGAAGTTCAAAGGCCGCCCCACACCCATACACATGGAAGTCATCTTTGGGATAGGAGTTCATAAGTCTGGGCACAGCACACCACTTGACATGATTAGAAATTTGGGTCCATTCATTCACATCACCCACATGTCAAGTAGGAAGCATGAGTGGTCTCTATTTGAGTGTAACGGTCCTCCCCGATTCAGCATTAGTCTTGTATATGCTAGGAGCCTTCATGGATGTCCGGGTCCTCCGGCATTCATCACACCCACGCATAAGCGGGACACCTATGGATGCCCCGGTCCTCCCATCATTCAAAGTCTTCATAACATCAATGCACGATAGGTCTATATGTGGTTGTCCTAGACCACCTTTGCATACAATACATTTCCCACTCACACTGCATCATAGTGCATGGCATATGCATCCAAGCAAGCATCAAGCAATGAGCGGTGAGATTTACAAGAAGCAGGCAAAAGCTCATGAGCGCCCCTTGGAATTCCAAGTAGCGATCTGATGATGATGGTATTGGAGTGGCTCGACTCTAGGGCCACCCCCATATCGAGGGCACGAGGACTTGGACCTTCCCAAGTTCCGAGTGGTCTTGACAGTCTGACTTACGGGTTGGATTTATCGACGGGGTTTGGGATTCACCCCCACTTCCCACGTGGCGGATCCGGCACCCTCTAAGGGCACCGCGGTAGATCCTAGTGAGTACCTTGAGCTTACACCTATCCTTGCGAGAGACACCCTCGGAGTGCCACCATAAATCAGCCTGAGAGCCCGACGTGAGCACCCGGCGGTAATACTAGGCAAGCAAAATCTCATCGCCAGTATGAGGGTGTGTCCGAGCCACCTTGAGAAGCTGAAGCGCTGTCCCCCGGCTACGGACGTAGGGTTGAGTTTGGAGATCGTGGCTCGCCTTGAGCTGCATTGGTGTGCCACCTCCCCGGTGGACCCATACTCGATGGGGTCGAGTTTTACCCACCCTGGGGGTATGATGGGGGCATCACTTACCCCTCCACATTTTGTGAAGTTTTGATGGATCGACGGTTTGCGCCATTGTGTTCTTCACATTTTTCTAAGTCTATCCATGTAATTTTTATATTTTATTTGAGTCATAAACTATGTAATTTTTCCTTTATTTGAGTCTGGTACCAAGGTATAAGGGTCATTTACCTAAGTCTTGAGTCATGTGTTAGGTGCGGATAATGAGACAGACGCAGATCCAGAGGGGGGGTGAATAGATCTTCTAATGATTTTTGGCCAATTTAAAAACCGTATGAGATGATGATCACATATTCGATGGACAAATACTCAAACATCAAAGATGCATGCCCCATCAATCACTAGAACATGGACAACCAATAAGATCACGTTCCTAGCATGCATCTAGCGAGATCAATCAACCAGACAAAGCAATCAAACCATGATGGACAATGGATTTTTTAGGTGGTTCGGTCCACAGACCTACATGTAGACACGCCAAAATTGACGTTACTATGAGTACATCTCATATTGCCTTGTAATGCCCCAATTTGACCCTCAAATTAGTTCTATTTGAGTGGTTTTTCTCACTTTTCTTAGATTTCTTCTTTTTTTTTCACCCTTTTCTTATTTTTTTCTATTTTCCCTTATTTTTCTGGATTTTTCTAGATTTTTCTGAATTTTTCTAGATTTTCTGGGCATTTTTCTCTATTTTTCAGAAATAGCGACTTGACTTCGGGTGTCTTTTAAATAACAACTTATACATGGGCGTTTCTTAAAAAATTAACGACTATAGTGAAGGGCGTCTATTCTTTCAAATTTCTATTTTTTTGGATTTTTCTGAGAATTTTTCAGAATTTTTCGGGAATTAACAACTTTGCCTAAGGCGTTATTTTGAATAAAAAATCAAAAGAAAATGAATTCACGACGTACGTGAGGGCATGTTTTCAAATTGATTATTTTATTATTATTTTTTTAACCCCTTTGAGAGGTGATTTGGTGGCCTTCCGGGTGTCAGAAAAATTCGCAAAAATAGTCGTTGGAATCAGGGCGACGAGATGCACCTCCATCTAAAAAATAAGAAAATAATATTAAGAAATGAAAAATGGCCCTATTTTGAATATTTTGAATTAACGTCCTTGGTTAAGGCGCGTTTTAATTAACGCCTTTGACTCAGACGTGTTTCACAATTTTCAAATAAATTCTAAAATTTGATTTTTGAATTAACGCCCTAATCTAAGTCGTGTTTTTAAAAGACGCCCTTTGGCAGGTCGTCAATTCTTGAATTGACGCCTTTGTCAAGGTCGTGTTTCTTTTTTGTGTTCCGAACAAACGCAGCCTTTCCCCCAGAGAGTCCCTACTTTGTTTGGGCTCTTGCCCAGCTTAATCCTCCCCTATTTGGGCTCTTGCCCATTCTTATCTCTTCCTCCTTTGGACTCTTTCCTTCTTATCTCTTTTCTATCTTATTAATAGAGCTTCCGAGCTCTGTTAATAGGTTGGACGCAGGAGGCTTCTTCCCCGAGATTTTTCTTTTGTTTTTCTTCTGTCTTTTTCTTCTCTGTTCCTATTTCTCTTCTTCTTCTTCTATCTTCTTCTCCCCTTATTCTTCTTCTTCTGCCTCCTGTCTTCTTCTTCCTCTCCGACATTCTCTTCTCCCCCCTCTATTTTCTCTTCTTTTGCTTTACAGGAAGCTGCTGCTGCTGGCTAAAGGAGAGACTTATACGCTCAAGCATCATCTTTCGAAGCTTCTCCCCCTTGAATATTCAAGCCGAAGCACAGGCTCCTCTTTTATCTTTTATTATTTTATTTTTTATTTTATTGTTATCATCAGTTCACGTATGTATGCATGACCCTCTCTTATTAATGTTTCTCACTCAACTACGTTGAGGATCTCCCCTTAGTGCACTCTTGCACTCTTATTTTTTTTTTATTATATCATCTTTGCATCATCATTCATTCGTCATATCTCCCATACACCTTTTGCATAGGGGTTTAAGGGCCAACACCCTTAAGGTGTGTATTTCATATGTTATCATGCTCACCTTTCTATTATGAACTTGATGCTACACACACATTATTTCTAATCCATATCTTTTGGTGTTGTTGTCTTTGTTTTGCAAGGGTAACCAAAGTTGAAAGACTCTCTTCATCGGCCGGCCGATTTTGAAGAGAAAAGGAGCACTCACATCATCCCGCGTTTTGAGGTATTTTGCGATCATCTCCCCATATTATCTCCTCTTTGAGACCCTCGTGTCTCTGGCGATCACATTCTTTCCCCATTAGCACCTCGTGCTATTCCTTGTGCTATATTCATATTCATTATTATTTTTATTCCTAAGTGTGGATTTTAATCCAAATCTACAAATTGGCGATCACGGTGGGACCCTTTCTTGTTTTTATTTTGATTACCCCTTTCCCTTTGGCACCCACATGTGCCCTTTCCCATTGATACCCTCGGTACCCTTTCCTTTGTGCCCCTTGGGCACCCTCCATTGTGCTTTGCACTCTCCCCTAAGTGATTTGTCAATTGAATAGATTTGTTTTAAAATTTCCACTTATTTAAAATTTTGATGAGCATGATTCTTTTAATCTGTTGATTGCCCTGCTGCTGTGAGTGCTTCTGTCATTTCTGGCCGTGAAGGAGTTTCTGAAGGAAGCTAATTCACGCCCCTGTCAGAGGCGTGTTTTCGTTTAACGCCCTCCTCCAAGGGCGTCTCTTTCATGAGTAACGCCTTCTGACAGGGCGTTTTTATTCATATCTCCTACACTGAGAATTCACGCCCTAGAGCAGGGCGTTTCTTTGTTGCGTAGCGCCCCCACATCAGGGTGCATTTTATAATTTGACGCCCTACCCCAAGGGCGTCCTTTCCTTTGTAACGCCTCACCCCAGGGCGTTTCTTTGACTTGGTTGGCATCTATTGCATTTTAACGTCCTCGCTAGAGGCGTTTCTTTTAGTTTTAGCGCCTTGATCCAGGGCGCGTTTTACCTTGCATGTGGGCCCCCCACAGTGTTTCACGCCCTGCCCCAGGGCGTCTTTTTGATTAGTAGCGCCCTGCCCCAGGGCGTCTTCTTCCTGTGTTTTCGCCGTGCTTCCCCGTTTATTTCTTCATATTTTATATTCTGTTATACATCTGTTGCATTTACACATATTTGCATTTGGGTTGGGAGACCTCCTCTCTCCTCATTAGGATCCACACACCCCCTTGGAATCGGGACGACCCTCCATTGAGCATTCCGTCTCTTTGGACCGGAAATCCCTTTTCCAAGCCTCCGTAAGTCCCCGCACCCGTGGATTCCCTCACGGACGCCGGGCAGGTTGTACCCTTTTGAAGTCCCGAGTTAGTTGGCCTACGGTGAGAGAGGATCCCTAGTTGGCATTGAAGTTCAAATCATATTGAAACTAGGTTTTCCCCCTTTGTGTGAATCATTCAAAACTTTGATAAAATCATTAATTCACCAAGGTTCAAACAAATCAAAATCACGGTAATCATTCCAACTTGTGTGCTTATTTGCATAATTATTGAGAATTTTGATTATATAATGGCTTACCATGATAGAAACATGTTCAATTCAATTCATGAGGATGCACAACCTAGCACTTCATATCCTCAATTTCAACATGTTAATCAGCATTCTCACCATTCTTTCAAGGGACCACGTCCTTATTCTCATGGTCATGCCCGACCCATGGGCAGTGTCCATTCTTATGGTCCCCCTCTTCAATCACGAGCCACTATTCCAACGGGACCGTCTCCTCCCAATGATGAGAAGGTCTCCCAAATCTTGCATGCATTAGATCATCTCACCCCTCAACAGATCCAAGCCCTTAAGGCAGCCGTTGAGGGCGCATCTCCTGCATCTCCACCTTCTTCTATTCCTATACGGGTGGCCCATCACCCACCACCTCCTTCCTCTAATCGGGTAGCCCATTACCCATCTCCTCCTTTTCACACTCCTCCTCGGGTGGTCCGACACCCGCCTCCTTCTATTCCTCCTCCCTCACGGCCCCAAGGCCCATTTACTCCTTGCAACCCGGCCCGTTCGGGTTCTTTTACGGGTCATCCCGTCAACTCCCCTCCACGGCCTTTTTATGCGGCCCCTCCTCCTTCAAGGCCCTGCCAACCCTCGGTTGTTCAAGTCACACCCCTCCAGCAAACTCTCCTCGATAAGATTATTTCGATGGAGGAACAAATAAAGAGGGTCACGGCTCCTCCTACTCCAGTCAATCCTCTCCATGCCGCTTTGGATGAGATTACAAAGATGGAGAGAGAATGGAAGGATAGGATGGACGACTACGGCGTTGATATTCCAAGCGAGCAAGAACCGGCAATTGAAGAATACGAGCCGGTATATGATGATGAAGCTCCGCAGGCACCCCTTTTGAGTTTCCTTAATTTCCCGCTCCCCCCACTATCATTTGATGAACCCCCTGCTCAGGACGAAGCCACCGTCCCCGATCCAACCCCCATTTATGAGACTAACTGGTGTTACGATGATGGGTCGATACTTCAATCACCCACACCGGCACATTTTGAGTCCCCCTTTTCCATTAATCCTCCACCAACTACACCTACACCCACTATACCATCAACCTTCACACCATTAGCCACCGCTGAGCCTTCCATTATAAAACCTCCACCTATTAAGTCATTAACCTCCACATCGGCCTACGCCAAGCCTACCACTGAACCTCCTCCAAATGACCTACCATTACCACCGCCTCAACCCACATTGCCTATTCCTCCACCATATAGCCTTACGCCTTTACCCATGGTTAGTCCTGAGCAGGATCCACCACTTTTCGCACCCAAGCCAATCCCGACTGCTTCCGAGCAAGGGGAGAAACTCGACGTGTTTGAACCTCCGCCCCTATTCACCCATTTGCCAACACCTTCCATTATAACTCCACCATCCACGGAGCCTTCCGCCTTCGCCTCACCTCCCTTTGTTACTCGGAAGGGGCGTGCTTCTGCAGCTACTTACGCCAAGGATAAGCAAGAGCCGGGCAAGAAGACTTTGGCCACGACTGTGCCATTCAAGATGCAAGAATTCATTTACCGGATGCCAATCCGGGTTATTGTGCCAAGCATGGTCGAAGAAGCCAAGTCATCGCCGTTGCTCAATAGATGCCAAGCGTTGACGCCGTTTGAAGGCCGGGCAGGGCACCCTTTGTTCAAACCTTCGAATTCCGAATTCATTTACAAGGGGCGAATGCCCATTTTATTCAACATTCCGTATTCATCACCATCAATGGGCATGGTGATGCTTCATGTTCCAACTCTACGACTCCCTCACCTTATTGATCTTCGCTTTCCAAGGGGGTTGTCATTTATTGAAGCTTCCTTTATTGGGCCGATTGGTCGTACATGTTCACTGTCGTGGAGGGGCAATTGTCTTAAGGGGCCGTCCCCTATATCTTCCACTCTTGTTCATTCAACTTCATCCATATCCATTTCAATCACTTTTCCTTCATGGGCCACTCCCAGGGGAAAGAGGAGGACCTCTCCTTCTCACCCTTCACCTTCTTCTTGTTTTCCATCTTCTGTCATGCATTCATTCTATTCACTGCATTCATTACATCCATCATTTTACATACATTTGCACCTCCTGCTTCCCGGGTTTCCAAACCCGTATCTTCCCCGCCTTCCGGTACCTCCGGATATTCCGCATTTCCCATCTTATTCATATTCATCTTTTTGTCCACTCTCCTTGGGGCATCGCGTCCCCTTTCCTGCTATCTCCCTGGAACCTCCAGGAATTTTATCCCTCCTCTTTGGGCATCTCGCCCTTTCTAATTCCATTCCTCCGGAACCTCCGGACTTTCCCCTCGGGCATCGCCCCCCTTTCCACCTTAATCCTCCGAATCCTCCGGATTCTATTTCCCTCTTCTTTGGGCATCGCGTCCCTTCCCTTCTCATTCCTCCGAAACCTCCGGATCCTTCATACCTTTCCTTCGAGCACAACGCCCCTTTCCATTTTCTTCCTCCGGAACCTCCGGACCCTCCATCCTTCTTCCGATTCATCTTTCTGCTCCTCCGGGATATCACATCCTTCATTTTCTTCCTCCTTTTTCATCATCTTTTTCTCTATTTTTTCCCAGGGCATCGCGTCCCTTCTTTCGTCATCCCTCCGGAGCCTCTGGATTCCTCCTATCATGATTCTCCTCCTCTGCCTCCGGACCCTCCGGATCCACCTCTTTCCATCTACCAATTTCTTCTTCTGATTCCTCCTAATTCTGGGTCTGACCCGACTTCTTCCACATCCACTGCTTTGGGCATTTGCCCTTTCTCCCATTGTTTTAGAGGCTTTAGTCCTCACTCCACCTCCTAATTTTCCGCTTCTTTTGTAAACTGTTCCTTGTAATCAGGGTCTCCGCGCCTTAACAAGGGAGTTCTAGCCCTTATCTCTTTTCCTTTTCCCCTTATTCGTCTGAGTCTGGTTTGAGCACCACTCATTCTCGTTAAGCCACTCCCAAAATCCATTGCTTCCAATCCTTTTGACTGCCAAAGAGGACAAATCCCATGATGATCAACCTCGCCTCTAATAGCTGCTTCTACAAAGGTTGCAAGGTAACATTTTGGCGTAAGTAAGCATTTTTATAATATCATCTCCCCATTTCTTCACGCATGATTTTCAAAAGAAAGTGCTTCTTAACAAGATTAAGAGTGGTGTTTTAAACCTTTATCTTAGGCTTTTGCTTAATTAAATCATTCTAAAAAAAGAGTCTTTAGACTTGCTATGCAGCATCTTTGGTTATAAAAACCCCACACTGGGAATTCAACATTCTCTCCCTGCTTGTTTAAGAGCAACCCTTAGCTGGGCACCTCACACACTTCACGGCGTCCTTAGCCGGCTCCTTTGGTTAAAACACCGTCCCTACTTTAGCCATGCCATGAGTATATCTAAAAGTCTTTTCTCTTCTTTACTCGGCCGAATGCAGGGGCAAGAGACTGACGGATAAGATGACCCAACATCGGTAATCCCCAATACGAGAGGAGTCTCAAATAGGGGCAGTCTTGACCCAAATTAAATGAGTTTTCATGATATACATCTCGCCAAAAAAGGGCTATTATGAAAATCAAATCAAAAATTTTGGTAATTGCAAATCATGAATTATGGCATGTCAAGAGGGCAAAGTCCCCGCAAGGAAAACCCTGGTCGTATGCATGTCAAGGGTCTAAAAATTAAAGGCACAAAGCCCCGGCACAACAGACTACCTCTTTGAGGGTTAACATCTTGGAAGGAATTCAAGTCTTGATATCTCCCATCCTGCATAAAGCTTATCTCCAATTATTCTTCTCTTCTCCCTCTAAGACCGAATGTTTCACGGGTATGGCCTTGGTAGGGGCACCGTTGATCAAAGACGGTCGGTTATAGGGCGCCACCCTTCAATGCACGCCCGGCTTTGGGAAATTTTAAGCAAAAAGGGAAGGAACGAGGACCCCTAGCCAGTGGTTTAAAACACCCTTTGATGCTGCTTTAGCAATGTCTAACCAAAATCAAACAAAAAATTGAATATTTCTTGTCCAAAATCCATAAAAATTTGAATACCTTTCTCAAAACTTCACAAAAATTTGCATATTGATAAAATTCATAAAAAATGGAATATCTTTTTCAAAACTCATAAAAATTTGCATATTCTCAAAATCCAAAAAAAAATTGCATTGTATTGTCTGATGGTGTTTTGCAGGAACAACTTTGCAAAGACCAAAAGCACGGGATGAGTCCTATCTCCACTCATTATTATTAATCCATTGATTCTTCCCGATATTCTCATGACTTGCCGCTGGACATTTGCTTATCTCCCTTTGATTACATCTCCCCGGGCATTCTGTTCATATCTCATGATTATTCATCTCCAAATCTTTTTTAATCAACTCCTGCTAATTTCATCTGATCACTCCGCCGATGGGCATTATATCAGATCTTGATCATTCATCTCCAAATCTTGATTAGCCAGATTGTCTCCTCATGAAAAAAACAACAAACAATGCTATGATTTGACTTATGTTATTCATGCCATATACATGTTATAATTGATGCTTTGATGATTGCTATGATTGAATGTCTCATTCATTGCTTGTTATCTTTTATATCTTGACTGATGAATTTTTTAGCGCAGGATAAGAAGCTCTTGGTCCCGCCGACTGGGCATCATCATCAAAGTCCCACGGTGCTTGCAGCTCATCTCTCAGTTCCCCCATACTTATTGCTCCACCATCTCTCCCTGTATGCATTCTACTATATGTTATTACGCTATTAGATTATATCAAGGACCTTGTGGCTTTGGTAAATCTGGAATTTGAGTTCCCCTTCATCAAAAACAATGATAATTCCAGAGGAGTCTTAGTCACACGGATAGGCCGTTGAGCCATCCAAGACTGGGGACGATGGTTCCCTTTTACGAGTTGGTGCGTGGATAAACGGGCTTCGGCTTAGTATCAGCTCGCGAAATTGGTTTCTTGACCCAGTCTTGGCAGTTTAACAATATTATCCTTGATTATTCTATATTTTCATTTGATTTATTTTTTCCCTTTAAACCCAGCATGCATTCATGTAGGAATTTGAAACAATTGTTGAAAAATCATTCTGATAAGCTGTTTTTGTGGGTCAAATTGATCTTGATCTTCAATGTGAGATATCCCATGCCGAATTGAGTCCTCAGTTCGTTTTGTCGCTGTTTTGGGTCATTTTCTCGAAAGCTCCTTGTTTGGATTTCTATCATCTTATTTTAATCCTTTTCCCTTTGATCCACCTTGGCTGCAGCACGTCCACTGGCTGGTAACCGCTCCCCAATGGTGAAACCTTCAGGTTTGTGACCTGGGGTACTTCCACCGCGCTGGAAGTTGATCATTTATTTTATCTCCTTCGTGCACCGCGTGCACACTCCCCGTTTTATCCGAACATCGTTGGTTTCATTGAATTTCTCGGGATTGCTTCATCTCGTGCTTCTGATTTGATTCTCATCAAGTGATGTTGATTGCGTGTCTCATCACACCTTGGCATCTACTTTTCAGTTTGCTACGCTCCCTTGCAAAGCAAACGCCAAGGCGGGGCAGCTGTAGACACGCCAAAATTGACGTTACTATGAGTACATCTCATATTGCCTTGTAATGCCCCAATTTGACCCTCAAATTAGTTCTATTTGAGTGGTTTTTCTCACTTTTCTTAGATTTCTTCTTTTTTTTCACCCTTTTCTTATTTTTTTCTATTTTCCCTTATTTTTCTGGATTTTTCTGGATTTTTCTGATTTTTTTTGGATTTTCTGGGCATTTTTCTCTATTTTTCAGAAATAGCGACTTGACTTCGGGCGTCTTTTAAATAACAACTTATACATGGGCGTTTCTTAAAAAATTAACGACTACAGTGAAGGGCGTCCATTCTTTCAAATTTCTATTTTTTTGGATTTTTCTGAGAATTTTTCGGAATTTTTTGGGAATTAACGACTTTGCCTAAGGCGTTATTTTGAATAAAAAATCAAAAGAAAATGAATTCACGACGTACGTGAGGGCGTGTTTTCAAATTGATTATTTTATTATTATTTTTTTAACCCCTTTGAGAGGTGATTTGGTGGCCTTCCGGGTGTCAGAAAAATTCGCAAAAATAGTCGTTGGAATCAGGGCGACGAGATGCACCTCCACCTAAAAAATAAGAAAATAATATTGAGAAATGAAAAATGGCCCTATTTTGAATATTTTGAATTAACGTCCTTGGTTAAGGCGCGTTTTAATTAACGCCTTTGACTCAGACGTGTTTCACAATTTTCAAATAAATTCTAAAATTTGATTTTTGAATTAACGCCCTAATCTAAGTCGTGTTTTTAAAAGACGCCCTTTGACAGGTTGTCAATTCTTGAATTGACGCCTTTGTCAAGGTCGTGTTTCTTTTTTGTGTTCCGAACAAACGCAGCCTTTCCCCCAGAGAGTCCCTACTTTGTTTGGGCTCTTGCCCAGCTTAATCCTCCCCTATTTGGGCTCTTGCCCGTTCTTATCTCTTCCTCCTTTGGACTCTTTCCTTCTTATCTCTTTTCTATCTTATTAATAGAGCTTCCGAGCTCTGTTAATAGGTTGGACGCAGGAGGCTTCTTCCCCGGGATTTTTCTTTTGTTTTTCTTCTGTCTTTTTCTTCTCTATTCCTATTTCTCTTCTTCTTCTTCTATCTTCTTCTCCCCTTATTCTTCTTCTTCTGCCTCCTGTCTTCTTCTTCCTCTCCGACGTTCTCTTCTCCCCCCTCTATTTTCTCTTCTTTTGCTTTACAGGAAGCTGCTGCTGCTGGCTAAAGGAGAGACTTATACGCTCAAGCATCATCTTTCGAAGCTTCTCCCCCTTGAATATTCAAGCCGAAGCACAGGCTCCTCTTTTATCTTTTATTATTTTATTTTTTATTTTATTGTTATCATCAGTTCACGTATGTATGCATGACCCTCTCTTATTAATGTTTCTCACTCAACTACGTTGAGGATCTCCCCTTAGTGCACTCTTGCACTCTTATTTTTTTTTTATTATATCATCTTTGCATCATCATTCATTCGTCATATCTCCCATACACCTTTTGCATAGGGGTTTAAGGGCCAACACCCTTAAGGTGTGTATTTCATATGTTATCATGCTCACCTTTCTATTATGAACTTGATGCTACACACACATTATTTCTAATCCATATCTTTTGGTGTTGTTGTCTTTGTTTTGCAAGGGTAACCAAAGTTGAAAGACTCTCTTCATCGGCCGGCCGATTTTGAAGAGAAAAGGAGCACTCACATCATCCCGCGTTTTGAGGTATTTTGCGATCATCTCCCCATATTATCTCCTCTTTGAGACCCTCGTGTCTCTGGCGATCACATTCTTTCCCCATTAGCACCTCGTGCTATTCCTTGTGCTATATTCATATTCATTATTATTTTTATTCCTAAGTGTGGATTTTAATCCAAATCTACAAATTGGCGATCACGGTGGGACCCTTTCTTGTTTTTATTTTGATTACCCCTTTCCCTTTGGCACCCACATGTGCCCTTTCCCATTGATACCCTCGGTACCCTTTCCTTTGTGCCCCTTGGGCACCCTCCATTGTGCTTTGCACTCTCCCCTAAGTGATTTGTCAATTGAATAGATTTGTTTTAAAATTTCCACTTATTTAAAATTTTGATGAGCATGATTCTTTTAATCTGTTGATTGCCCTGCTGCTGTGAGTGCTTCTGTCATTTCTGGCCGTGAAGGAGTTTCTGAAGGAAGCTAATTCACGCCCCTGTCAGAGGCGTGTTTTCGTTTAACGCCCTCCTCCAAGGGCGTCTCTTTCATGAGTAACGCCTTCTGACAGGGCGTTTTTATTCATATCTCCTACACTGAGAATTCACGCCCTAGAGCAGGGCGTTTCTTTGTTGCGTAGCGCCCCCACATCAGGGTGCATTTTATAATTTGACGCCCTACCCCAAGGGCGTCCTTTCCTTTGTAACGCCTCACCCCAGGGCGTTTCTTTGACTTGGTTGGCATCTATTGCATTTTAACGTCCTCGCTAGAGGCGTTTCTTTTAGTTTTAGCGCCTTGATCCAGGGCGCGTTTTACCTTGCATGTGGGCCCCCCACAGTGTTTCACGCCCTGCCCCAGGGCGTCTTTTTGATTAGTAGCGCCCTGCCCCAGGGCGTCTTCTTCCTGTGTTTTCGCCGTGCTTCCCCGTTTATTTCTTCATATTTTATATTCTGTTATACATCTGTTGCATTTACACATATTTGCATTTGGGTTGGGAGACCTCCTCTCTCCTCATTAGGATCCACACACCCCCTTGGAATCGGGACGACCCTCCATTGAGCATTCCGTCTCTTTGGACCGGAAATCCCTTTTCCAAGCCTCCGTAAGTCCCCGCACCCGTGGATTCCCTCACGGACGCCGGGCAGGTTGTACCCTTTTGAAGTCCCGAGTTAGTTGGCCTACGGTGAGAGAGGATCCCTAGTTGGCATTGAAGTTCAAATCATATTGAAACTAGGTTTTCCCCCTTTGTGTGAATCATTCAAAACTTTGATAAAATCATTAATTCACCAAGGTTCAAACAAATCAAAATCACGGTAATCATTCCAACTTGTGTGCTTATTTGCATAATTATTGAGAATTTTGATTATATAATGGCTTACCATGATAGAAACATGTTCAATTCAATTCATGAGGATGCACAACCTAGCACTTCATATCCTCAATTTCAACATGTTAATCAGCATTCTCACCATTCTTTCAAGGGACCACGTCCTTATTCTCATGGTCATGCCCGACCCATGGGCAGTGTCCATTCTTATGGTCCCCCTCTTCAATCACGAGCCACTATTCCAACGGGACCGTCTCCTCCCAATGATGAGAAGGTCTCCCAAATCTTGCATGCATTAGATCATCTCACCCCTCAACAGATCCAAGCCCTTAAGGCAGCCGTTGAGGGCGCATCTCCTGCATCTCCACCTTCTTCTATTCCTATACGGGTGGCCCATCACCCACCACCTCCTTCCTCTAATCGGGTAGCCCATTACCCATCTCCTCCTTTTCACACTCCTCCTCGGGTGGTCCGACACCCGCCTCCTTCTATTCCTCCTCCCTCACGGCCCCAAGGCCCATTTACTCCTTGCAACCCGGCCCGTTCGGGTTCTTTTACGGGTCATCCCGTCAACTCCCCTCCACGGCCTTTTTATGCGGCCCCTCCTCCTTCAAGGCCCTGCCAACCCTCGGTTGTTCAAGTCACACCCCTCCAGCAAACTCTCCTCGATAAGATTATTTCGATGGAGGAACAAATAAAGAGGGTCACGGCTCCTCCTACTCCAGTCAATCCTCTCCATGCTGCTTTGGATGAGATTACAAAGATGGAGAGAGAATGGAAGGATAGGATGGACGACTACGGCGTTGATATTCCAAGCGAGCAAGAACCGGCAATTGAAGAATACGAGCCGGTATATGATGATGAAGCTCCGCAGGCACCCCTTTTGAGTTTCCTTAATTTCCCGCTCCCCCCACTATCATTTGATGAACCCCCTGCTCAGGACGAAGCCACCGTCCCCGATCCAACCCCCATTTATGAGACTAACTGGTGTTACGATGATGGGTCGATACTTCAATCACCCACACCGGCACATTTTGGGTCCCCCTTTTCCATTAATCCTCCACCAACTACACCTACACCCACTATACCATCAACCTTCACACCATTAGCCACCGCTGAGCCTTCCATTATAAAACCTCCACCTATTAAGTCATTAACCTCCACATCGGCCTACGCCAAGCCTACCACTGAACCTCCTCCAAATGACCTACCATTACCACCGCCTCAACCCACATTGCCTATTCCTCCACCATATAGCCTTACGCCTTTACCCATGGTTAGTCCTGAGCAGGATCCACCACTTTTCGCACCCAAGCCAATCCCGACTGCTTCCGAGCAAGGGGAGAAACTCGACGTGTTTGAACCTCCGCCCCTATTCACCCATTTGCCAACACCTTCCATTATAACTCCACCATCCACGGAGCCTTCCGCCTTCGCCTCACCTCCCTTTGTTACTCGGAAGGGGCGTGCTTCTGCAGCTACTTACGCCAAGGATAAGCAAGAGCCGGGCAAGAAGACTTTGGCCACGACTGTGCCATTCAAGATGCAAGAATTCATTTACCGGATGCCAATCCGGGTTATTGTGCCAAGCATGGTCGAAGAAGCCAAGTCATCGCCGTTGCTCAATAGATGCCAAGCGTTGACGCCGTTTGAAGGCCGGGCAGGGCACCCTTTGTTCAAACCTTCGAATTCCGAATTCATTTACAAGGGGCGAATGCCCATTTTATTCAACATTCCGTATTCATCACCATCAATGGGCATGGTGATGCTTCATGTTCCAACTCTACGACTCCCTCACCTTATTGATCTTCGCTTTCCAAGGGGGTTGTCATTTATTGAAGCTTCCTTTATTGGGCCGATTGGTCGTACATGTTCACTGTCGTGGAGGGGCAATTGTCTTAAGGGGCCGTCCCCTATATCTTCCACTCTTGTTCATTCAACTTCATCCATATCCATTTCAATCACTTTTCCTTCATGGGCCACTCCCAGGGGAAAGAGGAGGACCTCTCCTTCTCACCCTTCACCTTCTTCTTGTTTTCCGTCTTCTGTCATGCATTCATTCTATTCACTGCATTCATTACATCCATCATTTTACATACATTTGCACCTCCTGCTTCCCGGGTTTCCAAACCCGTATCTTCCCCGCCTTCCGGTACCTCCGGATATTCCGCATTTCCCATCTTATTCATATTCATCTTTTTGTCCACTCTCCTTGGGGCATCGCGTCCCCTTTCCTGCTATCTCCCTGGAACCTCCAGGAATTTTATCCCTCCTCTTTGGGCATCTCGCCCTTTCTAATTCCATTCCTCCGGAACCTCCGGACTTTCCCCTCGGGCATCGCCCCCCTTTCCACCTTAATCCTCCGAATCCTCCGGATTCTATTTCCCTCTTCTTTGGGCATCGCGTCCCTTCCCTTCTCATTCCTCCGAAACCTCCGGATCCTTCATACCTTTCCTTCGGGCACAACGCCCCTTTCCATTTTCTTCCTCCGGAACCTCCGGACCCTCCATCCTTCTTCCGATTCATCTTTCTGCTCCTCCGGGATATCACATCCTTCATTTTCTTCCTCCTTTTTCATCATCTTTTTCTCTATTTTTTCCCAGGGCATCGCGTCCCTTCTTTCGTCATCCCTCCGGAGCCTCTGGATTCCTCCTATCATGATTCTCCTCCTCTGCCTCCGGACCCTCCGGATCCACCTCTTTCCATCTACCAATTTCTTCTTCTGATTCCTCCTAATTCTGGGTCTGACCCGACTTCTTCCACATCCACTGCTTTGGGCATTTGCCCTTTCTCCCATTGTTTTAGAGGCTTTAGTCCTCACTCCACCTCCTAATTTTCCGCTTCTTTTGTAAACTGTTCCTTGTAATCAGGGTCTCCGCGCCTTAACAAGGGAGTTCTAGCCCTTATCTCTTTTCCTTTTCCCCTTATTCGTCTGAGTCTGGTTTGAGCACCACTCATTCTCGTTAAGCCACTCCCAAAATCCTTTGCTTCCAATCCTTTTGACTGCCAAAGAGGACAAATCCCATGATGATCAACCTCGCCTCTAATAGCTGCTTCTACAAAGGTTGCAAGGTAACATTTTGGCGTAAGTAAGCATTTTTATAATATCATCTCCCCATTTCTTCACGCATGATTTTCAAAAGAAAGTGCTTCTTAACAAGATTAAGAGTGGTGTTTTAAACCTTTATCTTAGGCTTTTGCTTAATTA
This sequence comes from Amorphophallus konjac, assembly GCA_022559845.1. Lineage (NCBI taxonomy): Eukaryota > Viridiplantae > Streptophyta > Magnoliopsida > Alismatales > Araceae > Amorphophallus > Amorphophallus konjac. The sequence continues at coordinate 226,708,315 of CM040121.1, read as the reverse complement.
AATCATTCTAAAAAAAGAGTCTTTAGACTTGCTATGCAGCATCTTTGGTTATAAAAACCCCACACTGGGAATTCAACATTCTCTCCCTGCTTGTTTAAGAGCAACCCTTAGCTGGGCACCTCACACACTTCACGGCGTCCTTAGCCGGCTCCTTTGGTTAAAACACCGTCCCTACTTTGGCCATGCCATGAGTATATCTAAAAGTCTTTTCTCTTCTTTACTCGGCCGAATGCAGGGGCAAGAGACTGACGGATAAGATGACCCAACCTCGGTAATCCCCAATACGAGAGGAGTCTCAAATAGGGGCAGTCTTGACCCAAATTAAATGAGTTTTCATGATATACATCTCGCCAAAAAAGGGCTATTATGAAAATCAAATCAAAAATTTTGGTAATTGCAAATCATGAATTATGGCATGTCAAGAGGGCAAAGTCCCCGCAAGGAAAACCCTGGTCGTATGCATGTCAAGGGTCTAAAAATTAAAGGCACAAAGCCCCGGCACAACAGACTACCTCTTTGAGGGTTAACATCTTGGAAGGAATTCAAGTCTTGATATCTCCCATCCTGCATAAAGCTTATCTCCAATTATTCTTCTCTTCTCCCTCTAAGACCGAATGTTTCTCGGGTATGGCCTTGGTAGGGGCACCGTTGATCAAAGACGGTCGGTTATAGGGCGCCACCCTTCAATGCACGCCCGGCTTTGGGAAATTTTAAGCAAAAAGGGAAGGAACGAGGACCCCTAGCCAGTGGTTTAAAACACCCTTTGATGCTGCTTTAGCAATGTCTAACCAAAATCAAACAAAAAATTGAATATTTCTTGTCCAAAATCTATAAAAATTTGAATACCTTTCTCAAAACTTCACAAAAATTTGCATATTGATAAAATTCATAAAAAATGGAATATCTTTTTCAAAACTCATAAAAATTTGCATATTCTCAAAATCCAAAAAAAAATTGCATTGTATTGTCTGATGGTGTTTTGCAGGAACAACTTTGCAAAGACCAAAAGCACGGGATGAGTCCTATCTCCACTCATTATTATTAATCCATTGATTCTTCCCGATATTCTCATGACTTGCCGCTGGACATTTGCTTATCTCCCTTTGATTACATCTCCCCGGGCATTCTGTTCATATCTCATGATTATTCATCTCCAAATCTTTTTTAATCAACTCCTGCTAATTTCATCTGATCCCACTCCGCCGATGGGCATTATATCAGATCTTGATCATTCATCTCCAAATCTTGATTAGCCAGATTGTCTCCTCATGAAAAAAACAACAAACAATGCTATGATTTGACTTATGCTATTCATGCCATATACATGTTATAATTGATGCTTTGATGATTGCTATGATTGAATGTCTCATTCATTGCTTGTTATCTTTTATATATTGGCTGATGAATTTTTGAGCGCAGGATAAGAAGCTCTTGGTCCCGCCGACTGGGCATCATCATCAAAGTCCCACGGTGCTTGCAGCTCATCTCTCAGTTCCCCCATACTTATTGCTCCACCATCTCTCCCTGTATGCATTCTACTATATGTTATTACGCTATTAGATTATATCAAGGACCTTGTGGCTTTGGTAAATCTGGAATTTGAGTTCCCCTTCATCAAAAACAATGATAATTCCAGAGGAGTCTTAGTCACACGGATAGGCCGTTGAGCCATCCAAGACTGGGGACGATGGTTCCCTTTTACGAGTTGGTGCGTGGATAAACGGGCTTCGGCTTAGTATCAGCTCGCGAAATTGGTTTCTTGACCCAGTCTTGGCAGTTTAACAATATTATCCTTGATTATTCTATATTTTCATTTGATTTATTTTTTCCCTTTAAACCCAGCATGCATTCATGTAGGAATTTGAAACAATTGTTGAAAAATCATTCTGATAAGCTGTTTTTGTGGGTCAAATTGATCTTGATCTTCAATGTGAGATATCCCATGCCGAATTGAGTCCTCAGTTCGTTTTGTCGTTGTTTTGGGTCATTTTCTCGAAAGCTCCTTGTTTGGATTTCTATCATCTTATTTTAATCCTTTTCCCTTTGATCCACCTTGGCTGCAGCACGTCCACTGGCTGGTAACCGCTCCCCAATGGTGAAACCTTCAGGTTTGTGACCTGGGGTACTTCCACCGCGCTGGAAGTTGATCATTTATTTTATCTCCTTCGTGCACCGCGTGCACACTCCCCGTTTTATCCGAACATCGTTGGTTTCATTGAATTTCCCGGGATTGCTTCATCTCGTGCTTCTGATTTGATTCTCATCAAGTGATGTTGATTGCGTGTCTCATCACACCTTGGCATCTACTTTTCAGTTTGCTACGCTCCCTTGCAAAGCAGACGCCAAGGCGGGGCAGCTGTAGACACGCCAAAATTGACGTTACTATGAGTACATCTCATATTGCCTTGTAATGCCCCAATTTGACCCTCAAATTAGTTCTATTTGAGTGATTTTTCTCACTTTTCTTAGATTTCTTCTTTTTTTTTCACCCTTTTCTTATTTTTTTCTATTTTCCCTTATTTTTCTGGATTTTTCTGGATTTTTCTGAATTTTTCTAGATTTTCTGGGCATTTTTCTCTATTTTTCAGAAATAGCGACTTGACTTCGGGCGTCTTTTAAATAACAACTTATACATGGGCGTTTCTTAAAAAATTAACGACTATAGTGAAGGGCGTCCATTCTTTCAAATTTCTATTTTTTTAGATTTTTCTGAGAATTTTTCAGAATTTTTCGGGAATTAACGACTTTGCCTAAGGCGTTATTTTGAATAAAAAATCTAAAGAAAATGAATTCACGACGTACGTACGGGCGTGTTTTCAAATTGATTATTTTATTATTATTTTTTTAACCCCTTTGAGAGGTGATTTGGTGGCCTTCCGGGTGTCAGAAAAATTCGCAAAAATAGTCGTTAGAATCAGGGCGACGAGATGCACCTCCACCTAAAAAATAAGAAAATAATATTGAGAAATGAAAAATGGCCCTATTTTGAATATTTTGAATTAACGTCCTTGGTTAAGGCGCGTTTTAATTAACGCCTTTGACTCAGACGTGTTTCACAATTTTCAAATAAATTCTAAAATTTGATTTTTGAATTAACGCCCTAATGTAAGTCGTGTTTTTAAAAGACGCCCTTTGGCAGGTCGTCAATTCTTGAATTGACGCCTTTGTCAAGGTCGTGTTTCTTTTTTGTGTTCCGAACAAACGCAGCCTTTCCCCCAGAGAGTCCCTACTTTGTTTGGGCTCTTGCCCAGCTTAATCCTCCCCTATTTGGGCTCTTACCCGTTCTTATCTCTTCCTCCTTTGGACTCTTTCCTTCTTATCTCTTTTCTATCTTATTAATAGAGCTTCCGAGCTCTGTTAATAGGTTGGACGCAGGAGGCTTCTTCCCCGAGATTTTTCTTTTGTTTTTCTTCTGTCTTTTTCTTCTCTGTTCCTATTTCTCTTCTTCTTCTTCTATCTTCTTCTCCCCTTATTCTTCTTCTTCTGCCTCCTGTCTTCTTCTTCCTCTCCGACGTTCTCTTCTCCCCCCTCTATTTTCTCTTCTTTTGCTTTACAGGAAGCTGCTGCTGCTGGCTAAAGGAGAGACTTATACGCTCAAGCATCATCTTTCGAAGCTTCTCCCCCTTGAATATTCAAGCCGAAGCACAGGCTCCTCTTTTATCTTTTATTATTTTATTTTTTATTTTATTGTTATCATCAGTTCACGTATGTATGCATGACCCTCTCTTATTAATGTTTCTCACTCAACTACGTTGAGGATCTCCCCTTAGTGCACTCTTGCACTCTTATTTTTTTTTATTATATCATCTTTGCATCATCATTCATTCATCATATCTCCCATACACCTTTTGCATAGGGGTTTAAGGGCCAACACCCTTAAGGTGTGTATTTCATATGTTATCATGCTCACCTTTCTATTATGAACTTGATGCTACACACACATTATTTCTAATCCATATCTTTTGGTGTTGTTGTCTTTGTTTTGCAAGGGTAACCAAAGTTGAAAGACTCTCTTCATCGGCCGGCCGATTTTGAAGAGAAAAGGAGCACTCACATCATCCCGCGTTTTGAGGTATTTTGCGATCATCTCCCCATATTATCTCCTCTTTGAGACCCTCGTGTCTCTGGCGATCACATTCTTTCCCCATTAGCACCTCGTGCTATTCCTTGTGCTATATTCATATTCATTATTATTTTTATTCCTAAGTGTGGATTTTAATCCAAATCTACACTACATCCACCCCTCACTCCAAATCGGAGTGAGGCTTCCACTAGCAACAGCTAGAACAGCAGACTCAGTCTGCAAACAAACGCTGCCAAACAGCTTGACAAACCAAGGGAAACAAATCCCTCAAACCAAGCTCTGCAACCCACTGAAGCTTGACACTTGGACTTGCTACCCATAAGACCAGAACCGGAGGGCGAGCCTCCCTTCCTCTAAACCAGAGGGAAAACACAAGTGACACCCAGTCACTTGTCAACCGGAGGAAAACCTCCCTTCCTCCAAACCGGAGGGAAAACACAAGTGACACCCAGTCACTTGCCAACCGGAGGAAAACCTCCCTTCCTCCAAATCGGAGGGGAACTGCTAGTGATAGCCCGTCACTGGCAAACCAGAGATCACAGATCTCTCTTCCTCCAGACTAGGAGGGAACCCGACCTCAAACCAGAGGATCGGAAGAACAAGGATGGTAAAGGCAGAAAAGGGAAAACCAAAACAACAAAGGGAAAAACAAAAACCAGTTAGCTCCAATGAGCACAGTCATTCTGGATTTGATCCACAAACGGACTAAACAAATCTTCAAGAAAAACTCTCTCCTCTCCACTTCTCAATCTCTGGATCTCTCTTCCTCTTTCCTTCTCGAGCTCTCTTCTTTCTCTTCTGTTCTCTCTTTTTTCTTCTTCTGCTGGCTCTTCTTCTTCTTTTCTTTCTTCTGCTACTCTCTTTGCTTCTGTTTTTACGATTAGCCTTCTTCTGAGGAAGAAGAGTTCCTTTTATAGCAGCAACAAGCAGATAGGGCGTGTGCTCTCGACGATTCCTGCCCAGAAGGTTCAGTCCACGTGGTAGCATTTTAGCACAGTGGTTCCACGTGTCACGATCAGGGCCATCTCCTATTCTTGGATCACGTGCATCATTAACCTCTCGAATCAGCAGTCCTGTTAGAACAAATTTACTATTAGTGTAAGTTAATTTATCTGACAGGAAAGACTGAATGCATCTAGTCACTTTGATGAATGAGCTGAGCTTGTACAGACTTGATGCAATAATTGAAGTGTGCACATATGAGAAGGTATGTACAACGAGAATGAATGTACAGACATTACATTCACGAGTGTACATACTTCAAATGCATGAGATGCAGGCAACGAGTGTGTAGACTTGAAGTGAATGTAATGCAGACACAAGAGTGTATAGACTTGAAGTGAATACGATGCAAACATAAGGAGTGTATAGACTTGATGTTTACGTGCATGAGAAACCTATGTATAGACTTGCTGTTCCTGCAGCAGACGACACCAGTGTACAAACTTGCTAAGCTTTCGCTAAGTCTGTATAGACTTGATCATGCAGACGACGACACCAGTGTACAGACTTAGTGCAAACGGAATGTGCAGACTTTGTAGCATGCAATGAAGCAATGTACAGACTTAGAGTGAAGCACAAACATATGCAATGTATAGGCTTGGAAAGCTTGAACACCAACAGGCTGCAATGTATAGACTTTGATGCGGCTTCAAAGCAACCATGTGCAGACTTTACCGATGTACAGACTTAGTGTTCTGAACGTAGGTAAAGGTAAGAAATGTATAGACTTCAAGTGTGGATGACCAGACAATGTATAGACTTGCACATATGCACTGAAGTGTGTACAGTCTTCACTGAAGGATGTTCAGACTTTAAGTGCTGAAGTGTGTACAGACTCTGCTGAAGAACGTTCAGACTTTAAGTGCTGAAGTGTGTACAGACTTGTTTGTTCATGCATGCCACAATGTGTAGACTTAGTGAATGCATGAGACGATGGGTAAGATGGACACGTGCATGCGAAGGACGTTGTACAGAATTTGAAGCATGAACACGGCGCTGTACAGACTTTACAGTGAAGAGTGTATAGACTTGATAAATGTGTGAGATGCTGAATGAGACGGTCGGATGTACAGACTTGATGAACGAACGATGCCCAAATGAGACGGTGGATGTACAGACCTGGGCTGTACAGACTTCAACTCAAATATGCATATGAGACGCTGAACGATAACAATGTATAGACTTTGGAAAGCTTGAAGCACAGAGACGCTAAGAAGATGCACCGATGTACAGACTTTGAGATGAATGCATGAACAAGCCAACCGATGTATAGACTTTGCCAGACGATGCATGCACAAGCCAACCGATGTATAGACTTGATGACCAGTGCAATAAGACTCTGTACAGACTTGGCCAATGTACAGACTTAGCAACGAGATGCACACGATGTATTGACTTGTTCAATTAACAACTGATGGTTGTATAGACTTAGGCAAACGATGTACAGACTTTAAGTATGCAAGACTATTGTATGTACAGACTTTGTGTGGCCTTATGCAAAGACAATGTACAAACTTGATGCACGAACTGTGCACATGAATGAAGACCACTGTGTAGACTTGTGTGTGCATGCTGCAATGAAATGTGTAGACTTTCTATGCTGACGATATTCAGACTAGACTGCAATATGTAGACTTGGCAAAATCATGAAGATAACAGCAGAGAGTGTATGGACTTGCTGTATGCATGAACTACCCTGTACAGTTCATATGCCCAAAGCAGAACAATCATTCAGACACAGATTCATGATATGCTATCATCAAAATCATGGAGATCTAAATCATGTCACAGATGTTCAGATAACTCATAGTGTTTGCTATCATCAAAATCACAGGGGCACAACAATCTCCCCCTTTTTGATGATGGCAACACTATGCGTCACACTGACTCATGTCAAACTATTCTCCCCCTTTGACTTCATCAAAAAGAAAAATAGTTTGAGATGAGAAATACAAGCATACATGATATGAATAAAGAAAATACTCCCCCTTTGACTCAGTCATTTAGACATGAAAGACACAGAGGTAGTTAAACAATGAAGCACAAAACAAGTCAGACTCTTACTCATTTAAAGACAAATCATGCACAACATGTGACAAGCAGGTTAATCTCCCCCTTAAAGCCAGAAAGGAGTTGAGGTATGTCAAGAGGAGATTAGCATCTATCAGCAAAAGCACATAGGCACTCAAGGATTACCACAATCTGTAAGCACAATGAATAAATGAGGAAGCAAGATTTTCATTAGCACATCAAATTCATAAATCTTTGTAAACGAATTTCAGATTCTTCAATTATAATAGATTATGAATGAGTTTAAACTTACCATCATGATTTAAGAGTGATGTATTCAAAGTTTATCAAGAAAATTCAATACTCATATCTGAAACACCTTTTAATATAAATGAACCAAAAACTCATCTGATATTCATGTTTAACCTCCTTCCATCTTACTCATTTAAATTCAATGACTCCTATGGAAGATACACAAGATAAAATTGAGATTAAACAAAGATAAATGTGTTTGAACATGTCTTTAGTTTTTCAGAATTTTCTATTGATCAGCACTTATTTTTTTTCTTGAGCAAGTTTGGTTCAGTCAGCACCTTTTTACGTGGGGCACAACACGTCTTAGGTGAAGCGACCCAGTTACTCAGTGTGACAACCATATTGCCTCTCAAAGAGAACAGAGTTAGCAATTTGGAGTGTCTTTTTACATGAGGAGACACATTGATCAGAGGCCAGAATCCCCAGTTACTCAACACAACCATGACATTGCTCTGCCAGAGTTTCAAACATTTTTATAAGAGAGGTAACTATGGCACTTCATGACATGGGCTTACTCTATTTCTTTGATAGAGAACCCAGTTTCTCTGTGACCAAAGTCATTGCTCTTGCATAATTTTCTTTCTTATATTTTCAAGTTTTCCAGACAAAGCTCAGTACACTTAATTGTTTAAGAACAATATTCTCTACATGTATCTTAACCAAAGATAGCCATGTCTTTTAAAAATTTAAATTTCAGAAGGTTTTGCATGAAGTTCATGAGACAATTGGTTAAGATTTATTAAGCATGATGATTCAGATATTTTCAAGAATTCTTAATATAGACTTAGGAAATACATTAGACTTAAATCAATTTGATTTATCAAAACATTCTTAAGCCAGTATAATAGGAGATTCTTCTTTTCAGAATATTTCTGATTTATGATTAGGGTGCACTGACTAAAATCTTTCCTTGAGATAAGAACAAGCTAGCAGACAGAATCAATAGCTGAGTCTGGAATACATACAGATCAGCTGACAGGAGTGCCATGAAGAAAGTTGAGAGAAGCTCTTCTTAAAAAAAACTTAATGAATAGAAGGCAGTATTCATCATCAGGAGAGAGTGTGAGAACACATGAGAGTTATTCAGATAACTAGACAAAAAGTGATCAGTGAGACAGACTAAAGAAATCAAAAATGCTCCCCATGTCTAGATGCAATGAGTCATTTCTTTTTAGATTTTTCAAATTTGATGATATGCAATCCACTGCTCTACATGCATGCAAATGAAATGACTCTCCTGGAGATATTTCCTGAACATGAATGTCATGAACATTATGCAGGGATAACCAAACTCCCCCTGACTATATGCAATGTTTGCAGTGAAGACTGAACATATGAGTTTGAGATTCATGCACATTCAGACTGCTCTATCAAGCAATATGACCCATGATACTAGGCGGATAACTTGGTCTAAAGGACCATCTCACACATAGTAAGACTCTCCAGACAGAAGTCACCTGCCTTTTAGTAGCTTACCATTTAATATACCATGGTGGTCATGCATGATAATGCAATACCAACAGTCCTAAGAGCATCATATTTTTCAATGGCTGCATATGTAAATTCAGACTATCATAAAAAAGCAAATCATGTGAAATTCAGATGTTTGCAGAGAATTCTTAATCAGGCAATGTCCATCAATAGTGATGAGTGTAAAACATAGACTTCAGATGAGGAGAGTTCAGAGAATTCAAATTTGACAATGCACATGATGAATGAATATGCAAAAACAGATTTAACATGCTATGCAGTAATTCTAAAAATAGGAAGTGCAAGGAATTTACCTGAAAGGTTCAGAAATGGGTTTTCATTCTTGAGTGCCTTGGAATATTACCCCTTTTATTCCTCAATCCAAGGCACACCTGCAAAGTTTTTGATCATTTTGATCCTGCAGGGACCTAAGCAGCTTTGGGTCCTCCGTTAGCCTTGACAGGTGTTCTGAACAATCTTTTAGCCAAGTTATCATCATGATCCATTAGGTAACAATTGTTCATAGAGTGACCAAACTTCCCACAATATCTACATGATGTGACTCGTTTCTGGTTCTTATGATGCATAGTAACAACAGTATGAGGTTTATAAACATGATCATAAGATTTTCTATTGTATGCATGAACAGTTTGATTCTTATTCTTAATCAGCCAATATTCAGCAGATTTGTGACCTTACTTACCACAGTTATAGCATGAAAATTTCACAAAAGATTTTGCAGGGAGTTTGACAGCATGGGGGTTTACAGAATTCTTCTGAACATGCCAATAGTCCTTGACTGTATGGCCATTTTTCCCACAGTGAGAGCATTTGATATGCTTACTTTTAAAATCATTTTTACCCCAAGTGGATCCAAACCAGCACTCAGCAGCCTTGTGCCCAGGCTTATTGCAGTTAAAGCACATAATGTGCTGACCCGAAGCAAACATGTTTCTTCTGGGGCCATGATGATTAGCAAAAGACTTAGCATGCATTTTATCATATTGTTTCATGATGAAACATGCATTCATGAGATGACCATGCCTACCACAATAGTAACATGAAGCATTAGGCTTCCTAGTAGCATGGTTCCTATCAAAAATATTTCTAGAATGTAATATTCCACTAGCATGCTCATCCTTTAACAACAATCTACAATCTTCCATTACATGACCTACCTTTCCACAATGATAACATGACCCCTTTTTAGTATGAGTGTGTGAGAGATCATGTGACTTGTGTGCAGCATTCTTAGTACCAGCAGGAGTGTTTTTGTCCTTCTTCTGTAGATTTTCATTCTTTTTCAATTTTTGAGTTTGTTCTACAGTTTTAGAACTGACAGTGGACTTTTGTGCAGTGAATAGAAAAATAGAAGGAGCAGAGGTTGTGTTCTGATTAGAAGCTTTGACAAACACAGTAGAAGTTTTATTCCCATTACTCCTTTTGTTTGTCAGACTGTAACCCAGTCCCTCTCTCTGAAAGCTAACATTATTTCCAAGAAGCTTATTCAAATTGTCCTTACCTTTGACAAATTTTGATAGAGAGTTTTTCAAATCTTGGATCTCAGAGTTTAAGATAGCAATATTAGTTTCATATTTGGACAGATCTGTTTCACAGGAAATGACTTGTTGATGCAAGGCATCATTCAGACTTTTGAGTTTTTCTACTTCCTGTTGTAACTTTATTTCACTGTCAGCTTCAGATAGGGACCTGTTAAAATCATCAACTTCTTGTTGAAGGGATGTTATTGTAAGCTCATAGTTAGCTATCTTTTCTTCACAGCAAGTGACATTTCCACTCAACATTAGGTTGATGGTTTTTAGACTCTCAATTTCTTGTTCAGCGTCCACCAACCTATCAGAGTTATCCATGCTCACACACTTGCCTTTTTCAATTGTCAATAGCCTATCTGACAGTTGGGTACTTAGATGTTTCAACTCATTGATTTCCTCTTTCAGTTTACTGTTCTGCTCTAGGAGTTCATCATCAAGAACCCATTCATCTGAGGAAAACTGACATTCATAAAACATTTCTTGTTGTTTTTCATATTGAAGTTGGTCGAGATTTTTCTGAATCTCTAGTTTTATTACTCTATCAGCCTCTAGTTTCTCAGAAATCAATCTGTTTTCTTTTTCAAGACTCATAGATTTTTGTTCAAATTCCTTGAGCTGGTTTTTGAGTATTTCATTTTCAGATTTCATGTTTTTCAATTCAGAGTTAACACACTCTAAATCTTTTATCAACTTTTCATTCTGAACAACATTATTGTTATGAGCCTGATTATCAATCGAGCTAAGTTTTTCTTTTAGTTCAGCAATTTCACAAACAAGCTCTTGATTCTCCTTTTTGTGTAATCTAATTTGTTTCATAAGAGTTTATTTTTCAGATTTGAAATGATCTAAGTCTGAACTAACAGAATCAAAATCTTTTAATTGTCTTCTGAATATGTCATTTTCTGTCTTCAGAATTACCATGTCCTTACCTCCAGAATTAACATTCACATGTTTATTCAACTTCTTTTTCAGAGATTTATTTCGTTTTCTTACTTTTTCGTAAGAATCAAGCAAATCATTGTATGCTTCAATCCAATCATCCATATCATAATTTTCAAATTTAGAAGATACCTCATCTTCATCTTTTTCTTCATTTTCTTCTTGCTGTCCATCAACGTCCACCATCATACATGTGTTGTGATTCCTGGTAGGCTTCAATTTCTCTAGAATCTCCTTGGCGGACCTTCCAAAGGTCAGGATCAATTGTCCTTACATACAGATGCAATTTTTCCAGCCATAGATCAAAGTCATCACCTCTGAACATTGGGGGATTAGCCATCGAGAGATGATAAATGCACAGTAAGCAGATGAGCAAATCAAGCTACTAAACTAGTGAAACAAAACACCGAGCACAAGAAACCCACTCTGAAATGCACCACAAAAGATGCAGGATCTGCTGCGGATCGTTGGATCCAATGCACAGCAACCCGCTCGGATACCAACTGTTAGGTGCGGATAATGAGACAAACATAGATCCAGAGGGGGGTGAATGGATCTTCTAATGATTTTTAGCCAATTTAAAAATCGTATGAGATGATGATCATAGATTCGATGGACAAATACTCAAACATCAAAGATGCATGCCCCATAATCACTAGAACATGGACAACCAATAAGATCACATTCCTAGCATGCATCTAGCGAGATCAATCAACCAGACAAAGCAATCAAACCATGATGGACAATGGATTTTTTAGGTGGTTCGGTCCACAGACCTACATCCACCCCTCACTCCAAACCGGAGTGAGGCTTCCACTAGCAACAGTTAGAACAGCAGACTTAGTCTGCAAACAAACGCTGCCAAACAGCGTGACAAACCAAGGGAAACAAATCACTCAAACCAAGCTCTGCAACCCACAGAAGCTTGACACATGGACTTGCTACCCACAAGACCAGAACCGGAGGGCGAGCCTCCCTTCCTCTAAACTAGAGGGAAAACACAAGTGACACCCAGTCACTTGCCAACCGGAGGAAAACCTCCCTTCCTCCAAACCGGAGGGAAAACACAAGTGACACCCAGTCACTTGCCAACCGGAGGAAAACCTCCCTTCCTCCAAACCGGAGGGGAACTGCTAGTGATAGCCCGTCACTGGCAAACCAGAGATCACAGATCTCTCTTCCTCCAGACTAGGAGGGAACCCAACCTCAAACCAGAGGATCGGAAGAACAAGGATGGTAAAGGCAGAAAAGGGAAAACCAAAACAACAATGGGAAAAACAAAAACCAGTTAGCTCCAATGAGCACAGTCGTTCTGGATTTGATCCACGAACGGACTAAATAAATCTTCAAGAAAAACTCTCTCCTCTCCACTTCTCAATCTCTGGATCTCTCTTCCTCTTTCCTTCTCGAGCTCTCTTCTTTCTCTTCTGTTCTCTCTTTTTTCTTCTTCTGTTGGCTCTTCTTCTTCTTTTCTTTCTTCTGCTACTCTCTCTGCTTCTGTTTTTACGATTAGCCTTCTTCTGAGGAAGAAGAGTTCCTTTTATAGCAGCAGCAAGCAGATAGGGCGTGTGCTCTCGATGATTCCTGCCCAGAAGGTTCAGTCCACGTGGCAGCATTTTAGCACAGTGGTTCCACGTGTCACGATCAGGGCCATCTCCTATTCTTGGATCACGTGCATCATTAACCTCCTCGAATCAGCAGTCTTGTTAGAACAAATTTACTATCAGTGTAAGTTAATTTATCTGACATGAAAGACTGAATGCATCGAGTCACTTTGATGAATGAGCTGAGCTTGTACAGACTTGATGCAACAATTGAAGTGTGCACATATGAGAAGGTATGTACAACGAGAATGAATGTACAGACATTACATTCACGAGTGTACATACTTCAAATGCATGAGATGCAGGCAACGAGTGTGTAGACTTGAAGTGAATGCAATGCAGACACAAGAGTGTATAGACTTGAAGTGAAAGCGATGCAAACATAAGGAGTGTATAGACTTGATGTTTACGTGCATGAGAAACCAATGTACAGACTTGCTGTGCCTGCAGCAGATGACACCAGTGTACAGACTTGCTAAGCTTTCGCTAAGTCTGTATAGACTTGATCATGCAGACGATGACACCAGTGTACAGACTTAGTGCAAACGGAATGTGCAGACTTTGTAGCATGCAATGAAGCAATGTACAGACTTAGAGTGAAGCACAAACATATGCAATGTATAGGCTTGGAAAGCTTGAACACCAACAGGCTGCAATGTATAGACTTTGATGCGGCTTCAAAGCAACCATGTGCAGACTTTACCGATGTACAGACTTAGTGTTCTGAACGTAGGTAAAGGTAAGAAATGTATAGACTTCAAGTGTGGATGACCAGACAATGTATAGACTTGCACATATGCACTGAAGTGTGTACAGTCTTCACTGAAGGATGTTCAGACTTTAAGTGCTGAAGTGTGTACAGACTCTGCTGAAGAACGTTCAGACTTTAAGTGCTGAAGTGTGTACAGACTTGTTTGTTCGTGCATGCCACAATGTGTAGACTTAGTGAATGCATGAGACGATGGGTAAGATGGACACGTGCATGCGAAGGACGTTGTACAGACTTTGAAGCATGAACACGGCGCTGTACAGACTTTACAATGAAGAGTGTATAGACTTGATAAATGCGTGAGACGTGGAATGAGACAATCGGATGTACATACTTGCTGAACGAACGATGCCCAAATGAGACGGTGGATGTACAGACCTGGGCTGTACAGACTTCAACTCAAATATGCATATGAGACGCTGAACGATAACAATGTATAGACTTTGGAAAGCTTGAAGCACAGAGACGCTAAGAAGACGCACCGATGTACAGACTTTGAGATGAATGCATGAACAAGCCAACCGATGTACAGACTTTGCCAGACGATGCATGCACAAGCCAACCGATGTATAGACTTGATGACCAGTGCAATAAGACTCTGTACAGACTTGGCCAATGTACAGACTTAGCAGCGAGATGCACACAATGTATTGACTTGTTCAATTAACAACTGATGGTTGTATAGACTTAGGCAAACGCTGTACAGACTTTAAGTATGCAAGACTATTGCATGTACAGACTTTGTGTGGCCTTATGCAAAGACAATGTACAGACTTGATGCACGAGCTGTGCACATGAATGAAGACCACTGTGTAGACTTGTGTGTGCATGCTGCAATGAAATGTGTAGACTTTCTATGCTGACGATATTCAGACTAGACTGCAAATATGTAGACTTGGCAAAAGCATGAAGATAATAGCAGAGAGTGTATGGACTTGCTGTATGCATGAACTACCCTGTACAGTTCATATGCCCAAAGCAGAACAATCATTCAGACACAGATTCATGATATGCTATCATCAAAATCATGGAGATCTAAATCATGTCACAGATGTTCAGATAACTCATAGTGTTTGCTATCATCAAAATCACAGGGGCACAACATCATGTGGTTAATTAAGTTGTCTATTGGGCCCAACTAGTGGGCTTGGGCCAGGGGCACCCTCCCTTGGACTAGTTTGGTCATTAGTTGTTTAGTCAGGGTCATTTTAGTCCTAGGAAAATATGAGTGCCTATAAATAGGCCACTCCGCTCCCTCATATGTAATCTTTTGGTCAATCAAAAATTGAGTGTTCTAGTGCAATTGGAGTGGATTCTCCATCTCTCTCTCCCTATCTCTCTCTAAGGGGTGGATTCCCCTCTCTCACACACACTCTCTCTCTCTAAGGGGTCCCCCCTCTCTCTCTCTCTCTCTCTTCCCACCCCCAAATTTTGAAATTTATTCTCTCTCCTCCCCATTCACTCTTCATTAATATCCCCCCCTTCCCCATACACTCATTCAAGTCCCCCCAACCCCCAAGGTAGAACCCACCAATCTCCACGCCACCCTCCAACCCCCAACCACCCACTACCCTTTCTCAAGCACCCTTCCATCTCCCCAAGGCTGAAGGGGCTCAAACCCTAGGCCAAATTTGAATCTCCCTCCCTTGCTGGCTGCCCCTCACCCCTCCCCAACACCTCCTTCCTACCCTGGTCGCCCTCCCCATTTCCCATTGCTTCCCTTGGCCATCCCACCCTCATACACACAACCCTACACCATCAGCCTATTCCCAGCTCGCAGGCAGCAGAGTACCAGCAACTTTCTGAGGCTGCCACGTCATCACCAAGAAGCTTCAGGAGGCTTACTATATACCGTTGGAATCGTCGTCCAGTCAGCTTCGCAGTCGAGATGATTTCATCTTCGTCCAAGCACCGAGCTGCCCGTGAGAGGGATTCTTCCTCAACTGCGTAGAACCACTCAAGCAGAGAACTAGAGCTCCATATCAAGTTCAACCATGGCCACTTCCTTGAAGATCTGGGTGCAAAACTTGGCTGAGGGCTTCTCCTTCAAGTCCTCTTCCATCCCCAAGAAGCAGAGCTAAGTTTGGACCTCGGCATCAAAAGTTACAAATTTTCCATTCCATGTGCATCAGGTCAGTTTTCCCAAGCCAGAACCGACACATCCCTGTTGTTCGGGCCCTCAAGATCAGGTCCGACATCTTCCGATGGCGCCATTGGTCCCAACGGAAAGAAGACTTAACCACGATCGCAACGGTACCTGGTTCGCCTCCAACAGAGTACGGGACAGTTCGTGGCACCCCCATCTTCCAGTAGCATCACCCTGAGAGCAACCAGAACCAGCGAAGACCAACCCTGTTCCAGGCTTTGCCCTGGCCAGCGACATCATCACGAAATTCCAAGAAAATTCAGGCGACATCCTGGGTCAGTCTGGAAAGTTTCGGCACCTGTTTCGACTAATTCTGAGCTCAGCTGAGCCCGTGGCGGTGCCGACATCAACTACCTGTCAAGCTGTTCCTGAAGCCGGCAGAACTGACAAAGCTCGGCAACTCGATTTTTCTATCGTAGTTTTCCCACCCCGCCTGGCCGGCTTACAGCCCCTCCCTACGTGGAGGTAGTATTTGGTTGTAAATCTCTTAACCCCCATCCCAAGATCCCCCTCCTGCGAGAGGTGTAGTGTTGTAACCCACTATATTTCAGGTTGAAGCTTCATCGGCGCGGCGTGCGGGCAAGCCCACGCTTCCCCGCTCGCCCTCGTCTCGAACCGGGATCGATATATTCACGTCGATCAGGTGTGCTTCGGAACACTTCTCATTGCTGGCCCTTAATTGCTTAGTTTAGTATTGTTTTTGGTTGCTCTGTTGGCGGTAAGAGAGTGCCTGATCACCAAATTTGCTTAAAATTGAGCGACTACCGCGGGCGAGTTGCGAGAGAGCCATTATATCCCACGCCCTCGTGTGCTGGCCGCCTGCGAGAGAGGGCATCCCGGGACCCTTTGGGGTTCAATCTTAAGCTAGCCAACCCCCTGGAATCTCAAGGTCCAACCTCGGACCCTCATCCTCATCCCCATCGCCGGTCCACCTACGGACCCGGGTGCGCGCTACGCGGGTGAGTCCGCTCGAGGGAAGTTGCCGGTCTGTTGCATCGCTTGCTTGCTAGGTCTGAGGGGTCTTCGGTCTTTTGATTATCACCCCCAAGGTGGTGTCACATCACTTGAAGTCCATGGTTGATTGGGGGAGGTACTCCTTTGGCTTTAGAATGCTGAAGGGAGATGTTATGGGGATAAATCTCGGCCTCGTTGCTGGGTGCCGCGTGACGCGGCTTGTTGTCGGGGCGCCCCCGGTTGGCCCGGGTGGCTTAGCTGAGGGCGGGCGAAACTATGTGCTGGGTGATCAGTGATGGTCCCTATTAATTGTAGGTGTCGCCTTGAGTCACGGCAAGCTGGCTAGGCCCCTCGGTTTGGCTCGGCATGTCATAGAGGGGGCCAGACAAGTAGCGCCCGAAAGGTGTTTAGGGAAATTCCTGAGCCCCCATTTCTCATTATTTTCTCTGGGAAAATGTCTGGGTACAATAGTGGGTTTTTGAAGCGAAGTGATTGTGAATCTCTAGGTCAGCACACCTCTTTTTGAAATAAGAGTAGTTAAATTGTCGACCATTATCACTGACTATCACCTGCGGGATGCCAAAGCGGCATATGATCATCCTTCGTACGAAACTCCAGACCAGGTTCTCGGTTATATTCATGGTTGCTTCTGCCTCGATCCACTTAGTGAATTAGTCGATCGCGATAATGATAAACTTCTTCTGTGCTTGGGCCATTGGGAAAGGGCCCAGGATATCTATCCCCCACTGAGCGAAGAGGTATGGCTCAGAAAGGGACACGAGAGTGGTGACCGACTGGTGTATCAGATGGTCATACCTTTGGCACCGATCACACTTTTGGACATAGTCCAAGCAATCCTGCTACAATGCTGGCCACCAGTACCCTCGCCGCAACATAATTCTTGCTACAGACCTCCCCCCTAGATGCGTGCCACAGACCCCTTCGTGAACCCCTTCAATAGCTTGCCGAGCTTCACGAGGGTCTAGGCACTTTAGGAGTAGTCCCACGTAGGACCTTCCATAAAGCTGACCATCGAGTAAGATGAACCTCCAGGCCTAATACTTGAGTTGCCTCACCTCCCGAGAGTTAGGCGGCACCTTGCCATCTCTCAACCAGAGGATATAGGGCATCCTTTAGTCGTGAGGCAGTTCTTGGACGGTCCTGACAAGCTCGGAGTCAACGCTGGGGTATTCCAGTTCCTCTAGGAGGACAGACCGAGACCCAGACGGGCTGGAGGAGGAGGCTAGGTGAGAGAGTACGTCCACCCGGGAGTTCGACTACCGAGCGATCTTGACGACCTGGAAGCTCTCGAATTGTCGAGCCAACTCCTTTACCAACTGAAGATACTTGATCATCTGTGGTTCTCAGGCCTCGTAGTCTCCATTGAACTGGCTAGCGACCAGTTGTGAGTCGGTGAAGATTGTGACCCTTTCTTCTCCCAACTGCTTAGCCATACGAGCCCTTGAGATCAGGGCTTCATACTCGGAGGCATTGTTGGATGCTGCAAACTTGAATTTGAGGGAGTACGGTAACTCTATTCCCTCAGGAGAGCTTAAGATGACTCCCACACCACTGCCCGTTGAACACGAGGACCCGTCGATGAAGAGTTCCCAGATCGGGCCGGTGGAAGTCGACATGGCATCATCGAGTTGGGCCATAGATTCTGCAATGAAGTCGATAAGCGCTTGGCCCTTGATGGCGGTGTGGGGGTAGTAGGAGATATCGAATGCCCCCAGCGTGACTGCCCACTTCACGAGGTGACAAGAGGCCTCGGGGTGGCTAAGGATTCGCCTCAGGGGTTCGCCGGCAAGGACTATGATACTATGCCCTTGGAAATATGGACAAAGTCACTTGGCTGAGGTTACCAGGGCTAGCACGTGTTTCTCAGTTGCGGGGCACCTTTTTCTTAGCGTCCAAGAGCACCTTGCTAACATAGTAAACTGGCCTCTGGACCCCCTGATCATCTCAGACCAACACAGAGCTGATAGTGGAAGGTGTCGTCGAGAGGTAGAGATACAAGATTTCTCCTCGGATGGGATTCAAAAGAATGGGCGGCGAAATCAAGAACTACTTTAGCTCTATGAAGGCCTTCTCGCATTCGTCATCCTAGGAGAAGGTCGGGGTGGCCACCTTAGGTCTTCTCAATAGTTTGAAGAATAGTAGGTAGTGCTCCGTCACTTGAGACATGAAGCGATTGAGCACGATGACCTGCCCGGTTAGTCGCTGCACCTCTTTGATGCTTTGCGGCCGCCGCATATCCAAGATGGCTTGCATTTTCTTGGGGTTCACTTCAATCCCTCGATGAGTGACTAAGAAGCCCAGGAACTTTCCTGACCTAACTCTGAAAGCACATTTGGCAGGGTTAAGCTTCATATTGTACTTCTAGAGTGCTTCAAATGTTTCTACCAGGTTGGTGAAATGGTCTTTGGCCTTTGGGGACTTGACCAGCATGTCGTCGATGTAAACCTCCACGTTTCTGCCTATCTGGTCTTCAAATATCTGATTCACCAGTCTTTGGTACGTCCAACGTTCTTGAGCCCAAAGGGCATTCGGGTATAGCAGTACACACTAGAGTCTGAAGTATAGGCCGTATTCTCCACATCCTCTAGGTGCATCTGGATCTGGTGATACCCAGAGTAGGCATCAAGGAAGTTGAGCAGTTTGTTGCTTGACGTCGAGTCGACTAGTTGGTCGATGCTTGGGAGCAGATAGCAGTCTTTTGGAGTAGCTTTGTTCAGGTTGGTGAAGTCAACAGACATCTGCCATTTGTCAGAAGCCTTTGGCACCAAGATGACATTGGCCAGCCAGCTCGGATAAAGGACCGTGCAAAACAGCCCGATTTTCCTACCCTTGTTGATCTATTCTTTGAGAATTACCTGTTTAGCTAGGGCGTGCCTTCTCTTCTGTTATTGAACAGGCTTGACGGATGGATCATGGTTGAGCCGATGCATCACGGTCTCCGTAGGGATCCCAGGGAGGTCATCATCAGACCATGCGAAGATGTGAATGTACTCTGAAAGAAATTTTTATATTGCTTTTGATCTTCTGGTGACAAGTCTGCCCCCATTTTAACCTCGAGAGTTGGGTCATCTTGTAAGAAGATCGACAACAGCTCCCCTCTGGGTTTGCTTGTCGTTGCCTTCACTTCAACGAGTCACTTCCCTCGATTTTCTTCCTCCGATTTTGTAGCCTCGATAGAGATTACATAGCACCTTCTGGCCACTACCTGGCTATCCCGGACCTCCCCCACGTCGAATCTGGTGTGAAACTTCATTTTTTGGTGGTAGGTGGAGGGCACCGCCTTTATTCGATTGAGGATGCCTCAGTCGAAGATGGCGTTATAGGCCGTTATCCCCCCTTACCACAATGAAGCTAGCAATAAAAGTGACGACTTTGGTGGGAGTCCCAAGAGTGATCGACAGGCCAATTGCTCCCTTGGGATAGGTATCTTGACCATTGAACCCATACAGGGGGGTTCGGACTGGACACAACTTTGATGGGTTCTCACCCATCTTCAAGAAACAGCCGTAAGATAAAATGTCTGGAACTCTACCATTGTCCACGAGGATCCTATCTACGTTACAATGATTTATAGTGGCCAATATTACAAGAGCATCATCATGTGGGGTAAGTACCCCCTCTAGGTCTTTGTCAGAGAAGGTCACAACCTGCTCTTCAGGAGCTGGGGTCACAGGCTTTGCTTGCTCCTTTGCTAGGCGTGGCACTTTCTTCCCCGACTGGTATCCCGGCTAGAAGTCGACCCTCTCGAGATAACATTAATGTGCATACCCCAGGGGCGATTGTTGATCTCCTTCAAGGGGTCCTGCGGGGCGTCACAGTGATTGGCCACATACTGGGCCAGGTGCCCACGTTAGATGAGAGTCTCGATCTCATCCATGACCTGCTGGCAATCACCAGTATGGTGGCCTTCGTCGTCGTGGAATTGGCAATGCTTACGTTGATTGTAGCACCGAGGGTCGGACTTCATTGGCTCGGGTCGGTGAAGAAAGCCCGAGTCCTTGATCTCCCTATAGATGTCATAAACCGGAGTGGCCAATGGAGTATAGCACTCGAACCTCTTCAGAGGTTCTCTCCTGTCACCCTCGCGATTCTTCCTCTTTCCCGACTAGGAGGACTGGTCTGGCTGGCGCCTCCTCTCCCCCTCCTTCCCTTGACCGGAGCTATCCCAACAGGTCGTGAGCACTTCCTTGCACTCTGCATGACACAGAGCCAAGGTAACGAGGTCAGCAAGGGAGGAGGGAGGGTGGAGAACCAGATCACGTCGAAGCCCCTCGTCTCAGGTTCCCCCTGTCAGGGAGCTTATTACAGGCGTAACATCGAGGCAGGGGATACGGAAGTTTTCCACCTTAAAGCGGTTGATGTAAGCTCGAAGCTTCTCTCATGGGGCCTGTTTAAGAGCCAACAATCCCGCGATTGACCTCGAGGGGCCACTCCCGACGAAGCTCTCCTTGAACAGTCACCCAAATTGCTGGAAGCTGGAGATACTCCCCGGCGTAAGGGCTTGGAACTAGGCCTGAGCACACTGCACCAATGTGGTAGCAAAGGCTCGGCATTTGATGGGGTCTGAAGCCCCCTACAGAGTCATCAAGGCGTCAAAGCTGTCAAAATGATCAGTTGGATCACCCAAGCCATCATAGGGCTTTAGTACCAGAAGTTGGACTCTGGGCGATAGTCCAACTTTGAGGATCTTGGCAGAGAAGGAAGATTGCTCCTCGTCCCCTTCCTTAGAGAAGCCCTGCTTGCCTTTTTGCATATCTCAGAACACGCATTCTTCTTCAGTGAAATGGTGCTCAAAGTCCTAAAGCTAAAGAGTAAGCTTCGGATGGACGCAAGAGGGAGCTGGGGGGTTCCCCGACAACGCTCCCTCTTCTCCTTGTCGTCGGGTGGTGGCGGGGAAGGTAGTTGCAGTTGGTGGAGTTGGCTGCTACACGGTACTCCACCCCCTCCGTGAATTGGAAGAGGCCTCTTTCTCCGCAGCGTGAGGCGGGGGATGGGACGGCCCACTAGCAATATTGCAGATGATTCAGCCATCCTCTATAATAAAATGGCCACCTGTCGTTCGCCACGATGCCTCCCATCGAGGGTGGCTGGCGTGTGATCAGGTTGACAAGGACATCCAGTTTGGCATTAAGGGAGTGGAAGGCTTCAGAATCCACCAAGGCCGATTGCTCCCTCTGAGTTGGTTGAGGGGGAGGGATGTCATCTCCTGTGCCCTGGGCGGAACCGATCATGGAATTGGAAGGCCCCAATTCCTGGTTGCCAGCCGCCAGGGCTTTTCCCTTATCGCCATGCACCCTCCTGTTGTTACTCTTGGGCACCATGTTGACTTCTTGTTTGTTTCCCACAGACAGTACCAGATGAAGAGGCGAGATCCCACACCTAATCGCAGACCGTCCCATCTAGTAGAAATGAGTCCACCGTTGCGATTGCTTCAAGCCACCCTTAGAGCTAGCTTGCAAAGAAGGAAAAAAGGTCAGGGGGACCTAGGATTGGGATCCCAGGGAAAACCCTCATATGCCTAAGTTAGTGCGGGTAAGAACAATGAGCAGGAGACAACAAGGGAATTAAAGGTTAGGGACCGCTCTTCACCAGTTGAGTGATTGGATTTTTCCTTACCTCTTATAGGGGGGATCCCTGGGATTAAATAGTGCCAAACTCCCTTAGCAAATCCACGGAGATTATGGAGGGATCATTAAGTGGGGCGGGTTACATTCTTCGATATGTATTCTTACTGTTATAGGACTCCTGCCCTTCTCTTAGCTCTTCCGCCTTCCTTGCTCTCATGCTCTTGCGGGAGATCCGCCTTCAGTTATGCCGGATAAGTGCCAGGCCAGGATTGGCTTTCCCTGAGTTAAGCGAATGTCGTGCCGTGAGCCCATCCACCTCTGGACAAGGGCTATCCCTTCAGGGGGACCGAGACAGCCGTGTATCTCCCCAACCTAAACGCCCTTCCAAGATAGTTCTCTCGGCAGCTTTCTGATATCTCGGGTGGGTGGAGCGTCAAGGTTTCTCCCGAGCTAGGGGAGTCCTTCGCTCGGCCGACCGGGTCTAGACAGGATGGCGCTTCTCTGACTCCTATTGCTCGGGCTTCTGGTAAGCGGGCCTTGTGCATTGAGCTAGGTTGTCACTTACTAGGCCAAGTATGCCCTGGCGGGTGATGCGAGACAGGACGCGATTCGACGCCAATTTGAATGTGAACCTTGGACTCTAGGCAAACTCGTGACTCGTCCCTGGCGAGGGAAGCGTGCGGATGTGCGCAGTTGAGAAACTGGTAATGAGTCAAGGGTGGTCACTCACTCACGTGCTCGGATCGAGTCACGGGACGGGTGTAGATCATGGAAAATCCACTTTTAAGACAAAAAATATTATTTATATAAGAAGGGGAATAATGAAAAGGAGTAAAGGAGCACGTGGTGCTAACAAGGAGTGTGATCGCCAGAGGGGTTACCTCAAAAATAAAGGAAATTGATCGCGAATACCTGGTGAAAATAAGGATGCGGGATGGATGTAGATTCCTTCCTCCTCCTCCTATCGGCCGGCCGATGAAGGGGGTTTTCCTCTTGATTACCCTTAATCAAAGAACAAACAATCAAAAGAAGAGGGGATCAGCCAAACGTGTGTAGTATCAATCCAAGAAAATAATATGATGATGAAAGAGGAGCATAAAGTGTGCACCTTTTGTTTATTTTTTTAAACCCCTAGAGAATTAGGGAAAGGGAGAAGATGCAAAGCAAAACTAATGCAAGAGAAGACTATAGTGATCGATGATGAAGAGAAACGTGAGAAAAAAAAGGCCCTGCTGTTCCTGTAAACAGTAAAGGGGAAACCACTTTGATGCTTCGGTTGCGGCAGCAGGAGGAGGCAGAGAGCCTTAAAAGAGATCGCACAGGAGGAAGAGAACGACCGTGAGGACAGAAGACTTGAAGGTTGCAGAGAAAAGAGAGAGAAGAACCCTGTATTCTCAGATGATCAACCTCTATAAACTAGCTCTTGCAACCTCAATCGCCAGCACCCTTTACCTCGCCAGCACCGTTACCTCGCGCGAGATCAACCAGGGCATCCTTTTATAGGGTTTCGATCAATGATAGCCACAGATTTGGGAAGATAAGATCAGGAAATGATCAACAATGGCAAGGACTCTAATTCCCCAATCGAGCAAGGTGATTAATCAAGGTAGGGAACTCTCTAGGAAAGCTGTATTCAAACTGGATACGGAAGGGTGAGAGACGACCCCCAGAAGGGCGTCAATTAAAATTGACGACCTGCCCTAAGGCGTTAATTCAAAACACGACTGGGACAAAGCCGTCAACTCCTGGATTCAATTTTGGTAATAAAAACTTTCCTTATTTGAAAATTGTGAGACGACGCCTGAAGCAAAGGCGTTAATTGAAAACACGCCCTAATGAAGGACGTTAATTCTTGATTTTTCAATCGTGGTGGGACTCGTAAAATACCAAAAATTGACGCCCTTAACACCAGCCGTCCTTTCTTGGGAACACGCCCCAGATTAGGTCGTTATTTAAATCACGCCCCTCTTCAAGTCGTTAATTAAGAAAAATGCAAGAAACATCATAAAACCCACACAAAAGAGAAAAACTTTATATTATAAAAATATTGAAGTTCACTTTGGGGCGTTAACATAGTGATATGAGATTTGATCAACATAGTATCAATTTTGGCGTGTCTACAGCTGCCCCGCCTTGGCGTCTGCTTTGCAAGGGAGTGAGATGGAATGAAAGTGAAAGTGAAACGAAGTGGAATGAAGTGGAGCGAACTGATAAGTAGATGCCAAGGTGTGATGTGACACGCCTCAGACACTAAGCGTTAGAAATCTTTCCAAGATTCTGAGTGAAACAACTCTAGGTGATTCCAAGGAAGCATCGATTTACTGGGTAAAGGAGACTAAACTAAGAACATAAAATGTGCACGTGGGCATGACAGGGAGGCACCATTGGAGAGTGGTTACCAGCCAATGTGGACGTGCTACAACCAAGGTGGATTTGCAGAAAAATAAAGGGAATTGAGATGAAGACCCAGCAAAGGGACATTTTTCGAAGAACTAGCCTGAGCGGCTTCAGAGAGAATAAAGTACTTAATTTAGAGTAGAATATCTCATGTCAACTCAATTAAGGAGCAAGTGACCTTCATTATTGCCATAATATGAAGATTTTCAGCATGAGGCTCAAAGTCCTACATGATGCATGCTGGGCTAAAAGAAAAAGATAAAACAAACTAAAAATATAGAAAATAATCAAGGATAATATTGTTAAGCCATCTAGATTTGGTCAAGAATCCAGATCTCTGAGCTGACACTAAGCCGAAGCCCGTTTGTCCGCGCATCAACTCAAAAAGTGGAACCATCGTCCCAAACCTTTAACGACTCCACGGCCTATCCGTGTGATCAAGACTTTCCTGGAATTATCACCGTTTTTTATGAAGGGGAACTCAAATTCCAGGTTCATCAGAATCACAAGGTCCTTGATATGCTATAATAGCGTAGATATCATATAGTAACAATGCTTACAGGAAAGAAATACAAGAATGGGATGATGATGCTCCCATGAGTGATCCAAGTGCCTCGAAACCTGCACTCCTCTGCACTTGAAAATTCATTAGGCCTCTCAAAGCATGAAGTGATCAGAAATAATACTCAATTCAAAGCAAGACATGATCATAAGTGCTTAATCACAAATAACTCCAATTAAAAGATAGCACTTAAGTTCATCAAAAATGCACAGACAAACAAATAACGACTGGGGGTAGGGGCGTCAAAATTATAAGAGACGACTGACATCAGGGCGTCAAAATATAAAAACACGTCTATCATCCAGGCGTTAATTCGTTTGGGAGCTCAAGAAGAAGACGACCCTTAGGGAGGCGTTAAATAAAACACGACTTTGGTCAAGTCATCAATTCAACAATTGACGCCCTGAACACTGTCGTCAATTATCCGGAATTCCAAAAACCAAGCTTCCGACTCTGAGTCAAAAGCGAACCCCAGTTCTAGTTCTAATCGTAATCGTAATCAACCCTGCAACTTCGAACAATCTCAAAACCCTCCAGACTTCTATAAAAAGGAAGAAACTCCCTTAGATTAATCAAATAACTCGTCCAACCTCTGTTTCTCTTCACAGGTACTGCTACGGTTCAAGTTCTTCCTGCAAATCGAAGATGGAGAGGGCAATTAAAAGGTCCAAGATTCCTGCTCTCAGACTAACCGAGATCAACGGGCATATCAGCAGCCGGATTGCCATGAACCAGGTAGAGAATTGCTTTTCTATTTCTTCTTTCATATCCTCACCGTCCTTCTGTGTTGTATTCTCATCTTTTTCTCTGTGCTTTTCTTTCCTTCTTTTCTGTGTCTCCCACAAGATTATCCAAACATTCCAGGAGCCAGAAGGTTCACCAAGATCAAGTGGCTGCCTCTTCTTCTCTCCAAATTTTCTTCAGACATGAGGGTTTATTTAGCAAGATGGCATCTTTTAAGCTTAATCACCCATGCCAAACACTACGATCAAGTTCACCTTGATTGGGCTGCCATAGGAGCTCTAGTTGAAATATGGCACCCTTCCACTCATACATTTCTTTTCTCAACCTTCGAAGCCACAGTTCTATTAGAGGAATTAGAGATGATATTGGGCTTAAAGAGGATGAAGCCAGGGGACGAGGAGAAGATGGCCATCATGCCAAAGCAAATATCTTCCCATGAGTTATTAACAAGTTTAATTCCCAGCCCAAACCTAGTGAACCAAATCAAAGCTGCAAAAGGAATCAATCTCCTAAAGCTTGCTTCTTGGGTGTACAAGATCCGATCAAGCTAAAGAAGACGAAGAGATAGAACAGGTGGCAAAGGCTTTCGTGGTGTGCTTGGTGGGAGCGATCTTGTTCCCCTCCACGGAAGACTTCTTGGAAGAGTCCCAATTGAGCGCAATAGTGAGCCTATGGGAAGGAGATAGAGCGGGACCGGCGATTCTAGCCTACCTATATAACGGGCTTACCTCGGCGGCAATGGGGAGACCAATCTATGGGTGCATGCTAGCACTATCAAGTTGGGTAGATCTCCATTTCAAGTTCAATCCATGTGAGGAGGCCCAACAACCTTCTAGAATCTTCTCAAAAAGTCCACTTTCTTATATGATCGGCTCATTGGGGATAAGCAATAGAGTGATGAACCGGATACCTCAAATCAAGAAGAGAGCGGGATGGAGGGAACATCTCAAAGTAATGCCAAAGAACCTCTTCACATGCGCCCCGGGATTACTCAAGACTCAAGAACTCCGCGCAAGATTCTCGCCTGGGACGGACCTTCGACTTATAGGCGCTTCAGAATTTATGCTATACAACTCTCACCGATGCCTTCCTCAGCTTGGGCTTCCACGGCGAATATTTGAGAACCCATCTCATCTCCCTCCTATCAAGGCAAGGGATATTGGCAGCAATGAAGATGGAGAAGAGTGCACCACAATCCAAGCTCTCTGAAAAATCTGCAAGACTCATCATCCTGTGGAGAACTTAGAAGAAGACAGAGATCAGTGGAAATCATATGTAATAGCTTTAAGGAACCTGAGGCCCAAAGTGGCTCACTGAATGCAATGTAATCTTTTCCATCAATAAACAATAATGATATTCTGATTGAGCCAATAACACAGTATTTCTGATCAATTCTTCCAATAATCTGCGGTTCTGTTCTGAATAACGACTCAGACAATGTCGTCAATTCCAAAAGTGACGCCTCAGTGTAAGTCGCTTCTCATTAACCAGCTCTCAAAATTGACGCCTTCAGAAATAGGCGTTAACTAAATAACGACTTAAAACAAGGCGTTAATTCGATTCAAATTCCAAAAAAAACTCGTTAAAGATCCCAAAATAACGCCTTAGGGTAAGCCACGTTTCATATAAACCACGCCTTTAGCTCAGACATTAATCAAAACAGTAATCATTATTCCCATCGTGTCAATCAATTCCCATTAAATGCCTCTGACGATGATTATCATTCCCCATGCGAACGCAAATAACGCCTTAAAGCATGTCGTTAAAAATGGAAGAGACGCCCTCCGGTCAGTCGTCTTCTTAATAAGACACGACTCTTCTGGAGTCGTTAATTCTTTTTGACTGTTCGACTTTGCTTTCCCTCCTTTCTTCTTCTTCCTTCATCCTCTTTCCCTCTTTCTTTGCTTTGCCCTGTACCTGCAGCTGTAGTTCACACTTGAATAAACAGGTTAATTCATCTGTTCGACTTGGCTGTCTTTACTTTTGACCTTGATAGCGGGTCAAGGGGCCAAGCCTTTAATCAAATAAGGCAAATGAAACAACCGATAAAGGGAGATGCAATATGCAAGCACACGTATGCAAACAATAATAAAGATGCCCATGCAAAAATGCAAGCACACTAATGAAGAATTAATCACCATTTTTTTTCATTTTCTTTTTTTTCATTTTTTTTCTTTTATTTCTTCAAAAAGACGCCTTAGACTAAGTCGTTATTCATATAAAAGATGCCCACATGGATGGTCGTTAATTCTGGAAAGGAGTTTGAATTTTATTGAAAAGACGACCTATCTAAAGGCGTTATTGTGAAAAAAGACGGCTTGCATTCAGGCGTTAATTTCAAAAGGGTGCCTCACTCAAAGGCGTTAATTTTCTGCTTTTAGAATTAGGTTGACAAAGCTACCAGGGCACTGGGTCCTACATGGTCATTATTGGGGATTCATTGACCTTTCTTGATAAATCAAAAGGAAGTCGACGTGCTAGTAGTTGGACTTATACGCAAGATCTCGCACGGTGCAATCTCCTAGGTCAGTCTTGACCATTCTGCTAGTTTATGACTTACCACAAAGAAAGAGATGGAAGAAGATGTAAGGAAGTCCATAAGGGATTCTGAAAAGCTCGAGGTAAAACTACCTCCCCTACCCTGTGCCTGTTGGGGTTCGGTCTTTGGCATAGGGAAAATTTTTTGCCTTTTGCCTCTTTTATATTGCATGCATACGCCCAAGGTTTTCCTTGCGGGGACTTTGCCCTCTTGACATGCTTTTCTTTTCACAATTTGACTTTCACTTTGCAACCGATTTGTATTGATGAAAATAAACCTAATTGTACTGGGGATTTTACGGCATTTTTGTTCCCTTTTGGGCCCTGACTTCCACTTACTAAGGCGGCGGGTAGGCTTAGCGGGTCTACCCCGAGACCTTCCTTCCTCCCTTATGGGCCGAAGAGGAAAAGAATGGGTATTGTCTTCACCTTTAGTCAAGTTTTGACTTTCCATCAGATTTTGCACCGCTTGAGTTCAAGGATAAGCGTGTAGTGTGTGTGTGTGTGGGTGTCGACCCCATTTTAAGTTAACAAGACTGATGAATGAATATTGAATTTTGACCTTTCAGACTTTGCGCCCCTGTAACCATGGCAACGATTTTGAAATTTTTTGATATATGTTTTTTTTGGATTTTGGATAATTTCATTTTTGTTGATTTTTTTTGGATTTTGGATTAGGGGTAGTATTTCTTAAGGTACAGGCCATTCCAAGGATGAGCCAGCTCTTCTCCTTCAGCATTAATCAGTTTATAAGCATTGCCAGGATAAACATCTTTTATAACAAATGATCCTTCCCAGTTTGGTTGAAGTTTTGAACGGGGCCCACCAGGTTTTACAAAAATTCTCTTAATGACCAACTCACCGACTTTGAATTTTCTCTCAATTACTTTCTTTTGATGAAAACGTGAAAGCCTGTTTTGATAAACACGCGCATGCTCAGCGGCGATCAGACGCTTCTCATCCAGGAGTTCCAACTGGGCAAGGAGTGAATCACGATGCTCATCAATAGAGAATTCCTTGTCCAATTGTACTCGCAAAGATGGAATAAGAATCTCATAAGGGACTACCGCTTCCATTCCATAAGTGAGGGCGAAAGGGGTTTGCCCTGTAGGGGTACGAATGGAAGTGCGATAAGTCCAGAGAGCTTCAACCAACTTGTCTGGCCAGTCTGAAAATTTATTAGCCTCACACGTCTTTTTAACAATTTTGATCAAGGTTTTATTAGTTGCCTCTGCTTGGCCGTTGCCCTGCGGATAATAGGGAGAAGAATGATGCAATGCAATGTTATACCTATTGTAGAGATCCTTGAGCTCTTGAGAGATAAATTGAGGTCCATTGTCGGTGACGATGGTACTCGGGATGCCGAACCTTGTGATGATATTCTTCATTATGAATTTACAGACGGTTGATGCTCTGATCTCCACGAATGCTTCCGCTTCCGCCCACTTGGTGAAGTACTCCGTTGCCGTGAGGATGAATGATTTTTGCTTCGTGAGGAGATTTGAGTCACCAAGAGGTCCAATGATATCGAAAGCCCACATGGAGAAAGGCCATGGGGAGGACATAGGATGGAGTGAAGAAGCAGGAGAATGAATCTTGTCGGCGTGCAGTTGGCACTTAACACACCTTCGAACATAGATGGAACAATCCTCTTCTAGAGTTGGCCAATAGAAGCCTAGCCTAAGGATCTTCTTAGCTAGCATCTGGCTGTTCACATGACCACCACACACTCCTGAATGTGCCTCTTCTACGACCTTCCAGGATTCATCATCGTCGAGGCATCTTAATAAAACACCTGTGAGCCCTCTTCTATAGAGCACACCTCCAACCAAAACATACCGTTGAGCCACTCTTCTGATTGCTTTCCTTTCTTCCACAGTGGCTTCTTCGGGATAGGATTGATCATTGTAATATCTGGCAATCTCATAATACCAAGGTTTCTCTTCATCAGCTAATTCTTCTTCCCAATCTAACAACATGACCTCTTTGCCTTTAAGAGCTTCACTCCGCCTAACCTTCTCGAGCACCTTATCCCTAATGTCGAGGAATGCACGATCCTTAATAGCTGGAGTGTCACGCTGATGAATGAGAGGAACATGAAAATCTCGTTGAGGAGGAAAGACTAAAGCAGAGTCCAAAGAAGCAAGAGCGTCAGCTAAGATGTTCTGGCTTCGAGGGACATGGACGAAGATCAACTTGGTGAAGAGTTTGGCATAAGCTGAAGCAAGTTCCTGGTAGGGCTTGAGTTTAGGATTGATAGTGCGGCACTTGACAATCACCTGGCGTAGAATGAGTTGACTGTCACCCACGATTCGTAATTGGGTAACACCATATTTATGAGCGGTTTGGAGACCGGCCAAAAGGGCCTCATACTCAGCTATATTATTTGTGACAGGGAAAGTGAGCTGAGCAGCAAATGGGATGGTGACCCCTTCTGGTGTTAAAAGAACCATGCCGATCCCTCTTCCTTGGGAATTTAGAGCTCCATCAAAATGTAATGTCCACATAGGATCGTGGGGTTGATTAATGGACATTAGTTCTTCATCTGGAAACTCTGAAATGACAGGATCGAATCGGGATAGAGGGTGGTGAGCAAGATGTTCGACAATGGCGTAGCCTTTGATTGCTTTCTGTTGAATGTAAGTGATGTCGAACTATGAAAGGAAGCTTTGCCAGCGTGCTAATCGATCAGTAAGGATAGATTTTTCAAGAAGGAATTTAATTGGATTCATGCGAGCAATGAGGTGAACCTCGTGAGCTAAGAAATAATGTTTTAACTTCTGAACTACCCAGACCAAAGCAGCGTAAGTCTTTTCCATGGCTGAGTACCTCTGCTCACAAGGGTTGAGAAGTTTAGACAAGTAGTATGCTGCCCTCTCCTTCCCTTCTTCATCCACTTGAGTTAGGATAGCACCTACAGAGTCATCCAGGACAGAAACATAGAGGATAAGTGGTTTGCCCGGAATTGGCGGCCTCAGGACAGGAGGATTGGCCAGATAATCCTTCAATCCGTCAAAAGCTGCCTGACACTTGTCATCCCAATTAAACTTGACTCCCGGCTTAGTAAGTTTGTAAAACGGCCTACATCTTTGTGAATGCTGGGAGATAAAGCGGCGGATAAATTGCAACCTCCCGATTAATCCTCGAACTTCCTTCAAGTTCTTGGGAGGAGACATATCTCTGATGGCCTTTGCCTTATTGGGATCAACTTCAACTCCTCTTTTGCTGACAATAAATCCAAGCAACTTCCCTGATGAAACACCAAATGCACACTTTTTGGGGTTCATTTTCAACTGATATTCTCGTGATCTTTGCAAAACTTTAGCTAAAACCCCAGGATGCTCAATCCTTGTTCTTGATTTTATAACCAGGTCATCCACATACACCTCAATATAAATATGAATCATATCATGAAAAATTACCATCATAGCCCTCTGATAGGTGGCTCCAGCATTCTTGAGTCCAAAAGGTATGACCACATAGCAGTATGTACCCCATGGTGTAGTGAATGATGTTTTCTCTTGATCTTCTTCAGCCAGGCGAATCTGATTATAACCCGAAAAGCCATCCATAAAGGAGAGAGTCTCAAATCCTGCCGTGTTATCAATCAGAACATCAATATGAGGGAGGGGGAAGTCATCTTTAGGACACGCACGGTTGAGGTCCCGAAAGTCTATACAAATCTAAACTTTTCCATCTTTCTTCATGACCAGGACGATGTTAGCCACCCAGTTCGGATAGAGGACAACTCTAACAAATCTAGCCTTATGAAGTTTGTCGACCTCTTCTTTCATCTTTAAAGCCATGTTAGGGTGGAAACGCCTCAACCCTTGCTTGACCGGGACAGACCCTGGCTTAAGTGTAAGCCGATGTTCAACGAGCGCAGGGTCTAATCCAGGCATATCTTCATAACTCCACGCGAACGTGTCCTTGTATTCTTGAAGTACCAAAATAAGCGCCTCCTCTTCAGAGGGCGGCAAATTCTTGCTGATGAGGACAATCCTAGGGTCTTCCTCCGTACCCAAATTTATTTCTTTGGTATGCTCTTCTACTGAGGCTGATGGTTCATCAAATCTTCTCATGCCACTGGCAAAGGCATCAGCCTCGTCCTCATATTCTTCATAACTTTCATCCCCCTCTTCAATAGGGTCTTCATCATTCATAATTTCAAAGACACCCAAACCCTCATAAGAAACATCAGTATCCTCATATTCCAACTCTGGCAGGATGATCGGATTTTCTAAAAATTCGGGAAGAGCTGAACAAGCCTGGCATTTTCTAGCCAATTCTAACAAGAATCTACGGGGAATCTACTTACCCTTGGATTTCCTATGTGAAACTACCCCATGGATTTTATTATTGGAGGAGGAAGAGCAACTAACTTGATTGAAGGAAGGAGGTGAAAAAGTGGATACAGGAGGTGATACAGATGAGGACCCCTCACCAGAGGGTGAGAAAAGATTTACCAATGAATCATAGAAGAGTGGCCCCTGGGTCGGGACACACTCAGAAAGGAGATAAGAGGTCTCTTCAACAGAGATGGAGGATGAAAAGTTGGAATTTTGGCATTTTTTTTTCATTTTTATCTTTATTTTCATTTTTATTTTCCTTTTCTAGAAGAAAGCAATGTGAAGGGAGAATAGCAGGAGGAGTGGAGATTGAAAGTTTGGAGAAAGATTGAATCAGAGATGACCCGCACGCGGGTGTGATGGAGAGTTTGGAGAATTGCTCGAGGAGCAAGGGAAGAATCGGGAGAGAAACTTGTAATGAATTTGGGGAAAAGCTGATCATGACCGGAGGCGGTCTCGGCACGTGAGAAAATAATTGAGAATCCAGAGAAGCAAGAAGAGGCGGATGCATAGAAGTGAGAGAGAAAAGGCCGGCCCATAGCCTGTCTATTGTAAATCCTTCTTCATACGATACATCAGGCTCTCCAGTATCCGTATAATCACTCAGCAGCTGCCTCTTGTCTGTTATCACCACAGGCTTTTCAATCAAGTCGTGGATCAGTGGCGGCCATTCTGGATCTGTCGGCATGAAGAGACGGCTTAAGGCAATAGTGATGTCATTCATATCAAACCATCTATATCAGTCACACTCTGGATCATCCATTTTCCTTCTCTTATCAGGCCTTAGAGATTCCAGGGCTTTGTATGTAACCAGTGGAGCAATATGGCGGGCAAACTGCCTTGCATGAACATCCTGACAGTCTAGCATAGAGGTGATTATTGTAGTTTGCTCACTGTTCTGAACGCCACCCTTTACAAAGTGTGTCTGTAATGTCCATGTAAGCGGTTGGTGATCCGTCTTCAGAGTGGATGTCATGACTGCCCATGGTTCATTTTCATCTTTTCTCGGCTCTTTGTAGCCCAGGCCGCCTCGCGTAATCAATTTCTGAGGCTTAACAGGCCTAGTTCTGCCTTGATAATTGGCACCCAGGCCTTTGCCGACTTGGTACCCCATTTTCATTAAAATATTCCAACCAAGGGTGTTTATCATACTTTTCTTCTTCTTCCCCTTGGTAGTCAAGGGTGTCATGGCAATTATCGTGACTGTCTAGGTGGCATCGGCCTTGGGTGAGGGATATCTAATACTGATAACAACGGCTTGTTGGAAGGCCAAATAGAAGGAACTGACGTTGCTAGGTGTATGTCTTCATCAGGCAGAATTGGCATGCTAGTCACTTTGATAATACGGCCCTTGTGTGGAAACTTGAGGCATTGATGATTTGTAGAGGGCACTGCATCTAACTGTTGAATATAAAAGCGACCCAAGATGCCATTGAATGTTGGATCCATATCCAAAATGTGAAAATCGACTGTGATTGTTGCTGGACCCAAACTGACTTTTAATGTGATCATGCCTAGAGGAGGCTTTTTGGTATTGTCATATGCTGTGACTGTTATGGTAGACGGCCGAATCAGGTTTTCGGGAATGCCGCACATCTTCAAAGTGCTTGGTGGCAAAACATTGATAGATGCCCCAGTGTCCACCAGACATTGTTTCACAGCCACCTTATTAATATCCACCGTAATACATAGAGCATATTTCCTTGCTGAGAGTGGTGCCAGTTCATGCTCATGAAAAGTAATCGCCGACTGACTGCTAGCGGGCGTTAACACCGTGGTTATCTGCTCGACCGGAATGTCTTCATTGACCATGACCTTCTGCAAATATTCCTTCAGAGCTAATTGGTGAGTGACTGACCTCTTAATCAATTCCAGAATGGAAATTCTTGCTGGAGTTCGGTCAAGATGCTTTAACAAATCATACTGAGTACCCGGCACGGACTCTTGCTCCTGTTCTTGTTCATTAGGCCCCTGCACGGGCTCTTGCTCTCTCTGGGGAAAGATGCGTTGGAACATCCGTCCACTGCGGAGCGGTGCCACGTTTTGCCGTGCCTCTGTCGGGGCAAGTAAGGGAGGATTGGAAGAAGAGGAGGGTGTACTGGCGTTAAAAAGCGGCGGAGAGGTGTTTAAAGAAGGCGACCCCGTAGGGGGTGTTGGTGAGGAGTTCAATGAAGAAGCCCCCGCAAGAGGCGTAGGAGTAAGAAGGGGTGCCCGAGTGTAGGAAGAGTTAGTGGGCGGAATGAGGAGAGATCTGGGTATAAAAGATGGGGAAACTGATGGTGGAGGGATCCTTGCCGGTGGGGGAGTAGTGGTGGTGGATGTGACATGTGTTGGTGGTGAGCGGATAAGGAGTGGTCTAGACGGCAAATGTGAAGGGTTAGTAGTGGATGGCGAAGTTTGCTGCATGGTAGGCTGCGGAGGCGTTAGGCGGGTAAGGAGAGGTCGGGTTGGCAAGGATGGAGAATTGGTGGGAGCAAGTGGATTAGCGGGGCGCAAAAGGGAACGGCTTAATTGGGGAGTAGAAGAAGACGGAAGGGTGCGCAAGAGGCGCGGAGGTTGATTTAGATTATGATTAAATGCCCCGACAGAGGCGTTTTCTTCATGCCATCCCTGCCCTCTCTCCACTTCGTGGAGGGACGTGACAGGGTTTACATGCTGATTTGCAGGATGCTCCGACAGTGGGTTGTGGACGATTCCCATATCTTGCTGAGGTGCCGGAGCTTGCTGTTGTACTTGTGGAGCTGGTTGCTGCGGCTGCTGAGCCTGCTGCTGCCGAGGAGGCCTTCTTTCTTTCATAGTGGCGATAAATTGTCTCATCTCATCCCAATTAATGCCACCCTGGTCATTTAAATCATAAATGTAGTCCTTGAAGTGGAAGCAACGATCAATGTTATGACTAGGGGAGCGGTGGAAGACACAGTAGCGGGACGTGTCAACATTAGCGGGCCACGCTGCCCTTTCCTTTGGTAGCATGAGCAAGTTGGCGGCCATTAAGGCATTGAAAATATCTGGGAGACTTTCTGGCAGTGGAGGATAGTGGGCCCTTTTGGGGCCTAATGGTCTCCTTTGTTGCTGTTGTTGGCCATAGTTGGCGGGTGGCGGCACTTGGTAGTATTGTTGCGGAGCTGGAGGGTCAGCGCGGGGCGGTTGGTTTTGTGGTGGAACGAAGGAAGGTTGAGGTGCGAATTGGTGTTGTGGTGGCGACTTGAAGAGAGTGCTTTGTTGTGGAGGTCGCAGAGGTCGTGGGTTAGATTGGCGAAAAGGTGTGGGGTTGCCGACCGCACCAACCTGCTCATTTGCTATTGTGCCCTCAGTTGTGGGCCCGCTGTTGTTGACATTCGTATTCTTTTTAACCAACCTTGGTTTTGGCTCAAACATGCCCATGATGGGCGAATCTTTCATTTGGGTCTGAATATAACGAGCTCTTTCATAGAGCTCCTCCATGGTGGTCAATCTGTTCATGGCCAGTATATGCCGGAACTGAGGGGTCGCATTTGAAATAATCATCTTAACCTGTTCCGGTTCTGATAAGGTATCTTTCAACTTCTCGGCCATTGACCGCCATCTATCAGCAAATATGATGAAGTCCTCATCGGGCTTCATTTTCTCTGCAACCAAGTCTGTAACAGATAAAGATGGTCCGGCCCGGTCCCTATACTTCTGCAAGAATTTCTTCTGAACCACATCGAAATCACTAGCATCTGCCGGATCCAAGGAGTAAAACCATTCGAGGGCGGGCCCTTCTAGAGATCTTCTAAACAAATAAGCCAGTGAAGCCTTGTTGCCTTGCCAGAAAGAAGTCTCATACATAAAATCCTTCATATGGATAAAAGGATTGCCAGTTCCATTATATCGCCGAAAGTTCGGCATCTCAGAAGGTGGTAAGTGAAAAATGGGCAATGTAGGCAGAGAGATTTTCGGGGCATTCTTGGCAGCAGTAACCTTGTTGAGTTTTTCTTCCATGCTAGCCAATTTCTGAAGGAGTAGAGCATTAGTATCTGACTCGACTGGGGCTGGATTTTGAATGAAGGTATTCGGTATAGACGTCCGTAGAATTTGGGGAGGTTGGAGAAACTGAGGCCTAACCGCTGAGTAGCTTGCCTGCTGGGCCGGCATGGCCGCACCAGGCGTTGGTGGACAAGAGGGGGGTTTGTGCAGAACCGCCTGGTCATTGGTGGTGTGATGGCCACTCTCGGCCGGAGGGGGATTGGAGGATGAAGAGGGAATGGACTTCCCTTTCAAAGCGGCCTGAACTGCCTGCCGCTGGGAATCGTCCAATTGAGATAATGTATGAATTAAGTCATTGACGTTGAAAGAAGGGGAGGTGTTCCCCGATGTGTTGGAGGGTAAAGCCTGAGAGGAGGGCACAACCTCTTGAGTAGTGGTATCAACCACATGAACTTGAGGATAATGAGAATGAGGAGGAGGGTAATTCCCCTCATGATAGATGGAATCTTGGAGGGGTGCCTCATAAGATTGATCAAAAACATTTTCTTCCACGTCATCATAAGAGTATCCATAACTTGCCATGTTGATGATCTTACCTGAACGGAGTTGCATGCTTAAGAAGAGAGAAAGCTTTATGAAGGAATTATCACACAATCAATCACTCAATCAAAAGAAGCTTAAGCAAATCAACCCAACCAAGTTTATGCAATCAAGTTGAGATGAACGCAAGATTTTAGTATTATGTTTGAGATTAAAGTGGATTAAATTG
Organism: Amorphophallus konjac; assembly: GCA_022559845.1. Lineage (NCBI taxonomy): Eukaryota > Viridiplantae > Streptophyta > Magnoliopsida > Alismatales > Araceae > Amorphophallus > Amorphophallus konjac. The sequence continues at coordinate 226,670,574 of CM040121.1, read as the reverse complement.
CAGAATAATTCACTCTTCTTTGCAAAGTGAAACCTAGTTCGGATCCAAGTGTAGTCTCCGGGTTAACTAGGTTCTTTCTCTCTCCTCACCAACGATAGATTCTCTAAACTCCTGGTACTTCAAGGGTACAACCAGCCCAGCGTCCGTGAGGGAATCCACGGGTGCGGGGACTTACGGAGGTCTTGGAAAAGGGATTTCCGGTCCAAAGAGACGGAATGCTCAATGGAGGGTTGTCCCGATTCCAAGAGAGGTGTGTGGAAGCCTAGTGTAGAGAGAGGAGGTCTCTCAACCAAATGCCACAAAATACAGTATAAGATAAGCAGATCACACCAATATAATCAAATAATCAAGGTAAGTATCAATCCAGCATGAACAAACACAGGAAGCAGGGCTCTGTGAACGCAGAGGAAAGAGACGACTCTGAAGCAGTCGCTACTAATGGGAGAGACGACAGCGCGGCTGTCATGAATCACTGTGAGGCGCTCACAGACAGTGCAAAACCGCGCCTTAGTGTGAGGCGCTATATGTGAAAAAGACGCCTCTGACAGAGGGTGTCAAATGTGAGTAGTGCGCACGATCAAAATAAAAACACGCCTTGATGTAAGACGCTAATCAATAAAAGGACGCCCAGAGAGAAGGGCGGTAATTCACAGACAGAGTAAAAAGCCAGGAGATGTGATGAAAGACGCCTTCGCAGAAGGCGTTAAACAGAAAAAAGATGCCCTGGATCAAGGCGTGAACTCAAAAAGCGCCTTTGTGGAAGGCGTTAATTCATCAAAACCAAAGAAAAGACTTGCTGATCCCGGGGAGTGTGCAGTGTGCACAGTGGAGGGTGCCCGTATGGCACAAAAGGGAGGGGTACCGTGGGTACCAAAGGGAAAGGGCACACGTGGGTGTGAAAGGGGAAAGGGCACACGTGGGTGCCAATGGGAAAGGGCACGCGTGGGTGCCAATAGGAAAGGGGTAATCAACAGAAAAATAGTGGAAGTCCCACCGTGAGCGCCAATTTGTAGATCATGGAAAATCCACTTTTAAGACAAAAAATATTATTTATATAAGAAGGGGAATAATGAAAAGGAGTAAAGGAGCACGTGGTGCTAACAAGGAGTGTGATCGCCAGAGGGGTTACCTCAAAAATAAAGGAAATTGATCGCGAATACCTGGTGAAAATAAGGATGCGGGATGGATGTAGATTCCTTCCTCCTCCTCCTATCGGCCGGCCGATGAAGGGGGTTTTCCTCTTGATTACCCTTAATCAAAGAACAAACAATCAAAAGAAGAGGGGATCAGCCAAACGTGTGTAGTATCAATCCAAGAAAATAATATGATGATGAAAGAGGAGCATAAATTGTGCACCTTTTGTTTATTTTTTTAAACCCCTAGAGAATTAGGGAAAGGGAGAAGATGCAAAGCAAAACTAATGCAAGAGAAGACTATAGTGATCGATGATGAAGACAAATGTGAGAAAAAAAAGCCCCTGCTGTTCCTGTAAACAGTAAAGGGAAACCACTTTGATGCTTCGGTTGCGGCAGCAGGAGGAGGCAGAGAGCCTTAAAAGAGATCGCACAGGAGGAAGAGAATGACCGTGAGGACAGAAGACTTGAAGGTTGCAGCGAAAAGAGAGAGAAGAACCCTGTATTCTCAGACGATCAACCTCTGTAAACTAGCTCTTGCAACCTCAATCGCCAGCACCCTTTACCTCGCCAGCACCGTTACCTCGCGCGAGATCAACCAGGGCATCCTTTTATAGGGTTTCGATCAATGATAGCCACAGATTTGGGAAGATAAGATCAGGCAATGATCAACAATGGCAAGGACTCTAATTCCCCAATCGAGCAAGGTGATTAATCAAGGTAGGGAACTCTCTAGGAAAGCTGTATTCAAACTGGATACGGAAGGGTGAGAGACGACCCCCAGAAGGGCGTCAATTAAAATTGATGACCTGCCCTAAGGCGTTAATTCAAAACACGACTGGGACAAAGGCGTCAACTCCTGGATTCAATTTTGATAATAAAAACTTTCCTTATTTGAAAATTGTGAGACGACACCTGAAGCAAAGGCGTTAATTGAAAACACGCCCTAATGAAGGACGTTAATTCTTGATTTTTCAATCGTGGTGGGACTCGTAAAATACCAGAAATTGACGCCCTTAACACCAGCCATCCTTTCTTGGGAACACGCCCCAGATTAGGTCGTTATTTAAATCACGCCCCTCTTCAAGTCGTTAATTAAGAAAAATGCAAGAAACATCATAAAACCCACACAAAAGAGAAAAACTTTATATTATAAAAATATTGAAGTTCACTTTGGGGCGTTAACATAGTGACATGAGATTTGATCAACATAGTATCAATTTTGGCGTGTCTACAACGGGTCTCGCTCTCTCTCGCACAGCGGTGATTGAAATAATATGAACGAGCTAGTTACCCTATCACTCTCGCGGAGGCAAAAAAAACACATACGAAATAAGCAAAATGCCAAGAGAGGGGAGCGGAACGATACCTCCACGCTCCAGGCGTGGGAAAGGTGACCCCGGCCAAGACTCGTACTCCCGGTACAAATAATTACCAATAATTACAGAAATGCAATTTCATTGCCCACTCCACGCAGGGAGGTAAAGGGCTACACGTGGGACCTGGGAGTAGCGAACTTGGGTTGACGAGCGGCTATTGGACAGCTCTATCGGTGCCAACACGTCACTGCTCGGTGCTAGCCGGACGGCGCGTACTGACGATCGTGGGGGCCACGCTCTGCTCGGGCGCCCGATCAAGGCGGGGTTGGTCCCATTGCGAAGGGCACTCCTAAAGGAATGATCCCTGCGATGTGATCATCCTGGTTCGCTTTGTGGAAGGCGAGGCGGCCTGATTTGTGAGGCGTTGTTGTTTGCTGCCCCGAGCCTGTTCTGCAGTTTCAGAACTGCGCGACTCGACGGAAATAATTGCTGCGATCAGATCTGATGTCGGATCGACGCGAAACTGGCACCGTTCCGAAGCCCTTTCAAAGGTCTACAAACACAGACTATTACAGAAATTTTTATGGGACTTGATTTTTCGTGGGGGATTTATGAATAGACATGATCCTTGTCCTAGAACAGACTGGGCAGACTGGGATCTGCCTGATAAAGTAGTTTGACCGAGGGGCAAACGGTGGATCTGGGACTTGAAAATTTTATGGAAGAGAGATGGAGATGTGTGGGTGACGCACGAATTTTTGGTAATTTTTGAAGGTGGTTTGAAGGGTGGAAAGGATTTTATGGCAGGGGAGGTCAGATCTGGACTGCAGGGAGCAGAACAGAATCCGGTTTTAACAGAGGTTTTTAAGAGGGGTAAACAAACTCCTAAAATCGTGAAAAAAATTGTGGAGAGGGTTTTTGGTGGACAAAAGTCCCAGTCCAAATTTTAGGTTGATCTGGAATTGGGAAGGGGGTGAAAGGCATGAAATGGTTGGTTGCTGGAAGGTGGATCTGCACAGGGACAGATTGTGTAGATCTGGAATATTTAAATGGAACGGGTAGCAAATGAAGGTATATTGACTTGGGAATTTTTTTGGTAAGGGAAAACCACGGGAGGTACTTACCCTCAAAATTTCAGATCGATCAGATCTGGGGATGGGGCAGAGTAAATAGAACTCCAAGCTGCTGTCCAGAAGTGGACAGATCGGAGACGGTATGGCGGTGGTGGTGCGACGGCGGCGGCGGTGCTAAGCTTCTCACCCGATGGAGGAATGATATGGAGGTATCACACCTCAAGAAGGAGGGCTTTCTCAGCTGCAAAGGATGTGGGAGAGGAGAGAGGAAGGGGCGCACTTGCTTCTCCAAGAGGAATTTTTCTGATTTCTTATGCAATAATTCTAAGGAAATAACAAAATACAAGTGTTTTATATGAAATGGAAATGACCTAAACTACCCTCAGATCTAGGGTTTGGGATGGGCAATTAGGGAATAGAATAATCCTCTCCCATGTGGTCAAAAGACAAAACACATAAGAAAAAAGAAAAAGGGGGGGCGCCCTCTTTAAAGAAGTAAAAAATGATTTTTGTTCTACTTGGTCCAAGTCCACCATGGACCATGGACCAGCCCCCATGGGCCCTAGAAGCTAGGTGGCCCAATGAGAGAGAGGGTGAGAGTCATGTCGGGCCTACATGGACTTTGCAAAGAAACCCACTAATTCCTAAGGACTAACACATTGGCTTATAATTGTCTTACAATTGTCCCAAGGATATAAATGCAAATACAAATATTGATGCCTTGCTTAAGTAAGGGGTGCGGCTGCTCAAGTATCTGCCTGGGGTGATTCCCGTGTCATCGGAGATGGGCCGTGCTCTCCACCATACCTGGTAGCGCGGGTACGCTCCACTCCTCGTAGTAGTCACCTGCTCATCCTGTATATGTTTCATATGCTTACACTGCTATGGGAATGAGGCTAGTGGTGGTCACTCAGGGGCGGGGTCACTCTCAAAGGAGAAGACGGCTTGAAAGACTCACTAGGAATCACCGCTGGGTCCCATATTCCTCAGGCAAGTTTACAACATACGCATTAGACTCGACTTGCCTCACACTCAAAAGGGACTGACACTGCGAGCTTGTATTTGACCGACTTGACTGGACACATGCAGACTCCCAACAGACTGGACGACAACAAAAGAAAAGAAAAGACTCACACATGACCCTAGACTCATACATAATGCAGTGGTGGTCCAGGCCACCCACATGTGTAACTAGTACACTGGCTACTGAACATCTTGGGGGTCCGACGGATCCCCCTGGACATTGTCCTCCTCATGAATAAACTCATCAGCTAATTCCTGCTCGGCCTCATAGCTAACAGGCACATGCCCTTATGGTGAGGCTTCTCCAACCCTTTTGTCCCCTAGGGCTAGTGATGTACGAGTGGGACACTGGCCTACAAAGTGGCCAAACCCTTGGTAGCGATAACACTGCTGTCGTGACCCACTAGTTTCCCCGATATGTGGTCCCTTACCCTTATCCTCCCGACGGTCAGGGGGTGTAGGCAACAGGGGTGGGGTGTGGGTGCCGGTGGACGGGCAATGGGTTCCGGTGGACGGGCAATAGGTGATGTTGGTTAAGGTGGAGGTAGATCCCTTGGCGAGGGAGGGCGAGGCATTGGAGCGAATAGCTCCTTACGGGCAGGCTCCTGAGGTCGAGCTATGGGGGCCCTCTGATATGGGCCTAAAGAGCTACGGGGCTCGGCACTACGAAGAGGGAAGGGGCCAAACCATTGGGTAGACTCGAACTCTCCCTCAAACTGCTCCAACTCGAGAGCAACCTGATACGCATCTTCCAACTTGGTCACGTTGCGGCGAAAAAGCTCATATTGATAGTGGGGCCGCAGACCACGATGGAAGCAGGAAACGGGCATGGTGCACTCTTCCGTAACTCCACATCGTAAATAGTATTCATCAAACTGAGCGATGTACTCGGTCACGGACCAATCTCCCTGGCTAAGGCTCTGCCACCTATCGATGAGTCGCTGACGGTATGTGGCAGGAAGATACTTTTGGCGAAGTTTGACTGGTGCGGACACCAGAGCGAGTGAGAAGCATGAGTCGGCGAGCAGTCGGTACCGAACGTGCAGCACCACTCGAGCTACATAGGCATCCCTATGGCTTGGAGACACTCTGGAATCTCCATCTTGAGTCCTAGTATTTTTAGTATTTATTGGGTTTTCATTTGGTATGTAATATGTGCTTATTTGGTTTTATTTGGGGTTAATAGAGTGTAATTGGGATAAATAAATGAGTTTCTTTGTAAAAAAGGGCCACCTAGGCCCAGCGGGCCCCCTCACCTGCGTCCCCATTGGGCCACCTAACTTCTAGGGACCCATAGGGGCTGACCCATGGTCCACCTTGGACTTGGACCATTGGACCAAGGGAAGAGAAATTGCATTTCCCTTCTTTAAGGGGGGTGCCCCCTCTTTTGTCTCCATTAGGCTATTTTTTTATTTTGGCTTTGACCACATGGGAAAAAATGGATTTTAGCATCCCCAATGTACCCCTCCCAAACCCTAGATCTAAGGGTGGTCTTAGTCATTTGTCTAGGGTTCCCAATTCATATATAAGGCTTGTATTTTCTATTTTCACTACAATTAATGAACAATTTTCAGCAATTTATGCTCCAAGGCCAAGGCCGCCCCCTCTCTCTCTCCTCTCCCTCCCCTTGCAGCTTTGAAGGCTGTCTCTCTGACATGTGAAGCCTCCCTTATCAGAGTGTGAAGCTCAGCACTGCCGCCGCCGCCATCATCGAGCCGCCGTTGCACCACCACCGCCCGTCGCCGGAGTTATGTTCATCGCAGGATAGCAAGCTAAAGGCCAAATTTTAGCTCTCAACACGTAGATCTGACCAAGTTGAAATTTTCAGGGTGAGTTCTCCTTGTTGAACCCACGTCCCACAAAAAAATTCAAGTTTTTCCAACTTTGCTTTCCTCCCTTTTCGCTTAAAGTCCCACAGCCTACACAATCTGCCCCTATGCAGACTTGTGTTCCAGCAGCCATACTCTTCACCCATTCAAACCCCTTTCCAATTTTAGATTGAGCTGAAATTTGGACTGGACTTCTATCTACTAAACCCTCATCCCACAATTTTTTTTAGGATTTTTGGAGTTCGTTTACCATTTTTAAAAATCTCTGCAAAAATCGGATCATGTTCTGTCTTCTACAGTCCAGATCCGACCACCCCCTGTTCTAAAATCCATTTCCCCCTCAAACCCCTTCAGAAAATTACAAAAAAACTATCCTCGTGTTCCTTACTTCCCCCTCTAGCTTCCATAAAAATCCCAACTCCCAAATCCCAAGTTTCTACCTCGATCAATGTGCTTCATCAGGCAGATCATAATCTACCCAGTCAGATCTGAGTTCAGGGGTCAGCATGTTCATAAATACCCCACGTAAATTTCATGGCTCTACAAATTCCTCTAACAGCCTATGGTCATAGATCTCTGAGAGGGCTTCGCAGCAGCGCTAGTTTCGCGTCGATCCGAGGTCGTGGCTAGTCACAGCAAATTTTACCGTCGGGTCGCACAACCCTCAAACTGCAGAACTAGTCCGTGGGCAACAAGCAACAGCATTCCCAGTAGAGCCGCCTCACCTTCCACAAGGTGAACCAGCGCGTCCTCCTCCTCGGGATCATCCCTCCAGGAGTCCCCACCACAGCGGTACCACTCTCAGCCAGATCGGCCCTCCGACCAGGATGTGGGCCCCACATTTGTTGGCACGCGCTACCGCCGGAGCTGTTCAAAATGCTGCCCGTCAACCCAAGAGCGCTACTCCCGGGTCCCATTGTAGCCCTTTACCTCCCTGCATGGAGTGGGCAAAAGAATTCAATTCTGTAATTTATTTGGTAATTGTCTAACCGGGAGTATGTTCTTGGCAGCGGTTGTCTTCCCCATGCCCAGAGCATGGAGGTAACGATCTCTCCTCCTCGGCATTTGCTTCTTTAGTATATGAATATATGTCGCTGCATGAGTGTGTTAGAATTCTAGCTCGTTAAATCTTTTTAATCACCGCTGTGAGCGAGAGAGTGAGCCTGTCCCGTTACTCGATCCGAACACGGAAGTGAGTTTGACCACCCTTGGCTCTGCCGGTTTCTCAACCGCGCGGATCCACGTTTCCCTCACTTGGGATGACGAGTGAGCTCGCATTTCTGTTTAAGGCATAAATCCCGTAGGAGCTCTTAATGTCGAGCTGAGGTAGCTCTAATGGTCGTGTAGTCACTGGTTGCGTCGTCCAATTTGTCGTGTCGTCACGTAGGGTCCAAGGTTCGCATCATTTGGCATCGAGTCCCTCATTCGTCCCGCATCAGTTTGGTATCAGAGGCAGGTTTGAGTTTAAGGTAGTCCATCATAGCATGGCTTAAGTCTAAGGTTTCATATTGCACCCTTTACCCGGTATATTAAAAGGTGCCTCCGGAACGATAGGTTATGCCTATTGGGACGGTAGCACACTTGCGTGAGTGCGATCTTCGGATCAAACCTCCGCCACGTACCGGATATTGGTTAAGTCTAGTTTCATCATCTTTGCTTTAGTCCGTGTATCCCAGTCACTGTGTCATTTGCATGCCCACCCATAGAGGTACCCAATACACACCACCACCACCTATGGCGGACCCCCGAGCCCGTAGTTCCGATGAGCCTTCAGTGGCCGAGATGTTCCGATCTCTCATGGATCGATTCGATACGCGTATGGATGGGCTTAGTACGCGTGTAGGTGGCATAGGTACGCGTCTGGAAGGGAGGATGAAAGCCTTAGAAGATCGGGCCGAAGCATCGGACCAGTCTATCCAGGGTATGGTGGGGAGAATTGATGTCCTACAGAGGGCCCCGGTTAAGGCGCTACCCGCGCCGACAAATGGCCAATAGGAGCCGGTTCAGCAACCTGCTACTCCAAGGGCTCAAGGGGTAGATGATAGGAGGTAGCAAGTGCCCGAGGTGGATGACTATGCATCCGATAATGAACATGGGGGTTATGGTCGTGACCGTCAAGCCCAACGATGAAATCGTGATTACGATGACGACGACCGCGTTCTTAGGAACGTGCGTGCGGACCCTACCCTTTTTGACGGGTCCTTGGACCCAAAGGTCTATTTAGATTGGGAGGCCGGCATGGATCGGTACTTCGAGTGGTTTGAGATGACGGACCACCGAATAGTTCACTACGCAAAGATGAAGTTGCAAGGGTAGGCGCAAACCTATTGGACTAATGTGGAGAGCCTGTTAATGCAGCGACATCAACCCCCGATCGGTACTTGGGATGATATGAAACCAAGTTGAGGCAGAAGTACCTTCCTGCCACATATCGCCAGCGTCTCATAGACAAATGGCAGAGTCTCACCTAAGGAAATTGATATGTGACTGAGTACACCGTTGAGTTCGATGAGTATTACTTGCGGTGTGGAGTTACGGAAGAGAGCACCATGACCATCTCACGCTTTCGAAGAGGTCTGTGGCCACACTATCAATATGAAATTTTTCACCGCAATGTGACCACTTTGGACCAAGCGTATCAGGTTGCTCTCGAATTGGAGTAATTTGAGGCCGAGTTTGAGCCTACCCAACGGTTGGGCCCCTTCCCTCTTCGTAGTGTCGAGCCCCGCAGCTCTTCAGGCACATATCAGAGGGCTCCCATGGCCCGACCTCAGGAGCCCACCCGTCCGGAGCTATTCGCTCCAAGGCCTCGCCCTCCCCCACCGAGGGATCTTCCCCCTCGACCCCAACAACCTGTACCCATTGTCCGTCAACCGGCGCCCGCACCTCTTGCCCGTCCCCTGTTGCCTACACCTCCTGTCCATCGGGAGGATAAGGGTAAGGGACCTTTGATCGGGGAGCCTAGTGGATCACGACAGTAGTGTTTTCACTGCAATGGGTTTGGCCACTTTACAAACTAGTGTCCCACTCGTCAATCTCTAGTCATTGGGGACACACAGGTCGGGAGCGCCTCATCTTCAGAGCTTGTGTTAGTCAGCTAAGAGGCGGAACGGGAATTAGCTGACGAGTTCTTTGAGAATGAATATGACGGCCAGGATGCTCAGCATCCAGACGATGCCCAGTTGGGGGTCGTCAGGTGTATTCTCACCCAGTCACAGGCCAGTGATGACTGGCGTCGGACCACTATCTTTCATAAATACTGTAGGCTGGGCGGGAAAGTTTGTAAGGTGATTATCGATAGTTGGAGTTGTATCAATACAATCTCCATGGGCACTGTTTCTCATCTTGGTCTTACTCCCGTGGACCATCCTTGCCCCTATCGAGTATCGTGGGTGGATTCCACCTCCATTCCGATCAGGTTGCGGTGTCTGGTCCCACTGCAGTTCCATGCCTACCGTGACGAGATCTGGTGTGATGTCCTCCCCATGGAGGTGGGCAGTATTATTCTTGGTAGGCCGTGGTTGTTTTATCGGGATGCCACGCTCCATGGCCGATTGAACACCTATACCTTCGACCATGGTGGCCAGCGAATTATCCTCCACCCCTCTCAGCCCAAGAGTCCTTCAGTTAGGGGTCCTACTGGTCCTAGTAATCTGGAGCCTTCCATCCCGGGCTCAGTACCCCATCCCCAGCTCGGTCCATGACCGTTACATCTTACACAGGTGAGCCCCCGTCTAGGAGGTTGATGTTGATTAGCTCCCGAGAAATGGAGCGTGAGGCTAGTAAGGGGAGTCATGTGTTTTCTATCACGGTCCGTGAGGTGGAGCGAAAGTCTGAGGGTAAACTCCCACCCAATGTTGTTCCCATTCTGTAGGAGTTTGCTGATATATTTCCCGAAGAGCTTCCTGAAGGACTCTCACCTATGCGGGATATTCAGCATGCTATCGACCTGATTTCGGGATCCTCATTGCCCAATCTTCCCCACTACCGCATGAGTCCCACTGAGCATGATGAGCTAAAGCGGTAGGTCGATGAGCTTATGCAGAGAGGATCTATTCGGGACAGCATGAGTCCGTGTGCTGTGCCCGCGTTACTCGCCCCAAAGAAGGATGGCACTTGGAGGATGTGTATTGATAGTCGTGCCAACAACAAAATCACCGTGAAGTACAGGTTCCCTATTCCCCGCCTGGATGATATGCTTGACATGATGGCAGGTGTAACTATCTTTTCGAAGATCGATCTTAAGAGTGGCTATCACCATGTAAGGATTAGGCCAGGTGATGAGTGGAAGATTGCATTTAAGACCAAGGATGGTTTATATGAGTGGTTGGTTATGCCCTTTGGGCTAACTAATGCCCCCAGCACCTTCATGCGACTCATGACTCAGGTCCTTCGACCTTTCATTGAAGTCTTTGTTGTAGTGTATTTTGATGATATTCTCATCTATAGTCGCACTATGGGAGACCACTTGGACCATCTTCGGCAGGTCTGTCTACTCTTGAGGCGAGAGCAATTGTTTGCAAACCCACAGAAGTGTGCCTTTATGACTTCTCAGATTACCTTCTTGGGTTTCATTGTGTCTAGCACTGGGGTCTCCGCTGATCCGGAGAAGGTCCGGGCCATTGTGAAGTGGTCGGAACCCCACACGATCCATGATGTCCGCAGCTTCCATGGCCTCGCAACATTCTATCGTGGTTTCATCCGTGGATTTAGTTCCATCACTGCCCCAATCGCGGACTGTATCAGGAAGGGCACATTTGTATGGGCGAAGGCCGCTGCGACTGCATTCAAGGACATCAATGAACGCATGACCTAGACACCGGTCTTTCGATTACCAGATTTCTCGAAGGTGTTTGAGGTCTCATGTGATGCGTCGGGTGTAAGAATTAGAGGAGTGTTGAGTCAGGAGACTCACCTGATTGCATATTTCAGTGAGAAGCTGAATGACGCGAAACTGCGAATACTCTACTTATGATAAGGAATTCTATGCAGTTGTTCAGGCTCTTAGGCATTGGAAGCACTACTTATTACATCAAGAGTTTGTCTTATACTCCGACCATGAGGCCTTGAAGTTCCTCCATGCCCAAAAGAAGCTCAATACGGGTCACAGTAGATGGGTTGAGTATCTCCAGCAGTTCACATTTGTGCTCAAGCATAAGGCTGGAGTGGAGAACAAGGTGGCTGATACCTTGAGTCGGCTTGCATGTATGCTGACTACCATGAGTGCCGAGGTTATAGGGCTAGAGAAGATGAGAGAGGCTTATGTTGATTGTCATGACTTTGGTCAGATCTTTGCCGCTCTCCAGACCAGGCCCTCGAGAGATCATACTGATTATGTGCTTCAGGAGGGTTGCCTCTTTCGAGGAGGCAGGCTTTATGTTCCTCGAACTTCGGTTCGTGACTTCTTAGTCTGGAAACTTCATGCGGGAGGTCTAGCCGGCCACTTCGGTCGGAACAAGACTATCGAGGCTGTCGAGTACAGGTTCTTTTAGCCGAGCTTGAAGAGAGATGTTACTCACATTGTGGCCCAGTGTCGTACATGTGTTACGGCCAAAATGAACAAGCAAAGCTCAGGCCTCTATACACCTCTTCCCGTACCTGATGCCCCGTGACATGATGTTAGCATGGATTTTGTCTTAGGATTGTCACGAACCTCTAGGAAGCATGATTCGGTCTATATGGTAGTAGATCGATTCTCGAAGATGGCCCTTTTCATTCCCTGTTCTAAGACTTTGGATCCTTCGAGGGTAGCCCGCCTGTTCCTTTCTCATGTGGTGTGTAAGTTTGGGTTGCCTCGTACCATAGTGTCTGACCGTGATGTTAGGTTCACCAGTTATTTTTGAAAGACATTGTGGCATATGTTAGGTACTCACCTAAAGTTCTCCACTGCATATCATCCCCAGACAGATGGTCAGACCGAGGTGGTCAATAGGAGTCTGGGTGACCTTTTGAGGTGTCTTGTTAGGGACCGTGTAGGGGATTGGGATCTCATGTTACCACTAGCTGAGTTTGCATATAATGATTCGGTCAATAGGTCTATAGGTATGAGTCCTTTTGAGATTGTCACGACTCGTGTGCCTAGGAAACCAGTGGATCTTGTTCCCATCCCCATTCATGCACAAGTGTCGGAGTCTGCTGAGTCATTTGCTAGGCATGTTAGGCGTCTGCATGACGACATCCGTCGTCACATTGAGGCCAGCAATGCACGGTACAATGAGTTAGCCGATGTCCACAGACGCCACCGTGAGTTCCAAGAGGGTGATTATGTCATGATCAGGGTTAGACCTGAATGGTTTCCCTCTGGAACCGTAAAGAACTTGCAAGCTCGCGGAGCCAGTCCATTTCGAGTGTTGAAACGCGTCGGATCCAATGCGTATGTTGTGGACTTGCCCGAGGAATATGGGATAAGCTCTACTTTCAATGTGTCGAATCTAGTTACTTATAGGGACCCAGCGGTGATCCCTAGTGAGCCTTTCGAGCCATCTCCTCCCATTGAGAGTGACCCCACACCTGAGTGTCCACCACCAGCCTCATTTTCACGGTAGCGTGAGCATATAGACCATATACTGGATGAGCAGGTGACTATTACTAGGAGTGGATCCTACCCGCGCTACCTAGTGCGATGGAGAGGGTGACCCACCACCGATGATACTTGGATCACCCGAGCAGAGTTGCAGAGGATAGATCCAGACCTACTAGAGCGCTACCAGAGTGATCTAGACCGTTACTTGACAGGGTCGAGTTTCTCCCACTCGGGGAGAATTGGTGCGGACACCAGAGCGAGCGAGAAGCATGAGTCGGCGAGCCGTCGGTACCGAACGCGTAGCACCACTCGAGCTACACAGGCATCCCTATGACTTGGAGACACTCTGGAATCTCCATCTTGAGTCCTAGTATTTTTAGTATTTATTGCGTTTTCATTTGGTATGTAATGTGTGCTTATTTAGTTTTATTTGTTGTTAATATAGTGTAATTAAGATAAATAAACTGGTTTCTTTGTAAAACAGGGCCACCTAGGCCTAGCGGGCCCCCTCACCCTCTTCCCCATTGGGCCACCTAACTTCTAGGGACCCATAGGGGCTGGCCCATGGTCCACCTTGGACTTGGACCATTGGACCAAGGGAAGGGAAATTCCATTTCTCTTCTTTAAGGGGGGCGCCCCCTCTTTTGTCTCCATTAGGCTATTTTTTTATTTTGGCTTTAACCACATGGGGAAAATTGGATTTTAGCATCCCCAATGTACCCCTCCAAAACCCTAGATCTAAGGGTAGTCTTAGTCATTTGTCTAGGGTTCCCAATTCATATATAAGGCTTGTATTTTCTATTTTCACCACAATTAATGAAGAATTTTCAGCAATTTATGCTCCAAGGCCAAGGCCGCCCCCTCTTTCTCTCCTCTCCCTCCCCTTGTAGCTGTGAAGGCTGTCTCTCTGAGGTGTGAAGCCTCCCTTATCAGAGTGTGAAGCTCAACACCGCCGCCGCTGTCGAGCCGCCGTTGCACCACCACCGCCCGTCGCCAGAGTTCTGTCCATCACGGGACAGCAAGCCAAAGGCCGAATTTTAGCTCTCGGCACGTAGATCTGACCAGGCTAAAATTTTCAGGGTGAGTTCCCCTTGTTGAACCCACGTCCCACAAAAAAATTCATGTTTTTCCAACTTCGTTTTCCCCCCTTTTCACTTAAAGTCCCACAGCCTACACAATCTGCCCCTGTGCAGACTTGCGTTCCAGCAGCCATACTCTTCACCCATTCGAACCCCTTTCCAATTTCAGATCGAGCTGAAATTTGGACTGGACTTCTGTCCACCAAACCCTCATCCCACAAATTTTTTTAGGATTTTTGAAGTTCGTTTACCATTTCTAAACATCACTCCAAAAATCGGATCATGTTCTGTCTTCTACAGTCCAGATCCGACCACCCCCTGTTCTAAAATCTATTTCCCCCCTCAAACCCCTTCAGAAAATTACAAAAAAACTATCCTCGTGTTTCTTACTTCCCCCTCTAGCTTCCATAAAAATCTCAACTCCCAGATCCCAAGTTTCCACCTCGGTCAACGTGTTTCATCAGACAGATCAAAATCTACCCAGTTAGATCTGAGTTCAGGGGTCAGCCTGTTCATAAATACACCACGTAAATTCCACGGACCTAAAAATTCCTGTAACAGCCTATGGTCATAGATCTCTGAGAGGGCTTCGCAGCGGCGCCAGTTTCACGTCGATCCGATGTCGGGGCTGGTCACAGCAAATTTTACCGCCGGATCGTGCAACCTTGAAACTATAGAACAAGTCCGTAGGCAGCAAGCAACATCGTTCCCAGTCGATCCGCCTCGCCTTCCACAAGGCGAAACAACACGTCCTCCTCCTCGGGATCGTCCCTCCAGGAGTCCCCACCGCAGCGGCACCACTCTCAGCCAGATCGGCCCTCCAACCAGGACGTGGGCCCAACGTTTGTTGGCACGCGCTATCGCCGGAGCTGTTCAAAACGCTGCCCGTCAACCCAAGAGCGCTACTCTCGGGTCCCATTGTAGCCCTTTACCTCACTGTGTGGAGTGGGCAAAAGAATTCAATTATGTAATTTATTTGATAATTGTCTAACCGGGAGTACATTCTTGGCCGGGGTTGTCTTCCCCACGCCCAGAGCGTGAAGGTAACGATCTCTCCTCCTCGGCATTTGCTTCTTTAGTATATGAATATATGCCGCTACATGATTGTGTTAGAATTCTAGCTCGTTAAATCTTTTTAATCACCATTGTGAGAGAGAGAGAGTGAGCCCGTCTCGTGACTCGATCCGAGCACAGAAGTGAGTTAGACCACCCTTGACTCTGCAGGTTTCTCAACCACGTAGATCCGCGTTTCCCTCGCTTGGGACGACGAGTGAGCTTGCATTTCTATTTAAGGCATAAATCCCGTAGGAGCGCTTAGTCTCGAGCCGAGGTAGCTCTAATGGTCGTGTAGTCGCTGGTCGCGTCGTCCAATTTGTCGTGTCGTCACGTAGGGTCCAAGGTTCTCATCATTTGGCATCGAGTCCCTCCTTCGTCCCCCATCATAGACCTTCATCTCACTCCATGTATCAACCTGGGGCTCTAAACGCTAAAACAACAGGCTCTCCACGTTCTTCCAGTAAGTCTGCGCCTGTCCTATCAACTTCATGGTCGCAAATCGGACTCTTCGATGTTCCGTCATATCGAACCAATCGAAGTACCGGTTCATGCCGACCTCCCAATCTAAATAGACTTTCGGGTCCAAGGACCCGTCAAAAGTGGGAGGGTCTGCATGAACGGTCCTGAGGGTCCGCTCGTCCTCATCATAATCACGATTCTGCCGTTGAACATGACAATCACGACCATATCCCCCATTCTTGTTGTCGGACTCATAGTCAACCACCTCGGGGACTTGACGCCTCCCATCATCTACCCCTTGAGCCCTTGGAGCAGCAGGTTGCTGAACCGGCTCCTGTTGACCATTTGTCGGTGTGGGGTGCGCCTCGACCGGGGCTCTCTCTAGGACGGCGACTCTCCCTACCAATCCCTGAATAGAGTGGTACGAATATTCGGCCCGTCCCTCTAAGGCATGCATTCTGTCTTCTAAGCGTGTGCCTAGGCCATCTACACGTGTACTCAACCCATCCAACTTATCCACTCGTGTACTCAACCCAGCAATCTTTTCCATAAGAGTTCGGAACATGTCGGCCACGGATGGCTCATCGGGACGATGGACTCGGGGATCTGCCATAGGTGGTGGTGGTGGTGGTGGTGAGTATTGGGTACCCCTACGAGTGGGCATGCAATGGACAAGGGGTTGGAATGCACCGACCAAGGCGAAATGAAGGACGACCAAGACTCCAATATTCGGTACGTGGCAGATGTTTTAATCCCAAGATCACACTCACGCAAGTGTGCTACCTTCCCAATAGGCGTAACCTATCGTTCCGGCAGCACCTTTCGATATACCGGATATAGAGATGCAATGTGACACCGTGGACCGACTACCCTAGAATCAACCTGCTCTGATACCAATTTGATGCGGGACGGGATGCGATTCGACGCCAATGTGAATGCAAACCTTGGACTCTAGGCAAACTCGCGACTCGTCCCTAGCGAGGGAAGCGTGCGGATGTGCGTGGTTGAGAAACCGGCAATGAGTCAAGGGTTGTCACTCTCTCACGTGCTCGGATTGAGTCACGGGACGGGTCTCGCTCTCTCTTGCACAGCGGTGATTGAAATAATATGAACGAGATAGTTACCCTATCACTCTCGCAGCGGCATAAAAAAACACATACGAAATAAGCAAAATGCCAAGAGAGGGGAGCAGAATGATACCTCCACGCTCCGGGCCAAGACTCGTACTCCCGGTACAAATAATTACCAATAATTACATAAATGCAATTTCACTGTCCACTCCATGCAAAGAGGTAAAGGGCTACACGTGGGACCCAGGAGTAGCAAACTTGAGTTGACAGGCGACTTTTAGACAGCTCCGTCGGTGCCGACACGTCGCTGCTCAGTGCTGGCCGGACAGCGCGTGCGGACGATCGTGGGGGCTACGCTCTGCTCGGGCGCCCGATCAAGGCGAGGTTGGTCCCGTTGCGAAGGGGACTCCTGGAGGAACAATCTCTGTGAGGCGATCATCTTGGTTCACTTTGTGGAAGGCGAGGCTGCCTGATTTGTGAGGCATTGTTGTTTACTGCCCCGAGCCTGTTCTGCAGTTTCAAAACTGCACGACTCGGCGGAAATAATTGCTGTGATCAGATCCGATGTCGGATCGACGCGAAACTGGCACCGTTGCGAAGCCCTTTCAGCGATCTACGAACACAGACTTGAAGTCCTGAGATTAAATGGCACCCAAGAGGGGGGTGAATTGGGTGATAAAAAATTTCTACCGAGATAGACTCAAATATGTGATAACGTGGGGACACAGAAGAAAACAAGAGCAAGACAAATTATGCTTTTGATAAACCACAGTATTTAAATGAAAAAGATCAAACAATCTAGATCTAAAGGATACAAAATATCTAGATTCACAAGTATGCACAGAAGAGGGATAGGAGATAAAGAGCACACCACAAAGAGACAGCGATTTTAAGGTGGTTCGGATGCCACAACGGCAACCTACGTCCACCCCTCACCGATAGTGAGGAACCACACACTATCTTGTAAGGAGTTACAAGATCAAACACACACAACACACACACACTAGGAAGGAGAGTTCCCGCGAGGTGTAAGAACACCTTAATACACACACAGCTACAATGGAGAACCTACAACCACACACACACGGATCTAGGAAGATCCACACACACTGAGATGTTTAACGATTACAAGAACCACACATGAAGCTTAAGAGAACAAAATGAATTTAGAACACAAGAGAAGACTCTTGATTTGCTCCCCCTTAATGGATGATTGGATGCTTTGGATGCAGCTTGAATCCTTGGGCTGATCTTCACTTGACTAGATGAAGAAGGATGAAGAACTCTTCTCGGAGCATTGTTCACGTCTACAGTGCTGGATCCCTTCTCTTCCTCTTGGTAGCCCCCTTGATCCACCTTGAGCATTAGGGCTTTTCTCACCCTCTTGTATAAGTTATATAGGCTTTGAATGGTCCATGGACTCCCCCAGACCAGATCCACAATTTCTGGAGGTTTTGAGTGCTAAGGGATTAAACAATTCCAAGTGGAGAGGCTTCTTTCGAAGTATCAAAAAGTCAACAATATTGGGCAGCTCGGGGCGGGCGGTCGACCTGCAGGGTCTGGCGGTCGACCGCCACTGAGAGACCTGCAGGAGGCCGGTCCCTGGGAGATCCGGTCGACCGGGATTGAGGGGCGGTCGACCGCCACGGAGACAACCTGTAGAAGTTTCCATTCTGTTATTCCAAGTCGACCGGGGTGATGTTGGAGGTCGACCGGACTGTCAAAAACCTGAAAAATAAAGAGTTTAGCCCAGAAAAATGTGTCCATATGATCGAGGCATGATTTGAACGATTGGTTAAAAGGTTATTACAAGTTCATTCAATGTACTTAGAAAACCATTTGGAATGCTAAAACCTTAAGTAACAGCATGAAGAGTTCCGACCTTGAAGGCTTATGAAGAACACTTAGGTTATTAGATCCAAGCATGTGAGCAACCCTATGTCCTTGGTTTTGTTATCATCAAAACACCGAGATATATATACAACAATCTCCCCCTTTTTGATGATGACAAAACTCTAGGGCATTCAAACCAAAGTTCATGTTAAGAAAAAGAACAACCATTTGTATGCCAGCAAGAATATGAAATGAGACACAAATGCCAACCGTCTGAGTTCAAAACACCAGTACTTTTAATTCATCATAGTTTCATTACAAGGTACATTAGTGAGAGAGTGAATGCACGACTCTAAAACCAAGGTCTAAGCAAAAGACTAACACTACTGACAGCCCTCACATGTGACATGCAAGCAAGCAACACAACCACACAACAACATACATAAGTAGATAATAAACCTGCCCTACTACTTCTCCCCCTTTGTCAACAGCAAAAAGGGATAGGATAGACGAAGGAGGGACTCAAGCAACACTGGACTAAAAGAGAACATGCTAGAGGTGAAAACAAAACAAATCCTCATGGAGCATCTTCAGGAGGTGGCTAATCTGCTGGAGGTGTAGGTGGAAGGCCAAGGTGCCGACGAATGTCGCCAAGATGGTGGGCATGACTGTGAAGAAGATCAAGAATATGACCAATGGATTCATCACGAGCCGCATCCTGGCGCCGCATGCCAAGAAGGGAGAGGTGCATGAAGCTAAAGGATTGGCCAGACTCAGCTAAATCCTCTCGGAAGGAAGTCATGTGGGTGGTGAGAGTGGCCATCTGAGTAGAGAGAGTCTCGAAGGCAGTAGAGAAGGTGTCCATGCGCCCTGATATGGTGTCAAACGTAGTGCCCAGTGTCCCCAAGGGTAGAGAGACGATCCCCAAGGGTATCCACATGAGTCTCCAAGTCGGTAAGCCGCCCGTCAAGAGCCTCGTAGTCCACCGAAGGGTGCTGTCCGGCCCCCTGAGTGGAAGATTCCCCATGGTGAAACTGGGGTGGAGGAGGCAGCTCAAAATCCGGATGAGAAGGAGATGGTGGGGGAGGCTGCTCCTCAGCTAGAACTGGAGGGGGGATATCCCCCTCGCCTAACTGTTGTGCTGGTTCTTCTTCTTCCTCACTGATTTCATCTTCCCCATAAACTGGAATGTCCCGCACAAGCTTGCCGTCGGGACCAAAGTAGTAGCCAAAATCTATGAAAATTTTATGCTTGTTGTATATATCATCCTGCCTAACATATATGAACTGCTCATTGGCCACATCTATCCCGGCATAAATGAAGATATCTGTCAACTGCGAAGCATATGGAAGAGAGCGCCAGAGGTAGGTACGACAGGTGCTGATCAGATCTGTCATGAGCTGACCCATATTGATTTGAATGCCATTCATGACATGATAGAATAGGAATCTCTGAACTTCTGTAACCTCATCCCGACCGCCCACTTTGGGATAAATTAATGAAGTAAACATGTGGTGCAGGACCTGTTGTATTGGAGGAAAATGATTGGCATTCAGCTTGATCAAATTGCTCACACCGTGCACATACTCACAGTTGGTCATAGCAGTAAATGTTGTGGGAACTTCACCAAAACCATATGCCCTATCTGCACCCATGGCGGATACTCCTAGGGCCTGCTGAAATAACTCCGGAGTGATATGAAGCTCCACACCTTCAACCGTGGTGTATAACTGGTCATTCCTCACAACTAAAAACCCGTAGAACTGCTGCACCAACCGAGGATAATATCTATTGTACCGGGTAACAAAATCCATCCAACCGTCTTGAACCTCAAAAAGAGCGCACAAATTCGGGAAGAGCTCATTCACCTCATTGAAGTCGACCAAGCGAGGGTCGATAATAGGACGTGGAGGTAAAGGTGCTTGAGGTAGAGGAGGAGCTTGCTAAGGTGGAGGAGCCGGGGCCTCTGTCCGTTGACGGCTAGCTTGCCCTTGGGCAGAACGCCGAGAGCTCCGTCTGAGCGGCATCCCGACCTAGAAAAACCCACCGGGAAACTCTTGGAACAATCGATCTCAACCCCGGAAACGTGGATGGAGCATAGGAGCACTGCTAGGGCTTGGATCGACCTTTCCACAGTGTGGAAGCTGAGAGGGATCTCCACAGACGCACGAGTGACCGTATGGAGGATGTCCCGGGAAGATGACGGGACGACCGAATCGGGTGCGGGTGGAGGGAGAGAGAGTTGTGGGGGCTTGGTTGGTGGAGAGATGGAGTGTTAGGGTTAGGGCAAGGTGGTAAAGAGTGAAAAGGAGTGAAGGAGAGAGGGAGAGAGAGCCCTTTAAAGGGGGGTCGGTTGACCCTTAAGTCGGGCCGGTTCGCCGCCGGCAGTCGACCGCCAGGACCAAAAACCCCATTTTGAAAAAAATCTTTTTCTTTCTTTTTTTTGTGTTTCTCCCTTTTTTTTTATTTTCCTTTTTTTGTTTCTCCCTTTTTTTATTTATGGGGGATAAGCAACGGACTACTTGAACCAACAAGACAGTGGAAGTATGTAGAGGCGAAGATGTGGAGACGAGAAGAAGTTTTGATTTCCCCTAGGTAGAACTGTTAGTTCCAGCAACACTGAGTCCACAGATGTATTCAATCAAGGAATATTTGTCCGTAGAATTATTTTTCAAGGAGGGCTAAATATAAGTATGTACATGCAGGCATTCAACGGTGAATGAAGACACACAATGCATTCAACGGTAAATTGAATATGCATGTTTTTCTACCCGTGATGCACATGAATTTCTACAAATGCAACCCTATACCTTAGATGCACATCTATGTATGTATGCTCTCACCCTTGCACATCCCAAATTCTCTTCTTATCTTATAGAATTGATCCTAGTTTAGGGGTTTGGTGAAGATGTCAGCTAGCTGATTGTGTGTGTCAATGAAGTTCAATTCAAAGACCCATTTCCCTACATGATCTCTCAGAAAGTGATGACGAATATCTATATGTTTGGTCCTTGAGTGCTAAATAGGATTTTTTGACAAATTAATTGCACTGGTATTATCACACAGTATTGGAACAGTTTTCATTTCAATATCTAAGTCAAGCAGTTGATTTTTGATCCAAAGTACTTGGGCTCTACAACTTCCGACGGCTACATATTCAGCCTCGGCCGTTGAGAGAGCTACTGAATGTTGTTTCTTGGAGGCCCATGAGACTAAACAACCACCAAGAAACTGACAGTATCCACTTGTACTTTTACGATCTACAATGCACCCAGCATAATCCGCATCGGTATAGGTAATTAAATCAAAGGAACCACCGATAGGAAACCACAAGCCAAAGTCTATTGAGCCAATGAGATATCTAAAGATGCGTTTCACAGCTGATAAATGAGATTCCTTGGGGCATGACTGAAAACGGGCACAAAGACATACACTGAATTGAATGTCAGGGCAACATGCTGTAAGGTACAGTAGTGATCCGATCATACCTTGAAACAGTGTAGGATCTACTGTTTTACCATTTTCATCTCTATCCAGCTTTGTGGTGGTGGCCATGGGAGTTGATATGGGTTTTGCTTCCGCCATCCCGTATTTCTTCAACAATTCCATAGTATATTTGGCTTGATTGATAAAAATTCCTTCTGAAGTTTGTTTCACCTGCAATCCAAGAAAAAAGTTCAGCTCCCCCATTAAGCTCATCTCGAATTCTCCTTGCATAGTCTTTGCAAATTCCTCGCATAAAGCATTATTAGTAGCTCCAAAAATAATGTCATCCACATACACTTGAACTACTAAAATGTTCTTACCTGATTTCCTTGTGAAAAGTGTTTGATCAACCTTACCTCTCTTGAACCCATTTTCAGCCAGAAAAGAGGTAAGCCGTTCATACCATGCCCTTGGTGCTTGTTTTAGTCCGTACAAGGCCTTTTAGAGCTTGTACACATGTCGTGGATGTTTGGAATCTTCAAAACCTGGCGGCTGCTCTACAAAGACATCCTCCTTGATATAACCGTTAAGAAATGCAGATTTAACATCCATTTGAAATAGTTTGAAATTCAAGGAGCAAGCGTAGGACAGTAAGATCCAGACTGCTTCAAGTCTAGCAACCGGTGCAAAGGACTCATCAAAATCAATGCCCATCTTCTGGCTGTACCCCTTGGCCACAAGCCGGGCCTTATTCCTCACAATTAAACCCGCATCATTTAGCTTGTTTCTGAAAACCCAACGAGTTCCAATAGTATGATGATTTTTAGGACGCGGCACGAGAGTCCATACCTTGTTTCTTTCAAACTGATGCAGCTCTTCATGCATAGCCTGAATCCAGGATTCATTTTGGAGAGCTTCATGAATGTCTTTGGGCTCTTCTTGTGAAAGAAGGGCCATCAAGTCCTCCTCTTCAACCTGCCTTAGAGAGGACCTAATTTTTACCCCATCCTCCAAATTACCTATGATGTTCACAGCTGGATGATCCTTTAGAAGAGTGGAGGAACTGGGCAAGTCAGTATGCTGCACTTGTGGTTCTTGCAGTGTCTCAATTGTAGGATCCTCATCTTCCTCATTTTTGCTCGAGGTTGCCTTCAATGGTTCATCCTTAGCTTTGACATATGATGAGTTCTTGGGATCTTCATCTGCATCCAGAGTGGAAGAAATTTGATTTGTGAGTTTTGAATCGGATTCATTAAAAATAACATGAGGGCTTTCTTCAACGACCAAAGTCCTTTTATTGAATAATCAGTAAGCTCTTGAATTGAGTGCATAACCTAGAAAAATACCTTTATCACTCTTTTCATCAAACTTACTCAGGTTGGACTTACCATTGTTCAAGACATAGCAAGGGCATCCAAAGGGTTTAAGATAGGAGATGTTTGGCTTCTTACCCTTGTAGAGCTCATATGGAGTTTTCTTTAGAATGGGCCTTACCATTGCCCTGTTTATGATGTAGCATGCTGTACTCACGGCTTCAGCCCAAAAATACTTAGGTAGGGAGTTTTCACTGAGCATGGTCCGGGCTATGTCTATCAACGTTCTATTTTTCCTCTCTACTACTCCATTTTGCTGGGACGTCCTTGGTGATGAAAAATTATGTGTGTACCCCTGTTCTTCACAGAACATGCTGAATTCATGATTTTCAAATTCACCACCATGATCACTCTGGATTGTGGTGATGAGGTAACCCTTTTCATTCTGGATTTTTCTGTAAAACACTTGAAACTCCGTCAGGGCATCACTTTTATTAGCTAAAAATAGCACCCATGTGAATCTGGAAAAATCATCAACAATCACAAAGCCATATATTTTCCTCCTAGGCTAGATGTTCTAGTAGGATCAAAAAGATCAAGATGCAACAGTTCCAAAGGCCTAGCGGATGAAACACTATTTTTGTTTTTGAAGGAAATTCGTGTTTGCTTGCCTTTTGTGCAAGCTTCACAGATTCTATCACTTTCAAATTTTAATTTAGGCAGTCCAATCACCAGGTCATGTCCAGACAACTTAGAGATAACTCCAAAACTAGCATGACCTAACCTTCGGTGCCATGACCAAGCATTTTCATGATTGTTCGCAACCAAGCAGAGATCATCACACGAAACGTTATCAATATCAACAGTATAAACATTGTTATTCCTTTTTCCAAGAAATTTAATCTCATTTGAGTTTTTGTTTAAGACAATGCAGTGGGTTTCATCAAAAATAACTTTAAAACCCTTATCGCACAATTGGCTTATGCTAAGCAGATTATGATTCAGGCCTTTCACCAAGAGCACATCTTCAATAAGAATTTCAGAATTCTTACCAATATTACCAATCCCAACGATTTTACCTTTGTCTTGACCTCCAAAGACAACTGAATCTCCATCCTTATCTTGCAGTGTGGATAACACTTTCTTGTCCCCTATCATATGCCTTGAACACTCGCTATCCAAGTACCATTTGCTCCCCCTGGCTTCAAGACATATCTGCAAGAAGAAAAATTTTCATGCAATTATTTTTGGTACCCAAGCTAATTTGGGTCCATAGGAGTTAGTCTAGTTCTTGGTATATCTTTTCTTGGTCCAAGAGACATGATTTCTAGGTGGGCTTTGTCTAAACCAGCAGTTCACAATAGCATGACCAAATCTACCACAATGATAGCAATTAACAGGTGCAAACTTTCCTTGAAACTGTCGTGGTTTGGGTTGATCATGTTTTGGTTCAGGCTTTGAATATGAAGCATGATTTTCACCTTTTTCAAGAGCAAATGATGTGGTGATCATATGCTTAAAAGATTTTTGATTTTGTGGAGTGTATCCAAGACCTTCTTTTTAAAAATTGACTTTCACTCCCAACAAATTATCTAGGTTTTGCTTGCCCTTAACAAATTTAGACAATGTGAACTAAAGATCATCCACTTCTTTTTCCAAGCTCACAGTTTTTTTTTAAGTTCTGAGTTTGTGGATTTCAGAATTTTTTCTTCAATTTTCATTTTTTCACATGCTTTCTCCATTTCAACTACTTTGCAAGATAGTTCTTCTTTGGCTTTATCACAGTCTGAAATAGTTTGTAATAGACTTTCTCTTTCTTCAGTGGCCTCAAACCATTCCTATTCCAGTTTTTCAAATTTGACAAAGATATCTTCATGTGACAAGTCATCAAGTTTCTTTTTGAGAGTTTTGTTTTCAGATCTGATCTTCTTACATTTTGTATACAATTTTTCATATTCAGATTCCCATTGTTCATTGGAAATGAAATCAGGGTTAGAGTTTACCTCCGTGGATTCATCTTCATGTGCCATGAGGCACAAGCTTTCCACAAGTTCTTGGATCTCTTCATCAGATGGTTCATCTTCTTCATCGCTCCATGTGGCGACCATGGCTTTGGATTTCTTGAAATTATCCTTCTTGAATTTCTTTTTCAGATCCGGACATTCACCTCTCATGTGCCCGGGCTTCTTGCATTCGTAGCATATGATGCTACTTGGCTTGCTCGACTCGACTTTGGTCTGCGTGGGCTTTCTTTGCCCTTTTCTAAAATTTCTCTGAAAGTTTCTCTTCTTCCTTAGAAATCTCCTCACTTGGTGAGTTATCATCGCCAATTCTTCCTCTTCATTGCTTCTGTCACTTGATTCACCTTCTTGTAATTCGTCATCGGAGTGATGAGCTCTCAGTCCAATGACCTTTTTCTTCTTGATGTCTTCATCAACTGTTCTCCTTATATTTATCTCATAGGTCATGAGTGACCCTATGAGTTCATCCAGGGTGAGAGTGGACAAGTTCTTTGAATCTTCAATCACCGTGGCCTTTGTGTGCCATGCCGACGGTAGGGACCTTAGCACTTTCCTTATGAGGTCAGAATTTGAGTATTCTTTCCCAAGACTCTTGAGACCATTTGTGATCTCTGTTAGCCTTGCAAACATGTCGGAGATGGTTTCTTCAGGTTTCATCTTAAATAACTCATAGTCAGTGACTAGGATGTTTGCCTTGGTTTCCTTGACTTCTAAAGTTCCCTCATATATGAGTCGTAGCTTGTCCCACATTTCTTTGGCCGAGCTGCACATGGAGACACGAGAGAATTCATTAGGGTGTATAGCACATTGCATGATATTCATGGCATTATAGTTAGCGGTGCATTTCTTAATTTTTTTAGGTGTCCATTTATCTTCATCATCCCCTAGTTTATGAGGACCCTTGTCCACAACTTTCCAAACTTCGTACTCTTGAGCCCTAAGAAAGACGTGCATTCTATTTTTCCAGTACGAGTAGTTTGAACCTTCAAAGTAGGGAGGATGGTTGATGGAGTAGCCCTCGGGCATCATACCCTTATTTGCCATTTAACCAGATCTTACTCTAGATCGTTAGATCTGAAAAGGAAGAGCCTTGGCACTGATACCAATTGAAGTTCCGAGATTAAATGGCACCCAAGAGGGGGGTGAATTGGGTGATAAAAAATTTCTACCGAGATAGACTCAAATATGCGATAACGTGGGGACACAGAAGAAAACAAGAGCAAGACAAATTATGCTTTTGATAAACCACATGATTTAAATGAAGAAGATCAAACAATCTAGATCTAAAGGATACAAAATATCTAGATTCACAAGTATGCACAGAAGAGGGATAGGAGATAAGGAGCACACCACAAAGAGACAGCGATTTTAAGGTGGTTCGGATGCCACAACGGCAACCTACGTTTACCCCTCACCGACAGTGAGGAACCACACACTGTCTTGTAAGGAGTTACAAGATCAAACACACACAACACACACACATTGGGAAGGAGAGTTCCCGCAAGGTGTAAGAACACCTTAATACACACACAGCTACAACGGCGAACACACAACCACACACACACGGATCTAGGAAGATCCACACACACTGAAATGTTTAACGATTACAAGAACCACACATTAAGCTTAAGAGAACAAAATGAATTTAGAACACAAGAGAAGACTCTTGATTTGCTCCCCCTTAATGGATGATTGGATGCTTTGGATGCAGCTTGAATCCTTGGGCTGTTCTTCACTTGACTGGATGAAGAAGGATGAAGAACTCTTCTCGGAGCATTGTTCACGTCTACAGTGCTAGATCCCTTCTCTTCCTCTTGGTAGCCCCCTTGATCCACCTTGAGCATTAGGGTTTTTCTCACCCTCTTGTATAAGTTATATAGGCTTTGAATGGTCCATGGACTCCCCCAGACCAAATCCACAATTTCTGGAGGCTTTGAGTGCTAAGGGATTAAAAAATTCCAAGTGGAGAGGCTTCTTTCGAAGTATCAAAAAGTCAACAATATTGGGCAGCTCGGGGCTGGCGGTCGACCTGCAGGGTCTGGCGGTCGACCGCCACTGAGAGACCTGTAGGAGGCCGGTCCCTGGGAGATCCGGTCGACCGGGATTGAGGGGCGGTCGACCGCCACTGAGACAGCCTGTAGAAGTTTCCATTCTGTTATTCCAGGTCGACCGGGGTGATGCTGGAGGTCGACCGGACTGTCAAAAACCTGAAAAATGAAAAGTTTAGCCCAGAAAAATGTGTCCATATGATCGAGGCATGATTTGAACGATTGGTTAAAAGGTTATTACAAGTTCATTCAATGTACTTAGAAAACTATTTGGAATGCTAAAACCTTAAGTAACAGCATGAAGAGTTCCGACCTTGAAGGCTTATGAAGAACACTTAGGTTATTAGATCCAAGCATGTGAGCAACCCTATGTCCTTGGTTTTGTTATCATCAAAACACCGAGATATATATACAAAAAGACTGTTATAAGAATTTTTATGGGACTTGATTTTTCGAGGGGGATTTATGAACAGACATGATACTTGTCCCAGAACAGACTGGGTAGATTGGGATCTGCTTGATAAAGCGGTTTGACCGAGGGGAAAACGGTGGATCTATGACTTGAAATTTTTATGGAAGAGAGATGGTGATGTGTAGGTGACGAACAAATTTTTGGTAATTTTTGGAGGTGGTTTGAAGGGTGAAAAGGATTTTATGGCAGGGGAGGTCAGATCTGGACTGCAGGCGGCAGAACAGAATTTTGTTTTAATAGAGGTTTTTAAGAGGGGTAAACAAACTCCTAAAATCGTGAAAAAAATTGTGGAGGGGGTGTTTGGTGGACAGAAGTCCCAGTCCAAATTTCAGGTTGCTCTGAAATTGGGAAGGGGGTGAAAGACACGAAATGGTTGGTTGTTGTAAGGTGGATCTGCACAGGGACAGATTGTGTAGATCTGGAAGATTTAAATGGAACGGGTAGCAAACGAGGGTGGATTGACTTGAGAATTTTTTTGGTAAGGGGAAACCACATGAGGTACTCACCCTCAAAATTTCAGATTGATCAGATTTGGGGATGGGGCGGAGTAAATAGAACTCCAAGCTGCTGTCCAGAGGTGGACAGATCGGAGACGGTATGGCAGTGGTGGCGCGACGGCGGCTCGACGGCGGCGGCGGAGGTGCTGAGCTTCTCACCCGGTGGAGGACTGATATGGAGGTATCACACCTCAAGAAGGAGGGCTTTCTCAGCTGCAAAAGATGTGGGAGAGGAGTGAGGAAGGGGCGCACTTACTTCTCCAAGAGGAATTTTTCTGATTTCTTATGCAATAATTCTAAGGAAATAACAAAATACAAGTGTTTTATATGAAATGGAAATGACCTAAACTACCCTCAGATCTAGGGTTTGGGATGGGCAATTAGGGAATAGAATAATCTTCCCCCATGTGGTCAAAAGACAAAACAAATAAAAAAAGAAAAAGGGGGGGCGCCCTCTTTAAAGAAGTAAAAAAGGATTTTTCTTCTACTTGGTCCAAGTCCACCATGGACCATGGACCAGCCCCCATGGGCCTTAGAAACTAGGTGGCCTAATGAGAGAGAGGGTGAGGGTCCCACCGGGCCTACATGGCCTTTTGCAAAGAAACCCACTAATTCCAAAGGACTAACACATTGGCTTATAATTGCCTTACAATTCTCCCAAGGATATAAATGCAAATACAAATATTGATGCCTTGCTTAAGTGTCCCCATCAATTCTCCCCGTGTAGAAACCCTAATAAATTATAGGAATAAAAAAAAGAAAAGTTCTTAAATAGATTAAAAACAAATAACGTGGTCAAGGCCTAACCCACACACATATAAACAACCTATGTACATATGTGCTTTACACAGAAGGGAACCCAAATGGGCGAGAACCAAGCCAAAAAGGGAACAGTGCCCTTGATTAAGGCGCCATTTCAAGAAATGCCCCTTTGAATGGGCGATATTTTCCTGAGGATAAAATATAGAAAACCCAATTGTAGTGTTTCGTTCTAACTGGGATAGTGGCTGCCGTTCGGGAAGGTTTAGCTCAAGTGAGATTCGTACGTGGGAAATTTTTATCCCGTTAGGATTCTAAACCTGTTAGGTTCTTTTTTCCTATAAATATATCCCTCCGAAACCTTGCAGAGGTTATTGCCTTTGGGTCAAAAATTGGTAACGCGAAAGTTTATCGTTTAAAACACGCGTATAATAATCTTAAAACAGAACTCGCACAAAATGATCAAAAGAGAACGTAGGACTATGGCAAGCACGGGTCGAATCCCCAAGGAAGAAGATATTTTTACAGTTAAAAACCTTGTAACCTTTTTGAAAAACACTTGTGATTTTTGCTTTGCTTAAAGAAAATAGTGAAATAAAGAACAAACCAAACACTTAAGTGAAATATGATGCATGGGGAAGAGGAAAAGTAGGTGGGCACCCCCTTTCTTGGACTTTGGGCACCCCCTTTCCCAAGGCTCATCATGTCTCTCCTTTATTTCAAACTTTGAATTCAATTTTCCCTCCAACCGAAATATGTGTTTCTTTTCCTCAATTTCAAACTTTTAAAATTTCTTTTCCCTCCAATCAAAATATGTGCTTTTGACTTGGTCAAAGTAGTGGTGACAGTTTTGCCCCTGGCTTCTTTTATAATTGCCTTCGGTGTCCTACACACACATAATTACACTTTAGTCCATAAAAATTACCACAATGTGCACATAAATCTCAAATGCTCATGATTATTCAATGGAGAATTAATGCTCATGGCCCTCAACTTTAATTTATTATTAAATAAGATAATCGAATTAATCAATTTGCGTGAAAGCTTCAATTTAAATGCGGAGTTGAGGTTAACTATGAAATATGCATAATTACCTAATTATATGCACATAAAATGGTGTACATGCAATGAATTGTCATAACAAATGGACACTTATCACACCCCCCAACTTACTCATTGCTAGTCCCTTAACAATGCCAATAAACTAAAATTTAGGACTAACATGAGTTTGTAAAATTCATGCTCTCATATCCAATTCTCCTTTCATAGAATCAACCAAAGATTAGGAATCTGGAATCATTAATGCACACTAGCCTTATGCAGGAACTTAATAGTACATGATTAAGAATTCAAATCAAAGCTCAATAGCACTTGTGCATGTGTAACTACCAAATCCACAGCTTAGACAATTGTATCCCCCATTCGCTATTCCAAGCAAATGTCTTTCAACCCTGCACCTCTTAGATCAGAGCATTAAGTATATTAGCTTTTGTCTGCCTTATTGCTTTGTCCCTTTGGGATCTTTTATACCACACATGATGTTGCACTACCCTTCACTATTTAACGTGAACCTCGACTCTTGCCTTAGGAGAAGCAGGCCCAGTTTCACATATCCAGGTTCCCTTTTTCGTTTTACGCGAACCTCAACACGTCTTAGGTGAAGTGGGCCCGGTTACTAAGACTAGGGGCATTTTTCATGGTATTTTTTCTTCTTCTTTTTTTTTCATAGTGCCATTGTACTTATTTGATAGATAATTTGGCAGAAAGTTTTGTATAAAGATCTCTTTTCTTAAGAAGTGCAGAATATCAGACAATATACCTAAAATAGCAGATGGCTTGTCTTGCTTGTTTCATTAGTGTGTAATGTAAATATTTTTTTTTTAAGTGCACATGAACTTTAAAGGAATTCTTATATCAATTTTCCATGGCTAGATTGACTAAATTTTCCATCATCCTTCTCCCTAGCCTTTTCTATTCCAGAATTACTTTTAATTTAAGCATAAATCATGAAACTCAAAATGGGGTTTACATCTTTCTACTTTCATGCAACGATGACATGCAAGACAGCACTCCTATAAGGTTGTACTATATGCATCATGAAAATTTCTCTCTCCCCCCAACTTGAATGACATTGTCTTCAATGGCATGTAGAATATATGAACAGGACAATGCATACATGAATGTTTGGGAAGGAAAGGTACAATATGGGATGCGCAGACGTGGCTATTTTGGCAGGCAGTTTTGTGAATGACTTCTTCCAGCTCCTACAAACATAAATGAAAATGACTCACTGAATTTTTGAAGAGAAATGGTTGGGTTGCCTCCCAACAAGCGCTAAGTTTAACGTCTTCAGCCAGACGACATTCTTGTATTTATCATGGGTCACTCAGTGGGATTGATTCCTTTGATGGAAGTTGTGTGTTTTCCAAGTAGAGTTTGAGACGCTGACCATTGACAGTGAAAATTTGACCATTTTTAGGATCTAGAATTTTAACAGCATCATGATCAAAGGCTTTGAGCACAACAAATGGTCCATCCCATCTAGACTTTAATTTTTCGGGGAATAAGCGCAACCTTGAATTAAAGAGCCAAACTTTTTGATCAGGTTGAAATGATTTTCTCACAATGTGTTTATCATGGAAAGCTTTGGTCTTGGCTTTGTAAATCTTGACATTTTCATAGGCTTCATTCCTCAACTCCTCCAACTCATTTAGTTGTAGGGCCCTATGAGATCCGGCTTGGGCCAAGTCAAAATTGAACTGTTTAATAGCCCAATAGGCCCTATGCTCAAGCTCAACGGGTAAGTGACAAGCTTTTCCAAAGATTAACCTATATGGAGACATTCCAATGGGGATTTTGTATGCTGTCCGATAGGCCCAAAGAGCGTCATCCAATCTTTCGGACCAATCCTTCCTATCGGGCCTAACATATTTCTGCAGGATATTTTTGATCTCCCTATTGGATGTCTCCACTTGGCCACTTTTCTGTGGGTGATAGGGGGTGGCAATCTTATGAGTGATCACATATTTCCCGAGAAGAGCTCGGAATTGGGCATGAGTGAAATGAGAACCTCCATCACTAATGATCGCCCTCGGACACCCGAACCTTGAAAATATATTCTTTCGGACAAACTTCATGACAACTTTATGATCATTAGTCTGGGTGGCAATGGTTTCAATCCATTTAGACACATAGTCGACTGCCACAAGAATGTACTCATGTCCGAATGATGGCGAAAAGGGCCCCATAAAATCAATTCCCTAAACATCAAAGATTTTGACCACTAGAATGAGGTTGAGTGGCATCATATTACGTTTGCTCATGTTTCCAATGGCTTGACACCTAAGACAAGTCTTGCTAAATTCATAGGCGTCTTTGAAGAGAGTGGGCCAAACGAATCCACTTTGCAATACTTTGGCGGCTGTTTTCTTTCCCGCGAAGTGTCCCCTACAATCTAGAGTGTGACAAAAATTCAGGACGCTTTGTTGTTCTTCCTCGGGGACACATCTCCTAATTATTTGATCTAGACCTACGTGGAACAATTCAGGATCTTACCAGAAATAGTGTTTGATTTTGGCAAAGAAATGTTCTTTTTCATGTTTAGACCACCCATTAGGAATTTATCCAACAGCTAAGTAGTTGACAATGTCTGCGAACCATGGGAGTTGACTATGGGTGATGGACAAGAGATGTTCATCTGGAAATGAATATTGCAAAGGAGCATTATCAGTTGTGAGAATCCGAGAAAGATGATCGGTAACTTTATTCTGAGAACCTTTTTTATCTCGGATCTCAAGATCAAATTCTTGGAGTAGGAGGATCCACCTAATGAGTCCAGGTTTGGCATCCTTTTTAGAGAATAAATATTTGGGAGCTGAGTGATCAGAGTACACAATGACTTTTGCCCCTAAGAGATATGATCGAAACTTTTCAAGGGCAAAGACAACAGCTAACAGCTCCTTTTCCGTGGTGGTGTAGTTAAGCTGAGCATCGGCGAGGGTGCGACTCGCATAATATATCATCGCCGGACACTTATCAATTCTTTGGCCTAGAACTGCCCCGATAGCATAGTCGGAGGCATCACACATGATTTCAAAAGGCAAAGACCAATCAGGAGATTGGAGAATGGGTGCCTTGGTCAAAGCCTCTTTAAGAGTATTGAAAGCCTCAAGGCAGGCAACATCTAAATGGAATGGAGTGTCTTTGGCCAAGAGAAGAGTTAACGGGCGGACAATCTTAGAAAAGTTACTTATGAACCGGCGGTAAAAACTGGCATGGCCGAGGAATGAACGAATTTACCTCACAGAGGTCGGAGGAGGGAGATTAGAAATAAGGTCGATCTTGGCTTTATCCACCTCTATACCCTGTTCGGACATAATATGGCCCAAAACTATGCCCTCTTGAACCATGAAGTGACTCTTTTCCCAACTAAGAACAAGGTTCGTTTCAATACATCTCGCAAGCACTTTCTTCAAATTTTCCAAGCAGTTTTCAAATGACTCCCCAAACACAGAAAAATCATCCATAAAGATCTCCAAGAATTCTCCTACCATATCAGAGAAAATGGCCATCATGCACTTTTGAAAAGTGGCCGGTGCGTTGCAAAGACCGAATGGCATTCTCCGAAAGGCAAATGTTCCATATGGGCAAGTGAATGTGGTCTTCTCTTGGTCTTCCAGATAAATGGCCATTTGATTGTACCTAGAATATCCATAAAGAAAATAAAAATATCTTTGGCCCGCCAATTTCTCTAGAATTTGGTCAATAAAGGGGAGTGGAAAATGGTCCTTTTTGGTCATGGCATTGAGTTTCCTATAATCGATACACACTCTCCATCCCGTGGTGGGCCTAGTGGGCACATCTTCTCCTTGTTCATTTTGGACCACAGTGAGTCTCGATTTCTTAGGAACCACTTGAGTGGGACTCACCCATTGGCTATCCGATATGGGATAAATAATTCCCGCATCGAGCCATTTGACAACCTCCTTCTTCACCACCTCCTTCATGTTCGGGTTCAACCTCCTTTGCATTTCCCGACTAGGTTTGGCGTTGTCCTCTATGTAAATGTGATGCATGTAAATAGACGGACTTATCCCCTTAAGATCGGCCACTGTCCAACCTATGGCACCCTTGTGAGTCTTAAGGACTTCTAGGAGAAGTGTTTCTTGGGTAGGGGTAAGATTGGAAGCTAATATAACAGGAAGGGTTTGATCGGGATGCATATTTGAGGGAGTCCGGAAGGGGCTTAAGCTCAAGTTTAGGAGGACTTTCAAGTGATGGAAGGGCTAGTTCATCTTGCAAAGCTGGAAGTGGTTCAACCTTATGCCAAATGCTACTATGATGAGGGGAATCTTGAAGAGCATTGACCTCCCTTATTTGACCCATGCCCAGATCATTCTCAATAAGTTCATCGTAGATGTCTATGAAGTGGCATTCTTCATCTAGGTCCAAATATTGGGAGACTTTGAACACATTGAGAGAAACTTTTTGTCCTCCGAATGAGATGTCCATCGTCCCCGTAGCACAATTGATGGTAGCTTTTGCAGTAGCAAGGAATGGGCGGCCTAGGATGATTGGGGTGTGACTTAGCTCCGAGGAGGAGGCCATGTCAAGAATGAGGAAATCAACGGGGAAGTAGCAATCATGGACTTTCACAATCACATCCTCTATCAAACCTCGAGGGGTCTTGACTGAGCGATCGGCCAGTTGGAGAATGACGGGGGTTGGCTTGAGTTCCCCTATATCAAATTGCTCATAAACAGAGGTGGGTAAAAGGTTGACACTAGCTCCTAAGTCGAGGAGGGCACGGTCAAGGTTACACCACCTATATCACATGAGATGAGGGGAGCACCGGGATCCTTCAACTTTCTAGGGAGATTATTCATCAAGACTGCACTAACATCCTCGGAGAGCCAAATTTTCTTAGGGGTCGACTTGGGCCCTCTTCTTGGAGTGCAAAGCTCTTTGAGAAATTTGGCGTAGGCCGGAACATGTTTTATGACATCTAGGAGTGGAATATTGATGTGAACTTGTGAAAAGAGCTCCATGAATTCCTCATTTTGGGCCGGCCTAGTCTTAGTGGGCATGGGTTCTAGGGCATTAGGAAAGGGGACCTTGGGTTGATAGAAATTTGGATCTTAATGGGCCTTTCCTTTCCTTTTAGGATCTCCCCCCAACTTATCTTGAGTGCAATCCTCCTTGCTTGCATCCTCATTATCTTGATTCTTTTCTATGGAATCTTGCAACTCCTTACCATCTCTGTATGAGTCATCTAACACCTTCCCACTCCTCAAAGTTGAAATAGTCTTGACATTTTCAAATTGTGGGCCTTTAGGTTGGGCTTGTGGGATGGGTTGAGGTAGGAGACCCGGTTGTGGAGGAAAACTCGGGGGTTGGTTTCTTGGGTTGGCCACGGGTTGACTTGGAAGTTGACCCACTTCTCTTCTCATTGTAGCTTCCGCCAATTGTCCTATTTGACTTTTCAACTTGGAAATGGATTGTTGTTGATTCAAGATAATTTGTTGGAGTTGATTGAATTTATCTTCAAAGTTGGATTGAGGCGGAGGTTGGTAAGTGGGTTGGCCTTGATTAGATTGAAAGTGTGAATAGCCCATAGGAAGGAATTGAGCTTGTGGACCTCTACCAAATAGATTGAAGGTGTTGGGTTGGATTTGAAATTGACTTTGCATGGGTTGCTTTTGGGCTTGATGAATAGAGGGGTTGATTGCTTGAGGTAGAGCTTGTTGGGATTTTCAAGAAAAGTTCGGGTGATTCCTCCAGCCCGGATTGTATGTGTTTGAAAATGGGTCATTATTGGGCTTAGAGAATCCTTGGGCTGCAAAGACTTGCCCTTGGATGGTAGGGGGTAATTGAGCCATAGTTGGACACTCCGTGATGTGATAGGATGGGCCTGCACATAGAGTGCATGCCTCATGTGGAGTGACAGATTGACCCGAGTAGGAATGGGATGATGGTTTGCAAGAAGGGTCTTTCAAAGTCAAGAGTTGGTCTAACTTTTGAGTCAGACTCTCTACTTTATCCAACTTTTGAGTGATGAGACTTATGTCCAATCTTGGTTCAAAATCACCCCGGGCCTTGACCTCATATAATCCGGCCCGCTTGGAGGGCCCAATGGATCTCTCATAGGATGATAAAGAAGCATGATTGATAGAATTCTCACTAAGCATTTCGAACAAATCATACGCCGCATCCTCACTTTTGCTCATGAATACCCCTCTGCATGATACATCTACCATTTGTCTAAATTGATCGGATAGACCCTCATAAAAAGCTTGGACTATTTATCATTTGGACAACCCATGGTGAGGACACTTCCTAAGCAATTTCTTGAGTCTTTCCCATGACTCATGCATTTGTTCCCCTAGAGTTTGGGTAAAATCCGTGATTACCCTTCTCATGGTATTGGTGCAGCCTATAGGGTAGAACTTCTTCAAAAATTCTTGTTGCATCTCGGCCCAAGTTCTCATTGGCTTCCCTATAGTGCCTAACCAATATTTAGCCTTATCCTTAAGAGAGAATGGAAAGAGGGTCAATCTAAGGGCATCATCCGAGAAATTTTAGATTTTTACCGTGGAACAAATTTCTAAAAATTCATCAATGTGCTTGTAGGGGTCCTCATTGGTATTTCCATAAAATGAGGGGAACATTTGAATTGTGCTTGACTTGATCTCATAATGGATGGCTTGATTTTGAGGAATGTAAATGCAAGATGGCGGTTGATATTGGTTGGGAATGAAATAATCCTTCATTTGCTTTGGAGGATTGGGATTTCCGGCCATGAGATTTTGGTGGTGAGGTCCTTGATTTTCGGCCATAAGATCTTCTTGGAGATCATCTCTTGGATACAAGACTCTCTCTATTTCCTGAATGGGTCCTAGTAGGTTTGGATGTTGTGATCTTCTTCCTTGCATAAACTAGGACGAAGAGAAATGAGAGAGTTTTTTTTTTATGATGATTTATATATATATATATATATATATATATATATATATATATATATATATATATATATATATATATATATTTGGTTTTGACACAAACTAGGACGAAGAGAGAGAAGATGAGGATTTTTTTTATTTTTATTTTTTTTCTATTTTTTTATGTAAACACAAACAAGTTGTCACACAAATTACCTAATGACCTAGATGTGACTTAGACCTACAAATTGGGTTTCACAAAATGGCTAAAGTGAAACTTGAGTTCACCCTCAATATTTCTACCGGCCAGGTAAGGGGTGGGGTAGTGGGAGGCTCCCCCTACTTTCTTAGGGACCTAATTACAAACCACTAGCCCGCTTAAGGCGTTTACCATCCGACCGTCTTGCCTTAGGCACTAGTTTTCACAAGAGGGTAAACCCAAATAACACAAGAACCACAGTGTGAACCTAGAGCCAACGTCTATTGAATTTTATTTAGGGTCTAGGTGATGCAAAGATGAAGGAAATTATGATTTGTGGGCTAAGGAAGGGTGATGAAATCTCCACCTTATCTTGCTTATGGGTGTTGCCCTTAGAATATTTTAGAATGATATGCAACAAACTAAGTTCAAACAAGGGGTTCTATACAAGTATGCATGAGCATGTGATTTAGAAAAGAACTCACCTTGCCCCTCGCAATCTCCAAAATGCAATGACCAAAGTTAAACAACAAGGAAAAAAAAACTTCTATCCTAAATGATGCATGACTTAGAGCATGAAAGTGTGATTTCTACTCTTGGAATGAGGATTTTTTATTGGATTCAAGTGAAGAGTTTTTTTTTTTATTTAGTGCACCTATCTAACCACAATATGCAAAAACATTAAGGAAATAACATAAAACGAGAGGAGTTAGGACACTTACTTGAAGCGTAATCCCTCGTTCTCTTTTTTTTTTGAAATAAATGACAAAATCAAAAGATGAAAGAAAGAAATGCAAACTTACCTCTGATTCTTTTTGATTTTTTTTATCCTGTAAAAAAAAAAGAAAAGAGAGCTTTATTAGTATACTATATACACAAGGGAAATAAAGTTCTTAAATCAAAAATCATCATTCTTCCCCGGCAACGGCGCCAAAAATTGGTAACACGAAAGTTCGTCATTTAAAACACGCGTATAACAATCTTAAAACCGAACTCGCACAAAATGATCAAAAGAGAACGTAGGACTATGGCAAGCACGGGTCGAATCCCCAGGGAAGAAGATATTTTTACAATTATAAACCTTGTAACCTTTTAGAAAAACACTTGTGATTTTTGCTTTGCTTAAAGAAAATAGTGAAATAAAGAATAAACCAAACATTTAATTAAAAACACCTATGATTATGCGCCTATGCTATAGAAATTAATTGCATGAAGTGAAAAGAAGAGATAGAAGAAGGGGGTAGAGAAGGAAGAAGATCAAGAACTCGATCAGAAGAACAACTCTCTTCATTAACTTAAAAGAAAGAGTACATGAAGTGCAAGACAAGCTTACAACAAAGAGGTGACAAGATTACAATGAAGTAACATAACACAAAAGTAATAACAAGGCCTGAGATGTGAAGATAGTAGTAGCAATGGTGATGACGCCGTCGTCTCCTCCTCGCCGAGCCTTGGAGAGGATCGCTCCGCCTTGAAAGAGATCACCGTGGAAAGAGATGGATGAAGAAGCCGTCGTTGTCCACGTCACGAGTCTTGGAACGTCGCCCGTCTTGATGTGCACACCGCCATGAAAGGAGAGTTGTGGAGGATAAACTTTGGAGAGAAATATAGAGAGGAATGTGGAAGGGTTTATGTGGAGATGAAGAAGGAAGAAGATGAGAGAGTGAAACAGTGGGAAAATAAATATAACTCGTAAAATAAGAAGAATTGGAGGAAGTGATAGAAGAAGAAAATCTAGATCTACAAGAGAGGAAGAACTTTAATGAAGAACACATAGATAAATAAAGAGGGGAAGGGCTTCAAAACTGAGGAATAACAAAAGCTAGAATCTCGGATGAACAGTGAAATCACAGGACAGTAAGTTAAAAAATGAGCAATAACTTTCAAACCAGAAAGAATTAGAAGATGACGTAGAAGAAGAAGTTGAAGATATTTAAAAAAAAGAACTTTTATGAAGAAAGCAAGATGATAAAATGACTAGAAAGGTGAGAAACAAGGGAAAGAATAGAGAAAAACACTGGTTCGCAGATGAACAGGACATCACAGTGAAAAATACGAAATAGATTGAAAACCAGAAGGAATTAGAAGATGATGTAGAAGAAGAAGTTGTAGAGGACGTAAAAATAAAGAACTTTCATGAATACACCAAGAGTAGAAGAGGGACGGAGGGGGGGGAACTCGGTGAACTAAAAGATGTGAGAGGGAGAGAAAGAGTGAAAATTGCCAAAAGAAGAACCTCCTTTCTCCTCCTTGTCATGGGCTATTTATAGGGAAAGTTGGGTAGATGAAAGGTGGAGATTGTATCAAAAGGAGATGGATGGCTGAGATTTAAGTGGAATATGACGTATGGGGAAGAGGAAAAGTAGGCGGGCACCCCCTTTCTTGGACTTTGGGCACCCCCTTTCCCAAGGCTCATCATGTCTCTCCTTTATTTCAAACTTTGAATTCAATTTTCCCTCCAACCGAAATATGTGTTTCTTTTCCTCAATTTCAAACTTTTAAAATTTCTTTTCCCTCCAATCAAAATATGTGCTTTTGACTTCGTCAAAATAGTGGTGACAGTTTTGCCCCCGGCTTCTTCTGTAATTGCCTTCGGTGTCCTACACACACATAATTATACTTTAGTCCATAAAAATTACCACAATGTGCACATAAATCTCAAATGCTCATGATTATTCAATGGAGAATTAATGCTCATGGCCCTCAACTTTAATTTATTATTAAATAAGATAATCGAATTAATCAATTTGCATGAAAGCTCCAATTTAAATGCGGAGTTGAGGTTAACTATGAAATCTGCATAATTGCCTAATTATATGCACATAAAATGGTGTACATGCAATGAATTGTCATAACAAATGGACACTTATCAGTTTTCTACAGCGTCGTCAACCTCTGCCGCCGTGAAGAACTACTTCTTCCTCCGGCGACTATACGTGAAGAGGGGCATCCTCCACTTCTTCTTAATCCTCTGCTTCCCGGATGAATACTGTTGCAAGAAGAAGACAAGCTGCTTCTTCTTTCTCTTCCTCTGCATCTGTCGTTGCTGAGTATATGTTGCTCTTGTTTTCTTCTTCGATTCTTCACGTTCTGTCATCCATCGATCAGAATCAACCCACAAGGTAGGTGTTCTCAAGTTCTAAGCCAAATCCTGTAAACACTAAGCCCTATGCATGCATATAGATCATTAGATATCAGTAGAATGACTTGCAGTTTCTGTATCGGGTTCATTTTTCGTTTCTGCATATGACAGTAAAATAGCGACCCATCCTTGGGTGCTATTAAGATTCAACGACTTCATGAACGGTCGTTATTCTCTTTGATATTTAATAATTACCCATGTTTAAAATTTAATAAGCATGTAATATGATGTCTAAATTAATGCATGACCATAGTTTTGGAATCCTACTATTTTTCTCTTCCTGCTCATATATTCATTTTTGTAAAATTCTATTTATTTAGAAAGTGACACTATTCATGTTAAATTTCATAAGAAGGAAAAGAACGACTGAACCCCAGACTTCATTTAATATAGCGCCCCTGTCTAGGGCGCTATATCCTGAAATGAAGACTTCTCAAGAGGGCGCCATATCCTCTGTGAAGAAAACTCCAGGAACTATCATATATATATGAATGTGTAATATAGATACAACGACTCAACAAGAAGACTCTGTTTAATGAAACAAAGGCACTATCTAAGGCGCCATTTACCTGATTCCAATTTTCCTCTCGAGTTTTTCTGTGACCCATACCGAGGGTCTTTATGGCACTATATCTTAGTCTGTAGATGTAGTCCCATGTTTTCATGATGTTTCACGCTTACCCCACTAATTCTCAGTGATGAATGAGCCCTCCGCGGGATATTCCTTCCTTCGGACTGACAAATTTGTCATAGAGACCTCCGTAAGTCTTCTCGCAGCCTTGGATTCCCTCAAGGCCGATTGAGCTGGTTGTACCCTAAAAACCCATAACACCGTGTTCCGTCACGTCACTCTGAAGAAACGTGATACATTAGCCCTCTTAGAGCACTGTTCTGGCCTCTATGAGAAGTGTTCTGTCTGTCAATAATTAACGACATTGACCTGGGCGCCAGAAGGAATTGGAGACCTTCTCAGTGCCGTTGTTCACCTAAATAGCGACCAAGATCTGGGCGCTATTCCTTCTAGCTTGTTCTGTTCACATAAATAAGGCGACCATTCGTATGGGCGCTAGTTTCTGAAATCACGACATCTTGATGAGAGCCATTTACCCAGTTTCATGACATGTCTTGATTTTCGTAATGATTAACGAGGAGTGATACTGGTTCAAAGCTCTGTCCTTGAATTCTTTCATTGACGAAGTCTACCTTATCATCCTACAATGGTTATTCCTTGGAACTCTATATTGGCTATAACTATAGTGGATGTCTAATTATATACATGACCCAATGTCTGTGCATATAGGGCCCGATCTGGTTCTGGGAGGAGCACCCGAAAGT
The DNA here is from genome assembly GCA_022559845.1 of Amorphophallus konjac. NCBI lineage: Eukaryota > Viridiplantae > Streptophyta > Magnoliopsida > Alismatales > Araceae > Amorphophallus > Amorphophallus konjac. Next base: position 226,629,028 of record CM040121.1, on the reverse strand, counting down.
ACTTGTGCCCATGGGAGCTATTATTGATCACGGTGTGGCATTGCACCGAAGTGCATGACTTGCTAGATTGACATTCCACGACTCGTACTTGACTTGACATGACATGACTTACGTGACCTGGAACGGGTATTTACTTGCTTGATAACTTGATAGCCAATTCACATGACATGACTTGATATGTTTACATGTTTGACCCTCTTGAAATATAAATCTTAAAATCTTGCTAGTTCATTCTATTATCTCTTACAATACTCTCTCTCTCTTGCCGTTTCATGCATACATGCTTAGCTATACTTGCATTCATGTAACATGTAATTACTTTCAGCAAGCTAGTACTTGAGATATAATTCCTACTGAGCGTTCGCTCACCTAGTGTTTTTCCCATATTTTTCAGGTAATTCCGATGATGAGGATCACTCGGAAGGGAACGGTCAAGAGTGAAGAGCTTAGAGCTATCCAGTCTTAGAAGCGTCCAACTATCAGTGTCTTTTATTGAGTCTATCACTATACTTGGAGAGGGGGATTTCTGTAGCCCAATTAAGAGCAGCCAAACTAGGCCCATCAGGACCGAACGAGGCTCAGCTTATCCAAGTGACAGCCCTCTAGGGCCCACTTCGGCAGAAAAGCCCAATAAAGATCACTGGGATCCCATCCTTCCTCGGCGACCCTTAGGCTCGGAAGGCCCGAATGACAGAACAGAGGAAGACCCACGCCCGAGCCATCCCTCATCGGGATAAAGGGCGAGCACTCCGTGCCCACTCCGATCTGACTGCATCCGAGCTATGCCTATCACCCGGACAGGGCTGGCACTTCCCATGCTCTAATCGACTGACAAATATTTATCCATGCAGCCGTTGACAGTCCTTTATGAGCAGGAGTTCAGCGGGATAAGGGAGCCACGATCCTCCAAAGTCATGAAGAGCCCACGATGAGGACGTAACGATCCCATAATGAGGACGTAACTCCCGCCTGAAACTCCTCAACTTATGGGACTCATCAAGGGAACTCGCTATATAAACCAGGGACTCGCTCCGACGGCAGGTAAGGCATATAGAGGCCTAACACTCCCTGAGCAGGAACCACTTCACCATCTTGGTGTTGGGGAATCTCGCGCATCTCTTTCTACCTCCCTCAATACCTTCCACCATTGCTCTACTGACTTAAGCATCGGAGAGTTTCCCCAGGGAACCATCCCTGGGCCCCCTGATTCGTTTCCCTTTCTCTACAGTTCACTACCCGGTGATCATCCTCCCAGCTCAGGATCAGCACGAGATCACGCCCCTTCATCTGGCGCCGTCTGTGGGAAACGACCAAAGAGCCAGTATGGTGAGAAGAAGTACAGGGAGGAGGTCCGACGGCGACAGGGGAAAGGCCACGACGGTGACGGGGGAAGGCCCCTCACAAGCCTCCCAAAACCCCCCCTCCAGTGCCAGCACTCCCGCCGATGGACCGCCCCCTCCGCCTGCGGCCGGGATACCGCCCCCTCCTCCCACGACGGTAGGGTTGCCGCTCAACGGTGGCGCCGACGCCTTCCAAGCCCTCAACGTGAAACTGGACGTCCTCATGCAACTCATGAGGACCCAGGCGGCCAGAAATGGAAGGTCACGCGCCCCTCCGGAGAGCCCTCCCCGTGAGAACGTCTCCCGGCACACCACCGGAGGCCGCTTCACCCTCCGAGGACAGCAGCTCATCCGCAACAAAGTAGGAGGACCCTCGCAAGCCCCCCCTCCGGAGCAAGAGGCTTCCTCCACGCCGAAGTGGGGCAGGCATGGGGCACGCCGTCCCCTCCCAGAGATCAAAATCCCCAGGGAGCACCAAGACAGCCTGCCTTCACGCCGCCTCAGCCCTACGGCGCAATGGCAGCCAGAGCTATCCCTCCGACTGTGAGAATTTGAGAGGCGTTTCGTAGAGCAGGAGCGCACCCTGCGAGCCCTGCAGAAGACCTCTCCACCAGAGGACGAGGAGAGATCCCCATTCTCCGACCATATCCTGAAGGCAGAGGTATCTCCTCAAACCTCTATCCCGACCTTCAAGCCCTACGACGGCCAGGGCGACCCGGCTGACCACTTTGACAGCTTCGACGCTCTGATGACCCTTCACGGAGCATCCGACGCCATCAAGTGCCGAGCCTTTGCCACCACCCTGGTCCAAGGCGCCCAAGCATGGTTCCGGTCCCTCGCCCCCGGATCCATCCGAGACTTCAAACAGTTCGGGCGAGTATTCAAGGAGAGTTTCGCCGGTAGCGGCCCCCCTTGGTCGGTAGCGGGGCTTTTGGCCCTCAAACAGGCGCAAGGGGAAAAACTTCGGGCCTACATCCTCCGATTCAAATCGAAAGCCCTGAGGATCCCCCGCCTGGACGTCGCCTCGGCCATAACCGCTCTGACCGGGGGCACCCGCGATGAGAACCTCTGCCGTGAGCTTGTCCTCCACCCTCCCTCGACCCTTGTTGCGCTAGTGACTCTGGCATTGCGCCACGCCGAGTTCGAGGAAGTACTCAGTGCCTGCCGAGACGCAATCGGCTCGGGTCGGGAGGGGGACAAGAAACGGGCACCCGAGCCAAGCTCGGGCCAAGGAAAAAGGCGGAATCGAGACGGGGAACGTAAGGAACCGTCGTGAAAGTACGAGCGGTACATTCCTTTAACCGCTCCAGAATACGAGATTTATGAAGACATCAAAGGATCGGGCCTCCTCCGCCAACCCGAGCCAATGAAGTCAAAGAACCGCAGTCGCAGCAAGCATTGCCTCTTCCATAGCGACCACGGGCATCATACCGACGACTGCCACCAGCTCCAGGATGAGATCGAGCGTCTCATCCGTCAGGGGCACCTCTCCCGATTCATGGCCGGACACCTGTGGACGCACTTTTTATTAATAAATCGTTGTTTATTTGTTTATTGGGTTTATTAAGTGCGTGGACGTGCCAGTCACGAAGTGACGATTTATTGTGCGCTCGATCTGACTAATCAGACGATTGTGTGGTTCGTGTCGGGACTGAGACCCGCCGTGCCATAAAGGTCATGGCGTTATTTACATCCCCTCGAAGAGGGGAACACCCTTGATTAATCGCCGGGAATCAGGGCCTCATGGCCAGGAAACTATATCGAGAGAAACAAGTCGATAGCGGTCTCGAATTAGTCGGAAAGCCCTATGTCTAGGGAAGCAAGCATTCGAAAGATGTCGATCGTGTGTTGACCATTTGATATTCAGACGAGTGTCCGGCTTGAGAAACGCGTAATCGTCATGGGAAAACCGGAGCATATGTATGTCGCGATGCGATAAATTTATTGTTCTGAGGAACGGGAGATATTCGGTTAAATCTCAGTTAGAGGGGTCGGAACCCAATAAGTATGTCGGCCCGGTGCAAGATCAAGCTATGACCATATTGCGGTGGGCCCCCCTGCGGTCGAAGTCAGGCTCGCGTGGCCATCGTTAATATTTCTGATGCCGAAGGGCAGCGGGAAAGTGTCCCGGGACTAGATTCCAAAATAAAGACGTATACAGAGATAGATGGCTATAGGCCTAGATGTGGGTCAGGCAATGACCATGGTTGGGGCGAACCCGAGGTCCAGACGTGACTCACGAAGGTCTTATTGATATTCCCACACGTAGGGTTCGGGGAAGACGAGAGCCGTCTCGTTCCGTTCAGATTTTGTTGGTCATTCATGGACCATTTTATGTTCGGACAAAGATCCGTATTGAAGACGTAAACGGAAATAAACCCGTGTAAATGTCTGACGTGAGTACGGCAAGTTTAATGCAAGCACGGGATTAGATCCCGGGATATATGTCGGTCACTAACGGACCATACACTGTTCAGACGAGAGTCCACATTTGAAGCATCGAAGACAACGACAAAGCTGTACGGATGTCTGCCGTAGATACGTCAAGTTTAATGTGGAAGCGGGATTGGATCCCGATAGAGGTGGGTCAAGCTGATGAACTATCGGCCCGAGATGGTTTCGGACTATGGCCATAACGGGGTTCCCGAGGTCCACGTCCGATGCCATGGGGTGCCATTGCTTTTCTCTTCACACACAGTCCGGGGAAACGAAGGTTCCAAGGTATGCGTGCATGTCAGTCACGGTCGGACCATTCATTGTTCGGATGCGAGTCCACGTTTGAAGCATCGAAAATGATGATAAAACCGTGCAAATGTCTGCCGTAGACACGACAAGTTTAATGTGGGGTTGCGGGATTAGATCCCGGGAGAAGCGGGTCGAGTTAGCGAACTATTGGCCCGAGATGTGTTCGGATCATGACCATGTCGGTCGTTCCGAGGTCCACATCCGATACCACAAGGCATCATTGGTTTTCTCTTTACACCCAGTCCGGGGGAGTGAATTGTTAAGTGTAGAGCCCGAACTCACCAACGTGCGCCCTCACACGCGGATCGACCTGCGCGGTCAGGTCGCGGGGCAGGGGTCAAGGGGACAGCACCCCATGCGGGGGTTTCCGGGGGCAGCGCCCCCGGAACAAAATTTAATTGAAACACGGACAATAGAGTTCCTTTCATTCTTTTATTAGCGTCGACCTTTTATTATTATTTTCTTTGGGCCCTTCTATTTTGGCTATTTATTCATTTTTGCATTAAGGAGGCGCGCCGGATAAGTGTGTCAGGTGCACAGGGATAGCACTATTTTAGTGCAAGAACCGCGCCGGGTTAGCAATCTACAAAGGGGAGAGGGGCGCGTCGTGTTCGGGCAACGAGATGGAGATGGGTGCGCCATTTTAAGATGTAAATGGAGATGGAGGGGGGGTGCGCCGTTTTAAGATGTAAATGGAGATGGAGGGGGGGGCACCATTTTTAGGTGTTCACAGAAGGAGATGGAGGGGGCGCGCCGTTTTTAGATTGCAAATGGAGATGGAGGGGGGGCGCCGTTTTAAGATGTAAATGGAGATGGAGGGGGGGGCGCCGTTTTTAGGTGTTCACAGAAGGAGATGGAGGGGGTGCACCATTTTTAGATTGCAAATGGAGATGGAGGGGGGCGCGCCGTTTTAAGATGTATAGAGGAATGGGATTCTGAAAGTGATGTTAGACCGGCGTGGTGGAATAGTCACCGCGCCGTATTAAACTCTCCCGAGGGTTTGTTTCAAAGCGATTGACTGTGTGTTTCTTTTCTTTCACCTACAGGTTGGGTTAATGATCCGTTTGTTCATTCATTTGGTGGATTAAGTTGGTGAAGAGGGGGTTTAATTGCTCTAGTTGTTTATTAAGAGGAATTAGCATGAATGCTTAAGTGTTCGTTCGAGGGGTTTGATTCACAGAGCTTGCTGCGTATCGTTCTTGTTCTCGGAGGTGGTTTGTTCGTTTGTTCTTGAGTGTTCTTAATCTCCAGGCGAAAATTGGGCAGCATCTCCCCTAGACCGGGGCTTGCCAGAGAGAAGCGAAGGCCACCAAACGGATTGCTCCGGGGTGACCCTCAAAAATTGGAGTGGCCTCACGGCGGTCCGAACCCATGTGTGGAGCGCTCGAGGGCTAGCCTTCAAGAGCGACCACGACTCACGGGCGATGAATCTTTGACGCGGGACAGATGTTTGCCACGAGGGCCATGAATGTTCATCCGGTGATGAACTCCTTCGAAGGCCGTGCTATGGAGAAGCAAGCTTTGAAGGGTCTTGGATGAGGAGGAGGAGGAGAGAAGGAGAAAGAACCGGGGATTAAAGCAAAGGATACTAAGATCGCAAAAGGCCCTTTTCTTTTTATTCATCCACATAACCGGGGAAGATTTTAAAATAGTAGGTATTCATCTCTTGATAAAGAAGAAATGCATCGCGAGGGGGGAAAGAATACATTGACGAGGGAGAGAGAGAGAGCACAGGCTCTTCCCCCTCCGACTCACCTCTCCTCTCTCACACTCACTCACTTCTTCTTCTTCACCTTACCGACGCGAGCGGGTGGAACCTCTCCTTCTCTCTTCTTCTTCTTTTCTTCACTGCGCATAGCCGAGGGCCCTCTCTTCTCCTTGATGGCCAGTCGGGGGGAAAGCCAGCCTCTCTCCTCTGTCTCCTGCAGAGTATATATATAGTGGGTTGCCTTTTCTTTGCTCGAACGGAAGAAAACTCCCGCCACTACATTCGTCTGCCAGACAAACAGGGTTGGCTTCTATGCTGGCATCCGGTGATTGGCGCCGTACCTTGTCGTTCATCCGAGGATGGCACAGTTGCGGGTTTACCAGGAGATCTTCATCCGAAGACACGCCTTCTCCGATGATGTTAATGCGCTGTCGAGTGGAGATGGAGGCACGGCTTCAGAACATTGAATGCTCCCTGCGCACCACATTTAAACAAAACAGAGCATCGTGCCAGAGATGGGATGGAATGGGGTTAAACCGGCACGGGGGAATAGTGATCGCGCCGGATTAAAGCTTTTCAAGGGGGTCACGCCGTGTGAGCATTACAAAGGGGGTGGCATTTCCTTCAAATGAGCGCGCCGGGTAGCTTGTGCAGATGGTGGCGCCGTTTTAAATCAAAGCAAAGGGGAGCTCGTCATTTTAAGCATCAAAGGGGGAAGGCCCCTTCGACAGGAGCGTGCCGGATAGCCAAAGAAAACAAGGGGCGCGCCGTTTTTGAGCAAAAAGAAGGGGGGGCGCGCCGTTTTAAGGCACGCCGTTTTAAGCACCCTTCGTGCCGTTTTAAGCACCAAACGGATTCTTTTCGAAGTCACGGCTATTTATATGAATGTCGGCATTCCCAGAACTTTCCGGTTGTGATGTATGGCCTCCGTAATATTCCGTTTGTAGCCTCTGGGACTCGGTCCCAGATTCTGCGTGACTTTCGGTGCATGCCGAGACTGTGCTGGAGTTCCCGACTATTCTCTGATTCAGCTCTCGGCATGGCCGGTCGGAGCGTTGTAGCCGTATCTTCCGCCCGGGGGGCTTCCTTAACGGGTAGCGGACCACCAAGCAAGTTCTCATCCTGATCGGGCGAGGCATGAGGTTTATTCGGCATTTCCGTCTTTGACTTGCTCTCGAGCATCGAGACGTGCATGCCGTATGATCAACACCGTCATTTTTTGACGTCCACAACACCAGGAAGACCGAGGCGCCCCGGAGGAAATCGACAATGCCCCCCGAGGGGTCCACATCAACGCCATCGCCAGAGGAGCTACGTTAGGAGGAGACAGTGGCCGAGGAAGGAAGCGTCATGCTGAGCAGGCGAGCCAAGCCATCGAGCCTCCCAGGGCCCCGCCAAGCGAACCCCAGGTCATAATCTTCTCCGACCAAGACCTGGAGGGGCTAAGCACCCCGCACTATCCCGACTGAAGAAAGATCTCCGTCCGCACCCGGGCCGACCTGGGAACTGTTCATTGACAGATCTTCCAATTCATCCGGGAGCGGTGCCGGCATCCTCCTGAAGTCCCCCGAAGGGGCAGAGCTACAGTATGCCCTGAAGTTCAACTTCCAAGCATCCAACAATGCTTCCGAGTATGAGGCCCTCATATCGGGAGCCCGCATGCCCGACGGTTAGGGGCTGAGCGAGTCAGGATTCACACCGACTCCCAACTAGTCGCTAGCCAGGTCAACGGCGATTATGAAGCTCGGGAGGCACCGATGATCAAATACCTCCAACTGGTCAAGACTGTGGCACAACAGTTCGAGGGTTTTGAGGTAGTCCGGATAGCTCGGGAGGAAAACTCCCGAGCGGACACCCTCTCTCGGCTGGCCTCCTCTCTTGACCCCGAGGGTACTCGATCGGTCCTTCTCGAAGAGCTAGAGCGCCCGACCATTGATTCGGAACTCCTAGCTGTTGACTTAGCCTCCCCAGGCGACTGGCGTGCCCCCTACCTATCGTGGCTCCAAGACTCCCAGGAACCTCTCGACCCTCGGGAAGCCCGAAGGTTGAAATACCAAGCTCGATGATTCGTCACTCTGGATGGCGCACTTTACCGGAGATCCTTCTCTGGCCCTCTTTTGAAGTGCCTCGGTACCGATGAAGCCAACCGAGTGATTGAAGAAGTTCACGAACGTCTGTGCGGGGCACATTTGGGGGGAAGGTCACTCGCTAGGATCTTGCTACGGCGAGGTTATTGGTGGCCCACCCTACAGCGTGACTGCTCGACCTACACACAACGTTGTGACCGTTGCCAGCAATTCGACCACTTGGTCCATCAGCCAGCAACGGAGCTCGTCACCCTAGCCGAGCCTTATCCTTTCGCTCGCTGAGGAATCGACATCCTCGGGCCGTTCCCCACGGCCCAGGCCCAGAAGAAGTTCATTATCGTCGCCATCGACTACTTTACTAAGTGGATCGAGGCCGAAGCCACTGCAAGGATCACCGAGACAGTCATCTGGAATTTCATCTGGAAGTCGATCATCTGTCGCTACGGCATCCCCCAGGTGATAGTGAGCGATAATGGTCGGTAATTTGATTCTCGGTACTTCCGAGACAGATGCGCTGACCTCAATATTCACAATCACTTCACTTCGATCGCCCACCCTCAAGCTAACGGGCTGGTCGAAAATGCCAACAAGGCTATCTTGAAAGGCATCAAGACTAGGCTCGGTAAAGCCAAGGGCAGCTGGCTCGAGGAATTGCCGAACGTACTCTGGTCGCACATAACGACTCCCAGAATGGCAACCGTTGAAAGCCCTTTTCAGCTGGTACACGGTACCGAGGCCGTGATCCCGTTGGAAATTGGCAATCCCTACCTCCGAGTCATCTGCTTCTCGTCCGAGGCAAACGACCAGAAACTGCTCGAAAATCTCGATTAGCAGATGAAATCCGGGAGATTGCCAGCATCAGAGCAATGGAGTACCAACGCCGTCTCACTCGATACTACAACGCCAAAGTCTGAGACAGACACTTCCAGCCGGGAGACTTCGTCCTCAGGAAAGCCAAAGCCTCTCGACCACTTGAGGCGGCGGGCAAGTTATCCCCTAATTGGGAAGGCCCCTACCGAGTGGTCGAGACGCTCGGAAAAGGAGCATACCGTTTGACTATGATGGAAGGAGAGCCCATCCCTCGGACCTGGAACGCAACTACATTACGCAAGTTCTACTTTTGAGTACTAAGTATTGTGCAAACGACATGAGATAAGATAAAAGGCTCCTTTCTTTTTATTCAAACAACCTGTTTGTACATCAGGAAGGCTGAAGCCAATAGAATACATGTCAAAAAAGCAAAAGATCCACCTAGCGCTGTCGTACGAGCCCATCGCTCGGTTGACTCGGATGACCTTCCTGCGTCCAGCCACTGACTCTGCCTAGTGCAGAAACTGGCTCGGATAAAGGATAGTTGACCCCGTTGGCTCGGGCAGCTCGAGACAAAGGTGACAGAGGGATTAAGAAAGAGAAGGCTACCTTCCAAGTTGAACTTGGAAGAGAAGGGGGAGAGGGAATGCATATGAAAGCATCTTCCCCGCCAAACTACCAACTCTTTGGAAGGAAGAGAGTGCAGGTACCCTCTGAAGAGTGAAAGAAAGGAGGAGCAGAGCATTAGAGGGAAAAAGAGGCTGCCAGAAAGAAAAAGAAACCAGCAGAGCTGGTTGTGGAGGCAGGGGAAGGCCCGAAAGCGATGGAGCTTAGTTGGCTTCCTCCTCAAATCCGTGAGGCAAGCAAGAAGGGACGGGCAGCAGGGATGTCTGATCCCCCCATCCGTCCTCCATCTCGCCCCCCTGCAAGCGCCGCCGGAACTGATAAAGTGATGCGAAACAAACCCCTCGGACCTAGAATTGCAAGCAACACAACAATTTTGGCAACATGACACAAGCGGACTCACTCGCGTTGGCACACTCGGGTCCGTAGGAGGACCGGCGATGGCGGTGAGGGTCCGAGGTTGGGCCTCAATGTTCCAAGGGTATGGCCAGCTAAGAATGGACCCCAATGGGCCAGGGATGCCCCAATTCTGTGGGCGGCCAGCACGCCAAGGGCGTGGGATGTAGGGGCTCTCTCACAACTCGCTCCGCGGTGGCACTCAAATTGATGATATTTTGAGATCGGGCGCTCACCTCACCGCCGACGGGCAACTTAGAAACAATACAAAACTAAGCAGAGTTGAACCAGCAAGGAGAGAGGGGGCCAGAAGCTCACCTGATCAGCGTGAAGACGCCGATCCCGGCCGGAGACGATGGCGAGCGGGGAGGCGTGGGTATGCACCCGCACGCCGCTCCGATGTAGCTTCGGATGGCGACCTGCTAGTACAGTCACTACACCTCACGCAGGAGGGGGATCTCGGGGTGGGGATTAACTTGATTTACAACCAAAACTTCCTCCACGCAGGGAGGGGCGTTAAGCCGGCCAGGCGGGGTGGGGTGGTGAACTAGCTAGTGCCGAATGATCTGCCTCAATCTGGAATACTCGGATAGGGGGTTGATGTAGATGCTTCCACGCACTCCTCCGAACTCGTAAGTCGACGAAACCAGCGTCAAAACGTCGCTGATAGAACCAAGAAAGCCTGTGAATTTTTTTGGGTGGTCCCGACGTCATCACCGGCTGGGGTGATCTCTGGAACAGGGACCCTGCGCTCTGGTTCTGGCCGTCCCAGGGAATTGCAGCTGCTTGCCATGGTGCCACGGCTGCTCCCGGGGTCTGATTGAGGCGGGACCAAGTCGAGGACGTCCGTGGATGAGTCTTCTTCGAGCAGAAACCAAGAAGAGAACCATAGGATGTCGGGGTGGTGAGGGGGAGTCCGTTGAGTGAGGCAGTGTTGGGGCAGGACCCAAATGGACTGTCTGCGCACCCGCGGGAGAAAAATTGGAACGGACACTTCCTGATGCCGAACGGGATGCCGCTTGTTGGAGGTGGTGGATGACTCGTGGTTGCAGCTCTCGGCCAAGTGGCGCCTCCAGAAGTTGAAGGATGTGGCCGTGGGCGCTTCTGCACTGCAGCTCAGGTCCAGGTTCTGGTCCTTGTTGCGCAGTTGGACGAGAACAGGCACCACGAACTGTAGCGAAGTCGGAATGAGACAATTCCACCTCGCTTGCGAAGAAGACTCGCATACCTTTCCGGAGATGTATGGTGCAACTCCAGATGACGTTGGATGACTCCGGAGCAGGCTCTGAAAGTCGGGCCCCAATCTGCTACCTGATCAGCGTGAAGACGCCGATCCCGGCCGGAGACGATGGCGAGCGGGGAGGCGTGGGTATGCACCCGCACGCCGCGCCGATGTAGCTTCGGATGGCGACCTGCTAGTACACTCACTACACCTCACGCAGGAGGGGGATCTCGGGGTGGGGATTAACTTGATTTACAACCAAAACTTCCTCCACGCAGGGAGGGGCGTTAAGCCGGCCAGGCGGGGTGGGGTGGTGAACTAGCTAGTGCCGAATGATCTGCCCCAATCTGGAATACTCGGACAGGGGGTTGATGTAGACGCTGCCACGCACTCCTCCGAACTCGGAAGTCGACAAAACCAGCGTCGAAACGTCGCTGACAGAACCAAGAAAGCCTGTGAATTTTTGTGGGTGGTCCCGACGTCGTCACCGGCTGGGGCGATCTCTGGAACAGGGACCCTGCGCTCTGGTTCTGGCCGTCCCAGGGAATTGCAGCTGCTTGCCGTGGTGCCACGGCTGCTCCCGGGGTCTGATTGAGGCGGGACCAAGTCGAGGACGTCCTTGGATGAGTCTTCTTCGAGCAGAAACTGAGAACAGAACCAGAGGATGTCAGGGTGGTGAGGGGGAGTCCGTTGAGTGAGGCAGTGTCGGGGCAGGACCCAAATGGAATGTCTGCGCATCCGCGGGAGAAAAATTGGAACGGACACTTCCTGATGCCGAACGGGACGCCGCTTGTTGGAGGTGGTGGATGACTCGTGGTTGCAGCTCTCGGCCAAGTGGCGCCTCCATAAGTTGAAGGATGTGGCCGTGGGAGATTCTACACTGTTGCTCAGATCCAAGTTCTGGTCCTTGTTGTGCAGTTGGACGAGAACAGGCACCACGAACTGTAGCGAAGTCGGAATGAGATGATTCCACCTCGCTTGCGAAGAAGACTCGCATACCTTTCCGGCGATATATGGTGCAACTCCAGATGATGTTGGATGACTCTGGATCAGGCTCTGCAAGTCGGGCCCCAATCTGCTACCTGATCAGCGTGAAGACGCCGATCCCGGCCGGAGACGATGGCGAGTGGGGAGGCGTGGGTATGCACCCGCACGCCGCTCCGCTGTAGCTTCGGATGGCGACCTGCTAGTACACTCACTACACCTCACGCAGGAGGGGGATCTCGGGGTGGGGATTAACTTGATTTACAACCAAAACTTCCTCCACGCAGGGAGGGGCGTTAAGCCGGCCAGGCAGGGTGGGGTGGTGAACTAGCTAGTGCCGAATGATCTGCCCCAATCTGGAATACTCGGACAGGGGGTTGATGTAGACGCTGCCACGCACTCCTCTGAACTCGGAAGTCGACGAAACCAGCGTCGAAACGTCGCTGACAGAACCAAGAAAGCCTGTGAATTTTTGTGGGTGGTCCCGACGTCGTCACCGGCTGGGGCGATCTCTGGAACAGGGACCCTGCGCTCTGGTTCTGGCCGTCCCCGGGAATTGCAGATGCTTGCCGTGGTGCCACGGCTGCTCCTGGGGTCTGATTGAGGCGGGACCAAGTCGAGGACGTTCGTGGATGAGTCTTCTTCGAGCAGAAACTGAGAACAGAATCAGAGGATGTCGGGGTGGTGAGGGGGAGTCCGTTGAGTGAGGCAGTGTCGGGGTAGGACCCAAATGGACTGTCTGCGCACCCGCGGGAGAAAAATTGGAACGGACACTTCTTGATGCCGAACGGGACGTCGCTTGTTGGAGGTGGTGGAAGACTCGTGGCTGCAGCTCTCGGCCAAGTGGCGCCTCCAGAAGTTGAAGGATGTGGCAGTGGGAGCTTCTGCACTGCAGCTCAGGTCCAGGTTCTGGTCCTTGTTGTGCAGTTGGACGAGAACAGGCACCACAAACTGTAGCGAAGTCGGAATGAGACGATTCCACCTCGCTTGCGAAGAAGACTCGCAGACCTTTCCGGAGATGTATGGTGCAACTCCAGATGACATTGGATGACTCCGGAGCAGGCTCTGCAAGTTGGGCCCCAATCTGCTACCTGCGGGTTGAACAGATGAAGGGACTGCAATGGGGAGGGGGCTAATGGCCGTGGGGCTTGGATGGTGGTGGGTAGAGATGGTGGAGAGGTTGGAGAAGGAGGTTGGGTCGCAGCTAGCAGGTGAAGGGGGAGGGGGGATGCGGCCAAGGGTGGAGGGTGAGAGAGAGAGAGGGGGGGTGCAAGTGGCTTGGAGGGAGAGGGAAATTTGAACTGAGTTTAATGTGGGGTTGGTTAATGTGGCCTTGGGAAGGGGAGGAGTTGCCTTGGGGAGGGGAAAGGTTACTTGGGAGAGGGGATTCTCTCTTGGGAAAATGAAGGGTTGGATGGGGAAGGGGAAAGGTTACTTGGGAGGAGGGATAGGTGCCTAGGAGAAGGGGCTTCCACCTAGGGGTTGGAGGGGGATTAAATGGGAGGTATGGGGAAGGGGGAGGGGTCTTAATTAGAGGTGAATAGGGAGGAGAGAGAGTGAATTTCGAAATTTAGAGAGAGAGGGGAGGAGAGAGAGAGGGGTTCGCCCCTTTTAGTGAGAGAGAGAAGAAGAGAGAGAGAGAGCTAGAGATAGAGAGAGAGAGAGATGCACAAATGCTTTGGCAAACTTTTATCAATACTTCATTAGCTCCAAATGGGGGGGATTGGAGTCCTATTTATAGGAAACCCACAATTTAACAAAAGACCTTGAGTTTTTGACTAATGACAATAAACCAAGAGGGAAGGGGGGCGCCCATGGGCCTAGCCCACTTAATTGGGCCCAACTGACTCATTAACCACTCTAATGACAATTAACCTAGGTAGATGACTCTTTAACCTAGGTACTTCACTCAATAAAAGGGAAATTACATAATCTATGACTCAAGAAAATATAAAAATTACAAGTCATGATTAAGAAAATGCCGCGAACATGATGACGCATAGCTGGCAAGCAACGGGACCCTCGAAAGAATGAGGAGTGGTAGAAGATGTCCTCATCATACCCCCGGGGTGCGGAGAACTCGACTCCGTCGAGTATGGGTCCACCGGGGTAGCGGTCCTCCAAAGTATCTCTGGGCGAACCACGACCTCCAGACTCAACCCTGTGTCTGCGACCAGGGGACGGTCCTTCATCCTCTCAAGGTGGCTCAGGCGCACCCTCTTGCTGGCGATGGAACCCTGCTTGCCTAGTATTGCCTCTGTGTGCATGCGTCGGGCTCTCAAAGTTATTTTGTGGGAGCTCTCCGGGGTGCCCCTCTCAAAAGAAGGTATAGGCTCAAAGCACTCACTAGGATCCACCGCGGTGCCCATATAGGGTGCCAGGTCAGCCACGTGAGAAGTGGGGAATATCCCATAACCCATTGGTAAATTAAATCTATAAGCTGTGTTGCCAAAGTCACTAGGAACAGGAAAAGGTCCAAGTCCTCGTGCCCTTTAATGGGAGGTGACCCTAAGGTAGAGCCACTCCGATGCCATCATCACCAAATCGCCTACTTGGAATTCCAAGTGGCGCTCGCGAGCTCTTATCCGCTCTTTGTGAACCTCACCGCTCATTGCGAATTGCTTGCGTGTGTGCGTATGCCATGCACTATGATGCGGGCTGGGTGTGAAAAGCTTGGTGTGTAAAGGTGGACCGGGGCAACCGTAAATTGACCTATCATGTTGTGATGCCATGTGGACCTTGATGAACTTAGGTGGGCCGGGGCAACCGTACATAGACCTTTCATGCATAGATGTGATGAAGACTTTCATGGACTCAGGGGGGCCGGGGCAACCATAGGTGGATCTATCGTGCATGGTTGTGATAATTACAGGGGGACCCGGCCATCCATGTATGCTTCTTTCATGCTTAAGAGGTATGACGAATGTGGGAGGACTAGCACATCCAAATGTGAGCCAGTCATGCATTGGGCCTATAGTGTGTGTGACATGTATGAGTTGACTTGACTTACTAGCCCTACCAGATGAAGCAAAATGTTGTGACACATGCATTCCTATCAAGATGGTCCCATCTTTTGGTGGGGGTTGATTTGGGGGTTTCCACTTATGGGGGTCGAAGGGGTCCCAGAAAGTGGACATCTTGGGATGGGTCAACTCCTCATTTCCTAGGTGGATGTCACCCTTGGTCATGGCTCTCATAGTGAGGGCTAAGTTTTGGAATGGGCGGTTTAGGTTCGACATGGTGGGTGAGGGTAGGAAAAGGAGGGTGGTGGGTAAGGCGACTAGGTCCCATGGGTTCATTGGCTTCCATTGGGAGGGATCAAAGGGGTCATGGAATGGGTTGCCAAGGAAGAGATATTCTATGTCCTCAAGGTCTTTAAATGATGGTGAGTCATCCTCCTCCAAAGTAATTGGTCCAAGATCTCTAGTGTGTTGACCGTCTAAGGCATTTGGGATCTCAAAGGGTGGGGAGTAGACCAGAGTGGGTTCTTCCTCCAAGGGGAGAAATAGGAGGATCTCAATGGTGCAATGCCCACTCGTGCAAATGGAGGTGATGGAGCCACTGGTGGGGTGGGCAAAGTTAATGGTGCTAGGCTCCGATGGTCCCATGGCAAGCAAGCCGGTCAAGTGGTCTTGCCAATATAGGCAATCCACTAGGTCTCCCAAGTCTCCCACGAAGTAGAAGGTTTGGAGAGTGACATGGGGAGGCCGGTTGGGAATAATTTGGGATTGATATCCCAATGGTACTGAGCTAGGGAGGGTGGGACTTTGCTTGAGCCATTGGAGTATGGACTCATCTATGGTGAGGGTGCCATGGGTGATGGTGCAAGGCTTTTGAGGATCCAGACCATGAGGGGTGGGGGAAGATTGAGACTCTTCTTCTTTATTGGTGGTAGCTTGGGCTTCCTCTATGGTGATAAGAGGATCTAGATGGGTATATATCTTCCTAAGCTCATTTCTCATCTCAACCCAAGAGTTGATGGGCTCTTGCCTTCCAACTTCCCTTAAGCCTACAATGTTTTGCCATACATTCCTAGCTTGACGCTAGAGCAAACTTTTGGCATAGTTGACTTGTATCGGCCCTGATAGAGTGAACCTCGCAAAATGTCGGTCTATGGAACTCTCCCATTCTAGATATATACTAGGGTCGGATCCATCAAACACAAAAGCCGCTAATGGGTCTAAGGATGGCGAATAGGCTAAGTAGGAAGTGGTCATGATGAACGGCTGATGAATGCAATGGTCCTAGGACAAGACTTAGTATAGACAAGTCTAGAACTTACTCTGATACCAATTTGATACGAAACAAACCCCTCGGACATAGAATTGCAAGCAACACAACAATTTTGGCAACGTGACACAAGCGGACTCACTCGCGTTGGCACACTCGGGTCCGTAGGAGGACCGGCGATGGCGGTGAGGGTCCGAGGTTGGGCCTCAATGTTCCAAGGGTATGGCCAGCTAAGAATGGACCCCAATGGGCCAGGGATGCCCCAATTCTGTGGGCGGCCAGCACGCCAAGGGTGTGGGATGTAGGGGCTCTCTCACAACTCGCTCCGCGGTGGCACTCAAATTGATGATATTTTGAGATCGGGCGCTCACCTCACCGCCGACGGGCAACTTAGAAACAATACAAAACTAAGCAGAGTTGAACCAGCAAGGAGAGAGGGGGCCAGAAGCTCACCTGATCAGCGTGAAGACGCCGATCCCGGCCGGAGACGATGGCGAGCGGGGAGGCGTGGGTATGCACCCGCACGCCGCGCCGATGTTGCTTCGGATGGCGACCTGCTAGTACACTCACTACACCTCACGTAGGAGGGGGATCTCGGGTGGGGATTAACTTGATTTACAACCAAAACTTCCTCCACGCAGGGAGGGGCGTTAAGCCGGCCAGGCGGGGTGGGGTGGTGAACTAGCTAGTGCCGAATGATCTGCCCCAATCTGGAATACTCAGACAAGGGGTTGATGTAGATGCTGCCAGGCACTCCTCCGAACTCGGAAGTCGATGAAACCAGCGTCGAAACGTCGCTGACAGAACCAAGAAAGCCTGTGAATTTTTGTGGGTGGTCCTGACATCATCACCGGCTGGGGCGATCTCTGGAACAGGGACCCTGCGCTCTGGTTCTGGCCGTCCCAGGGAATTGCTGCTGCTTGCCGTGGTGCCACGGCTGCTCCCGGGGTCTAATTGAGGCGGGACCAAGTCGAGGACGTCCGTGGATGAGACTTCTTCGAGCAGAAACTGAGAACAGAACCAGAGGATGTCGGGGTGGTGAGGGGGAGTCCGTTGAGTGAGGCAGTGTTGGGGCAGGACCCAAATGGACTGTCTGCGCACCCGCGGGAGAAAAATTGGAACGGACACTTCCTGATGCCGAACGGGATGCCGCTTGTTGGAGGTGGTGGATGACTCGTGGTTGCAGCTCTCGGCCAAGTGGCGCCTCCAGAAGTTGAAGGATGTGGCCGTGGGAGCTTTTGCACTGCAGCTCAGGTCCAGGTTCTGGTCCTTGTTGCGCAGTTGGACGAGAACAGGCACCACGAACTGTAGCGAAGTCGGAATGAGACGATTCCACCTCGCTTGCGAAGAAGACTCGCAGTCCTTTCCGGCGATGTATGGTGCAACTCCAGATGACGTTGGATGACTCTGGAGCAGGCTCTGTAAGTCGGGCCCCAATCTGCTACCTGATCAGCGTGAAGACGCCGATCCCGGCCGGAGACGATGGCGAGCAGCGAGGCGTGGGTATGCACCCGCACGCCGCGCTGATGTAGCTTCGGATGGTGACCTGCTAGTACACTCACTACACCTCACACAGGAGGGGGATCTCGGGGTGGGGATTAACTTGATTTACAACCAAAACTTCCTCCACGCAGGGAGGGGCGTTAAGCCGGCCAGGCGGGGTGGGGTGGTGAACTAGCTAGTGCCGAATGATCTGCCCCAATCTGGAATACTCGGACAGGGGGTTGATGTAGATGCTGCCACGCACTCCTCCGAACTCGGAAGTCGATGAAACCAGCGTCGAAACGTCGCTGACAGAACCAAGAAAGCCTGTGAATTTTTGTGGGTGGTCCCGACGTCGTCACCGGCTGGGGCGATCTCTGGAACAGGGACCCTGCACTCTGGTTCTGGCCGTCCCAGGGAATTGCAGCTGCTTGCCGTGGTGCCACGGCTGCTCCCGGGGTCTGATTGAGGCGGGACCAAGTCGAGGACGTCCGTGGATGAGTCTTCTTCGAGCAGATCCGAGAACAGAATCAGAGGATGTCGGGGTGGTGAGGGGGAGTCCGTTGAGTGAGGCAGTGTCGGGGCAGGACCCAAATGGACTGTCTGCGCACCCGCGGGAGAAAAATTGGAACGGAGACTTCCTGATGCCGAACGGGACGCCGCTTGTTGGAGGTGGTGGAAGACTCGTGGTTCCAGCTCTCGGCCAAGTGGCGCCTCCAGAAGTTGAAGGATGTGGCCGTGGGAGCTTTTGCACTGCAGCTCAGGTCCAGGTTCTGGTCCTTGTTGCGCAGTTGGACGAGAACAGGCACCACGAACTGTAGCGAAGTCGGAATGAGACGATTCCACCTCGCTTGCGAAGAAGACTCGCAGACCTTTCTGACGATGTATGGTGCAACTCCAGATGACGTTGGATGACTCCGGAGCAGGCTCTGCAAGTCGGGCCCCAATCTGCTACCTGATCAGCGTGAAGACGCCGATCCCGGCCGGAGACGATGGCGAGCGGGGAGGCGTGGGTATGCACCCGCACGCCGCGCCGATGTAGCTTCGGATGGCGACCTGCTAGTACACTCACTACACCTCACACAGGAGGGGGATCTCGGGGTGGGGATTAACTTGATTTACAACCAAAACTTCCTCCATGCAGGGAGGGGCGTTAAGCCGGCCAGGCGGGGTGGGGTGGTGAACTAGCTAGTGCCGAATGATCTGCCCCAATCTGGAATACTCGGACAGGGGGTTGATGTAGACGCTGCCACGCACTCCTCCGAACTCGGAAGTCGACGAAACCAGCGTCGAAACGTCGCTGACAGAACCAAGAAAGCCTGTGAATTTTTGTGGGTGGTCCCGACGTCGTCACCGGCTGGGGCGATCTCTGGAACAGGGACCCTGCGATCTGGTTCTGGCCGTCCCAGGGAATTGCAGCTGCTTGCCGTGGTGCCACGGCTGCTCCCGGGGTCTGATTGAGGCGGGACCAAGTCGAGGACGTCCGTGGATGAGTTTTCTTCAAGCAGATCCGAGAACAGAATCAGAGGATGTCGGGGTAGTGAGGGGGAGTCCGTTGAGTGAGGCAGTGTCGGGGCAGGACCCAAATGGACTGTCTGCGCACCCGCGGGAGAAAAATTGGAACGGACACTTCCTGATGCCGAACGGGACACCGCTTGTTGGAGGTGGTGGAAGACTCGTGGTTTCAGCTCTCGGCCAAGTGGCGCCTCCAGAAGTTGAAGGATGTGGCTGTGGGAGCTTCTGCACTGCAGCTCAGGTCCAGGTTCTGGTCCTTGTTGTGCAGTTGGACGAGAATAGGCACCACAAACTGTAGCGAAGTCGGAATGAGATGATTCCACCTCGCTTGTGAAGAAGACTTGCAGACCTTTCCGGCGATGTATGGTGCAACTCCAGATGACATTGGATGACTCCGGAGCAGGCTCTGCAAGTCGGGCCCCAATCTGCTACCTGCGGGTTGAACAGAGTAAAGGGGCTATTTGGTGGAGAAGGGTTGAAGGGACTGCAATGGGGAGGGGGCTAATGGCTGTGGGGCTTGGATGGTGGTGGGTAGAGATGGTGGAGAGGTTGGAGAAGGAGGTTGGGTCGCAGCTAGCAGGTGAAGGGGGAGGGGGGATGCGGCCAAGGGTGGAGGGTGAGAGAGAGAGAGGGGGGTGCAATCGGCTTGGAGGGAGAGGGAAATTTGAACTGAGTTTAATGTGGGGTTGGTTAATGTGGCCTTGGGAAGGGGAGGAGTTGCCTTGGGGAGGGGAAAGGTTACTTGGGAGAGGGGATTCTCTCTTGGGAAAATGAAGGGTTGGATGGGGAAGGGGAAAGGTTGCTTGGGAGGAGGGATAGGTGCCTAGGAGAAGGGGCTTCCACCTAGGGGTTGGAGGGGGATTAAATGGGAGGTATGGGGAAGGGGGAGGGGTCTTAATTAGAGGTGAATAGGGAGGAGAGAGAGTGAATTTCAAAATTTAGAGAGAGAGGGGAGGAGAGAGAGAGGGGTTCGCCCCTTTTAGTGAGAGAGAGAAGAAGAGAGAGAGAGAGCTAGAGATAGAGAGAGAGAGAGATGCACAAATGCTTTGGCAAACTTTTATCAATACTTCATTAGCTCCAAATGGGGGGGATTGGGGTCCTATTTATAGGAAACCCACAATTTAACAAAAGACCCTGAGTTTTTGACTAATGACAATAAACCAAGGGAGAAGGGGGGCGCCCATGGGCCTTGCCCACTTAATTGGGCCCAACTGACTCATTAACCACTCTAATGACAATTAACCTAGGTAGATGACTCTTTAACCTAGGTACTTCACTCAATAAAAGGGAAATTACATAATCTATGACTCAAGAAAATATAAAAATTACAAGTCATGATTAAGAAAAATGCCGTGAACATGATGATGCATAGCTGGCAAGCAACGGGACCCTCGAAAGAATGAGGAGTGGTAGGAGATGTCCTCATCATAAAGGGAAAACGGCGTGCCTCTGCGCGTCGGCCCCTTTTCAAGTCTGTCCGCCGGCCGTCGACTCCTTTTCAAGTCCGGAGCAGTAGGAACTCCCTGCCCCCCGTCGTCGGCAGCCTCCTCATCTGGAGCTTCCTCCATGCTCCGAATACAACGGCACAACGCAACGTGAAGAAGGAATGAGGAAAGACTGTCAGGAAAAACCCTAAGCGGTGGAGAGGAAGGGACGCCCTTCAATCCTTTTTATAGGCAAAGGGAGGCTACTTGCCTTAAATGATTTCCCCCCTCGAACACACGCCAGAAGGATTTCTCCCTACAAACGGTCACCTCAAACTTCTTGTCTTCCGCCCCAGCGGGACACACGAAGCGGCCAGGCATTTAAAGCGTGGGAAAATGGAAAGACACCATGTCAGATGCTCACCCAACCATTATGCGAGATTCACGTAGAAAATATCGGTCCTTTCCAAACCACCGCAGATACGCTGGACAGAATACGGCAATAGCGATATGAAACAGATAAGTCTTCATCACAATGCCACTGCCTTATTTATTTCTACACAAAAAAGGGAGTCTTTTCCTTCAAGAAGGGAAAAGTTATGCAAAAAGAAGAAGCGAAACAGATACGTCAGGCCTCCGGCCCACCTTGGAGACCGAAAGTAGAGGGCTCGAGCGGTCTACCCCCGACAACCTCAGCGACGGCCGACCCTAGCACCGACCCCCCCGGCGTGGGAACTACCTCGGTTGCGTGCCCTCCCGAGGCATCCGGAGTTGGCGACCCCTCGGATGATGAGCCCTCGGGATCCTCTTCATCCTGTGCCGAAACAGAGGAACTAGAGGACGACAAGTCCGAGTCATAACATTGACCGGATGGGAAGTCAACCACTCCGGACGCCTGCTCCTCGGCGTAAGAAATGGCACGGTCGTAGCCCTGCTGGAACCCCTTGCGGATGCCCCGGCGGAGTCCAAGCTCGTAGTAGGGGAGGGCAGCCTCCTTAAGGTCAAACTGGTAAGCCTCTGAGCTCTTGTATTGCTCGAGAGCCTCCGCCCCGGCCGATTCCACCCTACCGGTGAGCTCGGCCCCCCTCTGCTCCACCTCGGCTGCCTTCCGCTCGGTCTCAACAGTCCGCCCTTCGGCCGCCGCCACCTGCTTCTCCACCTCAGCTCGATCAACCTCGGCCTCCTGCCAAAGACACTTGGCTTCCTCCGCGCGGTCTACTAGCTCGGCACGCATGGTCTCTCACCGGCCGTCCAGCTCAAAGCGTGCTAAGCGCTCCTCTTCGAGAAGCCGGTTCTTCCTCTTGAGCGATTCACGGGCCTTGGCCAACTGCTCGGCTAGCGCTCGGGTCTCCACTTTGCTCGATCGTACCAGCTCCCTGATTGAGGAGAGCTCCCGCCGAAGCCCGTCACGCTCCTCGACGAGCCGAGTCAACCTCTTGTCCGACCCACCGAGGGTCCAGGCCAGGTTCGCTCGCTCCCACTCCGATCGAGCGTACGCTTCTGCCAGAACCGCCCCCATCTGGGCTAGGGCCAAGCCGCCCTCCATAACCCCGGCGAGAGCCGTAGACGGGGAGTGCTGCCTACCTCCCCCCCTCACATTCGCGGATATGCCACGACACACCTGGTGCAGGGGGCCCGAGGTACCCAGTCTCTCCAAGGCCGCCGAAATGGAGAACCCCCCATTGCCCGGCGCCCCACCGTATGGCCCGGACCGAGCGCCAGCCTCGGCCGCGATCACAGCACTCCCAACTTCGGCCACGGCCCCCTCGGCTCCGGCCGAGGGGAGAGCCGGGTCGGCCCCACTGCCGCTTGCAGGAGCCCCCTCGGCCCCCTCGGTCCCAGCCAAAGGAGGAACCAAGCCCGCATCATCACCACCCTCAGGGGCAGCCCCGACCTCCTCGGCCCCCTCTCGCTCGGCTGGTGGGAGAGCCCGCCCGGTAGGGTCGGCCCCACTGTGCCCGGCGGAGGGGTGAGCCGCGATAGGGTCGCCTTCGACCGTGGGTACGACCCCGGCCTTCTTGGCCCGCTTTCTGGCCCTCGCAGCGGCCCGGATCATACCTTCCACAGGGTCCTTGCGCTTGGGTCCCCGCGGTCCGGAGGATTAACCCTGGGCCACTCCCTTGCCCTTATCTTTGGTACGGGAGCGACCCACGGGAGCAGTCGGTTCGTCGGCAGCCGAGTCATCTCCAAGCTCGATCACCTCTGCGGCCTCCTTCAGAGGCTCCCGCCTGGTGTCTGCGCAAAGAAGAAGACGTATTTAGGAAAAGAAAGACGACCCCCACATCCGAAGGAAAATCTAAGTTGCGGCACCTGAGCCCAACGGGTGCAGCCATGTGAGAAGACACCGCTCGATATTCTCCGGTGTCACCAGTTCCTCGGTGGACTGGCGGTTTTTTAGCAGGGTGGCTGCGTACTTCTCCACGTGAGGGGGGAACTCATCCTGCCTAGGAGGGATATTAGGGTGGAAATTGGGGATTACCATGCACCTCTAGTTTTCCTCCACTGAACAAATCTTCACCCAGAAGAATTAGGTTTTCCACCCTTTATGCGAAGAATCCTTCGCCGCCAAAGAGACACAACTCCTATTCCGCCTCGCCTGGATGAAATAGAAGCCCTTCCCCACCGAAGGATGCGCTTTCAACTCAAAGAAATAGTGGAAGAGGTCCATGGAAGGAGGAACTTCGCACTATCGACAGAGAATACGGAAGCCGGAAAGGAGGAGATAGGAGTTGGCTACCAACTGAATGGGCGCCAGTCGAAAAAAATTAAGAAGCTGAAGGATGAAAGGTTCAAAAGGAAGGCGGAATCCACCCTTCCACGACAGAAGAAACATACAGATGTGGCCTGTACGAGAGTCCAGACTCGTCTCGTATGGGGTAGCAGCCGCAAAACTGAACTTATGGGGCAGGCGATACTGATGCTCCAGCCTCCTCACATCCGCCTCCCCCAGTTCGCTGCAGTTGGGGACCGGCGCCCTCACCACCTGCTCGCCCTCCCACTCCTCAACATCTGGGCACTGGCTCGCCATGGAGTCAGAAGAAGACTCTGAGGGAAGACGGTCCCGAGACCCTGAAGATTCCGGGGGAGGAGGAAGCTGTCGGACAGCCTCCGCGGTTATCGCCGCCAACTCCTCAAATGCCACCGCACGCCTCTACTCCTCCGTCGTGTCCTCACGGCGCATCGAAGAGCCCCAAAAACAAGAACGAAGGAGAGCCAAAACCCTAAGAGACGGAGGTAGTCTGGAATGACAACAAGCACCCAACGCCTATAAACCCACGCGGAAGGCGGCGCATCATTCCGACCTCCGAGGAAAGCGGGCCCCTTCAGTTCAAATCCGTCAGGATCATCATTAACACGGGCACAGGTGACCACGACACGTGGCTTCTAAAACACCGCTAGATTACCACCCACCTGAGCCACGCTAGTCCGGAACCCCAAGCAGCTACTCGACCGAGCTTACTAAAGCTCAGGAGTAGGAGGGGGACAAGTGGAGAGGGCGATTTCTGTATCCCAATTAAGAGCAGCCAAACTAGGCCCATCAGGACCGAACGAGGCTCAGCTCATCCAAGTGACAGCCCTCTAGGGCCCACTTCGGCAGAAAAGCCCAATAAAGATCACTCGGGATCCCATCCTTCCTCGGCGGCCCTTAGGCTCGGAAGGCCCGAACGATAGAACGGAGGAAGACCCACGCCCGAGCCATCCCTCATCGGGATAAAGGGTGAGCGCTCTGCGCCCACTCCGATCTGACTACATCCGAGCTATGCCTATCGCCCGGACAGGGCTGGCACTTCCCATGCTCGGATCGACTGACAAATATTTATCTATGCAGCCGTTGACAGTCCTTTATGAGCAGGAGTTCAGCGGGATAAGGGAGCCACGATCCCCCAAAGTCATGAAGAGCCCACGATGAGGACGTAACGATCCCATAATGAGGACGTAACTCCCACCTGAAACTCCTCAACTTATGAGACTCATCAAGGGAACTCGCTATATAAACCAGGGACTCTCTCCGGCGGTAGGTAAGGCATATAGAGGCTTAACACTCCCTGAGCAGGAACCACTTCACCATCTTGGTGTTGGGGAATCTCGCGCATCTCTTTCTACCTCCCTCAATACCTTCCACCATTGCTCTACTGACTTAAGCATCGGAGGGTTTCCCCAGGGAACCATCCCTGGGCCCCCTGATTCGTTTCCCTTTCTCTGCAGTTCACTACCCGGTGATCATCCTCCCAGCTCAGGATCAGCGCGAGATCACGCCCCTTCAGTACTTTTCCTTTTATTGAGTCAGAGTTATCCTTTAGCATTTTCTTTATCAAAGTTATGTAAAGGAATTTACATTGAAGGTTATTACGAATAAAGGATTTGGTTTATCTCTATTTTTGCGCACTCTGTCTATGTGTCGAATACACTTATGCTCTGATTGACATGAATGATATAACCCGTCACGTATATCGGGTTCCTTCTACGCGTGGGGCGTGACAGTTTTTGTGGTATCAGAGCCTAGGTTATTCATTTCCTAGGAAAACCCAAGTCCAAGGATTGGTTTATACATTTACCCGGTGAGTTTGGGTAGAACCAAGGGTTAAGTTAACTTATGGACTTAGACTCTTGGTTAATCACATATTAATATAGCTATTTAAATCTTGTAGAAACATGGCCACTGAACGTGCTCAATGGCGCGACATGTAACGTACCATGCAAGGCCTTAGCCAAGCTCTACAACAGGTAGCACATGGTGGAGCTAGTCGTGGAGCCAGAGATCTCCACAGTAGTTTTCGCAATTCGTTGAGCATTTTAACAACAAATACTTTTCCGACCGTGTCCAAGAGAAGAAGGCTACGGAGTTCGCAGCATTGAAACAAGGGACCTTATCTGTGGCCGAGTACGAGGCCCAATTCTCCCGTCTGTCAAGGTATGCAACGCATCTAGTGCATACGGAAAAGATGAAGGCGAGAAGATTCCTTAATGGGCTTCAACCGTAATATATAACCCAACTGGCGCCAATGGACATTCAGATCTATGCAGAGATGGTATAAAGAGCCCAGTTGCTGGAAGATGCCACGGAACTGTCTGACCGAATCTGTGGCAAGGACAAGAAGAAGCACGTTACCAGCTCCGGCACTCTTAAGCCGACCTTTAACAAGAAGAGAGCTAGCAATGGAGGAGATTCCTCCGAAGAGAAGAAACTTAAGAAGAATAACAATCCTTTCTCTATCACTATCACACCTTCTAAGGAGGTGTGTAAACACTGCGACAAGACCGGCCATAGGGCCGAAGAATGCTGGAGGAGACTGGGAGCTTGTCTCTGTTGTGGGAGTCGTGATCACCGAATTCCCGACTGCCCTCTGCTAAACGAACAAGCCGGAGACGAGAAGCGCCCGGTGAAGAAACAAGCACGTCTCCAAGCGCTTTAGGAGGTGGAACAAGATGAAGGCGGACTGGTGGAAGGTACATTAAAGATTTGTTCCAAGTCTTCTCGTGTCTTGTTTGATATCGGCACATCGCATTCCTTTGTTTCTAAGAAGTTTGCTGATCCATTGCCTAAGGAACCGGAATGGATAGATTTAGTTATTTCAACCCCTCTCGGAAACGGATCTGATATCACACACCATTATTTAAACTGTGAAGTCATGGTGAAAGGGAAAAATCTACCAGCAGATTTAATATGCCTAGACTTTAAAGGGTATGACATTATACTAGGAGCCGATTGGCTATCCACACACAAGGCAGTTGTTGATTACCGTGAAGGCAAGGTAACTTTTAAGGAGTTCCCGAAACTTGTTTACACTAGCCCTAAGAGTCGGAACAAGTCGCCTCTTATTTCGGCCCTCCGAGCTAGTAAGTTAATAAGGAAAGGGTGTGTATCTTTCCTTGCTTTTGTCACTATAAAAGAGACTAAGGAGTCCAAGATAGAAGACATTCCAGTAGTTCATGAGTTTCCTGACGTGTTCCCAGAAGATTTGCCTGGATTACCCCCTCAAAGAGAAGTAGCCTTCACCATCGACCTTGTCCCTGGTGCTGGTCCAGTTTCTAAGACACCTTATAGGATGTCCCCCGCCGAGCTCAAGGAGTTAAAAGAGCAACTGATTGAGCTTTTAAAGAAAGGATTTATCAGACTAAGCACTTCCCCGTGGGGAGAGCCCGTATTATTTGTAAAGAAGAAAGATGGATCAATGAGACTCTGCATCGACTATCGGTAGTTAAACCATCTTACTATCAAGAATAAGTATCCACTGCCGAAGATCGATGAATTATTTGATCAAATATCTGGATCTAAGTATTTTTCAAAGATTGATCTCAGGTCAGGATATCACCAACTGAGGATCAAAGATGAGAACATTTATAAGACCGTGTTCAGGAGCAGGTATGGGCACTACGAATTTGTTGTTATGCATTTTGGACTAACAAATGCCCCTATAGCCTTTATGCAGTTGATGAACAGTATCTTCATGCCTCATCTGGATCAATTTATAGTGGTCTTCATCGATGATATTTTGATTTATCCAAAGACCAAGGAAGAACATGAAGAGCATTTGAGGATTGCATTATAGATATTGAGGACAAATCAACTATATGCAAAGCTCCGTAAATGTGAGTTCTGGCTCGAGGAAGTGTCTTTCTTAGGACATGTGATCTCCAAAGATGGGATTTCTATTGACCAAGTAGAAGCTGTGAAGAATTGGGAACGGCCAACTAATGCTACTGAGATCTGTAGTTTCTTAGGTCTAGTCGGTTACTATAGACCGTTCATCAAGGACTTCTCCAAAATCGCCGTTCCACTTACTAGGCTGACCCGTAAAGAAATTCCCTATAAGTGGGATGAAGAATGCGAGAAGAGTTTCCAAGCTTTGAAAGATCATCTCACCTCAGCCCCGGTCTTGGCATTACCTACTGAAGGGGAGAAATTCGAGGTATATATCGATGTGTCTGGCATTGGCCTCGGATGTGTGCTAATGCAACAAGGAAGAGTCATAGCTTACTCTTCTCGACAGTTAAAGAAGCATGAAGAAAACTATCCGATCCATAACCTAGAGTTGGCCGCGATGGTATTTGCATTAAAGAACTGGAGACATTACCTCTACGAAGAGCAGTTCACCGTGTACTCCGATCATAAAAGTCTCAAGTATCTCCTCTCATAGGGAATTAAACATGAGACAAAGGCGTTGGCTTGAGTATCTCAAGGATTTCGACTTCATAATACAATATCATCTAGGAAAGGGTAATCCTGTAGCTGATGCCCTCAGTCGGAAGCCGAGAGCCTTACTAGCCAACTATATGATTCAAGAGTGGAAGTTGCTAGAGCAATTCTCTAAACTTAACATAAGTATGGACGAGGAGAACAGGTGTATTACTCTGTCACACATGAGGGTGAAATCGGATCTACTCACTGAAATTCAAGGACTTCAAGACAGTGACCCGGTGTTAGTGAAAATCAAGGGCAAACTAGAAGGACAACCAGACTTCAAATTAGCATCAGATGGAAGATTATTATTCAAGGAAAGGACTTGTGTACCGGATTGCCATGAACTAAAGAAGAAGATATTAGAAGCTCACAGATCAAGGTACACGATCCATCTCAGATCTACCAAGATGTACCATGACTTGAAACGGACCTTTTGATGGCCTAACATGAAAAGGGAGGTAGCGGACTTTGTATCATGTTGTCTCACCTGCCAACAAGTCAAGGCAGAACACCAAAAGCTTACCGGTAAGCTACATCCTCTAGATATTCCCAAGTGAAAGTGGGAGGATATCGGTATGGACTTTATCATGGGTTTGTCTAAATCTAAAGGAGGACATGATAGAATATGGGTCATCGTAGACCGATTGACCAAGGCGGCACATTTCTTACCAATCAAGAGCCGATGGTCAGTCGATGTTCTTGCTGCTTTATATATCAAGGAAGTTGTCAGATTACATGGAGTTCATGTCTCAATCGTGTCTGACCGAGACCCGCGCTTCACTTCTCACTTCTGGAAGGGTCTATAACATTCGTTGGGAACAAGACTCAACTTTAGTACAGCCTTTCATCCTCAAACGGATGGTCAGACCGAAAGAACGAATCAAGTGGTAGAAGACATGTTTAGAGCTTGTATCATTGATTTTGGTGGAAACTGACATGATCACCTGCCCTTGGTCGAGTTTGCATACAACAATAGTTATCAGGCAAGTATCCAGATGGCACCTTTCGAAGCATTATACGAAAGGAGTTGTCGATCACCCTTGTGCTGGGATGAAGTTGGCGAAAAATGACTACTAGGCCCAGACATGGTTAGGGATACCTTCGAGAAGATTTAGCTAATTAGAGAAAGACTCCAAATGGCTCAGTCTAGGCAAAAGACTTATGTCGATACAAGAAGGAGAGATCTCGAATTCCAAGCCGGAGATCACGTATTTCTTAAAATTTCTCCAGGGCGAGGAATTAGAAGATTTGGTGTTAAGGGCAAGCTTACACCAAGATATATCGGTCCTTTTGAAGTGTTGGAAAGAGATGACGAGGTTGTCTACCGCATTGCCTTGCTTCCTTAATTGTCTGAAGTTCACAATCTGTTCCACATTTCAATGTTGAAAAAATATGTGCACGATTCATCACATGTCATAGATCATGATAACCTAGTGATACAAAAGGATCTTACGTATGAACAAAAGCCCATGAAGATCCTTGCTCGTGAGGTACGTGCACTGAGGAACAAGATAATTCCCATGGTCAAGGTTCAATGGAACAAATGCTCGGAGCAAGAAGTCACATGGGAGACAGAAGAATCCATGAAGAAGAGATTCCCAGACTTATTTTGAATGGTATGAACTTTGCACCCTCCATGTCTAAATACGATTGAATTTGGGGACTAAATTCTTTTAAGTGAGGGAGGGTGTAGCAACCCTAATAAATTATAGGAATAAAAAGAAAAGAAAAGTTCCTAAATAGATTAAAAACAAATAACGTCGTCAAGGCCTAACCCACACACATATAAACAACCTATGTACATATGGGCTTTACACAGAAGGGAACCCAAATGGGCCAGAACCAAGCCAAAAAGGGAACAGCACCCTTGATTAAGGTGCCATTTCAAGAAAATGACCCTTTGAATGGGCGCTATTTTCCTGAGGATAAAATATAGAAAATCCAATTGTAGTGTTTCGTTCTAACTGGGATAGTGGCTGCCGTTCGGGCAGGTTTAGCTCAAGTGGGATTCGTATGTGGGAAATTTTAATCTCGTTAGGATTCTGAACCCGTTAGGTTATTTTTCCCTATAAATATATCCCTCTGAAACCGTGCAGAGGTTATTGCCTCTGGGTTTTCTGCAGCGTCGTCAACCTCTGCTGCCGTGAAGAACTACTTCTTCCTCCGGCGACTGTACGTGAAGAAGGGCATCCTCTGTTGGGTTCTGTGCGCCCCTCCTCATCTTTGACAATGGTTTTGATGATTCCAATATATTGTGTGTTTTATGTTTGCTCTAAAGTGAAAATATTGTGTGTTCATGTTTAATGGCATCTTGATGATAAACAAGCTAACATGATGATATCTTACTTTGCAGGTTGATATTTTATGGTATTTCACGAACACAATTCTGATGTTGCCTCATGCGTGCTGTGCATGAGACTTTGGAACTAACATGTGAAAACATTCTATTTTGGTAGCTCTGCATTATTGGTGCTTTCTTGCATATCCTATATGAGCTTTTAATGAAATGACATAAATGCTTGACATTGTGAGTTTTATGTTGTGAAGGTTCAGTTTGCTCTGGACTGAACTTGTAATCCATGTGGATCTTAATGATATGATTTTTCAGGCTATTTTAAATGGCCTTGAACGACTGTGTTTTCTGGCATTGGACTGCTAAGGCAATTTTTGCCATCTCCTTGAGATGGGTCGTCCCCATGGGTCGACCCCTAGCTCTTATGAGCCTTGTTCTTTCTTTTGATTTGAACTGAATGTATATTTGATGTATGTGAGTCATGTTGAAAGGCTATTGTGATTATTAAATGTTGAATGTCAATGGTTGTGTTAATTCAGCTACAACTCCTTAAGACTGTCATGGATGTGAATTTCTAGACTGTGTAGGATCATATTGCACAGACCTTGTTCTTCAACTGCACGGACTTGGTTGTACACTGCACTGACCTGGTTGTTCCTTGCACAGACTTTGTTCAATCTAGCACCGACCCAATTCATGGTGCTTCACAATCTTGCACCGACCTTCTCAATATTGCACCGACCCAACCACTCTTATGCATTGACCATGAGGTCATATGCATAGACTTTATAGAATGCATTGAGTGATTTTGATCTAGACCAACATGACATTGTGGCTTTTAAGCATGCAGACTCATAAGTCTCTCAATCCTTGGATTAAGGTAAGAAATAATGTTTGGATGCATTTCATATGAATAGAATGGTTCCGGTTCAGATTTGGGTTAATCCTTGGCAATTTCTTTCAAAAGAGCTTGATTGATTAATCTAGTGGTTTGATTGGGAAATCTGGTCATTCATTGGATTCTATGGAGATGGATCATGTAGTGAACTTACATTCTTATTGTCTATCCATGATCCATGTTATACCCTCATTTGAATTCATTTGGAATTGATTTTTCCATGCATGAAACAAATTCTGATACTTGAGCTTATGAAGTATTTGGATTAGAAATGTGTGATTATCTGCTCATATAGTTCAAGATACTAACTGGGAATTTTGAAGAGGCACCCTTGTGTGCTCAATTGCTTTGAAGTTAGTTTCTTCATAAAGACTGACATGAGTAATTTGTCTATATAAGTGCATGCTCATTTAAGCTCTCACATCTTGAAAGTTATGGTAAGAACTCAACTTGGCTGAATCTTCATGAGGCTTAAGTGAATGTGATGCATTCGCATGATTTATGGGTTGAACTCATACTTTCCTAAAAAGTTCATGTAGCATCATGCTTATTTTGATTCCTAAATTACCTTTCAAAATCATGTTTTATTTGATGTTTTTAAGACCCCTCATGCATGTCATTCTATTGTATTTGAATGGGGTTGAATGATGTTTAATAGGTGTTAATGTTTTTGGGCTTCATTCTTTACATAACTTGTTTTTCTCTGCTGTCAGAGAAAGTGTCGACTCTATGAGTCGACACTTTCTAGCCAGCTTGCTGGCTGGACACTGCTGGCTGGAAGTGTCGACTCCTGGAGTCGACACTTACAGGCCAGAGGTCTATTTTCAATGAAAACAGAACCTCCGGTGAAAAGTGTCGACCCTATGAGTCGACACTTTCACCTTGGTCCTGTTTTTATATAACGGGACAGAACGAAATGAGAAAAGTGTCAACTCCAAGAGTCGACACTTTCTCTGGTTCGTCCAGATCTTGATTTCCAGATTGTTTTCGAAATCCCCATTTTTAGATCCGATTGCCATGATGTTTTACCCCATTACCCCTAGGGTTTCTACCCTTGTTTGGGTGTGGGATTGAGAGGTTTTCCCATGGGCTTTTACATCTTTTGGCATTCTTATCTCTTGGATATATATAGCCGCATTCTCCCACGATGGAAAAAAATTCCTGTGCTAATATCTTCTATCCTTTTGCAAGAAGAGGAGCTGAGGGCGTCGCCCCATCTGGAGGAGGAAGAAGAAGAAGAAGAGGACGTCTTCCACGAGATGATATCTGCCGATCTATCCTAGCTCTGAAAGCGGTTCTTGAAGATTCAACCCAGGACGTCTCCTACGGGCTTGGTCGAGTTCCACTCCGTGAAGAACACTCTCCGGCGCATCCTACTTCTCCTTTGAGAGAATTTCACTACAGATTTGAGGGGGATCTTTCTTCTCACATCTCTATTCGTCTATTTGAGCATAAATAGTTGTTTGGGGGTTTATTGTATATCCTTCCGTTTATTAAACGGAGAATACATCGTGTGTGGGCGGAGTTGCATCTCTGCGTGTGTGGTTTTAGTGTGGGGAAAGTTTCCCCGTGGTTGGTTCTGTGTAGACGGAGCTGCGACTCCGTGTGGTTGTCAAGTCCGGGGCGTGTTCCCCGACGTTGTGTGTGTGTGTGTGCTGTGGTGGTAGCGTTTTAGGGCTTGTCCCCGTGTGGATATTATTGCGGAAGCAGCGTGTGTGTGGTTGGGGTTCGTCCCTGTGTTGCTACGTAAGTAGCGTGTAGTGAAGTCTCACCGGGTTCGGTGAGGGGTGAATGTAGGGAGCCCGTCGTGGTCCCGAACCACTTGAAAATCTCGTGTTCCGTGTGTATGCCTGTGCGATTGACCATTTCTTCTATCTCCCTTCACAGGTTCATTATATAGATTTTTGATTCACTGCATCATCGCACCGTGCTGCATCTGCTATCCGTGTTAGAATTAATCTTTAATCATTCTGTGCTTAGAATTATTCGTGTGAGATTGGTAAGCTTGAGAGAACTCTTTTAATCGCACATCTGTCTAGGGTAATTAAAGCCGTCTGTCATCTCTCAGGGCAAACTATTGGTATCAGAGCCTAGTCTCTGATTTTTTAGTGGACCTCACGGTCTAAGAGAAAATATCATCTTATGATGGCTTGCATGAATTTGATTCCCATCTTTGATGGTTTTGATTATGCTCTATGGCTTGGAAAATTCTGTGTTTGGATTTCTAATGTTGATCCGTAGCTTATGAGATTAATCACTCATGGTCCTCATGTTTTACCCAAAAATGAGTTAAGATGGACCGATGAGCATAGAAAAATGAACTCTGAGAATGTTTATGTTTTGAATGCTCTTAAAGCTGCAATCCGCATGACAAATTTCCATTTGTTTATGATTGCATATCTGCTAAAAAATTTTGGGATGGGCTAAGCGAGGCCCAAGAAGAAAACTGAAATAGTGAGTGCCTCGTGGCAAGCAACAGTGATAGGCAAAGCAACGAAACCTCTGAGATAAATCCTAACTCTGATTTTGATGAAGATGATGAATTGAGCTATGATGATTTTTTGATTGCCTATGATGAACTGTTTGTTAGATATAAGACAATAAAATCTGAAAATAGAAAATTAAAAAAGAAATATGATAATTCTTCATGTGGGAAATGCACCGAGCTTGAAAAATTAGTTGAATCTCACATGCTTGATGATAAAGAATACAAAGAAGTGATTGCAAATCTTAAATCTGAAAACAAATCTTTACTGGCTGAAATTTTAGAACTTCGACAAATAAAAGAAGATAATGAGAAGCTGAAAATGTTGAATACCGCCATGTCAGAAAAACTGCTCCTTCTGGAAAAAGGGAAAGCTACACTAAATGTTGACGGGTCTGAATAGTTGAAGGAACTAAGAAAGAAAGTAGAAAGCTTTAGAAATATGAATGATAAATTTGAATGCAATGAAACCATGAATAGAATGGTTGATGAAAAAGTGAGTTTTCAAATGAAAGAATATGAACACACTTCCTTGAACAAAAGTTTATTTGACAAACTCCAAAATGAAAACAGTGCCTTATTGATTCAAATTTTATTGCTTGAAAGTAAGTTGAAGAGTCTTGAAAAGGTTGAGAAAGGAAAATGTGTGATCATTGA
Organism: Amorphophallus konjac; assembly: GCA_022559845.1. Taxonomy (NCBI): domain Eukaryota; kingdom Viridiplantae; phylum Streptophyta; class Magnoliopsida; order Alismatales; family Araceae; genus Amorphophallus; species Amorphophallus konjac. The sequence goes on along the minus strand of CM040121.1, from coordinate 226,594,945 downwards.
TGATTGTGACAATTTGCATATTATTGAAAAAGAAATTGAAAGTCACAAAACCGTTAATTCTTTGTTAAATAAAAAAATTACATCTTGTGAAGAAGAATTGGCTAGCTCTGGACTGCATATCTTGTCCTTAGAAAATCAAATAAAAAGTTTGAATAAACTCATGTCCACATCTGTAAAAGAAAATCAAGATCAAAAAAATGTTGATGATTGCTCTTGTGTGCATGAAAAACTCTCAACTGTTAAATATAATCATGCATCAAGAAAAAGAAGGAATGTATCATGTCATTACTACGGGAATTTTGGTCATGACATATATGATTGTTCTCTGATGAAATTCGATGATAATGAGGCATTGAAGTCGAGAATGGAATTTGTTGATGATTCCAAACATCATGAAAAACCTATGAAGAAAATTTTCAATGCTCATTGCTATTATTGTGGATTGCATGGTCATGTCTTTAAACATTGTTTCATAAAGAAAAATGATGATGAATGGTCTGACAGAATGAATTTTTCTTATCATTATTGTGGTGAAGTTGGACACATGATGGATAATTGCTCCTTATTGACATATGATGAAAAGTGATCCATGAGAAGAAAATCTTCTCACTGCTTTTATTGTGGCCTGAATGGACATTCAATGGATGATTGTACCATGATAAGGACCGATGATGAATGGTATGAAAGGAAAAACAAAAAGAATACATTTGCTCATGTTAGAACTAATCCCTCGGGATCCAAGATGGCTTTGGTACCCAAATCCCCAAAATGAGAATTTATTTTACAGGGGTGCCTTGAGGAGGAAGAATTTGTTGATAAATAACGATCCTTCAAGGTAAGAGAAATGATGAGCTCTTCTGGTAATGAATTTGGTATATTGGTTTGTGAATTATTCAACTCAGGTAAGAGTTTAAATTTTGAGAAAAAACATTGTGTTTTAAATTACAAATCCATTATCATGAGTGACTATCCATGCATGTTAGCTTACACACTTGTAAATAAAGTCAAATCTGACATTCATTCGAATTTTACTTTACCCTCTGTTGACCTTGGTAGTTATGAAGAAAATGGTTTGATCTTGAGAACTTACCTTGGTTAGGTCATTTTGAAAAACTCTGAAAAGATGAAATGTGAGTTTGAAGAAAAATCTTCCAATTAAAAGGTTGCTTTTCTTCTTCATTGATTTTGGCAACTTCTGAAATCATGAGATCTTGTGAGCTTCATGCTTAGATGAGTTGAACACACTTCTCATTTCACATCATGTGAATAAATTTAGTTTTTGAATGCCTTACATTGCACATAAGGTCTTTCACCCTTTACACATTTTCTGCAAATAATGATTCAATCTTTAAATACTTAACACTGTGTATAAAGTTTTTCGCACTTTTAATCACTTTTTGTAAATAATGGTTCACTTTTGCATACAAAGTTTACATACTTAGTTGCATGATACACGTTGCACATATCATACACATCTTTACATACTTGTAAATAAAAAGGGTCTTTGATTATCTGTCCACTTACATGCATATAAATGCATATACTTCATACTCGTGCGCTTGAATGCCATGGTTATTCGGTATATCAAATGGCGATAGTGGAAGGTTGGATTATGTCCAACTGGAAGCTTTCCTCATGCGTGATGGTGGTCTTCGGACCTACATTCTCTGCCAAGTACCGATAATCATTTGCTTGAAAATATTGAAAGATCCCTGGTTGATTGCATGTATATACTTTATACAACCACTTCTTGATATCTTTCTATGACGCATCCCTTGCTAAATAAAATTACATTGATTTAGACATGTTTGTTACATGGCATATATTAAGGGGGAGATTTTTTATAACCGTGCATACATTTAGGGGGAGACTTTCCTATGATGAAAGTAATTCATATCTTACATTCAATACAACCACCCACTTAAATTGCACCTTTTTGAGATAAATGATTCAACTTAATAAGGATTTCAGTTATTCTACTTAACACTTCAAGAGCTATTGACTCTCTACATGGAAATCACATGTCTCGTGAGGAAAGAGCTGTTTACCCCATCAAAAAGTCGGATAAGTGGAACGTGGATCCGAGTAGCCGGGAATCTCCCCTGAAATAAAGGAGGAAACTCGAGCCGAAATGAGAAACTAATCCACTATTAGAATAAGTGTGATTTGCCATCAAGTAGTCGGGAAGTGCCCCTGAGACAAAGGGTACAACTCACGCCGAAAAGTGACAATATCCGTAATTAAGATAAGTGACGAAACTGAGTAACAGGGAAGTGTCCCTGAGACAAAGGATACAACTCATGTCAAAAGGTTAGTCACACCATTTATAGTAATTAAAAAAAATTGGGGTCATACGTAGCTACCAATATTCGAGCATTGTGTATGAAAGTGTATGGATGATAAGTTCTTTTTAGTGTTCTTAAGAAAATCTGACTATCCATATTGCTTGGAATTCATTGCTCAATCTTACATATGCACTCTGGGTTTGATTGTGTGAATGTTCTTTATGAATCAGTCGTCTTTCATGGTTAATGCAGTACTTTATTTATGTAAGCACGACCTTCTTAGTATTGCACATGCACATCATGTTCTATAATTGATTGCATTATCCTTACACCCGTCCCGAAGAGACTTGCTTGAGTCTATATCTTATTATGCATGCTTGAGTGCTTGATTGCCTGATCCCTCTTGTTCATGACATACTTCATTTCATCTACATGCATCTCTAGGTTATACATGTAAATAACAGGTTAAATAATCCATTGTCAGTTGGTTTTTGTTCTTGACAATTCGGAGAGAATAACGTGCTTTTTAGCACAATACATTTTGTGCATAACTTAGTCTCACACTCTGCACACACCTTCATATTTCAAATTTCAGCTCTAGATAAATGTTCATAGTTTCACACATGTTCTTAGTTTTATACTTGTTCATAATTCTCACACCTTCCCTTCATGGGAGGTTAATTGCTGGGTTCGTGCGCCATCCATGTTAAAAAATTCAAATTTCGTTGTTCCTCTTGTCCCCACACTTTTTGATAATGTCAAAGGGGGAGAGAGTTTTGGTGGCCACAATATATTGTCATCATCAAAAAGGGGGAGATTGTTGGGTTCTGTGCGTCCCTCCTTGTCTTTGACAATGGTTTTGATGATTCCAATATATTGTGTGTTTTATGTTTGCTCTAAAGTGAAAATATTGTGTGTTCATGTTTAATGGCATCTTGATGATAAACAAACTAACATGATGATATCTTGCTTTGCAGGTTGATATTTTATGGTCTTTCACGAACACAATTCTGATGTTGCCTCATGCGTGCTGTGCATGAGACTTTGGAACTAACATGTGAAAACATTCTGTTTTGGTAGCTCTACATTATTGGTGCTTTCTTGCATATCCTATATGGGCTTTTAATGAACTGACATAAATGCTTGAAATTGTGAGTTTTATGTTGTGAAGGTTCAGTTTGCTCTAGACTAAACTTGTAATCCATGTGGATCTTAATGATATGATTTTTCATGCTATTTTAAATGGCCTTGAACGACTGTGTTTTCTGGCATTGGACTGCTAAGGCAGTTTTTGCCGTCTCCTTGAGATGGGTCATCCCCATGGGTCGACCCCTGGCTCTTATGAGCCTTGTTCTTTGTTTTGATTTGAACTGAATGTATATTTGATGTATGTGAGTCATGTTGAAAGGCTATTGTGATTGTTTAATGTTGAATGTCAATGGTTGTGTTAATTCAACTACAACTCCTTAAGACTGTCATGGATGTGAATTTTTGGACTGTGCAGGAACATATTGCACAGACCTTGTTCTTCAACTGCACGGACTTGGTTGTACACTGCACTGACCTGGTTGTTCCTTGCACGGACTTTGTTCAATCTAGCACCGACCCAATTCATGGTGCTTCACAATCTTTCACCGACCTTCTCAATATTGCACCAACCCACCCACTCTTATGCATTGACCATGAGGTCATATGCACAGACTTTATAGAATGCATTGAGTGATTTTGATCTGGACTAACATGACATTGCGGCTTTTAAGCATGAAGACTCATAAGTCTCTCAATCCTTGGATTAAGGTAAGAAATAATGTTTGGATGCATTTCATATGAATAGAATGGTTCCGGTTCAGATTTGGGTTAATCCTTGGCAATTTCTTTCAAAAGAGCTTGATTGACTAATCTTGTGGTTTGATTGGGAAATCTGGTCATTCATTGGATTCTATGGAGATGGATCATGTAGTGAACTTACATTCTTATTGTCTATCCATGATCCATGTTATACCCTCATTTGAATTCATTTGGAATTGATTTTTCCATGCATGAAACAAATTCTGATACTTGAGCTTATGAAGTATTTGGATTAGAAATGTGTGAATTATCTGCTCATATAGTTCAAGATACTAACTGGGAATTTTGAAGAGGCACCCTTGTGTGCTCAATTGCTTTGAAGTTAGTTTCTTCATAAAGACTGACATGAGTAATTTGTCTATATAAGTGCAGGCTCATTTAAGCTCTCACATCTTGGAAGTTATGATAAGAACTCAACTTGGTTGAATCTTCATGAGGCTTAAATGAATGTGATGCATTCGCATGATTTATGGGTTTAACTCATACTTTCCTAAAAAAGTTCATGTAGCATCATGCTTATTTTAGTTCCTAAATTATCTTTCAAAATCATGTTTTATTTGATGTTTTTAAGACCCCTCATGCATGTCATTCTATTGTATTTGAATGGGGTTGAATGATGTTTAATAGCTGTTAATGTTTTTGGGCTTCATTCTTCACATAACTTGTTTTTCTCTGCTGTAAGAGAAAGTGTCGACTCTATGAGTCGACACTTTCTAGCCAGCTTGCTGGCTGGACACTGCTAGCTGGAAGTGTCGACTCCTGGAGTCGACACTTATAGGCCAGAGGTCTGTTTTCAATGAAAACAGAACCTCCGGTGAAAAGTGTCGACCCTATGAGTCGACACTTTCACCTTGGTCCTGTTTTTATATAACGGGATAGAAGGAAATGAGAAAAGTGTCGACTCCAAGAGTCGCCACTTTCTCTGGTTCGTCCTGATCATGATTTTTGGATTGTTTTCGAAATCCCCATTTTTAGATCCGATTGCCATGATGTTTTACCCCATTACTCCTAGGGTTTCTACCCTTGTTTAGGTGTGGGCTTGAGAGGTTTTCCCATGGGCTTTTACATCTTTTGGCATTCTTATCTCTTGGATATATATAGCCGCATTCTCCCACGATGGAAAAAAATTCCTGTGCTAATATCTTCAATCCTTTTGCAGGAAGAGGAGCTGAGGGCGCCGCCCCATCTGGAGGAGGAAGAAGAAGAAGAGGAGGATGTCTTCCACGAGCTGATATCTGTCTGGAGAGGGGGATTTCCGTAGCCCACCACAAAGGCAGCCCAACAAGACCCACACGGTCCAACTAGGCGAGCCCGCCCGATTGATAGCCCGCTGGGCCCACTCAGGAAAGAAAAGCCCAATAAATAAAGACTCGAGGAACCAACTCTCCCCGGCGGCCTTCTAGGCTCGGAGGGCCCGATACAGCAGTCAGGTCCCAAGGAAGGTCCGGTCTAAAAGCCCTCTCCTCACCCGAGAGAGACAGGCTCCAGCCGACCTATCCGACCCCACCTTCGCCGGGCCATCGCTTAGACCAGAGCTAGCCTCCCCAAAGCTCGGTAAGACCGTTTGATTAATCCGCAGGTACGGCCGTTCAGAGTCCTCCGCCGACGGGAGAGTCAGGGGTGCCGCCGGATTCCAAGGGGATAACGTCCCCACGATCCGGCCATAAAAGCCCCCGCTGAAGACGTAACTCCCGCCGGGAAGCCCTCAGCTCACCGGACTCTTAAAAGGCGACGCACTATTTAAGCAAGGGATACCCTCCGGAAGATGGTAAGATGAACTAGGCATTCACATACCCTAAGCTCCTGAGCACGATTCGCTTCACCCTTTGGTGGAGAGGATTCTCGCGCATCAGCTCTCTCCTCCCCCCATTATCGCTTCCACCATCGCTCTACTGACTTAGCCATCGGAGGGTTTGCCCCAGGGAGATCCCCTGGGCCCTCTGACACGTTTCCCTCTCTTGCAGATTCATCTTCTGGTGATCCACAGCCCGCTCAGGACCCAGCGCGAGATTCTGCCTCTTCATCTGGCGCCGTCTGTGGGAAACGCACGAAGAGTCAAGATGGTAAGAAAAAGCTCAGGGAGGAGATCCGCCGGCGGGGCAGGTAAGGCTGTGGCGGCGGCGGGAGGCGCCCCCTCTAGGGTCTCGCAGAGCCCCCCCTCCAACACCAGCGTCCCCACCAACGGGCCACCACCCCCCCCCCCGGCGGAGACAGGGGCACCCCTCGACGGTGGCGCCAACGCCTTCCAGGCCCTCAACGAAAAGATGGACGTCCTCGTGGAGCTCATGAGGGCCCAGGCGACCCGGGACGCGAGGTCTCGCGCCCCGTCAGGAAGTCCCCCTCGAAGGAGTGCAACGCAGCACACCGCCGGAGGCCGCTTCACCCTCCGCGGCCGACAGCTCCTCCGCAGCGACGTCGGAGGACCCTCGCAAGCTCCGCCTGCGGAGCAAGAGGCTTCCTCCACGCCGAGGAGAGGGAAGCAGGGGGCGAGGCCGCCGCACCCGGGCACCAGTGCTCCGGGAGATCGCCACGACGCCCCCCCCAGCCCCACGGCGCGGCCACAGCCGGAACTGTCTCTCTGACTACGAGATTTTGAAAGACGGTTCGCAGAGCAAGAGCGCGCTCTCCGCGCCCTGCAGAAGACCTCTTTCCCGGAGGACGAGGAGAAATCCCCTTTCTCCGAATACATCTTGAAGGCAGAGGTCTCTCCTAGAGCCTCCATCCCAACCTTCAAGCTCTACGACGGCCAGGGCGACCCAGCCGACCACTACGATAGCTTCGACGCCCTGGTGACCCTGCATGGAACGCCGGATCCCATCAAATACCGAGCCTTCGCGGCCACCCTAGTCCAAGGCGCTCAGGCATGGTTCCGGGCCCTCGCCCCGGGGTCCATTCGAGACTTCAGGCAATTCGGGCGAATTTTCAAGGAGAGCTTCGCCGATAGCGCCCCCCAAGGTCAGTAGCGGGGCTCCTGGCTCTCAAACAGGCGCAAGGGGAGAGGCTCCGGACTTACGTCCACCGATTTAAATCGGAAGCCCTTAGGATCCCCCGCCTGGATGTGGCCTCAGCCACAACCGCACTGACCGGGGGCACCCGGGACGAGAATCTCTGCCGCGAGCTTGTCCTCCACCCTCCCTCGACCCTTGCCGAGCTAGTGACTCTGGCACTGCGCCACGCCAAGTGCGAAGAAGTACTCAGCGCCTGCCGAGACGCAACCGGCTCGGGTCGGGAGGGGGACAAAAAGCGGACCTCCGAGCCAAACCCCGGCTCGAGTAAGAAGCGCGATCGAGAAGGAGAGCGCAAGAGAAAGTACGAGCGGTATACCCCCTTGACCGCACCAGTCTACGAGATCTATGAAGACATCAAAGACTCGGGACTTCTCCGCCAGCCCGAGCCAATGAGGTCGAAGAACCGCAAGCGGGACAGGCATTGCCTGTTCCACGGCGACCACGGGCACCACACCGGAGATTGCCATCAGCTCCAGGACGAGATCGAGCGCCTCATCCGTCTGGGGCATCTAGCCCGGTTCACGACCGGGCACAAAGAAGACCGAGACGCCGCAGAGGAGATCGACAATGCTCCCCGAGGGGTCCACATCAACGCCATCTCTGGAGGGGCGGCATCGGGCGGCGACACCAGCCGAGGAAGGAAACGTCATGCCGAGCGGGCCAGCCAAGCCTTAGGGCCTCCCAGAGGTCCGCCGATGGAGCCCCAGGTCATAGTCTTCTCCGACCAAGACCTGGAAGGGCTGAGCACCCCGCATGACGATGCCCTCGTTATCTCGGCCACGATAAATCACTGTAATGTAGACAGGATTTTGGTTGATAATGGGAGCGCCCCCGATGTATTATCTTATGACTGTTTTCTCAAGATGGGGGAAGACCCATCCAAGCTCCGCTCGATCCGAACACCCCTTAGCGGGTTTAATGGCCTGGCCACCTACCTCGAGGGAGCCCTAAGCCTGCCGGTCACTATCGGCACCCCACCCAAAACCGTTACGGTCATAGTGGACTTCATAGTGATTAAAGGTATGATAGCGTACAACGCCATTTTCGGCCGAAAATTTCTCAGCCGAATAAAGGCCGTACCATCTACCTATCACCAAAAAATGAAGTTTCCTACCAAAAACGGGTTGGGAGAAGTCCAAGGTAACCAGGCCACGGCTAGAAGGTGCTACAATATCTCAGTGGAAGCCTCAAGGCCGGACGGGAAGGATAAGGGTCCCAGGGGAGTCGAAGGAAAAGCCGTGACCACCGAGCCCGGTGGCGAATTGTTAACGGTATTCCTGAACGACGACCCGGCCCTTGGAGTAAGGATCGGTGCCGACCTACCACCGAAGGAACAGCAGCAATACAAGGAGTTTCTTTCTTGGTACGTCCGGGTCTTCGCTTGGTCCGATGATCAACTCCCTGGTATACCAGAGGAAACTGTGATGCACAAGCTTAACCTCGATGCCACCGTGAGACCCGTACAGCAGCGGAGGAGGAAGCATGCGCCCGAGAAACAGGCGATCATCAAGGCGCAGGTCACCAAGGGACAAGAGACTGGTCTTTTCAGACCGGTCCTGTACCCAACGTGGCTAGCCAACGTCGTCCTGGTGCCGAAGACCACCGGCAAGTGGCGAATGTGCGTAGACTTCACCGATCTGAACAAGGCCACCCCCAAGGACTACTATCCGCTACCGAGCATCGGCCAACTAGTTGACTCAACCTCGGGCAACGAGATACTCAGTTTCCTGGATGCCTATTCGGGTTATCATCAGATCCGAATGAACCCTGAAGATGTCGAGAGGACCGCCTTCATCACCGACTACGGCGTGTACTGCTACACCCGGATGCCCTTCGGATTGAAGAATGCTGGAGCCACATACCAGCGACTGGTCAACCATATGTTCGAGGGACAGTTAGGTCGGAACGTCGAGGCCTACATCGACGACATGCTCGTCAAGACCCCGAGGGCCCAAGATCACTTCACCGACCTCGCCGAGACTTTCGGCACCCTCTTGAAGTACTGCATGAAGCTCAACCCCGCCAAGTGCGCCTTTGGAGTAAGATCCGGGAAGTTCCTAGGTTTCCTGGTCACTCAGCAAGGGATCGAAGCCAACCCCGATAAGGTCCAGGCCATCCTGGACATGCGCCCGCCCGCGTGTATTAAAGACGTCCAGCGTCTAACGGGGCGTGTCGCTGCTCTCAGTCGTTTCCTGTCCCGTGCGGCCGAACGATGCTTGCCCTTCTTCAAGCTGATGAGGGGGCCAAAGGTAGCATCTGCCACGTTCGCATGGGATGGGGAATGCCAGACAGCGTTCGCCGAGCTCAAAGAGTTCCTGGCTTCGCCCCCGGTGCTTTCCAAGCCCGTCCCGGGCGAGGTCTTGTTGCTCTATCTCTCGGCGACGCCGTCAACGGTCAGCTCGGTCCTAATCAGAAACGACTCGGGAGTCGAGAGGCCGGTCTACTACACCAGCAAGGTGCTCAACGAGGCCGAGTGGAGGTACCCCGCAACCGAGAAACTTGTGCTAGCGTTGGTTACCTCCGCAAGGTGCCTCCGACCCTACTTCCAGGGGCATCCCATCACAGTGCTAGCCGGCGAGCCACTGAAGAAGATTCTGGCCCACCCCGAAGCCTCGGGGCGACTTGTCAAATGGGCCATCATGCTCGGGGCATACGACATCTCGTATCGGCCACGATCAGCTATCAAAGGGCAAGCGCTCGCCGACTTCATCGCCGTGAGCACCGTTCCGGTCGAGGACAGGCCTCCGACAGCAACCGGGCCAACCTGGGAGCTGTTCGTCGATGGATCATCCAACTCGGTCGGCAGCGGCGCAGGGATCCTCCTAAGGTCCCCCGAAGGAATAGAGTTGCAATACGCCCTAAAGTTCAACTTCTTGGCATCCAACAATGCTTCCGAGTACGAGGCCCTTATCTCGGGGGCCCGCATGGCCCGACGGTTGGGGGCTGAGCGAGTCAGGATCCACACCGACTCCCAGCTAGTTGCAAGCCAGGTCAGTGGCGAGTACGAAGCTCGGGAGGCACCTATGATCAAATACCTCCAGTTGGTCCGGAGCCTGGCCCAGCAGTTCGAGGAGTTCGAGGTAGTCCGAATAGCTCGGGAGCAAAACTCTCAGGCGGATGCCCTCTCCCGACTGGCCTCCTCCCTAGACCCGGAAGGTACACGATCGGTCCTCCTAGAAGAGCTAGAGCGCCCGAGCATAGACTCGGAGCTCCTCGCCATTGACTCGGCCACTCCCGACGACTGGCGCTCCCCCTACCTATCCTGGCTACAAGACTCCCAGGAACCCTCCGACCCTCGAGAAGCCCGCCGGATGAAGTACCAGGCTCGGCACTTCGTCATCCTCGACAACGCTCTCTACCGAAGATCGTTCTCCGGGCCCCTTCTGAAGTGTCTCGGCCCCGACGAAGCGAGCCAAGCTATTGAAGAGATTCATCGAGGCCTGTGCGGAGCACATTCGGGAGGACGGTCGCTAGCCAGAATCCTGTTAAGGCAAGGATACTGGTGGCCGACCCTACAGCGCGACTGCACGGCTTACGTACAACATTGCGACCGTTGCCAGCGGTTCGACCATTTGGTCCACCAGCCGGCCACGGAACTTGTCACCCTTACCGAGCCCTACCCTTTCGCTCGGTGGGGGATCGACATCCTTGGGCCATTTCCAACGGCTCAATCCCAGAAGAAGTTCATCATCGTCGCCATCGACTACTTCACCAAGTGGATTGAGGCTGAAGCAACAGCGAGGATCACCGAGACAGTCGTCTGGGGTTTCGTATGGAAATCGATCATTTGTCGCTTCGGCGTCCCCCGAGTGATAGTGAGCGATAACGGGCGGCAATTCGACTCTCGATACTTTCGAGACAGATGTGCCGACCTAAATATCTGCAACCACTTCACCTCGGTCGCCCACCCTCAGGCCAACGGGCTAGTTGAAAATGCCAACAAGACCATCTTGAAGGGCATAAAAACCAGACTCGGCAAGGCTAAGGGTAGCTGGCTCGAGGAACTACCTAGCGTACTATGGTCGCACTGAACGACCCCCAGAACGGCAACTGGTGAGACCCCTTTTCAACTGGTATATGGCACCGAAGCCGTCGTTCCGTTAGAAATCGCCAATCTGTCTCTCCGAGTGATCAGCTTTTTGCCCGAGGCAAACGAGCAGAAGCTGCTCGAGAACCTCGACCTGGCAGAAGAACTCCGAGAGATCGCGAACGTCCGAGCTACGGAATACCAGCGCCGCCTCACTCGGTACTACAACACCAAGGTCCGAGGCAGACAATTCCGACCAGGGGACTTCGTTCTCAGGAAGATCGAAGCATCTCGACCACTAGAGGCGGCGGGCAAGCTATCCCCCAACTGGGAAGGCCCCTACCGAGTGATCGAGACGCTCGGGAAAGGTGCGTACAGGTTAGCCACAATGGAAGGGGAACCCATTCCCCGGACATGGAATGCAACCACACTACGCAGATTTTATTTCTGAATACCGTATCAACAAATCAGGTAAAATAAACCCCCTTATCTTTCGCATTCATTCAAGATAACTGTTGGTACATCAGAAAGGCAACTGCCAATATATTACATAGTGAAAAGCAAAAATCCATCTAGCACCGCGGCAAACGGCCATCACCCGGCCGACCCGGTCTTGACCTTCTCGCATCCAGCCACTGACTCTGCCTCGCGTAGAAACTGGCTCGAACAAGAGATGGTCGACCCAGTTGGCTCGGGTGGACCGTGACAAAGGTGACAGAGGGACAGCAAGGAGAAGGCCACCCTTCACATAAGGAAGGCTACCTTCCAAGTTGGCAACAACCTGGAAAAAGGAACGCCGTGAAGGTCTCCTCTCCGCCAAACTACCAACTCTTTGGAGGCGAACAGAAAGCAAGCAGCCCCCGAAGAGTGAAAGAAATGAAGAACAAAAGAGAGAGAAAGAGGCTGCGGACAGGGGCGAGGAAGGGACTGGAGCCGCCTCCTCCCCTCCCACGGAAGGGAATGGCGGCCGGCATCCCTAACTCCCCCATCTGCCCTCCATCTCGGCGTCCGCCCGGAAGCCTCGCCGGGGCCAAGAGGAGGCAAACGGCGTGCCCCCGCACGTCGAAGCCCTCTCCAGATCCACGCGGCGACCGTCGGACCCGTCTCATGCACGCGCGGCGACCGTGGGACCCGACCGATATTCCAGGACAGCTGGAACCGGCCGCTCCCCGTCGTCTGCAGCGTCACCTTCTGAAGGGTCCTCCATGCTCCGATCGCGGCGGCGCTACGCAGAGCGAAGATGAGGGAATAAGAGCAGACCGCCGGCGAGAGTCCTAAGTGTTAAGAGGGAAGGAGCACCCTTCGGTCCTTTTTATAGGCCAAGGGAGGCCACGCGCCTTAAATGACTCCCCCCTCGAAAACACGCTATAGGACCTCCCCTGAAAGATCACCTCAAATTCCTCGGTCCCCACCCTAGCGGGATTCGCGAAGCACCTCGACTTTCAAAGCATGGCAATACGGAAGGACGCCTGCAAGAAGTCTCCCGAATCGACGTGCGAAAACGGCACAAAAGATATCGACACTTTCCAACTGCCCCGATACGCCAACCAAATCACAGCAAAGATAGCGATCAAATAAAGTAAGTCATTTATTGCCTCCCATAAAAACCTCTTACAAAAGGAAAGATAGACAAAAAGGGGAAGGGGCAAAAGGAAGTTACATCAGGCCTCGGGCCCACTTTGAAGCTCGGGAACAGCAGTAGGGGACGCGTCACCCCCGGTACCCTCGGCGACGGCCGGCCCGGACACTGACCTCGCCTGTGCGAGAACTGTCCCGGTCGTGAGCCCTCCCGAGGCCTCCGGAGCTGGTGACCCCGCTGGAGGCGACTCCTCCGGTTCTTCCCCGGTCGAAGATGAGGAGCTGGAATCTGACTCGTCCGAGTCATAACTCTAGCCATAAGGAAAATCACCCCCGGCAAGGTGCTCATTGGCATAGTTCATCGCCCGGCGATAGCCCTGCCTGAACCCCTTTCGAGCACCCCGGCGGAGCGCTACCTCGTAGTAGGGTAGGGCAGCTGCAATCAGGTCGGCCGAGTAAGCTTCCGAGCCTTTATAGCGCTCGATCGCCTCCGCCTCGACCTGCCCGTCCCGAACCCGCTCCGCCTCGGCCGCACGCTCTTCCGCCCTCGCCAGACGCTCCTCCAGCTCGGCCATCCTCCGCTCAGCTTCGATCATCCGACCCTCCGCCCGGGCTCGGTCCGCCTCGGCCTCAGCGCGAAGGCGCTCCGCGTTCTCCGCCCGATCCTGCAGCTCGCCGCGCTCAAGCTCCCAGAGGCTATCCAGCTCGATGTGACGTTGACGCTCGTCTTCTAGATGTTTGCTCTTCCTCTCGAGCGATTCTTGGGCCCTTGTCAGCTGTTCGGCCAGCACCTCGGCTTCCCGTCGGCTCGACCGCGCCAACTCCCTGAATGCGAGGAACTCCCGCCGGAGCCCCTCGTGCTCCCCCTCGAGCCGAGCTAGTTTCCCCTCGCATCCACCAAGGGTCCAGGCGAGCTTCGACCGCTCCACCTCCGTCCGGGCGTGCGCCTCTGCCATCACGGCCGCTGTCCGAGCTATGACCAGGCCGCCCTCCATCAGGATGTCAAGGACCCCGGCAGGAGTGCTGCGCTTTTCTCCCCCCCTCGTCCTATCGGCGATCGACCGGCAGAGCCGGTACAGGTCACCCGAGACACCGAGCCTGACCAGAGGTTCCAGCAAAGGGGACTGCTCCACCCTGGGCACCCCGCCAGAAGGCCCTGTTGTGGCGGCGAAACCAACCGCCCCGCGCGCCACGGTCGGTTGGGGTTGCAACGCCTCCCCGGGCGAACCCCCACCCTCGACCGGCGCCGCGGGATCAACCGCACCAGAAGCTACCGGCACTTGGGGTTGCGACGCCCCCGCGGGCGAACCCCCATCCGCGCCGACCGAACCCTCGGTCCCAGCACCGGCCACGCCGGCATCGGCCCCTTCTGTCCCTACAGAGGGGAGAGCCGACCCATCACCTCCCTCTGCGGGGCCCCTGGTCTCCTCGGCCCCCTCTCGCTCGGCGGATGGGAGAGCCAGCCCGGAAGGGTCGGCCCCATCCTGCCCCCGAGGGGGGAGTGCCGCCGAGCCAGAATCGCCCCCGACGGCGGTAGGAAGACCGGCTTTCCTGGCCCTCTTCCTAGCCTTCGCGGCCTCCCGCAGTTTCCCCACCAGGGGATCCTTGCGCTTCAGACCAGTCGATCGAGAAGACCCCTCGGAGGCCGCCCCCTTGCCCTTATCTCGGGCATTGACGCGACCCACCGGGGCATCAGGCTCATCAGCTGCCGAGTCATCTCCCAGATCGATGACCTCGGCCGCCTCCTCCAGAGGCTCCCGCCTCACGTCTGCAGCAAGAAGAAGCCCCGGTCAGGAGGAGAAAAAAAGAGCTACCACCCCATAAAAAGAGCCTCAAGAGCCGTACCTGACGACGTCAACCGCGAGAGAAGACACCGTTCGATGTTCTCCGGCGTCACCAGCTCCTCGGTCGATTGACGATTCTCCAGCAGACGGGCAGCCTGCTGCTCCACGTGGGGAGGGAACTCCTCCTGGCGAGGGGGCAGATTCGGGTGAAAGTTGGGCGAGGTCCGGCATCTCCAGATCTCGTCCGTCGCCACCGCCTTCACCCAGAAGAATTGGGTCTTCCACCCCTTGTGCGAGGAGTCCTTCGCCGCAAGCGAGATGCAGCTCCTGTTCCTCCGCGCCTGGATGAAGTAGAAGCCTTTCCCCGCCTGCGGGTGCGCTTTCAACTCAAAGAAGAAGTGGAAGAGGTCCAGAGAAGGGTAGATGTCACGTTGGCGACACAGAATCCCGAAGGTCGAAAGAAGAAGATAGGAGTTGGCCACCAACTGAATAGGTGCCAATCGGAAAAAATTGAGAAGCCGCAGCACGTAAGGATTGAAAGGAAGCCGAAATCCGCTCTTCCAAGCCAAAAGGAAGGTGCAAATAAGCCCAGCACGATCATCCAAACTCGTCTCGTACGGAGTGGCGGCAACAAAGCTATAGCGGAGAGGCAGACGGAAACAGTGCTCTAACCTCCTCACCTCCGTCTCCCCCAACTCGCTACAGTTGGGGACGGGTTCCCGCCTCACCGGCACAAGCTCCGGGCTCCGGTCCGCCATCGAGTCGAGAGAAGATCCCTCGCACGAGCTTGAAGACTCCGGAGGAGAAGGAAGCTGCCGGATCACCTCCGCGGTTATCCTCGCCAACTCTTCGAACGCCGCCGCAAGGCTCCGCGTCTCCGCTGTGCTCTCACGGCGCATCAAGAAGCAAGGAAAGCCTAAAACCCTGGAAGCCTAGAACGATGAACATCGCCCCTTAAAAAACCCCTGAGGGTGGCGGCGCGCCGTTCCGTGCTCTAAGAAAAAGGGGGGCCCCTTCGCTTCCAATCCGTCAGGATCATCATTATGGGCCTCGGCGACCGCTATAAGCGGCTCCACAACGCCAACGGAATTCCACCCACCTGAGCCACGCCGGTCCAAAGCCTCGAAAAACTACTCATCCGAGCCTCCTTGGCTCGGGAGTAGGAGGGGGACAAGTGGAGAGGGGGATTTCCGTAGCCCACCACAAAGGCAGCCCAACAAGACCCACAGGGTCCAACTAGGCGAGCCCGCCCGAGTGATAGCCCGCTGGGCCCACTCAGGGAAGAAAAGCCCAATAAATAAAGACTCGAGGAACCAACTCTCCTCGGCGGCCTTCTAGGCTCGGAGGGCCCGAGACAGCGGTCAGGTCCCAAGGAAGGTCCGGTCTAAAAGCCCTCTCCTCACCCGAGAGAGACAGGCTCCAGCCGACCTATCCGACCCCACCTTCGCCGGGCCATCGCTCAGACCAGAGCTAGCCTCCCCGAAGCTCGGTAAGACCGTTTGATTAATCCGCAGGTACGGCCGTTCAGAGTCCTCCGCCGACGGGAGAGTCAGGGGTGCCGCCGGATTCCAAGGGGATAACGTCCCCACGATCCGGCCATAAAAGCCCCCGCTGAAGACGTAACTCCCGCCGGGAAGCCCTCAGCTCACCGGACTCTTAAAAGGCGACGCACTATTTAAGCAAGGGATACCCTCCGGAAGATGGTAAGATGAACTAGGCATTCATATACCCTAAGCTCCTGAGCACGATTCGCTTCACCCTTTGGTGGAGAGGATTCTCGCGCATCAGCTCTCTCCTCCCCCCATTATCGCTTCCACCATCGCTCTACTGACTTAGCCATCAGAGGGTTTGCCCCAGGGAGATCCCCTGGGCCCTCTGACACGTTTCCCTCTCTTGCAGATTCATCTTCTGGTGATCCACAGCCCGCTCAGGACCCAGCGCGAGATTCTGCCTCTTCACTGTCGATCTGTCCTAGCTCTGAAAGCAGTTCTTGAAGATTCAACCCTAGACGTCTCCTACGGGCTTGGTCGAGTTCCACTCCGCGAAGAACACTCTCCGGCGCATCCTACTTCTCCTTTGAGAGGATTTCACAGCAGATTTGAGGGGGATCTTTCTTCTCTCATCTCTATTCGTCTATTTGAGCATAGATAGTTGTTTGGGGGTTTATTGTATATCCTTCCGTTTATTAAACTGAGAATACATCATGTGTGGGCGGAGTTGCATCTCCGCGTGTGTGGTTTTATTGTGGGGAAAGTTTCCTCGCTGTTGGTTGTGTGTAGACGGAGCTGCGACTCCGTGTGGTTGTCAAGTCCGGGGCGTGTTCCCCGACGTTGTGTGTGTGTGATGCGGTGGCAGCGTTTTGGGGCTTGTCCCCGTGTGGATATTGCTGCGGAAGTAGCGTGTGTGTGGTTCGGGTTCATCCTCGTGTTGCTACGTAAGTAGCGTGTAGTGAAGTCTCACCAGGTTCGGTGAGGGGTGGACGTAGGGAGCCCGTCGTGGTCCCGAACCACCTAAAAATCTCGTGTTCCATGTGTATGCCTGTGCGATTGACCATTTCTTCTATCTCCCTTCACAGGTTCATTATATAGATTTTTGATTCACTACATCATCGCTCCCTGCTGCATCTGCTATCTGTGTTACAATTAATCTTTAATCATTCTGTGCTTAGAATTATTCGTGTGAGATCGGTAAGCTTGAGAGAACTCTTTTAATCGTACATCTGTCTAGGGTAATCAAAGCTGTTAGTTTTGTTTGCACTGTGTTTAGTTAAGAAAATTTTTAAAATCTGTAATCTCGGCAAGGGGACAATTCAACCCCCCTTCTTGTCCGCCATCTCTCTAGGCCAACATCCTCCACTTCTTCTTAATCCTCTGCTTCCCGAACGAATACTGCAGCAAGAAGAAGACAAGCTGCTTCTTATTCCTCTTCAAAGAGGAATTCCTCTGCATCTGCCGTTGCTGAGTATCTGTTGCTCTTATTTTCTTCTTCGATTCTTCACGTTCTGTCATCCATCGATCAGAATCAACCCACAATGTAGATGTTCTCAAGTTCAAAGCCAAATCCTCTAAACACTAAGCCCTATGCATGCATATAGATTATTAGATATCAGTAGAATGACTTGCAGTTTCTGTATCGGGTTCATTTTTTGTTTCTGCATATGGCAGTAAAATAGCGACCCATCCTTGGGCGCTATTAAGATTCAACGACTTCATGAACGGTCGTTATTCTCTTTGATATTTAATAATTACCCATGTTTAAAATTTAATAACCATGTAATATGATGTCTAAATTAATGCATGACCATAGTTCTGGAATCCTGCTATTTTTCTCTTCATGTTCATATATTCATTTTTGTAAAATTCTATTTATTTAGAAAGTGACACTATTCATGTTAAATTTCATAAGAAGGAAAAGAACAACTGAACCCCAGACTTCATTCAATATAGCGCCCCTGTCTAGGGCGCTATATCCTGAAATGAAGACTTCTCAAGAGGGCGCCATATCCTCTGTAAAGAAAACTCAAGGAACTATTATATATATATATATATATATATATATATATATATATATATATATATATATATATATATATATATGTATATATATATATATGAATGTGTAATATAGATACAACGACTCAACAAGAAGACTCTGTTTAATGAAACAAAGGCACTATCTAAGGTGCCATTTACCTGATTCCAATTTTTCTCCCAAGTTTTTCTGTGACCCATACCGAGGGTCTTTATGGCACTATATCTCAGTCCGTAGATGTAGTCCCACATTTTCACGATGTTTCACGCTTACCCCACTAATTCTCAGTGATGAATGAGCCCTCCGCGGGATATTCCTTCCTTCGGACTGGTAAATTTGTCATAGAGACCTCCGTAAGTCTCCTCGCAGTTTTGGATTATCTCAAGGCCGATTGAGCTGGTTGTACCCTAAAAACCCATAACACCGTGTTCTGTCACGTCACTCTGAAGAAACGTGATACATTAGCCCTCTTAGAGCGCTGTTCTGGCCTCTATGAGAAGTGTTCTGTCTGTCAATAATTAACGACATTGACCTGGGCGCCAGAAGGAATTGGCGACCTTCTCAGTGCTGTTATTCACCTAAATAGCGACCAAGGTCTGGGCGCTATTCCTTCTAGCTTGTTCTGTTCACAGAAATAAGGCGACCATTCGTATGGGTGCTAGTTTCTGAAATCACGGCATCTTGATGGGAGCCATTTACCCAGTTTCATGACATGTCTTGATTTTCGTAATGATTAACGATGAGTCATACTAGTTCAAAGTTCTGTCCTTGAATTCCTTCATTGATGAAGTCTACCTTATCATCCTACAATGGTTATTTCTTGGAACTCTATATTGTCTATAACTATAGTGGATGTCTAATTATATACATGACCCAATGCCTGCGCATATAGGGCCCGATCTGGTCCTCGGAGGAGCACCCAAAAGTACTTGTGCCCATGGGAGCTATTATTGATCACAGTGTGGTATTGCACCGAAGTGGATGACTTGCTAGATTGACATTCCACGACTCGTACTTGACTTGACATGACATGACTTGCGTGACCCGGAACGGGTATTTACTTGCTTGATAACTTGGTAGCCAATTCACATGACATGACTTGATATGTTGACATGTTTGACCCTCTTGAAATATAAATCTTGAAATCTTGCTTGTTCATTCTATTATCTCTTACAATACTCTCTCTCTCTCTTGTCGTTTCATGCATACATGCTTAGCTATACTTGCATTCATGTAACATGTAATTACTTTCAGCAAGCTACTATTTGAGATATAATTCCTACTGAGCGTTCGCTCACCTAGTGTTTTCCCCATATTTTTCAGGTAATTTTGATGATGAGGATCACTCGGAAGGGAACGGTCAAGAGTGAAGAACTTAGAGCTATCCAGTCTTAGAAGCGTCCAACTATCCGTGTCTTTTATTGAGTCCATCATTGTATTTTTCCTTTTATTGAGTCAGAGTTGTCCTTTAGCATTTTCTTTATCAAAGTTATGTAAAGGAATTTACATTGAAGGTTATTACGAATAAAGGATTTGGTTTATCTCTATTTTTGCGCACTCTGTCTATGTGTCGAATACACATGCTCTGATTGACATGAATGATATAACTCGTCACGCATATCGGGTTCCTTCCGCGCTCGGGGCGTGACACCCCGGGTGGGAAAAACTCGGCCCCGTCGAGTACGGGGTGCAGCTGCTCAAGTATCTGCATGGGGTGGTTCCCGTGTCATCGGAGATGGGCCGTGTTCTCCACCGTACCTGATAGCGCGGGTACGCTCCACTCCTCGTAATAGTTACCTACTCATCCTGTATATGTTCCATATGCTCACACTGCTATGGGATTGAGGCTAGTGGTGGTCACTCAGGGGCGGGGTCACTCTCAAAGGAGAAGACGACTTGAAAGACTCACTGGGAATAACCGCTGGGTCCCATATTCCTCATGCAAGTTTACAACGTACGGATTGGACCCGACTTGCCTCACACTCGAAAGGGACTGACACTGCGAGCTTGCATTTGACCGACTTGACTAGACACATGCAGACTCCCAATAGACTGGACGACAACAAAAGAAAAGAAAAGACTCACACATGACCCTAGACTCATACATAATGCAGTGGTGGTCTAGGCCACCCACATGTGTAACTAGTACACTGGCTACTGAACATCTTGGGGATCCGACGGATCCCCCTGGATATCGTCCTCCTCACGAAGGAACTCGTCAACTAATTCCTGCTCGGCCTCATAGCTGACAGGCACAAGCCCTAATGGTGAGGCTTCTCCAACCCTTTTGTCCCCTAGGGCTAGTGATGTACGAGTGGGACACTGGCCTGCAAAGTGGCCAAACCCTTGGCAGCGATAACACAGCTGTCGTGACCCACTAGTCTCTCCGATAAGTGGTCCCTTACCCTTATCATCCCGACGGGCAGGGGGTGTAGGCAACAGGGTTGGGGGTGTGGGTGCCGGTGGACTGGCAATGGGTGCCGGTGGGTGGGCAATGAGTGCTGTTGGTTGAGGTGCAGGTAGATCCCTTGGCGGCGGAGGGCGAGGCCTTGGAGCGAATAGCTCTTGACGGGCGGGCTCCTGAGGTCGAGTTATGGGGGCCCTCTGATATGGGCCTAAAGAGCTACTGGGCTCGACACTACGAAGAGGGAAGGGGCCCAACCGTTGGGTAGACTCGAACTCTCCCTCAAACTGCTCCAACTCGAGAGCTACCTGATACGCGTCTTCCAACTTGGTCACGTTGCGGTGAAAAAGCTCAGACTGATAGTGGGACCGCAGACCGTGACGGAAGTGAGAAACGGGCACGGTGCTCTCTTCCGTAACTCCACATCGCAAATAGTATTCATCAAACTCAACAATGTACTCGGTCACGGATCGATCTCCCTGGCAAAGGCTCTGCCACCTATCCATGAGTCGCTGACGGTATGTGGCAGGAATGTAATTTTGTCGGAGTTTGACCTTCATCTCACTCCATATATCAACATGGGGCTCTAAACGCTGAAACAACAGGCTCTCCACGTTCTTCCAGTAAGTCTGCGCCTGTCCTATCAGCTTCATGGTCGTGAATCAGACTCTGTCTATCATATCAAACCAATCGAAGTACCGGTTCATGCCGGCCTCCCAATCTAAATAGACTTTCGGGTCCAAGGACCCATCAAAAGTGGGAGGGTCTGCACGAACGGTCCTGAGGGTCCGCTCATCCTCATCATAATCACGATTCCGCCATTGAACACGACGGTCACGACCATATCCCCCATTCTCGTTGTCGGACTCATAGTCAACCACCTCGGGGACTTGATGCCTCCTATCATCTACCCCTTGAGCCCTTGGAGCAGCAGGTTGCTGAACCGGCTCCTGTTGACCATTTGTCGGTGCGGGGTGCGCCTGGACCGGGGCTCTCTCTAGGACGGCGACTCTCCCTACCAATCCCTGAATAGACTGGTACGAATCTTCGGCCCGTCCCTCTAAGGCATGCATTATGTCTTCTAAGCATGTGCCTAGACCATCTACACGCGTACTCAACCCATCCAACTTATCCACTCGTGTACTCAACCCATCAATCTTTTCCATAAGAGTTCGGAACATGTCGGCCACAGATGGCTCATCAGGATGATGGACTCTGGGATCTGCCATAGGTGGTGGTGATGGTGGTGAGTATTGGGTACCCCTACGAGTGGGCATGCAATGGACAAGGGGTTGGAATGCACCGACCAAGGCAAAATGAAGGATGACCTAGACTCCAATATTCGATACGTAGCGGAGGTTTGATCCGAAGATCGCACTCACGCAAGTGTGCTACCTTCCCAATAGGCGTAACCTATCATTCTGGGAGCACCTTTCGATATACCGGATATAGAGACGTAATGTGACACCTTGGACCGACTACCCTAGACTCAACCTGCTCTGATACCAATTTGATGCGGGACGGGACATGATTCGACGCCAATTTGAATGCGAACCTTGGACTCTAGGCAAACTCGCGACTCGTCCCTGGCGAGGGAAGCGTGTGAATGTGCGCGGTTCAAAAACTAACAATGAGTCAAGGGTGGTCACTCTCTCACGTGCTCGGATCGAGTCACGGGACGGGTCTCGCTCTCTCTCGCACAGCGGTGATTGAAATAATATGAACGAGCTAGTTACCCTATCACTCTCGCGGAGGCAAAAAAAACACATACGAAATAAGCAAAATGCCAAGAGAGGGGAGCGGAACGATACCTCCACGCTCCGGGCGTGGGAAAGGTGACCCCGGCCAAGACTCGTACTCCCGGTACAAATAATTACCAATAATTACAGAAATGCAATTTCATTGCCCACTCCACGCAGGGAGGTAAAGGGCTACACGTGGGACCTGGGAGTAGCGAACTTGGGTTGACGAGCGGCTTTTGGACAGCTCTGTCGGTGCCGACACGTCGCTGCTCGGTGCTAGCCGGACGGCGCGTACTGACGATCATGGGGGCCACGCTCTGCTCGGGCGCCTGATCAAGGCGGGGTTGGTCCCATTGCGAAGGGCACTCCTAAAGGAATGATCCCTGTGAGGTGATCATCCTGGTTCGCTTTGTGGAAGGCGAGGCGGCCTGATTTGTGAGGCGTTGTTGTTTGCTGCCCCGAGCCTGTTCTGCAGTTTTAGAACTGCGCGACTCGGCGGAAATAATTGCTGCGATCAGATCTGATGTCTGATCGACGCGAAACTAGTGCCGTTGCGAAGCCCTTTCAGAGATCTACGAACACAGACTGTTATAGGAATTTTTCAGGGACTTGATTTTTCATGGGGGATTTATGAACAGACAAGATCCTTGTCCCAGAATAGACTGGGCAGACTGGGATCTGCCTGATAAAGCGGTTTGACCGAGGGGTAAATAGTGGATCTGGGGCTTGAAAATTTTATGGAAGAGAGATGAAGATGTGTGGGTGACGCACAAATTTTTTGATAATTTTTGGAGGTGGTTTGAAGGGTGGAAAGGATTTTCTGGCAGGGGAGGTCAGATCTGGACTGCAGGGGGCAAAATAGAATCCGATTTTAACAGAGGTTTTTAAGAGGGGTAAACAAACTCCTAAAATCGTGAAACAAATTGTGGAGAGGGTGTTTGGTGGACAGAAGTCCCAGTCCAAATTTCAGGTTGATTGAAATTTGGAAGGGGGTGAAAGACACGAAATGGTTGGTTGCTAGAAGGTGGATCTGCATAGGGACAGATTGTGTAGATCTGGAAGATTTAAATGGAACGAATAGCAAACGAAAGTGGATTGACTTGAGAATTTTTTTGGGAAGGGGAAACCACGGGAGGGACACACCCTCAAAATTTTAGATCGATCAGATCTAAGGATGGGGCGGAATAAATAGAACTCCAAGCTATTGTCCAGAGGTGGACAGATCGGAGACGGTAAGGCGGTGGTGGCGCGATGGTGGCGGTGCTGAGCTTCTCACCCAATGGAGGACTGATATGGAGGTATCACACCTCAAGAAGGAGGGCTTTCTCAGCTGCAAAGGATGTGGGAGAGGAGAGAGGAAGGGGCGCACTTGCTTCTCCAAGAGGAATTTTTCTGATTTCTTATGCAATAATTCTAAGGAAATAACAAAATACAAGTGTTTTATATGAAATAGAAATGATCTAAACTACCCTCAAATCTAGGGTTTGGGATGGGCTATTAGGGGATAGAATAATCTTCTCCCATGTGGTCAAAAGACAAAACAAATAAAAAAAGAAAAAGGGGGGCGCCCTCTTTGAAGAAGTAAAAAAAGATTTTTCTTCTACTTGGTCCAAGTCCACCATGGACCATGGACCAGTCCCCATGGGCCCTAGAAGCTAGGTGGCCCAATGAGAGAGAGGGTGAGTGTCCCGTCGGGCCTATATGGTCTTTTGTAAAGAAACCCGCTAATTCCTAAGCACTAACACATTGGCTTATAATTGCCTTACAATTGTCCCAAGGATATAAACGTAAATACAAATATTGATGCCTTGCTTAAGTGTCCCCATCAATTCTCCCCGGGTGGGAAGAACTCGACCCCGTCGAGTAAGGGGTGTGGCTGCTCAAGTATCTGCCTGGGGTGGTTCCCGTGTCATCGGAGATGGGCCGTGCTCTCCACCGTACCTGGTAGCGCGGGTATGCTCCACTCCTCGTAGTAGTTATCTGCTCATCCCGTATATGTTCCATATGCTCACACTGCTATGGGAATGAGGCTAGTGGTGGTCACTCAGGGGCGGGGTCACTCTCAAAGGAGAAGACGGCTTGAAAGACTCACTGGGAATCACCGCTGGGTCCCATATTCCTCAGGCAAGTTTACAACGTACGCATTAGACCCGACTTGCCTCACACTCGAAAGTGACTGACACTGCGAGCTTACATTTGACCGACTTGACTGGACTCATGCAGACTCCCAACAGACTGGACAACAACAAAAGAAAAGAAAAGACTCACACATGACCCTAGACTCATACATAATGCAGTGGTGGTCCAGGCCACCCACATATGTAACTAGTACACTAGCTACTGAACATCTTGGGGGTCCGGCGGATCCCCCTGGACATCGTCATCCTCACGAAAGAACTCGTCAGCTAATTCCTGCTCGGCCTCATAGCTGACAGGCACAAGCCCTGATGGTGAGGCTTCTCCAACCCTTTTGCCCCCTAGGGCTAGTGATGTACGAGTGGGACACTGGACTGCAAAGTGGCCAAACCCTTGGCAGCGATAACATTGCTGTCGTGACCCACTAGTCTCCCCGATAAGTGGTCCCTTACCCTTATCCTCCCGACGGGCAGGGGGTGTAGGCAACAGGGGTGGGGGTGGGGGTGCCGGTGGGCGGGCAATGAGTGTTGTTGGTTGAGGTGGAGGTAGATCCCTTGGCGGGGGAGGGCGAGGCCTTGGAGCGAATAGCTCCTGACGGGCGGGCTCCTGAGGTCGAGCTACGGGGGCCCTCTGATATGGGCCTAAAGAGCTACGGGGCTCAGCACTACGAAGAGGGAAGGGGCCCAACTGTTGGGTAGACTCGAACTCTCCCTCAAACTGCTCCAACTCTAGAGTAACCTGATACGCGTCTTCCAACTTGGTCATGTTGCGGTGAAAAGGTTCATATTGATAGTGGGGCCGTAAACCACGACGGAAGCGGGAAACGAGTATGGTGCTCTCTTTCATAACTCCACATCGCAAATAGTATTCATCAAACTCAGCGATGTACTCGGTCACGGACCGATCTCCCTGGCAAAGGCTCTGCCACCTATCGATGAGTCGCTGACGGTATGTGGCAGGAAGGTACTTTTGCCGGAGTTTGACCTTCACCTCACTCCATGTATCAACCTGGGGCACTAAACGCTGAAACAACATGCTCTCCACATTCTTCCAGTAAGTCTGCGCCTGTCCTATCAACTTCATGGTCGTGAATCGGACTCTTCGACGGTCCATCATATCAAACCAATCAAAGTACCGGTTCATGCCGGCCTCCCAATCTAAATAGTCTTTCGGGTCCAAGGACCCATCAAAAGTGGGTGGGTCTGCACGAACGGTCCTGAGGGTCTGCTCATCCTCATCATAATCATGATTCCACCGTTGAACACGACGGTCATGACCATATCCCCCATTCTCGTTGTCGGACTCATAGTCAACCACCTCGGGGACTTGACGCCTCCTATCATCTACCCCTTGAGCCCTTGGAGCAGTAGGTTGCTGAACCAGCTCCTGTTGACCATTTGTCAACGCGGGGTGTACCTCGACCGAGGCTCTCTCTAGGACGGCGACTCTCCCTACCAATCCCTGAATAGACTGGTCCGAATCTTCGGCCCGTCCCTATAAGGCATGTATTCTCTCTTCTAAGCGTATGCCTAGGCCATCTACACGCGTAGTCAACCCATCCAACTTATCCACTCGTGTACTCAACCCATCAATCTTTTCCATAAGAGTTCGGAACATGTCGGCCACGGATGGCTCATCGGGACGATGAACTCAGGGATCTAGCATAGGTGGCGGTGGTGGTGGTGAGTATTGGGTACCCCTACGAGTGGGCCTGCAATGGACAAGAGGTTGGAATGCACCGACCAAGGCAAAATGAAGGATGACCTATACTCTAATATTCGGTACGTGGCGGAGGTTTGATCCGAAGATCGCACTCACGCAAGTGTGCTACCTTCCCAATAGGCGTAACCTATCGTTCCGGGTGCACCTTTCGATATACCGGATATAGAGATGCAATGTGACACCTTGGACCGACTACCCTAGACTCAACCTGCTCTGATACCAATTTGATGCGGGACAGGATGTGATTCGACAACAATTTGAATGCGAACCTTGGACTCGAGACGAACTCGCGACTCATCCCTGGCGAGAGAAGCGTGCGGATGTGCGCGGTTGAGAAACCGGCAATGAGTCAAGGTTGGTCACTCTCTCACGTGCTCGGATCGAGTCACGGGACGGGTCTCGCTCTCTCTCACACAGCGGTGATTGAAATAATATGAACGAGCTAGTTACCCTATCACTCTCGCAGCGGCATAAAAAAACACATACGAAATAAGCAAAATGTCAAGAGAGGGGAGCAGAACGATACCTCCACGCTCCGGGCGTGGGAAAGGCGACCCCGGTCAAGACTCGTACTCCCAGTACAAATAATTACCAATAATTACATAAATACAATTTCACTGCCCACTCCATGCAGGGAAGTAAAGGGCTACACATGGGACCCGGGAGTAGCGAACTTGGGTTGACGGGCGGCTTTTGGACAGCTCTGTCGGTGCCGACACGTCGCTGCTCGGTGCTGGCCGGACTACGCGTGCTGACGATCGTGGGGGGCACGCTCTGCTCGGGCGTCCGATCAAGGCGGGGTTGGTCCCGTTGCGAAGGGGACTCCTAGAGGAACGATCCCTACCAGTCGATCATCCTGGTTCGCTTTGTGGAAGGCGAGGTGGCCTGATTTGTGAGGCGCTGTTGTTTGATGCCCCGAGCCTGTTCTGCAGTTTCAGAACTGTGCGACTTGACGGAAATAATTGCTGCGATCAGATCCGATGTCGGATCGACGCAAAACTGGCGCCGTTGCGAAGCCCTTTCAGAGATCTACGAACACAGACTTTTGTGGGACTAGATTTTTCGTTGGGGATTTATGAACAGACGGGATCCTTGTCTAATAACAGACTGGGCAGACTGGGATCTGCCTGATAAAGTAGTTTGATCGAGGGCAAACGGTGGATCTGGGACTTGAAAATTTTATGGAAGAGAGATGGAGATGTGTGGGTGACGCACAAATGTTTTGGTAATTTTTGGAGGTGGTTTGAAGGGTGGAAAGGATTTTATGGCAGGGGAGGTCAGATCTGGACTGCAAGGGGCAGAACAAAATCCGATTTTAACAGAGATTATTAAGAGGGGTAAACAAACTCCTAAAATCGTGAAAAAAATGGTGGAGAGAGTGTTTGGTGGACAGAAGTCCCAATCCAAATTTCAGGTTGATCTGAAATTGGGAAGGGGGTGAAAGACACGAAATGGTTGGTTGCTGGAAGGTGGATCTGCACAGGGACAGATTGTGTAGATCTGGAAGATTTAAATGGAACGGGTAGCAAACGAAGGTGGATTGACTTGGGAATTTTTTTGGTAAGGGAAAACCACGGGAGGTACTCACCCTCAAAATTTTAGATCGATCAGATCTGGGGATGGGGCGGAGTAAATAGAACTCCACGCTGATGTCCAGAGGTGGACAGATTGGTGACGGTATGGCGGTGGTGGTGCAACGGCGGCTCGACGGCGGCGGCGGCGGCGGCGGCGATGCTGAGCTTCTCACCCGGTGGAGGACTGATATGGAGGTATCACACCTCAAGAAGGAGGGCTTTCTCAGCTGCAAAGGATGTGGGAGAGGTGATGTGACACACCCTTGGACTTAAGCAAGCAAGCACATTCGCATTCAAATGGGCCGATGTGGGCCACCGCTCTCCCGTCGCTCACCCAAGCCCGGGGTGACTTGGCGATGCCAAGTGGAGGATGTAAGGGTTGGGCCCTTGCTGGTAGAGGGCCAGCAAGGCCAAAGTTTGTTCTCCAAAGGTGTGGAGGCTCAATTCAATGGGGCCGACAAAGTGCCGAGGGCACCGGCTTCACTCTTCCCACGGTGATCTCTCAAAGCAACGGGGCTTGAGGACCGAGCTCTCACTCTCATAGCCAGCAGAACTATGAACTAATATTGAAAGACAAGCACTAAATTGGAGTTAGGTTTGAGCACTTACTCGACCGGTGTGAAGAAACCGGTCCCGCTCGGAGACGAGGGCGAGCGGGGAGGCGAGTGGATCCCCACACGCCGCGTCGGGGCAGCTTGACCTGTTCAATCTATTACAACAGTACACCTCTCGCAGGAGGGGGACCTTGGGGTGGGGGTTAGTTGATATTACAATCAAAACTACCTCCACACAGGGAGGGGCGGTAAGCCGGCCAGGCGGGGAGGGGAAATTGTGAAAGGGAAAGCCGAAGAGTGGAGGTTGCAGCTTCTGCCCACACTCTGTGAATGCTGACAGACAGTCGAAGAAGTGGCTGCTGTGACAGCTACCGAAATTTTTTGGGGACGAAACCACCTGGAAAATCTTCGTAGGAGGATGGAGAAGTCGTCCAAATTTTGCCGGAATTTTGGGAGGTCGCTGTTGGCTGGAGCAGAGCCACGAACAGGGAGGTAGATCTTCAGTTCTGACAGCTTCAGGTTCCCAACAGCAGGAAGAAGAGGATTCCACGACCGCTACCGAACTCAGAATCAGGTGCCGCCGGAGCCGTTGGAACCGTTGACGAGTCTCTTCGAAGCAAAACTGGCGGGGAAGCCAAATGTTGTCGGACAAGACCAGTGGGCTCTGAACTCTAATGAGAGGTCGGTGCAGACTGTGGGGAAATAGAACCGCACACCCGGGAGAGAAAATTGATAAATCCTGGTTCCGGACGCCAAATTGAGCTCTGCTTTTTGGAGATGAAAGAAGACTCAGAATAGAAGACTTTTGATGAAGAACTCTTGCTCAGATTCCCAGTAGGATGGCCGCTGTAGATCTTCCACTCTGGTTCAGGTCTTCTGCCAGAGCAGTCTTGCGCAGTCGAGGGAGAAAGAGCTTTCTGATCAGCAAGGTGCTCGGATGGGGACGAAACCACCGCCGTTGCGAAGAAGACTGGCAGACGCTTCCATGGGTTCCTCTTGGGCCTTCAGATTCGTCCAGAGGAAGCCGTGGTCGCCCCTGCAAACTGCTACTCATCTGTAGATCTTCAACTGGGAACTGGTTCGCCGATGGAGCCTTTTCTATCAACCAAACAAGAAGAAGAAGTGGTGATTGGGGAAGGGAGAAGTGATGGGTGGTGGGAGGAGAATGTGGGGGTGGTGTAGAGGGTGACTATAGGTGGTGGAGGGGCTGGAGAAAGAGGAGGGTTGCAGGGGTTGCTGGTTTCGATCAAGGTGGAGGGAGGGTGATGGTGGTGGTAGCTCTTGGTGGGGTGGAATGGAGGGGAGGGAATGGGGGGCGACCTACTCAAAGGGGAGGGGGAAGGGGGCGGTCAAGGCAATGGAGGGAAGGGGTTTTCAAAATTCAAATGGGCCTAGGGAGATGGAGGGTTGCATGGGGGAGAAGGAAGGGTGCTTGGGAAAGTGGGTAGGGTAGTTGGGGGTTGGAGGGTGGCTTAGTGATTGGGGATGCTCTCTTGGGACTAGGGGGGAGGAGTAATGGGATGTGTGGGGAAGGGGAGTGGCCTTTAATGAGGGTAGTTGGGAGGGTGGTGGATGGGAGGGGAGAAGAGAGAGAGGGAGGCGAACTATGGAGAGAGAAAGAGAAGGAGAGAGAAGGTTGGGTGGGGTGGAGAGTCTCTCCCCTAGGGTTTCTCACCCACTATTGGAATCACTCCACTAGAACTAAATTTGAACTCTCAATTGGAAATTTTGCATTGATTCATTAGTTCAAAATGAAGGGAATGGGGGCCCTATATATAGGCAACCCACATTTTACAATAAGACCCTGACAATTGACTCAATGACAAATAACCGAGGGGGTAGGGGGCGCCCTTGGGCCAAGCCCAATGAATTGGGCCCAATAGCAAGCTAATGACACTCAAACTTAGGGAAATAAACACAAGACCTAGGGACATGACTCAAGTAAAATGAAAATTACATCAAATGACTCAAATAGAAAGCACAAAATGGATAATTGGGCCTTTATAGAGAGAGGCCCGAACTCAAATGATGCCAGAGTGTGAGGAAGACCCGAGCCAAAGGGAGTCACGGGTGATGCCTCCATCAAATCCCCTAGGCTGCGAAGAGCTCGACTCCGTCGAGTAGGGGTCCATCCGGTTGTGATACTGCTCGAGAAGGTCGGGATCCAACTGCTGGAGATCCTCCCGACTCACCCATGAATCCTCCGAAGGAGGCCGATCCTTCCACCTGACGAGATAGCGCTCGTATACCTTGCTCCGAGTGGTAGTGACTTGTTCATCCAATATTTGTTCAATTCGTTCACGCTGGGCTCTCTTGGCTGGTGGTCTCTCCTCACAGGTGGGTGCTCTCTCAAGGGAAGGAATAGGCTCAATATCCTCACTGGGTACCACCGTGGGTCCCTTATATGGCACTCGGTCGGCGACATTGAATGTGGGACTTACCCCATATTCCTCGGGGAGATCTAACTCATAGGTATTTGCACCAATGCGCCTCAGGACCTGGAAGGGACCAGCCCCACGTGGCCTCAATTTGGAGATGGCTCCCGGGGAGAGCCTCTCCGTTCTCACCATCACAAAGTCACCCTCATGGAATTCTTGGTGACACCGATGAGAGTCGGCCCGCCTCTTATAAGTCTCATTCTTTTTGCTTATGTACTCGCGAATTTCTTCATGCAATTCTCTAATATGCTGGGCAAATGATTCAGCTGAGATAGACACTCTAGCATGCTGGGGAAGGGGAATGAGATCTGAGGGTTTCCTTGGCTTGTACCCATGCACAACTTCAAATGGACTCATCCCTATAGACTTATTGACGGAGTTGTTATATGCAAACTCAGCTTGTGGTAGAATGAGATCCCAATTTCCCAGACGGTCCTCAACAAGACACCTAAGGAGGTTCCCTAGACTCCGATTGACAACTTCGGTTTGACCGTCTGTTTGGGGGTGGTAGGCCGTGGAGAATTTGAGGAGGGTACCCATCATGTGCCAAAGAGTTTTCTAAAAGTAACTAGTGAATTTGACATCCCTATCAGAGACTATGGTCTTAGGTAGCCCGTGGAGACGCACAACCTCATCAAAGAACAATCGGGCCACATGGGAGGCATCGGAGGTTTTGGAGCATGGGATGAAATGGGCCATTTTGGAAAATCTATCAACCACCACATAGATTGAGTCATACTTTCTTGGAGTCTTGGGTAGCCCTAGCACAGAGTCCATACTTAAGTCTTGCCATGGTCGGTCGGGGATGGGAAGTGGGGTATATAGTCCAGTGTTTTGCTTCACCTGCTTGGCCGAAGCACATGTGCGACATTGACCCACTATCTTGCCTACATCTCTCTTGAGACTTGGCCAATAAAACTGACCCTCAACTAGAGCAATGGTCTTGTGAACCCCAAAATGACCGGCTAGTCTACCTGCATGTAATTCCCAAACTAAGAAGTCACGGAGTGAGGTCCGTGGAATGCAAAGCTTCGGTCCCTTGAAGAGGAACCCATCCTCTAAAATAAACCCCTCATGTTCCTTGCTAGAATGGGTGGTCAAGGTGGTATAGATGTGCCCGAAGTCGGGGCAGCCAGGGTACTCATCCTTGAGCCTATCAAATCCGGTCACTTCCACTTGGATAGTGGATAACAAAGAGACTTTCCTACTAAGGGCATCCGCCGCTCAATTCTCACTTCCCGCTTTGTGTTTGATGACAAAAGTGTAGGATTGGATGAACTCAACCCATCGGGCATGTCGGGCATTCAGTTTTTGTTGGGAATTGAGGTATTTGAGGGCCGCGTGGTCGGAAAAGATGACAAATTCTTTAAGCACAAGTAGTGCCTCCAATGTCGGAGGGACTGAATCACGGCATAGAACTCCTTGTCATAAGTGGAGTATCTTGTCCTAGCATCACATAACTTCTCACTGAAGAAGGCCACTGGGTGTCCCTCTTGGCTAAGAATCCCTCCTATTCCTATCCCGGATGCATCACATGTGACTTCAAAGACTTTAGAGAAATCGGGTAGGCATAGGATCGGGACTTGGGTCAACTTCTCCTTAAGTTCTTGGAAGGCTTTAGAGGCTGATTTGGTCCACACAAAAGTCCCCTTCTTGAGACAATCGGTGATAGGGCCAGTGATAGTGCTAAATCCACGAATAAACCTCCTATAGAATGTTGTCAATCCATGGAAACTTCGGACCTCATGAAGGGTGTGGGGTTCCGGCCAATCAAGAATAGCTTGGACCTTTTCGGGGTCCATGGAAACACCCTTGGTAGACACCACAAATCCTAGGAAGGTGATGGATGTGGTCATGAAGTGGCACTTTCCTATGTTGGCGAATAGGCTCTCTTGTCGGAGGACGGTGCAAACTTGCCTAAGATGGTCAAGGTGGGCCTCTTGGAACTGACTATAGATGAAAATATCATCGAAGTAGACCACTAGAAAGATCCCAATGAAAGGCCTAAGGACCTCCGTCATAAGACGCATGAAAGTACTTGGGACATTTGAAAGCCCAAAAGGCATGACTAACCATTCAAAGAGACCGTCTTTGGTCTTGAAAGCCGTTTTCCACTCATCCCCGGGCCTTATCCTAACTTGGTGATAGCCACTCTTAAGGTCAATCTTAGAGAAAATAGTGGCTCCGGCTAGCATATCAAGCATGTCATCAAGCCTAGGGATGGGAAACCTATACTTGACGGTGATCTTATTAATGGCCCGACTATCCACACACATTCTCCATGACCCATCCTTTTTAGGAGTGAGAAGGGCCGGCACGGCACATGGGCTTTTGCTAATGCGAATGAAGCCCTTCCTAATGAGTTCCTTTATTTGCCTCTGAAGTTCGGCATGTTCCATGGGGTTGAGGCGATAATGAGGAAGGTTTGGAAGAGTGGCCCCCGGGACTAGATCAATTGCGTGTTGCACATCACGCATGGGAGGGAGTTGGTCCGGGAGCTCCGTCGGGAACACATCATGGAATTCTTCTAGGAGTTGTTGGATTTCTATGGGATGAGGGTTGGAAGGAGTAGGTTCTCCCAGGCAAATGACCACCGCACATAAAGGTACCCCTTGAGCTATCTCTTCCTCAAGATCCTTCTTGGTGATGAGGTGAAGACCCTTGGTTAACCCCATGATCCCTCCTTATTTGGGAGTTTGGGTAAGGGATTGGTTTGGAGGGGTGGAGTTCCCCGAGACTTGTGTGGTGGTGGGATGTTGTCCTTGAGGGAGAGGGTCCCTTTTGGTCATGGGACGTGGTGGGGAGGGGTTAAGACGGATAGTCTTACCCTCATGCTCAAAGGTGCATATGTTGCTCCTACCCAAGATGGTGGCATCTACATCATAAAGCCAAGGTCTTCCTAGTAGGATGCTACCCACTTCCATGGGTATGATGTCACACCATATTTGACCATGGTATGAAGAGAAGGTGAGGGGCACAAGGCATTGGGTGTTGACCGGGATGGAGTTGTTGTTGATCCATGAGACCCGGTATGGATTTGGGTGGGGGGTGATAGCAAGCCCAAGGAGCTTAACGGTATCGGGGGATACGGCATTGACGCAACTCCCACTATCCAATATCACTTTTCTTACATGACTCTCTATCTTGACAAAGGTGTGAAAGATTGAGGTTCGACGCCAATCCTCTTCTTGGGGTTTGGTGAGGGTGCATCTAATCACTCCTAGATGGGAGTTGGTAGGTGGAGTGGTGTGATCTAGACCCGATTCAAGGTATTGGGCCTCATACTCTTCTTCCCAATCTAGGGAGGCTTCATGGTCCTCAATAACACTCTCAAGTTCCCTTTGGGGTGGGGAGCTTCTTCCTCAATAAGTAAACTACACAATCCTTTGGAAGGACATTGCCCCGCAAAATGGCCAAACCCTTGACACCTATAGCATTGTTGACGCCCGCTACCTGGAGTGGTGCCTACATTTGGGCCTTTGGGAATGTCTTCCCTCCGTGGAGGAGGGTGACTAGGGGTGGGCTTGTTTGGAGTGATTGTGGGAGGAGGGTTGTAGGGCCTTAATGCGGCATTCCCACTTGGGCTAGGGGCTTTCATGAGGGTGGCCGGAATGGGTCGTGGTCCCATGTTTTTGGGATCGGCCGGTCCGAGAATAGTAAATCGAGGGATCTTAGAGAATCTTTCTACATCCCTAGCTATTTGGTAGGCTAGCTCAAGGTTGTCAACGTCCCTCATGAAAAGCTCTCTCTTGATGTGGCTTTGGAGTCCATTTCTAAAGCGGGACAAGGTAACGGCCGGGTCCTCATGAACTCCACACTTTAAAAGATAGGAGTCAAACTTCTCAATATATTCAACCATGGTCTTCCCTTCTTGGGTGAGACTTTGCCATTCATCTAAGAGCATTTGGTGGTAGGATTGGGGTAGGTATTTATTTCTAAATTGGTTCTTCATACCCTCCCAAGTATCAATAAGCTCTTCCCGCCTAATCCTTCTTAATCCCTCTTGGTTTAACCAATAAGTTTTGGCTAATTTGTGAGATACATTTTAGTCAATCTTACCCTCCTTTGGTCGGACATAGGGTACCATTCAAAGTATTGGTCCATGACGGTTTCTCATTCTAAGTAGACACTTGGTTCATGGGAACCATCAAAGTTTGGGGCCTCTACTTTGATCATCCTTAAGAGAGGGTCATCCGGGTCGTCCCGTGGACGCCTTTCATGAATTTGATGGTGGTGGGGCCTCTCATAGTCATGGTAGGGGTCAAAATCCTCCCTATTGATTTTAGCATGTGGATGATGGGCTCTTGGTCCATTGTTCCTTGGGTGGAACTCGTCTCTATGAGGCTCAACATGTGGAAGGTGGGCTCTTGGGTCATTGTTCCTTGGGTGGAACTCATTTCTATGAAATTCACCATGTGGATGGTGGACTCTTGGTTCATTATTCCTTGGATGGAGGTCTTCCCTATGAGGTTCAACATGTGGAGGGTGGATTCTTGGCTCATTGTTCCATGGGTGAAACTCTTGCTCCTCTAGCCGAGCAAGTCGAGTAGAAAGGTACTCTAGTTGAGCAAGAATGTTCGTAAGGCCAGCATCTACCCGATTCATTGGGCCTTGGGGTTCCTCCCTAGGGGCATCTTGGTTGAGTTCGGGATTGGGATCCATGGGTGGAACCGAAGATGAAGGATCGGGTCGGTAAATGGCACCACTACGGGTGGGCATACAAGATAAGGGGGAAATGAGGATGGACACACAATGCAAAGGCCCTAGGACTTAGACTTGATAGAGACAAGTCAATGACTTGTTCTGATACCAATTGATGTGACACACCCTTGGACTTAAGCAAGCAAGCACATTCGCATTCAAATGGGCCGATGTGGGCCACCGCTCTCCCGTCGCTCACCCAAGCCCGGGGTGACTTGGCGATGCCAAGTGGAGGATGTAAGGGTTGGGCCCTTGCTGGTAGAGGGCCAGCAAGGCCAAAGTTTGTTCTCCAAAGGTGTGGAGGCCCAATTCAATGGGGCCGACAAAGTGCCGAGGGCACCGGCTTCACTCTTCCCACGGTGATCTCTCAAAGCAATGGGGCTTGAGGACCGAGCTCTCACTCTCACGGCCAGCGGAACTATGAACTAATATTGAAAGATAAACACTAAATTGGAGTTAGGTTTGAGCACTTACTCGACCGGTTTGAAGAAACCGGTCCCGCTCGGAGACGAGGGCGAGCGGGGAGGCGAGTGGATCCCCACACGCCGCGTCGGGGCAGCTTGACCTGTTCAATCTATTACAACACTGCACCTCTCGCAGGAGGGGGACCTTGGGGTGGGGGTTAGTTGATATTACAACCAAAACTACCTCCACACAGGGAGGGGCGGTAAGCCGGCCAGGCGGGGAGGGGAAATTGTGAAAGGGAAAGCCGAAGAGTGGAGGTTGCAGCTTCTGCCCACACTCTGTGAATGCTGACAGACAGTCAAAGAAGTGGCTGCTGTGACAGCTACCGAATTTTTTTGGGGACGAAACCACCTGAAAAATCTTCGTAGGAGGATGGGGAAGTCGTCCAAATTTTGACGGAATTTTGGGAGGTCGCTGTTGGCTGGAGCAGAGCCACGAACAGGGAGGTAGATCTTCAGTTCTGATAGCTTCAGGTTCCCAACAGCAGGAAGAAGAGGATTCCACGACCGCTACCGAACTCAGAATCAGGTGCCGCCAGAGCCGTTGGAACCGTTGACGAGTCCTCTTCGAAGCAAAACTGGCGGGGAAGCCAAATGTTGTCGGAGAAGACCAGTGGGCTCTGAACTCTGATGAGAGGTCGGTGCAGACTGTGGGGAAATAGAACCGCGCACCCGGGAGAGAAAATTGATAAATCCTGGTTCCGGACGCCAAATTGAGCTCTGCTTTTTGGAGATGAAAGAAGACTCAGAATAGAAGACTTTTGATGAAGAGCTCTTGCTCAGATTCCCAGTAGGATGGCCACTGTAGATCTTCCACTCTGGTTCAGGTCTTCTGCCAGAGCAGTCTTGCGCAGTCGAGGGAGAAAGAGCTTTCTGATCAGCAAGGTGCTCGGATGGGGACGAAACCACCGCCGTTGCGAAGAAGACTGGCAGACGCTTCCATGGGTTCCTCTTGGGCCTTCAGATTCGTCCGGAGGATGCCGTGGTCTCCCCTGCAAACTGCTACTCGTCTGCAGATCTTCAACTGGGAATTGGTTCGCCGATGGAGCCTTTTCTATCAACCAAACAAGAAGAAGAAGTGGTGATTGGGGAAGGAGAAGTGATGGGTGGTGGGAGGAGAATGTGGGGGTGGTGTAGAGGGTGACTATAGGTGGTGGAGGGGCTGGAGAAAGAGGAGGGTTGCAGGGGTTGCTGGTTTCGATCAAGGTGGAGGGAGGGTGATGGTGGTGGTAGCTCTTTGTGGGGTGGAATGGAGGGGAGGGAATGGGGGGCGACCTACTCAAAGGGGAGGGGGAAGGGGGCGGTCAAGGCAATGGAGGGAAGGGGTTTTTCAAAATTCAAATGGGCCTAGGGAGATGGAGGGTTGCATGGGGGAGAAGGAAGGGTGCTTGGGAAAGTGGGTAGGGTAGTTGGGGGTTGGAGGGTGGCTTAGTGATTGGGGATGCTCTCTTGGGACTAGGGGGGAGGAGTAATGGGATGTGTGGGGAAGGGGAGTGGCCTTTAATGAGGGTAGGTGGGAGGGTGGTGGATGGGAGGGGAGGAGAGAGAGAGGGGGGCGAACTATGGAGAGAGAAAGAGAAGGAGAGAGAAGGTTGGGTGGGGTGGGGAGTCTCTCCCCTAGGGTTTCTCACCCACTATTGGAATCACTCCACTAGAACTAAATTTGAACTCTCAATTGGAAATTTTGCATTGATTCATTAGTTCAAAATGAAGGGAATGGGGGCCCTATATATAGGCAACCCACATTTTACAATAAGACCCTGACAATTGACTCAATGACAAATAACCGAGGGGGTAGGGGGCGCCCTTGGGCCAAGCCCAATGAATTGGGCCCAATAGCAACCTAATGACACTCAAACTTAGGGAAATAAACACAAGACCTAGGGACGTGACTCAAGTAAAATGAAAATTACATCAAATGACTCAAATAGAAAGCACAAAATGGATAATTGGGCCTTTATAGAGAGAGGCCCGAACTCAAATGACGCCGGAGTGTGAGGAAGACCCGAGCCAAAGGGAGTCACGGGTGATGCCTCCATCAAGAGGAGAGAGGAAGGGGCGCACTTGCTTCTCCAAGAGGAATTTTTCTGATTTCTTATGCAATAATTCTAAGGAAATAACAAAATATAAGTGTTTTATATGAAATGGAAATGACATAAACTACCCTCAGATCTAAAGTTTGGGATG
The DNA here is from genome assembly GCA_022559845.1 of Amorphophallus konjac. Taxonomy (NCBI): domain Eukaryota; kingdom Viridiplantae; phylum Streptophyta; class Magnoliopsida; order Alismatales; family Araceae; genus Amorphophallus; species Amorphophallus konjac. The sequence goes on along the minus strand of CM040121.1, from coordinate 226,556,962 downwards.
GGCAATTAGGGAATAAGAATAATCTTCCCCCATGTGGTCAAACGACAAAACAAATAAAAAAAGAAAAAGGGGGGTACCCTCTTTAAAGAAGTAAAAAAGGATTTTTCTTCCACTTGGTCCAAGTCCACCATGGACCATGGACCAGTCGCCATGGGCCCTAGAAGTTAGGTGGTCCAATGAGAGCGAGGGTGAGGGTCCCGCCGGGCCTACATGGCCTCTTGCAAAGAAACTCACTAATTCCTAAGGACTAACACATTGACTTATAATTGCCTTACAATTATCCCAAGGATATAAATACAAATGCAAATATTGATGCCTTGCTTAAGTGTCCCCATCAGCGGGTTTTGGGCCTTAACTGCAATGGGCCGTGAATTTTCCTCTCTCCGAATGTATTTGAATTTTAAAATATAGTAAAGTAATATATTTTATCTGATGCCAAAAAAAATTATAGTTCATATAAGTCTCTCCTAAGTATATAAGATAAAAATGCATCAACTGAATTGAATATGAAGTTGTCTGATAAGTCAATATTAATTAAAGAAGATCAGTCAATCAAACATAGTTCAAGTATCACCACAAGATTGAATAGCTATTAAACGGTTGGGGAGCGTAGACAGTTGAAGATAGTCAATTGAATTAGGATCATCTAAAGTGATCAACTAACCGAGTGAGATAGGCATAAACTATCGCCTAGCAGCAGTAGAATAAAGGCATTAAAAAAAAATATTCGGCAGAGGAGTAATAATTAAAGCATCAAAATTGAAGAGGTTAGGCGAAAAATATCGGCTCAAAATTAACAGTCGGAAGATTCTATCATCTGAAAAAATATTAGTTGAAAAGATAACAAGAATTCACCTGACTAAGAGCAGCTAAATAAATCAGTTGAAAGTGTTGTCACCTTGGGCAAATTATGTCATTTGAATTTGACGGAATTATGTCATTTGAATTTGACAGTTTGCATCTTTTACCAAACCATTCACACTTGGAATTAGGTCACAGAGGTCAGTTTCTGATATAATCAGACTCCCGTTCTCTCGAGCTCAAAAAGGTTACATGAAAGACGGTTGGGGTTCTTGGAGAGAGTAAAATGGTTTTACATTGATGTCCTCGAGCAACCCTCACACAAAGCATCAACAGTAGCTCTCATCCCAAAACCCAATAACCAAAGCTCTCACTCGTGATTCTTTGTGGAGCATAGTCATTATTTGGCCTTTCGGTTGAACGGCGTAGCGAAAATGCGGTTGAGTTAGAAGAGACGCACATGTACCAACCAACCACTCCTCAGATTAGATTGTTCAATTAAGATGTCGATGAAGATCTTCTTCAAGAACCTATATGGCAAAAGACTCCCGATGTGTCGTGCACACTTTTATAGTTAAAAGAATAGTAGACGATCACACGGGGCCATCCATTCCTCCTCCCCCCCCCCCTACCGTAAAGCATGATACCTCTATAGCTTGCCACCGACGGCGACGGACGAACGGTAAATTAAAAGAACACGCGGCCAATTCCTTCTCTTCGCCTTTCTACAAACAACTCTCGGCCATTGATGACAGACAGACGGACAGACAGAGCATCAAAAGGAGGAGAAAACGCGGGTTTTTATTTCCTTTCTAACGTCAAGCGTGCCAATTTCTAGCTCGCAGCCTCGGTTGGTTTAATTATGGAGGTCCACAACAACTCGGAATGCGCTCGTATTTAAAACCACATGTTCGATCAACGAGGCAGGCCCCGATAACGCCATGCGGTAGGGCAAAAAACCAGGTACAGACTGAAAACAAACCCAACCTCACGAGCCGTGGTTGGAGCTGTCTTGAACAATGTCAGACTTGATGGCAAATAACATCAGAAATGCTGAGTTGCAACAAGCAATTAGACTAGACATCAGTCCTGCAGAATTCACCGTAAGCTTACACAGTACGGGGAGTCTGACAAGATACTCTGATCAAACGAGCAGGCAGTCTGAAGTTTAATTACCCTGTCACTTGGGAGACGGGGCCATGCAACTATTCACCAAACAAGTTTTTCTAGTTGTCAGCCCAAACAGAAGCTTGCATGATCATGTTTCATTATGTGAGAAGCTGTTTTCAGCATCTCCGTGGAAAATTTCTGACAACAAATTCCAATTTTGTGAAAATTCAGAAGAAGAAAAAAAATAGCTTCATGTAAAACTTGCTCCACAGAAACTTGGCTCCGGAGCGATGGTATCGGTAAAAGAAACGCAACAAACCAGTGGCAAAAGAAATTGCTTTTTGATGTCTTGGACACTGCCATGACAGGACATCATGAATGTTTTACTGCTTATCTTAAGAACAGACAGAGTCTCCCCCATAGTTTCCTTCGTGCCAGCATATCAAACATTGAAACGTTTCTGAATAATAGCTGAAGTGATAAAAGAGAATGAATCCGTTCCATATGACAAGCCACTATAATTATTACAGAAACACACAAAGAAGAAGAAAAAATGCACTTCCTAGTGTTCCATTAGATGAATAGCTCTCAGGGATATACAGGTCCAAAGTTCAAAATGTTCAACAAGACTTAAACAATCATCATTTTCTGCACCAGCCAAAGCACGAGCAACTCTGGATGGAAGAAAAAAAAAGGGAAAAAAAGTTTTGGAAGATATAGTAAGTACACTGCATAGAGAATTTTTTGGAAGGTGAACACATAATTTTTAATAAACTCAAACAAAAATGCATCCCTGCAACAAATAGTATATTTCCAAGATTCTGGGACCACGGCAAATAGTCAAACAGCTAAAACATCTACATCAAATTTGTCTATATTTATAAAATTTCCTGATTGGACTTGGTCAACTTATCTACTTGCCAGGATTTTAATATAAGCCATGAACAGACCAAGAAAACTAGTAAAATGGTGAAATCCTTCAAGTTGCTGTAAAATGGTGAACTCCTTTGATGAACACAAAATCACTCATTTTCATTTTTAGCATTTTGACGAAAACAAAGGTTTCCCTTGTAAAATGATTGATTCTTATTTTTAATTTCAGCTTGTGTGTCATTCCAAACAAGTATCCAAGGATTTCAGTATTTTACATTTATCCAAACAAAAGCAACCCATGTTTCAGTGTTTTCCAATATCAAATGCCAAACCAAAGAGCCCTAAAGACAATTAAAGATTTCTATTTTATTTTTTTTTGGTGACGAGCAACCTGGGGAACCAGAAAACCCCGGGTCACGCACCCCTCGAGGATTGAGCACGTGACCATGTAAAACCCCTCCGAAGTGAATCGAACCTGGGACCTCTTGCTTCTTTGGCAGGGGACTTCTACCATTCGACCCACCCCGGGTCCTCAAGATTTCTATTAGTTCCTGTAGAAGAAAGAGACGAGAGAGGGAAGAAGGAAGGAGAGCTCCAGTTTGCGAGAAATAGGATCGCAGCCAACTAACTGGCCCATCCTCCAAAAATTATATATATATATATATATGGGCAGCGTTCACATGGTGCCGGCACCATGCGAACACTCCCATGGGACTGTTATCCAAGCCGTTCAAATTCTATTAAATCAATCTAATCATCCATGAAACCGTGTTCTCCTGCGCACAGCACATTCGCCCCTCATGCACCGTAATAAGTTGCAGTGCTCTCATTTAATCACATTTTTAAAATATATTTTTAATATTTTTATTAAAAATTATAATTTTAATAATAATATATAGCACAAAAATATTTTTATAAAATCATTAAGACCTTTAATTTTTTAAAGTCCCATGTGATCCAGTGGACCCATTTAATTACCAAGCAATGAACACGTACCTATCCCTATTTATTTTGAAGGATTTTAATTTTTAATTTTTAATTATTTTTAATAAATTTTATAAAATAAATGTATAACCGAAATAATAAAATAGTTAATATATAGAGTTCTTAATACTAGTAATTAAAAATTAAAAGTGAAACACGAAGATACTAATTTACGGTTCACTTTCAAGTAATACTTTGATACGTTACAATAATATTCTTTGTTTAATTTTTCATTTTTTAATAGATTTATAAAATAGATTTATGATCTGAGTTTGTATTTTAAGAGGTGAATTGGGTCTTTTTTTATCAAAATTAGAGGTGAATAGGGATAAACCGTTCACATGTCATATTTTGAAAAATTAAAGCAACCATTGGATCTTCACCGGAATAGATGAACGGTCCAGATGTCGGCACCATGGGAAGCCTCACATGGTGCCGGCACCATTTGATCATTACCCTATATATATATATATATATATATATGTGTGTGTGTGTGTGTGTAACATACAACTTTCATAGGACAGAAATACCCCTGCCTCATCAGTCCATGAGAAAAATTCTCATAGACCCACTAAATTGTACAATAATTATAAATGACCCTTACACCACAATGACAAAACTACCCTGGACTACACTCCCCCTCAAGTTGAGCATTGATGCCAATCATCCACAACTTGATAAAATGGAGAAAATTGATCCTTGGAGAGCCCTTTAGTGAGAACATCTGAGATGTGTTCCTGAGATCGAATATATGTGAGACAAGTCTCCCTAGAGTCAAGCTTCTCCGAATGAAATGGTCAATAAAATATGCTTTGTCTATCATGCTGAACTAGCTTATTTGGAATGTTGATCGCTTCCCTGTTGTCAAAGTAGAGCCTCAGGAAAGTGGACCTGAATGTCAAGGTCATGCAAAAAGATCTACAACCACAACATCACTGTAACACCCTGGGCCATGACACGATGTTCAGCTTCAGCACTAGAACGGGCGCACACAATCTGTTTCTTGCATCGTGAAGCCACAAGATTTCCACCAAGGAAAGTACAATACCTGATTGTTAACTGTCAATCATCCTGAGATCTGACACAATCAGTATTAGTGAGGCCTTCAACATTGAGATGGGTAGCCTTAGTATATAATAAGCCCTTCCCAGAACAGGACTTGATGTAGCTCAACATCCCTCATATGAGGCACCCGGAGGGCATGCATGAACTGACTGACAATGCTAACAGCATAGGCAATGTTAGGACAAGTGAGAGACAAATAAAGCAATCGGCCACCAAGCCGCTGATACGTGCCTTTGCTGATTTCAGACAAAAGACCTCCCACTAACTCAGACAATCCATGATTTGCCTCTATAGGAGTATGAGCTGGTTTGCACCCTAGCTTTCCAATTTCATGAAGCAAATATAAGGCATATTTTCTCTGACAGGTATACAACCTATGCTGAGACTCAGCCACTTCAATACCAAGAAAATATTTCAGCTCTCCAAGATCTTTAATATCAAAATCTTGAGCAAGATTATCCTTCAATTTCTAGATTTCAGCCATATGATCCCTAGTAATGATCATATCATCAGCATACACAAGTAAAACCACAATCAATCCATTAGTCCAAAAAGGGTGTGATCATAATTGCATTATCTATAACCAGAACAAAACATTGTTGTCCAAAATCTATCAAACCAAGCTCGTGGGACTGTTTGAGCCCATATAGAGCCTTCTTTAGAAGTCCAAGAAGAGGCTACATGTACACCTCTTCCTGCAAATCACCATTGAAGAAGACATTCTTGACATCCAATTGATAAAGTTTCCAGGAGTACTAGATACTAATAGCAAGAGACAAGACATGCCTCACAGATTTGCCATTGATGCAAAAGTCTCCATATAATCTAATACCATAGATTTAGGTAAAACCTTTGGCAATCAGTCGTGCTTTGTACCACTGAACAGTGTCATCACAATTGTATTTAATGGCAGACACCCATCTGAAACTAACCAAACTCTTCCCGGGAGGTAACTGCACCTCGTAGGTGTCATTTTTGTTGAGAGCCTACATCTCCTCAACCATAGCAGTAAACCGCTTTAGATCTTTACAACTTCAACAAAAGAGTTACCAATCATGATAAGATGAAAAAGCTGACAAGAAAGAAGAATAAGAAGGATAAATCTGAGAGTAAGACACATAATGAGAGATTGGGTGTTTGGTGCAGGTTCTAGAACCTTTCCCAACAGCAATGGGAATATCAAGATCAAAGGATGAACTAGGCAGAGTAGCAGGAGGAGCAGAAACTTCAGTAGCTTCCAGGGGTGGTGGATCCGTGAGAGACCTCTTCTTGTGCCAGGTATGCCTGGAATGGATGAGAAACTCCTGGGTAGGCACACTCCGAGAACCATGTGTGGCATCAGCAATCCTGTCAACAAGGGGTAAAGAAATGGACACAACGGAAGGCATAGAAGGAACAAAGGAAGTGCCCACTCCCAAACTAGAATACTAAGGTTGAAAAGTAAGACTCTTGACTAAAAAATGTAACATCTTTAAGGGTGTACTTTGTTGTGTATGTGATTTTGATGATTATAAAATATTGTTATTGTGAATTCGTCATGTGGATGCATTTGTGACCTTGTGTGGCTTTCTATATATGTGTTTCCACATGGACTGTTAATGTCAATGGTTTTTGGTTTCCTTGTGATGGAATGATGCTAACACATTGCATATACACTTGGTGGAATGTATTTTTGTTGATTGATTTGAGAAGCCAAATACATGTTTGAATGAGTTCAATGAGGTATTTTGATGAGAACAAGTTCTAAGTGTTAATGCTTGATTGCATGGTTGTGGAGAGTTGAATATGAGTCTCGTCATGTTGCTAGTATATTTCATTGAGCTTCATTTGATATGAGTGAAAGAATTTCAAGAAGATGGATTGTGTGAAAATAGCATGTTTGGGTTCCTCATGAAAGCATGATAATTTCATATCCTTGGTCTAGACAACACAAGATGGTGTGCATGGTTTGGTTGAAATGCTAACTTGATAGATTCTTGTCTTGAACTCACCTTTTCACTATTGAGATCATAGCATTTGAGATGATGGTGTTCCGGGTTGATTTGCATTCCATATTGTGCTTATTCATTCTAGAAATGCTAGTTTCAAGAGAGAAGTTCATTTGATTTTCAAATCCATACTAATTTGATTTTTATATGGTTTTGTAGGTTCAAACCATCCAAATTAATCATCCAGTATCAAGGGACATTGGTCACATTTATTCCATTGGTTTTGCACAGCTTAAAGGGGCTAAAAATGGGTTTTCCTATCATTTACCTACATGGGTCGACCCCATGGGTCGACCCTCAGTGTTTCTGGGCTGAACAGAAAGCATTTTTTGAACCCTGCCTGCAGGAGTCGACCCCTGGGGTCGACCCCCCTGCAAGGGTCGACCCTTGTATTCTGGGTTGTTTTTTTGTTGTCTGTCCGCCTCTGTAAGCATTACCATATGAAAATCTTACGAAAACCTCTCTAAACATTACCATACTACCCCCCATTAGTTCCTATTGTTATTAGGGTGTTTCTAACATGTATTGGGAGGGTTTTATGAGTCTTTTCCCCACCCCTTGAGTTGCATATATAAGAGCTACGATTTTGTGAGAAATATAACCCTAATGCTCATATTGTTCTATCTTGTAGGAGAAGAAAAGGGGGAAAAGGAAGAGGAGCTCTTGCAAGGGAGATTTCATCTACATCATTGAAGATTTGAAGCTTGTGATAGAAGAGGAAAGGGAGCGGCTCGAGGAGAGGAACAAGAGGACGCCGAAATTGTCACTATCCGACAACGAGCCAAGAAGAACCGGATTATTTTGTGAAGGGGGAGCTTTACATTTCATATATCCTCTTCGTTTCAGTTGTTAGAGTTTGTTTGGAGTTTATTGTACTCATTCGTGGTCATTTCATCTTTTTCTGAACGATATTCATGTGTGGGTGTTCGGAGAAAGGGTTCTCCGAGTGTTTGGTTGACGTGTGTGCGTCGTTTTGTGCTTGGGCATAACTTGGGGTCTGTTCCCCGTGTGTGGTTGGGAGTTTACTCCCGTGTGGTTGCGTAGGCGTCGCCCTATGCGTGTGTGTTGGAGCTCGGCTCCGTGTGTGTGTGGGGATTTATCCCCGGGCTGTTTCAAACAGCAGTGAAGCCTCACCGGTTTGGTGAGGGGTGGAAGTAGGGAGCCCGTCGTGGTCCCGAACCACCTTAAAAATCTCCGTGCATTGTGACTTGCATTGTGATTTGTGTTGTGGTGGTTTGCTTTATTGTTCATATCTAATTATCTGTTCGAGTGAGTACGGTGAGATTGAGAGAATCAAGTCTATTCTAATTAGTTTAAATTCCTCAATCTTGCTAATCTTGCTAATTCCGCTGTAAGTAGGTTCAAGTTTTTAATTGGACATAATTTTAGTAGAGGATTCTATTCACCCCCCCTCTAGAACCGTGTTCCTGCACTACGGGACCCAACATACTTCTTTCCAATCTTTGGGTCAAAACATTTGTATCCCTTAAGAATGGGAGAGTATCCCAAAACGATGTCATTAATGGCTCTGGAATCCAACCTAGTAAAATCAGAACTAAAAGAATGAAGTAGAGACATCCAAAAACAAAACGTGGAAAAGAAAACAAAGAATGCTTTGGATGGAGGACCCAAAAAGGGGACATATACCCAAGTGTTCGAGATGGCATCTGATTAATAACATAAGAGGTAGTCAAAGCCAAGGAAGGCGGAATCGGGGATCGGGATCGGATCGACCGGTCCCAAAATGATCCGGATCAGTGGGATCGGCCGATCCGGATCAGTGGGATCGGTCCCAAAATGATCCGGATCAGTGGGATCGGCCAATCCGGCCGATCCTGAACCGATCCCGGCCGAGTCAGGCCAGCTGACTCAGCTAGGGATACAAATGTCCAAAAAAATCAAAAAAACTGAAAAAAAATGGGAAAATTGTTATAACATAGTTCTGTATCACATTTAATGTGAAATAGTTGACATAACCTCATCATTTCATGAAATAGGTGGCATACTCAAATGATGCAAGGATTCCATGAGATAGCTACCTTTCATTCATTGAAGGCGAACATTCAAAGACTTTTCTACATATTGTACATAGTAGATTGGTAGCCAGTGGATACGAAAACAGCTAATACAATTTTTAAACCTGATTTCTTAACAAGAAAAAAGAAATTAAACAGATTAGATCATTTTTGAACTTGATATCTGATGATGACTGTCACAGAATAATTCATATTCATATTAACATATGAATCCTTGGATCTTAATCTGAAGAATATGGAGTAAAGAGCTGAATTGCCCTAACTTAGTCTGAATTTGTACATGCAACTGTCTGTTTCGAGCTTGATGTAACAACACTGGTATTTTTGTTGTACGTTTTTACTTGAAACAAGTATAAAATTAAGTATATTGCTACTTCTGTTAAGGAATTGCTATTTCCTTTGAAGTTTTAAGTTTATCTTTAATTGAAGATGTTGGGAAAATACCTTTGCCTGTGTGATCGAGTATTCAGAAGGAAAAGAACCCTCAAGATATGTATGTGGTGCAAGTCTGAATTTTATTATTAGACTTGAAGAGGAAGGAGCCTAGGAGTGAAAGAGAAGAGAAGTAAAAGGGTGTGTGTGAGAGTGAAATTCCGGTCAAAATGTCCGAAGGACCAAAGACCCTTGGTTGGCATTCCCCCCCCCCAAAGCCTTTTTTTGAAATTCAAATGGGACCATGGGCGGTATCGCCCAACATCGGCCGATCCGGCCCGATCCAGCCGATCCCAAGCCGATCCGGCCCAATCCCCCACCGATCTCACTGTTGGATCGGTCCACTTTAACTCGGGATCGGGTCGGTTCGCCTGGAACCAATCGAATCGGCCGAGCCGGGCCGATCCAATCTGATCCGGTGAACCATGGTCAAAGCGGCATTGGCCCAAAACTTTTTAGGCAGTTGATCTATTTTTTCCTTCTACTATCCCATTTTGTTGGGGTGAGTAAGCACGAGAATTCATGAATGATACCCTCATCTTCTAAAAAGATATTGAGAGTCCTCTCAAAATATCCTCTATCATTATTAGACCTAAACACTTCAACATGCCTCTCAAATTGAATTTCAACCATCTTACAGAATCCTTGAACAACCCAAGGAACTTTTTAGGTAGGTAATATTGCAAGAGAAGAGGTCAAGAGGTCTCCAATAAATGTCTATTTTTCTTTCTATTACCCTATTTTGTTGGGGTGAGTAAGCACAAGACAATTCATGAATGACACCCTCTTCTTCAAACAAGATACTGAGAGTCCTCTCAAAATATGTCCTAGTATTATTAGACCTAAACACTTAACATGCCTCTCAAATTGAATTTCAACCATTTTACAGAATACCTGAACAATATGAGAAACTTCCTCCCGAGATTTCATGAGGTATATTTAATAATAGTGGGGGAAATCATCAATGAAACTAATATAGTAACGTTGACCATCCATAGAAACATTAGAGTGCACAAGCTGGAATGGAAAAATACTTTAGATCATTGAAAGCTAAAAATTGTTTCTACAATGTTTAGTAAGTTGACACACTTGACATTGTAATAAGTCAATCGTTAATGACTTGAACAGACTAGGAAAAAGGACTTTTAAGGACCTAAAGGACAAATGACCTAGACGACTATGCCACAAATGGAGTTCTTTTATCTGTTGGTTGGTATCACCATCAATGCTAGACTGAAAAACAGCACTACCACTGGATTCAAAATGATGTAGACCTCCCACTTGATGATCACTCCCAATCATCCACTTCGTTTCCAGGTCCTTAAAAAGCACGATGTGTGGGAAAAAAAGGTCAATTAAACAGCATAGTGATTTGGTAAGGCTGCTAACAGAGAGAAGATTAATAGACAGAGCAGGAACATGCACAAAGGACAGAACTAAGTCATCATTGAGATGCAAAGCACGTTTACCCGCCATAGTGGCACAAGTGCCATCTGCAATGGTGACCTTGTCCTACCCTGAAGCACAAAGAATAAGATGTGAAGTGAGAAGAGCTACCAGTCATATGATCTAGCTCCTGAATCAATGACCCAGGGTTTACAGGGAAGGTTGGAGGTGACACTTAAGGCCGTCCCTGTGGTACCTGATGGAGTGGATATGGCAAAACAACAGGAAGGAAGCTTGAGCTATGAAAAAATCTACAGCAGGTGGAGAATGTTAGTTGATGAGAGTGCAGACACTTGAGAAGGGGTGAAACCACCATCTGAAGACATAATTGAGAGTCCATCTGGAGATTGAGTGATGGCAACATTGCCATTTGCATGCTGTCCATTCTTGTCAGTTTTAAACTTCTGTGACTTGTCAGGATACAAATCCCAACAGCTATCCACATTTTAGGTTGTCCTGCCCATAGTGAGTGCAATGTCTCCCAGCCTCCATTTTTTCCTTTCTCGGGCCATGTCCACCTTTTCCGAACTTGATAGAAGTGCTGACCAGTGATAAGAATTCCCCTGACTCACAAGATCACCTGCTGCTGCACCCCCTCCATTCATAGCTTTCTTTCGCCCTTCTTCACTCAGCACCTTATGGTAGACTTGCTCAAGAGATGGAAGTGGATCAGTACTGAGTATTTGAGCCCTTATACCCTGATACTCTGGAGTGAGACTAGTAAATAATTTAAAGATCTGGTTCCGCAGAATATGCTCTAAATACTGCTCATGATCTTTAGTGCAGCCCATGTGTACAAACAATAATAGTCAAGTTCCTCAGCAGTCCAAAGTAATAACACCGATGGCTCCCTGCTTCAATCTCCTGGATCTCCATGGTCAATCGATAGATACAGGAAACATCTTGTCACTAGCCAAACATTTGCTCAAGGAGATCCCACATCTCCTTTGCTGTCTTCTTCATCAGAATGAGTTGTTGGATGTCTGGACTCAGAGTTCAGTACCCAACCCATCATGAGATAATTTTCCAGGTCCCAAACTGCATAGGTAGGATCATCAAGAGCATGTTCCTCGACTTTGCCATCGATGTAGCCTGTCTTTCCTCATCCTCCGATAAGGATACGCGCAGACATAGACCAGAGACGGAAATTGGTCTCTGTGAGCTTCACGCAGGTCATCTACAAAACCCATAGGACGCATCATCAAGGAGTTCCCCTCATGAGCAGCAGAAGAGTAAACCGGCTCTCGTGAGTCAATTCCATACTGGTCGAAGAAGACATGACGAAAAGCTCACTGTTGAGGACTCCCCAACTCTCCAAACACTGAAAGAGTGGTGTAGGTGACTCCCAACACCACAAAAAAAGATGCTACAGCAAAAGGCAATGCGACCTAGAGTTAAGTACTTCGCAACCCCTGCTCTGTCCAGCACAACCACAGCCTTGTAGAAGATGGCCAGGCCTTCCCAGCATATGTGTGTCCACTATCAAACCCCTGGACCACTACCCTTGACAGCCACAGTCCAGCAGAGATGGCTGGAACCTTGTACGGTTGGCCAAACACCAAGGAGGAGCCACAGGGCACCGCCCTAAAGAATAGGGACACTATGCAGCCGAAAGCAAGCAAGAGATGTCACACACCACAGCACCCAAGAACAGGAACACAGCGCACCCAAAATACCAAAGGATAGACTGGAACCAAGAAAGGGAGAGGCATGGCTCCAAGAGAAAGGAAACCGATGCACTTGAAAGACCCTAAATAAGGCACTGGTACCAAGGATATGGGTGCACAGTGCAAAGAAGGATGTCCTGAGTCTCCTTCACCACATCCAAGTCTCCCCCTGCTCTGATACCCCCATCAGTCCATGAGAAACATCCTCATAGGCCCACTAAATTGTACAACAATCACAGAAATGACCCTTATGCCTTAATGACAAAACTAACCTGGACTACAGTTCCTTTGAAGGTGGTCTTTGTTCTGGTAAAGTGAATATACTTTCATGTGATAGGACAGAAACTTGAGTAGCCAAGAGCACAGCATCTCCTTTCCTCCATTTTCTAAACCTGATTTGAAGAGCTAAAGATTCATGTATTTGGTCCAATAAGGCCCATTATCATGTTTATAAATAGAAGAAATAACGAAGTACAAAAAATAAAGCAAAATAAATCAAAATGAAATGAGCATTGCATCTAAAGTTTCCTTTATTTCTACCAGGGAACACTAAGCATACCGAGGATTCATAACCACCATCTTGCCTCTGGCCATCATAGTATGCTGGGTCTGTTTTAATAATTGGAACCTTTGCTGTACCAACATGCTTTTCCTCCCTCACTTTGTTAAAAATGTGTGTGTAACCATCAGCTGATGAAGGATTGTTTTCATCCCAGTCACCAAACTTTGGCACTGTTGAGCCTTTGTCCACCTGCCATGCCACAAACCATGTCAACTTTCTAGACAAACCAACTTTCAATAGAGATTTGTAGATCAACAAATGCATATATATTTACATATATATATATATATATCTATATATATATAAGAGGGGAGAAACAATAAAGCCATACAGTTTCATCGCCTCGATTAGCTGGACGCAATTTGGATCTTCCTGGTGTGCTTGGAGCCAACCCATGACCACCCTCTGACGAACCCTTCCTTTCCCATGAGGGTGATGAGACCCCACCTTTACTTGCCGACTTGACCTGATAGTGTGGATGAAGTGGAGAGTGCTCAATACTGCGGTCAGATCCAATGCTCATTCTGCTGGTTCTCTTATGAGAATCATTTGAATTCAGCCTCTCCCCATGCCGCTGGTGCGATGCATCTGCACCAAGTTTCTGGCCAACGGCTTCATGACGTGCTGGAGAATCAGTAAGCTGACGGATATCACCATCTTCTCTACTTGTACGGCGTTCATGTCTTGGCCTCGGAATGTCAAAGTCAGGTGCAGTTCTTAGAGGAGAAGCACGGACCGCGGCGACATCCTCAGAGAAAGCATCCGGGTTTTGTTGAGGGTCGTTGGGATTAACCATCTTCCCCCCACCTTTACCCTTCCGTGCATTGTCAAAATATTGTGTGTAAGGAACATTGCCATCACTTTCCCAGTTGCCAAATTTAGGAACATGAGCATGTTGCTGCGGCCAAAAGTGAAGGGAATTTTCTTATTAGCAGCTGTGGTAGTAATAACGGGAACAACTCAATATTACTCCAGATTAAGGGCATAGTTATGAAATCATAAAGCCAGATAGGTTGCTGTCATCACAGCTGCAAGAATACTACTCCAGATTAAGGAAATAGTTATGAAATCATGAAGCCAGATAGGTTGCTGTCATCACAGCTGCAATAATACTACTCCAGATTAAGGAAATAGTTCTGAAATCATGATGCCACATAGGTTGCTGTCATCACAGCTGCAATAATCCTCTCTACACTAGCCCATATGACAAAAAAGATGAAAAATGAACCCAAAATATTATCCATAAGATAAAAATAAGGCAGTAACCTTTCTTTTATTCAAAACATATATATAATTCTTAGTAGATAAACATGTTTAATCAAATATAGTCACAATTATGCATTGGTCCTTCATAATGCAGAGAGAATACCCAAGCCAATCAACAGAACATATCACAAATCTAATGACCATATTAGGTGTTTGGCAAATTTGTCCAGTAATGGATGGATCTGGGTAAAAGGATTAATGTAAGAAAGCTAATATAGTCAAATCTACCCCATCAACCCCTCTGACAAAAAGATTTCATATAATGAACCTCTAGTTCATTGTTTAGTAAGTAGTAGGCCCTTACAAGATTCAATTCTTCATCTCAACAACTTTCAAGTCTCTTACCTTAAACTAGGAAGACTGAACCACACTTACATGTGCAACTATCAACAGCATCAATGATCTTCATCATTTTGAACAATGCACAATATGTCAGACTAAATTTTACCTTTTTTCCAAACATAAATCAATTTGAAAATCCAAAAGGAACACAAACACAGCCATCCTGTCTCTTGCATGTGACTGTGAAAACAAACTTTTGCCCATTAAAATCCCCCCCTCACAAACAATCAGACATATGAAGCAGGCGTATGGTATGTTCTGCATATTGCAAATAGCAAGCTGCGTTCCACTTCTGGGATCCAAATGATTTCTAACTTGTTGATTGATGTCTTGCCGCATCAAGTCACTCAAAAAACCTTCCATCAGATCTCAAAAATCTCTTCCAATAGCACTACAAAATAGAGTTACAAAGTCGCCAGAAATTCTCACCACAAAGAAATTCCAAAAGATAGAAATAAAGAAAGCCCAAAGAACTTCAAACAAGAAAGGGTGTTGAAAAAAAAGTACCCGCACAAACTCACATCTGTATGCTTAGAAAACAAAACCAGGAAATCAGAAAAGGAAACGTACACCTTCCCTAAAATAAAACCAGGAAATCAGAAAAGGAAACGTACACCCTCCCTCGCAAAATCGTCGCCTTCCAACCTTTTGGTAAAAATGTACGATGATGAACAAAAACCTGATTATCAACAGCACCACAATTCCCAAGCTGTTGATGGCAACTCCAAATAGATCCAAACACTACACACTCAACTCCACCCAAAATGTCCAACTGTAGCACACAAATAATTCACCAGTCTCTCACATCCTGCTCGGTGCCACATCCTACCCCATTTAAGGAATATGGATGCCAGATACAGCCACCACACTTGGGCCATGGCAGGTAGCACACAGCTCTTCCCCAGGTCAGAGTCCAAACAGGATGACGTAATGTTAAACTTATATAGAATGACATTGAAAAAGCTGTGTTTGTCAACATATCCTAATTTCAGTAAAACCTACTTCACAAGTTGGTAGCTTCCTGCTGTATGAAGTTATGAACCAGTGGTGTTAACAAAGTTTCAAAAAGCATGAGCCACAACAAGGAAACATGATACAAGTATAGCACATTCAAAGCAAAGCACCAACAAATGCTTTTCTGGTCACATATGTAAAAACTTCACTTTGAGGCAGCAGATCCTATTCAAAAGAATAAAGAATTTGATTCCTCAAAAGACAAAAGATTTATAATTGTCCACCCTATCCTACCCTCCACATCATCAAAATCTTCTTAGAACAATGTGAATATATCGGCCACACTAATCCGTGCATCACCCATTCAACTCCACTTCTTTCACAAATTCACTTCATAAATAAAACAGATTTTTGATTGACTAATCTGCATGTAGCTTTTTTTCTTTTCAAAGTAAGACAAATTCATATCTCATTAAATGATAAGGGAACACACGAAATTGACAGGCTTAAATGGCCCATGCCCTGTCCACCATCCCCGATCAAGCTGGTAAGTGCTAAAAGGATAATTTTACATACTCCCATAAAATAAAATTTCTCCAGAAGTCCTAATTCTGAATAGCAATCCTGTCCGCTTGGTTCTGTCTCCAACCTGCTGACCAATTTTCCAACATCCCATTATCCTTTGCAAAAGCATGTAGAGCAGATGAATGTGAAACTTCCTCCAAACAGCCCACTGTTCCTCTGTCCAAATTGTCTACAGAACTTCAGACAGCATCAAGTTGCACTTTGTTTCTCATTTTGCATGAGGCAAGAGAAGATTGCAAATGAAGGAACCAGATGTGCTTTTCCATTGCAGGTTTGGACACATTCTGGATCTCATACAGGAGAAATCCCCGGGGCATTTGTTCCTGGGGTGTTCCTTTACCAAGGTGGTGTGGCAGCAACTTCTCAGTAACGTAGAAGTTACTTTTGACTTCCCAGATGCGGTGAGGACGTTGATGGCTAGCTGAAACCAAGAGAAGGGTTCTAAAGGATGATCATCAGACCTGATGGCTGATTTTTCATGTGACAACACAGCCATTTTTTTGTTTTTTTGTTTTTTGGTGTGGGGAGGGAGGAGTGACCCGATTTTCAGGAGGCAGAGTCCATCAGCTGATGGGCTGGTTTTCTTCATATGTGATAAACAGAGAATGGACCAGGAATTGTTGTAGATAGGAGTGCCAATATTCTTTAATTTTAGGCTGCTCAGGGAATTAGGGAGGTTGCACTGTCTTGGTGAAGATCTATTCCCTTTTGTACAGGAAAATTTTTGAGATCTTATTGATACCATCCATGTACATCCATTCTTCTTTTTGACTTTAATGACTTTGTGGTGCTATCCACATTCAAGAAGAAAAAAAAAACGAAAAAGATTATCTGCCAAGACAACAACTTGTGGAAGGCAGCAACTTGTGGAAATCTATAACGGTTCTCTGTCTTAAGTTTAAGACGCTGCTAATATCAGACACATGGGATCAATCATAGTACATTTGAAAAGGAAAAAAACCGCTGACTATGTCATTTCCACAGAGAAACAGCTCTCTTTGGCTCTATGTAGACGTTCGGACCAGGAGTTCTACCAAAAATAATAATAAAGAGTTCAATGCACATTTCACAAAGCCAGCACTTGTTCTTTGAAAAAAATTAACATGTGCTATACTGTTATATTATAGACGAAAAGCAGATCATTAACACGGAGCGTGACACAGGACGATTTGCCTACTTCAGATGGAGACAAAATAGTTAAGCAAAACATTCGGGGTGGAAGGTTTTCCTCTGGATGATGATGGAGACTTCAAAATGCCTGTTCCTCCAATGCAGATTGGTTTCAGCAGATTGGTGGCATGTTTAAATCACTAGGTTTCAAGTGGGAGCATGCTAACTCAACATTGGAATAAGTTATGGTGTGGAAGAAGCTTAATGCATTCTGAATGAAATCAATAACAGGATAATGTTTCTTGCTGCTACATTATAGGCTACATGGAAGGAGAGGTACAATAGATGCTTTAGGCAGGAAGTCTTCTGTCCTTTTCATATCATCAAGCACTCTATTCACCCAATTCCTTGGAGGAAAGATTGTAAGGATGGGGTAAGAGGGAGTGACAATACAGTGTTTAACTCTTCTTTGCAACTGGAAAAGATTCCTTGTGTAATGGGTCCAAGGGAGGGTTTAAGGGATGAGGGTGCATAATCTTGCTAAAGTGCTTCCTTCTTTGTGCTTTAAGCTGTGAAAGTTTTCATGTCTCATTCATATATGAACGAAATGTCACCTTTAGGTCATTTGGAAAAAAGATCTAGAATATCATTCATAGTGTACTCAAGTTCATTATCCAGTTTTTGCAAATCTGTCCACCATATTCTACCTTCCACCATCATTGATATCTACTTACAAAAATGTACAAATATCAGTCATTCTAATGCTACGAGTCATCCAATTGACTCCACTTCTCTCAAAAAAATCACTACATCGACACTTTGGCTGACTCATTGGCATTCAGTTATTTCCCCTGCAAGGCAGATAAATTCACATTGGGAATTTTACTTTTCAACCCTAGAATCTTCATATTTATGGATTCGCCCCTCCAATCCAGATGCTCATTTATAAGCCCTCACAAGTACACATTTATTTGGTAAAAACCCTTAGGGGCTTTTTTGTACACAGTTGAGGGGCTTATTCGTAATGATACGGGGTGTTTCACTAAATTACTTGATATTTTAAGGAATTCTACATAAAGAATTCTAAATAAATATTTGCATTGTAGGGGATAATCCATAAATATAAAAGATTAAAAGGGTTAAAAGCCAAAAACCTCTTCATTAAAACGTAACAACATTTACAAGAGATACATGGCTTGAATGGCCCAGGTCTTCTCCACCTCTTCTTATCAACTTGGTAAGGAAGTGCACATATAAAGAGTGGGTAAACAAAGTATTTACATTTTATACAAGATATCTGATATGACTCCGATTCATAGAAATTCTGCTCCACTTGGTTCTCTTTCCAATGCTTTTGGCCAATCTCCAACATCTTAATCGTCCTCCGCCAAGCATGCAGGTGAGTGGCACTCTCTCTGGAACTGCTACCCATTCCTTTCTCTCCAAGTTATCCATAAAGCTATAGACCGCAGCATATTCCACTGTCTTTTCTCCTTTAGTATGGAATATCATCCACCAAGACGTTCATAGAAATTCCTAAATGTTGTCCAGCCAAGTTAAATACACTTGGCTAAAGTCGGTGTTGGACTCCGCAAAATTTTCTGATATTTTCAGAAGAAAATTTTAATTTATTCATTTTGTCCCATGACGGTGTAAAGCGGTACAAAACCATTGTCGTTGCCTGTTCGGACATTAACACATGCTGGGGATTCTGTCGAACGGAAATAGTTATACAAAATCCGCGTGTTTTAACACATCAGAATTCGTCAAGCACCTTGGGGGTGGCACAAGCAAGATACCTATGCAATAAATCAACAAGAAACAAGCTTCTCCGGCCTTTGTGGACCGTCCTTGAGGCGCCGGGGCATGGTCCCTACAGTGCAGAAATTCCGGGCAGCAGGTCGGCATCAAGGAGAAGACGAGCAACCAAGAAGATTCCACATGCTGCTGCAAACCTCGAACGGTGGAGCGGAAAGCAGTAAAAAATTCCTGAAAAGGACAGGTCAAAGGGTTCACATAGACCCCCGGGGGCTGGCCCTCCCTCTCTTTCCTCCCTTCGCTCTCTTGCGGACTGAAGAGGGGTGGGGGAGGGACTACCGCACGCCCAAATCCCTCCGCTGGCAACCAGGAGGAGGTAGAGGGGGGGCGGGGACCACGACCCCCGTCTCTCTCTCAGCTGGAAGCCAGGAGCAGGTAGAGGGGGGGTGCGGGACCCCGCAAACCCTTGCTTCCTCCTCCTGAAGCCCGGAGGGGGTTTGGGGGGAATTGCGGGGTCCCATGACCCCACCTCCTCCTCCGGAAGCCCGGAAGGAGTGAGGGGGAGCCGCAGGCCCCAACCCCTCCAATTTGTTCTCTCCCGCTCACAAAGAGGGAAAAAAAAGGGGAACAAGCAAAAAAAAAAAGGCGAAGAAGGATGTATCTCCGCTGGGAACCAGGAGGAAATGGAGGGGGTCTGTGACACTCCTCTCTCCTCCGGTTGCCCGGAGGAGGTCAAGGGGGAGGCCGCGGACCACTTCCATCCATCCTTTCTCTCTCTTTCTCTCTCTTTCTCTCTCTTACCTCAAAGAAACTCAACTTCCTCCACTTGCAACCAGGAGGAACCCAACTAGAAATCAATGCCAAGGCATTAAATGGGCTTTGCCATGAGAAACTTGGCCCATGCCCACCTCCTCCGGGCATCCCACCTCAACTCCTATAAAAGGAGGAGCACTCGGCCCATTGGAGGCATCTTGGAAAAAGCTAGCATCGAGCATCCACCACCCAAGGGGCTACAAGGAGCTTGGAGTTGGCACAAGAAGCTTGAAGGCTTGAAGGTTTGAAGACTTGTGGATTTTGTAAAACCCATTAAGGGTATGTTTACATAAATACCCCTATTATTGGGGATATGCCTTTGTACTTGGATAAATTTTCTGTAAATTACAGAAAAATCATGTAATACAGAAATAGTCAAAATTCATGAAAATGTTGTGAAAATTATGGGAAAACCTCTATCATGTCCAAAAATTGCAATATACCCCGCAACTTTGCAAAATTGCAGAAATGTCCAAAAATTGCAGAAGAACCCTGAAGTCTCAGAAAGTGTGTAGAAACCATCCTGCTGTCCAGAAATGGCGGGAATACCTTTTGATTTCCAAAAATTGCAGACATACCCCTGTTATGGGAATATTGTGAAAATATTGTATGTTATAGAAATTGCATATATACCCTCAACTTTATAAAAGGGTATTAGTCATTGTAAATGTACCTCCACATCTGGACATAAATGTTCTTTATGGACATAAGTTAATCCGATGGTCCGATCGTGGCGTAATTCAAATCGAATGGTTAGATCTCGATCCGAAACAAATCCGACGATCCAATCTGAACCGAATGCGACTCTCAATGTCATAACGAAGAATGTGGAGGCTTAAGGGTTTTCTTTAAGAGTTAATCAAAGGTGTTCGGACTTTCTGCTGATATAAATTAACACCGACCACGATCGGTGGAAAAAGGTCCAACACACGAACCCTAAATCTTCTAATAAATCAAACTCGCGGAATTAATCATACGCATGCTAATCAATCAACTAAAATACATGCATGTTTGTTCAATAAATGAATACTTTAAAATTTTACTTAATTCCGCATGGTGAAACAAACTGACATGTCCGGTGGGACTTTTCTTACCTTTCACCTTTCTACCAAAGGATGCTTACACATTTACAAAGGTTGTGATACCCGTTACCTTTTCCTATTGTAGGAGAGAGAAGAGCACCGGCCCTAAGGTGAAGCAAATTTGGGTCAACAAAGAGGAGGCCCATGTCATAAGAAGAGCCAAGGCAAGTAAACCTGTCTAGGCACCAGACCAGCAGCAAGTAGAAGTCCTGGCAACCCAACATATCAAATCCCTATGCCCTCGTGGGCAGAAAAGAAAGAGGGTTTATAAGAAACCCAACTATGCCTTCAGCCCTCAAAACCAATCCGAGTAGAAGGAACAAATCTTGTTAAGGCTCCATTTCGATCTTTGACAGACTGGGAGCACCTACCCGCCCTGGGTCCCAACTGTGAAAGAAGAGGAGAGGAGTAGATGGCTGAAGACAACATAAAGGTGTTCACCTGCTACACTTCTTATCTGACAAACAGCCAGTTGAAGTCAATGAAGACCCGACTAACGGCACATATTCAAGCTCAGAACCCAAACCTGAGCCGTCCCTTTACTCGCAGCTTTGCGAAGAGTCTGGCGTCCCAATGCAATAACCCTGTTGAATCCTCCAATCAAGGGCAAACTCACTATGAGGGGGAAGAAGTGGGTGATGAGGTGAATTTGATAGGCAACAACCCGTCAGTAAAGGCTCACCCTAATCCGACTTATGACAACCCACCTCCTTTGAACCCACTCCTAGGCATGTTTGAACAGGAACAGTGGGAGAGCATGCAACGCCTGTATATAGAGTTCACCAACCTTATGCATGAAATGAGGTGGCTGCAAGACGTCTGAGCCCAATGCCTTGTGGAGCAAGCAAATAAACAAAATCCACAAGGAAACACGGGGCGTCGTCAATCTTCCTGCGGCCAACTAGCAAGGTGCTGCACTATATGATTTCCATGCAGAGGAGGAGTGTAAGCCTCCCCATGCTACGGACAACGCACAGTCTTCACGGGCACCAATAGCCGAAGACATCATGGCCCAGAGGCACATGATCGAGAAAATCGTGGAAGATAAATTCGCCCAATATGGTGAGGGTATTGCCATTGTTGACTTATACAGTGTGCCTTATCCCATAGATCCACAGTTCAAGAAGAGTCCGTCGGACTACCCCACGGCTCCCAAGCTACAAAAATTCAACGTTCAAAGGTCTCCGCATAAACGCTTAGCCTATTACATAACCATCATGGGTGAACAGGCCCTAGAGGAGTCTTATCTCCTCTGCTACTTTATCACCTCTCTTATGGGTACCGCCTTCCAATGGTACTCAAGGCTAAAACCCAACTGAGTAGCCGATTGGCTGATATGCAGAAAAAATTCCTCGACTACTGTTGAACCCCCTCCTCATGTATTATGTCTTATGGATTTTGATGATGACCAAATGAATTTATATGAACTGAAAATGAGCTTTTCTAACGTTTTGGAAGTGATCACATCACATAAGGATTTGGCGTTTAGAAGGCTCAAGAACATCATCTCAAGAGTAAGTGTTTTGATTTGAATTTGGACGAAGAATCTAATTCAGAAGTTGTTTTGACAGGACAATCTATATGGCCAAAGATTACCAACGTTCGAGGACGGTTGGTGAGATCGACTTCAACATATTGACTTTTGAATGTGTGGTTTGAAGTTCTTTATTTTGATCTCAAGGATTAAATTGGTTTAGAACTTATCTAAGTTTAAATGGTTTGAGTTTCATTCCCTCTCATGTTTTAAAAACCATCTTGAAACCCCTAGACTTGTTCTTGGACTTAGTGTGTCTTTCAATCAATATTTTGGATGTTCTGGAACAAGGGTCGACCCCTAGGCCTCCTGGTTCTGTTAAACGTAGGCCTTTCATCTCCAGCTGAAAGGGTCGACCCATTGGGTCGACCCCCAGCTGCATGGGTCGACCCCAAAGGTCGACCCCTGGTGATTATTTTTGTGAACCCGGCGGGCTCCTTCACCAGACCTGCAAGGGTCGACCCCAAGGGTCGACCCATTCACTCGAGGGTCGACCCCAAGGGTCGACCCCTGAAAACCCCTTTTGCCAGATTTGTTAAAACAGCACGGGTTCCTGGAAGGGTCGACCCCAAGGGTCGACCCATGCTGTCTGGCCCATCTGGCCCCTCACGAGGGTCGACCCCAAGGGTCGACCCTTTCTGGTCTGGGCGACGTCGTGATTGTGGACTCTTGGCATTTCGACCAAATGGTCCAACCACACTTGTGTGGCTGTCCTTAATCCACTCCATAACAAGTGGATCTTGTCCCATGGCTGTCCCTTGACCACCCTTGGCCTATATAACATCTTGTAGAGGATGAAAACCCTAAGAAAAATTCGTATGTCCTGATTTTGGGTTTCTTTCTAACATTTGTGTGTGCAGGTCGCAGCAGCCACCTCCAGCCCTTGTTCCACCTTGGTGTGTGCGTGAATGTGAAGGGAAGGAGGAATCAAAGTTCCAATCAAGCCTCTGCTGCTGGCTGCGAGCGAAATCGAGATTCAGCCACATCCGAGCCAAGATCGTCAAGAACGGTCATCGTGCTGCACAAGTGTTTGATAAAATTCGCAGAAGAGAAAGGCGGAGCTCCAACCAGGATAAATCAATCCTTCTTCACTCTTTCCATTCTGAATCATTTAGCTTAAACTTGAGCATACGTTTGTAATCATTATTTCAGATATTTGTGTGTGGTGTTCGTGTTTGGTAACACGAACGTGTGTGTGTGTGTGTGTGTGTGTGTGTGTGTGTGTGTGTGTGTGTGTGTGTGTGTGTGTGTGTGCTTGCTGTTCTACACAACGTGTGTGTGTGATTCACTACATAGTGAAGCCTTAATCCTCCGTGTGAGGGGTGGACGTAGGGGACACGGCAGTGTACCCGAACCACCTAAAAATTCCGTGTGTCTATTGTGGTTTGCTATTCCGTTTGCTTGTCGAGTGGGCTTCGCGGTGAGGTGAGCATTCACCATTTTCTCTATCAATCACACCCACTTCACGAGTGTGATCCTGTTCGTGTAAGGCTAGAGCTTGTGTGCATAATTAGTATAGAATTCACGTAGGTAGTTTCTTTTAATTGGCCATCAATTCACCCCTCCCCTCTTGATTGCCACCCTCCGGGACTCAACAATTGGTATCAGAGCCTTGGTCTCTGTTTAATCTCGACCACATGGTCGTCAGAGCTAGATCCCATTAAATGGCAAACAAGGGGATGATGCCCGAAGGGCATTCTATTCAAAGACCTCCGTTCTTTGATGGATCAAACTACCCCTACTGGAAAAACAGAATGTATGTTTTCCTACGTGCCCAGGACTACGATGTTTGGCGTGTCATAAGTAGGGGTCCATATGTATTATCTGAAAATGAGAATGAGTGGGATGAAGAAGATATTAGGAAGTGTTCAGCGAATTTTAAAGCTATGAATATAATTCAATGTGCTGTTCATCCTAATGAATACTCACGTATATCTACGTGTTCCTCTGCACAGGAGATGTGGAACAAGCTACGGCTTATCTATGAAGGAACGTCAGAAGTAAAGGAAACCAAAGCCAATCTTTTAGTCCGGGACTACGAGCTGTTCGCAATGAAGCAAGATGAGTCCATTTCTGACATGTTTGCTAGATTGACAGAAATTACAAATGGACTAAAGGGACTTGGCAAGGAGTATTCCAACAAGGAGCTTGTCAGAAAAATTCTAAGATCCCTCTCTCCACAGTGGCATACAAAAGCCACTGTAATTGAAGACTCCAAGGATCTCAACACTCTAACTCTGGATGAGTTGATCGGCTCGCTGATGACATATGAAATAAACATCAAAAGGAGCGAGGAGGATCACAAGAAAAAGAAAATTGTCACACCATTGGCCCTAAGGGTGAATCCACAAGATTCAGAGGGCAGTGACAATGATCCCATTGGCAACACTGAAGATGAGGAACTGGTTGCCATGATCACACAAAGAGCAAGAAGGTTCGTCAAAAGAACCAGAAACTTTGGTGGTCAGTTCAAGAAGGGACCAAGAAGGCAAGGACCAAACAGAGGAGAAAGTAACAAGAAAGAAGAAGTGATTTGCTATGAATGTAAGAAACCCGGCCATATGCGGGGTGAGTGCCCCGATCTCATCAAGAAGGTGAAAAAAGGCAAGTTCAGGAAGCCCAAGGCCATGATGGCCACATGGAGCGATGAAGATCAGGAGGAATCCGGAAATGAAGATAGACTAGATGAGCTAGTCCAGAATCTATGTCTCATGGCCAATGACGACGAAGGAAATGAGGTAGATTCTGAAAGTGAAACTCTTACTTGTGAACAATGGCAAATTGCATACGAATCTTTATATGAAAAATGTAAAAGATTCAAATCTGAAAATAGAAATTTGAAAAAGAAAATTGATCATTTTGTGCATACTAAAAAATCATGTGAAGAGTGCCATACTTTAAAATCAGAAAATGAAAACATGAAGCATGAAAATGAAATTCTTGCATCCAAAATTGAACTGTTTGAAGAAGAGATTTCATGCATGAGAGAAGAACAATCCACATTTCTGAAAATGCATGAAGAATTGAAAAATGATATGAAACAAGAAAAGCTTGAAAGCATTACTTGCAATGAAGCCAAAGTAAAGGCTGAAAATCAAAGCCAATCTCAAATGGCTCAAATAAAAGAGCTAAAGGATGCTCTTGCCATCCTTGAAAAATCAAAAGTTCAAACAACCAATTGGGCCCCCATAAGTTCAGCATCCTCCAAACCAAAGAAACACATACATAATTCCTTTTCAAATGTTGGTAGAAGAAGAAAAAGAGATAGAGCCATCACTTGTTTCTATTGTGGAAAAATGGGTCATGACATGTATGATTGTAGAATTCTGAAATATGATGAAGAAAATTCTGCTAGATTCAGAAATAGATCATATATACATCATGCCTCTAACCATCATGGACCCAAGCTTGCTTGGGTACCAAAATCTCCATAAGCACTTTGGTTGAATTGCAGGTCTACTCGAGAGCTCAAAGGAACAAATGGTATTTGGACAGTGGTTGCTCTCGACATATGACGGGGAACAAGGAATGGTTTGTGGACCTGTATGAAAAGGATGGTGGGACGGTAGCATTCGGTGGTAAGGACAAAGGTAAAATCATCGGAGAAGGTAAGATAGGTAAGAATCAAAATCATACCATTGAAAATGTATTGCTTGTGAAAGGTTTGCATCATAATCTCTTAAGCATAAGTCAACTTTGTGATAAAGGATGCAATGTGATTTTTGATTCTAACCACTGCACTGTTTTGAATAGAAATACTCATGAGATAAAGTTCATTGGTTTCAGGTATAACAATGTTTATATGATAGACTTGAATGATGCCTCTCATGAGAATTTATGTTTAGTTGCAAGGAACAATGATGATGCTTGGCTCTGGCATCGCCGGCTTGGGCATGCTAGTTTCAATGTTTTGCTGAAATTATCTAGAAATGATTTGGTAATTGGACTGCCCAAGTTGAAGGCCGTCGATGATGGAGTGTGTGGGGCGTGTAGCATGGGGAAACAAACAAGGACATCATTCAAGAGCAAGAATGATGTGACCACATCGAGACCCCTTCTTGGACCAAGCAGAACACACAGCTTGGGTGGTAAATTATATGGTTTTGTAATTGTGGATGATTACTCAAGATTCTGTTGGGTTTACTTTCTTTCTCATAAAAATGATGCCCTGACGGAATTTGAAGCATTTTGCAAGGTAGTTCAAAATGAAAAGGGGTTTTGCATCAAAACCGTGCGGAGTGATCACGGCAGGGAATTTGATAACCATAAGTTCAGCAATTTTTGCAGGGCTCAAGGTTACACTCATGACTTCTCCGCACCAAGAACCCCCGAACAAAATGGCGTTGTTGAAAGGAAGAATAGAACACTGATCGAAATGGCGAGAACCATGCTAAATGAGAATAATCTGCCAAGGTACTTTTGGGCTGAAGCAGTGAACACAGCCTGCTACATAATCAACCGTGCCATGGTAAGACCGTTGTTGAAGAAAACCCCCTATGAGCTGTACCGAGGTAAGAAGCCAAACATTTCATATCTTAGACCATTTGGCTCAACCTGTTACATTCATAACAATGGTAAGATGGACCTGACAAAATTTGATCTCAAAAGTGACAAAGGTATACTTCTTGGGTACTCACTTAGCTCAAGAGCATATCGAGTGTACAACTTGAGAACTCTTGTAGTTGAGGAAAGCCCCCATGTCATTATTGATGAATCATCTCAAAATAGAACTAATGAAAAATCTATCTTGCAGGATGATGAGTTGGATGTTGGAGATATCGGGAAGAAAGAAAGAAAAACTGAGAAACAAGAAGAAGAAGAACCACAAGAAGATGATGCTAATCAGGAAATTCAAGTTGAACAGCAGCTACCAATGCAATGGACCTTTCCAAAGGACCATCCGCCGGACAATGTGTTGGGCAATGTAGAAGAAGGAATACGGACACGAGCCTCTTTCAGGGAAGTTGAAAATCAGGATTACATAGCCTTGCTTTCTCAATTTGAACCTCACTCCATAGAAGAAGCCTTGAATGATGAGTCATGGATCATGGCCATGCAAGAGGAACTACACCAGTTCCAAAGGAACAAAGTGTGGTTCCTTGTTCCATGCCTTAAGAATCACTCCGTGATCGGAACGAAATGGGTTTTCCGAAACAAAACAAACGATCAAGGAGTGGTAACTAGGAACAAGGCCAGGCTAGTAGCCAAAGGCTATAGCCAAGAGATAGGAATTGACTTTGATGAGTCTTTTGCTCCAGTAGCAAGACTTGAGGCAGTGAGGGTTCTCTTAGCATTTGCATGTTGTCACATTATCAAATTATTTCAAATGGATGTTAAGAGTGCATTTTTGAATGGCTATATCCAGGAGGACGTGTATGTGGAGCAACCACCGGGGTTTGAAGACACAGAGCATATAGACCATGTGTACAAGCTGGACAAGACACTTTACGGTCTGAAACAAGCACCCCGTGCATGGTATGAACGGTTAAGTGATTTCCTCATTTAAAATGAATTCAAACGAGGTAATGTTGATCAAACCCTCTTTACAAAATTGAATGGTAAGGAAATCTTAATTGTTCAAGTTTATGTTGATGATATTATTTTTGGCTCCACTAATGATACTCTCAGCAAAGACTTTGCAAAATTAATGCAAAGTGAGTTTGAAATAAGTCTTATGGGAGAGCTAACATTTTTCTTGGGATTGCAGGTAAATCAAACAGTAGATGGGCTGTTCATACATCAAAAGAAGTATGCAATGGAGTTGCTGAAAAAGTTCAATTTGACATCAACAAAACCACAACCAACTCCTATGTCCACCTCAATAAAAATTGATCAAGATGAGACAGGTAAATCAGTGGACCAAAAACTCTTTAGAAGTATGATAGGTTCACTATTGTATTTAACTGCCAGCAGGCCCGACATTCAGTTTGTTGTTTGCCTATGTGCAAGATTTCAGTCAAATCCAAAGGAATCACATATGTCGGCTGTAAAATGGATTTTTAGATATGTTGCTGGTTCAGTTAACTTAGGATTGTGGTTTCCACGTAATTCGTGTTTTGAACTAGTTGCTTATTCTGACGCCGATTACGCGGGCTGTAAGATGGATCGGAAAAGCACCAGCGGGTATTGCCAGTTTCTTGGGGGGTGCGTGGTCTCATGGGCCTCCAAGAAACAAAATTCAGTGGCATTATCAACAGCCGAAGCCGAGTATGTGGCTGTCGGTAGTTGTGTTGCCCAGGTGTTATGGATCCAACAGCAAATGATTGATTATGGCATATCCTTTAAAAACACCTCAATTCTTTGTGACAGCACATCAGCCATAAACCTGTCCAAAAACCCAGTTCATCACTCTCGCACCAAGCATATTGAAATTAGACATCATTTCATTAGAGATCATGTAAGCAAGGGTGATATTGATATCAGCTTTATTGAGACAGATCGTCAAATTGCCGACATTTTCACCAAACCTCTTAGTGAAGACAAGTTCACATCATTTAGAAGAGAACTAGGGGTTTGTAGGATAGACAAGTCTGAATAATAGCCATGTGCATCAATGTATAAATAGGTCACTGCATTACATGTAATTGTATCAAGTTCCATGCATATAGTTTATCCCTTGTCATGCACTTGCATCATATTGTGTGAAGAACAAAAGAAAAATCATTTTTGTGTGTTACTGCATTTCTTCTATGTATATTGTATACACACAATGCTCTTTGTAATTTCTATGGCCGAAATCATTCTTGAAATATTAAACTGCCCACAAAGGAGCTAAATTGTTCAAAGTCAGAAATCCGGATCAAAAGGACATTACACGTCTCATATATTCCAAAATTTCGACTAACAATACTCCAATTGCTTACACCCCAAATTCTATCCAAAATTCCTTGATTTCATAAATTTTTACAATTGGGGACTCGAGCCGGACATTCCTTGACATTCTCTTCGAGTAATTCTTTCATATTGCTGAAAACCAGTGAAAGGGTCGACCCATAGAGTCGACCCATTGGGTATCCAGAAAAAGGGTCGACCCATAGGGTCGACCCTCGCAAACCCAGCAAATGGGTCGACCCCAAGGGTCGACCCTCGCGAACCCGGTTCTGCCCGGGGGTAAGAGTACCAGGGGTCGACCCATTGGGTCGACCCAAACCGGCGGGGCGGCTCACCCGCACCCAAGCCGTTCGAACATCGGTTCCAACCCTAAGTTGGACCCTCCCATGGCTATAAAATATCTCTTGCCCCCCTCCTAGCCTAGCCACCACCCTTTGCAAGCCCTAAAAACCCTTCCTTGGCATCAAAGACATCAAGACCTAGCCTAGCCACCACCCAATTCAACCGGCAACGGAGCTGGCATCCTCATCACATCCCCAGAAGGTGTCAAGCTCCAGTACGCCCTGAAATTCAACTTTCAGGCCTCCAACAACGCCTCCGAGTACGAAGCCCTTATTTCCGGGGCTAGGATGGCCAAGCGCCTAGGAGCCGAGCGAATCAACATCTACACCGACTCTCAGTTGGTCGCTAGCCAGATCCATGGAGACTACGAAGCTCGGGACCCACAGATGGTCAAATACCTTCACCTGGTGAAAAAGATAGCCCAATCATTCGAGAGCTTTCAGGTAATCCAAATAGCCCGGGAAGAAAACTCCCGAGCGGATGCCCTCTCTCGATTGGCCTCTTCCAACACCACAGAAGGGACCAGGTCCGTCCTACTCGAAGAGTTGGACAGACCGAGCGTGGAAACCGAAACCGTAGCAACCGTGCAGGCATCTCCTGACGACTGGAGAACCCCATATATAGCCTGGCTAACTGACTCTCGAGAGCCCGCTGACCCTCGGGAGGCCAGGAGACTCAAATACCAAGCTCGGCGATTCGTCTTATTCAACGGAAATCTTTACCGACGATCCTTCGCCGGCCCCCTCCTCAAGTGCCTTAGCACTCCAGAGTCCCAGCAAGCCGTTGAAGAAATTCACGAAGGGATCTACGGAGCACACCAAGGGGGGAGGTCGATAGCGAGGATCTTGCTGCGCCGAGGTTACTGGTGGCCCACCCTCCAACGAGATTGCTCCACATATGCTCGGAAGTATGATCGCTGCCAGAGGTTCGACCACCTGATCCACCAGCCAGCCTCGGAGCTCATAACTCTAACCGAGCCATACCCTTTCGCTCGGTGGAGAATTGATATGCTTGGGCCCTTCCCAGTGGCTCGGGCTCAAAAAAAGTTCCTCATCGTCGCCATCGACTACTTCTCCAAATGGATCGAAGTCGAAGCTACCGCCAAGATAACGGAAGCGGTGATCTGGAGTTTCGTGTGGAGGACGATCATTTGTCGTTTTGGCATCCCCCGAGTGATTGTGAGCGATAACGGTCGGTAGTTTGATAGCGCTTATTTTAAGAATAAGTGCGCTGACCTACATATTCGCAACCACTTCACTTCGGTAGCTCACCCCCAGGCCAACGGGCTGGTCGAAAATGCCAACAAAACCATCCTTAAAGGCATAAAGACCAGGCTCGATAAAGCCAAAGGTAATTGGCTCGAGGAATTGCCTAGCATACTATGATCGTATCGAACCACTCCGAGAACCGCCACAGGCGAAACTCCATTTCAGCTAGTCTATGGCACCGAGGCAGTCATCCCGCTAGAGGTCGGCAGCCCGTCCCTTCGGGTTATCCACCCCCCATCCGAGTCTAATGACCAGAAATTGCTGGAGAACCTGGACCTGACCGACGAAGTACACAAAGTCGCAAGAATCCGAGCAACGGAATATCAGCGGCGCATGATTCGGTACTACAACGCTCGGGTCCGAGACAGGCAGTTCCAACCAGGTGATCTCGTCCTCAGAAAGGCCGGAGCCTCTCGACCACTAGAGGCGGTGGGAAAGCTAGCCCCTAACTAGGAAGGCCCCTACCGAGTGATCGAGACGCTCGGGAAGGGAGCATACCGCCTATCCACCATGGA
This sequence comes from Amorphophallus konjac, assembly GCA_022559845.1. Classification (NCBI taxonomy): domain Eukaryota; kingdom Viridiplantae; phylum Streptophyta; class Magnoliopsida; order Alismatales; family Araceae; genus Amorphophallus; species Amorphophallus konjac. The sequence continues at coordinate 226,525,598 of CM040121.1, read as the reverse complement.
AAGGATGCCAATCCCTCGGACTTGGAACGCGGCGGCCCTACGGAAGTTCTATTTCTGAGCTCATCCATACATGTAAGAAACCAATAAAGACAGTAAACTCTCTATTTCATTAATGTCAAAATTTTGGTACATCAGATGGGCCATAGCCAGCACAATGTGCATAAAAATATATATATATATCTGGTACAACACGGACTGATTACTCGCTGCGGATGAGGTTAGCGATTCCAAGCTGAGCCACTGACTCCACTGAGTGTGGAAACTGGCTCGGATAACGGGACGGCTAACTCTATCTGCTCGGGAAGTTCGGAAGAGATGGTACCAGTAGGAAGGAAAATATGCCCGGGTGCCAGAAAACAAGAGAAGGCCTCCTCTACCAACTCTTTGGAAGAGGGAGCAGAACAAAGCCAACAATGGATGGCACGGGCAAGAAGAAACAGAAAGCAAGCACCCTCTAAGTGGTGCGAGCAAGGAAAGAGGAGGAGCAGAAAGCATCCTCCAAAGAGTGAAAGAAAAAGGAGGAGGAGAGGGGGAGCGGAGGAGGAGATGAGAAAGGAGCAAGGCAAGGCCATAGTGCCGAACGCCCTCCTTCTCTCGGACTCCGTCCGCTTCTACCTTCCTAAGTAGGGGCGGCGGTCCAGAGGTCGGGAGGGAGCACGTTGCCATGCTCCGTCCCTTCTTGTACGCCGACCACCCCTCGCCGTCCATTCTTCTACGCCGAAGTCGTCCAGACGCCACCACCGAAGCCTTCATCAACGTCGGACTCCATACTTCAGCAGAAGACGACAACGGAAAATAAGGCGGTGCTGGCTCTTATCGTAGAGAGAAAGAAGAGCAAGAGACTTCGCAAAACCCCTGCTACAGCGTGAAGAGGAAGAGGCGCCCTTCGGGACCTTTTATAGGCCGAAGGGGGAAACCCCTGCCTTAATTAAACCTCTCCTCGAAAACACGCAAGGGACTACAAAGCGAAGGCGAATACCTCCCCAAGGAGTAATTGCGCCTCCCTGCCATTAAAAGCTCTCTATGGGAATACACGAAAGGATGGCTCATTTAAAGCGTCGAAAGACGGAAAAATGCCAGATAAGTGCCCTTTGATTAGCCGATCAGCATGACGACCAGATTTTTCGGCAGAAGAATCGGGCAAGATATTTGATTTACCAACGATACGGCATATCAGATCCAGTCAAGTACGGTAAGGAGCATTTAAGTATGCCCCGATATGCTAACTACCATTGCATTTCAAAAAGAAAAAAGAAAAGTGCCAGGTGAAGTCACCAAAAGAGGGCCCCATAAGAAGGAAGGGCCAGCAAAGCAAAGACGGCCTAATCGATCAAGATGGGAGAAGAAAGGGAGGTCGGCGATCGTCCCAAAAGCCCGGTAGTCGGAAGGCCCGCGGCGTTCGGCCCCGCTCCCACAGACACGTGTGGCTCATCCTCGGCTCCCTCGGTGACGGCCGGCCCAGACATTGACCCCACCTGTGTGGGAACTGTCTCGGTCGCGTGCCCTCCCGAGGCCGCCTGACTCGGGGAGCCCTCAACCTCGGGAGCGGAACTACCCTCACTGCCATCCTCGCCACTCGACGCCGTAGAAGAGCGGGGGGTAGAGCCGCCTTCATCCGAGTCATACCGCTGATCGGGAAGGAAGACGAGCTCGCCCGAGACCTATCGCCGCGCCTCCCTGACGGCCCGATCGAAGCCTTGAGCGAAACCCTTCCACAACCCCCGGCGATAGCCCGGCTCGTAATGAGGAAAGGCACTCTTCTTTGTGACCTCGAGGTACTCCTCCGAGCTCAGATATCGCTCGACGGCCCTCGCCTCAGCCTCGGCCAGCTTCACCTCAATCTCGGCCTGCTTCGCCCCGGCCTCGGCCTGCATCATCTCGGCCTCCTCCCTCGCTCGATCAGCTTCCAGGAGACGGCTCTTGAGTTCATCCCACTCAGCCTCCCACCGCCTCGAGCTTGATACATGAAATTGGCGCTCCTCTTCTAGGAGGCGAGTTTTTAGCTCGGCAGTGCGGCGGGCCTGGGACAATTGCTCGGACAGAGACCACATACCCTCCTGATGCGCTCGATCCTGCGCCCGGAGCAAGACTACCTCCTTCCGGAGGACCCCAAGCTCGGAGGATAGCTGCTCGGCCTTCCGGTCGGATTCGGCGCGACCTTTGGCCTAAGCCATTTCGCTGCTCTCCATTTTCATCTAGTGACCGGCGATCTCCGCCCCTAATTGGGCCATGAACAGGCCGCCCTCCATCACCCTCTCGAGGAGCATCGAAGGGGGGCATCGCCGAAACTCTCCCTGGACAGACGGAGACTCTAGCTCTAAGCACCGCTGGTACAAGGAAGCTTGAATGACAAATCGCCCCTGCTGCGAAGCAGAACCCCTCCGAGGCGGAATCTGCAAGGGAGTGTCTTCTCCAGCGACTCCCGAGATCAACACTCAACCCAGCAGGGACCCCAGCACCAACCTCTTTCGTGCACGCCCCTGCAGGCTCGGTCGGACCCTCAGAGCCGACCTCCACTCCTCACGGCCCCACAGAATCGGTGGCGACCTCCTCGACCGGCTGGTATCTCTCCGACACGGCTGCTAACGAGCCCGAGCAACGAGCACCCTTGGCCAAAGACTCCCCCGTTAAAGGAGGGACCTTCGTCTTCTTACGCCTACTCTTCTCGGCGATCAAGTCTTTCATCGCCCCCAACAGCAGCGGCGCCCCTGGAGCTTTTCGTTTGGATCCTCGTCGCCCCGGCACATCCTCCCGAGCGACTCGTTTGCCCTTATCTCGGGCGAGAGAAGAATCCTCGGAAGCCCTAGGCGCAACTGGGGCGGCGGCCTCCATTCGCTCGGCGACCTCCGACTCTGACAACGGTTCCTCGTCCTCACCGCGCCTCGTGTTTGCTCACCAAAGGCATCTCGTAAATAAAGGTTCCACAACATGCAGCAAAGGGTTCTGAGGTCCCTACCATCAGGCAGTGCTCGGCGAGAGAAATCTTCGACAAAGGCAGGAGTCAACAACTCGGTGGTCGACCGACGATTATCCTGTAGAATTTGAATCTCCCTCTCCAAATCCGATGAAATCACTGGAGGCTTCTCAGGAAGAATCGGCTGAAGCTTCGGCTCAACAGGGAAATCCCACATATAGCCAACTTTGGTAAACCCCACCCAGAAAAACTGAGTTTTCCACCCCTTGTGTGAGGAATCCCGAGGGGAGAGAGTCACACAACTCCTCCCTCTCCTCGCCTGAACAAAGAAGAAGCCCTTCCCGGCATGGGCGTGTTCCTTCAGCTCGAAGAAGGCGTGAAAAAGATCTAAAGAAACGGCCACGCCGCACGAGCCGCAGAGAGCAAGGAAAGAAAAAATAAAGGTGTAAGAATTCGAAACCAACTAGACAGGAGCCAACTGGTAGAACTTCAGAAGCCCAACAACAAAGGAGTGGAGGGGAAGACGGAAGCCACACTTCCAAGCCAGAAGAAATATACAGAACATGCCCGAACGAGTATCCAGGCAAGACTCGTGGGGTTTGGCAGAAGAGAAGAAATACCGCCAAGGCAACCTATAGCGAATCTCAATCTCCGTCGTCGCGGACTCTGTTAGTTCGCTACGAGGATGATCGCTAGATGCCGACTCCACACTTACTCCTTGCTCGAATTCCTGGATTTCGGCTACGATATCGTGGTCCGCCATGGAAGAGAGGGAAGATGAGGACGGGACGCCTGAATCAGATGAGCTAAGTGAAAGAGGAAGCTGCCGGACGGCCTCCGTAGTAATCTCCGCTAGCTCTGCAAAAGCTTCTACGAGCGTCCGCTCCCTCTGGCCGCTTCTCCGATGCATAGACCCTCCTCTGAACTCGCGGAAGAAAACCCTAAGCGGAGAAAACATATGGCGCAAGCACAAGCCCCTATTTATAAGGCCCCAGCGATCCCAAGTGCCGCCGTTGCGACGTTTCGAACTCCAAGAAGGGCGATTTTCAAGCCCAAGAGCAGCATGTCATCATCAGGCTAGGGCCCCCATGCGACAGGACAGCTGTATCTTCGGCCCCTAAATGCAATCGGCCAATGCACCACCGAGCCAATACGACGCCGCCACGACCCGGGCCCCCCATATCCTTGAGCCAGGACAGCCCAATAAACGGCCCCTGAATTTCGAGACCGGGACAGCTCACAAATGGTCGATCCCCAACCGAGCCACAATTGCTACCCGATTATACCCTACTCTCCGAGTCCGATCACAAGGCTCGGGAGTAAGGGGGGGCAAGTGGAGAGGGGTAAATTAGCGACCTAACGAATGTACAATTGAGGGCGGCCCAACCAGGTCTAACCCGACCCAAACAGGCTGGAATCTCCAAGCGACCGCCCCACTTACGGTCCCATTTAGCTTGAAGCCCAAAGACGCTCGGACCAATACTTCCTAGGCGACCCCTGGCCCGGAAGTCCAAGCAACCGTCGAACAGGGAAAGCTCGAGCGGTGCACGACCGTAACGGTCGGAGGGAAGATCGGGAGTCAATGAAAGGGGAGACCAAGCGATTAAGCCACAAACGGCCGAGTAACGCCTCCCATACTCTCTGCCTCCTCAAAGCGCCTTACGGAGAAGAACACTATATAAACCAAGTGAAACCCTCCAAAAGAAAGGTAGATCCTGAGCGCCTAACACCACACCCACTGGTGGAGAGCGATCTCGTGCTCCTCATTCCTTCTCCTACTCTCCTCCCACCTACGCTCTATAACTTTGCTAACTTTGGCATCGGAGGGTTTTCCCCAGGGTCTCAACCCTGGGCTCCTCTGACTCGTTTCCTGCTCTGCAGATTCCCGTTCAGGGTACCAGCATTCCAAGCTTCCCCAGCATCGTGCGGCTCAGGACTAAGCGCGAGATCACGCCTCTTCAATACCCTCACTATTAATTTTAAACCTGCCTTTATTCTATTTGATACTGGAGCCACCCATGCTTTTATATCTCAGAATTTTGCAGCATCATTATATGTGGAACCCGTTATGTTAGAATCTGATCTTCTCCACACCTATAATAGCTGAAACTGAACTTAGATTCTTTTACCCTTCTAGCGAGATTTTAATTAAGGGTCGCAACTTACATGCTGATTTGGTGTGCATGAGCGTGGATGGTTATGATGTGATTTTAGGAGCTGATTGGTTATCTAAGCATGACGTTAGTGTGGATTGCAAGCAAGGAGCGGTAACTTTTGATAAGCACCCTAAGCTTTCTTTTTTAGGAGCTAGGCATTCTAGACTCCTATTTCTTATCTCTGCCCTTCAAGCTCAGAATGATGAAGAAAAGTTGTGTTGCATTTCTGACTTATGTTGTGTTGGTTAATAAGGGACCTACTCTGGAGGATATCGTTGTTGTGAGAGATTACCCTGATGTGTTTCCAAATGAGTTATCTGGTATTCCACCTGAGAGAGAGGTCAATTTCTCTATTGATTTAATTTCAGGAGCTACCCCCGATACCTAAGACTCCTTATAGAATGTCATCTACCGAATTGAAGGAGTTGAAGGAGCAATTAATGGAATTGTTGGAGAAAGATTTTATGACACCTAGTACTTCACCTTGGGGAACACTTGTCTTATTTGTAAGGAAAAAGGATGGATCCATGATATTGTGCATTGATTATAAGCAATTGAATCAATTGACAATTAAGAATAAGTATCCATTGCCAAAGATTGATGAATTATTTGATCAAATCTCTGGAACTCAGTATTTCTCTAAGATTAATCTCAGGTTAGGCTACCACCAGTTGAGGATTGAGGAAGATATATACAAGACTACATTCAGGAGAAGGTATGGACATTATGAGTTCATTGTTATGCCTTTTGGATTAACTAATGCACCTGCGACTTTTATACAGTTGATGAACAATGTGTTTAGATAATATCTTGATCAATTTGTGGTGATTTTCATTGATGATATATTGATCTATTCTAAGACTAAGGAGGATCATAAAACTCATTTGAAAATTGCATTGCAATTATTGATGGATAACAAGTTGTATGATAAATTGAGTAAGTGCGAATTCTCGCTAGAAGAAGTCTCTTTTCTTGACCATGTGATCTCTAAAACAATAATTGTTGTTAATCTTGCGAAAGTTGAAACTATGAAGAATTGGGAAAAGCCTACATCTGTAACTGAAATCAAGAGCTTTCTAGGTTTGACTGGTTATTACAAAAGAGTTATCAAGAATTTATCCAAGATTGTTGTGCCTTTAATAAGATTGACCAGGAAGGAAAATCCCTATGAGTGGATGGAGGAATGCGAGAAGAGTTTTCAAACTTTGAAAGAGTGTTTGACAACTGCATCTATGCTTATTTTGCCTGTTGAATGAGGATTTGAAGTTTACACTGATGCTTCAGGTATTGGTCTAGGTTGTGTGTTAATGCAGCAAGATAAGGTGATTGTTTATGCATCTAGGCAACTGAAGAATCATGAAGAGAATTATCATGTGCATGATCTGGAATTAGCAATTGTAATCTTTGCTCTCAAGATTTGGAGGCACTACTTATATGTTGAGCAGTTTATTATTTATTCTGATCATAAGAGCTTAAAGTATTTATTCTCTCAGAAGGAACTTAACATGAGACAAAGGAGATAGCTGGAATACTTAAAGGATTTTGATTTCTTCATTCAATACCATCCTGGAAAAGGTAATGTTGTAACTGATGCTCTTAGTAGAAAGCTTATGGCTTTATTATCTAGCTTGTTGCTTAAGGAATGGTGCTTATTGGAACAGTTCGCAAGGCTTGAATGTGGAAGAGAAGGGAGAGCATATTATGATTGCTAATATCAGGTTACAACCTAGTGTGTTTTCGAAAATCAAAGAACATCAAGATAATGACCCTTTATTAGTGGAGGTCAAAGAGGATTTAGATCAAAGACCTGATTTCCACATGGCTGATGATGGAAGGCTATTGTTTCGAGGAAGGACTTGTGTGCCTAATCATGCTGATATCAAGAAGAACATCATGGAGGAAGCGTACGGATCCAGGTATACCATTCATCCAGGAGCTACCAAGATATATCAAGACTTGAAGAGAACTTTCTGGTAGTCAAATATGAAGAGAGAGGTTGCCGAGTTTGTAAGCCATTGTTTGACTTGTCAACATGTTAAGACAGCATGTCAGACCTACTGGTAAATTGAAGCCTCTAGATATACTGGAATGGAAATGGGAGAGCATTGGTATGGACTTCATTATGGGACTGCCAAGAATTAGAGGTAGATTTGATGCTATTTGGGTTATAGTGGATAAATTAACTAAGTCTGCTCATTTGCTACCCATTAACAGTAAGTGGACTGTGGATATTCTGACAGCATTATACATCAAGGAGATGGTAAGACTACATGGTATTCCTGTGTCTACAGTTTTTGATAGAGATCCCATGTTTACATCGCATTTTTTGGAAATGTTTGCAAGCATCCTTGGGAACTATACTAAGTTTTAGCACTGCTTTTCACCCTCAAACAGATGGTCAGACTGAGAGAACTAATCAGATTATAGAAGATATGCTTAGGGCATATATGATTGATTTTAGAGATAATTGGCATGAACATATATCTCTGATGAAATTTGCCTACAACAATAGTTATCAATCAAGCATTCAAATAGCACCTTTTGAGACATTATATAGAATAAATTACAGATCACCTATATACTGAAATGAGGTTGGAGAGAAACAATTGTTAGATCTTGATATTGTTCAAGATACAATTAAAAACATTCAAATCATCCGGGACAGATTGAAGATTGCTCAATCTAGCCAAAAGAGTTATGCAGATGATAGAAGAAGAGAACTAAAATTTCATATTAAAGACTATGTATTCTTAAAGGTGTCACCAATGAGAGGTATTCGAAGGTTTGGAATTAAAGGAAAACTAAGTCTGAGAATTATTGGCCCTTTTGAGATTCTTGATAGGGTTAGGGAAGTGGCTTACAGCTACAGGTTGGCATTACCCCGTAATTGGTGGGAGTGCCGAGTGCATGACGTGTTTCATGCATCTATGTTAAGGAAGTATGTTTATAATCTCTCTCATGTGATTCAATATGATGACCTTGTACTGCAAAAGGATTTGTCATATGAAGAGAGACCTATGAAGTGTTAGACAGGAAGTTATATCAATTAAGGAATAGAGCTATATTAATGGTCAAAATTCAATGGAACTGAAGTGTGGACAAGAGTAGGCTACGTGGAAATTAGAAGAAACAATTAAGAAGAAGTATTCGAAGTTATTTCCAGGTGTGTGTTTTGAAACCCCATGTCTTATTGGACTATCATGTGAATTTGGAGGACTAAATTCTTTTTAAGTAGGAGAGGATGTAATAATCCGGTTAATCAAATTAAATAGAAATTCATACTTATATATTTATATGTGTGGCTTATAGAGAATAATATATTTATACTTGAATTCCTTGCAATGAATTAATTTAAAATATCATTTTGACTAAATTATCATTTGCAATAATTAGTTTAAGCCTTGAAAGTAATTATGAGTAAATCAAAATGGGCTAATCATAATATCCTTATGGGCATAAAACCATAGTTTGATTAACCACATAGAAACCCTAAATCTAATTAGGTTAAATAGGTCGTTAATGGGCTAAACCCTAGAATTAACAAGATTATTTAGGATAAAATCGACCTTATTAACTTTGTTCTCATCTGATTAGGATTTTGGAAGAGTCCTCGTGGATTAATTTGGGGATAATTTATATTTTTGAGCTTTTGAAATAATCCATCCACGTTCTTAAGAATTAGAACTCTAGGTAGGGTTTTGATTTATAAATAGGAGTTGAATCCCTCCAAGCCAGCCCTATTACTTAGTGGAAGGCGGCTGTTAGTGTGGATTGAGGCTAGTTCATAAGCTAGAGGGGAAGGTTCGACGAGTTCGTCAGAGTTCGTCTTCTTCGTCCTTAGATCTTCAATTAGGTAGGTGATCTCGCGGCCTAAACCTAATTCAATTCGTAAGCATGTTTAGTTACATGTCTATTTTCATTCTATGCATGTTTCCCTCTTTTTAATCCCTAGTTCTTCGTCAATTTGAGGATTTAAGCATGAGATATCGACGTTTTCCCTTTCTCGCTGTAAGAATGTATTTTCTGCTTTACGGACTGAGATCGCGTCCATCGCAAAGACTGCGTTCTGAACGCGGCCGTGCGATAGACCGCGTTTCTATTTAATGCCCAGATCGCATCCTTTGAGATGACCGCGATCTTCTGTTCTTCGTGCGGAACACAAAATCTGAGGAGACCGTAACCTAACCCGATTCATGAATTAATATTGACGTTTTGATACATGATGATTTTACATTATTGTTTTACTTTAAGATCACGTCACCCCGGTGACGCGTATCTACCGACTCCGTTCTGATTTGGTTTCTCGCAAAAGCCCTTTCTTGGTGAAGTTAGGACCCCCTGCCGAGTATTCCTCCTGTTAGACTGGAACTTCTTCACTAAGGCCTCCGTAAGTCTCCGCGAGCTATGGATTCTCACATGAACGTTGAACTGGTTGTATCACAAAAACCCTAAAGACACTTCTGAATCTAGTCTTACTATTTAAGATGTGATTCAATCGGCTTTTGAAAACGCATTCCCTATCTGGGACACAGTTCTGTTCTGTCCGTTCTGAACGCGGCATTACTAGAGATCGCGTTCATCTTCTGTCTTCCTAAACGCAAAACTGCGATAGACTGCGTTCTGTCCTACTGTTTCTGAACGCGGCCATGAGCCCGACCACGTTCTACCCAGTTTCCTTTGAACGCGCCCATGCAACCAACCGCGTTCTATCTGATTCTTTCTGAATGCGGCCCTGCGATTGACCGCGTTTTATCAAATGCTTGTTAAACCGCACCTGACTGTAGAGATGCAATTTGACCCATGATTTAGCACGATTTTTTGTGAAAATAGTTACTATCATCTCTGTATGTCAGAAACTCTTAATTCTTGTGAAAATCAGAGTTTTCTCTTCATGTAAGAATGATCTTTTTCTTGAATTCCTTCACATACCATGAAATCTTACTAAAGTTCTATACCTTGTTCACGTGAGCTTAATTTTTTGAATTCATTTGGCCATTGTTATATGGAACTATTTAGAAATTTATATTGGATCTTGGATCCAACAACCACAATGTCTGTGCAATAGGGCACGGATCTAGTCCTGGGAGGAGCATCACTTATGCACATGGGAATGTGAATGATCGGTGTGGCATTGCACCAAATATGATATGTAAGATTGATCTAGATAATTCACTTGTTATATGATTGACTTGTGATATGTTTAGTATATTCATTGATATGGCCAATCTATGATATGTTCCACTTGATATTTGTTCATTAAAATATGGTACTTGCTCAAGCTCTTTCCTTGAATTGTTCTCTATATCTTGTTATCTAAACTCCTTGTACTTGAATCTCTGTCCATGCTGATTATATCTTCATGTTACCCTGACTATTGTCCTATGATTTTGCTTTATGACTTCGCATCGCTTTATCATTTAGTGCACATTACATTGCCAACATGTTAATCACTTAAATTTACCTGGTAAAGAGATATAATTCCTACTGAGCTTTCGCTCAACCAGTGTTTATTTATTATTTTTCAGGTAGTTCTGATGAGGAAATCCACTCTGATGGGGAGGGCCAAGAGTGAACGAGTGCTCCAAGAGTCACTAGAAGACTCTTTTCTTTTCTATTTTTGAGTCTAGTCTAAAAAGTGTGTGAGTCATGTAATTATGTTAAAATTTTTAAAGAGTTGAGTCGTTAAAGTGTCAATGTAATCTCAGATGGAATTTGATTATCAATAAAATTATGACTTTGTCCATTTTGAAAATTGGAGTTGTCCATTTGAGTTTATGGATGTCATATTGTTCTTGCTTTGATTAATTGATTATAACTGCCGCACTCCGATATTCTGCATCGGGACGTGACACCCACATTCACTCCATCCAAGGCTAAGTCCTCTAAGGAGTGAGGACCGTAATGCCGCCGGAAAAGAGGTAAATGTTGTTAATTTCTCTGCGGCAAATGAGAACAGTGGGGGAGGGAGCTCAATCTCAATTAACTCCGGTAAAAAGCCAGAAGGAAAGACCCCGTCGCCACCTACAATATTGACAGAGAGCATGAAGACGCCATATTCCTTCAAGAAAAAGCACACCAAGAGACTCTTCGACCTTTGCGCAAAGCAGAAGCTGATAACTCTATCGGAACTGCAGAAACTGACATACGCAAACAAATCAAATGAGCCCAATTACTACGTGTATTAACGCATGTTGGGTCATGTGGTGGAAGACTGCTATATTTTCAATAATGAGTCCTAGAACCTCAATCAGGATGGCATAATCCACATGCAAAGCCATCAGGTCAACACGCCATAACCTTATGCCTGGAACCGGCCGAATCAATCAATCAACGTAATTCACATGGTGACCTCATTCACATTCCCCGAGCTGGGGACAAAAGAAGCCGACCCAAGCTAAGACAAACCTACCAAGTGGTATCCAGGTTGGCGGCCATGCCATGAGTGCTCTTTCAACAAAGAAGACATCAAAAGGATGTTTGATGTCCTTGTCAAGGAGGGTCAGATAATGATGCCAGATCCACCAAAGACGTTCATGGAGGCGGATCGGGGGCATCCCCTCTTTTGTGAATATCACTCTAGGGTGTCTTACCCTACAAAAGATTGCGAAAGCATACAAGACTAGATTGAATGCCTTATCCAACGAGGTGAAATTGACACACAAGGTAACTCCATAAGAAGATTTCATCTCTCGGAAGCTATTGAGCCGAAGATAAGCCGGAGTCATAAAGACCTTGTTTTCATAGACTTCGAGAGTCCAAGGCCCCAAGCAAAACATGTGGCTGACTCGAAAGCTCGAAAGGATGAGTCAAAAGAGGAAAGTCCCAAGCCGGGTCATAAACAAAACCCCAAGCAAGGCAGTTCCTCCAAGCAAGCCACCAAACAAAGCCACAAGCCAAATCCTAAACAAGCCCTTGGAATTCGACCAATAATATTGCTGCAGACATGTGGAAGACTTTTGACTAGTCTTTATGGTAGCAAGAAAAATAAGGTTCACTTTTATCAGTTGAGCTACAATATTTATGAGTTAAAGCAGGGCTCAGTTTCTGTCACTTCCTACTTTTGTGCTCTCACTTCGCTATGGAATAAGTTAAATGTCTATCATACTGCTAAATGGACATCGCTTGTGAATCAACTGACCTATCTAGCACTTCAAGAAGATGGCAAGATCGTGACGTTCTTGAGTGGGCTGAATTCTAAATATGATGATAGATCCTCGACATGGATCCAACCCCTTCACTAGAAGAGACCTACTTTAAAGTTCTGAGTGAAAACAACGTCGACAAGTCATGAGCAGCAAGCTTATCACTCCTACACATCCCGATGTTGGAGAATACTCTACACTTGCAAGTGCCACTAGCAAGCCGCCTCTAGCTAAGGATAAGAAACGTGCTGATAAGAAGTGTAGTCATTGTGGCCACACCAACCATGACTCACATTTTTGTTGGGTGAAGCATCCAAACAAAATGCCTACTAAGTTTAGAACAAATATAAGGGGACAAAAGCCACGGGGTAATGCAGCTGTTACTCAATCTTTTGCTACCCATAGTGCCTCTGCTTCAAATGGGTCTCCTGCTTCAACGTCATTAGCACTCACCTCCTCAGATATTGTCACCCTTCAGCATCTTCTTACATAGCTTCATAGCACTTCCAAGGCATCCTCCTCTTCATGGTCATCAAGTATACATGGCGTTGCCTTGAGTGCTACTGCTCGATCCCCTGCACATCCTTGGGTGATCGACCTGGTGCTACTGGCCATATGACTGTGTGAGACACGGAAAAAATCTAAATCGACTTTTATCGTAGATAAAAGGTAGATTTTCGTTCTTTTCGAAAAGAAACATCCCCCCCTAAGTATAGAGGGTGATTCCGTGTGTGCGCATCGTATCAGACGATTTGGGTTCGAGTGCTGGACCTTTTCCCACTGACCGGAGTCAGTGTTGATTTACATCGGCCTAACGTCCGAACACCTTTATTTGACGGTCAAATAAATCCCAAAAGTCTTCTATGGGGGTTCTGATGTTGAGGGCAAACTCTCTTAGAGGGCTCACAATGTCTACTCACTCACCACCGACCAACAGAAACAATTGAGTTAGGGTCTCAACTGAGGCCATGTTTGAGCAAAACCCTAGGATTTGGGAATATGAAGATGATTTAGGGGAAGCCATAGGCATTTTTGAAGTAAATGAAGATTTTCTGGACCCCGAGGGCATTTTGGTACTTTTACCAACTCAGGGGTATTTTGGTAATTTTCCCAGGTCAGGGGTATTTCTGAAATTTCTGGGCTGGAACGAAAGTAGGATCGGGTCCCTGACTCCCCAAGGCGCTGAGGCTCTTTCTGGAGGGTTTTAAGGGCTCTGAGGCCATTTCTGGGTCAAAAGGGTAGTTCGGTAATTTTACCACACCCTATGCAGACTTAGGTTTGAGGTGGCACCCAGGTGTCGGACTGCGCTGACAACGTTTCCGGACCAAAGGAATGACAAGGGGCTTCGTAGAAGACACAAAATGTCAATTTGGTCAAAGGAGGGGTTTATATGCAATTTTGACAAGTCGGGGGTTTTCTTGTAATTTTCCCCAGTCAATGCATAAAGAAGACATATGAAGTCATAGATTGCATTTATGGCCCAAATGGGTACAAGGGTTGTCGGCGAGTTGTCGACTGTACAAAGATCCGCACCAACGCGGGAAGTAGGGGCGTAGCCCGAATTACAAAAGATTGCAGGGTATAACTGCAAATTACAGGACTTTTGTCTCTTACGGTCCCGGGGAGGACATTTTTTGTAATTCCGTCATTATAAGGATAGAACCACATAACTTAGTCGTCCGGGACGTAAAGACTTACAAAACACGGCCCGCTGAGGAGCATAATTGCCAACATGGCCCACTGAGGGGCGTAATTACAAAAATACCCCGTAGGGGCATAAGTACAAGACCCGGGGACTTATCCCTCACAGGCCAAGACAAACAAAACAAACTCCTCCGAATACTTGGTGGCTTCGTAGGTTGTAAATTCTTTTTCTCTGTATATGTTCTCCACTTGGACCCTTAGGGTCTATTTATAGAAGGCGGGAGGGCCCAGAGGAGTCAAATGAACGAATTTGCCCCGATTCTGTCAAGGTGGGGTGGCAAAAAGTCATTTTGACCCCTCTGGCCATCAAAAAAGGTCAAATTACCCCTCTGAGGGGGTTAAAATCCCTCCCCTTTTTTTTTGAACACCGGAGAGAGAGAGGGGGGGTCGCGCGACCCCGGAGGTTCCTAGCGGGGTCGCGCGGCCCCTCTGGGATGCCAGCGGGGTCGTGCAACCCCTCTGGGATGCCAACGGGGTCGCGTGACCCCCGCCGACCCCGACGGGGTGGCCGCGGCCCCCTCTCGCTTCCGGGAGGGGTCGTTTGACCCTCGGGCATGCGTTTTGGCCCCTTTTCGCGCCGTTTTGCTCCGTTTCTGTCAACCTGAGTTAAGAAGAAGCCGTGGTGGTGCTGCGTGGGGAGGAATCTTCGCGCCCGTCCGTGCCGTGTGATACACTTGCTCGGCCGCTTTGACAAGCGTGCATACATGTCTTCCTCTTAACTTCCATTGCCGCGATGCCACTTGTGATAATATGATCGGGCCGATAGACCCTAAATCACGGAGGTACTCCGCGGTCCGACGACATCGGCGCTACACCGTATCTTTTCCGTCGGTTGTTTTGGAATGAAATTCTCGAAGTATTTCGAGAAAATTACGGGTGCAACAAATGCCCCCCACGGAACGTCCGTCGAGGCCTGAGGCGGAGGCGGATGGCCCGTGCCCTTCGTATTATTTTTGATATCTCCTGAGTCTTCATGACAGGGGGAGATTGTTGTAGGACTGCACCTCACTGCTTCATTGCTTTACAGAAAGCTGAGAGTCGATGCAGGCTTGTCTCAGTAAGACCCACCAGTCTAGAAGTGACGTAAGTCTACCTCGGCGAGACACTTTGACCTGAAGCTGATGTCGACCAACCCTTAAGGTATACTGGCCAAAGCTAATGTACACCGTCCTCTAGGACATATTGGCCTGAAGTCAGATGCTGGCCAATCTTTGAGGGTGCATTAGCCAAAGTTGACGCGGACCGACCCTTAGGGCATATTGGCCCAATGTTGATGCAGGCCTGCCTCGGAGAGGCTTGCTGGCCTGGAGTTGCGGTGGACCTGCCTCGGCGAGGCTTGTTAGCCCAAAGTTGATGTAGGCCTGCTTCTGAGAGACTTGTTAGCCCGAAGTTGACGGGGGCCTGCTTCTGAGAGACTTGTTAGCCCGAAGTTGACGGGGGCCTGCTTCTGAGAGACTTGTTGGCCCAAGTTGATGTAGGCCTGCTTCTGAGAGACTTGTTGGCCTAGGGTTAATGTGGGCCTGCCTCGGTGAGGCTTGCTGGCCCGGAGTTGATGGGGGCCTGCTTCTGAGAGACTCATTGGCCTGAAGTTGATGTAGGCCTGTCTCGAAGAGGCGCATCCATCTGAGTCGTCGTTGATTGCCTATCGAGCTGTGATAGCTGGAAATCAACATTGGCCGACCCTTGGGGGTGCGTTGGCCAAAAGTCGTAGTGCTGGCTGACCACTGAGATGTCACTGAAGACGTGTCAGCTAGCCGCTGAGGTGTGTAGCCGCAAGTTAAAGTTGGCTAACTATTGAGGTGTCGCCAAAGATGCGTCAGCTAACCACTGAGGTGTGTGGCCGCAGGTTGAAGCTGGCTAACCGCTGACTTGTGATAGCCAAGGTTGATGTAGACCAGCCCTTAGGGCATGTTGGTCTGGGTAGATGTCGGCCGTACACGGGCTGAGGTAACTCCTTTCTTTGTTTTAGCTTTAGCTAGTGAGGCTTCAAAGCTGCTTTAGAGTTTCCTGGCCTCTTGGGATGGAGTGGCCGAATGGTCCTCAACTCGGTGTAGCATTGCCAGATGCATGCATTTGGTCTCCCTCAGGACGCCTGGATGACTGAGCTTGCGTCTTTATGGGAGGAGTTCACCCGCTTTCGTGCTATTCAGGAGCGGAGGCGGAGGACTCAGCTGATCATTCAGCAGGAGGAGCAACTTTGCATACTTCAGAGAGCCCAGGCTGAGGTGGGCGCCCAAGTCAAGGCCACTTATGAGCACGAGCAGATGGCCTCCCGCAGAGTGAAGGGGCTTTTGTGAGAGGTCCGGGGGACCGAGAAGGAGCGCAGTCTTGCGCGTGCCGATGTAGACTCTTTGCCGTAGGCTTGAGGGGCTCCAGGAGGAAGCTCTTTAGAGTGAGACTCGCCTTGCTGAGCTAAGGAGGAGCGAGTCTGATACTTGATAAGTCTTTTCTCTCTCTTTTTTTTTCACTTTACCAGCCCTACCGCCCTTTCGGGTTTTCGCCAGGACTGGCCCCCTTTAGCTTTTTCCAGTGCGCCCTTACGGGTTTTCACACTGAGGGGTACCCATTTTTGCCTAAGGCGCCCTTTCGAGTTTTCACCTTAGCCGGGTTAAAGCCTTTTTGCCCTTGATTGCTCTTCTAACAGAAACAACCAAGTCCGCTGAGGCCTCAATATTTTTAACCCCGTTTTTTTTCTCTTTTTTTTTGACCCTATAATGCCAAAAGGCGAGGAGAAGGTGGCACTCCCGTAGGGACTTGTGTGTCGCAGAGGCGGGACAAGTGGGTAGATTTGATTGTCCGGGTGGGACGAATGAATCAAATCTATGAGCCGAAAGGCGAAACGGGTTGGTAGCCTGAGAGGGCGTACTGAGACCGAACCCAAGAGGATAGAAACGAGCCGAAAGGCGTAATGGGTTGGCAGCCCGAGAGAGCATACTGAGACTGAACCCGGTGGGATAGAAAGGAGCCGAAAGGCATAGTGGGTTGACAGCCCGAGAGAGCATACTGAGGCCGAACCCGGTGTGACAAGATGGGTGGATTCGAATGTCCTAGTGGGACGCAATTAGCCAAATCCAAAACCGAAGGTTGACCGGGTTAGCAACCCGAAAAGGGTGTGCATATGCCAAGTCCGGTTGGAACAGCAAAGGAGTTGGTTTAACAGTACGAAACGGACATGAGGGTTAAACCTGGAGGCCGATAGGCGGGATAGGTTGGCAGCCCGAGAGGGCATACATGGCCAGACCCGAAGCGATGAAAGGAGGGGATTTGACAGCCCGGGTAAGACGTACGAGTCAAATCCGTGAGCCGATAGGCAAATAGGGTTGGCAGCCCGACGAGGACATGCAGAGGGCAAGCCCGTGGGGACAAAGGAATAGACTTGGCGATCCCGGTGGGATATATGAGTCAAGTCTGAAGCCAAGAGGCGAGATGGGTTGACAGCCCGAAAGGGGCATGCAGAGGCCAGACCCAGAAAAAAGAAAAAGGGTGGATTTGATAGCCCTAGTGGGACATGAGAGTCAAACCCGAAAGTCGATAGGCGAGATGGATTGGCAGCCCGAGACGGCACACTGAGGCCATTCCCGATGGGACAAAGATAGGTTTGACAGCCCTAGTGGGACGTGAGAGTCAAACCTGAAAGCCGATAGGCGAGTAGGTGGGTTGACAGCCCGAGAGGACATGCTGAGGCCAGACCCGGTGGGACGTGCCAGAAGACATGATGGATTGGTAGCCCGAGAGAGTATACTGAGGCCAATTCCAAAAGGAAAGGTGAGCCGAAGGCATGGTGGGTTGGCAGCCCGAG
This sequence comes from Amorphophallus konjac, assembly GCA_022559845.1. NCBI lineage: Eukaryota > Viridiplantae > Streptophyta > Magnoliopsida > Alismatales > Araceae > Amorphophallus > Amorphophallus konjac. Next base: position 226,507,883 of record CM040121.1, on the reverse strand, counting down.
AGGGCATACTGAGACCAATCCCAGAAGGAAAAGTGAGCCAAAAGGCATGATGGGTTGGCTGCCCGAGAGGGCATACTGAGACCAATCCCAAGAGGAAAAACGAGCCGAAAGGCATGATGGGTTGGCAGCCCGAGAGGGCATACTGAGACCAATCCCAAGAAGGTTAGATGAGCCGAAAGGCAAGATAGGTTGGCAGCCCGAGAGGGCATACTAAGGCCAAACCCTAGAAAGTAAAATGAGCCGAAGGGCATGATGAGCTGGCAGCCCGAGAGAGCATACTGAGGCCAATCCCAGTGGGACAAAAAAGTAAGTGGATTTAACTGCTCGGAAGAGACACATGACCTAAACCCGGAAGCCGATAGGCGGAATGGGTCGGCAGCCCGAAAGGGGCATGCATAGGCCAAGCCCGATGGGACAAAGTATGACAATGCCAAAACGTCAGTGGGACTAACTGTCATGGGATGACATGTAAGGCGTAGCCATGGCATCAATATGATGTTTTGGTCATGATGGGGTGGAGTCATTGACTTAGAACCACCCTTAGAATGAGCAGAGAGAGGATTTTTTTTTTCGCATTACCAACCTCACCGCCCTTTCGGGTTTTCGCCGAGGCTGGCCCCCTTTAGCTTTTTCCGGTGCGCCCTTGCAGGTTTTCACACCGAGGAGTTGCCCATTTTTGCCCGAGACACCCTTTCGGGTTTTCACCTCGACCAGGTCTGTGGCCTTTTTGCCCTCAGCCAACCGTTGAAGGCTGACTGAGTCCGCCGGGGTATCAGTATTTTTAACCCATTTTCTTTTTTCTTTTTTTTTTGAACCTTCACTGAAGAGAGGTATTATCCTATGCGGACTGCTGTAGAAACTCTTGCGGTGGCGCATGGTAGAGCTTCATATGCTTGCCGTTGAGAGGAGGAAAGGGATTATCTCCTTTGTGGCCAAGGACCGTATAAGCCCCTCCTTCATAGACCTTCTGGATGACGTAAGGCCCCCGCCAATTAGGCTGGAGTTTGCCGCTGGATCTTCCCGCGAGAACCTCATTTTCTTTGACGATGACAAGGTCGCCTTTCTTGAACGCCCGTTGCTTGACCAGCTTATCATAGGCACGTGTCATGCGGGCTTGATACACTTGTAAGTGCTTGTAGGCTTTAAGTCTTTGACCTTCAAGGTTGGACAATTCCTCGAGCCTTCTTTCAATTTCAGATTGGTCTTGGCCTGGCAATCCGGCGTGCACAGCAACGCGGTAAGATGCTAGCTCGATCTCCACAGGGATCACTGCTTCAGCTCCGTAGACCAGAGAGAATGGGGAACAACCCGTGGGGGTTTTGTAAATAGTCCGATAGGCCCATAGGGCTTCGTGGACCTTCTCGCCCCAATCCCGTTTGCGGCCACCTACTATCTTGGACAGCAGCTTGCAGAGGGTTTTGTTGAAGGCCTCGACTAACCCATTGGCCTGGAGATTGTAGACCGACGACGCTCTCCAGTCAATATGGAACTTGGCCGCCAGAGCATAAACAGTCTTGTTCTTGAACGGCGTGCCATTATCGGATATGATCCGACTGGGGGTGCCGAATCTGTATATGATATAGTGTCGCACAAAACGAGCAACTATCTCCCCTGTAACTTCCCGTAGTGGAACGACTTCCGCCCATCTGGAGAAGTAATCGGTGGCAGCGAGTATGAACTTGTGCCCCTGGGACGATGGTGGGAATGGTCCCACAATATCCATACCCCACTCTGCAAATGGCCAAGTAGGCGCTGTTGGATGGAGCGGGTTAGGTGGCCGCCGAGGGACTGGGCCGAATGCTTGGCATTGATGACATGTACGAGCATATTGATTGCAATCTTCGTACATGGTAGGCCAATAGAACCCTTTAAGCTTGATGCTATTTTTCATCTTAGCTCCTACCTGGTGAGCTCCACACAATCCGGAGTGGACCTCGTGCATGACGGTCTTCGCTTCCTTGGACGAAAGGCACCGTAGGAGGACCGATCGGTCTTTTTCATGGACGAGCCTAAAGAGCAGACCGTCAATCAGCTGGTAGGATGTCGCCCTGCGTAGCAGTTGCACCCTCTGAGCCCGATCAGGAGGGAGCCAGCCGTTCTTTATTTTTATAATTGGCTCGCGCCAATCTTCTTCTTCGGGAGCATTCTCCTCTTGAATGTTGTCGACCTCATAAACAGTGAGGCCGAATTCTTCGTCGAGCACACTTGGCATGAGCCTTCGGTGTCTGACAGTAATATTTAATTCTCCCTCAGGCGGGAGTTTTAGGGCTGCTGCCAACTTTGCAAGAGCATCAGCCTGGGAGTTGCTGCCTTTGGGGACATGGCCTATTTTAAATAGGTAAAATTTTTCTTTGAGCCTCATGACGGCTGCATGATAAGGGACGAGCTCCTTCTTCCGGACATCATAGACACCCAGTACTTGTCGGATGACGAGCTGAGAATCCCCGTACACTTTGATGCACTTGATGTCCATCTCCAGTGCCAGTTGAAGCCCAATGATTAGCGCTTCATACTCCGCCTCATTATTAGTCAGCGACTTCATGAGAGCGCACGAGTTGTGGAGGATGCCGCCTTGTGGAGATACAAAGACTACCCCCGCGCCTGAGACATAGTCAGTAAGGTCGCCGGCCCTTTTGATTGTCCGAGAGGCACCATCAAAATATAACTCCCAATGTGGGAGATCAAGGGTGAGGACGCTTGGCTCCATCTGTGGTGGGACTTTTTCAGAATGCTCCCCAATGGCTTGAGAAGGCACCAACACCTCTTCATCGGGCAGCTCGAAGTTGAGTGGCGAATCTTCCAACACAGGGTGCGCTGCTAAGAACTCCGCCATTCCTTGTCCCTTGATCGCCTTGCGTGGGACGAAGGTGATATCAAACTCCATGAGGATAAGCGCCCATTTGCCGAGTCTACCAGAGAGGACAGGCTGGCTGAGCAGAAACTTGAGTGGGTCACATTTTGAGATCAGCTCAACCCGGTGGGCTAGAAGGTAGTGTCTCAGCATCTTGACAGCAAATACCAGAGCTAGGCACACCTTTTCCATAGGGGCGTACCGGTGCTCAGGCCCAATCAGCTTTCGGCTGAGGTAGTATAGTGATTGCTCCTTGCCTTCGTCATTGATCTGGGCTAGTAGAGCCCCCAAAGAGGCCTCCATGGCAGCAATAAATAGGATAAGGGGCTTCCCTCTGACAGGTGCCCCTAAGACTGGAGGAGTTAGCAGATATTCCTTGATTTGCTCGAAGGCTTTCTGACAGTCTTCGTCCCATATGAAGGGTGCTCCTTTCTTCATCAATTTGCCGAAAGGTAGGCATTTTCCTGAGATGTTGGAAATAAACCGCCTAATATAGGCGAGTCTTCCTTGAAGAGATCTGAGCTTTGTAAGTTCTTAGGCGGAGGCAGTCCTCTTATGGCTTTGATTTTATCAGGGTCAATTTCTATGCCCCGGTACCTGACGATGAAGCCAAGGAATTTGCCGCTGGAGACGCCAAAGGCGCACTTCATCGGGTTCATCTTGAGTTGGAATTGTCGAAGCCTTTCAAAGACTCGACGCAGGTCATCTAAGTGATCCTCCCGCTTCTTTGTCTTGACGACCAGATCATCGACATAGCATTCGACAAGGTCATGTAGCATTTCATCGAAGATCTTGGTCATCGCCCTTTGGTAAGTTGCACCGGCATTCTTCAAGCCAAATGGCATCCTTTTGTAGTTAAAGATCCCCTTAGGAGATCGGAAAGCCGTATGGTCTTTGTCTTTGATGGCCTGCTCTGACGCCTTCTCGCATGATGGCCTTAAAGATCCTTTTTGTAGTTAAAGATCCCCTGTTGGAGGGGCCGGCCTGCTCTGACGCCTTCTCGCATTTTGGCGATTTGGCTGGCTCCTCTTCTTCATCGGAGGATGTGATTGTGAAAGGGACGCCACCCGACTTAGCCATTGAGGTGGGGCCTGAACCCTCTGAGGGGCTGAGGATGAAAGGGATTCCCCGAACTTGGGTTTCTGGGACAGGACCCGGCTTCTCCCCTCTGAATATTATGACCCGATCAAGAGTCGGGAGACCTTCCCGTCCACGTCCTCGGCCACGACCTCGGCCACGTCCCCGGCCATTTCTTGCCACGTGACGCTGATATGTCGCCATAGGAGCCTTGCCTCCAGTGCTATCGGCCGCGGGACAGTAAATGTTGTCAGGCGGCGAAATCGCCACCATGTTGCAGGAGAGCTCTTGCAACATTTCCTCGAGCATCTCGACAGTGAGCTCCTCATCTTTATAGAATAAAGAGAGCTCCTCCGGGATTGGGAAGTCTTCACCTTCTTCAAGACAACCATTTCTCGGAGCCATTGCAGAAGACGGGCTTTGCGCCCATGCTTGTCCCAGGGAATATATTCGTCTAGAGTGACGACCCTGGTGGGATGAGGGGGAGTGTACTCCTCCAGCTCATCTATGAGCTTTTGAAGTCTTTGTAGAGGAGTTGGCTCCTTAGGAGCCTCCATAGCAGCTGCTTGCTCGGCTTGCTTCTTCAACCTCCTCTTCAAATTCTTCATGCGATTCTTCTCCTGCTTCTTTTGGCGGGCCGCCTCCTGAGAAGAGAGAGAAGTTTGCTTTGGCGGTGGGACTCGCTTGCCCCCAGAATTTTGCTTCTTGCTCCGAGCTGGCTCCTTAGGGGCCTTACTACCGCGGCTTTTTCTGGGGACAACCTTAGTCCAAATGGCCTCCTCCGGCTGAGGCTGGAAGGTGGCATTGATTGCCTGAGCAATTATTTCAGGAGGCAACTCCTGGAACTCTGCCAGTCCATAGTGGAGCCTCTAGGGACTTTGTAGTCCCACCGACTTTGCTTGGCTTGGTGGATTGGCTTGCTTGAGCTGCTGAGGCCCTTGCTTGAGCTGCTGAGGCCTTTCTACAATTAGCGGCCTCGCTGGACTGACAGAGGCCTTAACTGGGGTCTTCGTAGGCTCAAGAAATTGAGTCGTTTCCACGACTAATGGCCTTGCTGACTTGGCAGGAACTTTGGCTGAAGGCTCTGACGCCTTGGCCTTGCCTTTGTTGTTTGGCCGAGAGTTCTCTCTTATGACGATGCCAAGCTGACTCGACCTGGGACAGACCCTGGGACTCTCTCCCGCGGCTTGGCATCCTGGGTTCTGGACCTTAGGCCCTTTATAGGTGGCCTTGCCTTTAGTGAGTAATGGAAATTCATCATTTTCCGTAGGCTCACTTGGTCGGGCTAATCGGGAGAAAGCTTCAGTTTCTCGCCGAGCCTGCTGGAGAGTCTCCCTGGCGGCCTCTGCAAGACGTAACCTTGTCATGGAGTTCCCCTGAGTATGGACAACCCCTCTCTGGATGAGGGCTTCAATGAAGTCCTGAACCTCTGGGCATTGTCGAGTGGGGTGAGACACCCTTGCATGATACTTGCAATAGCGGGGGTGCCTCTTGGCCGTCTCATTGTAATAAGACGGCGGGTCATGTGTCAGCACCCAGCCATCTTCCAAAAGTTTGTCAAAAATCTTCTCAGTGTCTTCCTTAGGGAAAGAACACTGATGAGATGGTCGCCACCCTAGATACCATAGTGTGGAATTGGGCGATTGGGAACTAGCTCCCTGGGAACTAACTCCCTCCTCCTGCGGCTCGGGGACCTGGAAGACTGCCGAGGCATGTATGACGTTGACGGAGAAGTGAAGGCTCTCCCGTGCATGCGGCTGCGGTGGATCGACCAGAAATTCACCCATGTTGACCTTCCCTCGCCTGATTAGGTCCTCGGCGAGGTCCTTGAATGGCTCGCAGTTGTGGATAATATGGCCAACAACTTCATGGTAGGGGCAATAGCCCTGATGAAAAGCAGCACCTGGTGTTTGCTCCATGGGTGATGGGCTTATGAGTCCAGCCCGCTGGCATGCGAAGAAGATGTTTGGAGTCTTCTCGCAAGGGAATGAGTATAATTTCTCTGGGAGCTCGACTTGAAGTGGAGCCTCCTCGCCTTCCAGCGAGTCCTCCTCGTCTTTGGATGAATCTGAGGACTCTTCAGAAAGCCAGCCCCTGAGCGGAGCCCGGCCGGTAGGTGATACACCTACCTCCCGTATGTGGGCTGGAGCTAACCCCCTGACAAATGGGCCAAAAGGGAAGGTGGACAACTGCTGATCAATGCTCTCTAGGAACTGCAGCAAGCGCCTTTGTTCCAGTTGCAATTGTCGGATTTCCCCTCGGATTTTCCGAATAGTCCTCCGCAATGCTAGACATTCTGGGAATGAAGGCGGAGTGGCTCTGGGACCACCGTTGGGCTGTTGATTTGAAGGCCCGACCTCGGAGGCGTTAGAGCTCGAGACCATCGCCACCATATGAACCACATTAGCCGACCGGTTCGATCGGCTCCAGGCATGAGGTTGAGGTGGATCGACTGCATGGCCCAGCATATTTACCAAGCCCTTTTGAATGAACTCTTCCGCTATGTTCTTGAAAATATAGCAGTCGCCGATGGTGTGCCCCAACCTTCGGTGATACACACAATAGGTAGGATCCTCTGTCTTGTCCACCTCTGAGGGCTTCCGCAGATCTGGCAGGGTGATGAGCTGCTCTTTCATGCATAGATCAAAGAGCATTTTAGTATGCTCTTTCCTGAAGGAATACGGCGTCTTCATGTTCTCCGCCAACCGAGACGTGCTTGCCTTGGCATCAGGCTTCTTGCCATTGCCTTTAGACTTTCCTTCCCCTTTATCTCCATTCGTCGGGGAGAAGTCGACGGCATTCACCTCTTTACCGCTAGTCAGACGGTCTTTGGAGGATTTGCCTTTGGCAGAAGCTTGTGTGGGGTGGTCAGCAAAGAACATCTCAATCTCCGCCACCACTGTATTCAACTGGTCAAAGCTTCTGATATTGGAGCCCAGAAGCTTTTCACTGACTTCTGCCGAGAGACCCCTGCGGCAGATGGTGATTGCATCTTCAGGCGTCGGAGGATTATCGCAGCGCATGCTGACGTCCCTCCATCGCTTGATGAAGTCTAATGATGTTTCACCCTTCTTCTGTCGAAGGGAACAAAGCTCTGCTAAGGAGACTTTGCGTTCGACCATTTGGAAGCGGTCGACAAACTTCTTCTGCATATCAGCCCAATCAGATACTGAGTTGGGCTTCAACCTTGAATACCACTGGAAGGCGGTGCCAGTCAAGGACGTGGCGAAATACCGCAGCAAATATGCCTCTTCCAGGGCTAATTCACCCATGGCCGTCATGTAATAGGCCAGGTATTCATGCGGAGAGCCCTGCCCGTTGAACTTCTGGAGCTTCGGGGCTTTCGGGCAGTCAGGCGGAAGCTTCTTAAATTGATGACAGAGGGGATAAGGCACGATGTACAAATCAACGGTGGCCACTCCCTCCCCATGTTGAGCAAACTTCGCCTCTACAATGCGTTCAATCATTTGCTTCTGCGCCATGAGGCTTTCTGCAGCATGAGTAACAGATGACCGCGCATTGACTTCATGCGGCGGTACTTCGAAGTCCACTGCCAGTGGGAGTCTTGTAGCGGTGACAGAGGCATTGGCTGCTGCTGGAATGGGAGAAGGCGGCTGATCCGCTCCAGCTGGTGCCGCCTGAGGTGGGGCATGAACCTCCTTTTCGCGCAAGAGCGACTGTAGCAGGTTCTTGAGCTCTAGGTTCTCCCGTCGAAGCTCTTCCAATGTGGGGGCCCGTGGCTCTTCCCCCTGCTCTTCTTCGTGCCGGGAGTGACTGTCCTCATCAACACTGTGGACGTCTTCCTGGCGTTCTTCTTGCCGTGCCGGCTCGGGCTGAGATGTACCGGCGGCCGGCGCTTGTTGTGCTTGTGCCAGGCCCCGTGACCCGAACCTTGACCTCCTCGAGTATTGAAGAGGCTGATTGAGTTCCCCCGAGGTGCCTTCGGGCTATTTTTCGCCGGAAGTGGCGTAACAGGTGAACACTTTGACGGTGTCATCGGTCACCTGGACCACCCGCTTTTTCTTGGGCGGTTGTCGCTCCGGCTTGGGCGGCCTCCCAAGTCTGTCGAAGACAGACACTCGGGATGTAGATGCTTGAGGGGAGCGATCCTCCTCCGTGTGCGTGGAACTAGCCCAAGGGGAGGTCGGCCGCACCTTCTTGCCGGCTCCTCGGCGCTTTTGCCCCCGTAGGGGTTGAGATGTAAATCCCGCAGACGTCGAGGCCTCAGTGCTTGGCGGACTCCGCATTCGTTGAAGCTCCGACATGCGGAAGGGCTCCTCCGCCCTCGCGCGCCTTATGATTCGGGCCTCCTCCTTGGTGACCCAGATCTTCTTCAGATGGAGCTGACGCTCCTCCACTTTGTTGCCCCCTGTCCTTGACCGGGCAACTCGTGGCTTGGGCCGTTGCAGAGGGCCCTGGGTTGCCGCCGGTACGGCAGGCTTCTTCTTCTTCACTCCGTCCTCCCGAACTTGCCGGAGGAGCTCGAAGCGGTTGGAGGTAGAAATGGTCGGGACATGACGATCCCGTGGCACGATTGGCTCGCCTCCATCGAGCCGGATGCGGATGTCTCCGACAATTACAGTCTTGACGGAGCGAGAGACGGCCGCTTCGAGCTTTGTACCCTTGCGGCTACGCCGTCGCCCCCGTTGAGCAGGAGCGGTGCTGGTGACGCCCGCCATAGGGACAGTATCATCTTGGCGGCGACGGCGTTGCCCCCGTTGAGCAGGGGCGGCACCTCTGAGGGTGGCCGCATTGGAGTTGGGACCGTTACGGCGACGGCGTTGCCCTCGTTGAGCAGGAGCAGCGCCAGCAGTGATTTGATTGACCGAGAAGACTCGGCCAACAGTTGGGGTAGAAGGCCTGACACCTTCGGCCGTTGACATGGCAGTCGAGCTGACTCGACTGGTTGTCGGGATGAAGGGCTTGACACCCTTAACAGTTGAAGAATTGACCAGAGGGACCCGGCTAGTTAATGGAACAGGGGGTGTGACACCCCCAGCTGTTGTCTTCTCGACCGGGTAGACCCGACCAGTTGATGGAGCCGAGGGTCTGACACCCCCGACAGTCGCATTGTTGACCGAGCGAACCCGGCCGGCTGTTGCAACAGAGGGTCTGGCACCCTCGACGGCTGGCTTGTTGACCGGGCGAACCCGGCCGGCTGTTGCGGAGGGCTTGCCGCCCTCAATAGTTGGCTTGTGGACCGGACTGACCCGGCCAGCTGATGGGGCCGAGGGCCTGACGCCCCCGACAGTTGTCTTGTTGACCGGGCGGACCCGATCAGCTGAAGCAGAAGGCCTAACGCCCTCAGAAGTCTTCTTGGCCGAACAAACCCGGCCAATTAATGGAGCCGAGGGCCTGACACCCCCAGTGGCTGCCTTCTTGACCGGGCAGACCGGGTCAGTTGATGGGGCCGAGGGCCTGACGCCCCCGACAGTTGTTACAGGCATGGCTGAACTGGCTTCAGCCACCGGTACTACGCCCAAGAAGAAGGGCGAGCCGACAACAGGTGGGAAGTCGCCGAAGACCAGTGGGGTCGCCAGGAATCCAAGCCTGGCATGATTGGCGACGATCTCGGGGCCGTAGGTAACGGCAGCCATCGATGTTGCTGGTGTTGGTGGCGGTGGTGCGTAGCACGAACGGAATGGCGTGCAGATGCACAAAGAACTCTCAAATGAACAGAGAGATATGCCCTCCTCTTCCCGTCCTGTAAGAGGAAGAGGGGCAATCAGAACCTTGAAGAAGGTTAAGAGACTTTCTTTGACAGAAAGAAGAAAGGCGGGAAAAGTCCCACCGGGCGTGCCAGTCTGTGAGACACGGAAAAAATCTAAATCGACTTTTATCGTAGATAAAAGGTAGATTTTCGTTCTTTTTGAAAAGAAACATCCCCCCCTAAGTATAGAGAGTGATTCCGTGTGTGCGCATCGTATCAGACGATTTGGGTTCGAGTGCTGGACCTTTCCCCACTGACCGGAGTCAGTGTTGATTTACATCGGCCTAACGTCCGAACACCTTTGTTTGACTGTCAAAGAAATCCCAAAAGTCTTCTATGGGGGTTCTGATGTTGAGGGCAAACTCTATTAGAGGGCTCACAATGTCTACTCACTCACCACCGACCAACAGAAGCAATTGAGTTAGGGTTTCAACTGAGGCCATGTTTGAGCAAAACCCTAGGATTTGGGAATATGAAGACGATTTAGGGGAAGCCATAGGCATTTTTGAAGTAAAGGAAGACTTTCTGGACCCCGAGGGCATTTTGGTACTTTTACCAACTCAGGGGTATTTTGGTAATTTTCCTAGGTCAGGGGTATTTCTGAAATTTCTGGGCTGGAACGAAAGTAGGATCGGGTCCCTGACTCCCCAAGGCGCTGAGGCTCTTTCTGGAGGGTTTTAAGGGCTCTGAGGCCATTTCTGGGTCAAAAGGGTAGTTCGGTAATTTTACCACACCCTATGCAGACTTAGGTTTGAGGTGGCACCCAGGTGTCGGACTGCGCTGACAACGTTTCCGGACCAAAGGAATGACAAGGGGCTTCGTAGAAGACACAAAATGTCAATTTGGTCAAAGGAGGGGTTTATATGCAATTTTGACAAGTCGGGGGTTTTCTTGTAATTTTCCCCAGTCAATGCATAAAGAAGACATATGAAGTCATAGATTGTATTTATGGCCCAAATGGGTACAAGGGTTGTCGGCGAGTTGTCGACTGTACAAAGATCCGCACCAACGCGGGAAGTAGGGGCGTAGCCCGAATTACAAAAGATTGCAGGGTATAACTGCAAATTACAAGACTTTTGTCTCTTACGGTCCCGGGGAGGACATTTTTTGTAATTCCGTCATTATAGGGACAGAACCACATAACTTAGTCGTCCCGGGACGTAAAGACTTACAAAACACGGCCCGCTGAGGGGCATAATTGCCAACATGGCCCACTGAGGGGCGTAATTACAAAAATACCCCGTAGGGGCATAAGTACAAGACCCGGGGACTTACCCCTCACAGGCCAAGACAAACAAAACAAACTCCTCCGGATACTTGGTGGCTTCGTAGGTTGTAGATTCTTTTTCTCTGTATATGTTCTCCACTTGGACCCTTAGGGTCTATTTATAGAAGGCGGGAGGGCCCAGAGGGGTCAAATGAATGAATTTGTCCCGATTCTGTCAAGGTGGGGTGGCAAAAAGCCATTTTGACCCCTCTGGCCATCAAAAAAGGCCAAATTACCCCTCTGAGGGGGTTAAAATCCCTCCCCTTTTTTTTGAACACCGGAGAGAGAGGGGGGGTCGCGCGACCCCTCTGGGATGCGGGGTCGCGCGACCCCCGCCGGGGTCGCGCGGCCCCTCTGGGATGCCAGCGGGGTCGCGCGACCCCTCTGGGATGCCAACGGGGTCGCGCGACCCCGCCAGTCCACAGCGGGGTCGCGCGACCCCCGCCGACCCCGGCGGGGTGGCCGCGGCCCCCTCTCGCTTCTGGGAGGGGTCGTTTGACCCTCGGGCATGCGTTTTGGCCCCTTTTCGAGCCGTTTTGCTCCGTTTCTGTCAACCTGAGTTGAGAAGAAGTCGTGGTGGCGCTGCGTGGGGAGGAATCTTCGCGCCCGTCCGTGCCGTGTGAGACACTTGCTCGGTTGCTTTGACAAGCGTGCATGCATGTCTTCCTCTTAACTTCCATTGCCGCGATGCCACTTGTGATAATATGATCGGGCCGATAGACCCTAAATCATGGAGGTACTCCGCGGTCCGACGACATCGGCGCTACACCGTATCTTTTCCGTCGGTTGTTTTGGAATGAAATTCTCGAAGTATTTCGAGAAAATTACGGGTGCAACAGACTGGTATATCCACTTCTTTTCATTCTTACTCTCTATCGTTGTGTCAAGATAAAGTCACTATTACTGATGATATCCATACTACTATTGCCGGTAAAGATTCTATTAGACTCTCAAACTACCTGACCCTTTCTTCCACACTTCATGTGCCATCTCCTTCCATTAACTTACTTTTAGTTAGTAGTCCTACTAAACAGTTGGCCAATCTTGTAACAGTTTCTCTCTACTCACTATATGTTTCAAGATCTGAAAAGCAAGCAAACGATTAGGATTGGCCGTGAAGTTGATGGACTTTATCTCTTCGCACCTGGGGAGACACTTGCTTTACAATCCTCTGCATCCTCACATGTGGACAAACAAGCTGGGGAGATAATTTTGTAGTATTCTAGATTAAGACATTTGTCTTTTCATTCATTGAGAATCATGTTTCCATCTCTTGTTAAGTCAGTAGATGTTTCGTCTCTTTCATGCCAAACTTGTCAATTGGAACAGTGTAGAACCAAATTTCCTCCTTCAATAAATAAAAGTTTCAGTCCCTTTGAGCTTGTTCAGTCTGATGTTTGGAGGCCATCTCTTGCTCCTTACTTTGGATGGCTACAAATATTTTGTCACATTTATTGATGATTTCTCTCGTTGCTCTTGGCTATATTTGTTACGATCTTGGGACGAAGTTCCCCGTGCTGTTCAAGTATTTTGTAACACGGTTCGTACTCAGTTTGGCACGAAGGTGAAAATCCTTCGTTCTGATAACACTCGGGACTACTTTACCATAAGTGTCAATATCTTTCTTGAAGATGGAGGTGTGTTTCACAAGTCCTCTTGTCCATATACTTAAAAGAATGGTGACGCAAAAATCGCCATCTTCTTAAGACCGCCAAGGCTCTTCTATTTCAGCGTCATCTGCCCAAATTTTTTAAGGCAGAAGTTGTTCTCACTACCAACTATATCATCAACAGGATGCCATCCAAAGGATTAGGGAATCGCTGTCCTTTTGCCCTTCTGCCCTTCTTTATCTAGACAAGCCCTTGTTTCCTCTCTTACCTCAGGTTTTTAGCTGTCTTTGCTACATTTATACTCTTGGTCCAAGTAGTATTAAGTTTGATCCACGGTCTATTCGTGATGTTTTTCTTAGTTACTCTTCTACTCAGAAGAGTTACAAGTGCTATGCCCCTACCTCTCGTCAATCTTTTGTTCGGAAGGATGTTACTTTCTTTGAGACTGAGTCCAACTTTTCTCCCCAAACTCGGCCTTAGGAGGACAAGTTTAGCATCCTACCTTCTTCCTTTTACTCTTCTTCCATTATTCCCTTGCTTCATGTACCTCCACTTTTTAGCTCTGCCACAAATGAAACTCCTAGGGTTCATAATCCCACTCCAATGACCGGTGCAGAGAGTGTTGAGAAGTAGAAGCAGATTATTACTTAGAGGTAGAAGAAGTTCAAAGACAAATCCTCTAATGATCAACAAACTCCAAAGGGTGTTAACTGTTCGCGTCCTCCTGCTCTTGATGATTTGAATCTTCCCATTGCTGTCAGGAAGGGTGTTAGGGACTGCACTAAACATTCCATCACCAACTTTGTTACCTATTCCCATGTTTCTTCTCAATATTATTCCTTTCTCTCTTCATTATCCTTTGCCTGCATTCCTACTATCTTTCTTGAAGCTGTGTAGGATCTGAAATGGCAACTTGCAATGGATGAGGAGTTAAGTGCTCTAAACAAGAATGATACTTGGGTCCTGGTTGATTTTCCAGAAGGCAGAAATCCAGTTGAATCAAAATGGGTGTACGCAATTAAATATAATGCAGAGGATGAGGTACAACAGTATAAAACCAGACTTGTGAAAGAATTTACTCAGACATAGGGGATTGATTATTAGGAGATTTTTGCTCATGTGGTGAAGCTGAAGTCTATCAAGGTGATTATTTCACTGGTTGTTCAATATTCCTGGCCTCTGTATCAAGTGGATGTGAAAAATGCCTTCTTGAATGGAGATTTACAAGAAGAAATATATATGCTGCCACCACCTGGAGTAAATGCAAAAGGAAAGGTTTGTCGTCTAAAGAAAGCACTTATGAAACTGCCACCTAGAGCCTGGTTTTATAGGTTGCGCTTAGTATGGTCAGATTTGGCTTTAAACAGTCAGATTTTGATCATACTATGTTTGTCAGATGGACAAGGGGACATGAAACTGTGCTACTTGTTTATGTAGATAACATGATTGTCACAGGGGATAATGAATCAGGAATCAAACAGTTGGAAGAAGACTTTACTGCTAAGTTTGAAATCAAAGACTTGGGTGAGCTAAGGTATTTCCTGGGAATCAAGGTAGCTACATAATGAAATGGGATCTATATTTGCCAAAGGAAGTATGCATTGGATTTGCTAATTGAACCTGGGAAGTTGGGGTGTAAGCCTGTAGCAACACCAATTGAGTTAAACCATGGTTTATCAGAGACGGGGAGAAGAACTCTCAAGTGAAGATAGGGGTTTATACCAGAGATTGGTAGGAAAACTCCTGTACTTGTTATGGACTTGGCCAGATTTGCTTAGGTTGTTAGCGTAATCAGTCAATTCAGGCATGCTCCACATACAGTGCACATGAAAACTGTCGAACACATACTGAGATAGTTGAAGTCATGTCCAGGGAAAGGGATTCTTTTTCAAAAAACTGAAAGCCTGATTGGGCTGGATCACGAGATGACAAAAGATCAACATCTGGTTACTGTACTTTTCTAGGTGGCAATCTGGTTACCTAGAGAACTAAGAAGCAAATTGTATGCGCAAGGTCAAGTGCAGAAGCAACATTGAGCCATGGCACATAGGTTAGCAGAGTTGATTTGGCTAAAACTTCTTCTGTTAGATTTGAGAGTTCCTATGAAACTGCCTATGAAACTTTATTGTAACAACAACGCTGCAATAAACATTGCAAACAACCTTACTCAGCATGATAGAACAAAGCACATTAAGATTGACAAACATTTCATTAGAGAAAAATTGGGCTCGGGGGAACTTTGTTTGCCCTATGTGAAGTTGCAAGAGCAAGTTGCTAATGTCTTCACAAAGGCTATAACAAAAGCTTAGTTTAGGTCTGCCCTTGACAAGCTGAGCAAGAAGGATATCTGTGCTCACCTTGAGGGGGAGTGTAGGAAAAATAGGGGCAGTTATGTAAGTCAGTAGCTTTATTGGGTTTCTTTGTAACTTTTTCCTTTCTTTCTTAGTTGCCCTCTTATAGGAGGACAGTTTTGTAATTTGTTAAAAGTGGTTAATATAAAAGAGAGGGTGAACTGCCTAAAAGAGTAGTTTGCGGAGTCTCCTTCTCTTCCTTCCATCGGCCTCTCTTCCTCTCTGTTCTAACAAAAACAAAACTACTTAA
This sequence comes from Amorphophallus konjac, assembly GCA_022559845.1. Taxonomy (NCBI): domain Eukaryota; kingdom Viridiplantae; phylum Streptophyta; class Magnoliopsida; order Alismatales; family Araceae; genus Amorphophallus; species Amorphophallus konjac. The sequence continues at coordinate 226,492,767 of CM040121.1, read as the reverse complement.
TATAGTTTGTATATGTGGCTGAATAGCAAAAATATTTAAGTTGTTTGTATATGTGACTGAACAGAACGACTGATGCAAAATTGAGTTAATGGGTGAAGACATTCTATCCCCTCACTCCCAACCCCTAGCACGGGTGGAGTTGCATGGCGAGCAACGCCCCCAAGAATGCAAGGCCACATGAAGGGAAGCCCAATGAGGAAACCTGATCCAATACTATGTCACTAAATCATAGTAGTCAAGGCGGGCACCTAGGCGTCGCCTAGGCGCCGCCTAGGCATCCAGGCGCTGTTGAAGGGGCGAGGCACCTGCCCGCCTTCAATTGTGGTGAAAAGGCGAACCGGGCGGTCGACTAGGCGGGTTGGGCGCCAAGGCGGCCGCCCGGTGGCCTCACCCGCGACCCGTTAACCCCCCCCATCCGAGTCGGGCGTGCTCCGACCCATTTATTTTAAACAGCGGATTTTTTTTAAGCCCCCTCGATGGTCAACCACCCATTTGACACCCCGTCCCCTTCGTCTCCCCCCTCGATCCTCCTCCTCTCCCACTCCCAGCCCTACGTGCCGGCGTGCCGCCGTGGTCTCCCTCCTTCATCGTCGCCTCGACCATCACCTCCGACGCCATTACCTCCGCAGCCTCCGCAGGAGTCTCGTTCGACGCCATCTTCCTCCATCGCCGTCGTCTCTTCCGACGCCATCACCACGACGCCGCCGCATCGTCCGACGCCATCCCCTCGTCGGTCACCTCCTCCACAGCTGCGACGTCCACCGCCGGCGCCGGAGGAGCTATCATCTCCACCTCCGATAAGTCCCACACCACAGTCCTCTCTCTCCCTCTCTATCTCTCCCCCCCCGGCCCCTCTCTCTGTAATCCCTCCTCTCTCTCTCTCTCAGTCTCTCCCCCACGGCCTCTCTCTCTCGGTCTCTCCCCCACAGCCCCTCTCTGTCTCCTGACTCTCCCCCACACCAATCCCTCCTCTCTCTCTCTCTCCCCCCACGGCCCCTCTCTGTCTCCCGACTCTCCCCCACACCAGTCCCTCCTCTCTCTCTCTCTCTCTCTCTCTCTCTCCCGACTCTCCCCCACACCAATCCCTCCTCTCTCTCTCTCTCCCCCCCGGCCCCTCTCTCTATCTCCCGACTCTCCCCTATAGACCCCACGGCCCCTCTCAGTCCCTCCTCTCTCTCTCTCTCCCCCATGGCCCCTCTCTCTATCTCCCTCACGGCCTCACACCACAGTCCCTCCTCCCTCCTCTCTATCCCTCTCTATCTCTCCCCCCCCCACGGCCCCTCTCTGTCTCCCCCACACAAGCCACACCACAATCCCTCCTCCCTCTCTCTCTCTCTCCCCCCCCACGGCCCCTCTCTGTCTCCCCCACACAAGCCACACCACAATCCCTCCTCCCTCTCTCTCTCTCCCCCCCACGGCCCCTCTCAGCCCTCCGCAAGGTCTCCCCCTCTCTCTGTCTCCCCACAGTCCCCCGTGAGGTCCCCCCTCTCTCTGTCTCCACAATACCCCCACAGTCTCCCACGGTCTCAGCGTCTCCTCACAATCCCCAGTCCCAATCACCCAGTCTCCCCAGTCCCCACTCTCTCTTTCTCTCTATCTGAGCCCACAGTCCTCCTCAGTCACACAAGTTTTCATTATTGAATTTTTTATTTTTAAGATTAAAATTTTTTGAAATTGAATTTATATTATTTTTCATTACTAGTTATTGTCTTGCGTGTAGATCATGACAGAGAATAGTTCCACGGCTGAGACCAAGGTAAAAAAAAAAAAACAAAGTCAAAAGACCCGGAATGGAAATATGCATATTGGCCTGATGTAAATGATAAGAACAATGTCAAGTGCGATCTTTGTGACTTGATTATTAATGGGGGCATCAAAAGACAAAAGGAACATTTGATTGGTGGTTTCGGGGATGTGAAAAAATGCCCAAATATTAATAGACAAATTGCTGAAGAGATGCTCAATTGGATGAAAAAAAATAAAAAAAGAAAGCCAAATGAGAGTATTCCGACTGAAGGAGATTCTGATGATGAATGTGAAGTGGAGGGACATGTGGAAAAGTCCCGGCAAGGTTCTTCAACATTGGACTCTTCTGCAAAGAGTTCGGGGACGAGCAAACCACCTAAAGCTCAATCCAAAGGGCCAATTGATGCCTTTGCAAGAATGAGCATAGAAGACTTTGTTGATGCTAGAAGAAATGAGAAGAAAATTCAAACCACGTTAGAAAATAGATGGAACAAAGAAAACAAAAGGATAGTTGATGAGTATGTTGCCACTTTGTTCTATGAAGGTGGCATTCCATTCAATTTAGCCCGTCTAAAATGCTTTGAACATGCAGTGGAGGTTATAGGACGATTTGGACCAAGATATAAGCCCCCAAGCTATCACATGTTGAGAGTGTCTCTTTTGAAGGACATGGTGGAGAAGACAAAATTAATGTATGAGGAATATCAAAAGCATTGGAAGACATATGGTTGTACAATAATGTGTGATGATTGGACCGATAAAAGACAAAGAAAGTTAATCAACTTTCTAGTCAATTGTTCGCAGGGGACTTTTTTTGTTGAGTCAGTTAATGCTTATGATAAGAAGGAAGATCCAGGGTTGTTATATGAGTTGCTTGATAAAATGGTAGAAAGAATTGGAGAAGAAAATGTGGTGCAAATTGTAACTGATAATGCATCATATAATGTAGCAGCTGGTCGCTTGTTGATGGATAAAAAAAAATATTATTCTGGACACCTAGTGCTGCACATTGTTTGGATCTCATGTTAGAAGATATTGGTAAGTTAAAGGGTTACAAAAGTGTAATTACAAAAGCTAAGAAGTTGACAGCTTATATTTACACTCACACTCGCCTTCTTGAACACATGAGAAAGGAAACCAAGGGTAGAGAATTGGTGAGATGTGATGTGACTAGATTTGCCACAACATTTCTTACACAGGAGAGGTTGAATGATGATGTAATAAAAATGGCTCTTCGGAGACTTTTTAGTTCTGTGGTATAAGAGTATATGGTCATCAACAAATGTAGGGAAGAATACCTCAAGTATTGTCTTTCAGGTGAGATTTTAGCATGGTGTTGAACATGTTTTGAGAGCTTCTCAACCAATCTTGCAAGTGTTAAGATTGATTGATGGAGATGAAAAACCTGCAATGCCTTATATATACGCTGCCATGGAGTATGCAAAAGAGCAAATTGTTCAAAAATTTGGCTCCAAGGTAAATTTACCGTGCTTTAATTTGCATAATTCATATACGTTTATACATAAATTAAAATTTTACCATTCTTTAAACTCCATCATTCATATGCAGGGAGTAAAATTTCAGCCAATTCTGAAGATAGTTGATAAAAGATAGCAAGATCAAATGCACCGTCCTTTATATTTGGCGGGGTTTTTCTTAAATCCCAACTTGTATTTCAAGGCTAGAGAGAAAGATGTTGGTTCATGTGGGAAGTTTGAGAGTGGATTTTTTACATGTTTTGAAAGAATGGTGCCAGATTTGGACCTTCAAGATAAGATAGGTGATCAAGTTACAATGTATTTGAATGAAAGAGAGATGTTCGGAAGAGAACTAGCCATAAGAGCTCGCGATAGGAGAATGCCAAGTAAGTGTATATTTTTAATAATTTTTAAAATTTACTTGATATTTTTTCAAATAACAATATTTTGACATGTTAAATTTTTTTTTATAGTTGAATGGTGGGTAACATATGGTGGGAAACTTCTGAATTGAAGAATATTGCGATAAGGATTTTAAGGCTTTGTTGTAGTGCTTCTGGGTGTGAACGCAATTGGAGTACATTTGAGTTTGTAAGTTTCACAAACTCATCTAATTCCGAATTTTTCTTTTACATTGATTAATATTGTCCTTATTTTACATTCTCCACTTGTATTCTTTGCATGTAGATTCACACCAAGAAGAGAAACCGCTTGGAACATAAAAGATTGAATGATCTTGTATATGTTAAATATAATTGTCGTCTTCAAGAGAGGTTCAAAAAGAGTAAAAATCATCCACAAAAATATGATCCCATTTGTCTACCAGATTTAAATTGGGGGAGTGAGTGGATGACTCAAAAGTCAAAGAATTTAGTTCATGATGATGACGATCTTACTTGGGCAGATGTTGAGCTTGCTATGGAAGCATCATATGAAAGACCAACAAGAAGTAGAGCACAACTAAGAGATTATGATAATCCATCAGATGATGGAGAATTGCTAGAAGAAGATTCTGAAGAGGATGATAATGATGCTCCATAGGAGTCTAGTGAAGAAGGTCAAGCTCACCAAGAAGATGATGAGAATGACAATCATGATGAGGCCACTCCAGCATAAGTGCCATTTGGTTTTAGGATTTAGTCTTTCGTGTTATGTTAAGACACTTAGACATGGAAAACAATTTGGATGATGTATTAACTAGATGACTAGTATTATGGTTGTGTGAACATATCTTAGTAGTTATCTTATAACATACTTGCTAAGTACCACTATTTGATTTTTTTTAATGATGTGGTTTGCTATTTGTTAATAACCTATTATGTTTGGTAGAATTTATTTTCCATGTTATATCTAATATCTTTCAGGATGGAGCTAATAAAATACACTTTCAAACAAAAAAGATGAAGCTAAAAAAATGTAACCCACAGGTTAGTGTGTTTAACTCTTTGGTCTTTATTTTCTGTAATTTTCTTGATGTTATTATGTTCTTTTGTAATTTTCTGAATTTTTTGTATTTACTTTAGAATTTTCTGTAATTTTTTGATGCAATTTAATTTTCTATAATTGTCATGCAATTTAATTGCTGCAATTTCTTCGTGCTTATGAACTTTCTGTAATTTTTTCTATAATATTTTCATATATTTTATTCTTATTTTATATATTAGGAGATATATATTTTAGATTTTTTAATCAGTGGCCAAAGTGTCGCCTAGGCGACGCCTAAGCGGACGCCTTGTCGCCTAAGCGCTTAGAGACCCCGTGAACGCCTTGGTTCGCCTTGTCGCCTTGACAACTATGCACTAAATCGAACCACTAACTAGTAACTAGACACAGAGCATAGGCACAAAGTGGCTCGTGAATACCTAATATGAGTCTAAATGGCTTTCGTCAATAGTATAACTTCCCTTTTCTAAGAAGGGTGGGCTTGCCAAATTCAATGACTTTGCCATTCTTGAACCAAGTAATAGACTGTATACACACAACTATACAAGATAAAGGTCTCTGAAATCCTTTTTAGGCACAGCCTTCATTCTTGTCAAGCAGCAAAAGAGATAAACAACTTGAATGAAAGAACCCCACAAACTTTTGTTCCTTCTCCAAAAAGACCAAATCATAAAATAGAATGTTGAAACTACAGGATATAAATCTTTTCGCATAATAATAAAGAATATTGCCATTACTGGATGAAGAAGGAAAATTTCAAAGGAAGTAAGCTTTTAACACAAACCGTGACTTAATATTTTACACAGAAAAAAAAATCATGAGAACTGTGACAAAGCAAGGTGAGTAAATTGATCATCACATAGAAGTAATATCCTCTTTTCTAACAAGATATTACCAGGTTGGGCCACCAAATTATTAAATAACTTGCATTTACTTTGCAGACTTGAGTGCGCACTAACCGTAAGTGAGACTGCATCAACAATAAGGAATCCTCCACTTCTCAAAAAAAAAGAAAGAAAGAAAGACTTCATAAATTGGAAGGATATGAAAGAACTGAGGTTTGACTGACGTGTTCTCATATTTGCTATCCTAAAAAAAAGAGTGGCCCAGGTGAAGCCAAAGTTCTTTTCTCGAAAGAAGGTAATGCACCATATGGAATATGACAATACCAACAGCATTGCCCAAAAGGGAAAGTATACATTTTTACCAAGATCATCCTGTATAGACTTAAGCAACTGAAGTAGATCAATGTGCTTCAATCATGTAATACAACTTTCACAGTTCCTAATTTTCCCAGACAAAATATTCTAAAGGCATGACACTTGACTAAACAACAGATGGATGCTGAAGAGGGGCGATCTCGCGCTAGTCCTGAGCTGGGGGGATGATCACCGATCAGTGAACTGCAAGGAAGGGAAACGGATCAGAGGGCCCAGGAGTGGTTCTCTGGGAAAAACCCTCCGATGCCTAAGTCAGTAGAGCAGTGGTGGAAGCTATGAAAGGAGGAGGAAGGAGATGCACGAGATCCCTCTCCACCAAGGTGGTGAAGTGGTTCCTGCTCAGGGAGTTTTAGGCGTGTGTAGGCCTTACCTTTCGCTGAAGGGAGTCCCCGGTTTAAATAGTGCGCTAGCCTCATGAGTCCCGTAAGCTGAGGAGTTTCAGGCGGGGGTTACGTCCTCGACGTAGGCTCTTTACGTCCTCATCGTGGGCTCTTTATAGCCTTGAGGATTTGTGGGTCCCTTATCTTTGTGAACTCCCGCTCATAAAGGGCTCTCAACGGCAGCGTGGATAAACAATCGTCGGTCGACCCAAGCATGAAGAGTGCCAACCCTATCCGGACGATAGGCATAGCTCAGATGAGGCTCGGTCGGAGTGGGCGCGGGATGCTAGCCTTTATCCCGGCGAGGGGGATAGGTCGGGCTTGGGTCTTCCTCCGACCGGACCGACGCTCGGGCCTTCCGAGCCTAATGGCCGCCGAGGAAGTGCTTGATCCCGAGTGATCTTATTGGGCTTTTATGCTAAGTGGGCCCTGCGGGGCGGTCACTTAGATGAGCTGGGCCTCGTTTGGTCTTGCTGGACCTGGTTCGACCGCTCTTAGATGGGCTACAGAAATCCCCCTCTCCACTTTTCCCCCTCCTACTCCCGAGCCTTGGTAGGCTCAGAAGAGTAGCCATTAGGGTTTTGGACCAGCGTGGCTCGGGTGGGTGGAGATCTGGCGGTGTTAAGAAGCCACGTGTCGTGGTCACCTGGGCCCGTAATAATGATAATCCTGACAGATTTGAAATGAAGGGGCCCCCTTTTCTCGGAGGTCGGAACGACGCGCCGCCTTCCGCGTGGGAATATAGGCGTTGTGCGCTTGTTGTCGTTCCAGACTCCCTCCGTTTTAGGGTTTTGCTCTCCTTCGTGCTTGTTTTTGGGGCTCTTTGATGCGTCGTGAGGACACGACGGAAGAGCAGAGGCTTGCAGCGGCGTTCGCAGAGTTGGCGGAGATAACTGCGGAGGCGGTTCAACAGCTTCCTCTTCCTTCAAAATCTTCGGAGTCTCGGGAGCATTCCTCTTCAAGATCCTCTTCAGATTCCATGGCGGACCAGCATCCAGAGGTCGAACAGTGGGAGGGTGAGCCTGAGGCGAGGGCGACGGTGATACCGCCGGCTCCAAACTGCAGCGAGTTGGGGAGGCGGAGGTGAAACGGCTGGAGCACCAGTTTCGCCTGCCCTATCAGTTTTACTTCGCCGCGGCTGCCCCGCACGAGACGAGCTTGGATTCTCGTACGGGTCATATCTGCTCCTTCCTTCTGTCGTGGAAGGGTGGGTTCCGCCTTCCCTTCGAGCCCTTTGTTCTTAAGCTTCTTGATTTCTTTAAGTTGGCTCCCATACAGTTGGTAGCCAACTCTTATCTTCTTCTCTCCGCCTTTCGCATCCTCTGCCGCCAATGCGGGGTTCCTCCTTCCTTGGACCTCTTCCATTATTTTTTCGAGTTGAAGGCGCATTCCTCGGCCGGGAAAGGCTTCTATTTCATCCAGGCGAGACGGAACAAGAGCTGTATCTCCTTAGCCGCGAAGGACTCTTCCCACAAGGGATGGAAGACTCAGTTCTTCTGAGTGGGGATTTTTTCGGTGGAGGAGACTTGGAGGTGTCTCGTAATCCCCAATTTTCATCCGAACATCCCTCCGAGGCAGGACGAGTTCTCTTCGGATGTGGAGGAGTATGCGGCCATTTTGCTGAAGCATCGCTAGTCCACGGAGGAGCTGGTTACTCCGGAGAACATCGAGCGGTGCCTTCTCACGCGGCTACGGCCGACAGGTTCGGACGCCACGAATCAGCTTCTTCGTCGGATGATGAGACCATTTTCTTTTCCTGACCATATCTTCTTCTGCGCAGACGCCAGGCGGCCGACTGTGGAGGAGGAGCCTGCAGCCGAACGAGAGGTGATCGATCTCGGCGATGACTCGGCTGCCGACGAGTCGCGAGCTCCCGAGGGGCGCTCCCGAGCCCGAGATAAGGGCAAAGGGATGGCCCAGGAGGGGTCTTCCAGGCCGTGGGGGTCCAAGCGCAAAGATCCCGTGGAGGGCATGATACGGGACACCGTGAAGGCCAAGAAGCGGGCCAAGAAGGCCGAGTCTGTCCCCGTTGTCGAAGATGACTCTGGCTCGGCGGCTCTCCCCTCTTCCGAGCGAGATTGGGCCGACCCTGTTGGGCCGGCTCCCCCATCCGCCGAGCGAGAGGGGGCCGAGGAGGCCAGGGCCGCTTCTGGGGGCGGCGGCGTTGGATCTGCTCTCCCCTCAGCAGGAGCCGAGGGGGCCGGGGCCGCTTCTGCTAGTGACGGTGGCGCTGGATCAACTCTCCCCTCAGCAGGAACCGAGGGGGCCGGGGTTGAAGCGGGCGACTCTGAGACCGCGACCGAGACTGGGGCGTCGATCGAGGCGGGAGACACTCCGGGTGGCGGCGCAGGGGCCGAGCCGGTCGAGGCCGGGGGGTCGCGAGGAGCGGCGATACAGCCCCAACCGACCGAGGCAAGAGGGGCGGATGAAGCAGCGGCTCGATCCGGGCCGGCCGGCAGGGCTCCCGAGGGGATACCGCTCGGAGGGGGGGCCCCTATTTCGGCGGCTCTGGAGAGGCTGGGCATCCAGGGCCCTCTATATCAGAGATGTTGCAGCATAGCTGCGAAGGTGGTGAAGGGAGGAGACAGGCAACGCTCCCCGCCCGCGGCCCTCGAGCTGGTTATGGAGGGCGGCTTGATCTTGGCCCAGATGGGGGCCACTCTGGCTGAAGCTTACGCTCGGTCGGAGTCAGAGCGGGCAACCCTTGCCTGGACCCTTGGTGGGTTTGACAGGAAGGTGGCTCAGCTCACCGAGGAGCCTGACGGGCTTCGACGGGAGCTCTCTGCAGTCAAGGAGCTGGCGAGGGTGAGCCAGGCGGATGCCCGGTCGCTGACTGAGCAACTAGCTCGGGCCCGCGAGTCGCTCGAGAGGAAGAGCCGGCTTCTGGAGGAGGAGCGCGTGGCCCGTACCGAGCTAGACGGCCAGTGGGAGGCCGAGCGCGCCGAGCTATTGGGCCGGGCGGAGGAAGCCATGCGCCTTCGGCGGGAGGCCGAGGCTGATCAGGCTGAGGCGGAGAAGCGGTCAGCCGAGGCAGAGTGGAGGTTGGCCGAGGCGGAGCGGGAGAAGGCCGAACTCGCTGGTAGGCTGGAATCGGCCGGGGCGGAGGCACTCGAGCAATACAAACGCTCGGAGGCCTACAGGGTCGACCTTAAGGAGGCTGCCCTCCCCTACTATGAGTCAGCACTTCGCCGGGGCATCCGCAAGGGATTGAAGCAAGGCTATGACCGGGCCATCTCTTATGCGGAGGAACAGGCGTCCGAGACAATCAATTTTTCGTACGGGCAATGCTATGACTCGGATTTGTCGTCCTCCGGTTCCTCTGGTTCGGCGTCGGAGGAAGGAGACCAGGGGGACTCTTCGTCCGAGGGGTCGCCAACTCCGGATGCCTCGGGAGGGCATGCAACCGAGGCAGTTCCCACCCCTGTGGGGTCAGTGCCAAGGTCGGCCGTCGCCGAGGGTGCCGGGGGCAGACCGTCCGAGTCTTCCACTTCCGAGCCTCAGGATGGGCCAGAGGCCTAATGTATCTGTTTTGCTTTTTCTCCTTGTATGTTTTTCCTTTTTTGAAGAAAAAACTTCTCTTATTGTGTAAAGGAAAAACGTAAGGCAGTAGCGTTATGATGAAGACTTAACTCTTTTGTACCGCCATTGCCGTAGTTTGACCAGCGTATCCGCAGTAGTTGGAAAGTGCTGATACTTTCTGCGTGGATCTCGCATGATGGTTGGGCGGGCGTCTGACAGGGTGTCTTTCCGTTTTCTCATGCTTTAACCGCCCGGCCGCTTCGTGTGTCCCGCTGGGATGGAACCGAGGAGTTTAAGGTGACCGTTCGTAGGGAGAAGTCCCTTTAGCGTGTTTTCGAGGGGAGAATCATTTAAGACAAGTAACCTCCCTTCGCCTATAAAAGGTCTGAAGGGCGTCTCTCCCTCTCCATCGCTTAGGGTTTTCTCTGACAGTCTTTCCTCTCTCCTTCTTCAGGAAGCGTTGTGCTGTCGAATTTGAAGCATGGAAGACATTCTGGAAGACGAAGCTGCCGACGATGGAGGGCAGAGAGTCCTTGCTGCTTCGGGTTTGAAGGGGGTTCGACGGCCGACGGGCAGGTTTAAAGGGGGTTCGACGTGTGGAAGCACGTCGCCTTCTTCTATCAATTCCGGCGGCACTAGCGGAGAGGTTACTCGGGAAGAAGGTTCGACATGCTGGGGCATGTCGAACTGCTGTCCCTGACCCGCCGACTCCATCCCGAGGGGAGGAGGAAACCAATTAAGCTCCCTCCTTTCCGGGCTTTCCCCTGCCTCCTCGTCCAGCTCTGCTGGTTTCTTTTTCTCCCCCCCTTTTCACTCTTCGGAGGGTGCCTGCACTCTCCTCCTTCCAAAGAGTTGGCAGAGAGGGGGCCTTCACTCGTATTCCCTCCCTCTTCCCCTTCATCCACCTCTGTCACCTTTGTTCCGAGTTACCCGAGCCGACGGGGTCGACTACCCTTTATCCGAGCCAGTTTCTGCACGAGATAGAGTCAGTGGCTGGACGCAGGAAGGTTAACCGAGTCAGCAGAGCGATGGGCTCGTATGGCGGTGCCAGATGGATTTTTGCTTTTTTGACATGTATTGTCTTGGCTTCGGCCTTTCTGATGTACAAGCAAGTTATTTGAATAAAGGAGGAAAGAAACTTTTGTTTTATTTCATATTGCTTACACAACGCTCGGTGTTCAGAAATGGAACTTGCGTAGTGTAGTCGCGTTCCACGTCCGAGGGATGGGTTCTCCTTCCATAGTAGATAGCCGGTATGGTCCTTTCCCGAGCGTCTCGACCACTCGGTAGAGGCCTTCCCAATTAGGTGATAACTTGCCCGCCGCCTCAAGTGGTCGAGAGGCTTCGGCTTTCCTGAGAACGAAGTCTCCCGGTTGAAAGTGTCTATCTCAGACTTTGGCGTTGTAGTATAGAGTGAGGCGGCGTTGATATTCCGTTGCTCGGATGTTGGCAATCTCTCGGAGTTCATCCGCTAGGTCGAGGTTTTCGAGCAGTTTTTGGTCGTTTGCCTCGGGCGAGAAACAGATGACTCGGAGGGAGGGATTGGCAATCTCCAACGGGATCACGGCCTCGGTGCCGTACACCAGCTGAAAGGGACTTTCACCGGTTGCCATTCTGGGAGTCGTTCTGTGCGACCAAAGTACGCTTGGCAATTCCTCGAGCCAGCTGCCCTTGGCTTTGCCGAGCTTGGTCTTGATGCCTTTCAAGATAGTCTTATTGGCATTTTCGACTAGCCCGTTAGCCCGAGGGTGGGCGACCGAAGTGAAGTGATTGCGAATGCTTAGGTCGGCACATCTGTCTCGGAAATAACGAGAATCAAATTGCCGGCCATTATCGCTCACTATCACCCGGGGGATGCCGTAGCGACAGATGATCGATTTCCAGACGAAGCTCCAGACGACTGTCTCGGTGATCCTAGTTGTGGCTTCGGCCTCGATCCACTTGGTGAAGTAGTCGATGGCGACGATGACGAACTTCTTCTGGGCCTGAGCCGTAGGGAGCGGCCCAAGGATGTCGATCCCCCACCGAGCGAAAGGATAAGGCTCGGCTAGGGTGACGAGCTCCGTTGCCGGCTGATGGACCAAGTGATCAAATCGCTGGCATCGGTCACACTGTCGTACGTAGGTCGAGCAGTTGCGCTGCAGAGTGGGCCACCAGTAACCCTGCCGAAGCAAGATCCTGGCGAGCGACCTTCCTCCTAGATGCGCTCCGCACAGGCCTTCGTGAACCTCTTGGATCGCTCGGTTGGCTTCGTCAGTACTGATGCACTTCGGGAGGGGACCGGAGAAGGATCTGCGGTATAAAGTGCCGTCCAGAATGACGAATCGCCGAGCTTGGTACTTCAATCTCCGGGCTTCCCAAGGGTCGGAAGACTCCTGAGAGTCTTGGAGCCACGACAGATAGGGGGTACGCCAGTCGCTTGGGGAGGCCGAGTCAACAGCCATGAGCTCCGAATCAATGCTCGGTCGCTCTAGCTCTTCGAGAAGGACCGATCGAGTACCTTCGGGGTCAAAAGAGGAGGCCAGCCGAGAGAGGGCGTCCGCTCGGCAGTTTTCCTCCCGAGCTATTCGGACTACCTCAAAACTCTCGAACTGTTGTGCCACGGTTCTGACCAGCTGGAGGTATTTAACAATCGGTGCTTCCCAAGCTTCGTAATCGCCGTTGACCTGGCTAGCGACCAGTTGGGAGTCAGTGTGAATTCGGACTCGCTCAGCCCCCAACCGCCGGGCCATGCGGGCTCCCGAGATAAGGGTTTCATACTCGGAGTCGTTGTTGGATGCCTGGAAGTTGAACTTCATGGCGTATTGCAGTTCTGCTCCTTCGGGGGACTTCAGGAGGATCCCAGCGCTGCTCCCGGCCGAGTTGGAGGATCCGTCGACAAACAATTCCCAGGTTGGCCCGGGTGCGGACGGAGATTTTTCTTCGGCCGGGATGGTGCTCTCGGCGATGAAGTTGGCGAGCACCTGTCCTTTGATAGTCGAGCGGGGCCGGTACGATATATCGTAGGCCCCGAGCATGATGGCCCACTTGACGAGGCGTCCCGAGGCTTCAGGGTGGGAGAGGATCCTCTTCAGTGGTTCGCCGGTTAGCACGATGATGGAGTGCCCTTGAAAATAGGGTCGAAAGCGCTTGGCCGAGGTAACCAACGCTAGCACGAGTTTCTCGGTTGCGGGGTACCTTCTTTCAGCCTCGTTGAGCACCTTGCTGGTGTAGTAGACCGGTCTCTCGACTCCCGAGTCATTTCTGACCAGGACCGAGCTAACTGTAGACGGAGTTGCCGAGAGGTAAAGATGCAAGGCTTCACCTGGGACAGGCTTGGATAGCACCGGGGGCGAAGCCAGGAACTCCTTAAGCTCGGAGAACGCTCTTTGGCATTCCTCGTCCCATGCGAACGTAGCAGATGCCATTTTGGGCCCCCTCAACAGTTTGAAGAAGGGTAGACATCGTTCTGCCGCACGGGACAGGAATCTGCTGAGCGCGACAATGCGCCCGGTAAGGCGTTGAACGTCCTTGGTGCAGGTGGGTGGGCACATGTCTAGGATGGCCTGGACCTTGTCGGGGTTGGCCTCGATCCCGCGCTGGGTGACTAAGAAGCCCAGAAATTTTTCGGACCGTACTCCGAAGGCACACTTGGTGGGGTTGAGCTTCATATTGTACCTCAGGAGGGTGTCGAAGGTCTCTGCTAGGTCGGCGAAGTGGTCCTCGGCCTTGGGGGTCTTGACGAGCATGTCGTCAATATAGGCCTCGACGTTCCGACCGAGCTGTTCCTCGAACATATGATTGACCAGCCTCTGGTACGTGGCTCCAGCGTTCTTCAACCCGAAAGGCATCCGGGTGTAGCAGTATACGCCGAAGTCGGTGATGAAGGCGGTCTTCTCGATGTCTTCTGGATCCATTCTGATCTGGTGGTAACCTGAATAGGCGTCCAGGAAGCTGAGTATCTCGTTGCCCGAGGTTGAGTCAACCAGTTGGTCGATGCTCGGCAACGGATAGCAGTCCTTTGGTGTGGCTTTGTTCAAGTCGGTGAAGTCCACGCACATTCGCCACTTTCATGAAGCTTTTGGCACCAGGACGACATTAGCCAGCCACGTCGGGTACAGGACCGATCTAAAAAGACCAGTCTTTTGCCCCTTGGTGACTTGCTCCTTGATGATCGCGTGCTTCTCTGGCGCGTGCTTCCTTCTGCGTTGTTGTACGGGCTTCACGGTCGGGTCGAGGTTGAGTTTATGCACTACCGTCTCCCCCGGTATCCCGGGGAGTTGATCATCAGACCATGCAAAGACTCGGATGTACCCGGAAAGAAATTCTTTATATTGCTGCTGAACCTCAGATGGTAGGTCGGCACCAATCTTTACTTCTAGGGTCGGGTCATCCTTTAGAAAAACCGTTAACAACTCGCCCCCATGCTCGGATGTTATGGGTTTTTCCTCGACTTCCCGGGGGCCCTTGTTCTTCCCGTCCGGCCTTGTGGCTTCAACCGAGATATTATAGCACCTTCTGGCCATCGCCTGGTTGCCCCGAACTTCCCCCACCCCATTTTTAGTGGGGAACTTCATCTTTTGGTGATAGGTAGAGGGCACCGCTTTCGTTCGGCTAAGGATCCCTCAGCCGAAGATTGCGTTGTATGCTATCATACCCTTGATCACTATGAAGTCCACCATAACCGTAACGGTTTTGGGTGGGGTGCTGAGAGTAACAGACAGACTTAGGGCTCCCTCGGGATAAGTGGCCTGGCCATTGAACCCGCAAAGGGGGGTTCGGATCGGGCGGAGTTTAGACGGATTCTCCTCCATCTTAAGGAAACACTCATAAGATAATACATCAGGGGCACTTCCATTGTCAACTAGAATCCTATCTACGTTACAATGGTTTATCGTGGCCGATATGACTAGGGCGTCGTCATGCGGGGTGGTCAGCCCTTCCAGGTCTTGGTCGGAGAAGACTATGACTTGGGGCTCACTTGGCGGGGCCTTGGGAGGCTCAATGGCTCGGCTCGCCCGCTCAACATGACGCTTCCTTCCTCGGCCACTGTCTCCTCCTGATGCAACTCCTCCAGCGATGACGTTGATGTGGACCCCGCGAGGGGCGTTGTCATTTCCTCTGGGGCGCCTCGGTCTTCCTTATGCCCGGCCACGAACCGAGATAGGTGTCCCTGGCGGACGAGGCGCTCGATCTCATCCTGGAGCTGGTGGCAATCGCCGGTGTGATGCCCGTGGTCGCTGTAGAACAGGCAATGTTTGCTGCGATTGCGGCTCTTCGACCTCATTGGCTCGGGTTGGCGGAGGAGGCCCGAGCCTTTGATGTCTTCATATATCTCGTACACCGGAGCGGTTAAGGGAGTGTACCGCTCGTACTTCCGGGACGGTTCTTTGTGCTCCCCGCCTCGGTTCCGCCTTTTTCCTTGGCCCGAGCTTGACTCGGGTGCTCGCTTCTTGTCCCCCTCCCGACCCGAGCCGGTTGCGCCTCGGCATGCGCTGAGAACTTCTTCGCACTCAGCATGGCGTAAGCCCAGAGTCACTAGCTCGGCAAGGGTCGAGGGAGGGTGGAGGACAAGTTCGCGGCGGAGGTTTTCGTCCCGGGTGCCTCCGGTCAGCGCGGTTATGGCCGAGGCTACATCCAGGCGGGGGATTCTCAGGGCTTCCGACTTAAATCGGTTGATGTAGGCCCAGAGTTTCTCCCCTTGCGCCTGTTTGAGAGCCAATAGCCCCGCTACCGACCTAGGGGGGCCGCTGCTGGCGAAACTCTCCTTAAATACTCGCCCAAACTGTTTGAAGTCTCGGATGGATCCGAGGGCGAGGGCCCGGAACCATGCTTGGGCGCCTTGGACCAGGGTGGTCACGAAAGCTCGGCATTTGATGGCATCGGACGTCCCGTGAAGAGTCATTAGGGTGTCGAAGCTGTCGAAGTGGTCGGCCGGGTCGCCCTGGCCGTCGTAAGACTTGAAGGTTAGAATGGGGATTCTGGGAGATACCTCTGCCTTCAAGATATAGTCGGAGAACGGGGATTTCTCCTCGTCCTCTGCTGGGGAGGTCTTCTGCAAGGCGCGTAAGGCGCGCTCCTGCTCTGCGAAGCTCCTCTCGAACTCTCGCAGACGGAGGGATAACTCCGGCTGCCGTTGCGCCGTGGGGCTAGGGGGACGCGATGGCAGGCTGTCCTGGCGTTCCCTGGGGACTTCGGTCTCCGGGTGCGGACGGCGTGCCCCAGGTTTTCCCCGTTTCGGCGTGGAGGAGGCCTCTTGCTCCGGAGGAGGGGCTTGTGAAGGTCCTCCTGACCTGTTGCGAATAAGCTGCCGTCCTCGGAGGGTGAAGCGACCTCCGACAGTGTGTTGGGACGCGTCTCCGCGGGGAGGGCTTTCCGGAGGGACGCGTGACCTTCCTTCCCTGGCCGCCTGGGTCCTCATGAGTTCCACGAGGACATCCAGTTTTGCGTTGAGGGCTTGGAAAGCGTCAGCGCCCTCGTTGGATGGTTGCCCTACCGCCGCGGGCGGAGGTGGTTCGTCGGCTGGGGTGTTGGCGTTGGAGGGGGGGTCTTGCGCGGCCTAAGAAGGGCCTTCTCCTCCCACCACCATGGCCTTCCCCCTATCGCTGGCGGATCTCCTCCCTGTACTTCTTCGCACCATGCTGACTCTTTGATCGTTTCCCACAGACGGCGCCAGATGAAGAGGGGCGATCTCGCGCTAGTCCTGAGCTGGGGGGATGATCACCGATCAGTGAACTGCAAGGAAGGAAAACGGATCAGAGGACCCAGGGGTGGTTCCCTGGGAAAAACCCTCTGATGCTTAAGTCAGTAGAGCAGTGATGGAAGCTATGAAAGGAGGAGGAAGGAGATGCACGAGATCCCTCTCCACCAAGGTGGTGAAGTGGTTCCTGCTCAGGGAGTTTTAGGCGTGTGTAGGCCTTACCTTTCGCTGGAGGGAGTCCCCGGTTTAAATAGTGCGCTAGCCTCATGAGTCCCGTAAGCTGAGGAGTTTCAGGCGGGGGTTACGTCCTCGACGTGGGCTCTTTACGTCCCCATCGTGGGCTCTTTATAGCCTTGAGGATTCGTGGGTCCCTTATCTTTGTGAACTCCTGCTCATAAAGGGCTCTCAACGGCAGCGTGGATAAGCAATCGTCGGTCGACCCAAGCATGAAGAGTGCCAACCCTATCCGGGCGATAGGCATAGCTCGGATGAGGCTCGGTCGGAGTGGGCGCGGGGCGCTAGCCTTTATCCGGGCGAGGGGGATAGGTCGGGCTTGGGTCTTCCTCCGACCGGACCGACGCTCGGGCCTTCCGAGCCTAATGGCCGCCGAGGAAGTGCTTGATCTCGAGTGATCTTATTGAGCTTTTATGCTAAGTGGGTCCTGCGGGGCGGTCACTTAGATGAGATAGACCTCGTTTGGTCTTGTTGGACCTGATTCGGCCGCTCTTAGATGGGCTACAGAAATCCCCCTCTCCAGATGCATTCTAGATACATTAGAAACCCATATCAGATACACCTGGTTCTGGTTCCAAAATGCTAATCCAAAAGGCTAAGTCAACAAAAACCATTAAAAGAGTAAAATACATGGAATAAAATAACTGTGAGAACATCCAGAAGAGCAAACCTAAGTGTCCCCACATTCCGCCCTTGTTCCCGTTCATCTTGACTGAATGGTTGAATCTAAGAACCAGAATAAAGAAAATCTGAAAAACAAGCCCAAGTGTCCTTGAATTCCACCGTTGGTTCCTCTGGCGTTTCTCTAACCAAAGAAAGGAGTAGCAAATCTGAATCCTTTCAGGTAACTTTCGAGTCATCATGAAATCCCAGATACTGAAACGTACCGTTTCTCCAAAAATAGAAAAAAACAAAAAACAAAACAAAACCGTAGTCGCCCCCACTTAAGCCATCCTGATTAGAACGTAGGAAAAGGTATAAGCGATCAGTGGACTCTTCGAAACAGGAGCAGTGTTGACAAGAATAGGCACCGAATTGCAGAAATCCAGCCGAAGATAACAACGAATCGTTCACCCGCGACACCCCTAAAGTTGAATGCATAAAACTACAAATTCACCGCGCCCAACTTCTCTAAACACCACGGACACAACAAAAATCCAACAAAAGCTTCGCAACACAACAGAGTGGGTGAGCCAGGCACCCGCCACACAAACCTATGCCAGAACAAATATTATCGGCCCGCAAAGAGAGGCAAAGCAAGCTATGCGACGAAATCAACAAGGCCCAACAGCTCCAAGCCCCGCAAAATTCCTCACACTCAACACCGCCAAACATCAAGGCATCAGAATCCCACATCAACATCAATCTACCGAAAGCAAATCTAAACGAAGAAAAGATGGGGGGCGGAGGAACTGACTGCCATTTGGATTGACCGGACCCTCGACGATGCCCACTTCTTCCTTTTCCCCCTGCCACTAGTAGAAGTACTCCTCCTCCTCGGGCTCAGCAGCAAAGGCGACCGGCAAATGGCCAAGGGAGAGACTTCCCTTCACGGCGCCAGCGGCAACAGCGAGGACCCCTTGGAAGATCCAAATGGTGATGGGGTAGAGCCGGAGGAAGAGGAAGGGGAGACGCAGACGAGCCGAAGAGGAAGAAATTGCCCCCTCCGCCCCCCCCACCCTCCCATTGACCGGTCTTGTTTGACCTTTCACACAAACTTCACTCATCATCATCTCTCTCTCTCTCTTTCTCTACACACCGGACGGACAGCGCCAACAGACAGCCTAGGTTGATCGTACGTACACTGCGCTACGACCAAAGCTACAAATTTAAAGAAGGATAACCGGCAGTATTTGGACTTGCGATTATGGGTTATCTCCATAATCCCGTTACTTTTTCAGATTTTTCGCTAATGACATTTTTAACAAATCAAAGTCTCGTTTGGGAGCGTTGTTAGATTATGGATTATGAAAACACTATTTACCTTGTTGCCCCCCCCTAACCTTTTCTCGTATAGGGAAGACAAACAAACGTAATGTCTTTATTTATTTTTTCCCTTTTTTAAACCATTTCCCTTCTTGAAATCTCTCTAATAAATCCAACTCAAGTTTAGATTAGGGAGAAAATCCATCTCTTTCCATTCACGTGTCTATACCTATCCTTCCTTCCAAAATCACCTCACCCATACAATGGTGCAGACATTAGCGAAGCGGGAATGCACAGAAGATCCCATCTCGAATAAAAGTGGAGTTGACCACAATGGAAAGAAAGAATAATGCCAAGTTGACCACACGGGTTTAGCATAACAATAGAATTTTTACGAGAAGGGGGGGTATTTCTTATTTTTTTCATTTATGATAGAGTGGGAGAATAGGCGCAGTTGCCGTGTAATGTGAATTCTCTCGACTCTCCTCTTTTTATTTTGTCGGGAGTCGTTAAACACCATCTTAATGTGTCTTTCGTACAGATTATTCTGAGAGCTCATTGATTATACATGTACATCAACTTTTTTCCATTTAATACAATAGTGGTACTATTTACTTTTCAAAAAAAAGTTGGCCACACTTTTTTTCTCGGACTATCTAATTCAAATATGAGACAAAAATGAAATTAAGATCCACACTCGAGAAGATTAATTTTAAATTTCAAATTGATGTTATTTGATTCGTCTAGTTATAGAATAGGATGGTCAAGATGGGGAAGTATTCAACTTAAATTCCAAAATGACATCATCGCTATCATCAAATTATAAAATGGGATCATCAATGTTACGTATGATTCAACAGTTACATTTATACTCGCTGGAATTGAATTGCATTCCCAAGCAAAGGCGAAGGTTCAGAGTCAAAGAAAAAAGAATAAAGACATAATACATAGCTTGAGAAAGAGGAGAGCGATTTTTTGTTGGTGAATAGAGCTTCAAGGCTGAGCATTTGAGCCGTGGCTGACGATTACAGATGGTATTTCCAAATGATCGCTCTCTAGGCATTAGGCCCTTGCTCTCTTGGGCTTTGGAGCCTTCCCGAATGACCTCCATGATGCTTGTCTATGATCGGTCTTACGTCTAGAACCAAGACTCCTAAGGTGAGCGAGTTGGAGACTAAGCTTCATGACGCGATCGGAGCTCGAAAGGACTAAGGAGTGTCACAATCGGAGCCAGATGTGGTCGATGTCAGACCAAGCCTCTAAAGAATGAGAAAACATAAAGAAGGGATATGGCTGAAGGCCTTACTGTCACCCTAGATAATGTCCCAGATGTCGGCTATTGATCGGTCCAGCATAGGACTTGACTCTATGAAGGGCACCAGACTAGAAATCCTGAGGTGAGGTCAAATAATGCAGCTCTGTGTTGGGGTCTCTGAGCCGAGTCTCGAGTGATGTAGCTCCTAGTGCCTAGCTAGAAGACGTAGGCTCAAAGGCAACGTGATCGGGCTATGGGACCGCCAGGAGGAAGGTTGGGAGTTGAAAGGAAGCAAGAATCTGGGGGCTCTGTAACGCCCGAGAATTTTTTAAAAATTTTCTGTGATTAAATATAATTATTAAGCATTTAAAAAGGCTTAATGGACTATTAAAAAGAATTAAGGATTAACTAAATCTATTTAAAGGCCCTATATTAACCAAGAGACTAAGTCCAATTTAAATAGGCCCAAAGACCCAATTCTATGGCCTTTTGACCCAAGCCCATTACTAGAAACGTAATTTGGGCAAATTACGGATTTAAATGGGATAAATAAGCCAATTAACGGGATAAATAAGGGATATTAAGATAATCCGAAATTTTTAGAATAAACGCCTAAACGCGGTCTATCGCGAGACCGCCTTCTCACAATAGCGGTCTCTAGGTGACCGCTACTATGTCCCGTGAACGGGGTTTTGAAAATCCCAGAAAATTGGATTTTTATCCAGCCCAAATGCAAGAGTTCGATGTTATCTGATATGGTAACTTAGTTTAGGACTCTTAGGGATCAGTTCTACTCCTAAATAGGACTCCCAAATCGCTCTAATCCTTCAAACCCTAGCAAACCCTATAAATAGGTCTCAGGTTCGACCTGCGCGAACCTTTATTTTGGAGCACGTAGTTTGAAGGATAGAGGCCATATTTCAGGTTGGTTATTTAGAACATTATGTTCCTTTTAGTATTAACTAACATCCCTCCAAATTTCGTGATAGGAGGTCAAGCGTCCAGAAAGTTAGAAGCCCCCGAAGTTGTTGTTCCTCTGCAAGGCGCTCAGGAACCATCGTGCCGGTCCAAGGAAGATCTAGGGATTGGAAGCCCTAATCGAGGTATTTAGAAGTTCATCCTTTAGAATAATTTGTTAACCTTTATATCTTCTACCTACCCTCCAAATTTCATAGATTTAGGTCAAGTGGTTAAGGAGAACGAGGGACAGGAAGTTGCTAGTTTAGCACAGGACATGCAGAAACTAGGGCGTCCTTCCAGTCCAAAATTCGAAGTCTAAAGCCCGTTACAAAGGTAGGTTATCTCATGAAAAGGCTTAAACATCAAGTTAGGAGTAAAAGCCCTCTATTTCCATGTGATTTCATACATTATACATGGAGTTTTTCATGGTTTACTACGACTACGCATCTAGGTTATTTCTGCATGCATAGTCCTGCACCTTCTAATTAAAGATAAGAACTCTGGCATGATCCATGTATTTTCATGCACCCGCTTCATTATAAACATGCTCTTACATGTTATCCATTTATTCTCCATACTTTTTATGCATTTATTGCCCTAGGATAGGCCTTGCACTCGATAGTTATGAGTTGTCTGGTATAGGATAGAAACGGTCTACCAAAGACCGCTACAATCTAATAGCGGTTCCCAAAGGACCGTTACTGTGTAAAAGCGGTTCTGGCAAGACCGCTACTATGATCTGTTTTCTGCACTTTGTTAACTCTAAACAGAATGCAGAATTGCCCTGATAAACATATGTTAAGCCTAGGTAAATAAGTTTTATTCCTGGTTTTGGCTACATATTCAGGATTATGGTTATATTGTGCATCAACCATAATAAGTTTCATGACTTTTATATGTTTTACTCATATTTTAAACTTATATTACTTTCATGCCAAAATCATATAGTTTGTATTAAATTGAATTTTTACATGGATTAGATACTTGTTTTATGCATGTTTGATCGCTGTTTTTATCACGATTCACTCTCATCCTTGGAGTCTTTTCTTAAGTACATGGCACATATTCCGGTATGATGTCATTAGTTACACTTTGCACTTGATAGGAACATAATCTTAGACTTGTGATCCTCTCCGTTGGATATTCCTTCCACCGGACTAGGTGATCTTGTTTCAAGGCCTCCATAAGTCTCCGCGAGTCTCGGATTCCCACTAGGACACTGAGCTAGCTGTACCCTCAAAACCCATTGAACTAGAGAGCACTCAAGCTTACCGATGTTTTCTGCAGCCAGGTTAATAGCAGTTCTTAGACGACCGCTACTGTCTAGTAGCGGTTCTGGAATGACCGCGTCTGTCCAGATTTCACCACTGCGTCGACTCTTTTCTTTCTGGTGTCGACTCTGCCTAAAAACGGTCTGGACATGACCGCCTCTTCATAAAATCGGTCATGGCATGACCGCCTCTTCAAGAAACGGCCCCGATATGACCGTTTTATGACTAAGTATTGATTAACCCAAGGTTTGACTCAAGGGTTGATTTTCTTAAGTTCCTAGATGGTCTATTGATTATCTAGAACCCAACACCTTATTCAAAAAAGTTATCTAATGAGTTATGGAAAGTAAAGAATGTACCGTTATGTTGCCTGATTCATTCCGTAGTATGACCTTGTCTTAATTCATCTTTGACTTCTCGTAATCTTATATTGGTGCGTTCGTTACCTTGGTTACATTATCATGAAACTATTGTTGAACTGTACATTACTGGCCGAATTTTATTGATATTTCTCGTGGAAGTAGCTTGATTTATAACGTGAAGATGTAGATCGGGCACTAATTGTGTCCAAGGGCTCGACACTAGCCCCCTCGACTGATTACCAAAAACATGCTATAAACTATGGGGTATGATGAAATACTGGCGTCGCATTGTGCTGGGAGTACTTTTTTTATAGACGAGTAAAAATCATGAGGCAATCTAGTGAAATTACATTCTTGCGTGTTAAGTGACTTTCTAGTGCATAGCCTTTAGGTTATGAAAAGTGCATTCTCGTTACATTCTTGTTCGTGAAATGCCATATTTACATTCATGCTATATTCTTGCTTGATCATATTCCCAATCTACATGAACTCTCATATCTCATTTTGATCGTATCTTGTTATTTATGTTACTTTGGTTTATACCGCATGTTTTATCGTATTTCCTTTATCTTATTTTCTAGAGTTAAATGTTAATTACTTAAACATTACCTTCATGTTGATACGAAGATACCTACTGGGCAAGTGTGCTCATTCCCTACTTTTCTAATCTTTTCAGGACAATCTAGTGGGTTGGATTCAGACTATTCAAGTGATGGATCCTAGAGCAATTGATTGTTCGAGAGAAGCAGTAGCTAGTCTAGTCAAGAGTTAATTATGTAATTTTCACTTTATTGAGTCTAGTTAGTCAAAGAGTCTTTGTAAAATTTTCATTATGATTCAATAAAGTCAAAGTTTTTGGAATATACCCTCTTGTGTTCACTTTTGTGTATGAATGATTAGCGCTCTGATTGTTATTATCACTTGAGGCTTCTCTTGCCGGCTGTTCACGTTCCCGATTAGTTTCCACTGCATAATCTCGAGGTGTGACAGATAAAGTGGTATTAGAGCCTATACATAAGTAAGTCCTAGGAAAATGTCATGTCATAGGCTAAGTCCAAAGATTAAGGACCCACACCTATGAACTAGGAAAGAAATTTCCGAACCCATGAGAGATCGGGTAGAGCCCGGGATGAGATAGTTATTTAGAATTTAATCCTTAGGCAAAATCCCAAGAAATAACTAATTGCTTATTTCTTTCAGGCACTTTACTCTTGCAATGGCCGCTGAACGTGCCGCTAATCGTGCTAATTGGGAAGCAATGCAACAAACAGTTGCGGGTCTTACCCATGCCTTACAGATTGTGGCCCAAGCTGGCGCGAGGGCTAGCGCAGGTAATCTACACAGGAATTTTTGGAGTATGAATCCTCCACGATTCTCTGGATCCTCCAACCCCGACGAAGCGGAGAATTGGATCGATGAGATGAACAGAATATTCGATGTCATGCAATCCACCGACCAAGAGAAGGTCCGTCCCACCACATTCCAACTGAATAAAGACGCCCGTACTTGGTGGAAGGCACAACCTCAAAATGATCAACTTACCTGGGAGGAATTTCTTACACACTTCCGTGCAAAGTACTTCTCCAAGCACGTCAAAGAAAGAAAGGCCGCTGAATTTGCCTCTCTTCGCCAAGGCATGATGTCCGTGGCAGAATATAAACTTCAATTCTCTCGGCTGGCACCATATGCTCCTCATTTGGTTAGCACGGATCTCTTAAAAGCTAACCGATTCATGGATGGTTTAAGGCTCGACTTCATTCAACAACTTGGGCCTCAAAATATCCACACATATACGGAAATGGTCCAATGGGCACATTTATGTGAAAGGACCCTGGAGAAGGTAGAGAAGTTCCGGGGGAAAGAAGAAAAGTCGAGCCGAAAACATGATAGGCGAGAGGAAAAAGATGAAAGGTTTAGCATCACGGAGGATGACGAACCCCATCACAACAAGAGGTCCCGCAATGGGAACGGTAATGGTAAAATAAATAGTAATGGAAAAAGGAATGAAAATGGCAATGGCAATGGCAATGGCAATGGAAAGAGTAAAAGAGCCAAGGAGGAGGAAGAAAAGTAGGTCATGGCGGCTTGCTCATTCTGTGAGAAGTTCGGGCACACGGCCGAAGAATGTTAGAAGCGTCTCGGCGCTTGTCTCAAATGTGGAAGTCGGGAACATCGCTTGCCCATGTATCCTCTCATAAAGGAACAATCTTCAAGGGATAACAATGGACGCAGGCGACGAGGCCGACTAAATACCATCTTGGACAGGGAAGGTAAGGCGATTGAAGGTATCACCTTGACTTATTTACATATTAGCATTGCCTTAATTATCAGTCCGATTAATTAAAACACACTCTCCATAAAACTCATGCATTGAATTTAGGGACCAAATTCTTTTTAAGTGGGGGAGGGTGTAACGCCTGGGAATTTTCTAGGAATTTTTTGGGATTAAATATAATTATTAAGCATTTAAAAAAAGGCTTAATGAACTATTAAAAAAATTAAAGATTAACTAAATCCATTTAAAGACCTTACATTAACCAAGGGGCTAAGTCCAATTTAAATAGGCCCAAGGACCCAATTCTATGGCCTTTTGACCCAAACCCATTACTAGAAACGTAAGTTGGGAAAATTACAGATTTAAATGAGATAAATAAGCCAATTAACAGGATAAATAAGAGATATTAAGAAAATCTGAAATTTTTAGAATAAACGCCTAAACGCGGTCCATCGCGAGACCGCCTTCTCACAATAGCAGTCTCGAGGCGACCGCTACTATGTTCCGTGAACGGGGTTTTGGAAACCCCAGAAAATTGGATTTTTATCCAACCCAAATGCAAGAGTTCGATGTTATCTGATATGGTAACTTAGTCTAGGACTCTTAAGGATCAGTTCTACTCCTAAATAGGACTCCCAAATCGCTCTAATCCTTCAAACCCTAGCAAACCCTATGAATAGGTCTCAGGTTCGACCTGCATAAATCCTTATTTTGGAGTGCGTAGTTCGAAGGTAAGGAGACATTATTTCAGGTTGGTTATTTCGAACATTATGTTCCTTTTAGTATTAACTAACATCCCTCCAAATTTCGTGATAGGAGGTCAAGCATCCAGAAAGTTAGAAGCCCCCGAAGTTGTTGTTCCTCTGCAAGGCGCTCAGGCACCAGCGTGCCGGTCCAAGGAAGATCTAGGGATTGGAAGCCCTAATCGAGGTATTTAGAAGTTCATCATTTATAACAATTTGTTAACATTTATATCTTCTACCTGCCCTCCAAATTTCATGGATTTAATTCAAGTGGTTAAGGAGAACGAGGAACGGGAAGTTGTTAGTTTAGCACAGGACATGCAGAAACTAGGGCGTCCTTCCAGTCCAAAATTCGAAGTCTAAAGCCCGTTACAAAGGTAGGTTATCTCATGAAAAGGGTTAAACATCAAGTTAGGAGTAAAAGCCCTCTATTTCCATGTGATTTCATGCATTATACACGGAGTATTTCATGCTTTACTACGACTACGCATCTAGGTTATTTCTGCATGCATAGTCCTGCACCTTCTAATTAAAGATAAGAACTCTGGCATGATCCATGTATTTTCATGCACCCGCTTCATTATAAACATGCTCTTACATGTTATCCATTTATTCTCCATACTTTTTATGCATTTATTGCCCTAGGATAGGCCTTGCACTCGATAGTTATGAGTTGTCTGGTATAGGATAGAAACGGTCTACCAAAGACCGCTACAATCTAATAGCGGTTCCCAAAGGACCGCCACTGTGTAAAAGTGGTTCTGGCAAGACCGCTACTATGATCTGTTTTCTGCATTTTGTTAACTCTAAACAGAATGCAGAATTACCCTAATAAACATATGTTAAGCCTAGGTAAATAGGTTTTATTCCTGATTTTAGCTACATATCCAGAATTATGGTTATATTGTGATAGAAATACCAGAGAGTGATCTATAAGGGGGGGATGAATAGATCACCCCAAATTAAAACCAAGTCAAAGGAACACAGTTGATGAGCTTAGAGAGACGATGCATAATGCTTAAAGCACAGCTGAGCACAATCTCAACAATCTATTAGAGGTTAAGATAACCGGAATGAACAGAGAGATATCGTCAGACTTATGATCAAACAGTAAATGAGCATAGAAGGACAATGTAAACGATGCAGTTTAAACACTCAATTCAGATTCAAGTAATAGAGAAACATATGTGAATATGCAGTTGGCCTGCGGTACTTGGCGGAGGTTTGAAATGAGACTCCTCACGCAAGAAACCGATCTTTCATATAGGCTTAACCTATCGTTCGGACTGGGTCTTTTAATATACCAACAGGACACAGTAAATCCACACTAACAGAGAAGATCAATGAGGCAATCACACCAGAAGACAGAGGACTTTTTTAGGTGGTTCGATCTCAATCCGAGATCTACATCCACCCCTCGCTCACACCGAGCGAGGCTTCCTTGTGCTATGACAAATGAAAAAGCAGACTCAGTCTGCGGACAGATGCTGCCTGACAGCTTGCCCTGAGGGAGACAAATCCCTCGACCCAGGTCCTGTACCCCACAGAACCTGCACCCTGGCCTTGCAAACCACAAGTCCAGAACCGGAGAATCTTTCCTCTCTTTCTCTGAACCAGAGGAAACTCACGAGTGACCCCAAGTCACTCGCAACCGGAGACAATGTCTCCCTTCCTCCAAGAGTACTCAGAGGGAGACAGAAAACAAAAACGCAAAGCTAGGATCAAATAGAAACAGAAAATGAAAAATAAAGACAGAATATAGCTTCGATGAAGCACTTTTAGATGCAACGGCTGGCTGCTCTCAAATTTTCTTTTCTCTCTCTCTTTCTTCGAAATGAACTTCTCACTCTATCTCTTCTTCCTGAAGCTGCTCTCTTTCTTTTTCTTCTGGGGGTGGCTCTCTCTCTCTGAATATGCAATGGAAATTCTGGCCACTCTACTTTTCTTTGAAGGAGGAGGCACCCTTTAAATAGAATAGGGCCTCCGTAAAGATTGGATGAAGTAGAAAACCTAGTGAGCTCTGATTGGTCCACCTGGCATACTAAATAATCTCCAATTATTGGCCTCTCAAGGGATCTGCCACGTGGACATTTCTTTTCGTGCCAAAGAGAAGTCCCAGGTAGCACATCATCTTGTCACGTGAGTTGGATTGCGTGCCTGAGTGGCACGTGATCACTGGACCTTCAACGAACCCTCCACGTGTCCGTTGAATTGTTGACCAAGTGCTCTGACATAGCTTAAGTTGTTAACTCTTACATTCAGTTGCTTTGAACTTGTTCAGCATGATGGTCTTCATTGCATAGACCTTAAGTTCATGGAGCCCTTCAGCTGCACCGACCTTGATAGCAAGAGGTTCTTCATATGCATCGACCTTAGCACAAGGTTCTTCATGTGCTTTGACCTTAGTACAAAGAGTTCTGCATCAGCACCGACCTTTATATGCAAAATATATACATGTGCACCGACCTTGATATGCAAACTATATGCATGTGCACTGACCTTAATATGTAAAATATATACATGTGCACCGACCTTGATATGGAAACTATATGCATGTGCACCGACTTTAATATGCAAAACATATACATGTGCATTGACCTTGCGTAGACAAGAATCTATGCATGTGCTCAGACTTGAGTGAATGTGCTCCGACTTCAAATGCATGTGCTCTGACTTGCCTAATGCATGTGCACTGACATGAATGCATGTGCTTCGACCTTGTGCGTGCAATCTTGTGCATATGCTCGGACTTGACTTGTGCGCACTTGTACATATGCTCTGACCTGACCATGCACACTTGTTCATATGCACCGACTTTACTATGATGTGAATATGCAAGTATGCTCAGACCTTGGTGGAGTTACTCGGACTTGCATGACTAGGACTTAATGCATGTGCACCGACTTTGGGTATGAATGTGCTCGGACTTAAGTGACTAACCTTTGTGCATGTGTTCTACATTAGCATCGACCTTAGTGTTATGTGCACAGACTTGAAGGTGATATGCATCGACCTTATATAACACAATGAATGTATGTGCACCGACTTATCTATCAAAGGAATCATTCAACAATTATGATAGCATGCACAGGAAAATAAGTACAACTCAGTACTTATAACATCATAATCATCATTCAATTTAAGTAATTCAACATACTTCACCCTTTTTTAATTTTCAGTCAAATAGTCATAATGGTTGACATCATAAAACATTGACATCATCAAAACGTAGAATGCAACACACTCCCCCTTTTTGATGATGGCAATCATATGAGTTATTGATGAAGATTTTATTGGTGAAATTCGGGCAATCAGAATAGGTAGATTTAAAGATGATATGATAAACTGAAGTATGCACACTGTTCCTGACATGCATTCAGTATGACACTGACTTCTTCACACTAACTCCCCCTGACAATGACAACCTTTTATTTTCCAAAAAAACAAAGACTCATGTCACAATGACTCATGCCAGCCAAAATCACTCCCCCTTTGACATCATCAAAAGGAGTGGAGAGAGAACTGAATGAAATACAATAAATTCACAATGTAGAAAACTTCAAAGCCATCTCTTAAAGGAGTAAGTACGAGAACTGAATTAAGCTCAGGTTCTTCAGGTCTAATAATCAGGTTAGACATAGAGTAAGAGTGAAGATTACCATCGTACAGAAATAATAAGGAATATCAAGGTTTAACAGTTATGCCAAGAGAGATCTTTTTAAATGTTGTACTGATCAAATGTCTAGAAACTGATCCACTGAAGGTTGTTCCAAAGGTATTAAGGACAAACAGTCGACAATTCATTTCAGAAACAGAGGGGTTGACAGATTTTTCTTTTCTGAGCAGCGTAATTGCCATTGAGTAATTTTGGTAAATAACACATTGTTACATGAGGAGACACCTTGATTAGAGACTGGAATCCCCAGTTACTCAGTGTGATAACCGTATTACTTCTCTTTAGAGAACAGAGTTAGCATTTGAAGTGTCTTTTTACGTGAGGAGACACCTTGGTCAGAGGCCAGAATCCTCAGTTACTTAACACTTTAATACCATTGCTCTGCCATGAATTTTTAATTTTCCACAGGCTTTTTAAACAGAGATAATCTGGCACTTCATGACATAGAATATTTTTCATTACTTTGATGAGTCATCTAGTTTCTCGGTAACCAGATCATTGCTCTGAGATTTTGATACCCCCATTTTTTTTTATTTTGGTATGTGATGTTTGAAGACAATACCACATGTACTGATCCTCAGAGAATTTGCTTCCAGAAGTCTAGGTTTCAAGCATTTAGGAGATTTCATGACACCAGAGTTTTAACTTTGATCCATGCTCATTACTTATGTAGGAAGATATTCTTCAGATTCTTTGTCCAGGTCTTTGCATGATTATTAGATAGAAGCCTCCCAGCTATATTTCAGTTAATCAAACTTAAAAGTTTAAGAAAGTCATGAGTTTCTATCTTTTATGAATAGACTGTATAAGATTTTCAATGAGCTTAGTGCAGCAGCTAGACCTCTCAACATCTTTTGAATCAGCCCCCCAAATTTACCAACTGACATATTGACCAAGCTCCCCCTCACACTATGAATTAGAAATGCAGACACTTCGAAATATACTGCTATGCAGGGAAAACAAAATGTTGATGGACATTAAACCTGGTCTACATGTAAATGAACCTGTGGTACCAGGCGGAGAACGTAGGTCATATGACCACCTCACACATGATGTGGATTTCCAGTCAGAAGGGATCTGACCTTCTCCCAGCTTATCATTTGATATACCAACAAGTTATTCATGCCAATGCAATTCACTAAAGTATGACAAACACAAAATGTAGATGTATACAAATGAGGACGTATGCAGCTCAATGTTGACATAGAAACATGGATGCATTTTATTCAAAGAATTCAGAATTCAAGGAGATTTAAAGATGCCCAATTCTCTCCTCAAGGTGGTGAATTTTTCATTATCCAGTGGCTTAGTGAAGATATTAGCTATCTGATGTGCAGTGCCAATATGGATCAATTCAAAAGTGCCTTTAGAAACCTCATCTCTGATGAAATGATGTCTGATTTCAATGTGTTTGGTGCGTGAGTGCAGGACAGGATTTTTTGTAAGATTAATGGCACTAGTATTATCACAGTATATGGGTGTGCAACCCAGGTCTACTTGGTAGTCCTGAAGCTGGTGCTTGATCCATATTACCTGTGTACCACAAGTCCCTGAGGCTATATACTCAGCTTCTACAGTGGAGGGGGCCGCATAGTGTTGTTTCTTGGAGGCCCAAGAAACCAGACACCCATCTAAAAATTGACAGTGTCCACTTGTGCTTTTCCTATCTAGTTTGCAGCCAGCGTAATCAGAATCAATGTATGACATGAGATCTAAAGCATTTGATGCAGGGTACCACTATCCTAAATTATGAGTTCCAGAAATATATCTAAAAATTCTTTTTACAGCAGCTAAATGTAATTCAGCAGGCCTAGATTGATATCTAGCACACATACCTATACTGAATTGAATATCAGGTCTCGAGGCAATTAAGTAGAGTAAGGATCTGATCATACCTCGGAATAATTTTGCATCAACTTCTTTACCTGATTCATTTGCATCCAAAGATGTATTGGTACCCATTGGAGTTGAGATGTGCTTCAACTTGTCCATACCAAATCTCTTGAGAATTTCCATTGCGTACTTGGTCTGGCTAATGAAGCACCCATCCTCCAATTGTTGTACCTGCAATCCAAGAAAATATTTCAGTTCACCTACCAAACTCATTTCAAATTCATTAGACATTACATTAGCGAATTCATTACATAGTTCAGTGCATGTTGAGCCAAAAATAATGTCATCTACATATACCTGAACTATGATGATATTTTTATTTAGAACCTTTGTAAATAAAGTCTGATCCACCTTACCTCTTTTATAGCCCTTGCTGAGCAGAAATTTTGTCAGCCTTTCATACCAGGTCCGAGGAGCATGTTTTAGTCCATATAAGGTTTTATTCAACCTATAAACATGGTTAGGGGGTGTAGACATCTGAAATCTAGGGGGTTGTTCTATAAAAACCTCTTCCTTAGTGAATCCATTCAAGAAAGCACTCTTAACATCCATTTGGTGAAGTTTAGTGTTTTTGGAACAAGCAAAAGCTAGTAAAATTCTTATTACTTCTAATCTAGCAACAGGAGCATATGATTCATCAAAATCTACTCCAAACTCCTGGCAGTAGCCTTTAGCTACCAATCTAACTTTATTTCTTGAAATTATTTCATCTTCATTT
Organism: Amorphophallus konjac; assembly: GCA_022559845.1. Classification (NCBI taxonomy): domain Eukaryota; kingdom Viridiplantae; phylum Streptophyta; class Magnoliopsida; order Alismatales; family Araceae; genus Amorphophallus; species Amorphophallus konjac. The sequence continues at coordinate 226,460,989 of CM040121.1, read as the reverse complement.
ATTTTATTCTTAAAAACTCATTTTATTCCAATGACAGTTGCATTTTCAGGTCTGGGAACTAGTTTCCAAACATCATTTCATTCAAATTGGCCTAGTTCCTCATTCATTGCATTAACCCAAGATTCATCATTCAATGCATCTTCTACAGTTTTGGGTTCAATTTGAGACATTAATGCAACTAAGTCTTGGTTATTTACATCTCTATAATATGACCTAGTCCTAGGGGGATCATGTAAGTTGCCTATAATATTCTGTACAAGATGATCTTTCAGAAATTTTAAATTTATTGAGGACTCACCTGGTTCGGCTGACTTACCATGATTAGGACCCCTTGATGCAGCAGGGGCTGAATTTTCTTCATTCAGCTTGTCCTCTAGGAACTCTCCATCATGCTTGGAGTCCCTGTCATCATTTTCAAGATCAGTGGTAATTTTTATTTCATCAAAAATAACATGTGGAGGCTCTTCAACTTTTTGTTCAAAAATATTAAAAACCCTACATGCTCTAGACACTTCAGAGAATCCTAAAAAGATTTTAGGGCTACTTTTAGCTTCAAATTTATCCAGGTCCTTCTTGTCGTTATTGTGAATAAAACATTTGGAGCCAAAAATTCTGAAGTGAGCTAAGTTTGGTTTCTTACCTTTCAGAAGTTCATTAGGGGTTTTCTTATGAATTTGTCTTACCATGGCCCCATTGATTGTTTAACATGCTGTGTTGGCCGCCTCTGCCCAGAACTTCCTTGGTAGTTGACTCTTAATTAGCATAGTTCGGGCCATCTCCACAATAGTTTGATTTTTCATCTCCACAATTCCATTTTGCTCGGGTGTCCTGGGAGAAGAAAATTTATGAGTTAGTCCCTCATTTTCACAAAAATCAGAAAATATGGAGTTTTCAAATTCACCTCCATGGTCAGACTGAATTGAACAAATTTTATGTTTTCCTTCTTGTTTAATCTTATTGAAAAATTGTTTGAATTTCTGAAAAGCATCATTTTTATTGGTTAGGAAAAATATCCATGAAAACCTAGAATGATCATCAATAATCACAAAACCAAACCTCTTACCATTCAGACTCTGAGTTCTAGTAGGACCAAAAAGATCCATATGCAACAATTCCATTGGCCTTGAGGATAATGGCTCAGATCTTAATTTGAAGGACTTCTACGTTTGTTTACCCAGAGCACATGCATCACAGATTTTTGAATTTGTGTTGAATTTTATTTTAGGTAACCCTCTAACCAGATCATGTTTCACTAATTTATTTAAGGTACTGTAACTAGCATGGCCTAACCGTCTATGCCAGTTGTAAGCATTATTATCTAAATCAGCAGATAAACAAAGGTTTGATTCTGAATTTTCATTAAGGTCTACAATGTAGACATTATTCACTCTATGTCCTATGAACATGATTTTGTCAGCATTAACTTCAAAAATTTTGCATGCTTTATTATCAAAAATTACTCTATGACCCTTGTCACATAACTGACTAATGCTAAGCAGGTTGTGCTGAAGACCTTCTACAAGTAAAACTTTTTCAATGACATTTGAGGGAAATTTACCAATTATACATGTTCCTATGATCTTACCTTTATTCTTCCCTCCAAATTTGACCAAACCTCCTACGTTCATTTCCAATTCAGTGAATTTGGTCTTATCACCTGTCATGTGGCCGGAGCAGCCACTATCCAGGTACCATCTGTTATGCTTGGCTGCCAGACCAACATGTAATCAATTCAGACAAAGAGAATTTGTAACCCAAGAAAGGTTGGGTCCAAACAAGTTGCTCATTCCTTCCAGAACAGTTTTAGGAATCCATATCTGTCTGGTTCCCTTCCTGTGAACTAAGTTTTTGTTTTCAGCATGGAAAATTTTATTGGCTCTAGTCATTGGATTTTGATGAGTTTTGTTCTTATTGTAGAATGAGTTGTTCCAATTGTAAGTATTTCTTTGTGAATTTTTCCAGAATCTTTTATGATTGAATTGCTTCTGTGAAGTATTAGAATGTGCCCAACTTGATGTATAATGATTCCAGTTTCTGTTTTGATTGGGCCATCTGTGTTGATTCAACTGCTTCGCATTTTTAAAATTGTTACCTCGATGCATCCCATTAAAGTGAGCTGTATTTGCTTTGTAGACGTTGAGATTCCTTGAAGCAGCAGTCTTGCTGTGTTGATGCAGTGTAGGCTTAGCATGAAATTTTTTTTTGATGATTTTTGATGGAATGAAATTTGTTTTTATAGATTTTTGGAATTTGCTGTCTGAGCTGGATGAGGTGTCCAGCTTCTCCTTTCCCTTTCCATGGAAGAAAGTTATTGTTTTAAATTCAATGGATTTTTTATTAGAGGGGTCATAGCCCAATCCCTCTCTGTTGAAATTCACTTTAACTCCTAGCATGGTATCCAAGTTTGTCTTGCACTGCACAAACTTTTCTAAAGTTGATTGTTTATCTTCAAGTTCCTTTTGAATTTTTTCACAATGTTTTTGAATTTCCTGGTTAGCCATTTTTAAAGCTTCATACTTCTTAAGAATGAGAGCATTTTATTTTTTCAGTTCTTGAAATTTTACTTTGAACTCATCCAGATTTGTTTTAGCTTGTTCAAATTGATTTTGAAGATTTTTATTGTCATCCTTCAGGGAGCTTACTTCTTCAAATTGATTTTTCAATTCTTCATTTTCTTTTCTCAAATAGTTTTGTTCCTCAACCATGTTATTCAATTTTTTCTTCAACATTTTGTAATCCTTTATTTGACAATAAAACTTATCTAGTAAGTGAGAATAAGCATCCTCCCAATCATTTAAAGTATATTTTTTAAAAGGATTGCTTACCTCAATGTCTGTGTCAGCCATCAGACACAGTCTTTCCTCTTCCTCTTCAGAAGAACTTTCTTCAACATCTTCCTCCTCATCGCTCCATGTGCAGGCTATAGCTTTGGGCTTCTTCTTCTGCACCTTGGTGTTCTTCTTCAGAAGATCGGGGCAGTCACTCTTCATATGACTGGGTCTGTGACAGTGAAAACAAGTAGGCTTGTCAGTAGTCTTGAATTTGCCAGATTTGGAGTTAAAATTCTTACCAGACGATTATGACCTTATTTTTCTAAACGTCTTGCCCTTGGATCTCAGGAATTGTTGGAACCTACGAGTCAGGATGGCTTGCTGCTCTGAGTCAAGATCAGAGAAACTGTCACATTCCTCTCTACTTTCACTATCACTACTCCGGGACACTTTAAGAGCAATGTTTTTGCCCTTCTTGTTGTTTTCTTCAACATTTCTTTTCAAATTTAATTCATACGTCATTAGGGATCCAATCAACTCTATGACTGTCATTTTTGACAAATCCCTAGATTCCTCTATGATTGTGGCCTTAGTGTGCCACGTTGGAGTCAATGACCTAAGAATTTTCCTAACGAGATCCACTTCTGGGATCTATTTCCCTAGACCCTTGAGGCTGTTCGTGATCAACGACAGTCTAGCATACATCTCAGTAATTGTCTCCTCAGAATTCATCTTAAACAATTCATACTCGGAGGTTAGCATGTTTAGCTTTGTATCCTTGACCTGGGATGTACCTTTATACATAAGCTCTAGTTCATCCCTCATTTTCTTTGCTATCTTGCAAGCTGATATCCTAGCATACTCCTCTAGATGGATTGCACACTGCATTATATTTAGTGCCGTCCAGTTCACAGTGGAAAGGCTGATGTGTTCCCTTGTCCATGTATTCTCGTCCTCTGGAAGCTCGAACGGTCCTGAGGTGATCACTCTCCAAAGTTCGTGACTCTGCACTCTTAAGAACACTTCCATCATGTTCTTCTAGTAAAGAAAATTTACACCATCAAAGAAGGGAGGACAGTTAATTGAATGTCCCTCGGCAATGAAGCTGCGAGGAGTGTTAGTTCCAAGTCTACCCTGGTCGTTAGACCACATGTTGGGTAACCTACTCTGATACCAATTGATAGAAATACCAGAGAGTGATCTATAAGGGGGGGATGAATAGATCACCCCAAATTAAAACCAAGTCGAAGGAACACAGTAGATGAGCTTAAAGAGATGATGCAGAGCGCTTAAAGCACAGTTGAGCACAATCTCAACAATCTATCGGAGGTTAAGATAACCAGAATGAATAGAGAGATATCGTTAGACTTATGATCGAACAGTAAATGAGCATAGAAGGACAATGTAAACGACGCAGTTTAAACACTCAATTCAGATTCAAGCAATAGAGAAATAGGTGTGAATCTACAGTTGGCCTGCGGTACTTGGCGGAGGTTTGAAATGAGACACCTCACGCAAGAAACCGATCTTTCAGATAGGCCTAACATATCGTTCAGACTGGGTCTTTTAATATACCAACAAGGCACAATAAATCCACACTAACAGAGAAGATCAATGAGGCAATCACACCAGAAGACAGAGGACTTTTTTAGGTGATTCAATCTCAATCCGAGATCTACATCCACCCCTCGCTTACACCGAGCGAGGCTTCCTTGCGCTACGGCAAATGAAAAAGCAGACTCAGTCTGCGGACAGATGCTGCCTGACAGCTTGCCCTGAGGGAGACAAATCCCTTGACCCAAGTCCTATACCCCACAGAACCTGCACCCTGGCCTTGCAAACCACAAGTCCAGAACCGAAGAATCTTTCCTCCCTTCCTCTGAACCAGAGGAAACTCACGAGTGACCCCAAGTCACTCGCAACCGGAGACAATGTCTCCCTTCCTCCAAGAGTACTCAGAGGGAGACAGAAAACAAAAACGCAAAGCTAGGATCAAATAGAAATAGAAAATGAAAAATAAAGATAGAATATAGCTTCGATGAAGCACTTTTAGATGCAACGGCTGGCTGCTCTCAAATTTTCTTTTCTCTCTCTCTGTCTTCGAAATGAACTTCTCACTCTATCTCTTCTTCCTGAAGCTGCTCTCTTTCTTTTTCTTCTGGGGGTGGCTCTCTCTCTCTGAATATGCAATGGAAATTCTGGCCACTCTACTTTTCTTTGAAGGAGGAGGCACCCTTTAAATAGAATAGGGCCTCCGTAAAGATTGGATGAGGTAGAAAACCTAGTGAGCTCTGATTGGTCCACCTGGCATACTGAATAATCTCCAATTATTGGCCTCTCAAGGGATCTGCCACATGGACATTTCTTTTCGTGCCAAAGAGAAGTCCCAGGTAGCACATCATCTTGTCACGTGAGTTGGATTACGTGCCTGAGTGGCACGTGATCACTGGACCTTCAACGAACCCTCCACGTGTCCGTTGAATTGTTGACCAGGTGCTCTGACATAGCTTAAGTTGTTAACTCTTACATTCAGTTGCTTTGAACTTGTTCAGCATGATGGTCTTCATTGCATAGACCATAAGTTCATAGAGCCCTTCAGCTGCACCGACCTTGATAGCAAGAGGTTCTTCATCTGCATCGACCTTAGCACAAGGTTCTTCATGTGCTTCGTGTAAGGTTCCGAACAGCACCATCGGGAAACGCAGCGGATAACAAATATTTCATTTGCCCGAACCCGGCTGCATGGAATCCCAGATCCATGCTCTGATCGACGTTTTAATCACCCCAACCCCTAACTACGGGTTGCGTATTTATACCTTGCGCGGAACGACGTTGTCCGTAAAGCCCGATGCAGAATACCGAGCCGCACATATGTACGGCCTCTAGAGCTGATCCACACGGATCCTTGCGCAGCGACGGCACCCCCCCGGCACGACCTTCCCCGACCCTTTCACCTTCTGGAGAGAGAGAGAGCAAGAGGGAGGAAGAGGGGAGGAGCTAATCCTCCTTCTTTAGTCTTAATGCTTGATTACCCAAAGAGTGGAGGAGAAGTCTCGTAGCATCCATATATATAGGATTTGGCCCATTTCTTAAAGAGCTCCAAAGGACCAAAACTGTATATATGTCCTTCCCACTATTATACATATATATTAAGCCCCTTTTATATGCCTTTCCAAAAGGAATTAAAGAGAATTAATATATGCATTTGTATAATAATAATCCGTCACCCAAGAATCCATTATGTGTGATCCTCTAGGCCCATAGTCACTCTAGTTTAAGGCCCATTAACTTATGATTCCTAATTAGAAGTAAATTAAACTTATTATTCGCTTCTATCAGAGTCGAATAATAGTTTAATTTATTCCGAACCTTTGATCATGTTGGGTCAAGTAAATCCGCGTGATCCTAGAGGACGCCGGGTTTAAACCAGCCTGTCTGGTACCTGTAAGTCCACAGTTACCGCATCGATATAATCCCTCGCTCCTTCTATGAGTCTGGTACGATCGAGGGTATGGTTTCTGTCAAACCCCATGATCGTGCCATTTGACCATGACCTCCTTAAAGTGTATGATGTCCGTTCTAAGCGAACTCACACGACCCTGGCCAAGGATTTAACGGAGCGTCAATGTCATGACCCATTAACTGTCTGATATATACCCGACAGTGAGCGATCCCCTCTTGACCATTGATGATCTTCACACGTATCCTGGAGTGGTTAATGACTCGGCAACTCATGACTTATGGTTAAAGTCACTTAGCTAAGTAATTAAATCATTCCAGTCCTCGTGTAAGATCCGATCAATGTCTCAGGTCAAAGGACCAACGATGCTACTGAGATAGTGGAATCTTCAGTTGACATTAGGTATAATCAACCATCTGAAGATCCAATAGCGGATCAGTTCAGTATACATCCTTCAAGGACATACACCTACACATATGTGTTGGTGCCCCGCACCAGAGACCATGAGACTAGTCCACAACATATCATGTGTACTGGTTTAATAGGTAATCAAAGTCCCCGAGTGATTACCCTCCAACCAGGAATAGTTTAAGGTATGCGTCCATGTAAAGTCAGTCTCATGTTCGAGATCCCATCTCGAGCTGACTTTACAACCACATATCCTAGGGACATCGTAAAGTAATACGCAATCGCATATTTACGCTCAAATATCACTTTATTAATAATGAACAAGATCGTACATCTATCGGGCCTACCCGACCCAAAATTGGCATGTAGCACACCAATACTAACAATCTCCCACTTGAACTACAGCCAATTGTCCACAACTTTGAGGCCCATCTTATCCCGATGGCGCTCAAATACAGTCTGTGTCAAAGGCTTAGTCAGTGGATCTGCTATGTTATCTTCTAACGGTACACGCTCTACCACCACATCTCCACGATCAATAATCTCCCGAATAAGGTGGAAGCGTCTGAGAATATGATTCAACCTTTGGTGAGATCTCAGTTCTTTTGCCTAGGCCATGGCCCAATTATTATCACAAAATAATGGGATGGGAGCTGATATCTTGGGAACTACGCCAAGTTCCAAGATGTATTTCTTCATCCAGACGGCTTCCTTTAGCAGCTTCAGCTGCAGCAATATATTCTGCCTCCGTCGTCGAATCAGCAGTCGTATCTTGCTTGGAGCTTCTCCAACTGACTGCCCCTCCATTCAACATAAACACAAACCCAGACATGGATTTGCAGTCATCTGGATCTGACTGGAAACTAGAATCTGTGTAAGCTCTAAACTGTAGGTCCTCTCCTCCATAAAGTAGAAAACGATCCTTAGCCCTTCGCAAGTACTTAAGGATGCCCTTTAGTGCCTTCCAGTGCTCTTCGCCTGGATTTGCCTGATATCTACTAATAATGCTCAAAGCATTGACAACATCAGGCCGTGTACATAGCATTGCATACATGATTGACCCTATCGCCGATGCATAGGGCACCTTATTCATGTGTGTCACCTCCTCAGAAGTTTTAGGATTCATCTTCTTGGATAGGCAAATTTCATGTCTCACGGGAATGAGACCTCTCTTAGAATTTTCCATCCTAAACTTTTTGAGGATAGTGTCTATGTACATGGATTGGGATAACCCTAGCATCCTATTAGATCTATCTCGATAGATCCTTATGCCCAGCACATAGGATGCTTCTCCCAAATCCTTCATGGAGAAGGTCTTGGATAACCAAGACTTAGTTGATGTCAACATCCCTACATCATTCCCAATGAGTAAGATGTCATCAACATAAAGGACCAAGAAGGTCACAGAGCTCCCACTGACCTTCTTGTAAATACAGGGTTCATCTTCATTCCGAATGAAGTTGAAAGATTTGACAGCCTCATCAAATCTTAAGTTCCAGCTTCTAGATGCCTGCTTTAATCCATAAATGGACCTTTGAAGTTTGCATACCTTATTAGGATGTAGCTTGGAGGTGAATCCTTCAGGCTGTACCATGTACACCTCTTCTGACAGATTTCCATTAAGAAAAACTGTCTTCACATCTATTTACCGGATCTCATAATCCAGGTATGCAGCAATGGCAAGGAGGATTCTGATTGACTTAACCATGGCTACCGGCAAAAAAGTCTCGTCATAGTCAATGCCTTGCCTTTGACGATATCCTTTCGCCACTAGTCTAGCCTTGTATGTGTCAATCTGTCCATCTGCTCCGATTTTCCTTTTGAAAATATATTTGCAGTCAATAGGGACTTTCCCTTCGGGTACATCAACTAAGTTCCAAACTTTGTTGGTGTACATAGACTGGATCTCAGAATCCATTACCTCTTGCCATTTCTCAGAGTCTGCACTACGGATTGCATCCTGGTATGATTGAGGATCTTCATCCTCATCGATACATACCTTAGAGGACCCCTCTGAGACATGTCCAACATATCTCTCAGGTTCTCTCGGTAGTCTACCAGATCTCCGTAGTGTCAGTGTTTCACTCTGAATAGGATCAACCGATACAGTCTCATCTAATGAGTCTATGTCTACGGGTTGTGGTTCTTGGACCTCGTCCAATTCTATCTGACTCCCACTATTTTTCTGGAGTAGATATTCTCTTTCCAGAAATACAGTCTCTTAGTCACTAAGACCCTTTACTCATAAGGGTGATAGAAATAATATCCAAACATCTCCTTTGGATATCACACAAACCTACACTTATCGGTTCTCGACTCAAGCTTATCACTATCGTTCTTCTTTACATGAGCAGGACACCCCCAAATTTTAATGTGATTAAAATTTTGTTTCCTGCCCTTCCATATCTCATATGGTATAGAAGGAACTGATTTACTTGAGATCCTATTCAATAAATAAGCCGCAGTGTCTAATGCATAGTCCCAGAGAGACAAGGGTAGTCCTGACATAGACATCATGGATCAGACCATGTCTAACATGGTCCTGTTTCTCCTTTCGGATACACCATTATGTTGTGGTGTATACGGCGGAGTCTACTGAGAAACAATTCCATTGTCTTTAAGATAAGAAGTGAATTCATGGCTAAGGTATTCACCTCCTCGATCCGATCGAAGAGCCTTAATACTCTTGCCAGTCTGTTTCTCTACTTCATTCTTGTATTCCTTAAACTTCTCAAAGGCTTGTGATTTATGCCTCATTAAATAGACATAGCCATATCTCGAGAAGTCATCAATAAAAGAAATGAAATAGAGGTGACCCCCTTTTACCTCAATGGACATGGGTCTACACACATCCGAGTGTATGAGCTCGAGAAGGTCAACAACCCTCTCACCATGTCCACTAAAGGGAGCCTTGGTCATCTTCCCCACGAGACACGACTCACAGGTGTCAAATGGCTTGTATTCGAATGTATTCAAATACCCATTTGAGTGAAGGTGAGATACTCTTTTCTCGCCTACATGACCAAGCCTGCAATACCATAGATATGCAGAATTCACTTCATCAGTATTGGAAACTTGCATAACATTAGAACATGTATCTAATACATAAAGACCATTGACTAATGAACCATTGGCTATAACCAAACCATTATTCATTATAGAGCACCCAGTGCTATTAAAAGCCAATGTATATCCAATGTTATGCAAACCAGAGATTGAAATAATGTTCTTAATAATATTCGGAACATAATAACAGTCATTCAACTCCAGAATGACTCCTGAAGGTAAACTGAGGCGTGCAGTCCCGACAGCTTTGGCAGCAACTAAAGCTCCATTGCCCATCCTCAGTTCAATCTCATTTTTGTCCAGCCGCCTTCTATTTGCCAGCACCTGCACAGAGTTGCAGATATGAGATGCACATCCAGTATCCAATACCCATGATGTGGATTCCATATATGACAAATTAAGGTCTATGACAAAAATACCTTCATTTAGAATTACCTTGTAATTCCTTTTCCAATGCCCTTTTTCCCCGCATTGAAAACACTTGTCTTCTTTTTCATTCTTCTTGCCTTTCCCTTTGTCAACCTTGGCGAGTTACTTACCCATGACCTTTTTCTTTCCATTTCCTTTGTCACCTTTGGTGGATATCTGGGTGGCATTCCTTTTCTTATTGGCCCGCCAACAATTATTACAGAAGAAGATAATTTATCTTTCTGCATAGTTCCTTCATCACTCTTTAACATGTTGAGCAACTCGGGGAGAGTTGCATCAATTCTATTCATGTTAAAGTTTATGATGAAGGAAGAAAAGGAATCGGGCAATGACTGGAGTATAAGATCAATGCACAGTTCAAGATCCAACTTGAACCCCAGTGCATTGAGTCTCTCTATCCACTCCATCATTTTTAGTACATGAGCTTGTACTGAAGCACCCTCTGACATCCGTGTCCTGAAAAGTCTTTTGGAGATGTCATACCTCTCAATCCTACCCTGCTCCCCGAAGATTTGGCATAGATTAAGAAGTATACTTCTACAATCAGTCTTTTCGAATTGCCTCTGTAGCTCGGGAGCCATAGAGGCTAGCATGTAACATTGGGTAAGGGAGGAGTCTTCTGACCATTTGGCGTAAGTCATTAACTCGCCTTCGTCGGCATCAAGAGCTGGCTCAGAATGAACTGTGTCCAACACGTAAGCTATCTTTTCGGCGGTGAGGACTATGCGTAGATTACGTAGCCAATCCGAGTAATTCGGTCCAGTCAATCTGTTGGCATCCAAGATGCCGCAGAGGGGGTTGGACGACGACATTGTAATCTGGATAAGAAATAAAGACAACTTAGCATGTGTTCAAATTCTAACTTAGATGTGGATTTCTATCTTAGTTAGTCCCACTATTTTTCGATCGAACTATACAACCCTCAGTATATAGAACGGGAGATCAGCGAGATCAACCTAGTGGGTCGGAATCCCAACGAGACTGATGTACGACCTTGTGGAAAGCACAACAAGCCATACACCATCTCAACGGCAGTCAACAGGCACTTGCATCTAATGCAATATCCGATATTCGGCCCCCGAGAAATCATCCCCTTGTGGAAAGCACAACAAAGGATATTCTCGGTTAGACCTAACCAGCATTACTACATAGCAATGAGTTCATGACCCGACCCTTGTGGAAAGCACAACAAGGCCGAGTTCAATTCCTCACCATATTGAGGTCGAGCCATGGAGTTATATCCCGCCCCCAAACTCATGGACCTTGTGGAAAGCACAATAAATTCATGAAATGAAAATGTTCATTCACTCCATAATGATGGAGGGTCACGACGACTCCTAGAGCCACGCTTACCAGATCTAAAATTTAATCGTGAGGGAATTTCAATTTTATCTTGATCTCACCCTAGGTGGTAATATAAATATATCCAATATATTTACCGTACCTAGTAGTTTGCACAAAGTAAATGCATCCAATGTAAAATTAAATCGCAAGTGATCATGGACTTTAACCCTAATGTAACTAAGACATCCGGCCCGCTTCCGAAGTAGCGGGATCGTCCTCGTCAGGTGTGCTCCGCGCTTTCAAACTCCGACGTCGCAATAATTACAACTTTTACACGGCACGCATGCCGGAAAAATTAAATTACATGTGACTCAAATTCCAGCAGCCCTTAGGGCGAGTACAACATTAAGGGAGATAGAAGTACATAGGAATTTTAAGAGAGAGAGAAAGGAGGTTCGCAGACCCTAATTAATTACATTAACCAAGTCCATGATCACTTTCCAACCCATTCATTCAAAATCAATCAAGGGTTATTTTCTGAAAATAATCCTTACTTTTAGATTTAAAATAGGATGTGCAAACAAAAATAGGCTAGCTTTGTTTAATTTTAAAAATCGAAGCAGGATTAACTAAAATTAAACATATAAGCAAGCCAATGCAAGGTAAATAAAGCATACAATGTAAAGAACCATCATTTATAACAGGGGCATACATATTTGAATCTGATTCAAATAAGTTGGATAATTAAGATAATTATTTAAATTTAAATTTAAATTTAATTATCCAATAATCAAATTTAAATTAAAAAATTTAAACATGACAATCATTTAAATTTAAATTCAAACTAATCATCTAATAATTTTGTTTGAAAGTAAATTTAAATAATGTAATTATCCTCAATTATCAATATTCTAAAATTCAAAATTTGAATTTAAAAATTATCTAATAATTAAAAATTCAAATAATTGAATTTTATACATTTAACTTCAATAAAATTCAAATTCTGAATTTACTAATTATCTAATAATTAAAAATTTAAAAATTAAATTTTTACTGAAGTCACTTCAATTATTACCAATTTATCTCAAGTTAAATAGTAATTATCTCAACTCGGTAAATTTAAAAAGATTAAATAAAATTTAACATTTGACATTTACTATTGTGATAACACAATTCAATTTTTGAGAAAAAATCACATTAATTTACTGTGCATTTATATATATATATATCATATATATAGATATATATATACAAGCATAACTAAATTAATAAAGTAATTTTTTTAAATTAAAAAAAACGGGGTCAACACCCCTGCGGGCGGACGCGCCCGCGTCCCGCGCGTTGGCGCCCGCCTGGCGAACCCGCGCGCCCGCCACGCAGCGCGGCGCCGCCTGGCGGCGCCGCACGCGGGCGCCCGCTACGCGGGCGCGCCCGCGTGCCAGCGTGCCCCCGCCACGCGGGCACGCCCGCGCGCGCCGCGAGGGCGGCACACGCGGGCGGGCGCACTGCGCCCGAGCGGCGTAGTGCGCCCAACGGACCATTATTAATATTATTATTTTTTACAAAAAATTTGCTGCCCTGATGCTCAGCATCCAGGAAGAACAGAGATGCCCAGCATCCCCTTCTTCAAATAATAATTGAAGATTTTAATTCCCCTATAAACATGGTTCTATACTGCGATAAAACACCGACCAGAGCGCCAATCTGGCTCTGATACCACTGTAAGGTTCCGAACAGCACCATCGGGCAACGCAGCGGATAACAAAAATTTCATTTACCCGAACCCGGCTGCATGGAATCCCAGATCCATGCTTTGATCGACGTTTTAATCGCCCCAACCCCTAACTACGGGTTGCGTATTTATACCTTGCGCGGAACGACGTTGTCCGCAAAGCCCGATGCAGAATACCGAGCCGCACAGATGTACGGTCTCTAGAGCTGACCCACACGGATCCTTACGCAGCGACGGCACCCCCCCGGCACGACCTTCCCCGACCCTTTCACCTTCTGGAGAGAGAGAGAGCAAGAGGGAGGAAGAGTGGAGGAGCTAATCCTCCTTCTTTAGCCTTAATGCTTGATTACCCAAAGAGTGGAGGAGAAGTCTCGTAGCATCCATATATATAGAATTTGACCCATTTCTTAAAGAGCTATAAAGAACCAAAATTGTATATATGTCCTTCCCATTATTATACATATATATTAAGCCCCTTTTATATGCCTTTCCAAAAGGAATTAAAGAGAATTAATATATGCATTTGTATAATAATAATCCGTCACCCAAGAATCCATTGTGTGTGATCCTCTAGGCCCATAGTCACCCTAGTTTAAGGCCCATTAACTTCTGATTCCCAATTAGAAGTAAATTAAACTTATTATTCACTTCTATCAGAGCCGAATAATAGTTTAATTTATTCCGAACCTTTGATCACGTTGGGTCAAGCAAATCCGCGTGATCCTAGAGGACGCCGGGTTTAAACCAGCATGTCTGGTACCAGTAAGTCCACAGTTACCGCATCGATATAATCCCTCGCTCCTTCTATGAGTCTGGTACGATCGAGGGTATGGTTTCTGTCAAACCCCATGATCGTGCCATTTGACCATGACCTCCTTAAAGTGTATGACATTCGTTCTAAATGAACTCACACGACCCTGGCCAGGGATTTAACGGAGCGTCAATGTCATGACCCATTAACTGTCTGATATATACCCAACAGTGAGCGATCCCCTCTTGACCATTGATGATCTTCACACGTATCCTAGAGTGGTTAATGACTCGGCAACTCATGACTTATGGTTAAAGTCACTTAGCTAAGTAATTAAACTATTCCAGTCCTCGTGTAAGATCCGATCAATGTCTCAGGTCAAAGGACCAACGATGCTACTGAGACAGTTGAATCTTCAGTTGACATTAGGTATAATCAACCATCTGAAGATCCAATAGCGGATCAGCTCAGTATGCATCCTCCAAGGACATACACCTACACATATGTGTTGGTGCCCCACACCAGAGACCATGAGACTAGTCCACAACACATCATGTGTACTGGTTTAATAGGTAATCAAAGTCCCCGAGTGATTACCCTCCAATCAGGAACAGTTTAAGATATGCGTCCATGTAAAGTCAGTCTCATGTTCAAGATCCCATCTCGAGCTGACTTTACAACCACATATCCTAGGGACATCGTAAAGTAATACACAATCGCATATTTACGTGCAAATACCACTTTATTAATAATAAATAAGATCGTACATCTATCGGGCCTACCCGACCCAAAATTGACATGTAGCACACCAATATTAACAAAATTGGCACCAGTTACTCAGTGTGATAACCGTATTACTTCTCTTTAGAGAACAGAGTAGCATTTGAAGTGTCTTTTTACGTGAGGAGGCACCTTGGTCAGAGGCCAGAATCCCCAGTTACTTAACACTTTAATGCCATTGCTCTGCCATGAATTTTTAATTTTCCACAGGCTTTTTAAACAGAGATAATATAGCACTTCATGACAAAGAATATTTTTCATTTCTTTGATGAGTCATCTAGTTTCTCGGTAACCAGATCATTGCTCTGAGATTTTGATACCCCCAATTTTTTTTATTTTGGTATATGATGTTTGAAGACAATACCACATGTTCTGATCCTCAAGGAATTTGCTTCCAGAAGTCTAAGTTTCAGGCTTTTAGGAGATTTCATGACATAAGAGTTTTAACTTTGATCCATGCTCATTAATTATGTAGGAAGATATTCTTCAGATTCTTTGTCTAGGTCTTTGCAGGATTATTAGATAGAAGCCTCCTAACTATATCTCAGTTAATCAAACTTAAAAGTTTAAGAAAGTCATGAGTTTCTATCTTTTGTGAATAGACTGTATAAGATTTTCAATGAGCTTAGTGCAGCAGCTAGACCTCTCAACATCTTTTGAATCAGCCCCCCAAATTTACCAACTGACATATTGACCAAGCTCCCCCTCACACTATGAATTAGAAATGCAGACACTTCGAAATATACTGCAATGCAGGGAAAACAAAATGTTGATGGACATTAAACCTGGTCTACATGTAAATGAACCTGTGGTACCAAGCGGAGAACGTAGATCATATGACCACCTCACACATGATGTCGGTTTCCAGTCAGAAGGGATCTGACCTTCTCTCAGCTTACCATTTGATATACCAACAGGTTATGCATGCCAATGTAATTCACTAAAGTATGATAAATGCTAAATGTAGATGTATACAAATGAGGACGGTATGCAGCTCAATGTTGACATAGAAACATGGATGTATTTTATTCAAAGAATTCAGAATTCAAGGAGATTTAAAGATGCCCAATTCTCTCCTCAAGGTGGTGAATTTTTCATTGTCCAGTGGCTTAGTGAGGATATCAGCTATCTGATGTACAGTGCCAATATAGATCAATTCAAAAGTGCCTTTAGAAACCTCATCTCTGAGGAAATGATGTCTGATTTTAATGTGTTTGGTGCGTGAGTGCAAGATAGGATTTTTTGCAAGATTAATGGCACTAGTATTATCACAGTATATGGGTGTGCAGCCCAGGTATACTTGGTAGTCCTGAAGCTGGTGCTTGATCCATATTACCTGTGTACCACAACTCCTTGAGGCTACATACTCAGCTTCTGCAGTGGAGAGGGCCACATAGTGCTATTTCTTGGAGGCCCAAGAAACCAGACACCCATCTAAAAATTGACAGTGCCCACTTGTGCTTTTCCTATCTAGTTTGCAGCCAACGTAATCAGCATTAGTGTATGATATGAGATCTAAAGCATTTGATGCAGGGTACCACAATCCTAAATTATGAGTTCCAGAAATATATCTAAAAATTCTTTTTACAGCAGCTAAATACAATTCAACATGCCTAGATTGATATCTAGCACAAATACCTATACTGAATTGAATATCAGGTCTCGAGGTAATTAAGTAGAGTAAGGATCCGATCATACCTCGGAATAATTTTGCATCAACTTCTTTACCTGATTCATCTGCATCCAAAGATGTATTGGTACCCATTAGAGTTGAGATGTGCTTCAACTTTTTCATACCAAATCTCTTGAGAATTTCCATTGCGTACTTGGTCTGGCTGATGAAGCACCCATCCTCCAATTGCTGTACCTACAATCCAAGAAAATATTTCAGTTCACCTACCAAGCTCATTTCAAATTCATTAGACATTAAATCAGCGAATTCATTGCATAGTTCAGTACATGTTGAGCCAAAAATAATGTCATATACATATACCTGAACTATGATTAGATTTTTATTTAGAACCTTTGTAAATAAAGTCTGATCCACCTTACCTCTTTTGTAGCCCTTGTTGAGCAGAAATTTTGTCAGCCTTTCATACGAGGCCCGAGGAGCCTGTTTCACTCCATATGAAGCTTTATTCAACCTGTAAACATGGTTAGGGTGTGTAGACATCTAAAATCGAGGGGGTTGTTCTACAAAAATCTCTTCCTTAATGAATCCATTCAAGAAAGCACTCTTAACATCTATTTGGTGAAGTTTAATGTTTTTGGAACAAGCAAAAGCTAGTAAAATTCTTATTGCTTCTAATCTAGCAACATGAGCATATGATCATCAAAATCTACTCCAAACTCCTGGAAGTAGCCTTTAGCTACCAATCTAGCTTTATTTCTTGAAATTATTTCATCTTCATTTATTTTATTCTTAAAAACCCATTTTGTTCCAATGACAGTTGCATTTTTAGGTCTGGGAACTAGTTTCCAAACATCATTTCGTTCAAATTGTCCTAGTTCCTCATTCATTGCATTAACCCAAGATTCCTCATTCAATGCATCTTCTACAGTTTTGGGTTCAATTTGAGACATTAATGCAACTAAGTCTTGGTTATTTACATCTCTATAATATGACCTAGTCCTAGGGGGATCATGTAAGTTGCCTATAATATTCTGTACATGATGATCTTTCAGAAATTTTAAATTTATTGAGGACTCACCTGGTTCGGTTGACTCACCCTGTTCAGGACCCCTTGATGCAGCAGGTGCTGAATTTTCTTCATTCAGCTTGTCCTCTAGGAACTCTCCATCATGCTTGGAGTCCCTGTCATCATTTTCAAGATTAGTGGTATTTTTTGTTTCATCAAAAATAACATGTTGAGACTCTTCAACTTTTTGTTCAGAAATATTGAAAACCCTATATGCTCTAGACACTTCAGAGAATCCTAAAAAGATTCCAGGGATACTTTTAGCTTCAAATTTATCCAGGTCCTTCTTGTCGTTATTGTGAATAAAACATTTGGAGCCAAAAATTCTGAACTGAGCTAAGTTTGGTTTCTTACCTTTCAGAAGTTCATAAGGGGTTTTCTTATAGATTTATCTTACCATGGCCCTATTGATTGTATAACATGCTGTGTTGGCCGGCTCTGCCCAGAACTTTCTTGGTAGTTGACTCTCAATTAGCATAGCTCGGGCCATCTCCATAATAGTTCGGTTTCTCCTCTCCACAATTCCATTTTGCTCGGGTGTCCTGGGAGAAGAAAATTTATGAGTTAGTCCCTCATTTTCACAAAAATCATAAAACATGGAGTTTTCAAATTCACCTCCATGGTCAGACTGAATTGAAGAAATTTTATGTTTTCCTTCTTGTTTAATCTTATTGAAAAACTGTTTGAATTTCTGAAAAGCATCATTTTTATTGGTTAGGAAAAATATCTATGAAAACCTAGAATGATCATCAATAATCACAAAATCAAACCTCTTACCATTCAGACTTTGAGTTCTAGTAGGACCAAAAAGATCCATATGTAACAATCCCATTGGCCTTGAGGACAATGGCTCAAATCTTAGTTTGAAGGACTTCCGGGTTTGTTTACCCAGAGCACATGCATCACAGATTTTTGAATTTGTGTTGAATTTTATTTTAGGTAACCCTCTAACCAGATCATGTTTCACTAATTTATTTAAGGTACTGTAACTAGCATGGCCTAACCGTCTATGCAAGTTGTAAGCATTATTATCTAAATCAGCAGATAAACAAAGGTTTGATTCTGAATTTTCATTAAGGTCTACAATGTAGACATTATTCACTCTATGTCCTATGAACATTATTTTGTCAGCATTAAATTCAAAAATTTTGCATGCTTTATTATGAAAAATTACTCTGTGACCCTTGTCACATAACTGACTAATGCTAAGTAGGTTGTGCTAAAGACCTTCTACAAGTAAAACTTTTTCAATGACATTTGAGGGAAATTTAACAATTGTACCTATTCCTATGATCTTACCTTTATTCTTCCCTCTAAATTTGACCAAACCTCCTACCTTCATTTCCAATTCAGTGAATTTGGTCTTATCACCTGTCATGTGCCTGGAGCAGCTGCTATCCAGGTACCATCTGTTATGCTTGACTGCCAGACCAACCTGTAATCAATTCAGATAAAGAGAATTTGGAACTTGAAGAAGGGTGATCTCACGCCTGCCCTGAGGTAGAGGATCTCTGGTTGCGATCACCATGCTTGAGTAACTGCAAGGAAGGAAGTAGGTCAGGGGTGCCCAGGGGAGGAGTCCCTGGGGATAACCCTCCGATGCCTAAGTCAGCAAATTTTGTAGAGCACAAATGGAGAGAAGGTGGCAGAAGAAGAAAGGGGCGCAAGTTGTCTCTTCATGAAGAAGTGTGGTGGCTCTTGCTCAGGATTATGCCTTACCTCTCTGGAGGGTCTCCATGGGATTTATATTGTAGCCCGTTGTGCGTTTGAGTCCCAGGATTTGAGGGGATTACGGGGAGGTTACATCCTTATAGCGGGCTCTTTATAGCCCAAGGACTCTTGCTCTCCCTTATCCTTTGGAGTTCCCCCATCTCCGCCGGGTACGTAATGGACACTTAGATGAGCTTCCAACGGTCGGCCCGAGCCTAAACTCTCGCCAGAGATATTATCCTGAGCGATAAGCATACAGCTCGGACAGGTTGTTCCGGATCCCCCTAGGGGTCTTCCCGACTGATCCGTTGCTCGGGCTTCCGGACCCTAGGGCCGCCTAGGAAGCGCTGTTTCGAGTGAATGTTGAGCTTAAAGTAAGTGGGCCCCGATAGAGGCTATCACTTTAGAGAGTTGGGCCTGGTTGGGTCACATTTGACCTAGTTGGGTGATGCTCATGGGCGGTTGATTTTCCCCCTCTCCACTTGTCCCCCTCCTACTCCCGAGCCAAGATTGGGCTCGGATGAGTAGCAGTTTTGGGGAGGACGTTGGTGGCTCGGTTGGAGTGGGAAATTACCTCTGATCAGGGGCCACTTAATGTGGCTGTCTTGGGAGTTTGCATGTAATGATGGCTTCTTTTGAGTCGATGCGGGGAACCCCCTCCTTGGGTTCTGGAAAGTCGCACCGTTTCCCGCCAAGTCCACGGGGAGATAAATATTGCGCGTGCTTGCGTTCCGAACTGCCTTCGTTTAGGGTTTTCTTTTTCCTCCGCATCAGTCTCTCGGATGGACTCATGCGCCACGAGAGAGATCAGGAAGAGCAGCGTCTAGTGGAGGCCTTTGCGGGGCTAGCAGAGATTGCGGCGGCGGCGGCGATTCGCCAGCTTCCACCTCCTCCGAAATCGTCCGATTCGGCGTTTTCTCCCTCTTCTTCTAGTTCCTCTCTTTCTTCAATGGCGGAGCAACATCCCTCGTCCGAGATGCGCGAGGTTGGGCCTGGCACGGGGAGTTTGGTGCCGCAGCCCGAGCATCCTATGCGTAGTGAGCTGGGTGAGGCCAAAGTAAGTAGGATGGAGAAGCTGTATGGGCTGCCGTGGAAGTATTTCTTCTCTCCGCCGCAGCCTCATGAATCCAGCTTGTCCTATCGTCCAGGCCTCTTCTGTACTTTTCTTTTGGCTTGGAAGAGTGGGTTCCGCCTCCCTCTTCACCATTATGTTGTGCGACTGCTTCAGTTTTACCGATTGGCTCCTATCCAGTTGGTCTCCAACTCGTATACTTTTATCTTTTCTTTTATCTTTCTCTGTCACTCGTGCAGGCTCCGCACTTCTTTGGAGCTTTTTAATTCTTTCTTCGAGTTGAAGGAGCAGACCCACGCGGGTAAAGGCTTCTTCTACCTTCAAGCGAGGAGGGGAAGGAGCTGCGTGTCTCTTTCCGCCAAAGATTCTTCTCACAAGGGGTGGAAGACTCAATTTTTTTGGGTGGGTTCGTCTATGGAGGACGCCCCTTGGGATTTCCCAACGGCGGTTAATTTTAATCCGTCCATTCCTCTGAAGCTGGCGGCGATTTCTCCGGAACTATAGGAGGAGATTAGGGTTCTTCAGGAGAATCGCCGGTCGACCGCCGAGTTGATGACCGCGGCCAATATCAAGGAATATCCTTCCCGGGTGTTGTCGTCTCACGGTAAGAACCTTGGGGTCATGCGTCGCCACTTCCAGGTCAAGCAGGTAGACTCTCTTCTGATATGCTATTTTTCGCTGCTCAGACTCGAGGCGAATGAATGACGAGGGAGAACAACCGTCGGAGCAAGAGATCATCGGCCTGGAGGAGACGCCTGCTTCGAGTGAACTCCAAGCTCCTGGGGACCCTTCTTGCGCGCGAGACCGGGGCAAGCAAATTGCTCGGGGAGATGCCTCCGAGTGCCGTGGGGCCAAGCGCAAGGATCCGGGGGAGCGGATGCTCTTGTCTTCGATGAAGGCTCGGACCGCTGAGAAGAAGCGGCTGAGGAAGGCGGGGGTCTCCCGTCCGGTCGAGGAGCATGCTCGCCCGTCCGAGGGGCGCGCCCGCTCAGTTGAGGAGCGCCCAGCCGAGGAATTCCGTTTCCAGGATCCCCGCCCGTCGAGCCGGAGGAGGCTGCTGCAGATGGGAGAGGTGTTGCCGAACCCGATAGGCCGCAGATCGAGGCGGTGGTCTCTGAGTTTCTGACCGGAGTTGGTAGAGCGCGGGACGAGGCGAAATCCCAGTCCGTGCCGAGCGTGGTCGTCCCGGAAGTGGGGACGCTCAGGGGAGATGTTTCGGTCCCGGCTCCTCCAGAGAGGATTCCGCCTCCTTCGGTGGGTGCACCTATCATCCGGGCTTCTCTGTATCAATGGTGCCGATCCTTGGTGCCTTCGCTGAATCGGGAAGAGATCAGACGCGGTCCCCCCTCTTTGCTCTTTGAGAGAGTCATGGAGGGCGGTCTAATCATGGCCCAGCTAGGGGCCGAGATAACCAATTTCTTTGCTCGACGGGGCAGTGAGGAGAGGTCCCTTTCTCGGGTTCATGCTGAGTCTGACCGGAAGATCAGCCAATTGACTTCCGAGCTTGAAGTTTCTCGGCGGGAGGCCACCTCGGTCCGGGCTTAGCTCCGGTAGGGCCAAGAGGAGGCTCGGACGCTGGTTTACCAACTGGCCTAGGCTCGTTATATGGCCGACCTGTAGGGCGAGCTCCTAGAAGAGGAGCGTCAGTCTCAGGTCGAGAGCTCCGAACAATGGGGGGCCGAGCGGGAGGAGCTTAGCAACAAGGTCTGGGGGGGCGAGCGAGTGCGGGAGGAAGCCGAGGTCACGCAGACTGAAGCTAAGGCGAAGCTATTCGAGACAGAGAGGAAATTGCTCGAGGCCGAGCAGAGAGTAGCCAAGCTTGAGAAGGAGGATGAGCGAGCCGAGGCGGGGGCGATCGAGCGATACCGAAGCTCGGAGCGCTATCGCGCAGCTCTCGAGGATTCCGCCTTCTCGTATTATGAGCCAGGCTACCGTCGGGGGTTGTGGAAGGGGTTTACCCAGGGTTACCATCGAGCGGTCGTTGAGGCCCAGCAGCAGGTGACCGACAAGCTTGTTTTTCCTTCTGGGCAGCGTTACGACTCGAACACGGAGACTACAGATTCTTCCTCTTCGACGTCGAGTGAAGAAGGTAGTGGGAGTGCGTACAGCTCGGCAGAGGGATCGCCAACTCCGGTCACCTCTAGAGGGCACGCGGTCAAGACAGTTCCCATACAAGTGGGGTCAGTGTCTGGACATCCCGTCGCCGAGGGTACCGGAGGCTGGTCCCTTGGTGCTGAGGATCCCTCAACTACTGATCCTCAAGAAAGACCGCGGGGTTCTTAGAGTCCCCCTATTTCCATAGTCTAGAAGGAATTTTTTTCTTTTCTTTTTTCTTTTTTGCGTGCAAGGTTGGCCCTTGCGGTATGTAATGGCAACAATATTTAATACAGAATTGACTGTTTCTTACCGCTTCTGACGCGATTTGGCCACCGTATCTGTAGTTGCTAAAAAGGTGGGGCTTTTATTTGGGGATATCTCGCGTGCGGCGATTGTCGCAGCACTGGTGTCTTTCTGACTTTCGATGCCTTGCATGACTTGCTATTTCGCGCGTCCCAGGGGAGAAGTCATTGGAGGGAGAGCAACTGCCCCTTGGGGAAGGGTTGCCGCCTTTCGCATTTTTTCGAGGGGAGGATCATTTAAGGCAAGCGTTCCCCCTGTCGGCCTATAAGAAAGGTCCCGGAGGGTGCCTCCACTCTTCTTCAACGCTTAGGCCTTTCATTGCAGTTCTTCCTCTTTCTCCCTTCTCGTGAAGTGCTTGTCTCTGTGCTAGGAAGTTATCAGCGAAATATGGAAGGCGATGTGGAAGGTGATGATCCCGGCGGTCGCCACAGGCGCTCGTGCTTCTTCGGCGTGGAAGAAGGGATAGTGATGGGCGGGCGGCATGCAAGAAGGGACAGCGCGTAACAGTGCGCCTATTCCCGACCGCTGGACCGTCGCCACCATCTTTGGAGGAAGGTAGAAGCAGAGGGAGGTTCGAGGAAACAGGGCGTTCGGCACGACGGCCTCTCCCTGCTCCTCCTCACCTCGGCCCGCTTCTCCCTCCTCTTCCATCCCCGCCGTCCTCTTTCTCCCTCTTCTGCTCTTCAACCAATTTCTTCCCTCTTCTTTCACTCTTCGAAGGATGCCTCTTTCCTTGTTCACACCACTTGGGGGTGCTTGCTTTCGGCTCTGTCCTCCTTCCAGAGAGTTGGTAGAGGAGGCCTTCCCTTGTTTTCCTTCTTTTTCTTCCTCTGATACCTCTCTTCTTTTTTTTTGTTTATGAGTTTCTCGAGCAAACGAGGTCAGCTGCCCCGTTATCTGAGCCAGTTTCTACACAGGGTAGAGTTAGTGGCTCGGTCTGGGGGTGCCAACCATGTCTGCACCGAGTCATCAGCTCGTATTGTAGTATTAGTGGATATAATTTTTACTTTTGATATGCATTGTATTGGCTATGGCCTATCTGATGTATGAAGATACATTAATGAAAGAAAAATTGTTGCCATTTATTGCTTACATGTCTGTGAAAAGCTCAAAAGTAGAACTTTCGTAATGTTGTTGCGTTCCACGTCCGGGGGATAGGCACTCCCTCCATGGTAGACAATCGGTACGCCCCCTTCCCGAGTGTCTCGACCACTCGGTAGGGACCTTCCCAATTAGGGGCCAGCTTCCCCGCCGCCTCCAATGGTCGAGAGGCTTCGGCTTTTCTTAGGACGAAGTCTCCTGGATGGAAAAGTCTATCCCTGACTCTGGCATTGTAATATCGAATAAGGCGCCGCTGATATTCCATGGCTCGGATGCTCGCGATCTCTCTCTTATCTCGCTTGCCATATCAAGGTTTTCTAGCAGTTTTTGCTCATTTGCCTCGGGCGAGAAGTTGATGACTCAGAGAGATGGGCTGCTGATTTCCAAAGGAATCATGATGTCCGTTCCATACACCAACTGGTAGGGAGTTTCACCAGTGGCGGTTCTGGAAGTAGTTCGGTGCGACCATAGTACGCTTGGCAGTTCCTCGAGCCAATTGCCCTTGGCTTTCCCGAGCCTAATCTTAATGCCTTTTAGTATAGTTTTGTTGGCATTTTCGACCAGTCTGTTAGCCTGCGGGTGGGCTATCGAAGTGAAGTGGTTGCGAATGTGTAGGTCGGCACATCTACTCTTAAAATAGTGTGAGTCAAATTATCGACCATTATCACTCACAATCACACGGGGAATGCCTATGCGACAGATAATCGATTTCCAAACAGAGCTCCATATGACCGACTCAGTAATCCTGGCAGTGGCTTCAACTTCTAGCCACTTGGTGAAATAATCAATAGCGACGATGATGAACTTTCTCTGGGCCCGGGCCGTTGGGAATGGCCCCAGGATGTCAATTCCCCACCGAGCGAAGGGGTATGGTTCGGTGAGGGTAACAAGCTCTGAGGCGGGCCGATGGACCAAGTGATCGAAACGTTGGCATCGGTCGCATTTCTGAACGTAGGTCAGGCAACCGCGCTAGAGAGTGGGCCACCAGTAACCCTGCCGCAGCAAGATCCTGGCGAGCGATCTTCCTCCCTAGTGTGCGCCGTAGATGCCTTCATGGAATTCCTGGATCGCACAGTTGGCCTCTTCGGTACCGAGGCACTTTAGGAGAGGGCTGGAGAAAGACCTTCGGTATAGGATTTTGTTCAAAATGACAAAGCGCTGAGCCTGATGTTTCATTCTCCGTGCTTCATGACAGTTGGGGGGCTTTTGGGAATCTCGAAGCCAGGATATATACGGGGTTCGCCAGTCGCTGGGTGATACCCGATGAACTATCATGAGCTCCGCCTCTATGCTGGGTCACTCTAGCTTTTCGAGGAAGACCGATCGATTACCTTCTGCGAGGGTAGAGGAAGCCAGCCGAGAGAGGGCGTCCGCCTGGGAGCTTTCCTCCTGACTTATCCGGATAACTTGAAAACTCTCGAATAAGGGGGCTATTCCTCTTACCTGCTAAAGGTATTTGATCATCGGTACTTCCCGAGCCTCGTTATCGCCGTTGATCTGGCTAGCGAC
The DNA here is from genome assembly GCA_022559845.1 of Amorphophallus konjac. NCBI lineage: Eukaryota > Viridiplantae > Streptophyta > Magnoliopsida > Alismatales > Araceae > Amorphophallus > Amorphophallus konjac. The sequence continues at coordinate 226,435,817 of CM040121.1, read as the reverse complement.
CAACTGGGAGTCGGTGTGTATCTTGACCCGTTCGGGCCCCAATCGACGTGCCATCCTTGCTCCCGAGATAAGAGCTTCATACTCGGAGACGTTGTTGGACGTCGGGAAGTTGAACTTTAAGGTGTACTATAGTTTTGCACCTTCCGGGGATCGGAGGATTATGCCGGCGCCACTGCCGGCCAAATTGGAGGATCCATCGACAAAGAGATCCCAGGTTGGCCCAGGAATTGACTGATGGGCTTCTTCGGTCGGGACAATGCTTTCTGCGATGAAGTCTGCGAGCGCCTATCCCTTGATGGCCGAGAGGGGACGATAAGAGATGTCATAAGCCTCGATCATTACAGCCCACTTGACGTGGCGACCTGAAGCTTCAGGGTGGGCCATGATCTTTTTGAGAGGCTGTTGGTTAGCACGATGATGGAGTGTCCTTGGAAGAGGGCCGGAGGCGCTTAGCCGAGGCGATCAACGCTAGTACGAGTTTCTCGGCTACAGGATATCGTCGCTCGGCCTCATTAAGCACCTTGCTGGTGTAGTAAACCGGTCTTTGTACTTCTGCATCGTCCCGAACCAGGACCGAGCTCACCGTGGAGGGGGTCGACGAAAGGTAGAGGTATAGTGCTTCTCCCGAGATTGGCTTGGACAATACCAGGGGTGAGGTCAAAAACTCCTCCAGTTTCGTAAAAGCCTTCTGACATTCCTCGTCCCAGGCGAACGTGGTAGATGCCAATTTGGGCCCTCTTAATAACTTGAAGAAGGGTAGGCATTAGGGATGTCAAAAATACCCGCAAATCTGATTACCCGCATCACCCGACCCATGATGGGTCGGGTAATACCCGAATAAACGGATATGGATTCGGGTTCGAATATGTTTAAATTACCCGTTTCATATTCGGATAGGGTATGGATTTAATGCACCCGAATCCATACCCGATCCGAACCCGCTCTTAATAACTTATCGTGCATGTTAGGCCTATGATTTTGACATGAACTTAACCCGTTGCTCGTCTTGTTGATTTTGTGAGTTTGGACTTCTTACTAAATTGTAAATACATTTTTATAAAACATAAAAATTACTTTAGAAAGGAAAGAATTGACCAAATTTCTATTTTTTTAAGTCTCATAAATCTCACATTTTCTTAGAGGTTGATGTAGACTCATGCTTTATGGACGGATACGGATATCCGCGGATATATCCATACCCGTAACGAATGTACCCGTATCCATACCCGCCAAAATAATAGGGTATTATCCGGGTATGGTATTTATAAAATTTTCACGGATAGGGTATAGTATTGGCCTACCCGAGTCGAACCCGATCCATTTACATCCCTAGTAGGCATCGTTCGGCCGCTCGGGACAGGAATCGATTAAGTGCAGCGATCCATCCAGTCAGGCGCTGGACGTCCTTGACGCAAGTGGGTGACTGCATGTTTAAGATGGCTTGTACTTTGTCGGGGTTGGCCTCGATCCCGCGTTGGGTCACTAAGAAACCCAGGAACTTCCCAGACCGAACCCCAAAGGCGCACTTAGCTGGGTTGAGCTTCATATGGTACCTCAAGAGAGTGTCGAAGGTTTCTGCTAGGTCGGTGAAGTGATCCTCGGCCTTAGGTGTCTTGACGAGCGTATCGTCAATGTAGGCCTCGACGTTCCGACCAAGTTGTCCTTCAAAGATGTGGTTGATCAGCCTTTGATATGTCGCTCCGGCATTTTTCAGTCCGAAGGGCATAAGAGTGTAGCAGTATACGTCGAAGTCAGTGATGAAGGCTGTCTTTTCAATGTCTTTAGGATCCATCCAAATCTGATGATAACCATAATAGGCATCCAGAAAACTAAGCAATTCGTTGCCGGAGGTTGAGTCGACTAGTTGGTCGATGCTCGGCAGCGGGTAGCAGTCTTCCGGGGTGGCTTTATTGAGGTCGGTGAAGTCCACGCACATTCGCCATTTGCCTGAAGCTTTGGGTACCAAGACGACATTAACGAGCCATGTCGGGTAAAGGACCGGGCGGAATAGGCCAGTTTTCTTTCCTTTCTTTATCTGCTCTTTGATGATCGCATGTTTCTCCGGGGCGTGCTTTCTTCTACGCTGTTGGACGGGTTTCACCGATGGGTCGAGGTTGAGCTTGTATACCACCGTCTCCCCAGGTATTCCGGGAAGATGCTCATCAGACCATGCAAAGACCTAAATATACTCTGAGAGGAATTCCTTATATTACCTCTGCATATCAGAGGGTAAGTCAGCTCCTATTTTTACTCCGACGGCCGGGTCATTGTTTAGAAAGACCATCAACAACTCGCCACCAGGCTCAGAAGTTGTTGGATCCTCTTCGACTCCCTTGGTTTTTTTCTTCATTCCCTCTGGCCTTACAGCCTTAACCGAGATAATATATCACCTTCAAGCTATTGCCTAGTTACCTCGGACCTCCCCGATACCACATTTAGTGGGGAACTTCATTTTTTGGTGATAGGTGGAGGGCACTGCCTTTGTTCGGCTGAGGATTCCTCGGCCAAAAATGGCATTATAGGCCGTCATCCCCTTAATCACAATGAAGTCAACCATGACGGTAACAGTCTTGGGAGGGGTGCCGATGGTAACTGGCAGGCTCAGGGCTCCCTCGGGATAGGTTGCCTGGCCATTGAACCCGCAAAGGAGGGTTCGAATAGGGCGGAGCTTGGATGGGTTTTCACCCATCTTGAGAAAACATTCATACGAAAGTACGTCGGGAGCGCTACCATTGTCAACCAGTATTCTATCTACGTTACAATGGTTTATGGTAGCCGATATTACAAGGGCGTCGTCGTGCCGGGTGGATAGCCCTTCCAGGTCTTGGTCGGAGAATACCACGGCCTGCTGTCCATCCGTCGGAGGGGACTTGGGGGGCTCGGAAGCCTGGCTCGCCCGCTCTGCATGACGCTTCCTTCCTCGGCTGCTATCTCCTCCTGATGCCACGCCACCAGAGATGACATTAATGTGGACCCCGCGGGGCTAATTGTCAATTTCCTCAAGAATGCCACGATCCTCCTTCTGGTGCTCGGACACGTATCGAGGTAAGTCTCCCTGGCGGACAAGACGCTCGATCTTGTCCTTGAGTTGGTGACAATCTCCGGTATGGTGTCCGTGGTCATTTTGGAACTGGCAATGTTTGCAGCGGTTGCGGCGTTTGGCCTTCATAGGCTCGGGTTGGCAGAGAATACCCGAGTCCTTGATGTCTTCATATATCTCATAGACGGGGGCGATCAGAGGGGTGTACCGCTCATACTTCCGGGGGGGGGGGGGGGGTTCCCTTCGGTCCCCGTCTTGGTTCCTCCGCTTTCCCGGGCCCGTGCCCTACTCAAAAGGTCGCTTCTTGTCCCCGTCCTTTCCTGAGCCTGATTGGATGCGGCAAGCGTTGAGGACTTCTTCGCATTCCGCGTGGCGTAGGGCCAGGGTTATTAGATCGGCAAGGGAGGTAGGAGGATGGAGGACCAACTCCCTTCGGAGGTTCTTGTCGCGGGTGCCTCCGGTCAGCGCAGTGATGGCTGAGGCGACGTCTAGGCAGGGGATGCACAGGGCTTCCGATTTGAGCCGATTGATGTAAGCCCGGAGTTTTTCCCCAGGTGCCTGTGTTAGCGCCAAAAATCCTACTACTGACCTTGGAAGACCGCTGCTGACGAAGCTTTCCTTAAATATTCACCCGAACTGGCGAAAGTCGCGGATGCTGTCGGGGGCGAGAGCTCGGAACCAGGCTTGGGCGCCCTGAACTAAAGTGGTCACGAATGCTCGACATTTGACAGCGTCAGAGACCCCGTGCAGCGTCATCAGAGCGTCGAAACTGTCGTAGTGGTCGTCGGGATCTCCCTGGCCGTCGTACGATTTGAAGGTCAGTAACAGGATTCTGGGGGAAATCTCAGCCTTCAAGATGTGATTGGAGAACGGGGATTGTTCCTCGTCCTCCTTAGTGGAGGTTTTCTGTAAGGCGCGGAGGGCACGCTCTTGCTTTGCGAAACACCGCTTGAAGTCTCGTAGTTAGAGGGACAACTCAGGTTGTCGCTGGACCGAGGGACTGTGGGGGCGCCCTGGCGGGCTGCCACGTCTCCCTTCGGGGGCGTCATTTTCTAGGAACGATTGACGCGTCTCGATCCTTTATCTCCTCGGGGTGGAGGAGGCTTCTTGCTCAGGCGGGGGGACGTGAGAGGGTCCTCATGACCTGTTACGTATAAGTCGTCATCCCCGAAGAGTGAAGCGGCCTCCGATAGTTTGTTACGAAGCTTCTCCACGAGGGGGCTTTCCCGAGGGGGTCGTGACTTCTCTTCCCTGGCCGCCTAGGTCCTCATTAATTCTACGAGGATGTTCAGTTTTGCATTGAGGGTTTGGAGAGTGTCAGGATTCCCAATTGGGGGTAGTCTCCCGTGGGCTGGAGGAGGCAGCTCGTCGGTGAGGTCGTTAGAGGGGTGAGCCTGTACGGGGGGGTTAGGCATAGGCTCCTCTCCCTTGCCTGACATGGCCTTTCCCTTATCGCTGGTGGTCCTTCTACCGGAACTTCTTCTCACCATGATGGCTCTTTGTTCGCTTCCCACAGACGGCGCCAGATGAAGAGGGGTGATCTCGCGCCTGCCCTGAGGTAGAGGATCTCTGGTTGCGATCACCACGCTTGAGTAACTGCAAGGAAGGAAGCAGGTCAGGGGTGCCCAGGGGAGGAGTCCCTGGGGATAACCCTCCGATGCCTAAGTCAGCAAATTTTGTAGAGCACAAATGGAGAGAAGGTGACAGAAGAAGAAAGGGGTGCGAGTTGTCTCTTCATCAAGAAGTGTGGTGGCTCTTGCTCAGGATTATGCCTTACCCCTCCGGAGGGTCTCCATGGGATTTATATTGTAGCCCGTTGTGCATTTGAGTCCCAGGAGTTGAGGGGATTACGGGGAGGTTACGTCCTTATAGCGGGCTCTTTATAGCCCAAGGACTCTTGCTCTCCCTTATCCTTTGGAGTTCCCCGTCTCCGCCGGGTATGTAACAGACACTTAGATGAGCTTCCAACGGTTGGCCCGAGCCTAAACTCTCGCCTGAGATATTATCTCGAGAGATAAGCACACAGCTCGGGTAGGTTGTTCCGGATCCCCATAGGGGGTCTTCCCGATTGATCCGTTGCTCGGGCTTCCGGACCCTAGGGCCGCCTAGGAAGAGCTGTTCTGAGTGACTGTTGGGCTTAAAGTAAGTGGGCCCCGACAGAGGCTGTCACTTTAGAGAGCTGGGCCTGGTTGGGTCACATTTGACCTAGTTGGGCGATGCTCATGGGCGGTTGATTTTCCCCCTCTCTAGAACCCAAGAAAGGTTGGGTCCAAACAAGTTGCTCATTCCTTCCAGAAGAGTTTTAGGAATCCAGATCTGTCTGGTTCCCTTCCTATGAACTAAGTTTTTGTTTTCAGCATTGAAAATTTTATTGGCTCCAGTCATTGGATTTTGATGAGTTTTGTTCTTATTGTAAAATGAGTTGTTCCAATTGTAAGTATTTCTTTGTGAATTTTTCCTGAATCTTTTATGATTGAATTGCTTCTGTGAATTATTAGAATGTGCCCAACTTGATGTATAATGAATCCAGTTTCTATTTTGATTGGGCCATATGTGTTGATTCAACTGCTTCGCATTTTTAAAATTGTTACCTCGATGCATCCCATTAAAGTGAGCTGTATTTGCATTGTAGACGTCGAGATTCCTTGAAGCAGCAGTCTTGATGCAGTGTAGGCTTAGCATAAAAATTTTTATTGATGATTTTTGATGGAATGAAATTTATTTTTACAGATTTTTGGAATTTGCTGTCTGAGCTGGATGAGGTGTCTAGCTTCTCCTTTCCCTTTCCATGGCAGAAAGTTATTATTTTAAATTCAATGGATTTTTTATTAGAGGGGTCATAGCCCAAGCCCTCTCTGTTGAAATTCACTTTAACTCCTAGCATGGTATCCAAGTTGTCTTGCCCTGCACAAACTTTTCCAAAGTTGATTGTTTATCTTCAAGTTCCTTTTGATTTTTTTTCATAATATTTTTGAATTTCCTGGTTAGCCATTTTTACAGCTTCATACTTCTCAAGAATGAGAGCATTTTATTTTTTCAGTTCTTGAAATTTTACTTTGAACTCATCCAGATTTGTTTTAGCTTGTTCAAATTGATTTTGAAGATTTTTATTGTCATCCTTCAGGGAGCTTACTTCTTCAAATTGATTTTTCAATTCTTCATTTTCTTTTCTCAAACAGTTTTGTTCCTCAACCATGTTATTTAATTTTTTCTTCAGCATTTTGTAATCCTTTATTTGACAATTAAACTTGTCTAGTAAGTCAGAATAAGCATCCTCCAAATCATCTAAAGTATATTTTTCAAAAGGATTGCTTACCTCAGTGTCTGTATCGGCCATTAGACACAATCTTTCCTCTTCCTCTTCAGAAGAACTTTCTTCAACATCTTCCTCCTCATCGCTCCATGTGCAGACCATAGCTTTGGGCTTCTTCTTCTGCACCTTGGTGTTCTTCTTCAGAAGATTGGGGCAGTCACTCTTCATATGACCGGGTCTGTGACAATGAAAACAAGTAGGCTTGTCAGTAGTCTTGAATTTGCCAGATTTGGAGTTAAAATTCTTACCAGATGATTATGACCTTCTTTTTCTAAACGTCTTGCCCTTGGATCTCAGGAATTGTTGGAACCTACGAGTCAGCATGGCTTGCTGCTCTGAGTCAAGATCAGAGAAACTGTCACATTCCTCTCTACTTTCACTATCACTACTCCGGGACACTTTACGAGCAATGTTTTTGCCCTTCTTGTTATTTTCTTCAACATTTCTTTTCAAATTTAATTCATACGTCATTAGGGATCCAATCAACTCTGTGACTGTCATTTTTGATAAATCCCAAGATTCCTCTATGACTGTGGCCTTAGTGTGCCACATTGGACTCAATGACCTGAGAATTTTCCTAGCGAGATCCACTTCTGGGATCTATTTCCCTAGACCCTTGAGGCTGTTCGTGATCAACAACAGTCTAGCAAACATCTCAGTAATTTTCTCCTCAGAATTCATCTTAAACAATTCATACTCGGAGGTTAGCATGTTTACCTTTTTAGCCTTGACCTGGGATGTACATTCATACATAAGCTCTAGTTCATCCCACATTTTCTTTGCTGTCTTGCAAGGTGATATCCTAGCATACTCCTCTGGATGGACTGCACACTGCATTATATTTAGTGCCGTCCAGTTCACAGTGGAAAGGTTGATGTGTTCCCTTGTCCGTGTATTCTCGTGCTCTGGAAGCTCGAACGATCCTGAGGTGATCACTCTCCAAAGTTCGTGACTCTGCGCTCTTAAGAACACTTCCATCCTGTTCTTCCAGTAAAGAAAATTGACACCATCAAAGAAGGGAGGACAGTTAATTGAATGTCCCTCGACAATGAAGCTGCGAGGAGTGTTAGTTCAAGGTCTACCCTTGTCATTAGACCACATGTTGGGTAACCTGCTCTGATACCAATTGATAGAAATACCATAGAGTGATCTAGAAGGGGGGATGAATAGATCACCCCAAATTAAAACCAAGTCAAAGGAACACAGTTTATGAGCTTAGAGAGACGATGTAGAACGCTTAAAGCACAGCTGCGCACAATCTCAACAATCTATCAGAGGTTAAGATAACCGGAATGAACAGAGAGATATCGTCAGACTTATGATCGAACAGTAAATGAGCATAGAAGGGCAATGTAAACGATGCAGTTTAAACACTCAATTCGGATTCAAGTAACAGAGAAACATATGTGAATATGCAGTTGGCCTGCGGTACTTGGCGGAGGTTTGAAATGTGACTCCTCACGCAAGAAACTGATCTTTCAGATTGGCCTAACCTATCGTTCGGACTAGGTCTTTTAATATACCAACAAGACACAATAAATCCACACTAACAGAGAAGATCAATGAGGCAATCACACTAGAAGACAGAGGAATTTTTTAGGTGGTTCGATCTCAATCCGAGATCTACATCCACCCCTCGCTCACACCGAGCGAGGCTTCCTTGCACTACGGTAAATGAAAAAGCAGACTCAATCTACGGATAGATGCTGCCTGACAGCTTGCCCTGAGGGAGACAAATCCCTCGACCCAGGTCCTATACCCCACAGAACCTGCACCCTGGCCTTGCAAACCACAAGTCTAGAATCAGAGAATCTTTCCTCCCTTCCTCTGAACTTGAGGGAATCGACGAGTGACCCCAAGTCACTCGCAACCGGAGACAATGTCTCCCTTCCTCCAAGAGTACTCAGGGGGAGACAGAAAACAAAAATGCAAAGCTAGGATCAAATGGAAACATAAAATGAAAAATAAAGACAGAATATAGCTTCGATGAAGCATTTTCAGATGCAACGGTTGGCTGCTCTCAAAATTTCTTTTCTCTCTCTCTTTCTTCAAAATGAACTTATTACTCTCTCTCTTCTTCCTGAAGATGCTCTCTTTCTTTTTCTTCGGGGGGTGGCTCTCTCTATCTGAATATGCAATGGAAATTTTGGCCACTCTACTCTTCTTCGAAGGAGGAGGCACCCTTTAAATAGAACAAGGTCTCCATAAAGATTGGATGAGGTAGAAAACCTAGTGAGCTCTGATTGGTCCACCTAGCATACTGAATATTCTCCAATTATTGGCCTCTCGAGGGATCTGCCATGTGGACTTTTCTTTTCACGCCAAAGAGAAGTCCCAGGTAGCACATCATCTTGTCACGTGAGTTGGATTGCGTGCCTGAGTGGCACGCGATCACTTGACCTTCAACGAACCCTCCACGTGTCTGTTGAATTGTTGACCAGGTGCTCTGACATAGCTTAAGTTGTTAACTCTTACATTCAGCTGCTTTGAAATTGTTCAGCATGATGGTCTTCATTACATAGACCTTAAGTTCATAGAGCCCTTCAGCTGCACCGACCTTGATAGCAAGAGGTTCTTCATCTGCACCGACCTTAGCACAAGGTTCTTCATGTGCTTCAACCTTAGTATCAAAGAGTTCTGCATCAGCACCTGTTTGCGATGGGATCTTTTCGTTCTGGTTTTTATGATTATCATTTGGGTTTATTTTGCTTATTTCACATGTCGATTAACCAATTAACTAACTGGTAGCTAACTGGCTAGTTGACTACGCAGGCGTGCTAGTCACCTACCTGACGAGTTTATTATGCGCTCATTCTGACCCGTATCGGGTGAGAGAGAGGTTCGGTCGGGACCAATAGTCCACCATACCATAAAGGCTATGGCGTTAATTACATCCCCCACGAGGAGGGAAAACCTTTGATTAATTACCGAGATGGTGGGCTGTCGAGGCCAGAATAAAGATGCAAAGGTATAAACGTGACCAGGTCACGTAAGGTGCTTCTATATGTCATGCGAAAGAGGCATGGTTCATTAAGTTGGGTACCCTCGATATGTGGCGGAGGACATAGGTCCAAAGACCACCATCGCGCATGGCAAAGACTTCCAATCGGGAGTGACCCAGACCTTCGTCAATGCCATTTAATATACCAGAGGGAATCCATGCATGCATGCATGATGCTCATGACAACATTAAGCATAGTCGCAGAGTTGCAAAGATGAACAATGATCAATCAAGTTTAATAGACCCCGCTAAGGGGACGAAAGTGGCAACGTAAGCATGATGACGAAAGTAAAATGCTAACAAACTTGGTAGTAAAAGCAAGATGGCTCGGGCTTGCATAGCCCCTTTCTTATTCGATTTATTATTAGTTAGGGACATTGATCTCGACCGCGGGAGATGAGGATCGCTCCGAGGGTGGGGGAGTGATTAAAACAACATAATAGTTTAAAACCGGCGCGACCACGCGTAGGGATAGGTTTTCCCGGTGCGGCCAAACGTAGGTAAGTGGTCTTAATCCGGCGCGACCTTAACAAATGTTAAAACGGCGTGGTGGGCTTGGGGCGCGCCGGGAACGAGCCACTCGAAAACAAAATTTTATGAGTGTAAGGTTATTCCGGCGTGGGGGGGGGGTACCGCGCCGTATTAAGGCGCGCCGGATTAGGACCGCGCCGTTTTAGCTGATTTTTGATGAATTTTGAAACTATTTAAGTTTACTGGGATTCTGTTAAGGGTTTTGAAGTTAATTAGGCTAATTGCTTGTTTAATTGAAGTCCAGAGCCCTTCCAGAATGAAGTGATGAGCTAGTGCGAGGTCCATACTCGAGCACTAGCGTCCTTTATCTCAGAACAAGTGTTTTATTGGTGCCATTTACACAAGTGCTCTTATCAGTTAAAAGAGTTCTGCCAAAAATTGGGCAGCATCTCCCTCATCCCTGAAGGACTGTAGGGGAGAAACATGGTCATACTCACTCGTGGAGTAAGCCCCTAAACAGTCGATCTGCATGGTGGCAGCCAGCAAACACCAATCAGACAGGATACTCCGAGGACTGGCCTACGAGGGGCACCAAAGTTTCGTGGGTGGAAGCAGAGGGATGAGGCAGCTGATGACGGAAGCAACAACCCGAGGGCTAGCCTACGAGGGGTGAGCAACCTACAGCATGCACTGTATCCATTAGCAAAAGAGCATTAGGGAGAGAGGCCCCGAGGACAAGCCTACTCGGAGCGTTCGTCCCTTAGCCACCATAGAATCCTAGGAGGCTGTGGATTTAACATTGTTGGGCTGAAGCCCCTATTGTTATCAGCCTTTCGGCCCGTAGGAAGCATCCATCACTCAGAAGTGGAGTTCCCTTGACCGATTGGTAGCTCTGTGAAGCAGTGGGGGATATCCCCCTCCCTGGGTGATTAGGAGGAAACCAACGGGAGTCGAATAGTTTAATGGCCGTGAACCACAAATGAAGGAAGTGAGGCTTCTCGGTATTGATAGCCTACCCGTTACAGGGTTAAGATATTAATGCTTGTGAGACCGTGTTGCCATCCACAGGAGAGAATGCAAACAGCAGCCACGGAGAGAGAGACAGTTGATATCTATGGCGGGAACAATTTATCCACATATGCATATACACGAATGGCTGGAGCACAGTGGTCGTGAGGCGGACTCCACTATTCCAGAAGCAGCACCTGCCTCCTCTGAGCAACGGAGAAATGCAAAGAGGGAGGAAGGTCAAGGTTGGATTTCGTATCAAAACAGAGAGAAGCGTGTGCACAGGCAGAGGCGCGGAGGACCCAGGGAGGGGTTATCTATGTGGCCCAGGGCATCCCAGGGCGTGTTCGGAATCTGGGGAAATCAGAATCGCAAATCTATATACGGGAAGACACTAATATATATATCTATCGAATGAAATAGCAATGGAAGAAGAGGACAAGGCGTTGAGCATTCAATCCACCAATATATTCATATACGCATGCTATCATTCCATCGGCGAAGGAAGCTACACACATATCACGAGTTCGGTGCCGGCATCGCGGCACGGCCACCATTCTGCTCGTAGGGGAGCTCACAGAAGAGCAATAGAAAAAGAAAGAGGGATGGCGGAGAAGGGGGGAGGGGTTGGCTCATATCATCGCCATCCCTCACCCCTCTCGCTTACATTCCACGGAGAGAAAACAAGGCGGGGAAGAAATAGAAACGCAGGCACCCACCTATTCCAAGAACAGAGTGTCGGGGACACCTCCTTCTTCTCCGGCTCCGGAGGGCTTCAGGCTGAGGGTGGAAGATGGCGGTGAAGGGTGCTCAGAAGAACCCTGCTTCACTCGCAAGAAACCCTCTCTCTCCTGCCGACGATTGGCTCTCATACCCTTTCTCTTATCTCTAGATTTTCTTCTTTTGAAAACCTCTTCGCCTCCTTTTTTTTTCTTCTATTTCGAATTGTCATTTATACAGGAACGGGTTCAAAGTTTAATCCAGCGCGGAGAATGGGGCGCCGGAGAAGGGGTTTCTACTATAGGCGCGCTGGATTTGAGGGCGCTGGTTTAAATGGGGTGCGCTGGATAAGGGCGCGCCGTATTAGCACCTCCCGTCCGTTGCAGGTTAGCCGGTGAGTCCGGGGATGGTTCCAGGAGTCGCCGTGACCGTTCATCTTGCTGCCGCTCTTTGAAACCTTGACGAGAAGCCTTGTCAACGCTCTCAGGATGGCGTACGGCCTTATCAGAATCTCGAGTATCTTTGGTTTGAACACGTGGGTTTTCCACTGACACGGCTTTCGGCACTATGATCCGTGCTGCTAGCTCGGCCTGGCTTGTGTTCAAAGCATCTTGGAGGGTGGAGTAACACCCAGGATAGTTCCGCTTTGACCGGGCGATCATTCGGCCATTAACGGGCCCAACTTGGCGAGAAGCCGTACCTGCGCCGGGTAGCTGGGATCTTCCACCGATAGAGCCTTCGGTCCTCCGTCCTGAAGAGCCGAGGGAGCTTTTTCCATCTCAGGAGAGTCTTTCATGAGGTGGGTAGCCACCGGGTAGACCGTTGTCCTTGGTCGGACAACGGGTGTAGTGTATGCGGCACGACGGAGTCGATGCCGGTTCATTGGGAAGGCTTGGTCGCACTGCCGGTTGGTTGTGAATTCATCTCAACTTTTCCTGAGGCGAAGTCCCTGGCGTTTATCCCGGGTGACTCGAGGCCTTGGCATCTTGAGAAGTCCTTAATATGTTGATATTTGCCGGCTTCTGTGCTTCAGTGAGCCGTGTCATTCGTCTTCGAGGCTTGATCGCCGCGAGTGATATTTTGAGTGCCAACAAATGCCCCCCAGCCGTGGGCGTTGCAAGCAAGGCACGAGCGTAGCAAGGCCGATGGATGAGCCTCGCCTGGGATGATCTCCTCTTCAATTGACGGAGGCTCGGAACGGACCTTAATCTGGCACGGATGCCAATATGACGCCGTTTGACTGTTAATACGGCGCGGGTTAATCCGGCGCGCCCCTGGCCTTTTACGTTTTTAATACGGCGCGGCCTGAAGGTTGCACTGCAGTTAATCCGGCACGACCTGGTGCTTGGAGGAAGTTAATCCGGCGTGCCTTCAACCGGCGCACCTTTTGTTTGAAGGATGCTAATTCGGCGCGCTAAATAGCGCGTCGGATTAGCAAAGGGGAGGCCTTCCCCTATATATTTGTTCATCTTTGATTTTTTCTTCATCCCTCCTCATTCGCACCATAGCTTTCTCTCTCCTCCCTTTCTTCTCCTCTCGCGGTGCCGAGCGAGCTGAGGGCGTGGGCGGGCCTTCTTAGTGGTGAGCGGAGCGCTTGTTTATTCGGGTTTTGAACCCATCTTTTGGGCCCCGGGAGGCTCCTAGTAGGGCTTGCCCTCGGAGCTATTCCCCCGGGTGTCCCATTTGGCCTCGGTGTAATGCCGGTGGCTACTTTTAGGGGCCGTTCCCTTAGTGGACGTGTTCCCGCTTCTCTTTGGCAATCTCCCATGCTGGGGAGACTCTGCCAAAATTTTGTCAGAAATTTGTCTTGATCAACTATTTTCTGACTTTGTTTATTGTTTGATGCATTTCTTTGCAGCTAACATGGCATCTGGTTCTTCTTCTTCCGCCTCCCGCGCCATGGTGACGTGGGAGAATATTCATTCTCTTGATCGGGGGCACGATCAACTTGCCGTAGTTGCAGAGTCCTCGGATTCGGAGACCGATACTGTGGACACCGGCCGTCTCCTCATCCTTGGATGCGATTCTTTTCACTATGACCAGGAAGGCGCTGTCAGGCGGGATTACCCCAAGGACAAACATCTGATGTCCTTCCTTCGGCGCTTCAACCTTCAGGGGACGAGAGACCTGTTCCTCGTCCGCAAGGCCGAGCAGGCCTTGTTAGTGGAGAGGGATAGTCTAACAGACAATGTGGTGCGGGGAAGGCCAATTTATCTTCCCGGAGAAGTCAAGAAATGGAGCGTCGTGCTTGGACTGCAGGATCTGGCTCCAGAAGATGGGCTGCTGACCAGGGCCCCTGAATTTGTGCCCGCTCGGTGGAATGATTCCGCAGGCCGGGTAGACCGGGAAAAGCTGATCTTTGGCTTGTTTCTTGCCCCGTTGAGATGGGGGTACAGAGAAGAATCCTTTCTGCTGGACTACCTGGCGGTCCGTTTTAAGCACCAGATATCTGTGGGGTGGTTTGCCGAGCTGAGGGCCACCGATGCTCACGCATTCAGACCTGGGGCAGTGGAGTTCACAGATTATGTGCTGCATCATTACGCTCCCATCCTGACTAGGGCTGGCGTCTATCACAGCGTATACTCCTCAAGATACCACTACCCCATCTCCCGAGGCTTATGCTGCGGCATGATCGAAGTATTCTACCCCGAGTACAACACTTTCTATACCTCGGAAGGAGAGACTTCTCTGGATTTATGGAGCCTCTCACTGCTTAGCGGTCTACCCATCGACGGAGAGCCGTACGAGGAAGTCTGCTGGCCTGACTGGCTGAAGGATCAGACCGACGGTGAGGGTCGATATCTGGCGGGGCACGCTTATCGCTATCTGATGAAGGCGTACCACACACTTTACCACTCGTCACATGACACGAGGGAAGCTACGAAGCCAGGCAAGAAGCAGAGGGTGCGGATGGGCACCTGGCTCCAATATTTCTTTGGTGGGAAGAAGAAGTACGAGGACTTCCCCCCAATAGCGCCGATGGCTCCGAAGAGGAAGAAGAGAGTCCGACGACAAGCCGCAGCATCATCTTCAAGAAGAGGGGAGAGGGAGGACCCGAACCCCACTGGCGTCGACGCAGTCACCCACTGTGTGGAGTACCTGGTTTACTGGATCTGTTCTTTCGCTCTTCCGCAAGGTGATGAGAGCGTGATTAGAGCAGAGGCTATCTATCCCGCCTGTCTCATGGCTTGGGGTACTAAGCTGTCCCTCTGTCCAGTGGCTTTGTGCCTCACTTACAAAATGCTGGGAGACCTACACAAGACACGTCTTCCCAGGAATATGCGGACCGTTGGTCCGTTACACTTCTTCAATGCTTGGGTTTGTACCCTTTTTTCGGAGGCTGCCCCTCGGGCGTTACAGTCGGTTCATCTTGTTCTGCGGATGATAGAGTTTGCGAGTGCTGAACCATCCTCGCTAGTGGAGCAGCTCTTTGCCATTCGAGGCAAGTTGACTCGGGTTCCCACTGATTCGCCTGGGGTTCTTCACTTTTGGAGCTTAGCTGCCCACTCCAGCCCGCTGGTGAACATGATGAGGCAGTGTAAGCTCTTCGAGACAGAGGAATACATCCATCCAATCTCTGGGGCCAAGTGTACAAGGCCCATCCTTGAGCAGGAGTTGGTTGACTGGGCGCTGGCTATCAGGCCAAACGTCCTTGTATTCCGCAAGAGTGGTATTTTGTGGTTGGAGCCGTATTATCCGTTCCGCTTCAGCCGGAACTTTGGCTATGACCAGCACATTCCTCATTCCTTTTCACAATTTGCGTTGCCCAATAGGCACAGAGCCGGGCAAGTTTCAAATGATGATGCCCGGATATGGTGGGACTTATTCCACCACCGAGAAAATGTTTCTTTCAGGGTGCCAACCCCTGCCCGTTTCCCCCGCGTCACTCCTGAGTATATCAAGTGGTGGAACGCGCGGACGGGGTTCTACAGGAGCTCCCGATGGGAGTGTTGGGCCGTAGCAGAGCATAGGTTTCTGGACTTCCAGCCGGAGCCAACCTTTGATATTGAGCCCTCCTATTTGAAGAAGCTGAAATCTTGGACCAACACGGAAGTGAGGGCCTATCTTGAGGCCCGAAAAGCTGTGAAAAGCTGCATGACCAAAGTCGACCCGAAGTTGCCCACAATCAACAAGGATGACTATGTGAAAACACTTTGGGGTCTATGCCGGATAAGCAACGAGAGGGTGGTTCTTCAGCAACTCCCTCTGCCGGTGGAGGAACCCATCTCGGCGGTGGCTGACTGGCACCCCGAGGTTGACAGGTTGCACCCCTATCGGACTTTCATCCGTAGGGAAGACAGGCAGGATGCTCTATATGACAACACTCCTTGGCTATTTGCGCTCCTCCGATCGCATGGTCTTTCAGTGGGTGATCCTAGCGAAGCCATTCTAGACCGGCCCCTTCATATTTCATTCAAATATGTTGACAGATGGGGGCTGGACCACCTGAGCTTATATTATCACATGTCTTCTCGTGGCCACGAGGACCTGGCGCTGCTGACCGAGCCGAGTGAAAAGATAAGAGATTTATGTTGGCTTATTCGCGAGGCAGCTTCGAGAGATAAAGTGCCCTCGCTATATTATTGGTCTCTCTTCCTCTTCTACATGGGGCCAGCAAGTATGTTCTATTTCTTCATTCAGGCCCTTTGGCCAGCCTCTTTTCTTCATTGTGGTGTATTATTCTCACCTTCGTGCATGTGCAGTCCGACCAACTTCGGAGGAGACTCGGCACTTTAGGGAGCTGATAATAAAAGCTCAGAAGCCAGCATACTTTGAGCCCCCCGAATCGGCCTCGACCATGACTCCACTGCCTCCTGGCGATTCGAGAAAGCTGACCCGATCCCAGTTGAGGGAGGCCGTTGGGAAGGCTAAAGCGGCAGTAACCCGAGTGACACAGGCACGCCGAAGGAAGGCCGCAGAAAAGGAACCAGCAACCGTTCTTCCTCCGGTTGTATCCTTCGAAGAGTTCGAGGCTTCCCGCATGCAAAGGCCAGAAGCTAAAGGTAGGCTCTTCATCTCTCCAGAATTCATTGGCTCACTTTGGCTGCCCTGGTTAATCCATGTTGACAGTTGCCGACACAGTCGCTGCGGTCGTCGGGCTGGAGGCGACGGTAGGCGTCGTGGCTAGGGAAGGGGCAGAGGAAGTCCTTACTGCTCCCGTAGAGAGAGATCTGCCTTCTCCAACGCCCATATAGGAAATAGAAGGTAATTTATAGTTTAATCGCGACGCCACCGTGAGTCTTCATGCCTTTAGTCGGCTTGACTATTTCTTGCCGTAAATTTTAGTTGATATGCAACCGTCATTACTCCCAGGCACAGAGGGTGCAGAGGGAGCGATTGCCCGGGGGCAGGGTGAGCTTGCCCCTAAGATCCCATCAATTATTGCTCATGGTGTGGAGTGCATGGAGGAAGTCCCTGCTGCGGGTGATGCTCCTCCTGGCGAGGTTCCTGCTCCGATGGTGGAGCGCCCCGAAAGAGCAGAGGAGTCCTCTTCTTCTGAGCAGGTCGATTACGATGGCGGCTCCAGTGATGAGGAGTTCCCACATGTCGACACAGAGACTGAGGATGTCGGGGCATCTTCGGCCTATGAAAGTGATCACCTGACTTTCAGCCCGCCCCGGTTGTCATGGAGTGGTCCTGGGCCGTCAGGCTCACTCGTGAGCGTAAGGGCTGGGGCCGCAGAGGTTGCCCTTGGAGATTTGAGCCTATTACCGACTGAGGTGAGGACCCTCCCGTGGTCGGCGCTTGCTGCCCTTCCTTTCTTTTCTTTTTAGCTTTCTGATGTACATATTTCTGGTGTAGACTGAGGTGGTGCTGCCAACCATAACAGTGCAGATACCCCTCCCGGCTCTAGGCGCGGGTCACGCAACTTTCCCGCCCGTCTTGTGGCCTATCGCACTGTAATATCCTAAGGACTATGCAGCGGCAGCGGGTCCCGCGGGACCCGGAGTACTTGTGAGGGCTGACGAGTTGGTAGCAGTCGAGGACTCCCAGCCATTGGAAGTCGCATAACGGTCGGCTTCGGAGAAAGGTGGCCCCTCTGAGGTAGAGGCGGGAGAGATCGTGGAAGAGGAAGCCGGGACTACTGGGGCATTGGCTCTTATTGCTGAAACTGGCCATATGGGGGTCAGTTGAGTTGGAGGTGAGGAGCAGATGTCCTCGGCTCTTGATGTTCCTGTTGCAGCTTCATCCCAAGGGGCTGGCAGGGAAGTCGCCGTCATCGAGACTCCAGCTACCATATCAGTCACCACGGTTGTTCCCCACACAAGTGTGCTGCAGATCATGCCGTCGTCATCTTCTGGGGTGAGCGATGATATCTGGGCCACCGTGGACAGCAGAGTGGAGTTCGAACTACCCGAGACGTCACCGCTCGGTCTCCAGTCATCAAGTGACCTTGTGTGGGGCAGTTCTTAGGGACCCTTCAGCAGACCATAACGGCCAGCAGAGATTTGACTTATGTTCAGCTGAGGGGCTTGATAGAGCACTTGTCCCGCTCGCTGTTGGCTTTTGGTTGCCCCATGGACGACTGGACTCCACGGGTGATTTTGCTTCTAAAAATATGTAAACAGAAGGGAATTCTTAGGCCGGGAGGTTGCTGACCAGCTGGCGGCCATAACACTGGAGCGAGCTGAATGCTGAGTAGCTCTCATCTCTTTGAAAGGGACTGCGGCGAGGATGAGGAATGACGCTAATGCCTCTTTGCAGCGCCAAAGCTTCCTTACGGCCCGGATAGCAGAGCCACATGCCAAACTTTCAAGGGCAGAGGCTGAGCTCCACGAAGTAGAGCGCTTGGAAGTCCAGAGGATGGAGGAGGCAGAGATGGCCGAGCTGCTTCCCTCGGGGAGAAACTATCTCAGCTAGAGGCCACTGAGTTTAGACTGCAAGAACTAACCCGCCATCCTTCCTTGGGCATTCCAGAGCTGGAGGACATCTTCCGACGCCCTCTGCCATAGTCTTTTCTATTTGCCCCCCTTTTGATGGACTTCATGTATTCCGGGGAATGCCTCGCGTAACATGTATCCATTTGTTTTACAGAAATGAAATATCCCCATTTGCTACTAAATGCCAATTCTATCTTTGCATTGGCCCTTCCTCCCCTTTTATTCGCCAGCTAACCCTAGTCCGAGTATATGAGTTATTAGGGCAGGAGAGCGCTCACGCCTTCAGGGAAGGGGTGAGGTGTTCGCTCCACCGTGCCGTGACCATGCTCGGGACCAGGCAACGGCTAGTGCAAGCCAAGAGTTCGAAGGACCAAAAGGGTATAGAGGCCCCTTCAGGGCTAGGAAATAAGGACAGACGGCTTGTCAGCCGGATTCATTGATGCTGACGGAAATTGAGGGTAGGGTTTATTCATTAACAGAGTTTATATGGAGCAAAAGCAGTTTACGGCTTAACGAGGATGAGGGGTCCAGGTTAGGGGGGAAAGTTGACCTGTCCTGTCGATGGCGACAAGGGTCGATAGAAAGTCGGTCAGTTTAGTAGACGGCGACGAGGATCGATAGGCCGTAGACCGATCTTGCTGATGGTGACAAGGGTGGAAAGAGTAGCCAGTCTTGCTGATGATGACGAAAACTGAAAAAGGTAGCGACCGATCTTGCCGATGGTGACAAGGGTCGGAATGGTAGACGATCTTGTCGATGGTGACAAGGACCGAAAAAGGTAGTGACCGATCTTGCCGATGGTGGCAAGGGTCAGAATGGTAGACGGTCTTGCCGATGGTGACAAGGATCGAAAAAGGTAACGACCGATCTTGCCGATGGAGACAAGGGTCGGAATGGTAGACGGTCTTACCGATGATGACAAAAATCGAAAAAGGTAGCGACCGATCTTGCCGATGGTGACAAGGGTCGGAATGGTAGACGGTCTTGCCGATGGCGACCAGGACCGAACAAGGTAACGACCGATCTTGCCGATGGTGACAAGGGTCGAAAAAGGGTAGAAGGAAGTGGAACGATGAACGAGGATAACCTCGCTACTACACTATCATTTCATCATTTTTTTTATTGATTGATTTTTTTTATTCATCATCATTTTTATCACATTACTGACTCAAGCGCCCTTTCGGGTTTTCGCCGAAGTCAGCCCCCTCTTGCTTTTGCCCACACGCCCTTTCGGGTTTTCACGTGGCGGGGTACCCGATTTTGCCTGTAACGCCCTTTCGGGTTTTCGCTACAGCCGGGTTATAGCCATTTTTGCCCCTGCCTTAATATAGGAACAAGGCCGGCAGGGTATCTCTATTTTTAACCCCATCTTTCTTTTTTTTCTTTTTTTTTGTAGGAAGAAGCCGGGACATAGAAGAGCCTGCCTGCTAGCATGCCGATCGGCCTTGTCGATGATGACAAGGGTCAGATCCTGGTTTAGTTCATCGACATTGGTTAAATGCCGAAGCAAAGGATACAGTTCTTAACAGGGACGGAAGGTCCAGGTTAAGGGATAGAGGCTGACCGATCCTGCCGATGATGACGAGGGTCGAACATAGGTTTATTCATCAGCATGGGTCACATGTCGAAGCAAGGATAGATTCATTAATAGGGATGGAAGGTCCAAGTTAAGGGATAGAGGCCGACCTATCTCACCGATGATGACGAGGGTCGAACATAGATTTATTCATCGGCATGGGTCACATGTCGAAGCAAGGATAGATTCATTAACAGGGACGAAAGGTCCAAGTTAAGGGTAGAGATCGACCGATCTCGCCGATGATGATGAGGGTCGAACATAGGTTTGTTCATCGGCATGGGTCACATGTCGAAGCAATGATAGATTCATTAACAGAGACGAAAGGTCTAAGTTAAGGGTAGAGATCGACTGATCTCGCCGATGATGACGAGGGTCGAACATAGGTTTGTTCATCAGCATGGGTCACATGTCGAAGCAAGGATAGGTTCATTAACAGGGATGAAAGGTCCAAATTAAGGGTAGAGATTGACCGATCTCGCCGATGATGACGAGGGTCGACCATAGGTTTGTTAGGAGATCTCCGATGGGACTCTTGATGATTGTCCTTTGGGAGTCTCATTAGGAGGAGAATAAAGAGGAACTTTTTAGATTACCACTTTACTGACCCGAGCACCCTTTCAGGTTTTCGCCGAAGCCAGCCCCCTCTTACTTTTGCCCACGCGCCCTTTCGGGTTTTCACATGGCGGGGTACCCGATTTTGCCTGCAGCGCCCTTTCGGGTTTTCGCCGCAGCTGGGTTATAGCCGTTTTTGCCCTTATCCCAATTTAGGAACAAGACCGGCGGGGTATCTCTATTTTTAACCCCATTTTGTCTTTTCTTTTTGCTCATGTAATAGAAGGACGTTGAGAGAGTCGGCTAGGACATGAAGTCTTGCGCCGAGAAAGAGGGTTTACTCGTCAGCATGAAGGCAATGCGGACGCAAGGGATAGATTTGTGCCGATTCGAGCGTAAGACCCGCAATGGCAATGTTGTATAAAGGTCAGCTAGGACACGAAGTCTTGCGCCGAGAAAAGGGGTTTATTCGTCAGCAAGGAGACAATGCTAACGCAAAGGATGGATTCGTGCCGATTCGGGCGTAAGGCCCGCAATGGCAAAGATGTATATATTATGTGAGTCTGGTCGGGGCCGACCATCACTGGACCGAGGTGCGGGTAGCTCGGTTAGGGCGGAGCGCCACTAAACCAAGGTGAGGGTAGCTCGGTTAGGGCGGAATGCCACTGAACCAAGGTGAGGGTAGCTCGGTTAGGGCGGAATGCCACTAGACCAAGGTGAGGGTAGCTCGATTAGGGCGAAGTGCCACTAGAACAAGGTGAAGGTAGCTCGGTCAGGGCGGAGTGCCACTAGACCAAGGTGAAGGTAGCTTGGTTTGGGCGGAATGCCACTAGACCAAGGTTAGGATAGCTTGGTTAGGGCGGAGTGCCACTAGACCAAGGTGGGTAGCTTGGTCAGGGCGGAGTGCCACTAAACCAAGGTGAAGGTAGCTTGATCAGGGCGGAGTGCCACTAGACCAATGCGAAGGTTAGCTTGGTTAGGGCGGAGTGCCACTAGACCAAGGAAAGGTATTCCGATCACTCGGGGAATGTTGGTTGTGCCGTATGATACAGCTTCATATGCTTTCCATTGAGTGGGGAGAACTGGATGACTCCTTTGTGGTCCACCAAGATGTAAGCACCTCTCTCATATACTCAGTGGACGATGTATGGTCCGACCCAATTTTTGACCAACTTCCCTTTGGGATTAGAGGCCATCACTTCTCTTCTCTTGACCATCACCAGGTCTCCTTTCTTGAATTCCCGACCTTTGACCAGCTTATCGAAAGCACGGGCCATGCGAGCTTGGTAGAGTTGGATGTTTTGTTGCGCCCAGAGGCGCTTTCCTTCGAGCTCGGCGAGCTCTTCCAATCTTCTTTCTGCATTGGTTTGTTCACCGCTGACTAGTCCATGCTGGATGGCGACTCGCAGCGAAGGAACTTCTAATTCAATTGGCACCGCAGCCTCTGACCCATACACGAGGGAGAATGGTGAACAGCCGGTTGAGGTTTTATAGACAGTACGATAGGCCTAGAGCGCCTCGTACATCCCAGTCCTTTTTATTAGACTTCACAGTCTTTGCCAGTAATGTGCATAGTGTCTTGTTGAAGGCTTCTACAAGTCTATTGGCTTGAGGGTTGTAGGGGGGCGATGTCCTCCAGTCAATCTTGTATTTTTCGGCCAGCCGGTAAACCTTCTGATTTCTGAAATAGCTGCCATTGTCAGAGATAATTCGGTCGGGAATCCCGAACCGGAATATTATGTTCTGCCGGAAGAATCTTGCAACCAGTTCTCCTGTCACATTTCTTAACGCAACTGCTTCTGCCCATCTGGAGAAGTAATCTGTAGCTGCTAAGATGTATTTGCACCCTGATGAAGATGCTGGTAGTGGCCCTACCAAGTCCGTGCCCCATTGAGCAAACGGCCAACTTGGTAAGGTAGGATGTAGTGGCACTGGAGGCCTTCTTGACACATTGGCGTGTTCTTGACACTTTTGACAAGCCCTGGCGAACTTGCAGTAGTCATCAAATATAGTGGGCCAATAGTAACCCAATTTCTTTATCTCAATTTTCATCTTTGGGTTGGCCTGATGCGCTCCAGCTGATCCCGCATGGATTTCTTGCATCTCTGCCCCGCTGCTGCTGAAGACAAGCAACGAAGTAGGACTTTTCTTCAGGCATCTGCTATTATTCGGAACAAGGCTCCGTTCCTCATCTCGTAAGAGTCTTTGACCCTCAGGAGTTTCATTCTCTGTTCTTTTTCTTTTGGGAGCTGCTGGTGTTGGAACCACCACAGGAGATGTTCTCGCCAATCGGGCTGCTGAACCTCTTCGACGGCTACCACCTCAATCTCTTGTTCGTTGGCTAAGACCTCTGTTACACTGGGCACTTGCCGGCGGTTGATCACCGTTATATTCAGGCTCGTGTCTGGCGGGACCGCCAAAGAACTGGCCAGCTTAGCGAGGGCGTCTGCCTGAGCATTCTGGCCTCGGTTGATATGCTTAATGCTGATGAAGTAGAATCTTGACATCAGGCGGGTTGCCAGCTGATGGTAGGGGAGGAGCTCTTGCTTTCGCACATCAAACTCTCCTTCCAGTTGTTTTATAACTAGCATGGAGTCTCCGAATGCTTCTAGCATCTGAATTCCCATGGATAGAGCAATTTGCAACCCGATTATCAGGGCTTCATACTCTGCTTCATTATTTGTGCAATGCTTGTTTATCGAGCAAGATGTGTGCACCACTTCCCCTTTTGGAGATTTCAGGACTATGCCTGCTCCTGCCCTGACCCTGGCTGATCCAGTGGCAGAGGTGTCAATTCTGGAAGCGCCATCGAAATATAGCTGCCATAAGGAGGGCCGCACCTGAGCGGCTTCCAGGGTTTCATCTTCAGGAAGCTCCGGTTCCAGCGGGCAGTCCCCAGGTACTGGGTGCTCAGCGAAGAAGTCCGCGATGGCTTGACCTTTGACAGCCTTTCGCGGCACATAAGAGATATCAAATTCCATAAGGATTACTGCCCATTTGCCCAAGCGACCTTTGAGTGCCGGCTGGGACATGATATATTTCAGCGGGTCCTCTTTGGATACCAAGCAGATTTCATGCGACAACATGTAGTGTCGAAGCTTCTTAACTGCGAAGACCAGTGCTAGACAGATCTTCTCAATATAAGTATATTTCTCCTCAGTTCTGACCAGTCTCCGACTGAGGTAGTAGAGGGCTTGTTCTTTCCCTTCTTCATTATTCTGGGATAGCATTGCCCCCAGGGAATTGTGTGTGGCTGCTATATACAATATCAACGGCCGTCCTTTCACCGGTGCGCCCAGCACTGGAGGAGTCTTCAGATAGTCTTTCAGCTTGTCAAAGGCTGTCTGGCAATCTTCATCCCAATAAAAGGGAACATCCTTCATCATCAGTTTGTGGAAAGGCTGGCATCGCCCTGAAAAATTGGAAATGAACCGCCGGATATAAGCCAAGCGGCCCTGTAGTGATCTCAGCTCGGAGAGATTTCTTGGTGCAGGTAGCTCCTGAATTGCTTTGATCTTTGCGGGGTCTATCTCGATTCCCCGATATCGGACAATGAAGCCCAAGAACTTTCCGCTCGACACTCCGAACGCACATTTCATAGGGTTCATCTTCAGCTCATGCTGCCTCAGCCTCTGAAAGATAATCCGGAGGTCCTGCAGATGGTCTTGTTTTCTTCTGGTCTTAACCACCAGATCATCTATGTAGCACTCGACCTTGTGGTAGAGCAACTCATCAAAGATTCTGGTCATTGCGCGCTGATAAGTTGCGCCAGCATTCTTTAGTCCGAACGGCATCCTCTTATAGTGATAGATGCCTTTAGGGGTTCGGAAGGCAGTATGAACCCGGTCATGCTCCGCGATCCAAATCTGGTTGTAGCCGGATGACCCGTCCATGAATGACAGGGCCTCATGACCGGTTGTGGCATCAATCATGACTTCCGTTATTAGCACTAGAAAGTCATCCTTGGGGCAGGCTTTATTTAGATCTCGGAAGTCAACACATATCCGGATCTGTCCATTTTTCTTTTTCACGGGGACGATATTCGCCAGCCACGTGGTGTACTGGTTTTCTTCGATAAATCCCACGTCAATAAGCTTGTCGACTTCAGCATAAATTTGCGTGATGAGTTCTGGCCTCATGCGCCGCGGCGGTTGCTTCACCGGCTCGGCTTCAGGGTTGATTGCCAACTCATGCTATGAAACTACAGGATTCAGACCTGGCATCTCTTTGTAAGTCCAGGCAAAGCAATCCCGGTATTCTTGCAGTAGCTGGATGTACAGCCCCCGTTCTTTTGGGGACAGTTGGGCACTGAGGAAGGTAGGCCTAGGGTCCTCCTCACTTCCCAAGTTGATTTCTATCAGTTCGTCGACTGTGGCTTGGCCTCCGTCTTCTATCTCCGGAGGTGCCGGTTGGAGGTCAACGAAGTTTGGAATACCATCTTGAGGGTCGAGTACTTCGGCTTCCTCATCTGACACCATCAGAGCTTCTCGGAAGTCCTCTGTTTCATTTGATAGTGGCCGCACGTATTGCTCTTTCAGCAAATCCGCTGCCATTGCAGTCTCCCAGGGTAAGAGAGCAGCTTCAGTCCTTGCAGATGGGGTTGCAGTCGTGACCGACTGGTGGCCGCTTGTTGTTGGGCTGGAACAGCAACCCAGTCTCGTGGCAAAAGGTGAGGAGATCTCGCCTTCTGGGGCAGTTGCATCTTCAATAGGAGTGGCAGTCCCATTGTCGATAGCACACACCTCCTGGTCGGGGCTGGCCGAGGCTTCCCCGATTGGCACAAGGGGTGCGGAGGTCATTGTTGGTAGGACTCCACAGGAGGGAGAGATCCATGCTTCTTCAACACCTTCGACTTCGTTGCTGCTAGCCGTATCGAATTCGACTTGCATGGCCGCCTCTTCAGGATAGACCTGCTCCCAACATCGGTAAGGAATCACGGTCTCCGCTTCTTGATTTTCGGGCTGGCCCGGGTCAGCATGTTCTGCTTCCGCTGGGTATTCATCAAAGGTTGCCCCCAGCGGGCTGTCTTCAGCAGAGTAGAAGGCGGAGAGGGTGTCCACCTCGTATCGGCCACTGTGATAATATTCTTCCAGGGTGAAGCCCAACCCCGGGTGCTGAGAGACGCGTCTCATTTCCTTATCCAGATTTGCGGGATACCACATTTTCTGGAAAGCTTCCTTGCGCTTTTGAGACTGATCGGAGGGGATGTGCTGCTTCTGAAACATCCTGGCCATTCGATTAGTTGTGAATGCCTGACCCTTGATGGGGACCGACGGGTTGCTTATGTCTTCGGGGAGGCTGCAGTCTGTGTCTTCCCGAGTAGGGTGCTGATGTGACACAACCTCAGACCTAATTTAACAAGCACAACCACAAGGCTATGAAGCCTACGCAAGCGGACCTTCGTATGGCGAACACACTTAACCCGGGGGGTAACTCGGGGATGCCGAGTCGAGGAAATGGGACATGCCCCTTGCTGGTAGAGGGCCAGCAAAGTCTAAGTCAAACCTCCCCTTGAGGTGCGGATATTCAACTCAATGTGTTGGCCTTGGCCGAGGGACGCGGATCACTCACTCACACCCACGGGGGTCGCACAAGTGCGGTGGAGCCTTAAGATCGGGCGCTCTCTTCCTTACCGACGGCGCAATTGGAGAATATTAAATGAACAAGAATAATTGAGAGCAAGGGACGAGTTCTCACCTAGCCGGTTTGAAGAAACCGACTCCGGTCGGAGACGGGGGCGAGCGAGGAGGCGAGGAGAAACACCCGCACGCCGCGTCGATGAAGCTTCAAACCTGTAAGTGTTAATAATACATGAACTACCCCATGCAAGGGGGGGGATCTCGGGGAAGGGAAGCCAATGAATACACTCAATACGACCTCCACGTAGGGAGGGGCCTTCAGCCGGCCAAGCGGGGAGGGGAATTCGAGCTAGAAGTGAAGAGAGGGAAGTCAAAGCCGAATCTACCCACTGACTGTGTCTCAGGATAGACCGTCAGTTATTTGGACGTTGTAGTCAGCCCCGAATTTTTTTTCAGACGAAACCACTTGGAGATTCTTCGTAGCTGGATCTGTATGATGCTTGAATTTTTTAAATTTCTTCGGACACCGTTGCTGGTCGGGGTAGGGGCTTGAACAGGGTGGCAGACCCTCGGATCTGACAGCTTCAGGTTCCCAACAGCAGGAAGCAGAGGTTGCCACGGCCGCTCCCGAGCTCAGAATCAGGTGCCGCCAGAGTCTTTGGAACTGTTGACGAGTCCTCTTCGAAGAAAGACTGACGGGGATGCCAGCTGATATTGGGGTCGACCGGTAGGCTCTGAACACTGAGGAGGGGTTGGTGCAGACTAAGTGGAAGCAGAACCAAGCACCCGAGGGAGAAAATTGATAACTTTCAGGTCCGGTCACCAAGTGGGGATATGCTTCTTGGAGATGCTATAAGACTCGTAGTAGAAGATGTTTTAAGAAGAACTCTTGATCCGATTCCCAACACGATCATCGCAGTCAAGCTTCCAATCCGGCTCTGGTCTCCTGCCAGGGGGGATCTGCGCAGTTGTGGGAGAATGGCTCTCCTGGTCTATCACAAACTCGGAATGGGACGGGACCACCACCGTTGCGAAGAAGACAGGCAGACGCTTCCGTCGATATATAGTATGCCACCTGAAGCTCCCAGGGGACGATGGGGTGGCCTCTGCAACCTGCAGCCAGTCTGTTGCCTGCAACCAGAACTTGAGAGGGTGGAGATAGGTAATGGGGAATGGGGTAGATGGGAGGGGAAATGAGGTGGTTGTGTGTAGGGACAACCCTCAGCTGTGAGGGGGTCTAGGAGGGGGGGTTTCAAGGTGTGGGAAGGGGAGAATGGGGGCTGGAAGGGGGTGTTTGCTATGGGTGAGAGAGGAGCTGCGAATTTGGGCTTGGAGGGAGAGGGGAAGGTGAGGGGGGCACAAGTGGGTGGAGGGAAGGTGAGTTTGAATTTTTCTTAATGGAGGGTATTCAATGGTGGTCTTGGGGATGGGAGGGGTTGTGTTGGGGAAGGGAAGGGGTGCTTGGGGTAGTGGGAAGGGTGCTTGGGGAAGTGGATGGGGTAGTTGGGGGTTGGGAGGTGGAGCTAGGATTGGTGGAAGCTCTCTTGGGACTAGGGGGTGGAGTAATGGGATGTGTGGGTAAGGGGAGTGGCCTTTAATGGGGGTAGGTGGGAGAGTGGTGGTTGGGAAGGGAGGAGAGAGAAATTTTTTGAAATTGGGTGTGGAGGAGAGAGAAAGGGGAGTGAAAGAGAGAGATTAAGAGAGGGATGGGTGGGGAATCTCTCCCCTAGGGTCTCTCACCCAAATAATGGAATCTCTCCACTAGATAAGAAGTTTGAACTCTGAAAATGGCAAGTTTTTCATTCATTGATTCATTAGTTCAAATGGGGGAAATGGGGTCCTATATATAGGCAACCCACATTTTACAAAAAGACCTTGACTCTTAACACAATGACAAATAACCAAGGGAAGGGGGAGTGCCCTTGGGCCAAGCCCAATGAATTGGGCCCAATAGCTAACTAATAAACCTAACGACACTCAAACCTAGGGAAATAAGCATAAGACCTAGGGACATGACTCAAATAAAAGGGAAATTATAATGATATGACTCAAATAAAATAAAGAAACATACATAGGACTCAAAATAAATGACTAGACCATGATGTACGCCTCCGGGGTGACGAGAATGGTCGAGAGTGTCAGGGCGGATGGTGATGACCCCATCAGGTGCTCTTCAACCGTATAGAACAAGCTGTTGGGTCCATCTTTCTATGTCACCTCCCAAGTTTTGAAAGGCTCGACAGTGGGGTTATCAAGGCCGGGAGTTGGCTTGGTGAGGCCGTCCGGGACTCCAATGTGGTTATGCTTCTGACCGACCCGCACTTCATTAGCTTCAGCGTATAATACTAGAGGTGCTATTCTGCCCACGTCCCCGGATACTGTGATATGGGAGACTACCTTGGGCTTGACATATCCGCGCGGCGGTGGTGGATACCAATTGCCGCCGGATGCGCTTCTCGATGCCCCCGCAAGGGTCTTAGCTTCAGAGGTCTTCTGAGAAGGCCCCGCATATAGGTTGGCGTCCGCCAAGTGACATTCAAATACCTCAAACGGGTGAAGGTCAGCAAATATCCTCTCCTCCTTCCCTTGGAGACTGTATTTGATACATTGGTGGAGCGTGGAGGGCACCACCATGTTCTCATGCAGCCATGGGCGGCCGAGCAGTGCTTTGTACGAGGTGCGAGAGTCAATGACATGGAACTGCACCGTCGTAGTGAAATCCGCTAGGGTAAGGGTGAACTCTGCCACCCCCATCGACACTTCACATTTTTGATTGAAGCCGACGATACGCATATCCCCGACTTTCTCGAGATGCACGTTGAAGTGGTGCCTCTCGTATATTCTATAAGGCAGGATGTTGACCGCTGCACCGAGATCAACTAGAATACTGTTTAGCTCCCTTCCATTCAGGTGCCCCTTCATATGCAGCGGCCTGTTGTGGCTGATGGTAGGTAGTAGCATATCTTCTGGAGTGAAGGTCATGCTAGCCTCCGGCATTGCTTCAGCCAAACATGTCTCAAAATGAGCAGGCGTCTGCAGAGCAGTAATGATCGCCTGTCGAGTCTCTTCACTCAAAGAAAGGATCTCCCAGATTGTAAATCGAGCAGGGAGCTTCTTGAGTAGCTTCATTATTCGGCTCCCAGCTGATAGGTCCAGAGGGGGGTGAATGGACCTTTACCAGTAAACCATTGCGGATTAAAAAATTAAGTTCTCAATTAGGAGTTTCCGAAAAACATCTTAACTGTCAAACACTAATCGCGCAGAACGATCAGCTAGGAAGATAGAGATGGATCGGCCTAGACAAGCATCTACCGAAAAGATCCAAAGCCAGAATAGAAACCAAACACACTGCGCCAGGGATTTTTAAAGTGGTTTGGTCAGACCTCCAGTCTGCCTACGTCCACCCCTCACTTCAAACCGAACTGAGGCTTCCACTAGCACCAGCTAGCCAAGCAGACTCAATCTGCGACAACGGCTAATTCACAGCTTGACCAGGGGAACACCCTCCCCTCTTCCTCCACACCCGGAGGGAACCCTAAGGACTCCAAGTCCCTAGAAACTAGGAAACAAGTTCATCTTCCTCCAACCGGAGGGAACACTAGTGATCTGCAGTCACTAGACCCAGAGACCAAAGTCTCTCTTCCTCTGAAGCCCAGAGGGAACTCACAAGCAGCACACGGCCACTTGCAACTGGAGACAGCGTCTCCCTTCTCCCGAACCAACAGAACAGGAGGACCACCGATCTCAACCTGAGACTCGGAGACAAAACTAGAACAGTAAAGAAAGATCAAAAACAAGAAACTAAACAAAGATACAGTAGACTGAATGCTGGAACGATGAAACATGGAATATAGCTCACAATAGAGCAAACTGGTTCGGATTTGATCCTGAAACCAGAAACCTTCTTCTTCTTCTTCTTTCTGAACTCTCAGCTTCAAGCTCTCTCTCTCTCACTCTCTCTGCTATTCTCTCTTCTTCCTCTTCTTCAGTTTCTGCCCTCTATTTTCTTCTCTTCTTTTGCTGGATCGAACTCTCTGCACTTCTGCTTTTTCTTTTTCCCTTTCGATCAGTCTTCATCTATGGACGAAGGCTTCAATATATAGCAGCAGCAGGTGGATAAGGTGCAGAATGTGTGTGCCTCCCACACTTGATCCAGAACCTTCTTGCCACGTGCCTTTATATCATTGGTTCCTTTAGCATTGGATCACGTGCAGCTCAGTCACTGGGGAATGTTCTTCCTTGGACCACCTTCTTCTTCTCCTGCAAAGAAATTAAAACCATTAAAACTCAGGGCCACAAAAACTAAAACTGCATGAGGTATGTGATAGCCATACGAGATGCACTATACTGAGAACGACACGAGATACACAATAATAAGGCTAACACTACAAAGGGAATGACACGAGGTCAGATGATAACAGCACGCGGTAAAAAGAGAACGACACGAGATACACAATAATAAAGCTAACACTACAAAGGGAACGACACGAGATACACAATAATAAAGCTAACACTACAAAGGGAATGACACGAGGTCAGATGAGAACAACACGAGGTGAGAAGGAAATAACACGGAGTAAAAATGGTATTAAGACACGCGATCAGAGGAAACCTGGACGAAGATAGAAAGAAGCAACACGAAGACATAAAAACAACATTAAGACACAAACACAGAAGATAACACGAAGACACAAACACAAAAGATAACACGAAGACATAAAACACAAAAAATAACACGAAGACATAAACACAAAGGATAACACGAAGACATAAAACACAACTCGAATACAAGATTGCTCGAACTAACGAACGACTCGAAGACGAGGACGACACGAGAACAACATGGACTGAAACCAACTCGAAGACGAAAACAGAAACCGACACGAAGTGTGGTCACAAAGCAAGAAAGACACTTGCAACGTACAGCCTTCATATGATGTGAGGCGATGTGTAGACTTTGCGTTCAACAGGATGTATAGACTTGGAACGGCTTCAAGGCAACAATGTACAGACTTTGAAATAAAGAGTGTACAGACTGAGAGTTCAAGGCCACGATGTATAGACTTTGCCCAAGGAAACGAATGTGTAGACTTTGGCTTGGAACGAAGGTAAAGAAGAGGCTGTATAGACTTGGCCAGAACATAAGACTCGAAGACATAGGGGTGACACAGATGGAGTGACACGAGGTGGCACAGAAAGCAGCACGAGGTGCTGCAGTGTTCAGCACGCGATGGAACAAGTAACGACACAAAGACAACCCCTGAAAATAACTGAAGTGACTCGAAGGATTATTTTTTCACAGAGAAATATTTTTGTTCTCCACAAAGGCTCATAGTGTTGTCATCCTCAAAACATGTAAAGACTCAACAATCTCCCCCTTTTTGATGGAAGGCAACACTATGAGTCTTGAGTCTTTGCAGTAATAATTTTCAACATGTTCAAAGCTAAACATCATCAGCACCATCATTAATCATCATTAAAGAATATTAAAGAATCATTAACAATAAAAATCATTCATTCTCAATCGTAGAAGTAGCAAAGACTTGAGTTCTCCCCCTTTGTCAACATCAAAAAGAAAGAAATAAAAGGAGGCAGAAATGCAAATGATATGAAGTGTAATTAACAAGTCCAAGAGTGTGAGAGAGCCTCAAAATGGACAAAAGATACAGAACACTATTTTTTAAGGAGAAAAGAATCTGGCATGTCTGCTGGAAGGGCCACGCTGCCTGTCTTGTGGTGGTCTACCCCTAGGAGCAACAGAGGAGAATTCTTGAGTTGGACCTCTGCTGGAGGATGCCTGACCAGGGGCTAAACCCAAGGCAGAGTGAAGATCCTTCAAGTCATTGGACAATTCAGCTAGCCAATACACCACGGAGCTTCTGACATGTGCCACTTCTGAAATGATGTCTTCTTGGCGAATATTAACAGATTCATATCTGTCAGTCAGAGTTCTCACTTCTGTTAAGAAAGCGATCAATCTGTCATAGATCTTCTGGACATCTGGACCTAGGGTACTAGATGACCCCTTCAAAACTTCTAAGGATGTCCTGATCTCAAAACAATGATCTATAATGCTGGCAGATGACTTAACAGAGGAAATATGAGCATCTTGTAATTCACGAAGTGCTGTTGCTATCTTCGAACATACCACCTGCAGGATTTCCATCGAGGACCTCGTGGCATCATCTGAAGCTTTCTTGTTTAGCAGGAACTTTTTCCATTCAATCAGGAGAGAAATTTCAAGCTTCAGTAGCCTGTAATGAACTTGATTAATATTTAGAGTGACATACTTGAGCAGATCATCCATTTTCTTATCCTGTCTCTGCATCTGCTGAGTCAAATTTATAAGGAGTTCTTCAATGTTGGGCGCCCGAGCAGATAGAAGTCGAGGTTGACCTAGGGGTGTACCATAAGATTCACAGCCAGGTGCTGTTCTCTCATCTGCTTCTTCTTGTACTGGCGTTTGGCTGTCTCCTGCTGGAACCCTATCTTCATCTTCAGCTTGGATTTCTTTTTCAGGAAATACATTCTCAGGTGCTTCTTCTTCACTTGATGATTCTGCTTCTTGTTCTATGTCAGTAACTTTCTCCTGACACTCATCCACTCTATCTTCCATGAGATCATCATCTGCAGAGCTTTCAACAGGTGCATGTTCTATAATTTCAGCTGTAACCACGTTGTCAGCCTCTTCCAAGCTTTTCTCCACAGTCTCTCTAAGAATGGAATTAACAAACTCAGCAAGGTCTTGCTCATTACTTTCTTACTTTTGGGCAGGCTGTTCCATGGGCAGCCTCACTTCTTCTGATGTCTTCCCAAAGGAATCAAACAAACCACCAATATTTGTATCTAGTTCAGTTTGAATGCTGTCTTCAGACATCCTAACTTCTTCAGATGCAATCTCAACAAGCCTCTGAAAAGATAGAGATGCTTCAGTAGGAGCAGCAGACATAGCAGACTGTGGTTGTTCAGATGGTGTTTCCTGTAGAGCAACCTCAGAAGCTGATGCTAAAACTGTTTGGGCAGAATCTTGAGGATGTTCCAGGAGCTCCCCCTGAGCTTGTGATTCCTTGACTTTCTGGGCCTTAACCTGCCCCATGAGAGAAGAGCCCTCCAAGCCCAAAAATACTGAAACAAAATTCATGTTAAATATATTTCGACTCCTAACTTCAGACATGGCCTCTCCATCCAAGGAAATCTTTGAGTACTTGAAGATGTCTGTCAGATGGGCGGCGTAGGGCAGGTGTCTTTTGGACCCAATACACCCCTTCATGACAGAAAAAATAATTTTAGGCAGACAGATCTTTACACGCTGAATCAGACAGAACAAAAGAAATCTCTGAGTGTCTGTGATTCTTCCTCTAGCTCCAGTCTGTGGGGTGACTATAGAGGCAATGACGTTCTGAAGAAGCTTGTGAAGAGGTGGAAATGATAAGGTTTGGTAAGCTTTCAGCTTCAATTGCCCCTTGTCATAAATATTACTGGGTTTACCAGTAATGACTGAAAAGGCTTCATGCAGACTATATCTAAACCCTCTTTCCACCTCTCCTTTTTCTGGAATACTGAGAGCTTTATGGAGAGAGTCACACGTTACTGCTATCTCAATCCCTTTAACAGACGAGATCAGAGCAGACTTATCTCGGCTCAAAGACAAGTTATTATAAAATTCCATTACCAGGCTAGGGTAGTAGACACGGTGATTTTCTAGGAATTTCCTCCAATCCTGAAACTCAAAAATCTCCAAAAGTTCTGGAAACTTCAAAACCATGGATTCATCGCCGAAATCTATTATCCTTGGAGGAATAATTTTCCCACTCTCTAAAAACACGATAGACTGAGAAGGCATGGTACCTTGTGCAGAAGAAATATCCACCGCTATTTCTGGTTCAACACATCTTTGCTGCTTGGACGAAGGCTCCTCAACTGTTTCTTTTCCCTTCCTCTTCCTTTCAACAGGGGCGACGGATTCTAGCTGATCCATTTGCCGTAACTCCCAGAGTATCAACCCTTTCTTGCTGGTTGCTGCTGGAGATGAAGCTAGGACCAAGAACGGAAGAGAACTCTGTGGGGGAGATGAGATTTTCGTGAAGAATAATGAGCGGGAGAGAAGGGTTTGAAGGAGCATACGAGACGTATCGACACGAGGAGAAACAGGAAGCGGCAAGGGCACGCGAGGGTTTTTGGATGTAACCTTGAGGAACAAGAAGGGTTTTGGGGGGTCACTTTTCACTCTTATCGAACTTTTCAGGAAATACCCAAACTACTCTTATTCAATATGTAACACAGCCATTGCCCGTTAAAGTTCGCTCTTCAATATATGGAATTATTATATTCTTCCGAATACCTTGGTCAGTTACCTCAAGACTTTAAATCAACACGATCACAAAACTAGCTGTTAAAGGTACTTAGCCTACAGAAGGTCACGATTAAAATACTCCTTATGTTTGTCAGGCAAAGAAATAACAAATAGATAGTCAAGCAGGGTTCATTACTTCATTTAAAAGACAAGAGAGGGCATACAGAGTCAACCAATTTGTTGAGCACTTAGGTAGAATTGTCCCTTTTTACACAAGGAGACATGTTTATAAGACACCAGAATCCCTGGTTACTCAGGACAGGCTACCTTTATGCCAATGAAAAATAATGATTTTTTGTTGACTTTTCTTTCCCCCCTTTTTTTTTTAACTTTTCTATAAGAAACAGAGATAGCTAATTGTATCATGACAGAAACTCTAGACTTCTTTGATCTAGAATATCTATTTCTCCACAATTGCCATTGCTCTGCCACAAAGTATGGCGTATTCCCTGGTAACACCTCTCATGATCTTGGACTAAAGACAGAGCCCTTACTTAAATTTTTTTTTTCAAAGCCCTCTTCACATAAGTTTCAGTTAAAACGAAATCCTCCGCAAGGTTTTTCCATTTAACAGAAAGTTTTACAATATGTTGACCAACAATAGAGAGGATAACTTAGAAGGATTAAAGGACAAGATATAACCCCCATACATTAAAGTTCTTTATTAACATGTGTAACTTGTTACAAAAGATTTTGGGTGGTTTAAGGTATTCTGATCAAATCTGATAAGAGTAACAAAGCTAGAAGAAGGAATTTTTCTTCAAGAATATTCCTGAACCAAAGGGGATAAGGAAAGGATAAAAAGGTGACAAACAGAATGGAGAGAGAGATGAGATGAGATGAGAAGCACTCCTTTCAGCAAAGCAGCAAGTGAGAGATTACTCTAGAAATTAAAGACCAAGGAGCTCACAAATGAAATCTTCCTGAGGAAAATCAGTCTCGTAACCAGAGAATGCTCTTGGGCAAAAATCTGCAACCTCATGAGATGACTGAACTCAACACCAACTAACCACATCGGCAGACAAAGATTCTTCAGATTCTAGATGACCTGACAAGCTCCTTTTCAGCCCACGCTAGGACATCTCACACACAACTCTTGGAAATATTAATTATTTACTGAATAACATACATGCTATCAGCTGAAATACAATACGTTGAAGCAAACTTATGGTTTTTCAAATAAATGGAATGTGATGCAATGAGCACGAATCAGTAATTTGACACAATAATTGTATCTCCCCCTGACTATGAGCATGAATTACAGCGTGATACCAAGTATCCATCCAAGAGAGATTTTAGCAATGCAGTCAGAGGAGTACACTCATGATCATGGAATACTTAGATGCACACAGACTACATCACATAACCAAATTTAAATCACACCAAAACAGAATTAAAGCAGGTATTGGGAACTGACCTGAATATTAAGATCCTAGTTCCTTTTTTTTATTTTTCAAGTGCCTTGGCTTATTACTCCTCTTTATTCTTCAGCTTCCAAGGCACACCTGTAGGTTAGCAAACTATTTTGCACGAATAGGCACCCAAGAAGTCTTGGGTCCTGAGTTAGCAGTGACATTCTTAGCAGGTTTTCTAACCAATCTCCTAGCAGTAGGTTTCAGATTAGATTTATGCACATTCTTATAAACATGATTTTTATGCACATATGTATGAAAATTTTTGTTAACAGAATTGAAATTCTGTTTACCAAAATCAGCATTGCTTTGGTATTCTGCCAGCCAACAGGTTGCAGCCCTGTGACCTGGCTTTCCACAGTCAAAACAATGAGATGAGTTCTTTCTCTTAAAATTCTCTTTTCTATCCTGACCATGCCAGCATTCAATGGCCCTGTGGCCAGTCTTTCCACAGTTGACACAAGCAGAGTATTTTCTATTTGCAGCAACTTTATTCCTATCAACATCATTATGGTTTGCAGGAAATTTAGCATGATGTGAAGAATATATTTTCTTATCATTTGCAAACCAGCATTGTGCGATGCTGTGTCCTAGTTTGTCACAGTGCAGACATTCAATTTTCTTTTTTTGGAATGAAGAGTTTTTATCATGAGGTTTCTTAGCATTCATTATCCCGGCCCTCATATCATCTTTCTCCATCAATTTACACTCATGCATTAAATGTCCAAGTCTATGACAGTAGTGGCATGACATTTTCCTTTTAGATGAGTGTGTGTGCGGACTGTGACCAACATGCACAGATGACCCCTTTTTATACATTTTCTATTTTTTATCCTGTTCTTGTGTTTTCTTAGCCTTATAGTGAGGTAGAGAGGAAGTAGAAGGTTTTTCCTGTTCAGATGATTTAACAAAAATAGTTTCCAAATTTGATCTATAGACCTTACTCATGACTGGACTGTAGCCCAGTCCCTTTTTCTTAAAAGTAGAGCTAGAAATAGAATATGTCTGAATTTTATTTTCAAAGGTCTTTTTATTCACAGGGTTATAACCTAACCCCTCCTTCTGAAAATTGACTTTACTCCCAGCAGTTTGTTCAGATTTTCTTGCCCATCAACAAATTTAGACAAAGATTTCCTTAAGTCTTGGATTTCTTCTTCTAAAGAGGCAATGTGTAACTCATAACTTACAGTCTCTTGTTCACTGCAATTGACAGCCTCATTCAAGACTTTGTTGGCAATTATGTATTTCTCAACTTCCTTTCTCAACTCATCAATTTCTTCTGAATTATTGGACACCACATGTTTACCCTTTTCAAATGTCAGCAATCTCTCTGACATGATGGTGTTCAACTGTTTTAGTTTCTCAATTTCTTCCTTTAGTCTGTCATTCTGAATTAATTCGTTTATCAAAATCTGATCATCAGAGTCAGTTTCAGATTTTCTTCCATCCTTAAAAGTTTTCAAGTCTTTTTGCAGTTTCTCAATGTTTTTCTATAATTCAAAGTTGACAGACTTAATGGCTTCAGATTTTTCAGCAAGTACTTTATTTTCAATCCTGAGCTTCTCTAAACTTTCCTTGCTTTCAGCTGAGAATTTTCTCAGGGAATCAATCTCACTCACATGATTCTTATTTCCATTGATTAGCACATCATTTTGTTTTTTCAACATTTGTAGATTAGACACACAGGCATCATGAGAACTCTTCAATTCAGCACAATTTTTACAGTCAGACCTTGAATTATCTAATCCCTTATTCCTTTTCAATTTTTTATATCGTTTTTTCAATTTTTCATATGACTCAGATAAATCGCTGTAAGCATTTTCCCAATCTTCTATAGAAAAGTTCTCGAAGAGGTTTACCTCTTCTTCATTCTCCTCCACCTCTTGGCTGGTACTGTGGTCACTTCTGCTAACCATCATGCATGTGCTTTCATTTCTCCTGTGGGCTAGCTTCAGCTGGTCCATAATATCCTTGGCGGATCTGCAATCATGGAAACAAGAATGCAAGGCTTTATCAGTCGCTGTTAACATTAGGTTTAAGGCCTTTTGATTCTCTCGGAACATCTGATTCTCACTGTCCGTCCACTTGGACCTTTTCTTGGGAAGTTCATACAGGCCTTGTGAAATCAACTTCCACAAGTCCTTATCAGCTTGTTTAACAAACATGCGAAAAACACTGAACCAAATGTCAAAATCAGATCCCTTAAAAATCGGTGGATTAGCCATTGCCATTAGTTCAAACGAACAGATATCAAACACTAACTCACAAGCAAAACAATGCACACAGAAGACACGTAGAGGATCCTCTGAGAATCGTTGGATTCTGAACCAGAGACTGCTCTGATACCAATTGATAGGTCCAGAGGGGGGTGAATGGACCTTTACCAGTAAACCATTACGGATTAAAAAATTAAGTTCTCAATTAGGAGTTTCCGAAAAACATCTTAACGGTCAAACACTAATCGCGCAGAACGATCAGCTAGGAAGATAGATATGGATCGGCCTAGACAAGCATCTACCGAAAAGATCCAAAGCCAGAATAGAAACCAAATTTCCTGTTCCAAAGCATGTGTAGTAGTTGCTGCCTCAGCCCTGCCTCCCTCAAAAAGGGGTGTGAAGCAAATTTCCTGTTCTTCCTCTTCTCCGAGCGGGTTGAAGAGTGCGGATAGAGGATTGCAGGAAACAACCTGCACTTTATCGACCTTAGCGGCCCTTCTCTTCTTCTTTTGTTTCTTCTTCTTCCTTGCTTCGGTAGGCACCTGCCCCCAGAACAGACGGCCCTCCTTATCGGATGCTGCTTCAGCTTCCTCCTTTCACTCGAGTGAGAGCTATTCCAGTTCTTGCCATGGGACATGGTCCCGCACCAGCAAAGGATTTAATTCGGGCTGCACGTACTCGTCTAGCCCTTCAATGAGGTTTTATAGTCGGCGGACACAAGGGTTGGTTTCCTTGACCACTGGCAGCAGAGTTTGTCTCCTCCGATTGTGTGTAGGTATCCTGATAGTTGCAGGTGGAGTGATCCACACGGGTGCTGCCACTGGCGGAGCAGGTCGGGGTGTAACACCACGGATATATGCCCCCACTTTCGGGCGGGGTGCTTTCTTCCTTTTGTGCTTCGCAAGGATCTGCTGCCATCCCTGCTGTTCCTTCGCGGGCTCCAAGAAATGAGTTTCATAAGTGCTCCGCGAACTTGCTTCGGAGATCTCCTTGAGCAGTGCCTGGTATAGGGAGATCATGTTGACTGCTGCCCTCCTCCGAGGGGCTTCATGCGGTTGAGGAGGGTCCACTTTGTACTCACCCAACTCGATTTCATTTTTCTTCACCATTCCTTCGATGATGTCCTTGAAAACATAGCAGTCTTCGATTGGATGCCCCAACATCTGGTGGTAGGGGAAGAATCTTGGGCTATCTCTTCTCTTTAGGTCCTCCGGCCTCTTTGGCTCTGGCAGGGTGACCATGCCATATTTCGTTACCCAGTCGAACAGAATTTGGGTCTTATCCTTCGGAAATGAATATGCTTTCTTCATCTTGTCCCGTAGCGAGGGACCTTCTCTGCCGTCTGGGGCCCCTGCAGGCTGTGGGGTGACTGCCTTCTTGCCTTCATCTTTCTGTTGTTCGAACGCCTTGATGTCAAGAGCGTTCGCTTCTTTAGGCGATGAGCGCCGCTCCACTACCTTGCCCTTCTGGGTTGTGCTGGCAGCTGATGTAGGGATAGGTCTGGCCAAAAAAGCTTCTACCTCGGCCACGGCATTGTTCAATCGGTCAAACGACCGTATTTCCATTCCGATCATCTTTTCTAGAACCTCCCTCCTGAGGTTCTATTTGCATATTTGTACAACGTCCTCCTGATGTGGGGGCCGCTTGCACCTCATTCCGAGGTTCCTCCACCTCTTGATATAATCGAGGGCTGTCTCATCGGCCCTTTGCTTTATTGAGTAGAGTTCGGCCACTGTGATCTCCCTCTCTGTAACATGGAATCTTTCTCTGAACTTCCTCTGCATATCCGGCCAGTCGCTGATTGACCCGGTCGGGAGGCTAGAGTACCATTCAAATGCGAGCCCCGTCAGTGAGGACCCGAAAAACTTCAACAAGTATGACTCATCGGTGGCCAGGTCACCCATGACGGTCATGTAATATGCAACATGTTCCTTTGGGGATCCTTTCCCGTCGAACTTGGGCGGCTTGTTGACCCCTGGGGGAAGCCGTTTGGCAGCATGATGTTGCGGGTAGGGCACCCAATAGGCATCAAATGCGACGTAGTCGCCTTCAATTCTTTCTGCGAGCTTCAGCTCGATCATTCTTTCCACCATCATCCGGTTGATGACCGCGGGGTCAACTGGCTCCAGATAGAAGTGTGCCGACTGCAGGTACGGGGTGACCAGAGTGGTCGCCTGTGGAGGACGCAGCAGTGGGGGCGTCTGGTGCACTTGTGGGAGCACCGGTGGCATCAGCGGTTGGGGCTGTGGTGGCCGCTGCTGAGTCGTCGCCATGCTCGGCTCGGCCGACTGAGGCAAGGTGTAGAGCGGCGGAGGGTCGACAT
Organism: Amorphophallus konjac; assembly: GCA_022559845.1. Lineage (NCBI taxonomy): Eukaryota > Viridiplantae > Streptophyta > Magnoliopsida > Alismatales > Araceae > Amorphophallus > Amorphophallus konjac. The sequence goes on along the minus strand of CM040121.1, from coordinate 226,395,369 downwards.
AATGAACCGCTCCCCGAGATGATTCACCCTGGATTTTGGGTGGTTTGGAAGCTGATGACTGTTCAGTTTTCTCCATCAGTTGCTTCTTCAGTAACTCTATCTCTTGCCGATATTTTTGAAGTAGCATCAAGACCGATGGGTCCATAGTCGCCGTGCTGGGGATAGCTTCCGTTGCTTCCCCGGATGTACCCTCGGGCAGGATGTCGAGGGGGACATCGTCTTCTTCTTCCGCCGTTACCACATTGGCGGTCAAGACAGGAGCCTTATCATCCCACTGGTGGTAGACCCGGGGTTGTTTTCCTTTAGTTGTCTCCAGGAGCTGCCTTGTGGCATCTGCTCTTCGAGTATTCGGCCCTGGCCGTGCGGCCAATTTAGCCAACTCGCGGGGATCTTCAGGAAGTCCCTTGTATCGGCCGAATATGCCGGCCATGTTGCAGGCGAAGACCTGCATCCTTCTTCTCTGTCGATGGACCCTTCTCTTAGCCCGATATGGGAAGGTCAGCCTCTCGAACATAGAAGTTCTTCTTGTTTCTTCCCGCCTAGGGGCGGCTTCATCGGCTTCGGTCCCGAAGCCGTCATCATAACCATTGTCATCAACCGAAGACACCATCATCTTTTCTCCTACATCTTCTTCATCTGCCATTGATGGGCAGTAGTCTTCATTGGCGGCCACTGCTTGCATCAACAGCTGCTGCCCAAGCGAGGGGTTGCCTAGCCCTTGAAAATAGTTCTTGACCAAGTTGGTCATCTCTTCTTGACCTTGTTCTTGATGCAGCACGGGGGACAATTGTCGACCTCCCGCAGGAGGGGTATAAGCTAGCCGAGCTCTGTCGGTGGGTTGCTGGAATCTTCGTCCCACAGCAGGGACGTTGGCTTGGCGGGCGCAGGCCCGGAAACTTTCACGGCGCGGAGGGTCCGCAACCACTTCTTCTTCTTTCGGGGCGAGGCCCCTTTCTCTCCTTTCTTCTGCTCCGTCGTGAGCAAGGCGGCGGCGGACAGGTGCAGCTTGATGAACAGGTTGGACCCTTTTAGGGACCCACACCTATTTAAATTTCCTTGGCCTGGGGGCCAACTTCTCTTGGCCGTAATGGCCGGCTTCTTCTCTTTCTGCCCTCCTTCCAGCGAGGGCTTGATATGAGTTGCGGACGGGGATGGAAGGGACAACCCGATCTGGGACTATCCGCGCGTCGCGTCCGTTGAGGAAGACGCGCATGCCACCAACCATCATAGATTTACCGGATTGCGAGAGGGTTCCGGTAACCACAGCAGTACTCCTCCGGATTTGCTTGCGCTGACGTCCTCCGGAGTTCCTATTGACAACATCGGGGCGGACCCCACGGACAACATGGTGCACCAGGCAGCTGGCGACCAAGGTTGGACTCTTGAGCGAGTCAGGGCAGCATCGGGCCTTCAGAGGCTCCATGTTCTTCGTAGCTCCCTCGACAGGCTCCAAGGGTTCCACCTCCAGCATGTCTACGAAGGCTAACCCCAAGAAGTTGGGGAACCCAACGATGGTAGGGAAGCTGCCGAACACCGTGGGCACCGCCAGGTACCCTTGCGCATGACCATCAACAATTGAAGGGCCAAAGCCGACGCCAGTCAGCCCAATTGTCGTCATCGTTCGCCTGCAAAGACAAACCAACCAATGAGCAGCAACCTTTGGGAGGGCCTCGAAGCCCAAGTATCTCGACAAAGAGATGAAAGGTGACACTGGTCCCACCGGGCGTGCCAGACTGTTTGCGATGGGATCTTTTCGTTCTGGTTTTTATAATTATCGTTTGGGTTTATTTTGTTTATTTCACGTGTCGATTAACCAATTAACTAACTGGTAGCTAACTAGTTAGTTGACTACGCAGGCGTGCCAGTCACGTACGTGACGAGTTTATTATGCGCTCGTTCTGACCCGTATCGGGCGAGAGAGAGGTTCGATCGGGACCAGCAGTCCGCCATACCATAAAGGCTATGGCCTTAATTACATTCCCCGCGAGGAGGGAAAACCTTTGATTAATTACCGAGATGGTGGACTGTCGAGGCCAGAATAAAGAAACAAAGGTATAAACATGACCAGGTCACGTAAGGTGCTTCTATATGTCATGCGAAAGAGGCATGGTTCATTAAGTTGGGTACCCTCGATACGTGGCGGAGGACATAGGTCCAAAGACCACCATCGCACATGGCAAAGACTTCCAATCGGAAGTGACCCAGACCTTCGTCAATGGCATTTAATATACCGGAGGGAATCCATGCAGGCATGCATGCATGATGCTCATGACAACGTTAAGCATAGTCGCAGAGTTGCAAAGATGAACAATGATCAATCAAGTTTAATAGACCCCGCTAAGGGGACGAAAGTGGCAATGTAAGCATGATGACGAAAGTAAAATGCTAACAAACATGGTAGTAAAAGCAAGATGGCTCGGGCTTGCATAGCCCCTTTCTTATTCGATTTATTATTAGTTAGGGTCATTGATCTCGACCGCGGGAGACGAGGATCGCTCCGAGGGCGGGGGAGTGATTAAAACAGCATAATGGTTCAAAACCGACGCGACCACGCGTAGGGATAGGTTTTCCCGGCGCGGCCAAACGTAGGTAAGTGGTCTTAATCCGGCGCGGCCTTAACAAATGTTAAAACGGCGTGGTGGGCTTGGGGCGCGCCGGGAACGAGCCACTCGAAAACAAAATTTTATGAGTGTAAGGTTATTCCGGCGCGGGGGGGGGGGGGGGACCGCGCCGTATTAAGGCGCGCTGGATTAGGACCGCGCCATTTTAGCTGATTTTTGATGAATTTTGAAACTATTTAAGTTTACTGGGATTCTGTTAAGGGTTTTGAAGTTAATTGGGCTGATTGGTTGTTTAATTGAAGTCCAGAGCCCTTCCAGAATGAAGTGATGAGCTAGTGCGAGGTCCATACTCGAGCACTAGGGTCCTTTATCTTAGAACAAGTGTTTTATTAGAGCCATTTACACAAGTGCTCTTATCAGTTAAAAGAGTTCTGCCAAAAATTGGGCAGCATCTCCCCCGTCCCTGAAGGACTGCAGGGGAGAAATGGGGTCATACTCACTCGTGGAGTAAGCCCCTAAACAGTCGGTCTGCATGGTGGTAGCCAGCAAACCCCAATCAGACAGGATACCTCGAGGACTAGCCTACGAGGGGCACCAAAGTTCCGTGGGTGGAAGCAGAGGGATGAGACAGCTGATGACGGAAGCAACAACCAGAGGGCTGGCCTACGAGGGGTGAGCAACCTACAGCATGCACTGTATCCATTAGCAAAAGAGCGTTAGGGAGAGAGGCCCCGAGGACAAGCCTACTAGGAGCGTTCGTCCCTTAGCCACCACAGAATCCTGGGAGGCTGTGGATTTAACATTGTTGGGTTGAAGCCCCTATTGTTATCAGCCTTTCGGCCCGTAGGAAGCATCCATCACTCAGAAGTGGAGTTCCCTTGACCGATTGGTAGCTCTGTGAAGCAGTGGGGGATATCCCCCTCCCTGGGTGATTAGGAGGAAACTAACGGGAGTCGAATAGTTTAATGACCGTGAACCACAAATGAAGGAAGTGAGGCTTCTCGGTATTGATAGCCTACCCGTTACAGGGTTAAGATATTAATGCTCACGAGACTGGGTTGCCATCCACTGGAGAGAATGCAAACAGCAGCCACGGAGAGAGAGACAGTTGATATCTATGGCGGGAACAATTTATCCACATATGCATATACACAAATGGCTAGAGCGCAGTGGTCACGAGGCGGACTCCACTATTCCAGAAGCAGCACCTGCCTCCTCTGAGCAACGGAGAAATGCAAAGAGGGAGGAAGGTCAAGGTTGGATTTCGTATCAAAACGGAGAGAAGCGTGTGCACAGGCACAGGCGCGGAGGACCCAGGGAGGGGTTATCTATGTGGCCCAGGGCATCCCAGGGCGTGTTCGGAATCTGGGGAAACCGGAATCGCAAAGCTATATACGGGAAGACACTAATATATATATATATATATATATCGAATGAAATAGCAATGGAAGAAGAGGACAAGGCGTTGAGCATTCAATCCACCAAATATATTCATATACGCATGCTATCATTCCATCGGCGAAGGAAGCTACACGCATATCACGAGTTCGGTGCCGGCATCGCGGCATGGCCACCGTTCTGCTCGTAGGGGAGCTCACAGAAGAGCAATAGAAAAAGAAAGAGGGATGGAGGAGAAGGGGAGGAGGGGTTGGCTCATATCATCGCCATCCCTCACCCCTCTCGCTTACATTCGACGGAGAGAAAACAAGGCGGGGAAGAAACAGAAACGCAGGCGCCCACCTATTCCAAGAACAGAGTGTCGGGGACACCTCCTTCTTCTCCGGCTCCGGAGGGCTTCAGGCTGAGGGTGGAAGACGGCGGCAAAGGGTGCTCAGAGGAACCCTGCTTCACTCGCAAGAAACCCTCTCTCTCTCGCCGACGATTGGCTCTCAGACCCTTTCTCTTATCTCTCGATTTTCTTATTTTGAAAACCTCTTCGCCTCCCTTTTTTTTCTTCTGTTTCAAATTACCATTTATACAGGAACAGGTTTGAAGTTTAATCCGGCGTGGAGAATGGCGCGCTGGAGAAGGGGCTTCTACTATAGGCGCGCCAGATTTGGGGGCGCTGGTTTAAGGGGGGCGCGCCGGATCAGGGCGCGCCGTATTAGCACCTCCCGTCCGTTGCAGGTTAGCCGGTGAGTCCGGGGATGGTTCCGGGAGTCGCCGTGACCTTTCATCTTGCTGCCGCTCTTCGAAACCTTGACGAGAAGCCTTGTCAATGCTCTCAGGATGGCGTACGGCCTTCTCAGAATCTCGAGTATCTTTGGTTTGAACACGCTGGTTTTTCGCTGACACGGCTTTCGACACTATGATCCGTGCTGCTAGCTCGGCCTGGCTTGTGTTCAAAGCTTCTTGGAGGGTGGAGTAACACCCAGGATAGTTCCTCTTTGACCGGGCGATCATTCGGCCATTAACGGGCCCAACTTGGCGAGAAACCGTACCTGCGTCGGGTAGCCGGTATCTTCTACTGATAGAGCCTTCGGTCCTCCGTCCTGAAGAGCCGAGGGAGCTTTTTCCATCTCAGGAGAGTCTTTCATGAGGTGGGTAGCCACCGGGTAGACCGTTGTCCTTGGTCGGACAACGGGTGTAGTGTATGCGGCACGACGGAGTCGATGCCAGTTCATTGGGCAGGCTTGGTTGTACTGCCGGTTGGTTGTGAATTCATCTCGTCTTTTCCTGAGGCGAAGTCCCTGGCATTTATCCCGGGTGACTCGAGGCCCTGGCAGCTTGAGAAGTCCTTAATATGTTGATATTTGCCGGCTTCTGTGCTTTAGTGAGCCGTGTCATTCATCTTCGAGGCTTGATCGCCACGAGTGATATTTTGAGTGCCAACAGCACCGACCTTTATATGCAAAATATATACATGTGCACCGACCTTGATATGCAAACTATATGCATGTGCACCGACCTTAATATGCAAAATATATACATGTGCACCGACCTTGATATGCAAACTATATGCATGTGCACCGACCTTAATATGCAAAATATATACATGTGCACCGACCTTAATATGCAAAATATATACATGTGCACCGACCTTAATATGCAAAATATATACATGTGCACCGACCTTGCGTAGACAAGAATCTATGCATGTGCTACGACTTCAAATGCATGTGCTCTGACTTGCCTAATGCATGTGCACTGACATGAATGCATGTGCTTCGACCTTGTGCTTGTAATCTTGTGCATATGCTCGGACTTGACTTGTGCGCACTTGTACATATGCTCTGACCTGACCATGCACACTTGTTCATATGCACCGACTTTACTATGATGTGAATATGCAAGTGTGCTCAGACCTTGGTGGAGTTTCTCGGACTTGCATGACTAGGACTTAATGCATGTGCACCGACTTTGGGTATGAATGTGCTCAGACTTAAGTGACTAACCTTTGTGCATGTGTTCTACATTAGCATCGACCTTAGTGTTATGTGCACAGACCTGAAGGTGATATGCATCGACCTTATATGACACAATGAATGTATGTGCACCGACTTATCTATCAAAGAAATCATTCAACAATTATGACATCATGCACAGGAAAATAAGTACAACTAAGTACTTATAACATCATCATCATCATTCAATTTAAGTAATTCAGCATACTTCACCCTTTTCTAATTTTCAGTCAAATGGTCATAATATTTGACATCATAAAACATTGACATCATCAAAACGTAGAATGCAACATATTGTGCATCAACCATAATAAGTTTCATGACTTTTATAAGTTTTAGTCATATTTTAAACTTATGTTACTTTCATGGCAAAATCATATAGTTTGTATTAAATTGAATTTCCACATGGATTATAAGACTTGTTTTATGCATGTTTGATCGCTATTTTTATCACGATTCACTCTCATCCGTGGAGTCTTTTCTTAAGTACATGGCACGCAATCCGATACGATGCCATTAGTTATACTTTACACTTGATAGGAACACAATCTTGGACTTGTGATCCTCTCCGTTGCATATTCCATCCACCGGACTAGGTGATCTTGTATCAAGGCCTCCGTAAGTCTCTGCGAGCCTCAGATTCTTACTAGGACGTCGAGTTGGTTGTACCCTCAAAGCCCATTGAACTAGAGAGAACTCAAGCTTACCGGTGTTTTCTGCAGCCCGTTAATAGCGGTTTTCAGATGACCGCTACTGTCTAGTAGCGGTTCTGGAATGATTTCACCACTACGTTGACTCTTTTCTTTCTGGGGTCGACTCTGCCTAAAAATGGGCATGATCCCCTCTTCATAGAAATGGTGCTGGCATGACCGCCTCTTAAAGAAACTTCCCCAATATGACCGTTTTATGACTAAGTATTGATTAACCCAAGGTTTGACCCAAGGGTTGATTTTCCTAAGTTCCTAGATGGTCTTTGATTATCTAGAACCCAACACCTTGTTCAAAAAAGCTATCTAATGAGTTATGGAAAGTAAAGAATGTACCATTATGCTGCCGGACTCCTTCCGTAGTATGACCTTATCTTAATTCATCTTTGACTTCTCGTAATCTTATATTGGTGCGTTCGCTACTTTGGTTACATTATTATGAAACTATTGTTGAACTGTACATTACTGGCCAAAGTTTATTGATATTTCTCATGGAAGTAGCTTGATTTATAACGTGAAGATGCAGATCGGGCACTAATTGTGTCCAAGGGCTCGACACTAGCCCCCTCGACTGATTATCGGAAACATGCTATAAACCATGGGGTATGATGAAATACTGGCATCGCATTGCGCTGGGAGTACTTTTTTTATAGACGAGTGAAAACCACGAGGTAATCTTGTGAAATTACATTCTTGCGTTTTAAGTGACTTTCTAGTAGATATCATTTATGGTTATCAAAAGTGCATTCTCGTTACATTCTTGTTCGTGAAAGGCCATATTTACATTTATGCTATATTCTTGCTTGATTATATTCCAATCTACATGAACTCTCATATGTCCTCTTGATCATATCTTGTTACTTATGTTACTTTGGTTTATACCGCATGTTTTACCGTATTTCCTTTATCTTATTTTCTAGAGCTAAAATGTTAATTACTTAAACATTACCTTCATGTTGATACGAAGATACCTACTGGGCAAGTGTACTCATTCCCTACTTTTCCAATCTTTTCAGGACATTCTAGCGGGTTGGATTTAGACTATTCAAGTGATGGATCCGAGAGCGATTGATGGTTCGAGAGAAGCGGTAGCTAGTCTAGTCAAGAGTCAATTATGTAATTTTCACTTTATTGAGTCTAGTTAGTCAAAGAGTCTTTGTAAACTTTTCATTATGATTCAATAAAGTCAAGATTTTTGGAATATGCCCTCTTGTGTTCACTTTTATGTATGAATGATTAGCGCTCTGATTGTTATTATCACTTGAGGCTTCTCTTGCCAGCTGTTCACGTTCCCGATTAGTTTCCGCTGCATAATCCCGGGGCGTGACAGGCTCAATGTTTCCTTGCCCCAAGACTTGAACTATCGCGCCAATAGCATAGTTGCTAGCCTAGTTCTGCACCTTCTCGGGGGCTGTGCCACCTTCCAAGGTTGGTAGCTTGAGGCTTCTTGAGTGGGAGCTAGGTTGGCCACCTCACGCTATGTTGCAGGGAGTGTGAGAGCACCTTGCCATGCTTCTTAGTTGGGCCATCCTAGATAGCCAGGATCTTGAGAGCGCATTATCGAGCTTCTCCTATAAAAAAAAGTTCTTACTGAGGTGGATGTTCATCGGGAGAACCCTCCGATGATTAAGTTAGTAAGTTGGTAGGAGGAAGAAGGGAAAGCTCTCTAGAGTGGAGCATGGATGTTGGCTACTGGAGCAGCCTGACGATAGTGGAGTGAGAGAGGGGCTTTTGTCGGAGTGGCTTTGCCATGGGGATGCCTCTTATGGAGAGGGCTTTTATGCGGGAGGCTTGGCATTGTGTTGCCTTGCATGGCCTTGTATTGCATTGCATACCTAGAGGAGGCTGTGGAGACCCTATTTATAGGCAGAGGTCGATGAAGAGCACCTTGGGCGATAAGCTTTGAATACATGAAAAGACTATAGGAACGGTGTGCCAATCGGGGAAGCAGAAGTTACAGGATGTGGAGTGGATCTTGGCATTGTGGATATGCTGACACTGGTCCATCATGATGGCAAATTCGAAATCTTAAAATCTAGTGAAAACTCGACTTAGGCGGGAGCCAAGATGCATGGCAGAAATTAGTGTACTTGTACACGTCACTTGCCACCTAGCCATTAACGCCATGTATGGCACGTGGATCGGGTCAAGGGCAATGGTTCACAATGCACCTCTTAGGGTTTCGAGGAGTATGCATCCTTCTGAGAATTTGGGTTTAATTACAGTGCTTTGTATCCCACGTAGGGATTTACCAAACGAGGACGCCTTTACGCCGGAGGGAGTTCTTCCTACTGCATATCATAAAAAGGATCACCCTACTAATCAAAGAATATCATGATGAAAATGATGAAGGAAATAGTGATGAATAACAAAAGGGGGTGGGGCGCATGCGATATAAGATAATAAATATGAAACTCTGATCGCCATTGAGGGCTTATAACATGCTAAACAATATGGAAATTGAAGGGTGCATGTTACTTATCTCGGAAAGAAGAAGGGCATGCCGATGTAGGGCGTGGAGAAGAATGCGGTCGGTTAGAGGACCGCCTTCAAGGACACTGTCACTGTGGTGGCCACGTTCTTCAAGTGGTGACGACTGTAGAAGCCGCATTTAACAAACGGGTGTGGGATGTGTAGATTTGTTCCTTCCTCGCTCCAAGGCTGGCCAAGCAACAAGGGCCTCACGTCCTCTCCTACCTATGCCTGCAAAATAGTCACCAAACCACAGAAAAGTCCATTAGAACTAGATCAAATGCAGTATCTATCCCTGAATTTAATAAGAACATGCAAACAGAGGGAAAGATACCTAGGGATGGTTTTAAACCCCTATGGAAGGGGGGAAAAGTAGGTTTGGATTCGTGTGTGTATGTGTGATTGATAAAAGAAGTGATTTTGAAAGACTATTGTTTCGTCGGCTCGTGAGAAAAAGAATTGAAAGTATATTTTTTTGTTATTATATATATTTTTTCTCGCTGCGGTGACATACACTCGCCTTTTACGGAAGGCTGAGATAGGTTGACTTGGCACGTGAGAATTCTGGGGGTATCAACGGGGGCGAGCAAAGAACAACGTAAACACACGGGAATAGTGTGGTTAATCATCCTAGGTGACTGGAACCGGGATGGCTGGGTGGAATGCGGGCATGCCAGTCGACTTCTCGACGATCACCTTCGGAACAGAATTTTGACTGGGGAAGCGCCACCAGGGCGCGACACGTGGGCACGGGGGTACCGGATAACACGTGGAGAGAAGGAGGCTTCGTAGGTACGAGTGTGTAGGCCATTGTGGGGATTCGTGTACAGGACGTCTTTCCCCACCGACCGCAAGTAGCCGGTGTTTGTTTTACATCAGATTGAATCTGAACACCTTTATTCTGTGCTGAAGGAGGGCCGGGATGTTCTTGAAGCCCTAGGTAGAGGACTGGATGTGCACTACAACTATAGGGCCACCGTTGTATTCAACTGGTAGGGTTGACTTGACTGGACTCTGGGAGACTGGTTGGATATCGGCTGGTGTGAGGGCTATAAGGGAACCCGAGTGCGGGTACACGTGAACAACTGGTTTCTTTTCGGATATTCTTCCCTTATAGGTGCCATGAAGGCTTTACAGGTGGGCCTTAAAGGCCTAGGTACATCTGGTGCAAGTCGTGGGACAATTCCGACATACGGGTCGATCCCTGGGTTAGTGCAGGATAAAGCGGATATCTGCGTATTTTTATAGAGGCTCTCCAGAAGGAGCTACAAGAGTGGCATAGTTACCGAGGGAGGGCTAGACTGGATGGCAGGGGCAGACACTAGCTGGCGCTTGAGGGGGGGCCGAACACGGCTCGAGATGAGCAGTCGGGTACGGACCCCGGAAGGTGAGTGTTGGCATGCCAGGGAGTGAGAGCCAGTCCCAGGGATGTTACTTCCAAGCCAGGGTCTGGCTAACTCGTGTCAGCGGTCGGGACCATCGGTGGTCGGCTCAGGGTGAGCGGCGGGCACGTGGTCCCATGGCAGGAGCAAATCCCATATTATGGCATCCGCGTCGTTATCATAATGCACCATACGTGGGCGGACCCAATGCGCAAGTGTGATCGCCGTTATCATAGTGCCCCATATGCGAAGGGATGGACTTGAGTGAAGTGGCTAGACGCCATGTGAGGGGAGCATGTTCGACATACCCTCGGCGTATACAAAGTTGATCAACAAGCCAACCAACGCGCCTTGCTCCTCGTGCTTGTTGGAGTGCTGGAAGTGCTCTGTTGTGTGTCTACCTTATTATCTCCGTGTGTGCCCCTTGAGCTTCTAGGGGGGGAATTTATAGAGAAGTTGAAGGGTTAAGGGGGGGGGGGGGTTACCCGGATTGGAATGGAGGGGGTGCCCTAGTCCGCGTAAACCCCCTTCAATTAATAAAAAAAATTATTTTTTGTGAGAGGGGGAGGGGGTTAACGAGGACCAGACCGGGGGGGGGGGGGCTGCAGTCTGGTCCACGTAAACCCCCCCACCCTAGAGGGGGTTAACGTAGAAGGGGGGGTTAACGCGGATTGGGAAGGCCCCTTCTTTTTTTGTTTTTGTTTTTTTTTTAAATTAGGGAATGGGGGGGTTTACGCGGACGGGGGAGTTCTTTTTCCCCCCCTTTTTTAGGGAATGGGGTTTACGCGGACTGGGGAGGCCTTTTTTCTCCCTTTTTTTAGGGAATGGGGCTTTACGCAGACCTGATGGGGGGCCCGGTCTGGTCCGAGGGGGGGGTGTTAACGCGGACTGGAAGAGGAGTTTTTTGAGGGGCCTATAAAATCCCCATTTTTGTGTTTCTTTGGGCCATTTTGACCTGGTGTGAACACAAGATGAATAGGATATGGACTGGACTAGTGGTTGGTTGTGTGAGCACATCGTACGAGGAGATTGACTGGTTCCTTTGCACGAGACTCCATGCTTCGGACTTCTTCCTCACGAACGCTCCCCGAACAGGTACGTAGGCTGGAATTGAGTGAGACTGGGACTGGAACGAGCTCAAACTGGGATGAGGGAAGATGGGTGGAGGACACCCCCAGGGGAGTTCACCCCTACCTGGGCACAGCCGCGCCTGGGGTGAACTCCCCCCCGGGTGTTGACACCCGTTTTAGCCTGCAAGTTGCGTCATTTCTCTTATACATCATTTTTGATGTCCCGAATTACCCATTGTTATGGAGCCTTCCTTGGACGGATTTTGAGCCCATTTCATTGTTCCCTAACCTTTTGAGCTTTGGAGATCATGATTTCTTAGAGCCCTGGGGCTTATCTTATCAACTTCCGGTCTTCCAAGTTGACCTGCGGCCCATTTAGGTCGACTTTCCATCAAGCATTCGGCCCCTTTCACTACGCAGTCTTGAAAACAGCCATTTTTCATCCCCTTCTGTTCCTATATTCAAAATGTGTCCTTCACCAAAGTTATTCTTATTTCAAAGGTCTACAATTTCTTCTTCTAGGCCATTAGTCAGTTCTTTACCGATTTCAAGTTATTTGTATTTTTCTGGCAGGCTGTGCTATTCACCTATTTCCCAGAATTTTTTCTCCCTGTTTTCACCCCATTTTATCCCTCTTCCACTTGTCTTTTCATCTTACTCTCTTCATGAAAGTTGTTCATCGTTTTGTTATCTACAATTTCTTATTCTACCACTTTCGCTAGTTCAGCACCGTTTGAGATACATTCACAGATTTCCAAAATCGCGTAAAATCTACCCAGAATTTTTTCCTCCAGTAGCCTAGCGGTCCTGGGAAGACCGCTAGGCCACAAAAAATGATCTTCACTAGACCGTTTTGCCCCAAACTTGCCCGAAATCATCCCGTTTCATCCCTGGAGCCTTGCGGTCACCCCCTAGACCGTTTGCCATCCCTTTGCTGTCCTTGCTAGACCGTTTTCATCAAGAAAAGACCGTACGATAGACCGTTTGCCAGACAGAGAGTCCTAAACTTCCTGAACTCCGATTTCTTCACCGTGGGACTCTTTGGAACCCTTGTTTGATCCATTTTCGAGGGAGATAAGCCTCCACCTCAGTTTCCATTGATCTTGGACTCTTCCCACCACTATTATCTTGAGGTTTATGCATCTAAATCTCTGAAATTGGGTGTTTATCTCGGATCTATCTCCAGAAGTTTCCTGCTCCTATTTAAAGCACCTACGTTCGCAGGTCGCGAAGGGGGGCTCTTTCTCGGTTCGAGGCGAAGCCATGCTGCAACGTCATCCCGTCTCTTCGACCCTGGCTTGAAGAGGGAAGTATTATCTTTCTATTCCACACTCAAGGGCTTGATTTCATTATCTCTACTCTTAGTTCTCTCCTCCCACTTTTTGCAAATCCTCATAATTTTTTGCACTCTCTGCTACACCTACACTTTTGCACGTTTTGCATCATCATTTTCTCTCTGTTCTCTTCATCATATTTCATGATTTCAACTCTCATGCATTCACAACACACACACCTATCTTTTGCACCCTTCCACAGGGGTTAAAAACCTCCCCCCGATGTGTTCTCCCTCAATTTTTACCCCTATTTTATCACTGCGGGATTGATACTACACATGTATGTTCTAATGGATTTTTATCTTTGTGTTGATCTTTGTCTTGCAGGAGAGCATGATTGGACATGAGGCCCTCTTTCTCTAGCCGACTGGAAGGAGAGGAGGTTGATCCCACAAGTTCCCCGCACCCCGTTGTCAAGCGCGATCAAGTCTTCTTCTTTTTCCAAGGTACACGGCGCCGTCCCTTCATCTCTTCATCTCTTGGCGTTGTTAACCCTTAGTGGCGATCACGGTATGTCTTTCTCGTCTATTCATCGCCCTTTGTTCATTATCTTCCATGCTTGTTCATGCTCATATGATACATACATATTAGTTTAAGGGGGCGGGGTAGAACTATTAAACAATCTACACCGGGGCGAGTCGCCGTCATCAGGGGCACCCTCGGGGGTCTTCTTGCGTCGTTTGTCGCTGTCCTTTAATGGACTTATGTCCCCAGGGCGCTGGTATTGACTCATGGGGGTTGTTACTGCCGCTTGCAAGGTGTTTAGGGAAATTCCTGATACACACCGGGTTGTCGAACGGCTTGGCTAGCTGGTCCGTCGGGCTTATACTTAGCCCCGGGGTGAGCGTAATAGCTTGTAAGGACTGAGGGAAGGCGTCTTGGGCATGTGGGCCCAGCCTTGGTAAGGTATGCCACGTTGTATGGTGGGTTGACGGGCAGTCCCGAGTTGGCCCGGGGGCTGAAAGTTAATGGCTCGTTACCGTGTGTCTGAGGGTCGGGGGTGGCCCCAACTTGCTGGAAGGTTGCCGTATGATGCGTCTGGTGTGCCCGAGCGGCGGGTTGGCCCTGGCTTGTTGTATAATGGCTGGAATATACGCACCCACGAGGTGCTCGGGGAAATTCCCGACACGCGACCACGGGCCGTATAAGTGTGCTAAGGGCTCTCGAAGCCCATGGTTGATTGGGGGAGGTACTCCTTTGACTTTAGAATGCTGAACGAAGGCATTATGGGGATGAACCCCAGCCTTGTTGTTGGGTGCCGCGTGACGTGGCTGGTTGTCAGGGAGCCCCCGGGTTGGCCCGGGTGGCTTGGTTTAAGGCGAACGCGAAACCACATACTGGTGTTGACACCCGTTTTTAGCCTACAGGTTGAGTCATTTCTCTTATTCACTTCCATGATGCCTCGAATTACTCATTGCTATTGGAGCATTCCTTGATATGATCCTGAGCACAGTTCTTGATCATTCCCCAGCCCTCTGAGTTTGGAAGCCATTTTCTATCATTTCCCAGCTATTTTCCAAGTTCCCATACATTCTGAGACTGTTCCCCGTCTTCTCCGGCGTAAGAAATGCCTCAAGACCACCCAGGGCGTGAGGCGGTCCTTCACTGGACCGCCTGGCTCTGGGAGGCCTAGTAGAGGGCAGCCTAGCAGTCTGGGGCGGCCCACTAAGGGGATGCCTAGCAACCCTGGGCGACCTAGCAGAGGACCGCCCAGCTTCAGTGGGGCGGCCACGCAGTGGGCCGCCTAGGTCTGGGCGGTCTACTTCTAGACCGCCCCATTCAAGAAACGGTGATCGGTTTTAGCCTGTTTTGGACCGAACTGTCGTGCTCGCCAACGACGCTGTCCTTCATGATATATGCTGTCCAGTCATGAATGTTTCTTACCAAAAACGGCCGCTCGATAGACCGTCTCTATGACAGAGAGTCCAGAAGATTCTGAACTCCGTCTTCTTTGCCGTTGGACTTGTGGACCCACTTTTCGACATGCTCGTTTGTTTGTTTTCTTTAAGTCGATTTATTTGGTGGGTTTATTCGTTTATTAAGTGCGTGGGCGTGCCAGTCACAAAGTGACGATCTATTGTGCGCTCGATCTGACTAATCAGACGATTGTGTGGTTCGTGTCGGGACCAAAACCCGTCGCGCCATAAAGGTCACAGCGTCATTTACATCCCCTCGGAGAGGGGAATACCCTTGATTAATCGCCAGGAAAAGGGGCCACATGGCCAGAAAATTAGTTACATGAAAAGTCTATTAGGAAGCATTGAAATCCCCGTGCGAGGGTGAGAAGAAAGCATTCGAGATCATGTCGGTCATGCGTTGACCATTTGATGTTCGGACGAGTGTCCTGCTTGAGAATCGCGTAATTGTCACGGGAAAACTGGAGCATATGTATGCCGGGGGTACGGCAAGTTTATTGTTCAAAGGGACAGGAGACATTCGGTTGAATCCCGATTAGAGTGATCGGAAATCAGCAAGTTTGTTGGCCCGGTGCGAGATCGAGTCAGGACCATTCCGGGGGCGCCTCTCGTGGTCCACACGAGGCTCGCGTGGGCATCGTTAATATTTTCGGTGCCGAAGGGCAACGGGAAAGTGTCCCGAGACTAGATTCCAAAACAAAGATGTGTACAGAGATAGCTGGCTATAGGCCTAGGATGTGGGTCAGGCGATGACCATGGTTGGGGCAAACCCAAGGTCCAAACGTGACTCACGAAGGTCTTATTGATATTCCCACACATAGGGTTCGGGGAAGGCGAGAGCCGTCTCGTTCCATTCGGATTTGTCGGTCATTCATGGACCATTTTATGTTCGGAAAAAGGTCCGTGTTTGTAGCGTAAGAGACGGTGGAAAATCATACAAATGTCTACCGTGAGTACGGCAAGTTTAATGCAAGTACGGGATTAGATCTCGGTATATATGTCGGTCACTAACGGACCATTTTATGTTCGGACAAAGGTCCGAATAGAAAAAAAGACGGTGACGGGAGCGAATCCGTGCAAATGCCTGCCGTGAGTACGGCAAGTTTAATGCAAGCGCGGGATTAGATCCCGGTATATATGTCGGCCACTAACGGACCATTCGTCATTCGGACGAGTGTCCGCATTTGAAGCGTCGAAGACAACGACAAAACCACACGAATGTTTGCCGTAGGTACGGCAAGTTTAATGTGGGTGCGGGATTAGATCCCGGTATATATATGTCGATCATTAACGGACCATTCATTATTCGGACGGAAGTCCGTATTAGTAGCGTCGAGGATGACGATGAAACCGTACGGATGTCTGCCATAGGTACGACAAGTTTAATGTAGGTGCGGGATCAGATCCCGATAAAGACGGGTCGAGCTAACGAACTATCGACCCGGGATAAGTTCGGATCATGGTCACGTCCGGGCGAGGGCTCCCGAGATCCAAGTCCGATCTAGTGGGGCATCATTGCTTTTCTCTTCAAACGTAGTCCGGGGAAGCGGATTGTTAAGTGTGAAGCCCGAACTCGCCAACGTGCGCCCTCGCACGCGGATCGACCTGCGCGGTCAGGTCGCGGGGTTCGACCTGCCCGGTCAGGTCGCGGGGGTCAAGGAGGCAGCGCCCCTTGCGGGTGTCTCCGGGGGCGGAGCCTCGGAACAAAAATTTTAGTTATAGCAAGGGTAACTTTTAATTATTGGTTTCACATCCCTTTTATTTGTTTGGTTAATTAGGTTTCTTTTTATGGAAGGCACGCCGGATTAAGGAAGCAAAGGGGCGCGCCGGAATAAGAGGTGAAAGAGGGGGCGCGCCAGATTAATATCAAGAGGAGGGCGCGCCGGTTTAAGTGTGTTAAGAGGGGCGCGCCGGTTTAGAAAGGCAGGGGGGGGGGGGGGGGGCGCCGGTTTAGAAAGGCATGGGGGCGCGCCAGAATAGGTGGAGCAAGGGGCACGCCGGAATAGGCTTAATGATGAATGGCGTGCCGGATTAGGGCACTATTCATTCCAATACTTTGAAAGTGGTTTTGAGTGTAGAGTGAAACCGGCACGGGGGGTGAGCATGCCGGATTAGCCCCCGCCGGATTAGGGGCGCGCCGGGTTAAGCTCTGTGTGTTTTATTTCGTTCTGTTTCTTCTTTCTTTCACCCGTGGGTTACTTTGGTGATTGATTTATTCATCTTATTGGTGGATTAAGCTTGTGGAGAGAAAGTTTAAGTGTTTTAATTGTTTATTAAGGTGGATTAGCATGAAGATTCAAGTGTTTCGTTCAGAGGGGTTTGTGCAGGAACTGGGAGGTTCAGTTGTGATCAGGGGCTTGAAGCATGTGCAGCTCTGGCCTTCAGAGAGTAGTTTGTTTGTCTGTACTTGTATGCATGTGGGTTTTTTATTGTTCTTAGCCCTGGCAAAAATCGGGCAGCACCTCCCCCGGACTGAGGCTTGCCAGAGATAAGTAGAGGAACACCAAACGGATTGCTCCGGGGTCTCGGAGTGAGGCCTCCGTTAACCCATAAGTGAGTGTGGAGACTCGAGGACTAGCCTTCAAGAGTTCCAGCAGCTCACGGGCGATGATTTCGTAAGCGGCACGAATGTGTGCCTCAAGAGGGCCATGAATGTTCATCCCTCATGTGGGTTCCTTCGAAGGCCATGCCACGGAGAGGCAGGCTTCATAGACCCTGGATGCATGGAAGATAGGGAAAAAACGGGGGACGGGAGCTAAAGCCAAGAACCGTGCTCACCAACAGACTCCCTTTTTATTCATCCACAAGAAGGGGAAAGTTGAAATACAGAAGGGGCATCTACCCTAGGGCAGAGAGAAATACATTTAGGGGGCAAGAGGAGGAGATACATCAATGGGAGAGGGGGAACAGAGCACAAGCTCCTCCCCCCTCCGAGCTCACCTCTCACTCTCACTCTCCCCTCTTCTCTTCTCTTCTCTTCTCCGGCACGGGGACGAAGCTTTTTCTTCTCTTTGGGTGGCCCTCTCTTCTTTCTTCAGTCGCCCTCCGGGGTTTCGAGCTTCTCTCTTCTTCCACCCACCTATATATAGGACGGGTTGCGTCTCTTGTAGAAATGGCTAGTGGGGGAGAATTCCCGCCACCTCTGCCTTGCTCGCAGCAACGCTGGGAGTTGACTCGTTGCACTGGATGCTGCTGGTTCACGCCGTACGATGCTGTTCATCCGAGGATGGGATGTTCACGGATTTGCCGGGAGGATCTGCTGCTGCTGCCATCACTGCTGCTTTGCTGTCGAACTGGGGTGAAGGCATGGCTTCAAAACATTGAATGCTCTCTGCGCACCGCATTTAAACAAAATAGAGCATCGGAGTTTTGATGGGATGGCTTGAGGTTAAACGGCGCGGTGGAACAGTGACCGCGCCGGTTTAAACCCAAGCGCAATTGGCGCGCCATTTTAGCATTTGAAGGCAAAGCTTTTGAAAATGGGGGCACGATGGGTCCAGTAGCGCGCCGGATTAAGTTGCCAAAATGGGGGTTCTTTGAGCACACCAGAATAGCCTTACAAATGGAGCGCGCCAGTTTGGCCAAGCAATTGGGCATGAAGGGTTCTTCGAAAGTGGCGCGCCGGATTAAGACATCAACATGGGCGCGCCGTATTAGAGCATCAAAGGGGGGCGCGCCTTTTTAATGCAACGCAAGGGGCCGCGCTGTTTTAAGGTGAATGTCACGCCGATTGGGGTTTCTTTGTAACGCCCCACCTCGTACCCGGTTCAGTATAACACTCCCGTCGGATACGAGGGGCGACGCCACAGTGGGAAAATACCCAACAGAATGGAAGACGGGTTGAGAATGCACAAATAAAACATATAAATTTTTACAGCGGAAGAATATAATTTTCCATCAGTAATGTCCAATATCATAATAGCCAAACAAATTAAAGTCTTACAAATTTTATTTTAATATCCAGAATTGAAACTTAAAGTTTACAAGAACTAACAAGTAGATCCAACAATGGGAAAAGAACTACTAAGATCACGCCCGCGCCACCGACTCGGGCTCACTCGGATCTACTTCCTCGCTCCCACTAGCAATCTTGCCTGAAATATCAAGTGTAAGTCTACGGGTAGACTTAGCAAGAAATAGAATTCAAGCACGTCTATTGTACCAGCATAACAAATTAAACTATCATAATTTAAACCACAAGTTGTAACAAAGACTATATCGGTGTACTATGGCATAACTAATCGTAATATGCAGGAGTGATATCCAAATATGCAGGAAGAAAGATTGAAGAAGATGGGAATCAATGTAGGTATTCATAAGTGGAGTTCAAACCTCAGTAGAATTTGCAGAACAAAGACAGATAACAGATACAGATATAACAAAAAGCCCAAAGGCCATATTTTTATCACAATTCCGATCTGAGGTAGACAGAAGAGGCAGAATGACCCAGACACATTGCCCAAACTACTATTAGAAGGTCAGAAACAGATACAGATACGAAATCACCTAGGCAATGGCGATGAGGTCTTGATTACAGCGCAGAATCGGAGGAAGATATTCCCCACCTTGACCAGTGAACAAGTTCACCTCCAGGATTTCACCCCCGTGCCCTCGGGGTCAGAAGGACCTCCCCATAGGGGCATTTCTACAGTTTGGCCCCAGACCCTTCTATAATAGCAGTGTCCATATGGTCAAATGAGATCAATAAACAAGTTAAGAAGAATTTGGATAGATTCTAACTCGAATACAAACTGAAATGGTGATACTAACGCATGGATGGAATATGAAATTTTACAATGCTTATACTAACTCATAAGATAGAGTTTTTCAAACAAAATTTATCCTGTAACAAAGTTTAAACAGCCATGGTGGAAGTCAATTTAAAATCAAACCAAAATATGCAATTCTAGGATAATT
Source organism: Amorphophallus konjac (assembly GCA_022559845.1). Lineage (NCBI taxonomy): Eukaryota > Viridiplantae > Streptophyta > Magnoliopsida > Alismatales > Araceae > Amorphophallus > Amorphophallus konjac. Next base: position 226,375,606 of record CM040121.1, on the reverse strand, counting down.
TTGTTATCAAATTAACATGGTTATACTAACCAATTCCAGGATAACATTATTATCAAATTAACATGCTTATACTAACTGGTTCCAAGATAACACTGTTAACATGGTTATACTGACTAATTCCAGGTTAACATTATTATCAAATTAATATGCTTATACTAGCTAATTATAGGTTAACATTGTTATTAAATTAACCTGCTTATATTGACAATCATTATTAGCAAGTTATATTTACAATCCAGGATACCACAACTCCAAGGCATTCGCATTTCCAGAGTATTAACATGTAATTCCATGGTGTTAATACACAATTCCAGGATATTAACACAATGTTCCAGGGTATAATGAATGAAAATAGTATAATTCTATATTAATTTATTATCGCACTAACAATGCTAACAATGTTATACCATAAATAATTCCTAAAAATAGTATTAAATTGCTAACATATTGGTGATCACTTTTGTCTTCTATGCCTAATGCTAATAAAATTGTTTGTAAGACCTAATCAGTGATTTAAGCATGACTTAAATCACCATTCACTCGGAAAACACTATTCACGCAGAAATTTTACTATCTTACAAAAATGTAAAAAAAATAAGAAAATGGTACATCCGTATTTATAGAACACTTTTGTCTTCTTGAGTATTTTTAGGAAAAATCTATATTTGGATCTATACACCTTTTAAGGTAAGTTTAATAACATGGTTATACTAACCAATTCCAGGATAACATTATTATCAAATTAACATGTTTATACTAACTCATAAGATAGAGTTTTTCAAACAAAATTTATCCTGTAACAAAGTTTAAATAGCCATGGTGGAAGTCAATTTAAAATCAAACCAAAATCATAACAGATTAACCTAAAACAATACTGCTTGCACTTAACCAAACTACCCTCTTACTTAATTCTAACAAGTTTAATAAGCTATCCATGCACAATAGAGATGGTTGAGATACTAAACTTGCCTTAAACCGTGGAGAACAGGGAAGCCTCCGCAGGATCCATGAACTCTCCAGAGCCTTGCTTCCCTCCCGTAGATGGCGTTCTGAACAACACCCAGCCCTCTCCCCAGGGCTTTAACAAAGTCCCAAGCACTCAGATTGGATGAGGCAGGCTGGCAGGAAGGGAAAAAGAACGACATCCCACATGCTCCCGTAGTGCGTGGGCTACCCCATGAGGACCCTCCCCATAAACTTAATCACTCATGATAAGGTGGGGGGGGCATGGAGTTACCAAAAGGGGAAGGTAAGAAGAGAGTTACGTTCTTACGAACGTGAATGGCACTATTCACCAGCCCAAACTAAACATCATAACTATTTATCTAAAATGAATTTGAGAAAACTAATAACTACCCATTTCTAATCATCATGGGCCCCATCTAGGAAAAATATAAAATAAATAAAAACTCTCAAAAATAAAACCCAACCCGAAATATGAATAGTAACAATCTTAATTAATTAATCTTAGTGTTAAGGTGTAATTAAGCAATTTGGGCAAAATTTAAACAAATGTGGATGGTGAGATTCGAACCTTGGACCTCAAGGTGAAAGGGCAAGTGTCTTAACCAACTACTCTAGGAATTCAATTGTTACATGAATGACTCTTTGTTTCTACTTTCACTTAAACCTTCTATAGGGGTTTTTATAAGTTATATGTACATATATTTGAGATACTAATTTAGTTGAAATATTAATAATACGAATAATGATAATAATAACATTATTATTATATTATGTACATTTTATAAGGGGTGCTACACCACTCTAATTCAATCAAATCAATTATTTCTTAATCAAATTTATTATCATAGAACTAAATCATGATAAAATTTATTGGGTACTACATTCTTCTCGGAGTTGCAGCCATTCACACGAATGTTGGCATTCCCGGAATGTTGTAATTGTAATGCATTGCCTTTGCAACGTTCCATTCGCAGCCTCTGGGGCTCGGTCCCAGACTTTGCTTGACTTTCGGTGCATACCGAGGCTGTGCCGGAGTTCCCAACTCTTCTTTGATTCATCTCTCGGCACGACCGGCTGTAGAGTTGTGGCTGTATCTTCCGCCTGGGGGGGCTTCCTTAACGGGTAGCTGACCACCAAGCGAGTTCTCGTCCTGATCAGGCAAGGCAGGAGGTTTATTCGGTGTTTCCATCTTCGGCTTGCTCTCGAGTGTCGAGACGTGCATGCCGTATGATCCTCATCAACATTTTTCGACGTCCACAAATGCCCCCACTCGTGGGCGGCGCAAGCAAGGGACGAGTGCGCGGGGCCCGCGAGTGTAGAGTTCTTCGACAGGACGTCTGTTCTTCCGAGCCAGTGGGATGCTGGTCCGGTGCGAATTCACAGGAAAGCGCTCACTCCTTCAGCGAAGGGATGAGGGGATCGCTTCACCGCATACGCACACGGACGGAGATGTCTAGCCCGAGTGAGGAGGGGTTTAGTCATCGGCATGGGGTAAATACCGAAGCAAGAACGAAGGGTCTATGCGTCGTCTTAGGCAAGAGGCCTAAAATGACTTAGATGAGGCCAATCCTAAGGGGGGGGGGGTTGGTGACTCGTGCTGGGTTTAGGAGAGTTGTTCATTCATCGACTCGGATGGGAGGTCCAAGCCGAATGCTTTGAGAGGGCTCCGACGGAGTGAGATGGATTTTATGCATTCGGGTGGAGGGTTTGAAGTGAACGGTTTATTTGCTGGTGCCGACAGGGTGTCGGGAGCTGACGTGGTCTATTCGTTGGCACGGCGTGAGTGCCAAGGCAAAGGGGTCTTTCATGCATTGACTTGGACGAAAGGTCCGAGCCAAGCAAAGGAGGTTCTTTTTATTCATCGACTTGGACGGAAGGTCCAAGCCAAGCAAGAAAGTTCCTTTTTTTTATATATTCATTGACTTGGACGGAAGGTCCGAACCAAGCAAGGAAGTTTTTTTTATTCATAGACTTGGACGGAAGGCCCGAGCCAAGCAAGGAGGTTCTTTTTGTTCATCGACTTGGACGAAAGGTCCAAGCCAAGCAAGAAAGTTCCTTTTTTTTTATATATTCATTGACTTGGACGGAAGGTCCGAGCCAAGCAAGGAAGTTCTTTTTATTCATAGACTTGGACGGAAGGTCCGAGCCAAGCAAGGATGTTCTTTTTGTTCATCGACTTGGACGGAAGGTCCAGGCCAAGCAAAGAAGTTCTTTTCGTTCATCGACTTGGACGGAAGGTCCAAGCCAAGCAAAGAGGTTCTTTTTGGTCATCGGCTCGGACAGAAGGTCCGATCCGAGCAAGGAGGTTCTTCTTGTTCATCGACTTGGACGGAAGGTCCGAGCCAAGCAAGGAGGTTCTTTTTGTTCATCGACTTGGACGGAAGGTCCAGGCCAAGCAAAGAGGTTCTTTTGTTCATCGACTCGGACGGAAGGTCCGATCCGAGCAAGCATGTTCTTTTTTTTTTTAATTCATTGACTTGGATGGAAGGTCCGAGCCAAGCAAAGAGGTTCTTTTTGTTCATCGACTTGGATGGAAGGTCCAGGCCAAGCAAAGAGGTTCTTCTACCGTGTCAGGGTTGCCGATAATACGAGGGATCTTTTATTCTCTAGCCAGAAGAAGGGTCCGATCCAGAGTGGAAGGGTCTTTTTATTCATAACCTCGAACGAATGGTTCGGGCCGTGGGTTTATTCGTCGGTGGGACTGGGAATTGTGATATTGAGGTGGTTTATTCATTGACACGGGGTTAATGCCAAAGCAAGGGTCTTTTTGATCATGGGACTAGATGGAAGGTCTAGGCCCTGGTTCATTCATCGGTGAGACTTAAAATATTTTGATCTCCGGCGGGACTTGACGAGTCGACATCCCTCGGAGGCTTCGATGATGGTTTTTTCTTCTCTCTCTCTTTTCTTCTTTGTTTTTCTCTCTTTTTTCTCTTCTTCTTTCTTCTTCTTTTTTTTCCTTCTCTTCCTTTTCTTCTCTCTTTTTGAACAACTTTGTATAGCTGTCGGCACGGACGTCGATAATGAGACAGCTGTCGGCATGGAAGCCGATAATGGGATAGCTGTCGGCTAAACGCCGATATTGAGATAGCTGTCGGTCATACAAGCCGATATTGAGATAGCTGTCGGCATAAAAGCTGATAATGAGATAGTTGGCGGTCATACAAGCCGATATTGAGATAGCTGTCGACATAAAAGTTGATAATGAGATAGCTGTCGGCATGGAAGCCAATGATGGGATAGCTATCGGTGTGGAAGCCGATAATGAGATAGCTGTCGGCATGGAAGCTGATAATTGGATAGCTGTCGGCGTGGAAGTCGATAATGAGATAGCTATTGGCATGGAAGCCGATAATTGGATAGCTGTCGGCGTGGAAGTCGATAATGAGGTAGCTGTCGGCATGGAAGCCGATGATGAAATAGCTGTCGGCATGGAAGCCGATAATTAGATTGCTGTCGGCATGGAAGCCGATAATTGGATAGCTGTCGGCGTGGAAGCCGATAATGAGATAGCCGTCGGCATGGAAGCCGATAATTGGATAGCTGTCGGCGTGGAAGCCGATAATGAGGTAGCTGTCGGCATGGAAGCCGATGATGAAATAGCTGTCGGCATGGAAGCTGATAATTAGATTATTTTTTGGTTTGTTCCTTTCTTGTTTGTTGTGTGTTTGTTTGTTTTTTGTTTCTTTTTGTTAGTTTCTTTTTGTTTGTGCTTTTTGTTTGTTTGTTATTTTTTGTTTGTTTGTTGGTTTTTTTGGTTTGTGTTTATTGTTTGTTTGTTTGCCTGTTCCTTTGTTTATTTATTTTTGTTGTTTGTTTATTTGTTTATTCTTTTGTTTGCTGATATATTTATTTATTTATTTTGTTTGTTTGTTCTCTTGTTTGTTTGTTTCTTTTTTATTTGTGTTTATTGTTTGTTGGTTTATTTGGTTGTTGGTTTATTCTTTTGTTTGTTTATTTTTTGTTGTTTGTTTCTTTCGTTTGTTTGTTTCTTTTCTGTTTGTAATTTGTTTGTTCTTCATTTTTTCTTTGTTATTTGTTTGTTCTTCTTCTTCTTTTTCTTTGTTATTTGTTTGTTTGTTTGTTTTTTTTGTTTGTTTGTTTCTTTTTGTTTGTGTTTTTGTTCATTTATCTGTTTCTTTGTGTTTTTAAGCACGCAAGTATTCACTAACATCAAGCATCAAATAGATACATAGTATATCCCCTATATCGAGGGTAGGGTAGGGTAGGGATGAAGCCCCGAATTCACAGACCACGTGCGGCTCACGAGTCACAACTAAGGGAGTTGCGCATTCACCGAAAAGGCATCGCATCGCCTCTGCGTATAGTTTAAATCATGATTTCCACCCAAAACAAATGTTCCATGGTGTGAGAGTGCAGGCATGTGAGCCGTGGCCCCAAAATATAGGGATGCGCAGATGTTCTAAGCAACACTAAAGGATTGCTCTACCGCCTACGTGTACATTTCAGGCTTTCGACTTTCGGTAGCTTCACACAGCCCCCTTATTTATTTTAGACTTCTAGACTTCACCGTTCGGCGCGCGTTTCCTCATTTGTTTCAGTGAGGATTCCCGGCTACTAGGATTCATCCTTGGCCGTAATTCGCTTCACCATTTTCGCGCGAGTCTCCTCATTTGTTTCAGTGGGGATTCCTGGCTACTTGGATCCATATTTCATTTCTTCATCAAATTTTTTTACACACATTTTTTTTAAGGAGGCAGGCATCTTTTTCCTCATGACTACCGTTCATGCGAGCGTAAGAAATTCAAGCATCCACAGAGTGTTGGGAAGAAATTCTGCAATCCCTACAGGTAGGAACCACTGATCGCATTGTGCGTAAAGTGTGGGAACATCATTTCGAGTATATTTTGTGAGTTACGCTAACAGCATAGCTATGACTCTTCCTCTCGACGTATGCACTCGCCACGATGGGCTTTTCTTCCTTACCATATGCCATGGCGCACGCAAGTCTATGATCGGGGCAGCATTATTTATTCAAGGAGATGCGGTCCTAGGAGGTTCAAAGGAGGTGGATTAAATATAGAATAAACAATCATGCAAGCAAGGCGAGCACGCATTCAAAGTTCAACTCATGCAGCGTTTATTGTTGTGTTTTTTGTTTCGTTTGTCATTTTTTGTTGTTGTTTTATTATTATTATTTTTTCTTTCTTTTGTTGTTTGTTTATTATTATTATTTGTTTGGTTTGAATATCTGTAAGCACATGCTGGCACGAATGCCAGTGGTTGAGTATGTTCGAATTGCTATTGGCTTAGATGCCAATGATGAGATGCTGTTGGCTTAAGTGCCAATGGATGGATTGCTGTAGGCCTGGAAGCTGATAATTGGGAAGCTATCGGCTCAGGGGTCGATGGTTGAATAGCTGTCGGCTCAGGGGCCGATGATTGAATAGCTGTCGGCTCAGGGGCCGATAACTGGGAAGCTGTCGGCTTAAAAGTCGATAAGTGAATAGCTGTCGGCTCAGGGGCCGATGAATAGAAAGCTGTCGGCCTAGAAGCCGATGATGGGATGCTGTCGACTCAAGGGCCGATGATTGGATAGCTGTCGACCCGGAGGCAGATGATTATGTATCTGTCGGCCCGGAGGCCGATGGGGGAGTAGCTTTCGGCACAGAGGCCGATAGTTTGATAGCTGTCGACCCGGAGGTCGATGATTGGATAGCTATCGGCTGGGAGGCCGATGGTGGAAAGTTGTCGGCTGGGAGGCCGATGGATGAGTAACTGGTCAGTTTAACGCCCCGTCGGTGGAAGGTTTAGTCGGTTTAATACCCCGTCGGTGGAAGATTTAGTCGGTTTAACGCCCCGTTGGTGAAAGGGTTTAGTCGGGTTAACGCCCCGCCGGTGGAAGGTTGAGTCGGTTTAACGCCCCGTCGGCGGAAGGTTTAGTCGGTGTAATGCCCCGTCGACGGAAGGTTGAGTCGGTTTAACGCCCCGTCGATGGAAGGTTTTGTAGTGTCCCCTGTGGTTCTGGAGTTTTGATGATGACAAATATTATGCCTCATTATGTTTACATCATTGATGATATAATCATGTTGTATTATAAGAAACTGTCAGAACAGGTTTAAGGATGAAGTCAACCCAAGTCAAAGTCAAATCATGACAGGTAAGGTTAATGCTCAGATCAGGTAATGCTCTATCTACTCTCAGATCTGTATGCATTATGCCTTGATGATGTTTTAACTGATGTGCATAAATTGTTCTGTACATCATCAGTGCCTTTTCAAGTCTATACACTCCATTGCCTTGCTGCATTGCTGTCTTGCTGCATTGCACGCCATATAGTCTATACATTCTTTGCTGCAACGTTTGCACATCATGCACTACCAAGTCTGCACATTGTCAAAAGTCTACACATTGCAGTCTGTTCGTGTGCATCGTCTCATGTTGCATCATCTCAGCAAGTCTATACATTGGACTTGAGCATATAGGAAGTCTGTACATCGTCCAGTGCATTTGCATGCATCGTTCATGAAGTCTGTACATCGAGCAAGTCTGTACATCGGACTAGTCTGCATCGGCTAAGTCTATACATCGTCTGTCTCACTTAGCGTCTCATGCATATGCTAAGTCTATACATTGCAACATGCATTGTCTCCAAGTCTGTACAGCGTCTAGCGTCTCATGCAAAGTCTGTACACTGCATTGGTTGTATAGACTTAGAGCTGAAGTCTGCACATTGCTGTCTTTACCTACGCTCAAAGTCTGTACATTGTCTTCATGGCATCGCAAGTCTATACATTGACTGTGCATTCATTTGTCTGGCTGCAGAACACTAAGTCTTTTTGTTGAGCATCAATTTAACAAAGTCTAGACATCGTCTGGTTGCATATCGCATAGTCTGTACATGATGCATTGTGTTCCCATGCTTTAACACTAGGCATTGCAAAGTATGTACATTAGTTGCACATTGCTATAGCACGCATGCAGAGTCTAGACAGTCATGAGCAAGTCTATACATCGTGTTGCATGCACGCATTTAGGTCTATACAATGCATCGTCTCATGCATCGTCTTTCAAGTCTATGCATTGTAAGACCAAGTCTATACATTGCATGCAGGTAAAGTCTGTACAGCCCATGCTCAGGCTAAGTCTGTACAGAGTCCTGTTTCATCGCATGGACATTTCATCAAGTCTATACATTTGTTGCATGCCTGCACATCAGTCAAGTCCATACATTGATCTGTGCAGACAACATCAGTCAAGTCTATACATTGATCTGTGCATCACTATACTCAAGACACTAAGTCTGTACAGAGCTCGCAAAGTTTGTACATTCCTTAGCATCTTGTGCATGCATCGTTTAGCAAGTCTGTACATCGTGCGTCTATCCAAGGCATATTATAAAGTCTATACATTGCTGAAAGTCTGTACAGTGTCTCACATATGCAAAGTCTGTACATTGGTGGCTAAGTCTATACATCGCCACATTGTTCATGCAACATCTCTCAAGTCTGTACAGCCATTGCCTTGCAGCATGCACGCTAGCAAGTCTGTACAATGGTGTTGTCTACCCTGCACTCAAGTCTACACATCATACACGAGCAAGTCTATACATTCTTTAGCTCAGTTCGCAGCTGAGTCTGAAGTCTGTACAGCATGTTCTTCATACAAGTCTGTGCATGCATAAATCAAACTCTATACATCCATATTTGTTGTGCATATTCTCCTATATGCATTCGTGCATCTTTCATCACAAGAGTCTACACACTTAGTCTGCTTCATAAGCACCCAAGTCTATACACTCTTTATGTCTGCATTACATGCATTATCAGAGTATGTACACTTGTGAATGTAATGTCTGTACATTCATTCTCATTGTACACACTTCTCTTATATGCACACTGCATCTAGTGCATCAAGTCTGTACAGGCCATGACTCATGTTTTAACAGTAGGCATTGCAAAGTCTATACATTACTGTCGCATTGCAAAGTCTATACATTGCAATGTCTATACATTGCTGTCGCATTGCAAAGTCTATACATTGCAAAGTCTACACACTGCATTACACACTACAAAGTCTGTACAAGGTTCTATAGCCTTAATCTGATAATTATCTTCGACTAACTGACAGTGACTCTTTGCAAAGGTTAATGATGCACGTGATCCAAGAATAGACGATGGCCCTAATCGTGACACGTGGAACCACTGTGCTGAAATGCTGCCACGTGGACTGAGGTCTCTGGGCGGGAATCATGAAGACCACACGCCCTAGCTATCATCTGATATATATATGAAGCCTCTTCCTCTGGAGAGGGTTGATCGAAGCAGAAGAGGAGATCGAGAAGCAGTACGGAGCCTGCACGATCCAGAAGAAGAAAAAAAAGACAGTGAGAAGAAAAGAGAAGAGAGGCAGAGAGGCAGAGTGTGAAAGAAGAAGAAGAGAAAGAAAAAGAGAGTGAGAGATCAGCAGAAGAAGAAGAAGATCAGTAGCCTCTGGATCAAATCCAAGATACATTGCTCCAAGAGAGAGCTACAGTTTCGAGTTTCATTTCCAGCATTCTGATTGCTGTAATTTTCGTTTCTTGTTTTCTTTTCATTTACACTTGGCTTGTGTTTCTTTCCGATTCTCTGGTTTGAGATCGGGGTTCCCTTTGGTCTTAGAGGAAGGGAGTCTTGGACTCCGGGTTTGCAGGTAGTGGTTGCTACCTATGGGTTCCCTCCTGGTCTGGAGGAAGAGAGGTCCGTGACCTCTGGTTTGCAAGCGGCTGGGTGTCGGTTGTGGGTTCCCTCCTGGGTGGAGGAAGAGAGACGCTAGTCTCTGGTTTCTAGTGACTGGGTGTCATTAGGGTTGCCCTCCGGGTTGGAGGAAGAGGGGAGGTTGTTCTCCTGGTCAAGCTGTTAGGCAGCACTTGTTACAGACTGAGTCTGCGGTTCTAGCTTGTGCTAGTGGAAGCCTCACTCTGGTTTGGAGTGAGGGGTGGACGTAGGTCTATGGACCGAACCACCTAAAAAATCTACTGTGCCGTGGTTTGCCTTGTGCGTTTGCCCCTTGTCTTCTACCTCTTTCACAGGTCGTCTGAGCATTCTTGGTTCTATCTGAAGTGACCTTGAGCATTATATGTTTTGCTAAGTGTGTCTGGTCTGCATAGTTCTGCCTTCGGCATTAGACTTGATCAGGTGCCTCCAGTATTATTAGCAGTTCAATTGATTGATCAAATGTCTGTTTGAATTTCTTCTTGAAGAGTTAATTGTTTATTCCGCAACTGTGTCTAGCTTCAGGCTTAGTGTTTTTAATTTGGGATATATTTTTAAAGGGGATACATTCACCCCCCTCTGTATCCATCGCACCGTCCCAACAATTGGTATCAGAGCGGGTGTCTGCATAGAAGGTCCAACGACCTGCAGATCCAATCCTACTGTCTTGGTGCTATCTCGCTCTTGGTGCATCATTATTCCTATTGCATTAATCTGATCTGTTTCCATGGGTGATCCACCGGTTTTCAACGGCTCTAATATTAATATGTGGTTTGTCAGTCTGCGCAAATATGTTGATGCAGTTAATCCTGATCTGTGGAAGTTAATTTCACACGGTCCTCACAGATTACCAAAGAAAGAGTCCAAATGGACTGACAGTTACAGATCAAGGCATGAAGAGAATCAAAGAGCTCTGAATCTAATGAAAGCAGCTACTGACAGGGCCTTACACTCTTGCTTCCATGACTATAGGTCTGCTAAAGACATACTGGATAAGCTGAAGCTAGCTCACAGGTTTAATGAGGACAGCTGCATGATGGCTAACAGAAGTAATCAAAGTGGCAGCGATCAAGGCAGCAGCCAAAATGAAGAAGAGGATGATGATGAGGTAAACCTCTTCGAGAATTTCTCTTTAGATGATTGGGAGAATGCATATGCTGAGTTGGTTGAATCTCATGAACATTTAAGAAAACAATACAAGAACTTGAAAAAGAAAAGTGATCGGGGTAGTTCAAGTTCACCATGTGAAAATTGTTCAAATATGAAGCAATCTCATGATGCATGTTTGTCTGATATCCATATGCATAAAAACCAGAATGAAAAATTGATGAAGGAACTTGAATGTGTTTGCTCTGAACTAAGTAGGCTGAAATCTGAAAATGACTCTCTTAGAAAATCTGTCAAAGAAAATGATTCTTGCAATGAATGTGCATTCTTGAAGGAATTGATTGAAGGCTTAGACTCTGATGATAATATACAGAAGAACTTAATTACTTCCTTGAAGGAAGAAAATGATTCATTGCTGACTCAGAAGAAGGAAACTGATAAATTACAAGATAAGCTGATTGAAGAAAACATTTATCTGAAGGAACAAAACAAAAAGCTAATGGTTCTAAACACTGTTTTCTCTGAAAAATGGCTGACGATTGAAAAAGGGAAATCTATCTTGAAAGAAAATGAAGTGAATATTGAATTCAAATTGACACAGGAAAATGAGACTCTGAAGAGTCCGAATGATGAATTGTAAAATCAAGTCATTTCGTGTGAAGACTACATTGTGTCTTTGGAGAGAGAAATTGAAGATCTAAAAAACTCCCTGTCAAAATTTGTTAAGGGAAGAGACAATTTGAATAAGCTCCTTGGAGCGAATATGAATTTTCAGAAGGAGGGACTGGGTTACAATCCAGTCATGAAGAAGGCTGAGAAGGTTGATGGAGATAAATTGAAAACTGTTTTGTTAAATGTTCAGAACAAGAAAAGCATTCTACCTCGTCTTCACCTCAGTATAACAATCAGAAAGAGACTGAAAAACAGAAAATAAATAAAAAAGATTCTTCAGTGCATGTTGATCACAGTCCTCACACACACTCACATGCATCTAGAAAGAAAATGATCTGTCACTACTATCATAAATTTGGACATCTGATGCATGAGTGTAATTTGATGGAAAAGGATGACCTAGCTGCTGTACAAAATAATCAGGGTAGAAAGCATGTCTTTAGGGACAAGAAAATTCATTGTTATAATTGTGGTAAAATAGGACATGTTGCTGCACAATGCTGGTTAGGTTCTCATAGAAAAACCTTCTCTAGCTGCTCTCATTGTGGAAAACATGGCCATACAGTCAAGGAATGTTGGCATGCTCAGGGAAAAATATTTTCTGAAAATATAAAATTCCCTGCAAATAGAAATGATTTTGGTAGGAATAAATTTACATTTAAAAGAAAGATTTCTACATGTTTTGAATGTAGGAAACTTGGCCACCGAGCTTCTGACTGTCGGATGGCATGATATGGAAAACAGTATGTTCATGCAAATAACAGAAATTTTCATGATAATGCACACAGATTCCATGCTAACAATAATATGCATAAAAAGAATTCAAGATCTGCTATTTCATGTCATTACTGTGGAGCCTTTGGGTACTCCATGAGTGATTGTAACATAATGAAATCTGATGACTTACATGCTCAAAGATTGTGGAAAGCACCTATCAGAGGTGTTACTAACAATGTAGGACCCAAGAAGTCTTGGGTACCTAGAAACACAAAATGAGATTTGTGCTTTGCAGGTATGCCTTGGTGATGAGGAATAAAAGGGGGTCAAATAAACCAAGGCATCCAAAGTTTGGTAAAACCCCATCTCTGCTGGTAGACATTTGAGTTTTTGATAACGTTGTTTAAATAGTTGCATATCATGTTTGATTTGTTAATCAAAATTTCATGCATATAGCTTCTCAACTGCATCTATGCTTGGCATTGGAATCTCTCAATATGATGTGTTATCTGCGCAACAGTTCGACTGAAAATGAATTACACATCATAAAACTGAAAAGCTGAATTGAATGAATTTGTTGCTTGGACGATGTCTCATGCTTAAAAGTGTTCACTTGCACATTTGACATGCACATGCATTCACAATTGCATATAAGTAGCATGTTGTCAGCTTAAGATGCATATAGAACTGCATCTGCATTGGATTGTCATGCATGACTCTTGGTATATAAATAGTGAGATACTAAAGGGCAGATGATTTCTATCTGGAAGGGCTTGCTATGTGTGAGATGGTCTTTAGACCGAGTCCTCCGAATGTTCATAGGTCAGTGTTGCACGAAGAGCAGTCTAAATGTTCATGTGATCATTGCATATATTACATGCTGTCAGCTCACTGCATTTGCATTTACTGGTTAGAAATGTCGACACCTTGAGTGCTAGCTCATGCATACATTTAGGGGGAGCATTATTCATATTCTTGAAGTCACATAACTGTCTATCTTGCTCATTTCTATCAACTGAACTTCCCATTTTCAGTTTGAACTGCTATCTTGCTTAAATCCCTGTGATGATTGTGAAATGTAACACATTTCAGCTTCCTGCTTCAACTGTTATCAGCCATTTTCACTCATTCTATCCATTGGTATCTGTTGAATTGGCTGTTCCTAAAAATGATTCGGCCTTCCCTGAAAATTCAGAAAGACTTCTCTGTGCATATCCTGATCATAAATCTGAAAACAACTTAAAGATGAATCTTCTATTATATAGGACTATGAATGTCTGATACTTTCAACCGGTTGAAGTTTCATGTATGTCTTGTGTTTGTTTATAAACATATCTTGAAAATATCTGAGTTAGTCTTAATAAACTTTAACCAACATTTTCATGCTGTATCTTTTAAACTCTTCTGAATTCTGAAAATTTTGAAATCATGATATTCCTTGATTGATATGTATGAAATTAGTATTGATTTTAAACATCTGAGAATATGGAACATGTCTAAGGGTAAATCTTGTCAGAGCAATGACTTTGGTCACTGAGAAACCATGTCCAAAGGACTCTGTCATGAGGTGCCATAGTTAACTGTGCTTAAGAATGATTGATAATCTGGCAGAGCAATGGCATGCACACTGAGAAATACATCTCACTCATCAAAGAAATGATTTGTAGTGTGTCATGAAGTGTAAATGCAATCTCTGTTCTTATGAAGCATGACAGTTAGTCCTTCCAAGTGCTTAGGGATACTGGCGTCTAAACAACGTGTATCCTCTAGTTACAAGGGTGTACTAAACTCAAGTGCTCATGAAGATTGTTATGATAATTGTTGCTGATCTAGTGTATCATTTGAAAATGTGTGCAAAAGAAATATTCTATTGGAACCCCTTGACAGAAACAAATGTTTTCTTATATGTTTAACTTCAATACTATTGATTGCAGTTCTTAAAGGAATCTTTGAAATTGAGTGAGTAAGAAAGAAGAATGTTAAACAAGACTTTCAATATGAAAGTAAGGTTCATTTTTATTAAAACTGATTTCAGATATGAGTACAGAATGCTAATGAACAAGCCTTGCATACATCATATTCTGATCTGACTTGTCAATGAAGATCATTCATAAATCTCTATAATAGAAGAGTCTGAAATATCTGTTTAATCAGATTTATGAAATTGATATCCCATTGAAAACCTTTCTCTTTCATTCTGAATGCTTACTATGATCCTCATGATCCTGCTCTTCAGGTCAGTTCTGAACACTGTTTAAATTCCATCATCTGAAAATTGCTTGCTTGATATGGTTAAGCATCTTGTTGACTTCTTTTTGTCCTGTGCTTCATTCCAATCACTGTCCATCTAAGGGGGAGAATTCTTGCATGTCCCTGTGATTCAATGTTCATTCATGCCTTTCAGGAGAGTATCTTGTCAGGGGGAGTTTTAGATGACAGTAACTCAGCACTGCATAATAGCTCCTATATCATCTCCTTCAACAGTCAATGATCATTCCATTCTTTTTGAATTTGTCAAAGGGGGAGAACTTTTGTGAGTCATCATTTGCATCACATCATGCACTTGCATCACATGGTGTTTTACATGCTCATTTTTGACTGAACTATTCTGTGTGGTGCATGTTCATGAACTGTCATATGGTATTTCATAATCATCATGATGAATCTATTGCAATGACTCATAATATTGCCATCATCAAAAAGGGGGAGATTGTAGTGTCCCCTGTGGTTCTGGAGTTTTGATGATGACAAATATTATGCCTCATTATGTTTACATCCTTAATGATATAATCATGTTGTATTATGATAAACTGTCAGAACAAGTTTAAGGATGAAGTCAACCCAAGTCAAAGTCAAATCATGACAGGTAAGGTTAATGCTCAGATCAGGTAATGCTCTGTCTACTCTCAGATCTATATGCCTTATGCCTTGATGATGTTTTAACTAATGTGCATACATTATTCTGTACATCATCAGTGCTTTTTCAAGTCTATACACTACATTGCCTTGCTACATTGCTGTCTTGCTGCATTGCACGCCATATAGTCTATACATTCTTTGCTGCAACGTTTGCACATCATGCACTAGCAAGTCTGCACATTATCACAAGTCTACACATTACATTCTGTTCGTGTGCATCGTCTCATGTTGCATCATCTCGGCAAGTCTTTACATTGGACTTGAGCATATAGGAAGTCTGTACATCGTCCAGTGCATTTACATGCATCGTTCATGAAGTCTGTACATCGGACTAGTCTGCATCGGCTAAGTCTATACATCGTCCGTCTCACTTAGCGTCTCATGCATATGCTAAGTCTATACATTGCAGCATGCATTGTCTCCAAGTCTGTACAGCGTCTAGCGTCTCATGCAAAGTCTGTACACTGCATTGGTTGTATAGACTTAGAGCTGAAGTCTGCACATTACTGTCTTTACCTACGCTCAAAGTCTGTACATTGTCTTCATGGCATCGCAAGTCTATACATTGACTGTGCATTCATTTGTCTGGCTGCAGAACACTAAGTCTTTTTGTTGAGCATCAATTTAACAAAGTCTAGACATCGTCTGATTGCATATCGCATAGTCTGTACATGATGCATTGTGTTCCCATGCTTTAACACTAGGCATTGCAAAGTATGTACATTAGTTTCACATTACTATAGCACGCATGCAGAGTCTAGACAGTCATGAGCAAGTCTATACATCGTGTTGCATGCATGCATTTCGGTCTATACAATGCATCGTCTCATGCATCGTCTTTCAAGTCTATGCATTGTAAGACAAAGTCTATACATTGCATGCAGGTAAAGTCTGTACAGCCCATGCTCAGGCTAAGTCTGTACAGAGTCCTGTTTCATCGCATGGACATTTCATCAAGTCTATACATTTGTTGCATGCCTGCACATCAGTCAAGTCCATACAATGATTTGTGCAGACAACATCAGTCAAGTCTATACATTGATATGTGCATCACTATACTCAAGACACTAAGTCTGTACAGAGCTCGCAAAGTCTGTACATTCCTTAGCATCTTGTGCATGCATCGTTTAGCAAGTCTGTACATCGTGCGTCTGTCCAAGGCATATTACAAAGTCTATACATTGCTGAAAGTCTGTACAGTGTCTCACATATGCAAAGTCTGTACATTGGTGGCTAAGTCTATACATCGCCACATTGTTCATGCAACATCTCTCAAGTCTGTACAGCCATTGCCTTGCAGCATGCACGCTAGCAAGTCTGTACAATGGTGTTGTCTGCCCTACACTCAAGTCTACACATCATACACAAGCAAGTCTATACATTCTTTAGCTCAGTTCGCAGCTGAGTCTGAAGTCTGTACAGCCTGTTCTTCATACAAGTCTGTGCATGCATAAATCAAACTCTATACATCCATATTTGTTGTGCATACTCTCCTATATGCATTCGTGCATCTTTCATCACAAGAGTCTACACACTTAGTCTGCTTCACAAGCACCCAAGTCTATACACTCTTTATGTCTGCATTACATGCATTATCAGAGTATGTACACTTGTGAATGTAATGTATGTACATTCATTCTCATTGTACACACTTCTCTTATATGCACACTGCATCTAGTGCATCAAGTCTGTACAGGCCATGACTCATGTTTTAACAGTAGGCATTGCAAAGTCTATACATTACTGTCGCATTGCAAAGTCTATACATTGCAACGTCTATACATTGATGTCGCATTGCAAAGTCTATACATTACAAAGTCTACACACTGCATTACACACTACAAAGTCTGTACAAGGTTCTATAGCCTTAATCTGATAATTATCTTCGACTGACTGACAGGGACTCTTTGCAAAGGTTAATGATGCACGTGATCCAAGAATAGACGATGGCCCTGATCGTGACACGTGGAACCACTGTGCTGAAATGCTGCCACGTGGACTGAGGTCTCTGGGCGGGAATCATGAAGACCACACGCCCTAGCTATCATCTGATATATATATGAAGCCTCTTCCTCTGGAGAGGGTTGATCGAAGCAGAAGAGGAGATCGAGAAGCAGTAAGGAGCCTGCACGATCCAGAAGAAGAAAAAAAAGACAGTGAGAAGAAAAGAGAAGAGAGGCAGAGAGGCAGAGTGTGAAAGAAGAAGAAGAGAAAGAAAAAGAGAGTGAGAGATCAGCAGCAGAAGAAGAAGATCAGTAGCCTCTGGATCAAATCCAAGCTACATTGCTCCAAGAGAGAGCTACAGTTTCGAGTTTCATTTCCAGCTTTCTGATTGCTGTAATTTTCGTTTCTTGTTTTCTTTTCCTTTACACTTGGCTTGTGTTTCTTTCCGATTCTCTGGTTTGAGATCGGGGTTCCCTCTGGTCTCAGAGGAAGGGAGTCTTGGACTCCGGGTTTGCAGGTAGTGGTTGCTACCTGTGGGTTCCCTCCTGCTCTGGAGGAAGAGAGGTCCGTGACCTCTGGTTTGCAAGCGGCTGGGTGTCGGTTGTGGGTTCCCTCCTGGGTGGAGGAAGAGAGACGCTAGTCTCTGGTTTCTAGTGACTGGGTGTCACTAGGGTTGCCCTCCGGGTTGGAGGAAGAGGGGAGGTTGTTCCCCTGGTCAAGCTGTTAGGCAGCACTTGTTGCAGACTGAGTCTGCGGTTCTAGCTTGTGCTAGTGGAAGCCTCACTCCGGTTTGGAGTGAGGGGTGGACGTAGGTCTGTGGACCGAACCACCTAAAAAATCTACTGTGCCGTGGTTTGCCTTGTGCGTTTGCCCCTTGTCTTCTACCTCTTTCACAGGTCGTCTGAGAATTCTTGGTTCTATCTAAAGTGACCTTGAGCATTATATGTTTTGCTAAGTGTGTCTGGTCTGCATAGTTCTGCCTTCGGCATTAGACTTGATCAGGTGCCTCCAGTATTATTAGCAGTTCAATTGATTGATCAAATGTCTGTTTGAATTTCTTCTTGAAGAGTTAATTGTTTATTCCGCAACTGTGTCTAGCTTCAGGCTTAGTGTTTTTAATTTGGGCTATATTTTTGAAGGGGATACATTCACCCCCCCCTGTATCCATCGCACCGTCCCAACAGGTTTAGTCGGTGTAACGCCCCGTCAGCGGAAGGTTGAGTCGGTTTAACACCCCGTCGGTGGAAGGTTTAGTCGGTGTAACGCCCCGTCGGCGGAAGGTTGAGTCGGTTTAACGCCCTATCGGTGTGAGCGACGTCACGCGGTTCGGGGAGCGGAGAAGACGCGGAGCGCGCGGGCTCCTCTTTGTTTGCTGCAACACAGAAATAAGAGAAGAGAGAAGGGGCCACCACGGGAGATTGCTCCGGCGGGGCGAGCGGGACACATGTAATATAGCAAGATATGGGGGTTAAACGGCCATAGCGGGAAGTGACTCGCCGCGACCTCGGGGGGGCGGGAATGGTGCAGAAATTAAATAGCGAGAATTGAAACGGCCATTGGGGAAGTGACTCGCCGCGGCCTCGAGAATATGAGCAGATAAAAATATAACAGAATATAAGAAGGATATAAAGAGCGGGAATTTAAACGGCCATTGGGGAAGTGACTCGCCGCAGCCTCGAGAATATGGATAGATAAGAATATAACATATAAGAACGGGAATTTAAACGGCCATTGGGGAAGTGACTCGCCGCGGCCTCGAGAATATGAATAGATAAGAATATAACATATAAGAACGGGAATTTAAATGGCCATTGGGGAAGTGACTCGCCGCGGCCTCGAGAATATGAGCAGAATATAAGAGAATATAAAGAGAATATAAGAACAGGAATTTAAACGGCCATTGGGGAAGTGACTCGCCGCGGCCTCGAGAATAAGATGTGATCGCCAGAGGCCAAAAGACCCCAAAATAAAGAAGGTGATCGTGCCTATCTCAAGAGCGGGAGATGGCGGGTTGCTTCTTCCTCCCCCTTCGGCCGGCCGACGGAGAGGGCTTTCCTTAGTTACCCTTGCAAAACAGTAGACAATAAACGAATGGAATTAGAAAATGGCAGTGTAGTAACAATTCCTTGCAATAAAAGTAACGAGATCGTGACCTGACACACACCTGGTTGGTGTGGTTTTAAACCCCTCTCGGACTCGAGTAGGAGGAAAATGTGATGATGAATGCAAGAAGTATGCAAGAGACGGCACCCTTATGTAGGGAGATAGAGGATGCAGTATGATGAATGTAAAGAACTATGGAGAAAAAGGGGAGGAAAAGGCTTATTGGAGGAGCCGAGGGTGTGATCCGGCGGAGCTCCGGCAGCGTAGGGACGACGTGGAAGCGCGGTGGACGAAGATAGCCTTCCTCTCGCGAGCCTGGACACCCGAGAAGCCGGCAGAACCTCCTCCTACAAAAGAACCCACGGGTTAGAAATAGCTCCGGTAGCCTCTGGGCTCCGGCAGCCTATCGGATCTCTGCTTTGGCTCTCCCAGAACTGAGGGGGTGGGCCTCTATTTATAGGGCTCCGGAGGGTGGAGGCGTCCAGGAACCTGGACACCTCCATCAGGGCCGAACTAATATTTTATTATATTTTTATTTATTTTTTCTGAATATTTT
This sequence comes from Amorphophallus konjac, assembly GCA_022559845.1. Classification (NCBI taxonomy): domain Eukaryota; kingdom Viridiplantae; phylum Streptophyta; class Magnoliopsida; order Alismatales; family Araceae; genus Amorphophallus; species Amorphophallus konjac. The sequence goes on along the minus strand of CM040121.1, from coordinate 226,355,908 downwards.
TGTGGAGGCGTCCAGGGCTCCGGACGCCTCCAATAGGTCCACCGAACCCTGCCGACGGCCGCACGCGGTTTGGCACAACGCGTGGTTTTGTGAGCGGCGACCTGGATTCAGAAATGGGCGCGTCCAGCTGGCTGGACGTCTCCATAATTTGGATTTTTTCACACACGACAAACCGTCGTTCGGTGGGCGGCGCCCGTGAGGGAGTTGATGGAGGCGTCCAGGGTCCTGGACGCCTCCATAAATATATTATTTTATTTTTTTGTTTTGTCTTTTTTTGTCAACTGGCATATATATATATTTTTTATATTTGTTTTTATGGAGGCGTCCAGGGGCCTGGACGCCTCCATTAATATATTATTTTTTATTTTGTTTTGGGCTTTTGAAAAATAAATTAAAAGAATGGGGGCGTCCAGGGGCCTGGACGCCCCCATAAAGAACCACCCGGGTCTTCAGTTTAGGCGTTGGCGGCCGCCCGGCAGACACCCTTCCTGATTTCGGAACCTCTGATGCGTCCGACTGGTGTTGATGCCGTCCGAATGCCGTGACGAGATGATTCCCGATGCTGAGAAGGGCGGAAGAAGACTCAAGAAAAGAAAGCACTCGAGCGATTCAAAATGCGTAAGCCGTCGCGGGGCGGCGTATAGTAATATGAGACTTTCTCAGGAGGCGTCAGGAATGGCGTGTCTACAGCTGCCCCGCCTTGGCGTCTGCTTTGCAAGGGAGCGACACGTAGTGGAATGGTATCGAAGTGGAGTGAAGTGGGAGCGGACTGATAAGTTGATGCCAAGGTGTGATGAGACACGCTTTTGACGTTACTGTTTGGAATGTTTCCTGAAGTTTCAATGAGGCGACCTCGAAGGAGGTCTTTCAAGTCTTGATGGTTGCTTGGACGGAGATCAAATAAGGGAGGGTGAAATGTGCGCTCAGGCACGAAAATAAAGGAGACCAACTTCTCGGTGTGGAAGTACCTGGGTCATAAACCTGCAGGTTTCACCTTTGGGGAGCGATGACCAGCTAACGTGGAAGTGTTGCGGCCAAGGTGGGTCAAGTAAGGTAAAAAGCAAAGGAATTTCTGAGGGTCTGCCCAAACAAGGGTCTCCTTTGGAAGAGCAGCATAGGGCCGTTTCAAGGAAACTCAGTATTTCATTCGGAGTGGAATATCTCATATTTGTAAGAATTGAAGCACATCGGCTTTCGCAATCGAATCACTTGAATGATCTTCCGCAATAAATCAAAGTCCTACATGAATGCATGCTGGGCTTAAAGAAAAATTTAAAACAAACTAAAATAGAAAATAGCCAAGGATAATATTGTCAACTTGTTAAGAACAGGTCAGGATACCGATCCGGTGAGCCGACACTGGGCTGGGGCCCGTTTATCCGCGCACCAACTCACTGAATGGAACCGTCGTCCCCATGCTATCACAAGTTAACGGCCTATCCGTACAACCCAAATTCTTCCGAGATCATCACCGTTTTTGTTGAAGGGGAACTCAAATCCCAGATTCGTTCGGGCCGCAAGGTCCTTGACATGTTCTAGTAGCGTAGGTATCATATACTATGATGCATGACATGGTGGGACCAACCAATGAAAGGTGGGACGTCTGTTAGTAAAACCTGCACAGGCCAGCATGGATTAATAACATCAGAAAGTAACAAATTTATAACAGAATCCCACCACAATGGACAGGAGATCTAGCCAAAATCCTGACATTGACCGTTGATGTGACATGTTCCATCCTGTAGCGATCTTCCCTTCCTATAAGAACTCCCCTTAGGCTAGTTCATTCAAATGCACCAAGGTGGGTTTTGGAAGCTCAGGAGAGGAAGGAGAGGAGAATCTAGAGATTTCAGGATGGAAGGAGAGTCTTCCCGCGTTATGAAGAGGAGCAGGCCTAGCAGCGAGATCAGGCGACTCTCCGACCTCGAGGGTCATTTGAGTGGGACGATCATGTCGCATATGGTAAGCTGATTCTTTTCAAATTTCTCCACGTGAACCTTCTTCTTACTTCCTTCATTTCTTCTTCTTTCTTTTCTCTTCCAGCCATGTCCACTCTTCCCAGGCCCGAGGAAGTTTTCCAAACTGCCATGGCTTTCAAAGCTAACTTCCAACATCTCCATCGGCATGAGGGCCATACTCTCGAAGTGGCATCTGCAGGGGCTCCTTATTCACGCCAAACACTACGAGAAGATTCGTATGGACTGGGCGGCTATGGGCGCACTAGTGGAGATCTGGCATCCCCAGACCCACACTTTTATCTTCCCGACCTTCGAGGTGACCATCCTCCTCGAGGAGGTGGAACTTCTGCTCGGATTGAAGAAATTCAAGAGTGACGGGAAGGTGAAGGCTATGCGGATGCTGACACGGGGGACTTCTGAAAGCGTCCTTGGAAGCTTCATGCCGCTCGACGCAGCCCGAAAGGTTCGTACTCAAAAGGGAATTGACTTGCAAAAGCTCGCGGAATGGGTCATGGAGGCCCTGAGAGGGTTACCAGACGATGACCATTTGGAGGGAATCATGAAGGGGTTCACCATTTGTCTGGCGGGTGCTCTCTTGTTTCCTTATACCGACAACATGGTGAAGGAAGACCAACTGAGTGCTATCTGTGGGATCTGGCGTGGAAAGAGGGTGGGACCCGCTGTCCTTGCCTACATGTATAGTGGCCTTACTGCCTCGAGTATGGGTAAGCCTCCTTTTGGTTGCGCACTTGTCCTGAATTACTGGCTGGATTTGCATTTCAAGTTTGATCACCGTGAGGGAATGCCAACCGCTTCGAAGCTCTTCCAACAAAGCCCCCTTTATCATATAGCCGACGTGTTAGGCTTCGGTGGCACCATGGCGAACCGTGTTCCGTGGCTAAAGAGACGTGAAGACTGGCGGTCTCACTTTCGCACCGTGACACAAAGCTTCTTCACTTGCGCACTGGCATGTTTGCTTTCGCTTGATCTCCTCGTGAGGCCTTCTCCCGAAGTTGATCTTCAACTGATCGGCGCGACCGAGTTCGTGCTTTATAATGCGTATCGGTGCTGCCTCCAGATTGGCATCCCACGCCATTTGTTCCCACCACCGACTGGCATCGTTCCTTTGAAGAAGAGAGAGTTGGGCACTGAAGCGGATGCGAAGGAAGCGAAGGCCGTCAAAGCACCCTGGAAGACAAGTGTTGCGGGAAAGGCCTTAGCGCATGTGGGAGAAGAATGTGAGCTGTGGAGAGCTTATGTAACCGAACTGAGGAAGTTAAGGCCTAAGGCACCTAAGCCCCTGATGTAACTCGTTCTGCTTTTCTGATGGAATAAAATATGGCATTTGGATGTTTGGACTCCTGTCCCCTTAATTATTATTTTTTTTGGTGATTTTTCTTTTTCTTTCTGTTTTTATTTTGTGCTTTTGTTTGGATTATATACATACTCTTGTCTTATTTCTCTTTTATTATTTTTTTTTGAAATTTTTATTATAGGGGCGTCCAGGGTCCTGGACGCCCCTAATTTTTTATTTTTTATTTTTCGTTTTGAATTTTTTATTTTTTTTTGGGGGCGTCCGGGGTCCTGGACGCCCCTAAATTTTTATTTTTAATTTTTTTTAATTTTTGTTTTGGGGGCGTCCAGGCGCTTGGACGCCCCTATATTTTCCTTTTATTATTATTTTTTTTTGAATTTTGTTTGGGGGCGTCCAGGCACCTGGACGCCCCTAAGTTTTTTTAAATTTTTTGAAAAAAAGAAAAAAAGTGGGGGCGTCCAGGCGCCTGGACGCCCCCAAAAAGGGGTTTTCTTATATAAGGGGGGCCTCACCCCCCTTTTCACTTCTACTGTTCATTCTGACGACTCGTTCACCCTAAACGACCCATTCCCAGTTCCAATGGAGCAAGGAGGCCAGAGCCAGGGTGGGGAGAAGCGGAAACGACGGGCTCGTCTTCCGAGGAGGCTGAGAGATGATGCCGAGGAGGCTGCCGTGGCGGAGGAGATTGCCGTGGAGGAGGAGGCTCCTCTTTTGGCTGTGGAGGACCCTGCGGGCGCTGGTGACGCGGGAGAGGACGAGCACGATCCGGTAAGCCCCTTAGACTTCCATTCTATTGGTTCACTGGGCTAAACGAGCGGACGAGAGGCCGTGTGGAGAGGGCCGAAGAGTGAGAGAAGGAGGCCTCCAGGGGCCTGGACGCCTCCACATTTTATTTTTTTATTTTTATTTATTTATTTATGTAAATAATAATAAAAATAGAATTAAAAATAAGGAGGCGTCCAGTGCTTGGGATGCCTCCATGATAATATATATATTTTTATTATTATTATTTTTATTTTATTTTTGTTTTGGTTTTTGGGTTTTTCTAAAAAATAAAATAAAGAAGATGTAAAGGAGGCGTACAATGTGTTGGACGCCTCCAAAAAAACATAAATATTTTTTTAAAAATAAAAATAAAATAAATAAGTAGTATATACAGTGTTATTGTTTATTACTATTCATGATGCTGATGTGTTCTTTGTTGGTTTTGTGGTGTGCAGGGCGTGATGAAGGGCCGGATCAGCTGGTCCCTAGTGGTGGCAGCATACCGTGGGCTGCCAAACTTTCAGAGGGCGCATGTGGATGCCATGGGCTTCGGAGCTTTCCTTAGGATCGAGCCCTTTCGGCTCGACCTTCCTCTTATCCAGGCATTGAGGGAGCGGTGGCACGCACCGAGCAAGGTGTTTCTGATGCCCTGGGGGCACATGGTGCCGACACTCGAGGACGTGGCTCGGATCACCGGGCTACGGGTTGACGGAGAGGCGGTCAGCGGGGTCACCTACCCCGACTACCGAGAGAGTGCCCTGGACCTGCTGTGGTTAGAGACGAGCGTGACTGATAGAGACAGCAGGGTAGTCGGCCGAGTGGAGATCATGGAGGCGCTCGGATTCGTCGACCCGCGCCAGCGGGTTAGCGAGACTGGAGCGGAGTTTCTGGCACGACTCGAGGGAGACGCTCATGCAGCTTTCACCCAGGACCCGAGCGAGCGGGAGCTGGTGGACCTAGACCTCCGGAGGTTTCTTTTCTTCTTCTTGGGCCGCCTTCTGCTGGGGACGAAGGGGGATGGCATCCACTGCCGTTTCTTGGGGATCTTGGCGGATCTGGACAGAGTGGGACACTACGCGTGGGGAGCGGCTCTGCTTGCCCATCTGATTGTCGATCTTTCCCAGACTTCGGAGAAGGAGACGACAGTCAGTGGCTTCGCACCTTTTCTCCAGGTAAACATTTTATTTATGCATTCCCTCAGTTAAATATGCAATTATTGTACTAATGATGTATGATGGATGCAAATGTGGAGCTATTACTATTTCCCGATGGGGAGGGCTAGGCATGGGAACAGGAGGGCCGTTCCTCTAGCGCGACGGTGGAGGTCAGTCGTGGTAGCGGCACCACACAGCTACCAGCTGGCGTCACTTCGTCGGGAGCTGAGCGAGTATCCCGAGGCCATGGTGTGATGCATATGATTTTTTGTGTTTTTATGCATGTGACTGAATGGTAACTAACATGATGTATGTATGGTGATGCAGGTGGTGTGGAGACCCTACCTGGGCATGGGCGATGCTGGCCAGCCTTGGGTTGTAGTGGGTCTTCCTCATTTCAGACGGGACGTGTGGGTCCATTGCCTGAACGAGATCGAGCCGCTTCGGCTGCTGGTTATGAGGACGTTGGGGCTGGCCCAAGAGTGGGTCGATGTAGATGAGCCGGTCCGCATCGGGCGGAAGACCAAGGGGAAGGCGAAGATCGTGGACTGGCGTACGCGCTTCCTGGCACAGTACCAGGACTGGCAGTAGGGCGGGATCCCAGTGGTGTCCCATGTACAGGACAGTACTGATTACCTGAGACGGTACCGGGCTACGTACGGGGACCACCTCTTCCTTGGTGGTATGGCAGGGGTAAGTGAAATGAAAATGCTTCACCCTTCTATATATATATGCATGTGGCACTAACTTATGTGCAATGTAGGATGCTCGTGACAACATGATTGCTGACCTGCGGGCCCAGCTGGCAGACGCCAGGCGGCAGTTGGTGGCCATCCGACAGGAGTTGGAGATCCTGGTGAGTCTATGCAATGCATTTTTTGTGACCTGGATTTTTTTTTGATGCTTAGCCTTTGACTGATGTTTGCTCTATGTTTCAGCGGGCCCCCCAGACAGCGGCAGCCGGGACGGCTGGTGGAGCGGGTTCCAGTTTGTGGGGCCCTCCCCCGGAGATCTCTGCCCTCCAGGAGCAGCTGGCGTATGCGGTGGCTCGGGCTGAGGAGGCCGAGCGTGACCGCGAGGCTCGAGTGAGTGTCTGCCTGACCTCGACTCTCCTTCTGGCTGCTCCCCTTTTATCACTGTTCTCTTATGGTGCATGCGTGCTTTGACAGGTGGCCGAGATTCGGGAGGCCCTGGCCCGTGCTGTTCGTGCTGAGCAGGAGCGCGATGCCCGGGTGGCAGAGCGTGACGCCCGGATTGCAGAGCTGGAGGAGGAGCGGCGATGGGAGGCTGAGGAGCTTCCTCGCGACGTAGTGGATCTGCGGATCACCCTCGAGCTGTCGAGGAAAGAGGCGATGAGGGAGAGAGAGGAGAGAGAGAGGGATAGGGAGAGCGTGGAGAGAGAGAGGGAGAGGGATAGGGAGACCCTAGAGAGAGAGAGGGAGAGGGATAGGGAGACTCTAGAGAGAGAGAGGGAGAGGGATAGGGAGACCATAGAGAAAGAAAGGGAGTACAGGATGGCAGAGCGATATCGAGATTGGGACGAGAGGAGAGCTCTGGTGGCCCTGGTGTCGGAGCTCCGGCTGAGTCTTGGCACGGCGGAGGGGAGACTTCGGGAGAGTGAGGAGCGGTATCAGAGGGCGAAGGAGCGCGGGGCGCGACTTCGTCAGTCCGGTTCCTTTTCTGTGGGCAGCTTTCTAGTTTCTTCGGCCGAGGAGCGTCGCCGCACCTTGGAGGCTGGCATGGTGCCCCCTGGGGAGGCGAGCACGGCTTCTCAGGGTTCGCAAAGGTCACAGAGGCCCCCTAGGGATCCCCGTCAGAGGAGGGAGGAGAGAGATGACCAGGAGGGTGATGGTGAGAGTTAGAGAGTTACTTGTACACTCCACCCTCCTTACTGCATGATGTACTTTCGGCTATTATATGAAATAAAAATGGTTTTCTTGTGTTGTGTGTACTTTTCTCTCTCCCACACTTTCTTCTTTGCACTGAGTTGTCCTTCGAGGCACGCTCCACGATACCTTGTCCTGAACAGCGGGGAATTATGCTTTGCACGGAGGGATTCTGTTTCCTTTCTCCCTTTTTTTTTGGCGCGTCCAGGCGCGAGGACGCATCTTAATCCTCGAATTCAAATTTAAAGCGACGGGTGGCCTTTCTTCTCCCGTGCCTTACCCGCAAACGAGTCCGCCTTCCGCCGAAATTCGCTAGCCCATCTTTGTCTTCTTCCTCTCGATCGATGGAGTTCGGCGGTTTGGACCACGGCGAAGGTGGAGAGGGACGCGGGACCCCTTGCCCAAGGAGGGACACGCCAGAGCACGGAACGGCGTCTATGGAGGAGGAAGGGCCGCTTCGGGCCCCCGAGGGACCCTAGGGGCCTGATGTCACGGAGGGAGGTGAACACGGTCTGGTAGGTCCTCCAATCTCTTCCTCTTTGATCCATTTTGAGTTTTGAAGCAAGGCGTGCGAGGGGGAAAGGGTTCGGTGAGTGTTGCACTCAAGTGATGGACGCGTCCTAGACAGGGGACGCGTTCTTTGTTATGATGAGAGGTCCTTCTTTCTTGGTGCAGGACATGGCGAGGACCTTAGGCCTGGCCGATGAGTGGGCGAGTGCAGATGAGCCGAGCCGTGTTAGGAAGGAGAGTCGCGGCAAGGCGAGGCTCGAGGACTGGCACGTACGTCTCCCTGGACAGCAAGGGAGTGTATTGGTGCAGGACAGCGCCGACTTCCTGCGGCGGCAGAGAGAGAGAGTTATGCGGGGCTTCCCCAAGCTGGGAACATGCGTGGCATCGGCGGCTCGCGCGCCCAACTGTCAGAGGCTAGGCGGCAGCTGGCCGTCGCTCAACATGAGCTGTCGCTCCTGGTAAGTTACGTGCCGCACTTTTATCTTCAGATTTGGAGTTCCACTAACGGCCGTTGTTTATTTTGTTCCAGCGTGCCCAGCAGACAGCGACGGCGGGGATGATTGGTGGCGCATCTTCCAGTTCCTCGGCCCCTTTTCTCGAGATTGCCTCCCTCCGGGAGCAACTTGCCGGTGCGGTGGCCCGCGCGACCCGGGCGGAAGAGGAGCGTGATGCCTGGGTGGCGACTGTAGCGGAGCTGCGGCATCGTGGTGAGGAGAGGCCTTCTCCAGACATCCTGGAGTTAAGGGTTCTTCTACAGATGATGAGGAGAGAGGCAGAGAGAGAGAAAGCCGAGAGAAGGTCCGAGCGACAGTGGGATCAGACCGAGAGGAGGGCCTTGGAGGCCCAAGTGAGGGAGCTCCAGCTGGGCCTTCAGGCCGTCGTGCAGAGGCTAGGAGGGATGGAGACACGCTACGAGAGAGCGCGAGAGTTCGGGGAGCGACTCCGCCAGTCCGGTCGCTTTGCCGCTAGTGGCTTCTTCGCCATGCCAGGGGAGGAGCAGCGAGTCACTGCTGCGGAGCAGGCGCCAAGAGGCGAGGCAGGTGCTGCTGCACGAGGATCCCAGAGGCTTCTGAGGGACCCACACCTCAGGGGAGAGGAGGGGAGCGCCCAGAGAGATGAGTGATGGTGAGGATCGGCGAGCTGGTGGACTCGCCTCCTCCTTATGTTTATGATGTTTTTGACAGCTTATGTAGAATTATGAAGGGAGTGATTTGATTTGCTGTCGCTTATTTGTTCTCTTGTGCGTTCCTTCTTCCCTACACTTCTTCTCCTTTGCACTGTTCCCATGTGATGGGTCTGTCGAGGCTCCACCCCGAGCGGAGAATCGCGTCTTGTTGTGACCATTTTCCACGGGAATCTGTCGTCGAAGTCAATAATGACGGCCTTAGTTCCTTTTCCCGGATGTTGTGTCAAATTTTGCGGACGTCCTCCAAAACATGATAGGGTATCCCTGGACAACATAGGGGGCTAGTCGTCATATTCTTCGTCCAATCAATCACCCTGTGCGAGCGGTGAAGTGACTCACGGGACCGCATGGTAGGTGCCTCATCGCGAGGGCTATCATTAAAGGTGATGGAGGCAATCTTGGCCTGCACTCCTTCCATTTCTATAAATTCTTGTCCCTTTTATCTTCCCAGGTATATCGAGGACTAACTCGAGGAGCACAAGTTCTCACGGGAGAGGAGGAGTTTAAAATTCTGAGAGTTGGATGGAGGGCGAATCTTCCCATTCCTCGAAGAGAAGCAGGTCCAGTGGTAGTAGTTCCAGGAGGCTTTCGGACCTCGAAGGGTACTTCAGCGAAAGGGCCCAATCACAACTCGTAAGCTGAGCTTTCCTGCCCTTTTCTCATTCTTTCTCTCTTCCTCTCTTTCTGACCAAACCTCCTCTCCATTTCTTATGCACGCACAGAGTGTGATGAAATCACACATTTCATGGGAGTTAGCAGTGGCCGCATACAGGGGCATCCCAGATTTCCAGAAGGCGAGGCTAGACGTGATGGGATTTGGTACCTTCCTTCGGATCAAGCCGATCAAGCTCGACCTGGTTCTGATCCAAGCCTTGTGTGAGAGATGGGACCCAGTGAGTCGGGCATTCCTGATGCCCTGGGGGCACATGGTGCCCAGCTTGGAGGATGTGGTCCAGATCACAAGCCTGAAGGTGGAGGGTGAGGCAGTGACCGGAGTCACTTATGCGGATTACCGAGAAGGTGCTCAGAAGCTACTGGGTTTGGACCTAGATGGTCGGAAAAATAGGTCGGTAGCTAGGGCGTCCCTCATGGATGCATTAGGGCTCATCGACATTCGTCGGCGGGATGATGAATCCTCAGAAGAGTTCATGGAAAGGATGGAGATATGATGCCGTGCCGTGTACTACACAGATTTCGGCAACTGGGAAAGATGCAACATAGATTTGAGGAGATTTCTCCTCTTCCTTTTGGGGAGATTGGTACTGAGCTCGAAAGGGGACGGTATCCAATGTCACTTCCTGGAGCTGCTATCAGACCTTGAAAGAGTAGGGTACTATGCCTGGGGAGCTGCCATGCTGGCACACTCGTTTGAAGGCATGTTCCAAGAAGCGGATCGTGAGATGGGTGTGAGTGGTTTTACACCATTCATCCAGGTATTTTTGGTTTTACTTGTTTTGTATTTTTCTTTGTGTTTTTGCAAGGTACTGATGACCCGCGCCGAGCAGCTGTGGAGCTATTATTACCTCGCCATGGGGAGAGCTCGGCATTGGCGACCCGCGATGGTGCCGTTAGCCAGGCGGTGGGAACCCATCATAAGTGCGGCACCCCTAACCTACCAACTGATGGTGCTAAGGCGGGAGCTACAGGAGTTCCCTGCAGCGATGGTAAACTGGAGACCCTACTCAGACATGGTCGATGCCGACCAGCCGTGGGTTCTAGCAAGTCGTGCCCGGTTCGGACGGGAATTGTGGATGCACTGCCTGAATGAAATCGAGCCGCTTCGGCTACGATTGGTTATGAGGACTTTAGGACTGGCTCAGGAATGGGTGGATACGGCTGCGCCACCTCGTGTCGGGAGAAAGACGCGAGGACCGGCGACCTACATTGACTGGCGCGTGCGGTTCCCTGAACAGTATGAAGACTGGCAACGGGATGGCACGATTGTAGAATCGCAGGCGCGGGATAGCGAGGACTACTTGCGTCTATATAGGATAAAGTACGCAGAGCGGCTCCAACCCCGGGGACTTACGGAGGTAGGTCTCCCTTTTTTCTCTTTTCTTCTTTCTTTCTTTTCTGGTTTTCTGGTGAAAATGCTGACTCGTATGGCTGCAGGATGTCCGTGATGCCATGATAGCGACTTTACGAACTCTCTTGGCAGAGGTGGAGCAACGGTTGGGCGATGCCCGCGGAGCTACGAGCGCCTTGGTAGGTGTACATTACGTTCCTAATTAGAACCACAGATTCCAGATGTTGGCTGCTAATTCACGCGGTCGTAGCATGCTCAGATTGGCGCGGCTTCCCCAGCGATGGGAGTAGGTGGTGCCTCTTCCAGCTTGTGGATTCCCACCTCAGAACTTGACTTGCTTCATGAGCAACTTGCTCACGCCACGCAGCGTGCTGCGGAGGCAGAAGGGATGCTCTGTATACAGGTAAAAGTTTCAATGTTGAGTTCTCTTTGTTTACGCCTTATCGCGTATCTGAGATGGTACACTTGGCAGGAAAAGGAGACGGAAGAAGCGCTTGCCAAGGCTGCGCAGAAGGAGGCTAGGATAGCAGAACTGGAGAGGGAACTGCGGCATCATCCTGATGACGACTCCTCTAGGGATGCCATAGAACTGAGGATCACTCTCCAGTTGGAGAGGGAAGACCGCGAGAGAGAACGTGCAGAGAAAGAAAGAGACGCAGAGAGAGAAAGAGCCAACAGATTGACTGAAAGGGAGGAACGAAGGGCCATGGAGGCCCAACTATTCGAACTCCGAATCAGTCTTGGTCTTGCTGAACAGTGGCTGAGAGATGGTGAGGAGCGCTACCGAAGAGCACGAGAGCGTGGCTTTCGTGTTGGTAGCTTCTCTGCTGCTTCCGTGGATCAACGCCGGGGTGTGGGAATAGGAAGGGGAGTACAGAGCGGTAGGAGTACCGCTTTTCGTAGTTGGGTAGTACCTTTGAGAGCGTTTTGCCCGGAGAGTAGTGGGACAAGTAATGCAGAGAGAGAGGGCGGAACTTGATGTAATTTTTTTAGTTTTTTGGAATAAAATACAAGGTTTGGTTTGTTTGGTTTTCACTTTTGCTTCTGTTGCCTGAACCCCTGCATATATCACTGAAACAAACAAATCAGAATTTCTGTTCTGACTTGGCCCCTTGCTCAATAAGAAAATGGTCATATTGACTGTCCTTGATAACTGGTCAAGGGGCCAAGCCTTTATTTAAGGAAGGCGAGAGAAAGATGTAGTGATGATAAATGCGACAGGCAAACACACGAATGCAAGCGGTATTAAAAGTGAGATGCTGCACGCAAATGCAATCATGCAAAATTGATTTGTTTTCTTCTTTTTTTTTATATTTGGCATTTTTTTGTTTTATCATAAAAAAGATTTTTTTGTTTAAAAATATGTACATTTTCTCTTTTCCATTTTTTGTTATTTTTATCATTTCAATTTTTTCTAGCTAACGCCTGGCAAGCACCCAAATGGCACCGAACCTACGTGAGACAGGGGTTTCTTACTAACCTCCCAGGTATCCTAAGTGCACATCTAGGTTGATTTAGGCCTCTAGACCCCTCGAATGATGATCCCGCCGGCTAAGACTTACCCTGATGACAATACCGTCATGCCATGCTTAGGCTCCCAGTTGCTTCCGACCACAGGGATTCACCCAAAAGGTGTTTGAGGTAAGAGATTTGCCCGACCCGGGTCTGTTTCCTCACAACTCTAGATGGTATATGATGGAACACCGTGGAACCCTAACGACCAACCGCGCGACGCTGACTCGGAATCAGACGCCGTCGTACCCATAGGTGACGCGCTTGCATTGGCCTAAGCCCAAGGTTAAGCAAGAAGACATCAAGGTGGTAAACATGGGTCTTGACAAGCCAGAAACATGGAGACTCCTTCGCAGCGTTAGCTTTTGCTTTTTAAAGTAGGCAACCAAACGTGTATATTAAAATAAGGTCGCAGACCCTGGGCAGTTTTCACCCTTCAGAAACTCCATCGAACCTTCATCTTTAGAGGAAGAAGGAAGAGCGTGGGGGATAAACCTCCTGAGAGGATCGACAAAACAGTTAACCCGGCGAGCGAATAAGGGCCCATTAACTCTTTCCTTTCGGACAACTTCAGACCAAATCTCGAGCATTTACATTCCACGGCCCCTTTTGTGGATTCAGACTTTTGCTTTGAGGGGTTCCGTTTATCGCAACAGGCACGGTCACGACCAGACTTTTCTCTTGATTTTGATTTTGTATTTCTTTTTGTGAGGGAGATATAGTCGTTTGACATTTGTGGGCTCCCTTTTCGTATGCCTGCGGGGACACTGCCCTCTTCTCGTGCTCTGATCGATGCTCGAGGAAATGGATCCTACTCTTGCCTTTGGGGTTTGAGTTTCGGTTTCTCATGCTCAGCGTTTTAAGGGCGCCGACTGTCTCATTTAGTCGAAGAGAAAAGAATAAAGATTATAGCTTCCGGAGATCTTCTGGGTGGGGCCCCACCGTAGGTGACGCTACCGACTTTTTTGAATAAAATACATATGTGAGCACATGTTGGCTTCCTTCGAGCGAGCATAGGCCGACGTGGCCGGACAGGGATCTCCACGGTTCTGGCAAACCAAGACCCGGTGCTTACCAAGTCTTAATGGGCCCTATCCTAACATGAAGGTTAGATGCAGTGACTTGACTACATGGTGACCACCAGGCGTCGACATTTTGAATTTTCCATTTTTTTAGTGGTTTTTAATATTTCTTTGTTTTTTTTGATATTTTCTATCTTTTCATTTTTTTTTTGTGCTAAGGGTAATATTTTTTAAGATAAAGCCCATTCCAAGGGTGGGATAACTCGGTCCCTTCGGCGTTGACTAGCTTGTAGGCGTTGCCAGGGTACACAGCTTGAATTACAAATGGTCCTTCCCAATTGGGTTGGAGCTTAGAACGCGGACCTCCAGGTTTGACAAAAATTCTTTTTACGACCATCTCACCGACTTTGAATTTTCTCTCAACGACTTTCTTTTGGTAAAAGCGAGCGAGTCTATTTTGATACATACGCGCGTGTTCGGCAGCGGCCATCCGCTTCTCATCCAAGAGTTCCAACTGGGCGAGGAGTGAATTACGACGATCGTCGAGGGGAAATTCCTCGTCCAATTGTACCCTGAGAGAAGGGATCAGAGTCTCGTATGGGACTACCGCTTCCATACCATAAGTAAGGGCAAATGGAGTCTGCCCGGTGGGGGTACAGATTGAAGTGCGATAGGCCCATAGGGCTTCGATAAGTTTTTCTGGCCAGTCTGAAAACTTACTAGACTCGCAGGTTTTCTTGATGATTTTGAGCAATGTTTTATTGGTGGCCTCCGCTTGGCCGTTACCTTGTGGGTAATAAGGCGATGAATGATGCAATGCAATTACGTACCTTTTGCAGAGGTCCTGTAGGTCCTGAGAAATGAACTGTGGCCCATTGTCGGTGACGATTGTACTTGGGACACCAAATCTGGCGAGGATGTTCTTCATGATGAACTTGCAGACTGTTGATGCCTTGATTTCCGCGTAAGCTTCAGCTTCGGCCCATTTGGTGAAGTATTCCGTCGCAGTAAGGATGAAAGAGTTCTGCTTGGTGAGGGAATTGGGATCACCTAGGGGACCAATGATGTCGAATGCCCACATGGAGAAAGGCCACGGGAAGGATATTGGATGAAGTGAGGAAGATGGTGAATGGATTTTATCGGCGTGAAGTTGACACTTGACACACCTACGGACATAGGCAGCACAATCTTCTTCCATAGTGGGCCAGTAAAAGCCTTGTCGAATGATCTTCTTGGCGAGCATCTGACTATTCACGTGGCCACCGCACACACCTGAGTGCGTCTCCTCTACACATTTCCAAACCTCATCGTCACCAAGATATCTTAACAGAATACCAGTAAGGCTTCTCCTATAGAGTAGACCCCCAACCAATGTATATTTCTGAGCCACCCTTCTTATGGCTTTCTTGTCCTCTGTGGTGGCCCCTTCAGGATAAGACTGATCTTGGCAGTATTTGACGATTTCATAGAACCATGGTTTCTCTTCATCTGCCACTTCTTCTTCAACCTCTGCCAACATGATCTCCCTCTTCTCAAGGATATCTTCCTGCAGGATCTTTCTTGCTATCCTGTCTTTGATGTTTACGTAGGAAGCATCATCGATTGTAGGGGCGTGAAGTTTGTAGATGGAAATGGACTCAAACCATCTTCCTAGAGGGAACCTTATGGATGATGCCAACGAGGCGAGGGCATCGGCGAGAATATTCTGATGACGAGGGACATGAACAAAGATAAGTTTGGTGAACAGTTTGGCAAAGGCAGCAGTGAGTTCTTGGTATGGCTTGAGTTTGGGATCGCGAGTGCGATATTTAGTGAGCACCTGGCGAAGGATGAGTTGACTATCACCTACGACTCGCAACTCAGTGATACGAAAAGAATGAGCGAGTTCTAAGCCAGCTAGAAGAGCTTCATATTCGGCTATATTGTTGGTAACTGGAAATTTGAGCTGGTATGCCAATGGGAATGTGAGGCCTTCAGGTGACAGGAGGGCGACGCCGATTCCTCTCCCTTGAGAATTCAGAGCTCCATCAAAATATAGCGTCCACATTGGCTCCTCTGATTGGTTGACGGACATTAGTTCCTCATCTGGAAACTCTGATTGGACGGGATCAAACTTGGGAAGAGGATGTTGAGCGAGATGCTCGGCTATGGCATAGCCTTTAATCGCCTTTTGCTGGATGTAGGTGATGTCGAACTGAGAGAGAAAACTTTACCAGCGTGCTAGCCTATCCGTAAGGACGGATTTCTCCAGAAGGAATTTGATAGGATTCATTCGAGCAATCAAGTGGACCTCATGAGCCAAGAAGTAGTGCTTCAATTTCTGCACTATCCAAACGAGGGCAGCACAGGTTTTCTCCATGACGGTGTACTTCTACTCACAGGGATTGAGAAGTTTGGACAAGTAATAGGTTGCCCGTTCCTTGCCTTCTTCATCAGCTTGTGCGCGGACGGCTCCCACGGAGTCATCCAAGACTGAGACGTAAAGGATCAGAGGTTTTTCTGGTTTGGGTGGAATGAGAACGGGTGGCCTAGCCAGATATTCCTTCAACCCTTCAAAAGCTTTCTGACATTTAGAATTCCAGTGGAATTCTACTCCTGGCTTGGTCAACTCGTAGAGAGGTCTACACCTTTGTGAATGTTGGGACACAAACCGACGAATAAACTGCAACCTCCCGATTAAATCTCAGACTTCCCTCAAATTCTTGGGAGGCGGCATATCCCTGATGGCCTTAGCTTTGTCGGGATCTATCTCGATCCCTCTTTTACTCACAATGAACCCCAGCAATTTACCTGATGACACACCAAACACACACTTTTTCGGGTTCATTTTCAATTGGAACTCCCTTGACCTCTGCAAGACCTTAGTCAAAACTTCTGGATGTTCCATCCTGGTCCTTGATTTCACCAATAAGTCATCCACGTACACTTCCAGATATATGTGCATCATGTCATGAAATATGGCCATCATAGCTCTTTGGTAAGTAGCTCCAGCATTCTTTAACCCAAACGGCATGACTACGTAACAGTATGTTCCCCAAGGGGTAGTGAATGACGTTTTCTCCTGATCCTCTTCTGCCAAATGAATTTGATTATATCCTGAAAATCCGTCCATAAATGAGAGGGTCTCATAACCTGCCGTGTTATCGATCAACACATCAATGTGAGGCAAGGGAAAATCATCCTTTGGACACGCGCGGTTAAGGTCCCGGAAGTCGATACAAATCTTGACTTTCCCATCTTTCTTCATGACTGGGACAATGTTCGCCACCCATTGAGGATAAAGGACGACTCTAATGAACCTGGCTTTGTGGAGCTTATCGACCTCTTCTTTCATTTTCAAAGCCATCTGAGGGTGGAACCTTAACCTTTGTTTTACCGAGACGGACCCTGGTTTTAGGGTTAAACGGTGTTCGACCAAAGGTTGAATCTAGACCCGGCATATCCTCGTAGCTCCATGCAAACGTGTCCTTATATTCCTTGAGAACCTCAATTAATACCTCTTCTTCAGAGGGTGGTAGGTTGTCACTTATGAGGATGATTCTAGGGTCTTCCTCAGTTCCCAAGTTGACTTCTTTGGTGGATTCTTCTACGGCGGTTGACGACTCGTCGAATCTCCTCATTCCAGTTGCGTATGCGCCCGCCGCATCCTCATATTCTTCACCCTCATCTTCAGTGGGGCATTCTTCATCCGTGATCTCGTAGACTCCATACCCTTCATCAAATGCACAGTCGCCCTCATATTCTATTTCCGGTAGCTGGATGGGATTTTCTAGCAACTGGGGGATGGCAAGAGGGCTGACACCTGGCGGCTAAATCCAGAAGGAATCGACGAGGGATCTGCTACCCTTGGATTTCTTCCTAGGTACTACCCTTGACCTATCATTCCTAGATTGACTGACAATATTTACAGAAGAAGAGGAAGACGAAGAGGATGGTGTAGAATGTACAGGAGAAGACCCCTCAGAGGAGGAGTAGAAAAGGTCGCTCATCGGACCTTGGACGGGTGGTCCGCAGGGCGGGACGCACCCGTGGGAGATGTAGGAGGTTTCCTCAACGAAGATGTGTTGTTGGGGAGTTTGAAAATTGACGTTTTTTTTTCGTTTTCATTTTTAATGACAAAGCAGTGAAAAGAGATTGGAGGAGAGAGGAAAGTGGTTATGGCTAGAGAATTGTGAGGCTCATAGAGCAGATCATGGTTGAAGACCTGGCGCGGGTTGAAAAGCCCGCGTAGGTATGTAAGCAGAGAAGGGGATCTGGGAAGATCATCAGACAATTGTCTGGCCCAGGATGAAGATATCAGCAAAGGCTGAGACGAGTGGATGGAGAAGATGGCGGCTAATGAGCCGTTTATGACAATGTTGAGGACGGATGAAGATCCGTTGATGACAGGGTCCTTCTGGCGAGGACGAGGATAGTTTGGAACCTTGGCAAGAGTGGTAATATTCTCTGGTATTCCGGAGATCAATGGTGGTCCTTCAAGCTGCGGAGACGAGAACATCCTTTCCAGTGCTACGGAAATGTCCCGTATGTCGAACCATTTGTCCCACTCGCATTCCGGATCTTTGATCTTGCCTCTTTTGGTGATCCTCGGACATTTTTCAGCCAAATATACAGCATGTGATCCCCCATATGCTTCTCGTGGGTAATCTCCCATCTGAACAACGGGCCCTCTGTTGAAGTGGTTTGATAGAGTCCATGTGAGGGGCTTCCAATCTGCCTTGAACGGTCCTTTGAAGCCTAAGCCAAACCTACGGTTCGGCCTAATTTCCTTTGGCGGTTTGAGCATTTCCTGTAACTGTGCGCCCAGACCTTTTCCCTGTTGATAGCTGATGTTCCTCATAATCTCCCAACCTTTGGAGTGAAAAGGGAGACATGAAGTTGTGGTTGCCCTGACCGGCTCCTTTGGTGTTAGTGGAACGTGAGATGGATCACGCACGTCCAGCAGTGACAATATGGGCCGATGAGACAGCCAAACAGAGGGCAGAGAGGTGTTGATAGCATCCACTGTGTGAAGGACAGGTGTACTGACCACTTTAATAATCCTCCCATTGTAAGGAAACTTCAGGCACTGATGGTTGGTGGAAGGCACAACGTCCATGGCTTCGATGTAAGGGCGACCCAGTATAGCCTTGAATGTGGGGTCCATGTCGAGGACATGGAATTCCGTGGGAATTGACATGGGGCCTAATTCTGCCTTCAGAATAATCATCCCCTGCGGCGGCCTTTTGCTATTGTCATAGGCCGTGACTGTGATCGAGGAAGGTCTTATTTGTTCCTCGTCGACCCCACACAACTGAAGAGTGTCCATGGAGATCACATTTATGGACGCACCCGTGTCACAAGACACGGGTTTATGGATACCCCATTAATTTTTATTGAAATGCACAGTGCATATTTTGAGCTTCCTTGGGAGCGAGCTCGTAGTTGTGGAACATGATGGCCGGTTGTGTGTCCGTTGGGGTCAGGACGGTAGAGATCTTTCTACAGGGAGGTCCTCATTCACCATGACCTTTTGAAGGTACTCCATTAAGGCTGCCTGGTGGGATGTGGATCTTTGAAGTAGCTCAGGATGGAGATCCGAGCAGGCGTCTTGTCCAAGTGTTTCAATAGATCATACTGTGTTCCAGGGATAGCTCTTTCTGGTTGTTCTCCATCATCCTTCTCTGGCTGAGATTGCTCAGGATTCTGACTGTTGTGGGGGAAAACCTGTGGAAAATCCTTCCACTCCGGAGCACCATTGCCTGCGGCTTTTGTACCTCTGTGGGGGTAGCAGTGGGTTTTAACAGGGATTTGAGGGGTAGTGGTGGAGGAATGGTTGATGAAGCAGGGGTGATGACGGGAGCAGGGATTCTGATGAGGGGTTTGTTAGGTGGAGGCATGGTGGAGGTAGAAGGGATATCACACGGATTATGAAGGATAAGGGGTCTGGAAGGTGGAGGTGGAGACGAAGTAGAAGTGGGTAGGGCTTGAAGCGGGCAATGATTTTGAGGTGGGTGATGGGTAATGAGTGGTTTTGAAGGCATTAGTGGTGATACGGTGGAGAAAGATGGGGTTATGTATGGTTGACGGATGATAAGGGGTTTAGAAGGCGTAGGGGTAAATGTGGTAGAGGTGGATGGTAAAGTGGGGGAGTGAGAGAAGATGAGAGGGTGTGAAGGCGTAGTGGAGAGTGTCGGTTGATAGGGGATTGGGGTACGGATGAGAGGGCGTAATGGTAGTGGAAATGGTGAAGGCGATACTGACGCAGGTTGGTGAGAGAGAGGTGCTACTCGGGCAAGGCAAGGGTGTTGCGTGATGTTAGGTTTGGCGGTAGAAAGAATGGAGGTACTTTCCTGGTGCCACACCTGCTCTCTCCCGACTTCCGGGAAGGAGGAGATGGGGTTAACCTGATGATTGGGCTGTTGGTGCTCCGGTAATGGATTCTAGATTATGCCCATGTTGGGCTGTTGTTGTGGGGCCTGCTGAGGCTGTTGTTGTTGTTGTGGTTGCTGTTGCTGCTGTTGTACTGTGCTGTTGTAACTGCTGCTGTGGCCTATGAGGAGGTCTCCTAGCCTTGAGAGCGGCGACGTATCGTCTCATTTCATCCCAATCTATTTGATGTTCATCATTCATATCGTGGATGTAATCTTTGAAATGGAAGCTGTAATCTACTGTGTGTCCTGGCTGCCTGTGGTAGACGCAGTATTTGGAGGTATCAACATTCGGGGGCCACACGGGCCTTTCTCTGGGTAGGGCGAGTTGGTTTGATGCCATGAGGGCATTAAAAATGTCTGCTAAGGTTTCTGGCAATGGTGGATAGTAGGCTCTCTTGGGACCGATCGGCCTCCTTTGTTGCTATTGGGAACCATAGTTCCCCGGGGGTGGAACTTGGTTGTACTGAAGCGGTGGTTGTTGTTGCTGAGGTTGTGGTTGTTGCTGCTGGGGTTGACGTAATGGAGGCATATTATCCCGGGGTGTATTATTTTGGGGTGGAGGACGAAGAGGGAAAGGACCTGGTTGGTGGGGAAGTCGGGGCATTTGTGGAGGCCTTGGGTTGACTGCATAGTTGGTATTGTTGACTGCACCCACTTGCTCATTTGTCACGACGCCTTCTGTGGCTCCGCCCGAGACACCAGCGCCTGTCTTTCTGACTACTTTGGGCTTCGGCGACTCAAACATGTTCATAATGGGGGAGTCTTTTAACTGGGTTTGGATGTACCGGGCCCTTTCATAGAGTTCCTCCAGTGTAGTAAGTTTATTCATGGCCAGGACGTGTCTGAACTGTGGGGTTGCATTAGACACAATCATCTTCACTTGTTCGGGCTCGGAGAGGGTATCCCTTATTCTTTCCGCCAGAGACCTCCATCTATCAGCATAGCGGACAAAATCCTCGTCGGGCTTCATCTTTTCGGCCACTAGGTCGGTAATGGAGAGTGAGGGACCGACCCTATCCCTATATTTCTGCAAGAACCTTCTCTGGACTACTTCAAAATTCTCGGCCTCGCGGGGCTCCAAAGAATAGAACCACTCTAGCGCGGGACCATCCAATGATCTCCTGAAGAGGTATGCCAGGGACCTCTGATCGTTTTGCCAATAGGAGGATTCATACATGAAATCCTTGAGGTGAATGAAGGGGTTGCCGGTACCATTGTATCTGCGGTACGTGGGCATTTCGGAGGGAGGAAGATGAATGACGGGAAGGATTGGCAAAGCAACCTCCGGGGTGGCTTTCACGTCCACCATTCTTCTCAGATTTTGAAACTGCTCGTCCATGCGATTGAACCTATTGAGGAGCGATTGGGCGAGCTCCTCTGGAGGTGAAGGTGGCACTTGCCACTGGGGGAGAAACTGTCTCCCGGAGACTTGAGGGGGAAACCCCGAATGAGAGGGAGCTGTCGGACCGCCGACAGTTGGCCCCGGTTGAAGCGGTATGTGGGGAACAATGGGAGTTTGAGATTGTGATGGGAATTGGAATGAGGGTGGTTGTTGGCTCGCTTGTCCTTGAAGCGAGGGAGACTGGATGGCTTGCGCCAATGAAGGAGATGGAATGGCCTGCACGGACTCTTGGAGAGGTGCGATGGCCGGAGTTGATTCCTGGGGTGTTGGGGAAACAGATTTCCCCTTCAGAATGGCCTGGAAGGCCCGGAGCTGTTCAGAGGTAAGCTCCGTGTTGGCGAGGACGCCCAGTAAGGAAGAGATATCCTGTGGTGGGGACGTGTCCCCGACAATAACCTGCACCTCATGCGAGGGCTCATGAGAAGGACCCGAGTCCATAGCATAGACTCGCGGGTCGGCTGACAAACCACGACTAGGGTGGTTCTCCTCAAAAGACTCGTGAGCCATGCTCACAGTTTTCCCAGAACGCAAAAACATACACTAGCAAGCAGGTAGCAGAGATTATCAAACAAGTGGATGCCTTTACGCCTTTTTTGTGTTTTGATTTTGATGATTTTTTTTGTATTTTTAGCGAGATCCGAAGTTCACACAAAATAGGGACCCTAGTTTATTTTTGTTTCACCGCCGTGTCAGCTAGGGTCTCTCATCTCACCACGAATGGGATGACTAACTCCGGGGAACTTCAATGGTACAACCAGCCCAGTGAACGAAGAGGAGATTCTTCGATGTCGGGGACTTACGGAGGTCCCAGTGGAGGAGATTCTAGTCCGTTGAGAGGAATTCTCAAACGGAGAGTCCTTCCTTCACCGGGAAAGGGTGATCCTTAGAAAAAATGAAAAAAAGATATAAAAGAGAGATGGATGTATGCAATGGAATGCTGACAGAGATATAGAGTAAGAAAACAACAGAAATAACAAACATATAATGAACACCCAACCAATCACAACTGACGGTGCTGCCGTGAGCACAATGGGGGCGCGCGAGGGCGCCAAGGTGGAGAGGCACGGACGGTGCCGAACTTGCAAGGGTAGCCAAAAGGAAGCAGTGGAGGTCCCACCGTGATCGCCAATCTGTGAGCGACGTCACGCGGTTCGGGGAGCGGAGAAGACGCGGAGCGCGCGGGCTCCTCTTTGTTTGCTGCAACACAGAAATAAGAGAAGAGAGAAGGGGCCACCACGGGAGATTGCTCCGGCGGGGTGAGCGGGACACATGTAATATAGCAAGATATGGGGGTTAAACGGCCATAGCGGGAAGTGACTCGCCGCGACCTCGGGGGGACGGGAATGGTGCAGAAATTAAATAGCGTGAATTGAAACGGCCATTGGGGAAGTGACTCGCCGCGGCCTCGAGAATATGAGCAGATAAAAATATAACAGAATATAAGAAGGATATAAAGAGCGGGAATTTAAACGGCCATTGGGGAAGTGACTCGCCGCGGCCTCGAGAATATGAGCAGATAAAAATATAACAGAATATAAGAAGGATATAAAGAGCGGGAATTTAAACGGCCATTGGGGAAGTGACTCGCCGCGGCCTCGAGAATATGGATAGATAAGAATATAACATATAAGAACGGGAATTTAAACGGCCATTGGGGAAGTGACTCGTCGATTGGGGAAGTGACTCACCGCGGCCTCGAGAATATGAATAGATAAGAATATAACATATAAGAACGGGAATTTAAACGGCCATTGGGGAAGTGACTCACCGCGGCATCGAGAATATGAGCAGAATATAACAGAATATAAAGAGAATATAAGAACAGGAATTTAAACGGCCATTGGGGAAGTGACTCGCCGCGGTCTCGAGAACAAGATGTGATCACCAGAGGCCAAAAGACCCCAAAATAAAGAAGGTGATCGCGCCTACCTCAAGAGCGGGAGATGGCGGGTTGCTTCTTCCTCCCCCTTCGGCCGGCCGACGGAGAGGGCTTTCCTTGGTTACCCTTGCAAAAGAGTAGACAATAAACGAACGGAATTAGAAAATGGCAGTGTAGTAACAATTCCTTGCAATAAAAGTAACGAGATCGTGACCTGACACACACCTAGTTGGTGTGGTTTTAAACCCCTCTCAGACTCGAGTAGGAGGAAAATGTGATGATGAATGCAAGAAGTATGCAAGAGACGGCGCCCTTATGTAGGGAGATAGAGGATGCAGTATGATGAATGTAAAGAACTATGGAGAAAAAGGGGAAGAAAAGGCTTATTGGAGGAGCCGAGGGTGAGATCCGGCGGAGCTCCGGCAGCGTAGGGACGACGTGGAAGCGCGGTGGACGAAGATAGCCTTCCTCTCGCGAGCCTGGACACCCGAGAAGCCGGCAGAACCTCCTCCTACAAAAGAACCCATGGGTTAGAAATAGCTCCGGTAGCCTCTGGGCTCCGGCAGCCTATCGGATCTCTGCTTTGGCTCTCCCAGAACTGAGGGGGTGGGCCTCTATTTATAGGGCTCCGGAGGGTGGAGGCGTCCAAGAACCTGGACACCTCCATCAGGGCCGAACTAATATTTTATTCTATTTTTATTCATTTTTTCCGAATATTTTTGTGGAGGCGTCCAGGGCTCCGGACGCCTCCAACAGGTCCACCGAACCCTGCCGACAGCCGCACGCGGTTTGGCACAACGCGTGGTTTTGTGAGCGGCGACCCGGATTCAGAAATGGGCGTGTCCAGCTGGCTGGACGTCTCCATAATTTGGATTTTTTCACACACGACAAACCGTCGTTCGGTGGGCGGCGCCCGTGAGGGAGTTGATGGAGGCGTCCAGGGTCTTGGACGCCTCCATAAATATATTATTTTATTTTTTTGTTTTGTCTTTTTATGCCAACTAGCATATATATATATATATTTTATATTTGTTTTTATGGAGGCGTCCAGGGGCCTGGACGCCTCCATTAATATATTATTTTTTATTTTGTTTTGGGCTTTTGAAAAATAAATTAAAAGAATGGGGGCGTCCAGGGGCCTGGACGCCCCCATAAAGAACCACCCGGGTCCTCAGTTTAGGCATTGGCGGCCGCCCGGCAGACACCCTTCCTGATTTCGGAACCTCTGATGCGTCCGACTGGTGTTGATGCGCTCCGAATGCCGTGACGAGATGATTCTGGATGCTGAGAAGGGCGGAAGAAGACTCAAGAAAAGGAAGCACTCGAGCGATTCAAAATGCGTAAGCCGTCGCGGGGCGTCGTATAGTAATATGAGACTTTCTCAGGAGGCGTCAGGAATGGCGTGTCTACAGTCGGCGGAAGGTTGAGTCGGTGTAACGCCCCGTCGGCGGAAGGTTGAGTCGGTTTAACGCCCCGTCGGTGAAAGGTTTTGTCGGTTTAACGCCCCGTCGGTGGAAGGTTTAGTCGGTTTAACGCCCCATCGGCGGAAGGTTTAGTCGGTTTAACGCCCCATCGGCGGAAGGGTTTAGTCGGTTTAACGCCCCATCGGCGAAGGGTTTAGTCGGTTTAACGCCCCATCGGTGGAAGGTTGAGTCTGTTTAACGCCCCGTCGGCGAAAGGTTTAGTTGGTGTAACGCCCCGTCGGCGGAAGGTTGAGTCGGTTTAACGCCCCATCGGTGGAAGGTTTAGTCAATTTAGACGAGAAGCCGTGATGCCAACTTCAAGAGGGGTCTATTTGTTGGATGGCTGAAGGTAGAAGGTGAAAGACCATGTCTGCCTCAGGGCTCACTTTCTTTTCTTCTCTTCTTCTTTTGTATGGAGAGGCGAGTGGAGAGACCACGTCTGCATGACGACAATTCTTTCCTTTCTGCTCTTCTTTTTATTATGAAGAGGCGGGTGCAAAGACCACGCCCACCTCATGACTACTCTTTTTGTTCTGCTCTTCCTTTCTCATTGATGCCCCCGGACTGGGGTGTATTTCTCTGAACGTGCCCCCAGGTTGGAGTGTAGCTTTTCTTCATCTGCCCCCTAGGCCGAGGTGTATTCTTTATAGCTTCTATGCCCCCTCTGTAGGGTGTGTTTCTTCTTCACGTGCCCCTAGGCCGGGGTGTATTCTTTATGGCTTCTACGCCCCCAGGCGGGGTAGAGTCTTTTGCTTCTTATGCCCCTGAAGGGGGGGGTAGCTTTATTTCACATGCCCTCACGAGGGGTGTGTTTTGCTTCTTGTGCACCCAAGGCAAGGTGTGTCTTTTCTTCACGTGTCCCTAGATCAGGTTATAACTCTATTGCTTATCGTGCCCCCAGGCCGGGGTAGATTCTTCTGCTTCTTCCACCCTAGAGTGGGGTATATTTCTCTTCGTATTCCCCTAAGTCGGGGTGTAACCTTTGCTTTATGTGCTCTTGAGTCGGGGTGGATTCTCTTCATGTGCCCCCGGCCGGGGTGCAACTCTATTTCTTTTTATGCCCCCAAGTCGGGGTAGATTCTTCTCACATGCCCCCGAGTCGGGGTGTATTCTATTCATGTGCCCCCTAAGCGGGGTGTATCTTTTTCTTCTCATGCCCCAGAGCGGGGTTGATTCTTCTTTTTCTACCCCGACACACTGGGGGATGTTTGCTTCTTGTGCACCCAACGTGGGGTGTATTGCTGCTTTTGATGCCCCAAAGGTGGGGTGAATTCTTTGTTGCTTCCTATGCCCCCCCATGCCGGGGGTACACTTCTTCGTCAAATGCCCCCGAGCTGGGGTATAATTTTTGTTTTGTATGCCCCCAGACCGGGGTAGATTCTCTCTTCATGTACCCCTAGGTCAGGGCGTACCTTCTTGCTTCTTATGCCCCCAGGGCGGGGTGTAGCTTTTCTTGCATCTTATGCCCCCATGGCGGGGTATATTTCTCCTTCTTATTCTCTGTGGCGGGGTATGTGCATGCTCTCTTTGGGAGTGGTGGCCGTGCTTGGCCTCATCACTATAAAGCATTCCCCACAACGGGCAGCAATTCATCTAGTTATAATTGTGGTTTGTTGGATCTTCTAACAGCCACTCGAGGGACCA
Source organism: Amorphophallus konjac (assembly GCA_022559845.1). Classification (NCBI taxonomy): domain Eukaryota; kingdom Viridiplantae; phylum Streptophyta; class Magnoliopsida; order Alismatales; family Araceae; genus Amorphophallus; species Amorphophallus konjac. The sequence continues at coordinate 226,329,773 of CM040121.1, read as the reverse complement.
TCTTGTGTCGGATAGGGGCAGCAGGAAGGTGGAACGGGCCAGGGAATTGTACCATGGACTTCGACCCCCCTAGAGCCGGGCGGGATGTCGGTCTTCTTCTTGTTCTCTTGGCCGGCCACGCTTGCCAAAATTTTTTGTCCTTTCTTTTCTTTTCTTCTTCTTCTTCTCTTTTTTTGTGTAATAGACCAAGGTGGGTGAGCAGGAGAGCGCTCACCCCCTCAGGGAGGGGATGAGTGGTTCGCTCCATAGCATCAATCCCACAGTGGTAATCTTTGTTCAACACGGGTCTCTACGGATATGGCCGCACAACCCTCTCTCGTCGATTCTTTCTCTTCCGTTTTATTTATTTCTTCTTCTCTCTTCTTTTTTTCTTCTTTTCTTTTATTTTTTTTTTTGCGGAAAGGGGATTTGATTTTCCCTCCCTCTCCTCTTTTCCTCTTCTCTTTTTTTTAGCGGCCTTCATGATTCCTGGAAGCTGGATATGCCTCGGAGTAGCATCTCTGAGCCCACAAAACACTTTCGCCTGGTCTGGCTTTTCTCCCCATAGGGCTGGCGAAGATAACACCTGTAATTCATCAAAGCAGGCAAACGTCGTTTATTAGGAGGCCATGAGGTCCCGAATCCCGGCGAAGAGATAAAGGGTGGTTTTCCGTCCCACCGGGCGTGCCAGACTTGTGGATGCACTTTTCGACATGCTCGTTTGTTTGTTTTCTTTAAGTTGATTTATTTGGTGGGTTTATTCATTTATTAAGTGCGTGGGCGTGCCAGTCATAAAGTGACGATCTATTGTGCGCTCGATCTGACTAATCAGACGATTGTGTGGTTCGTGTCGGGACCAAAACCCATCGCGCCATAAAGGTCACGACGTCATTTACATCCCCTCGGAGAGGGGAACACCCTTGATTAATCGCCAGGAAAAGGGGCCTCATGGCCAGAAAATTAGTTACATGAAAAGTCTATTAGGAAGCATTGAAATCCCCGTGCGAGGGTGAGAAGAAAGCATTCGAGATCATGTCGGTCGTGCGTTGACCATTTGTTGTTCGGACGAGTGTCCGGCTTGAGAATCTGATGGGGGACAATATGCTCTGATACCACTTTTGATGGGGGACAATATGCTCTGATACCACTTTGATGGGGGACGGGGACCGACACGGACTAAGAGTCACAAAGACTCTAACTGGGCCAGCAATAGTACGCACAAGGGTCGCCAAATGGCTGACCACCGTGATATCCCACAGATGGAGGGACGTCTCTCAACAGACACTCCGACCGCGGCCGTCCCAATGAGGGAGGTGCACGTGCCTAGGCGTGTAGTCAAACCCCAAAGACTAGGGGAATCGAGTCCTAACTCGATGCTTGATTAGTGCTAGGGAAGGATGCTCTCGCTCACAATCCGCAGTGATGATAACAAATAGCTAGGCGCCTACTCTCTCTCACGCGGCATAGTCAAAAGCATACTAAAAGAGCAAGCAACAGGAGAGGAGTCGGAACGCGTACCTCCACGCCAAGGCGTGGGAAAGGAACCCCGGCCGTGGACCAACAACCCGATACACTGAAGACCAATAAAATACAACCCAATAATGGCCCACTCCTCGCAGGGAGGTAACAGGCTACAAACAAAGCATTCGGGTTGCCGGGCACGGGTTGACGGGCCGCACTCGGTGACGGCACGATGCTGCAGAATCGGTATCGCGCGCGCCTGGACGAAGATGGGTCCCACGGGCTGAGGCGACGTCCGAATGAGGTGCCGTCAGGGAGGACGTGTCACTGACTGCTGCAGGTACGCTCCGGTCAGAGGGGACGCGCTGGTTCCGCCGGTGGTGGCCGTGGGCGCTGCTGCAACTCAGGTCTGGTTCTGGGGTCGCAGAACAGCGCACGCCGACGGTAAAATCCGGAAAACGGCCTTCTGGTATCCGAACAGGTCCAGGCCGGTTGGAGGTGGAAGCTGACTGGTAGAAGTCGTCCTCGGTCAAACGGCGCGGGCAGATGACGCCGGTACTAGTCGCAGGAGCCGCTGGAAGTTGGTGTTGATTCGCTGGCCGGACTGTGCAGGCCCGCCGGCGCAAGCCCACTAGAACGACTGCCACGGACGGTGACGACGTCGAAACGTGACGCCGTCGGCGGCGTCGGACAGAGGACCTGGAGATCTACGAACCCTGAAGAAACCAGGGTAAAAGGCGCAGCGGGGAGGCCTGGGGAAAATTCGCAAGAAGGGCCTCCCTGCTGGGCGAGCAGAGAAGGGGGTGCTGGCGCAGGTCGACGGAGAAAATCGGTACGGGCGGTGCCGACCTCCGATTGACGCGAAACCAGCGCCAACGCGAAGCTGATCCGCCAACGTATCTCCAGAAAATAGGAGGGAGCCAAACTCGTCCAAGAGAGGGGGCGAGATCTGCTGCAAGTCGGTGTAGAAATCTGATCTTCCGCACACGAACCGTAGACGAAGAAGAAGAGGGTAAAGGGGAACCCCGGAGTCCACCGGGGGCTGAGGCGTCGCACCTCGCCGATCTCCCGTCGCAGGAGAAGAGAGAAAGAGAGAGGGGGCGCAGCCACCTTCAAGCACAATCTTCAATATTCATTCATTAATTCTCACAAAAGGAAATTACATGCCTTATATATCGGGGGAGGGGAATTAGGGTTTCACCCAGCCAAGGGAGGAGGGGTGCGACCAGGACCTTCCCCATTCAAGGGGGGGGGGCGGCCAAGCCTCCTCCAATCAAGGAGGGATCAAGGGGAGGGGGGCGCCCAAAGAAGAAAGGTGAGGGAGGTGGAATGGGCAAGGGGTGTGCCCAAAAAGGAAAGAAGAGGAGGCAAGGTGGGGAAGGTGGCGCAGCCACCTTGGATGGGGAAGGGGGAATGCGCCCCAAACCCTAACCCTAATCCAAACACTATGGGCCAAGGCCAAGCCCAATAGTAAAAGAAAAAAAAGGACCCATTATCCCTACACATAGTCTGATAGCAATAAAACTAGATAACATGTCCACGCAGGGACTAATCCAAGGCCCACATGGCCTGAGCAAGCAGAGAAGATAGCTAGAAGATGCCGCCATCGCCGAGCCACAAGGAAGTAGCGGTGTGCCGGGTGCTCCGTCGAGGATAGCGCCGTGTGTCCTCACCAATTCTCCCCGGGTGGGAAGAACTCGACCCCGTCGAGTAAGGGTCACGATCGCTGAGGTACCGCTCCAGCAGGTCCGGATCCATCCGCTCCAGCTCTCCGCGTGTAATCCAGGTGTTGTCCGACTCGGGGCGCCCTCTCCAACGCACTAGGAAGCGTTGGTAGGCTCCGCTCCTGGTAGTAGTCACCTGCTCATCCAGTATGCAATCTATATGCTCGCGTTTTTGTAGTGGGGCTGGAGGAGGTGGACTCTCAGTAGGTGTATCACTCACAACAGGAGGGTCAGGCCCAAATAACTCGCTGGGTATCACCGCGGGATCCTGATAAGCTACCAGATCAGAGACATTGAATGTCGAACTGATCCCGTAGTCGTCTGGAAGCTCGATCTCATACGCGTTCGACCCAATACGCCTCAACACTCTGAATGGTCCTGCACCGCGATCCTGGAGTTTCTTGACGGCTCCCGAAGGAAACCGCTCCGGTCTAACCCGGACCAGGACGTACTCTCCCTCGCGGAACTCACGTGTGCGTCTGTGCACGTCGGCTAACTCCTTGTAACGAGTGTTGCTGGCCTCGAGATGGTGATGATGATGTAGACTCCGAACTAGCTGAGTGGATCGATGCCTGTATGAATGCAATGGTGGTCCTGGACATCCAAAAACGGACCTAGCATGGCTATGACACCTACTTGACTGAGCAACATAGGGAGGACCTGGGCAACCAAAGTTGTATCTATCGTGCATGGGTGCCCTACAGAATGTGGTAGACTCATGGGGACTAGATTGCCCAAACTCTCTCATGACATCCCCTATATGAGACCAACCCCTAAATGACCCTGAAGATGCATGAGACGAAGACCGATGATCCTTTCCTACCAAGCTCTGAGGTGTGAATGTAGGCTGGGTGAGACGTTGGCGAGCATGGGTGGAAGGGGTGTGATAAAGGACCTCCTCGATAAGGTGGGGGGGGGAAGAATACGAATCGGGAGGCTCACTAGGGAGGGGATCGAAAGGGTCAAAGAAATGATACCCCCTCCCGACAGGTCCCTTCACAATACTTGCCCAAGTGTGACATTCACCCTGGTGCAGATAGCCACCCTCAGGCAAAAGGATGGATGGGGCAAGGGGCTCACATGAAAGGTAAGGGAGGCACTGTTCCTTCCTCAAGATCGTATTGCCATAAGAGGGGACGCAATCGAGTTCATCCAGGACGGGAAAGAATAAAAGAACCTCAGAGGTGATATGACCTATGGTGTAAACCGAGGTAATGGAGCCCAAGGCAGGGAATATAAAGCTATGACTATAAGGTTGGTCTGACCCTAAGGCCAACATGTAGGTCAACTCCCATTGGCAATCCAAGCTCCTAAGAAACTCCCTCACATCTTCTATAAACCTGAAGGACTGAAAAGTTGTGTGAAAGGAGTTAATGGGGACAATATGCTCTGATACCAAAATTTGATGGGGGACAATAGGAAGGGCTGGCTCTAAGGGTGGGTAGTAAGGAATCAAGACATCCAGATGAGGACTCTTCCTTAACCAGCTATCTAGAGGCTCTCCAATGACAAGTTCACCCTCGAGAGACAAGGATGGCTCCAGATGAGGGGCAAAAGCATTGTCCTCAAGTGAGGAAAATGAGTCCTCTATGAAGTGGGTGGGGCCTTGGCTCTCTATCAAGGGTGCTAGGCTGAAAGTGTCAGCCCCAACCTCCATAGGTATAGGCACGACTAGAAGCTCCATAGGCTCACTCCTTAACTCCTCAACGTCAGCTAGGTACTCCTCAACCAACTCCTGTCCTGCCTCATAAGTCACTGGAATAAACCCAGGTGGGGCCCCCTCCGAATGTGTGTCCTCCAAGATAGGGGAATGTGAAGGACGTCGGTCAGAGAACCGAGCATTCCCACTATAGGGGGTCACAGGGGTGGACTCCGGGGGTGGTGGTAGGCGTGAGCTCGGAGGCGGAGCGGACTGTGGGCTAGAGGGCCACAGTGAGTTAAGATAAGCATCCCTCCTATCCAACCGATCCGAAATCATTTGCACAAGCTGGGCAATGGTGTGGGTTGGAGTAGGAAGATCATGATGGACTTTCCCGTAGTCATTTGGTTTGGGCTTGGGTCTAGGCTCTTCTATGTGTGGGGCTCGTTGCCTCCGACTAGGACCCACTTGTTCGTATGTAATTGGGTGGGGTCGGTTGGAGGTGATCGATTGGGGAACATAGACCCTCCTAAGCTCTTTCTTCATACCCCACCACGACTCGATGGGATTTTGCCCCCTAATGTCTCTCAAACTCTCAATGTGTCTCCACTTATCCGTGGCTTTGTGCAAAGCCTCTCCTTAGCAAAAGAGACTTGCATGGCTCCGGACATGGATAGCAATCAAAATATCTATCCATGGCGGCTTCCCAAGTGTGGTATACGCACGGGTCATGGGAGCCGTCAAAAGTTGGGGCTGTGGGCCTTAAGAATGGGATAGGGTGGTTCCCATGCCCCTGAGAGATATGCCACAAATCAGCTGGGCTAAACAATTGAGAATCCATGGGACTCTTTGAGGGGTTCCTATGGGATGGACATGCGGGGCAACTATGGGGATTAGACACGACCCTTTTGAAGTGGAAATGCGAAGGGCAGAATGGACTCAAATGTGCCCTAGACAACCTAAAGATGCAAATGACCTAAGACCCCAATTTGTTAGAACAAACTGGTTCCCTAAGCTCTGATACCAAAATTTGATGGGGGACAATATGCTCTGATACCACTTTTGATGGGGGACAATATGCTCTGATACCACTTTGATGGGGGACGGGGACCGACACGGACTAAGAGTCACAAAGACTCTAACTGGGCCAGCAATAGTACGCACAAGGGTCGCCAAATGGCTGACCACCGTGATATCCCACAGATGGAGGGACGTCTCTCAACAGACACTCCGACCGCGGCCGTCCCAATGAGGGAGGTGCACGTGCCTAGGCGTGTAGTCAAACCCCAAAGACTAGGGGAATCGAGTCCTAACTCGATGCTTGATTAGTGCTAGGGAAGGATGCTCTCGCTCACAATCCGCAGTGATGATAACAAATAGCTAGGCGCCTACTCTCTCTCACGCGGCATAGTCAAAAGCATACTAAAAGAGCAAGCAACAGGAGAGGAGTCGGAACGCGTACCTCCACGCCAAGGCGTGGGAAAGGAACCCCGGCCGTGGACCAACAACCCGATACACTGAAGACCAATAAAATACAACCCAATAATGGCCCACTCCTCGCAGGGAGGTAACAGGCTACAAACAAAGCATTCGGGTTGCCGGGCACGGGTTGACGGGCCGCACTCGGTGACGGCACGATGCTGCAGAATCGGTATCGCGCGCGCCTGGACGAAGATGGGTCCCACGGGCTGAGGCGACGTCCGAATGAGGTGCCGTCAGGGAGGACGTGTCACTGACTGCTGCAGGTACGCTCCGGTCAGAGGGGACGCGCTGGTTCCGCCGGTGGTGGCCGTGGGCGCTGCTGCAACTCAGGTCTGGTTCTGGGGTCGCAGAACAGCGCACGCCGACGGTAAAATCCGGAAAACGGCCTTCTGGTATCCGAACAGGTCCAGGCCGGTTGGAGGTGGAAGCTGACTGGTAGAAGTCGTCCTCGGTCAAACGGCGCGGGCAGATGACGCCGGTACTAGTCGCAGGAGCCGCTGGAAGTTGGTGTTGATTCGCTGGCCGGACTGTGCAGGCCCGCCGGCGCAAGCCCACTAGAACGACTGCCACGGACGGTGACGACGTCGAAACGTGACGCCGTCAGCGGCGTCGGACAGAGGACCTGGAGATCTACGAACCCTGAAGAAACCAGGGTAAAAGGCGCAGCGTGGAGGCCTGGGGAAAATTCGCAAGAAGGGCCTCCCTGCTGGGCGAGCAGAGAAGGGGGTGCTGGCGCAGGTCGACGGAGAAAATCGGTACGGGCGGTGCCGACCTCCGATTGACGCGAAACCAGCGCCAACGCGAAGCTGATCCGCCAACGTATCTCCAGAAAATAGGAGGGAGCCAAACTCGTCCAAGAGAGGGGGCGAGATCTGCTGCAAGTCGGTGTAGAAATCTGATCTTCCGCACACGAACCGTAGACGAAGAAGAAGAGGGTAAAGGGGAACCCCGGAGTCCACCGGGGGCTGAGGCGTCGCACCTCGCCGATCTCCCGTCGCAGGAGAAGAGAGAAAGAGAGAGGGGGGCGCAGCCACCTTCAAGCACAATCTTCAATATTCATTCATTAATTCTCACAAAAGGAAATTACATGCCTTATATATCGGGGGAGGGGAATTAGGGTTTCACCCAGCCAAGGGAGGAGGGGTGCGACCAGGACCTTCCCCATTCAAGGGGGGGGGGCGGCCAAGCCTCCTCCAATCAAGGAGGGATCAAGGGGAGGGGGGCGCCCAAAGAAGAAAGGTGAGGGAGGTGGAATGGGCAAGGGGTGTGCCCAAAAAGGAAAGAAGAGGAGGCAAGGTGGGGAAGGTGGCGCAGCCACCTTGGATGGGGAAGGGGGAATGCGCCCCAAACCCTAACCCTAATCCAAACACTATGGGCCAAGGCCAAGCCCAATAGTAAAAGAAAAAAAAGGACCCATTATCCCTACACATAGTCTGATAGCAATAAAACTAGATAACATGTCCACGCAGGGACTAATCCAAGGCCCACATGGCCTGAGCAAGCAGAGAAGATAGCTAGAAGATGCCGCCATCGCCGAGCCACAAGGAAGTAGCGGTGTGCCGGGTGCTCCGTCGAGGATAGCGCCGTGTGTCCTCACCAGAATCGTGTAATCGTCACGGGAAAACCGGAGCATATGTATGCCGGGGGTACGGAAAGTTTATTGTTCAAAGGGACAGGAGACATTCGGTTGAATCCCGGTTAGAGTGATCGAAAATCAGTGAGTTTGTTGGCCCGGTGCGAGATCGAGTCAGGACCATTCCGGGGGCGCCTCCTGTGGTCCAGACGAGGCTCGCGTGGGCATCGTTAATATTTTCGGTGCCGAAGGGCAACGGGAAAGTGTCTCGGGACTAGATTCCAAAACAAAGATGTGTACAGAGATAGCTAGCTATAGGCCTAGGATGTGGGTCAGGCGATGACCATGGTTGGGGCGAACCCAAGGTCCAAACGTGACTCACGAAGGTCTTATTGATATTCCCACACATAGGGTTCGGGGAAGGCGAGAGTCATCTCGTTCCATTCGGATTTGTCGGTCATTCATGGACCATTTTATGTTCGGACAAAGGTCTGTGTTTGTAGCGTAAGAGACGGTGGCAAATCATACAAATGTCTGCCGTGAGTACGGCAAGTTTAATGCAAGTACGGGATTAAATCCCGGTATATATGTCGGTCACTAACGGACCATTTTATGTTCGGACAAAGGTTCGAATAGAAAATAAGACGGTGACGGGAGCGAATCCGTGCAAATGTCTGCCGTGAGTACGGCAAGTTTAATGCAAGCGCGGGATTAGATCCTAGTATATATGTCGGCCACTAACGGACCATTCGTCGTTCGGACGAGAGTCCGCATTTGAAGCGTCGAAGACAACGACAAAACCACATGGATGTTTGCCGTAGGTACGACAAGTTTAATGTGGGTGCGGGATTAGATCCCGGTATATATATGTCAATCACTAACAGACCATTCATTATTCGGACGGAAGTCTGTATTAGTAGCGTCGAGGATGACGATAAAACCGTACGGATGTCTGCCGTAGGTACGGCAAGTTTAATGTAGGTGCGGGATCGGATCCCGATAAAGACGGGTCGAGCTAACGAACTATCGGCCAGGGATAAGTTCGGATCATGGTCACGTCCGGGCGAGGGCTCCCGAGATCCAAGTCCGATCTAGTGGGGCATCATGGCTTTTCTCTTCAAACGTAGTCCGGGGAAGCGGATTGTTAAGTGTGAAGCCCGAACTCGCCAACGTGCGCCCTCGCACGCGGATTGACCTGCGCGGTTAGGTCGCGGGGTTCGACCTGCCCGGTCAGGTCGCGGGGGTCAAGGGGGCAGCGCCCCTTGCGGGTGTCTCCGTGGGCGGAGCCCCGGAACAAAAATTTTAGTTATAGCAAGGGTAACTTTTGATTATTGGTTTCACATCCCTTTTATTTGTTTGGTTAATTAGGTTTCTTTTTATGGAAGGCACGCCGGATTAAGGAAGCAAAGGGGCGCGCCGGAATAAGAGGTGAAAGAGGGGGCGCGCCGGATTAATATCAAGAGGAGGGCGCGCCGGTTTAAGTGTGTTAAGAGGGGCGTGCCGGTTTAGAAAGGCATGGGGGGGGGGGGGGGCGCCGGTTTAGAAAGGCATGGGGGCGCGCCAGAATAGGTGGAGCAAGGGGCGCGCCAGAATAGGCTCAATGATGAATGGCGCGCCGGATTAGGGCACTATTCATTCCAATACTTTGAAAGTGGTTTTGAGTGTAGAGTGAAACCGACGCGGGGGGTGAGCATGCCGGATTAGCCCCCGCCGGATTAGGGGCGCGTCGGGTTAAGCTCTGTGGGTTTTATTTCGTTCTGTTTCTTCTTTCTTTCACCCGTGGGTTACTTTGGTGATTGATTTATTCATCTTATTGGTGGATTAAGCTTGTGGAGAGAAAGTTTAAGTGTTTTAATTATTTATTAAGGTGGATTAGCATGAAGATTCAAGTGTTTCGTTCAGAGGGGTTTGTGCAGGAACTGGGAGGTTCAATTGTGATCAGGGGCTTCAAGCATGTGCAGCTCTGGCCTTTAGAGAGTAGTTTGTTTGTCTGTTCTTGTATGCATTTGGGTTTTTTATTGTTCTTAGCCCTGGCAAAAATCGGGCAGCACCTCCCCCGGACTGAGGCTTGCCAGAGATAAGTAGAGGAACACCAAATGGATTACTCCCGGGTGAACCTCAAAACTCGGAGTGAGGCCTCCGTTAACCCATAAGTGAGTGTGGAGACTCGAGGACTAGCCTTCAAGAGTTCCAGCAGCTCACGAGCGATGATTTCGTAAGCGGGATGAATGTGTGCCTCAAGAGGGCCATGAATGTTCATCCCTCATGTGGGTTCCTTCGAAGGCCATGCCACAGAGAGGCAGGCTTCAAAGACTCTGGATGCATGGAAGATAGGGAGAAAACGGGGGACGGGAGCTAAAGCCAAGAACCGTGCTCGCCAACAGACTCCCTTTTTATTCATCCACAAGAAGGGGAAAGTTAAAATACAGAAGGGGGATCTACCCTAGGGCAGAGAGAAATACATTTAGGGGGAAAGAGGAGGAGATACATCAATGGGAGAGGGGGAACAGAGCACAAGCTCCTCCCCCCTCCGAGCTCACCTCTCACTCTCACTCTCCTCTCTTCTCTTCTCCGGCACGGGGATGAAGCTTTTTCTTCTCTTCGGGTGGCCCTCTCTTCTTTCTTCAATCGCCCTCCGGGGGTTCGAGCTTCTCTCTTCTTCCACCCACCAATATATAGGACGGGTTGCGTCTCTTGTAGAAATGGCCAGTGGGGGAGAATTCCCGCCACCTCTGCCTTGCTCGCAGCAACGCTGTTAGTTGACTCGTTGCGCTGGATGCTGCTGGTTCGTGCCGTACGCTGCTGTTCGTCCAAGGATGGGATGTTCACGGATTTGCCGGGAGGATCTACTGCTGCTGCCATCACTGTCGCTTTGCTATCGAACGGGGGTGAAGGCATGGCTTCAAAACATTGAATGCTCTCTGCGCACCGCATTTAAACAAAACAGAGCATCAGAGTTTTGATGGGATGGCCTGAGGTTAAAACGGCGCGGTGGAACAGTGACTGCGCCGATTTAAACCCAAGCGCAATTGGCGCGCTATTTTAGCATTTGAAGGCAAAGCTTTTGAAAATGGGGGCACGATGGGTCCTGTAGCGCGCCGGATTAACTTGCCAAAATGGGGGTTCTTTGAGCGCGCCAGAATAGCCTTACAAATGGAGCGCGCCTGTTTGGCCAAGCAATTGGGCATGAAGGGTTCTTCAAAAGTGGCGCGCCGGATTAAGACATCAACATGGGCGCGCCGTATTAGAGCATAAAAGGGGGGCGCGCCGTTTTAATGCAATGCAAGGGGCCGCGCCGTTTTAAGGCGAATGTCATGCCGATTGGGGTTTCTTCTCGGAGTCGCAGACATTCACACGAATGTTGGCGTTCCCGGAATGTTGTAATTGTAATGCATTACCTTCGCAACGTTCCATTCGCAGCCTCTAGGGCTCGGTCCCAGACTTTGCTCGACTTTCGGTGCATACCGAGGCTGTGCCGGAGTTCTCGACTCTTCTTTGATTCATCTCTCGGCACGACCGACTGTAGAGTTGTGGCTGTATCTTCCGCCTGGGGGGGCTTCCTTAACGGGTAGCGGACCACCAAGCGAGTTCTCATCTTGATCGGGCAAGGCAGGAGGTTTATTTGGTGTTTCCATCTTCGGCTTACTCTCGAGTGTCTAGACGTGCATGCCGTATGATCCTCATCGACATTTTTCAACGTCCACAGGACTCTAAGTGCGATTTCTATGCAACGGGGCCTCCTTGTTAGGGCTCCATCTTCTAGAGTACTCCATGAAATTGAGCCCCGTTTGTTTCTGTGTCTTCTTCTTTGTATTATCTTGAATTTGGTATATAGAGCACAATTTTTCATGGACCGGATCTCCGAAAATCTTGGCCGCAAGTTCAGGTTTTATGCATTTCGCACAACACAAACTCTGCCAGATTAGGTTCCAGGGCCTTTTTACCAGAGCCATAACTTCCAGATCCTTCCACCAAAAAGAGTCCCGTTTGTTCCTAACTCTTATCCTAACTATTATCTCGAGATTGATTTATAGAGCTTGAGATATGGTGGTCTCTATCCTTGGGAATCATGGGAGAAAGTTAGGGATTTTTAGCAACTTCTATAAATTCTGCCCAATTCGCCTAAGCGACGGGGGGCTTTTCTTCGACCTGGGGCGAAGCCATGCCGGATTGTTGACTCAACCCTTTGACCCCAGGCTATTGCGGGAAGTATTGGCTTCGATTTGGTTCCTTGTTTTCTTGATTTCATCGTCGTTTGTCCTCCTAACTTCACCTCTACTTCTTGCAAATCATCATAGATTCTATTTTCCTGCTACAACTCCGAGGCGGGACGCTCTTCGTCGGTCCGGGGCGGAGCCATGCTGCGTCGTCTACCTCCTGCTCTGACTCCAACCTGAAGAGGGGAGTGTTCTCTTTCATTTTTATCTTTCTGGGCTCCTTTTCTTTGCTCCTATGCTTAGTTCTCCTCTCCCACTTTTCATAAATAATCACAGTTTTATACTTAGTTTTTGCACAGTTTCCTGCACGTTTTTGCATTTTTCGTCATTTTGCACACCATTTTCTCTCTCCTTTCTTAATCAAATTTCATGATTTCAACTCCCATGCATGCACAACACTCTCACCTTTCATTTGCACCTGTTTATAGGGGTTAAAAACCCTCCCCCGGTGCGTTCTCCCCCTTTCCTTCATGCCATTTTATCACTTCGGGGCACGTACTACACTTTCATGATCTAATGGGTGTTCTTTTATTTTTATGGCTTTGTTTTGCAGGAGATTATCAATAGGAACGTGAGGCCCTCTTCCGCTAGTCGGCTGGAAGGAGAGGAGGTCCGATCCCACCAGTTCACCGCACCCATCTTCAAGGCGCGATCACGTTGTAGCGGTCACCTTTGGCCGCGGTCTTCTTCATTTTCCCTAAGGAACACCGTATGTTTGTTTTCATTATAGCATCTATTTGATACTGCTAATCCTTGGGTGGCGATCACGGTTCACTCAGTTTTTTTTATCGCCCTTTCCTTATTCATGCTATCATGTTATTTTCATGATCATACTCACATATACATGCATAGCTTGTTAGAGGGCGAGGTAGGTTACATTTACTATCTACACCCTTTTTTGGTGATCACGGTGGGACCACTAGTGCCCATCACGTTGTATTTTTAGTCTCTTGCATGTTGGGTGGGTGTTCATGCATGGTTGGGTAGTCTCCTCCATATTTTTTCATTGTTCTGTCCATTCCCGGGTCTGCTAGGGGTACACGGTCTATCGCAGGGCCGCCTAGCACCTTCAACGGCCATTACAGGACCGCCCCAACCCTCTCGAGTTAGAAACGGTCCTCCAGGACCGCCCCAGGACCTAGGCGGTCATCTAGTAGACCGCATAGAGGTTAAAAACGGTCATCCAGGTGACCTTTTCTTGGTTCTGGCTGGGCAGGCGCACTGCTCACAGGGGCCTTATTCATTCGGGCATAACTTTGTCTCCTGACGTCGGATTGGGCTGATTTTTATTACGTTATGTTGTCCTTTGTATTTTCTTTCTATCCATAGTTCATTTACATCATTTGGGTCACATTTTCCTAGTTAAATATTGTCATCATTTTAGCATTTTGTGCATAAAATCTGCATGCGGTCTACGTACAGGTTCACAGGGACATCTTTCTTGGACGATTTAATTAACCTCCCGAGGTCGGATTGCCTTGTTATTAGGCCCACTGTGTAGACCTTTGTATTGTCTTTCCATCCATAGTTTATTTGCATCATTTGGGTCACATTTGCCTAGTTAAATATTATCATCATTTTAGTATTTTGTGCATAAAATCTGCATGCAGGTTCAGGGGCAAACACAAAGGTACGTTGTTCTTTTGTGGTTTTTCCTATCTTTTAGTGCCTAATTGTCCCTATTTCTGGTCTTGTATTATTGTTATTCATATTGTTTTGCATCTTTCATGCATTTTGTGATGTTTGCATAATTTTATAATTGTCTTGATTTGCTAGACTTAGGCTAGAAATTGCATGCACCCTGGTGCACATAGGATCATATTTGTATATTGTAGCTGCATTCCTCCTCGGTAAGTGATCCTCTCGCTCTCATATTCCTTGGGCGCGACTAGGTGATCTTATATGGGACCTCCGTAAGTCCCCGCGAGCCGTGGATTCCCACACGGACGCCGGGCCGGTTGTACCTTTCCACCCCATAGTTTCGCATTTTGCATACGTTGTGAGAGAGTTAACCATAGATTAACCCAAAGTTCGGACCTTCTTCCTATAGGGCATTTATGTCTTGAGGGAATTACGCTTAATTTAAGCCATTAAAAAAGGCCCACCAAAACTTTGAAAAAGAAAAAAATAACGAGCATATCAATTTGTTTGATCTTGGTTGAACCCTCTCACACCCATATTGTTTGTTTGGGCTTGTCCAAGCTATTTGTGTTATTTTGTGTTGCATCCCTCATCATCCATATAAATTTTATTGTTAGGCCCATTTAGGCTAGTCCATTCTATGTGTCCATTTGTCTAGTCACATTGTCCTAGATTTTTTTTCCTTTGCATTATTGAGTCAACCCCCTCTCTGATTCTCGTACCCTTTTACTTTCCTCATTATATTTTCCTAATTTTCCTGTATAAAGTCTCCATTTGCCCTCATGGAGCGCCATTTTTCTCCTGTATATTACTCTTCTTCTTCCCCGTCTTCCTATTCCCGCGTGGATTCCCCTTCCCACGCGGGCCCATCTTCTCGTGGCCCTTCCGACCCGCAAGCAAATCTCATGGCCCACCTATCATCTCTTGCTTGCCAAATGACCCCGGTCCAGGCCCAAAAATTCATTGCTAATCATCTTAATGGGCCTTATTCTCATAACGGGCCTCCCTCTTCTACTCTTAGTGGCCCCCCTTCCTTTAACGGGCCCTCTTATTCTCTTAATGGGCCCCATGTTGCTACAGGCCCAATCAGTCCTTATTCCCACATTCATGATCCTTCTAGGCTCACATATCCTACCATTCCCGGAATGGGCTTTCATTCTTCTCAGTCCGGATCTCTTTATCCGGCCTAATATCATAATCCTGGTCCAAATCCACACTCTCTTGCTCAAGCTGGCTTGTATCCTTCTCAATCTCTCCCCATCCAGGAGATGATTGCTCAAACTCAGCGCCGGCTTGATGAACTTCAGCACCGAATTGATCCCAAATCCTCCTTGAGCGTTCCGTTTGCATTCGAAGGCCTTCGGCATCCACCGCATTCACAAATTCCTACATATCGCCGCTATGGTGGAGTCGGTGACCCCTATGTGCACTTGAAGGAGTTTCTTTATGAGTCGGCTCAATTCCGACATGACCAACGTTTGATGGCCTATCTGTTTGGTCTGTCTCTAGAAGGCCCGGCTCGGGATTGGTTCTTTGCATTGCCGCATGATCAAGTGGTGAATTTTCAAGTTGTACAAGAGAAGTTTATTCAGCAGTATCAAGACCAGGTTGGGCCCAAGTATTCTATGGTTGATCTGGCCCATGAGAAGATGAAGTCCGATGAGGAGTTCTCTACCTTCGCCGACCACTGGCGTCGCCTCGTCGCCCAAGTCTTGGGGCACATTCCAGAGGGAGAGCAAATCAAGATGCTCATCTCTAATGCAACGCCCGAGTATTGGTTCGTTTTAGCCTTGAGTGATATCACCTCATGGCAATCGAGCCCGCTTCATCCGCCAACAACTCCTAGTTTCCCTTGACCCCGAGTCTCCTTCACCTTCTACGCCCACATACGCCTCCTATCCATCATCCCCCATGAGTCAGCCCTCCACCACATATCCTCCCATGAGTCAGCCTTCCGCTCCCACATACCTGTATTCTGTCACATATCCTTCCACGAGTCAGCCTTCCGTACCCATATACCCACATGTGTCTCCGCCTATGTCTTCCCCTCCGGTCAAGGGAACATCACACCCCGAGCAGGTGGATGCCATCTACATACCTCCCACCTCCCTTTCCACTCCACATATGCCTCCACCGAGTCATTCCACCAGTTGCCATGTGCCTTTGCCTTCACAACCCCCACTTCCTTCTCCACTTCCCTCTCCACCATCTCATACTCCTCAACATCCACCTTCCCTGAAGCGGGCTCCTCATTCTCTGTTGCTGGAGTCTTTTATCGATATTTTTAGGGCTTTGATGGCTACTCATGCGTTGCAACTCCCTCCGGTTGTGCCTTGTCGACCCGCGGTCGGGAATATGCTCCAATTTTGTGATTATCATCGCCAGCAGGGGCATTTGGTCGAGGATTGTCCCGAGTTCCGGGAGTATGTTTATGGCCTGGAAGATAATAAGAGGATCGATTGGGCCACCATTCGCAAAGTTATTTTATATCTCCGTAGCAAGCAACAGCAGCAAGAAGAATTGCCCAGGCAGCCGTCTCCGTCACTACAAGACCAGGGGCACCCCTGTGATTCTTTGATTAGTGTAGCGCCCGCTCCATCACCTGTTCCATCACCTACCCCATCTTCATCTCCACCTACCCCATCGTCATCTTCACCTATTCCTACTCTGTCCCCAACACCTCCACAAACCCAAGCCTCTGCTCAGGCTGGTACTGCCTCTCCTTCCTCCTCCATTTCCACCTTCGCTTCTACCCCCAATGCCGCTCGATGCATCGTGTCGATACGTCGACGGTGGGCGCCGCGATCCGCCTCACCACCGCTTTCACCATCTTCACCTCCACTACCTCCATTGACCACATCACCATCTCCACCTTCCTCACCATTACCTAATCCATCACCACCGCCTTCACCGCCGCCTCTCCCAAAGACCCCTATTCCATCTCCACCATCCTCACCATTGCCTAATCCATCACCACCGCCTTCACCATCTCCTCTCCCAAAGACCCCTATTCCATCTCCACCATCCTCACCATTGCCTAATCCATCACCACCGCCTTCACCGCCTCCTATCCCAAAGACCCCTATTCCATCACTTCCACCACCTCCACTACCCCCACTGCCATCACCACCGCCTTCACCGCCTCCTCTCCCAAAGACCCCTATTCCATCTCCCACATCTCCACCGCCTTTGCCATCCCCTTCGCCATCATTGCCCGAGCCTGAGCATGCTATACCTACACCTGCACCTTCACCTTTATCCCCTTCTACGCTTACACCTTTTCCTTTAACTCCACCCGAGCCTATTATCGCCATTATCCCTCCACCACCCGAAGCCTCTACACCTTCTAAACCCTCACCCACGCCTTCCAAGCCTTCTCCACCCCTTTCTCCACCTATTTCCACCCCACAGAGTGGGTGCGCGCTACCTCTGGTGCCCCTCGGGTCTAGTCCCCAGGGAGATGATGAGCCGGATTAGGATAATTCGTTGTCGGTTATGCATTTCAAGATTCAAGATTTCATTTTCCAAATGCCGATTCAGGTCTTCGTCCCCGGCCATTTTGGGGAGAGTGAGCTTGCATTTCTTATGGAGACGGTTGCTGAGAAGAGTTCCCTTGCACTAGTGCCAGTTTCTTCACAAGCGAGGCTGGTGGCAATCTCATTGCTCGCCGGGGGATTCACTATCGATGCTGTTATCACCTCTCCCTCCATTACTGTTCAGTTCACTAGCCAAGAGGGGTTCTCTACTTGCTTCGTGCTAACACATACAGCTGCCAAGGGTCTAATGGATTCCCTATTCAAAGGGCAAGTGGCTGTATTTTCACAGTTCTCTAAGGATATTCTGCACTTGTTATGCAATCTTCCTCGGTTCATTGGTAAGTCGGCCATGTCAACGCCGCGCATTACTCTCCCTCAGTTTCGTCCTGCTCTTCTGGTAAGAGAGTTATGCTTCGTGCCCAGTTGCCGAGTGGAGATGCCGAATCTCATGCTGCTAGTGCCGAGTGACAAAACTCCGTGGTTTTCTGATATTAATTCATTTGAGGAGTTATCTATTCCAGAATGTCTGCCTATGGTTAGCACTGGATGTCTAGGGGCAACCGCCCTGATGAAGTTGCATGTTCACAGCCGGGCCAGGCCATCTGTCAGTTGGACCCGTTATTTGAGAAAGTATTACAGATTGAGAAGGCCGAAGGTCCGAGTCTGCACCAGGCGGGTCCATGTTCAAGAAGTGTCAGCTAAGAAGAGGTGGCGGCGTAAGTTTAAGGGTCGTCGATTACGCACTCAGGAGTCCACTTCTTCCTCTTCCTCTTCCTTTCATTCATCCTTTCTATTGCTCAGCTCCAACCCCTGGGTGGTGTACCTCCCTTCCTCTAATCCAGTTTCTATGATCTTCTCCTCTCTTTTCGGGTCTGCAAACCCCCATTCTTCTTTCTCCCCTCATCCAGAGCCTCAGGATCCTCCGTTCTCTCATGATCTTAGGCCTCGGCCTATGTCATCCTTTCATCCCACTTTCGGGACTTCTTCTGATCCTTCTCCTCCGATATCCCCGGGCTCTACTTCTGATCCTTCCCCGACCATGTCGGGTGATTATCCTTTTCTTTCCCCAACCCTGTTGGGTGACCATCATTCTTCTTCCCCGACCCTATGGGGTGTCTATCATTTTCTTTCCCTGACCCTGTCGGGTGATTCTCATTCTCCTTCTCCGACTTCGTCGGATGGCTCCTATTCTTTTTCTCCAACCACGTCGGATGATCACTCATCTTCTCCCTTATCTCTGCCACAATCTTCTCATGGTTTATCTATTCTTTCTGTCTCACCCTTTCGAGGTCATTGCCATTTTTCTTACTATTTTCGAGGCTTTAGTCTGCCTTGATCTCAGCTAATCTTTATTTATTTTGTATCTGGTTTCTTGATATCAGGGTCTCTGCACCTTAACGAAGGAGTTCTAGCCCTCGTCTCTCTTCCTTTTTATTCTTCTTCATCCAATTTTATGTCTGCCGCTCCTCCGTGTCGAGGAATCTTGAAACCTTGTTATCCTCTCATCTTTGTCCTGTCAAACAAGGAATATGAAGCTCGATGATCAAGCTCTCGCTTCAGGATGCTATTTCCACGCCATGGACTTGCAAGGTATCTTTTATTTTGTGCAAGAATATGCTATCATCTCCATTATTACTTCATGCGCATTGTTATTATGACGTTGGATTCCTCAACACGGTTGAGTGGCGTTAGGAAGTTTGCTTAGTTCAGTTAAAAAGGGTTCGCTTCTGCAGCACCTTAGGCTGGTAATAGCTCCGCGCTGGGAGTCTAGTTTCATTCCCCGATCGTGGAGGGTGACCTTGAGTATGGGTTTTCACACACGTCATGGCAAGCCATAGTCGATCTCGCTAGAGCAACACCGTTGCTACTTTGGCCATACTTTGGGTATGCACAAATGTCTTTTGTTTTTTCTGCTCGGCCGAATGCAGGGGCAAGAGATGGATGGATGAGATGACTGACCTAGGCACTCCCTAATACGAGAGATGTCTCAAATAGGGGCAGTCTTGACCCTCAGGAGTGAGCTTCCATGAGAAATCCATTCAGTAAGGGCCATCAAATATCACAGAATTTGAAAATCAAAAGAAAATTATGAATCAAAGGCATGGCAAGAGTGGTAAAGCCCCGCGGGACGTCATGAGCCCGGTCGCATGCGTGCCTAGTAAATATGGGTCTGAAAAAATACAAAGCCCCGATGCAACAGACCTACTCTTTGAGGGGTAGTGCCCTGGAAGGAATTCTAATCTTGATATCTCTCATTCTGCACGAAGGTTATCTCAATTTTCTTCTTCCTCCCTCTTAGGCTGGGTTGTATCCCGGCTATGGCCTTAGTAGGGGCACCATTCTTTAGGGGCGGTTGGTTATGGTGATCCACTCTCAAATGCACGCCTTGCTCAAGGGGAGTTCTTAACAAGAGGGGGGTGGGATGATGACCCCTTGGCCAGTAGCTTGAGCCCGTCCTTGGATGCTGCAGATAGCAATGTTTTCAAAATTCAAAAAAAATCAAATATTGTTCAAAATACAAAAAAATCAAATATTGTTCAAAGTACAAAAAAATCAAATATTGTTCAAAATACAAAAAATCAAATATTGCTCAAAATAAAAAAATCAAATATTATCAAAATCCAAAAAATCAAATATTGTTCAAAATCAAAAAAATTAGAAAATCCTAAAAAATCCAAAAATGTTTGTCTTCTGTTCCTTTTTCTCTTTTGTTTTAAGGACATGTATGATTTGTTTGCTAAGTGTGTAGGTCGCAGGTGTTCAAGCTTCCTGATTCTATCTTTTGCTCTGCCTCCTGTTCATATTTTTCTGATCTGTCCTCCCTTTTTTTTCAAACTTGTCCCTCGATCTGTTCCGAAGCTCATGTCCTTCTCATGCTTTGCTTCGCTCAGCTTTTGATCATATCTTTGTGAGAGAGGGCTCTTTGCCTCACTGTTGCGAACCCGGCGGTTTTGCTTCGTCAGATCTTGGGCTTGATTGAAGAGCATAGCTGTCATGTCCCGTGTTGTCCCCTTGTGGTCGTCGTCCAGGTGTCTTATCCCCTAGGGTCATCTCATGCATGTTCTAGTTCCACGTGTTGTCTAATTCTACTATGTGTTACATGTGTCCTTGTCCCACTTGTGGTTATTTCACATGTGTTATGTCATCTCCCCTGTGGTTGTCTTAGACCTCCTCGTCCTACGTATTTCTGTCCCACTGCATGTGGCTTCATTCTGCATGGTGTGTTGTCCCGCCATGTGTTGCCATGCCCCACCATTTCCTTCGTTCTCATGCTTGTTGTTTGTTTATGTGGTGCTTTGCATGTATTGCTTGCTCGTTCATTCTTCGTTATGTTATGTTGTTTTTCGTTCATTTGGTCGTTATGTTTTCATTTTGTTCATGATTGCTTATTCATGTTGTTGGTTGTCTTATGATAAAAATCCATAAAAATCAGAAAATGAAAATCCAAAAAACACCGTTTCGCCTGCACAGGTGAGCCAGGTATGGCTCTCTATCCCTACTCATCATTGCATTACTATATGGTATATATATTATTATATTATCTCAAGAATCGGCTGGTCATTCATGTGTTCTAGGATCTGATATTCCCCTCTAACAAAAATGATGATGATCTAGGTGCACATGTTTAATCATCGGATAGGCCGTTAGGTTGGGAGGATTAGGGAACGATGGTTCTATCACGCACATCGTGGTTGCGGATAGTGTCTTGACCCTGATTGTTCCCGTCTAATAATACTATTCTTGAGTACTTTCTATTTTATACTTTCTTTGCATTCATTTTGATGATTGCTTTATTTTAACCCAGCATGCATCATGTCATTTTGAGCATTCACGCCTTGTGATCCGTTCAAGGTTTCTCCTCAGCAATGGTTAATTGCACTTCAACTCTCTTGGATAAGAGATTCTCATTCCACTCTGAATTTGAACGATTTCTCTAATCTGCCAGCTTGGTCTGGTTGGCCGGCGTGATTCCTGTCTGGATCTTATCTCAGTTTTAATTGCTTCTTTTTCAGCTTATGATTATGTTCTTTTCCGACACCCTCATCGTCTGTGGATTGTGTCCCCGATAAGGCTGGTCGTGTTTCCTTTTTTTTTCTATTAGTTTAGTTCTCCAGACATGTCTCATTCTTGTCATCCAGTCCGGGTGGGTAGTTCGGCATTTTCGGGAGAATTCCTATCGCTTGTTAGTTGTAACGGGTGTCTTTTGCCTTGATGCCCGCTTATCAGTTCTCTCCGCTTCGTCCCCGCGTCATCTCCATTTCACGTCGCTGTCGCTTTCGCTCCATCTCTGTTCCATTTCACCTCCGCGTCGCTTCCGCTCGCTCCCTTGCAAAGCGAACATCAAGGAGGGGCATCTGTTGACACCTATTTTTAGCCTGCAAGTTGAGTCATTTCTCTTATTCACTTCCGTGATGCCTCGAATTACTCATTGCTATTATAGCATTCCTTGATCTGATCCTGAGCACATTTCTTGATCATTCCCTAGCCCTCTGAGTTTGGAAGCCATTTTCTCTCAGTTCCCAACTATTTTCCAAGTTCCCATACATTCCGGAACTATTCCCCGTCTTCTCTGGCGCAAGAAATGCCTCAAGACCACCCAGGGCGTGAGGCGGTCCTTCACTGGACCGCCTGGCTCTGGGCGGCCCAGTAGAGGGCCCGCCTAGTAGTCTGGGGCGGCCGACTGAGGGGCCGCCTAGCAACCCTGGGTGGCCTAGCAGAGGACCGCCCAGCTTCAGTGGGGCGACCACTTAGTGGGCCGCCTAGTTGTCTGGGCGGCCACCCAGTGGGCTGCCCAGGTCTGGGCGGTCTACTTCTAGACCGCCCCATTCAAGAAACGGTGACCGGTTTTAGCCTGTTTTGGACCGAACTACCGTGCTCGCCAATGGCGCTATCCTTCATGATATATTCGGTCCAGTCATGACCGTTTCTTACCAAAAACGGCCGCTCGATAGACCGTCTCTATGACAGAGAGTCCAGAAGATCCTGAACTCTGTCTTCTTCGTCGCTGGACTCTAAGGGTGATTTCTGTGCAACGGGCCTCCTTGTTAGGGCTCTATCTTCTAGAGTACTACACGAAATTGAGCCCCGTTTATTTCTGTGTCTTCTTCTTTGTATTATATTGAATTTGGTATATAGAGCACGATTTTTCATGGACCGGATCTTCGAGAATCTTGGCCGCAAGTTTAGGTTTTATGCATTTCGCACAACACAAACTCTGCCAGATTAGGTTCCACGGCCTTCTTCCAAGAGCCATAACTTCCAGATCCTTCAACCAAAAAGAGTCCTGTTTGTTCCTAGCTCTTATCCTAACTATTATCTCGAGATTGATCCATTGATCTCGAGATATGGTGGTCTCTATCCTTGGGAATCATGGGAGAAAGTTAGGGGTTTTAAGCAACTTCTATAAATTCTGCCCAGTTCGCCTGCGCGACGGGGGGCTTTTCTTCGACCTGGGGCGAAGCCATGCGAGATTGTTGACTCAACCCTTCGACCCCAGGCTATTAAGGGAAGTATTGGCTTCGATTTGGTTCCTTGTTTGCTTGATTTTATCATCGTTTTCCCTCCTACCTTCTCCGCTACTTCTTACAAATCATCACAGATTCTGTTTTCCTGCTACAACTCCGCGGCAGGACGCTCTTCGTCGGTCCGGGGCGGAGCCATGCTGCGTCGTCTACCTCCTGCTCCGACACCAACCTGAAGAGGGGAGTGTTCTCTTTCGTTTCCATCTTTCTGGGCTCCTTTTCTTCGCTCTTATACTTAGTTCTCCTCTCCCACTTTTCACAAATAATCACAGTTTTACACTTAATTTTTGCACAGTTTCCTGCACGTTTTTGCATTTTTTGTCATTTTGCACAACATTTTTCTCTCTCCTTTCTTAATCAAATTTCGTGATTTCAACTCCCATGCATGCACAACACTCCCACCTTTCATTTACACCCATTTATAAGAGTTAAAAATCCTCCCCCGGTGCATTCTACCCCTTTCCTTCATGCCATTTTATCACTTTGGGGCACGTACTACACTTTCATGATCTAATGGGTGTTCTTTTATTTTTATGGCTTTATTTTGCAGGAGATTATCAATAGGAACGTGAGGCCCTCTTCCTCTAGCCGGATGGAAGGAGAGGAGGTCCGATCCCACCAGTTCCCCCCACCCATCTTCAAGGCGCGATCACGTTGTAACGGTCACCTTTGGCCGCGGTCTTCTTCATTTTCCCAAGGTACGCCGTAGGTTTGTTTTCATTATAGCATCTATTTCCTACTGCTAATCCTTGGGTGGCGATCATGGTTCACTCAGTTTTTTTTATCGCCCTTTCCTTGTTCATGTTATCATGTTATTTTCATGATCATACTCACATATACATGCATAGCTTGTTAGAGGGCGGGGTAGGTTACATTTACTATCTACAACTGGGTGATCGGGGATGGTCCCCATTAATTGTATGTGTCGCCGTGAATCACAGCAAGCTGGCTAGGGCCCTCGGCTGGGCCTGACATGTCATAGAAGGGGCCGGACAAGTATCACCCGGAAGGTGTTCGGGAAAATTTCTGATCCCCTATTTCTCATTATTTTTCTCTGGAAAAATGTCTGGGTACAACAAATACCCCCCACGAGGAGTGCATTAGAGGTAGAGACGAGGGCGGACGGTCCGTGAACCCCTCATTTTGCTATGTTGTAGTGTGTTGAAGTCTCATAAGCACTTTATGTACATATTTTTTTTTCATGCTAGCATTTTGTATATTGCTAACATTATGTATGCACCTTTTTGTGCAATTGTCTTGTAGCTATGGCGAGGTTTGGCAGAGATGACCGGGCTCTGAGGTGCGCTGTTCACGAGGAAGATTATTGGGTGAGGCGGACCGGCTGGCCAATGCCTCCTTTGGGCCCGCCCATTATCACAGCTGCTAATGTTGGCCAAATGGACCTAGGGAGATCTCAGGTGGCTGAGGGTCCCATTGGCGAGGAGACAGATGGAGTTGGAGCAGTCGATCTGAGCAAGGATCCGGTATGTAGTGATAGCGGCCTTGTACGGGTACCCGTATTACACAAGACTCATTCAGGCATTGGCGGAGCACTTCAACCACCGATGGAATACGACGGCTACCGTAGAGGGAGAGACCTTGCTAGACTTGTGGTCCCTCTTTAGGATATTTGGTTTGCCTATCAGTGGCAAGAGGTACGAAAAGGTGGTGCTATATGACGTCCATCGCAGCCACACAGACGGACTGGGATGATATCGGGTGTCGCACAGCTACCGATATCTATTGAAGACTTGGAGGGATTTGGCCTTGGCGGGCAAGAAGAAGCCATCATAGACTCCCAGGGTGATACTGAAGGCCTGGGTCAATCATTTCTACAACGGGCCTTTTTGCTTCTATAATGAGTTCGCGCAGGATCAAACTCCGTAGGAGGAGTATTCAGAGATCGAGCTGAGATTCCAGACATATTCTCGATATATATATGCACCAAGCGAGGGGTGGAACGCCCATGAGCTTCCAGACATCACCTACTTGACCGTGTATTTGGCGTATTGGTTGGCGACTTTTGTAGTTCCTCACGGAGAGTAGGGTCTTTTGCGGGCGGAGCTACTATGGCCTACATGTCTTTTGGCAGAGGGACAGAGGTTGGCATTGGCCCCCGCAGCTTTGGCGAACATTTACCACGGACTGGGGGCCTTGGCAGTACACCCTGCACCCAGAGAGAGGATACTTGTTCTGCCGACTCACTACTTGAGCGTGTGGGCTGCTCTACTCTTCCCGAGATTTGTTACGAGGGTAGCAGTGGCAAACTCGGTGGCTCCTTTGCCTTTTGGGTTTACAGGTCAGCCAGACGGGGATGCCATAGATCAGCTGGAGAAGGCCAGGAGGGCCCTGTCATACTTTCCAAGCAGAGGTGACGACAGGCTTCCGTTTGACTATGGTTCGAGGTGCTTTAGGCCCCTATTAGTGCTCACGAGTGGAGGGGCGGCCAGCGCCCTACCGTACCAGCGAGAGTCGGACGTGCCGGTGTACACTGAGTGGGTGATCAACACCCAGTCGACTGTCTTAGCACTGCACCGGTCCAGTTCCAACGTTCTGAAGCCCTACCACCCCCACCGGTTTGCCTGGAACTTTAGGTACGACCAGGCGATTCAGCCGAAGCAGGAGTTTCCTCTGGTGAGCCAGTTGTACAAGGGCAGGGATAGTCACTTAGTGGTGGTAGCTTGGTGGGACTTTAGCTAAAGAGGGGAGCTGAAGAAGCTGCCGATGCAGGGGTTAGATCATCGTGGGAGGTTCGACGTTCACTACACCCGGTGGTGGTTTGAGCACATCCACTTGTATCGCCAGAAGTCTTCTGCGATCAAGAAGGCTTAAGAAGGCAGGCTTCTGCGGGAGGATAAGCCTCCCATCTCCATGGACGCAGAGTTTCTGAGGACCCGCTTTTCTCGGATTCACCGAGAAGTAGAGCGGATTGAGCAGCAGTGGCCCCGGGATAGCCGGGTCTCCTCGTCGTCGAGGCGAGGTTATAGTGGGGCGATGAATCCCCTGAGGCCGGTGCAGGCATGGCCTGCGGCTACCACCGGAGCTTGGAGCTTGAGGTCGAGGCCGCCGAAGACCTGGTGGACGCTGTTCCGGGCTGACTGCGGCTTCGGGAGGAGCAGCACTCTCGACGGCGTGCTCCCAGAGGGGAGCTTTGCTGACACGGCCGTCCCGGACTGGAGATGACACATCGCGCATGCGATTGGGTTAGCCGGATCGGAGAGTTTATATCTCACATAGAGTGAGCCTATACGTTGAGAGACATCAAGGAGGCAGTTGCGAAGGCTGCCCAAGTGCTCGGCCAAAAGTCAGAGCAGTTGGTTCCTCTGCCACTGACTCCCTTCGGAGCTTCATGTAAGACGTATTCTTTGTTATATTGTCTTTACCTTTTGATGCGGGACGGACACGGGACCGACTCTAAGTGATATGGACCTCGGACTTTAAATGCATACACGACCAGCAACATACGAGCATGAGAGACACTAGGCCCGACACTAAGAGCTTCTATGAGCTATACGTCGCTAACAGAAACGCAAGCTCACTCGTCGTCCCAAGCGAGAGAAACGCGGATCGTGCACGGTTGAGGAACCGGTAGAGTTAAGGGTAGTCCGACTCACTTCCGTGCTCGGATCGAGTCACGGGACGGGTCACTCTCTCGCTCACAGCAGTGACATGGACTCACGGGCTAGAATCCTACACTCTCACAGTGGCATACGACCATATACAAGCTATGCAAAGTAATGCCAAGAAGTTACGATCGTACCTCCACGCACCCGGCGTGGGGAAGATAACCCCGGCCAAAACTGGACTCCCGGTTAACAAAGTTTTACTGTGGTACAAAAATTTGACCCACTCCACGCAGGGAGGTAACAGGTCACATGTGGGGCCCGGGAGTCACGGGAATTGGGTTGACGGGCAGCATCTTGATGTCACTCCGGCGGTGCTGAAACCCGCGTTTAGTGCTGTCCGGACGGCGCGATCTACGGGTTCGTGGGGCCCACGGACCGCTCTATCCTCTGGGTATGATGGGGTAGGTCCCACTATGATGGAGACCCCTGGTGGCGTGCCTCCCTGGAAGGTGGTCGGGCGGGAACACCGGTCGGAGGCCGATCGGCTCCGATCTCCAAGCTTTGGAGTTGCTGCCCACGGACTGGTTGCTTCTGTTTTCAGGCACGCGATCCGACGAGATCGGCTGCTGCGATCACTCCCGACGTCGGATCGACGCACAAGAGGTACCGTTGGAAAGCTCTCTTGATGTCCTTCGACTCTATGGGATTCATAAAAATTCACCGGAGCTGTGCTTCTGATAGGCGATTTTAGAACCGGCCTGTTCTCAGTTTCAGATCTGACTGGGTAGAAACTAAATTTCTTGAGAGTTGGCATTGACCGTAAGGCAAACCTCCGAATCAGACCTAGAGCTCATCATGAAGATTGTAGAGGGGAGAGAGAGGAAAACGGAAATATTTCTTATGAGTGATTTGGTGGAGATTTGGATGGAGAAAGCTATTTTATACTGGTAGGTGGTCGGATCTGGACAGAAGCAGACATAACTAAAGGGGATCTGAAAATGATTTTTAGAAAATAGGTGAATGCCTTTAGAAATTCCAAAAAAATTTGTGGATGGAGGGGGTGTTGGACAGAATCTCCAGTAAAATTGGGGGCTCCAGGAAAAATCAAAAAGTGGGTTGAAGATGGAAAGATCAGGGTTGCTATCACAGTAGATAGAAACCTGGCAGATCTAGAATGAAAAGATGGACAAAAATGGAAAAATGGAAATTGGAAACTAGAGGCCAAACCGAAATTTATGGAACGTGGGTTGGATCCCTAGAACTCACTCTGAAAATTTGGCAATCAGAAGATCTCGGATCTGAGAGTTAAAATTCGTGGAAGGGCTTGTTGTTGGATGAAGATAGAACTCCAATAAAGTAGCGGTGGCGGTGCAACGGCGGCTCGATGGCGGCGGCGGCGGCGATAGATCTGAGCTTCCCAATAAGAAGAGACTTGAAGGAGAGGCTTCACACCTCTGGAAGCAGCCTTCACAACTGCAAGAAGGGGGAGGAGAGAGGAGGGGTGCGCACCAAGCTTGGAGGCTCCAACAAAAATTCTGATTTTTTTTACATTAATTTTCATCAAATGAAAATACAAGGAATATATATGAAATACAAAAAGACTTCAACTATCCCTAGATCTAGGGTTGGGGATGGGTAAAAGAAGGAGTTCAATTTTATTTCGCCCATGTGATTTGGAATCAAATAAAATAAAAATTTAAATCCTATTAAACTATATTAAAGAGGGGGCGCCCCCTTGACTTCATGGCCATCTTCTTGGACTTTTTTTCTCATTTGTCCCCCCCTTGGTCCACTCTTCTAGAAGCCCACTATTGGAAGGTTGACTGACCCCACATGGGCCCTAGATATGAGGTGGAGTAATGGGGAAGAGGTAGGGGGCCCGCGGGACCCGGGTGGTCCCATTTTACACATAAACCCTTATTACAATCCAAATTACAATCCGAAGTAAAACCAATAAACACACATGCCACACAAATAAAGTCCCAATAAATACTATAAATATCGAGACTCAAGGGGGAGTCTCCAGACTGTCTCCGAGCCATATGGAAGCCACTGTAGCTCAGGTGGTGCTCCGCGTACGGTACCGGTGGCTCGCCGACTCGTGCCGCTCGTGTGCTCTGGTGTCCGCACCAATTCTCCCCGGGTGGGAGAAACTCGACCCTATCGAGTAAGGGTCTGCATCACTCTGGTACCGCTCCAGTAGGTCCGGATCTATCCTCTGCAACTCGGCCCGTGTGATCCAAGTGTCCTTGGTGGCGGGTCGCCCTCTCCAACGCAGTAGGTAGCGCGGGTAAGATCCACTCCTGGTAACTGTCACCTGCTCATCTAGTATATGATCGATATGCTCTCGCTGCTGTGGAAAAGGGGTTGGAGGTGGACACTCAGGTGAGGGATCACTCTCAATGGGGGGAGATGGCTCAAAAGGCTAACTAGGGATCACCGCTGGGTCCCTATATGCAACTAGATCTGACACATTGAAAGTTGAGCTTATACCATATTCCTCGGGCAGGTCCACAACATACGCATCGGATCCAACACGTTTCAACACTCTAAATGGACCGGCTCCGCGAGCTTGCAATTTCTTTACGGTTCCAGAGGGAAACCGTTCAGGTCTTACCCTGATCATGACATATTCACCCTCTTGGAACTCACGGTGTTGTCGATGGGCATCGGCTAACTCCTTATACCATGCATTGCTGGCCTCAATGTGACGACAGATGTCATCATCAGACTCCTAACATGCCTAGCAAACGACTCGGTAGACTCCGACACTCGTGCATGGATGGGCATGGGAACAAGATCCACTGGCTTCCTAGGCCTACGACCTGTGACAATCTCGAATGGACTCATACCGGTAGACCTGTTAACCGAATCATTATATGCAAATTCTGCCAATGGTAATATGAGATCCCAATCCCCTACACGGTCCCTGACAAGACACCTCAAAAGCAGGGTTTGCCGACCCGGTGCGTCTCGCCCCGACCCGCACGACCCGACCCGACCCAGGCCGGGACTGGGTTGGCCGGGCTGTGGGTCGCCACCGGGTCGGCCTATTATTTTAATATTATATTATATTATATTTTATATATAATGTGTGTTTTTCTATTTTATTATATATATATATATATATAGTGGTTTTTTAGAACGGGACGGACCGGGTCGGACCAAGACGGGAGCGACCCGACCCGACCCAAGCCGAGACCGGGTCGGCCGGGTCGACCGAGCCGGCAAACCCTGCTCAAAAGGTCACCCAGACTCCTATTGACCACCTCGGTCTGACCATCTGTCTGGGGATGATATGCAGTGGAAAACTTGAGGTGAGTACCCAACATATGCCACAGTGTCTTCCAAAAATAACTAGTGAATCTAACATCACGGTCAGACACTATGGTACGGGGCAACCCGAACTTGCACACCACATGAGTAAGGAACATGCGGGCTACCCTCGAAGCATCCGAAGTCTTCGAGCAGTGAATAAAAAGGGCCATCTTCGAGAATCGGTCAACAACCACATAGACCGAATCATGCTTCCTGGAGGTACGTGGCAATCCCAAAACAAAGTCCATGCTAACATCATGCCACGGAGCATCAAGCACGGGAAGAGGTGTATAAAGGCCTGAGCTTTGCTTCTTCATCTTGGCCGTAGCACATGTACGGCACTGGGCCACAATATGAGCAACATCTCTCTTCAAGCTCGGCCAATGAAATCTGTGCTCAACAGCCTCAATAGTCTTATTCCGACCAAAGTGGTCGGCTAGACCTCCCGCATGTAGCTCCCAGACTAAGAAGTCTCGAACCGAAGTTCGGGGAACACAAAGTCTGCCTCCTCGAAAGAGGTAACCCTTCTGAAGCACATAATCATCGTGATCTCTCGAGGGTCCGGCCTGGAGAGTGGAATAAATCTGACTGAAGTCAGGACAGTCAACATAGGCCTCTCTCATCTTCTCTAACCCTATGACCTCGGCACTCATGGTGGTAAGCAAACACGCTCGCCGACTCAAGGCATCGGCCACCTTGTTCTCCACTCCAGTCTTATGTTTTAGCACAAATGTGAACTGCTGGAGATACTCAACCCAACGGCTGTGACGCGCATTATGCTTCTTTTGGGAATGGAGGTACCTCAAAGGCTCATGATCGGAGTATAAGACAAACTCCTGATGTAATAGATAGTGCCTCCAATGCCTAAGAGCCTGAACAACTGCGTAGAATTCCTTATCATAAGTGGAGTATTGCAGTTTCGCGTCATTCAGCTTCTCACTGAAATATGCGATCGAGTGGGTCTCCTGACTCAACACTACTCCTATCCCAACACCCGACACATCACAAGAGACCTCAAACACCTTCAAAAAATCTGGCAATCGAAGGATATGTGTCTGGGTCATGCACTTCTTGATGTCCTTGAAGGCAGCAGCTGCGGCCTTCGTCCATACAAACGTGCCCTTCCGAATACAGTCCGTGATCAGGGTAGTGACAGAGCTAAATCCGCGGATGAAACGACGATAGAACGTCGCAAGGCCATGGAAGCTGCGGACATCATGGACCGTATGGGGTTCCGGCCACTCAACAATGGCCCGGACCTTCTCCGGATCGGCGGAGACCCAAGTACTAGACACAATAAAACCCAAGAAGGTAAGCTGAGGTGTCATGAAGGCACACTTCTGTGGGTTCGCATACAGCTGTTCTCGCCTAAGAAGTAGACAGACCTGCCGAAGGTGGTCTAAGTGGTCCCCCGTGGTGCTACTATAGATAATAATATCATCAAAGTACACGACCATAAAGACTCCGATGAAAGGTCGAAGGACCTGTGTCATGAGCCGCATGAAAGTGCTAGGGGCATTAGTCAGCCCAAAGGAGATAACCAACCACTCATAGAGACCATCCTTGGTCTTGAATGCGGTCTTCCACTCATCACCTAGCCTAATCCTTAGCTGATGGTAGCCACTCTTAAGATCAATCTTCGAGAAGATAGTGGCACCAGCCATCATGTCTAGCATGTCATCCAGGCGAGGAATAGGGAACCTATACTTCACGGTGATTTTGTTGATGGCACGGCTATCAATGCACATTCTCCACGTGCCATCCTTCTTCGGGGCGAGTAATGCGAGAACAGCACATGGACTCATGCTATCCCGAACAGACCCTCTCTGCATCAACTCATCGACCTGCCGTTTTAGCTCGGCATGTTCCGTGGGGCTCATGCGATAATGGGGAAGATTGGGCAATGAGGAGCCCAGAATCAGGTCGATAGCATGCTGAATATCCCGCATGGGTGGGAGTCCCTCGGGAATCTCCTCGGGAAAAATATCAGCGAACTCCTGCAGAATAGGAATGACATTGGGTGGGAGTTCACCCTCGGAGTTCGGCTCCACCTCTCGGACCGTAATAGCAAATACAGGGCAGCCCCGACTAGCCTCCTGCTCCATTTCCCGGGAGCTAATCATCATCAACCTCCTAGTCGAGGGCTCGCCTGGGCCAGATGTAACAGTCATAACCCGAGCTGGGGATGGGGTGCTGGGCCCGGGGACGGAGGGCTTCGGAGTACGAGGGCCAGTAGGACCCCTAACTGATGGGCTCTTGGGCTAATGGGGGTGGAGAGTAATCCATTGGCCAGCATGGTCGAAGGTACAGGTGTTCGACCGGCCATGTAGCGTGGCATCCCGATCAAATAACCATGGCCTACCCAGAATAATACTACCCACCTCCATGGGAAGGACATCACACCAGATATCGTCACGGTAAGCACGGAACTGCAGTGGGACCAGACACCGCAGCCTGATTGGAATGGAGGTGGAATCCACCCAAGATACTCGATAGGGGCAAGGATGATCCACGGGTGTAAGACTAAGACTGGAGACAGTGCCCGTGGAGATTGCATTGATGCAACTCCCACTATCGATAATCACCTTACAAACTTGCTTGCCCAGCCGACAGAATGTATGAAAGATAGTGGTCCGTCGCCAGTCATCACTGGCCTGTGGCTGGGTGAGAATACACCTGACGACCCCCAAGTGGGTATCGTCCGGATGTTGGGCATCCTGGCCATTACCTTCGGCCTCATAGTACTCATCAGCTAGCTCCGGATCTGCTTCATAGCTTACTAACTTGAGGTCCGTAGGGGTGGTATCCTCGGCCTGTGTGTCCCCAATGACAAGAGATTGGCGGGTGGGACACTGGTTGGCAAAATGGCCAAACCCATTGCAGCGATAACACTGCTGCCGTGATCCACTAGGCTCCCCAATCATGGGTCCTTTCCCCTTATCCTCCCGATGGATAGGAGGTGAAGGCAACAAAGGACGGGCAGGAGGTGCGCGTGCCGGTGGACGGGCTGTGGGTGCCGTAAGATGTTGGGGACGAGGAAGGTCCCTCGGGGGTGGAGGGCGAGGCCTAGGAGCGAAAGGCTCAGGACGAGTGGGCTCCTGAGGTCTGGCCATGGGGGCCCTCGGATATGTGCCAGAAGAACCACGGGGCTCGACACTACGAAGGGGAAAGGAGCCCAACCGATGGGGAGACTCGAACTCGGCCTCGAATTGCTCCAATTCAAGAGCAACCTGATACGCTTCTTCCAAAGTGGTCGCATTGCGACGAAAAAGTTTGTATTGATAGTTTGGCCGCAGACCTCTCCGAAAGCATGATATGGTCATGATGCTCTCTTCTGTAACTCCACACCATAAATAATACTCATCAAACTCGGCGGTGTACTCGGTCACGGATCGGTTCCCTTGGGAGAGACTTTGCCATTTGTCTATGAGACGTTGGTGATATGAGGCAGGAATGTACTTCTCCCTCAATTTCATTTTCATGTCATCCCTGTTGTGCCCCTCGTGACTCAATGATGTTGTATTGTTTTGATGATAGCAAACACTATGAGTCATGTGAGGTTAGAACATATGGATGTTCTGCATGCAATCTATACATACATGGTTCAATGCATGTTTCATCTCTCAGTGTACATAGTCTGTGCATGAACAATGCATTCTGCATTGGTGCAAGTCCACAAGTATGTACAACATGTGTTGCTGCACACGACTAACTATATGCATATGTGCATCTTTTACTTTATAATCTGTACATTCTTTTTGATTCCATGCATACACAAAGTATGTACATTCTTCAGAAGTAAGTCGATGTGGGTACGTTGCATCTGTCGGGACTATACATCGCTGCATGCTTTCAAGTATGTACAATCCACGTTGCTTCACTCGACCAAGTCAGTGCAAGCACTATTCATCCATTAGCTCAGTTCGCAACTGAGTCTGTACAGCCGCAGCGAAGTCTGTACAGCCCGTGCTCTTCATGTATACACATAGTCAGTGCATCGCCTTGCCTCTCGTATACACAAAATTCACAAAGTTCATGCATCATTTCACAAGTCTGTACAACCTCTGTTGATTCGAGCGTTTAAGTTCATACATCAGTCCATCAGAGTCTGTACATTATGAATTCATGCTTAAACTGTTGGCACAGCAAGTCGATGCATCGTTTGTACATTGCACACAAAGTCTGCACATTCCTCGGTGGCATATCTGTGCATCGTTTGTACATTGCACACAAAGTCTGCACATTCGTCGGTGGCATATCTGAGCATCGTTTGTACATCGCACACAAAGTATGTACACTCGTTGGTGGCATGTCCGTGCATTCATCTTCAATGTGCATACTTTTCTGCATGCAAACTGTAT
This sequence comes from Amorphophallus konjac, assembly GCA_022559845.1. Classification (NCBI taxonomy): domain Eukaryota; kingdom Viridiplantae; phylum Streptophyta; class Magnoliopsida; order Alismatales; family Araceae; genus Amorphophallus; species Amorphophallus konjac. Next base: position 226,295,754 of record CM040121.1, on the reverse strand, counting down.
TATACGCATCAAGTCTGTACATGCTCAGTTCAATTCTCGAACTAACTCGGTGCGTCTTTCTGTCTTTCCTTTCAGATTAATTCAAACTGATGACAAGTCTGATCTGACAGGACTGCTGGTCGAAGAACTTAAGAAAGGCACGTGATCCAAGAATGGAGAATGTGCCAGGATCGTGACACGTGCATTGTAGTAGGCTAAAATACTGCCACGTGGTCAAGGCACTTGGGCGGGAATCGTGGAGGACACACGCCCACCTATCTGCTGCCGCTATATAAAGAAGACTTCTCCATCTGAAGAGATGAGTGTGTTGCAGGGAGATAGAAATCAGATCAAGAAGTGTAGAAGAAGAGAGAGCCTGCACGATCCAGAGAGAAAAGAAAGAGAAGAAAAAGAGAAGAAGAGAAGGCGATAGTTGAGAGAGAGGAGTCTGAGAGATTTACTTTGAATGTTTGTTTATCAGTCTCTCGGTTCAGATACCAGGACTGAAATTGCTCATTGTGAGCTACATTCCCTCTGGGGATTTATTGTTTTTTTCGTTTGTTTCTATCTTGTTTTCTGAAACCTTATTTTCAAGCTGTTAGTCAGCAGAGCTAAGCTGTATTGCTCAGCGTTGCAGAGGAGGATTCCTCTGGTCAGCAAGCTGTGTTGCTCAGCGGGCGAGGTGGATACCTTGGACAGCAAGCTGTATTGCTCAGCGGGCGAGGTGGATACCTCGGACAGCAAGCTGTGTTGCTCAGCAGTTGTAGGCAAGCTGTGAGGCCCAACGGTTGAAGCTGTGTATTAGCGGTTGAAGCCACATTCCGGTTTGGAGTGTAGGGTGGACGTAGATTTCTGGTTTGAGATCGAACCACCTTAAAAATTTACTGTCTACTGTGCGTTTATCTTGTGAATTGTTGTACATCTTGGTTATCTCTTTCATCAGCAGTAGATGCATGTTTAGGATCATTTATGTTCAGATATGCTAGAGTTGGCTTTCTGTGATCGCTCTTGCTTATCTTTCTGCCGTCCAGCATCAGTTTGTTTTATTTCCGCACTTGAAACTGCTACAGTCGATTTTATTGGGTGACTGATCTATTCACCCCCCTTTAGATCGTTCATAGACTCTCATCAATTGGTATCAGAGCCTAACTCTTTTTCAGGGACTAACATCCTAAAGAGGAACGGCCATGAACGCTAAGGGAATGACAGCAGAAGGACATTCAACCTCCAAGCCTCCGTACTTCGACGGCTAATGCAGGTCTTTCTGAGGGCGAAAGACTATGAGATCTGGAGGGTAGTGAGCAAGGGACCGTTTGAACTGCACGAAAATGAAGAGGTTTGGACGAGAGAAGAAATTAGAAAGTCTACTTTGAACTGGAGTGCCGTCAACTCTATTCAGTGCGCACTTCATCCCACGGAATTCTCCAGAGTGTGATGGGGACATCACCTCCCATGCCCACGTTCACAGCTCGTCTCCTCGCCCCGATTGCATCCGGCATGGTCTAGTCATTTAATTTTGAGTCATATGTAATTTTTATTTGAGTCATTTGATGTATTTTCCCTTTTATTTGAGTCATGTTCCTAGGTCTTGTGTTCATTTCCCTAAGTTTGAGTGTCATTAGGTTGTCTAGTTAGCTATTGGGCCCAATTCATTGGGCTTGGCCCAAGGGCTCTCCCCTACCCCCTCGGTTATTTGTCATTGAGTCAATTGTCAGGGACTTTTGTAGAAATGTGGGTTTCCTATATATAGGACCCCATTCCCCCCCATTTCAACTTAATGAATCAATGAATAAAAAAAAACTTGCCATTTTGAGAGTTTACACTTCTTATCTAGTGGAGAGATTCCATTTTTGGGTGAGAAACCCTAGGGGAGAGATTCCCCACCCTTCCCTCTCTTAATCTCTCTTTTTCACTCCACTTTCTCTCTCCTCAACACCCAAATTCGAATTTTCTTCTCTCTCCTCCCTTCCCACCACCTCCACTCCCCACCTACCCCATTTAAGCCTCTTCCCATTCCCCACAACCCTCATCAATACTCCACCCCTTCCCAAGACCCCCTCCACCAATCCTCTCCTCACCATCCAACCCCCAACTACCCCTCCCACATTCCCAAGCACCCTTCCCACTACCCCAAGCACCCCTTCCCTTCCCCAACACAACCCCCCCATTCCCAAGACAAAAAATTAACCCCACCCTTAAACCTATTTTTGAATATCCTTTCCCTCTCTCCATTCCAACCAAATTCGCAGCCCCCACTACCACCATCTATTGGACCCTCTTCCAGACCTTATTCTCCACCTCCCACACCTTAGAACACCCCCTCCAAGACCCCCTTACAACCAGGGGTCACTCCCACACTCATCTACCCCCTTCCCCTTCTTCTTTCTTGGTCATTGGAAGCTACTTCGAAGTTGCAGTTTGCTGTCCAGAGGTTGCAGATGAACCAACAACTTGCAGCGGCCACCATGACTTCCTCCGGACGAGTTTGAATACCCAAGAGCCATTTTCGGAAGCGTCTACCAGTCTCCTTCGCAACAGAAGTGGTTTCATCTTCTTCCGATATCCGAGCTGTCCAGGAGGTCTATTTTCCCACAACTGCGTAGTTCTACCTTGGTTGAGGACCTGAGCCAGATTAGAAGCTCTGCCACGACAAACCCTGAAGGAATCAGTCCACGAGTTCTTCTTCAAAGTTCTTCATCGCCCAGTCTACTTCCAGAATCAAGAAACAGAACTTCATTCGGCATTTGTGATCCAGAGTTCTCATTTTTCTCCCTCAGCTACGCAGATCTGCTACTCATAGTTGCACCGACTAGTCGCCATTGTTCTGCATCTCATAGTCTTCTCCGACATCGGTTGGCTTCCCCGTCAGTTTTTCTGCGAATAGGACTCGTCTAAGATTCCAAAGACTCTGACGGCGCTTGATTCTGAGTTCGGGAGCTGTCGGGGCATCCTCTGCAACCTGCTGTTGGAAATCAGGAGCTAGCTCTGCAGAGATCCTGATCCGGAGAGAAAGCTTCTCCATGACAAACCCCGGAGGAATCAGGCCATGAGATTTTCTACAAAGTTCTTCCTCTCTCTGTCTAATTTCATAACCAAGAAGCGGAACTCTGTTCGGCATCTGGCAGCAGAAGTTACGAATTTTCTTCCTCAGGCATGCGACTCTGCTTCCCACAGTCTGCACCGACCCCCACTCACTGTTCTGGGTCCCCTGATCTTCTCTGGCATCTTTCGGCTTCCCCGTCAGTTCTGTTGCAAAGAAGACTCATCCGCGGTTCCAGCGGCTCTGAAGGCACCTGATTCAGAGTTCGGGAGCGGCCGAGGGAACCTCTTCTTCCTGCTGTTAGTAACCAGTTGCTTTCAGTCCGAGAATCAGCGTCCCTGTTCGAGCTCCTGCCCAAGCCAGCAGCGTCCACAGAAGAATTCAGAAAAATTCAGAGGCACTCCAGTTCTAGTAACAAAGATTTTCCCACTAGTCTCGCCCTCGGCAAAATTCCTGATCACGTTCTGCAGCCACAGTACCGACTGTCTGTCCACAATTGCCGAGAGAAGGTAGATTCAGCAAATTTACTTCATCATCGTTTTAGCCCTAGTTTTCCCCACCCCGCTTGGCTGGCTGAAGGCCCCTCCCTGCGTGGAGGTAGTTTTGATTGTAACTATCATCTTCCCTTCCCCACGATCCCCCCCTTGCATGGGGTGTAGTGTTGTAATAGCTTAAACAGATCAAGCTACCCCGGCGCGGCGTGTGGGGAACCCACGCTTCCCCGCTCGCCCTCGTCTCCGAGCGGGACCGGTTTCTTCAAACCGGTCGAGTAAGTGCTCCAAACTTTGCTCTAATTTGTGCTTGTTATTTCAATATTAGTTCATAAACTCCGCTGGCCGTGAATGAGAGCCCGATCCTTAAGCTCTTGTGCTATAAGTGATCACCGTGGGAAAAGAGAGAAACTGGTGCCTTTGGCACTTGGTCGGCCCCATTGTCTTGGGCTTCCACATCCATTGGGAATCAAGTCTTGGCCTTGCTGGCCCTCTACCAGCAAGGGCCCAACCCCTCAACCTCACCTTGGCATTGCCAAGTTACCCCGGGCTTGGGTGAGCGACGAGAGAGCGGCGGCCCAAATTGGCCCATTTAGATTGCGAATGTGCTTGCTTGCTTAAGTCCAAGGTCGTGTCACATCAGAGTGTCATCGTACAAAACCGCCAAGGAGATGTGGGACACACTGGAGGTTATCTACGAAGGGACATCACAGGTGAGAGAGACCAAGGCTAATATGTTGGTCTCTGAATATGAAGCATTCCGGATGAAACCTGGTGAGACCATGACTGAGATGTATGCTCGTCTCACGATCATAACTAACGGTCTGAGGAATTTGGGAAAGAGATATTCCGACTATGAGATTGTAAGGAAGATCTTGCGGTCTCTGACTCTTGTCTGGCACACAAAGGCGACAGTGATCAAGGAGTCAAGAGATCTCCAGACGATGAAAGTTGACGAGTTAATAGGTTCTCTAATGGCATATGAGATGAACCTTCCCAAAATTAAGGAGCTCGAGAATAAGAAGAAACCAACCGCGCTGAAGGCTAGTTCCAGCAGAACAAGCAGATCCAGCCACAGTGAATCATCAAGCGAGCAGAGCAATCTATCTGGGTCAGAAATAGATGGAGACCAACTTGCTATGTTGACCAGAGAGTTCAGGCGATTCTTGAGAAAGGAAGGCAGAAATTTCGGCCGAAGACAATTCAGCGGTCGGTGATATAACAGGTATAGGTCTAACCCTGCGAAGAAACCTGATACTAATGTTTGCTATCACTGCAGGAAGGCCGGACATATGAAGGCAGATTGTCCAGAGCTCTAGAAGCAGAAGGAGAAACTAAGGAAGAAAGGTGGAAAAGGAAAAGCCATGATTAGTAATTCGAGCGATGAGGACGAGGGCACACTGAGCACCACCTCAGAGGGCGAGGATGAAGAAAAGCCTGTCTGCCTGATGGCCAAAAGTGACAAAGAAGAAGAAGGAGACTCTGATGAGGTATCCTCTCCCTTTGAGCACTATACAATTTCTGATTGGGAGGATGCCTACGGAGACTTGCTAGATAAAGTGGATGATATTAGAAAGGAGAACAGGCATTTGAAGAAGAAAGTAAACTCACTTATGAATGATAAAACCATGTCTGATAAAATTGCCTGTCTGCAATCAGAAAATGATAGTTTAAAAATATCATGTGTTGAATATGATGATTTGAAGCATGCTTTAATAGATTCTAGAAAGGAAAATGAATGGTTAAAGAATGTCATTGATGATTTGAAGCTGAGAGTTCAAATGTTTGAAAATGAAGCAAAAATTTCAAATGAGAAATATGAATCTGTTTTGTGTGTGAATTCTGAATTAAAGAAAACAGTTGAAAGTTTAGAAAAAGAAAATGTTGATAAAAGGAAAATTATAGAAAATATGACCCAAGGCACAGATAATCTCAATGCTCTGTTAGGGTCAAAGGTGAATTTCAGAAAAGAAGGTCTTGGATTCAACTCAACTGCCACGAAAAGCCTTGCCATGAAAACCATATCATTTGTGGCAGATAAAAGGAAGGGACCTCTTATAAAAATGGTTAATGAAAATTCTGTTTCAAAAATTGTTAATTTGAAAATGTCCAGTGCCAAGGACAAAGGTAAACAGAAGGTTGGTGAGCCTAGCAGATCCTGCCCTTTACCCAAAAGTAAGTCTCAGGTTCGGGGTCAACCTCCAAGCAAATTTAAACTCCAGGGCAAGGTCACCAAGTCTCCACCACCATCACCAACCCAGAAGAAGATCCAACATAAACCTAGACAGAAGTCCAGTGAGTCAACAATACAGGGGAGAACTAATGCTGCTTAAGGCCAGACCAGCCATACTCACCAGCCCAAGGTCCGGACTTACTATACTTATCCTCAGAAATAGCCACAACCATTCTATAGGTCTGGATGGAATCAAGTCCAGGGGAGATCTAGAAATCAACCTTTTCTTACTCACTGGCATAAATCTCAGTTTGCCAGCTGGATTGGTCAACCTAGAACATGGGGGCCTAATAGACAGGTCTTCTTTGGTCAGCCTAGGACCACTGCGGGCAGCAACTATCTGAGTACCTACGGCCCTGAGCACTGGCACAAAAATAATCATGCTGCTAATAAAAATGGAGCCAGAACTCAACAAAAACCAAAGCACCAGAAGAAGAAGGTTCAATCAGTTGGTGCTGAGAAAAAGAAAGATGATGAATAGAATGTCAGGAATTCCACTAAGCCAACCATGTTTAGACAAATGTGGATTCCTAAACAATTGCTGTCTTGCTTAAATTGTTCTATTTCTGCTTCGGAGCCCAAACAGCTTTGGGTTCCAAAATTCTCTACCTGATTGTGATTGCAGGTATGCCTAGCAGCCAGGAGCAATATGTGGTATCTTGATAGTGGCTGCTCCAGGCATATGACAGGAGACAAGGCCAAATTTTGCATGTTGACTGAGAAGAATGGAGGTCTTGTCACCTTCGGAGGAAATACAAAGAGTAAAATCATCGGGTCAGGTAAGGTAGGTAAGTGTACTACCTGTTGCATTGAAGAAGTACTACTGGTTGATGGTCTTGCATATAACTTACTTAGTATCAGCCAGCTCTGTGATAAAGGACACAAGGTAGTATTTGATTCTCATTTTTGCAAAATCTTTGAACCTGATTCCGATGTAGTTAAATTCTCAGGAAAAAGGGTGAATAACATTTATTTGGTAGATTTAGATGATTTAGCTCATTCTAATCTTTGTCTCACTGTAAATAAAGATGATTTAGCATTTTTGTGGCATCGTAGATTAGGTCATGCCAGCTATACTATTTTGCATAAATTGAATAAACATAGCATGGTTAGAGGACTCTCTGAAATCTCTTTCAAGAAGGAAAATAAGGTGTGTGGTGCTTGTACACAGTCCAAGCAGACTAGAAAGTCATTTAAATCAAGAACTGAAAACATGTCCCTTAAACCTTATGAGCTGATACATATGGATTTATTTGGACCCACACGATCAGTCAGCTTGTCAGGGAGGAGATATGGATATGTCCTAGTTGATGACTTCTCTAGGTATACTTGTGTCTTTTTCCTTAAACATAAAAATGATGCATTCATAGAATTTCAAGAGTTCTATTTAAAAATAAAATAGAAAAATGAAAATTCAATTGAAAATATTTTATCTGATCATGGAGGTGAATTTAAGAATTCACAATTTGATGAATTTTGCAGGGTCAATGGGATTACTCATCGGTTCTCCTCACCAAGGACACCAGAGCAAAATAGAGTGGTGGAGAGGAGGAACCGGACTCTTTTGGAGATGGCCCGAACACTCCTAGTTGAAGATGGCCTACCAAGAAAATTTTGGGCAGAAGTAGTTAATACTGCATGTCATGTAATAAATAGAGCCATGGTAAGGCCGTTCACTCAGAAAACACCCTATGAAATCCTCAAGGGTAAGAAACCTTCAATTGCTCACTTTAAGGTTTTTGGATGTAAATGTTTTATCCATGTTAATGATAAAAGAGATCTTGATAAGTTTGAACCTAAAAGTGATCCGGGCTTGTTCCTAGGATATTCTGAAACCACTAGAGCATATAGGGTGTACAATTCAAATTCTAAAACTGTTGAAGAATCTCCACATGTAGTCTTTGATGAGTCCCTGACTAAATGTGACAATGGTCTGTGCAGGAAAGAAGATGATGGAGAAATATTGAATGAAAGACAATCGGCATACCAACCAGATCAAGAAGAAGAGCTAGAAGAAAACAATGCAGAAGAGCCTGCTGTTCAGGGGGAGGTAAATGAAGATCAAGGTAACCAAGTTATCAATATCAGATTTTTAAGAGATCATCATCTAAGTAATGTCATTGGTGACCTAAATGAACCCCCTAGGACTAGAGGCTACTTTAGATCTCAGCATGAATTAAATACATATGCATTGGTTTCTCATGCAGAACCCAAGTCTATTGACTATGCCTTAAAGGATGTGCATTGGATCAATGCCATGCACAAGGAGCTTAATCAGTTTGATAGGAACAGGGTGTGGCACCTAGTCCCACCTTCTGATCATGAGACTATCATTGGAACTAAATGGGTTTTTAGAAATAAAACTGATGAGTTAGGTAATGTAGTAAAGAATAAAGCCAGACTTGTTGCTCAGGGTACAACCAGGAATTCAGAATTGACTTTGAAGAGTCATTTGCCCCTGTAGCCAGGATAGAAGCTATCAGAATTTTGTTAGCTTATTCATGCTCCCTTGGAATTACTCTCCAGTAGATGGACGTAAAATCTGCCTTTCTCAATGGGGAAATTAAGGAGGATGTCTATGTCCATCAACCTCCTGGCTTTGAATGCTCAAATGTCCCTTCTTATGTATATAAGTTGAATAAAGCTCTCTATGGTTTGAAGCAAGCTCCTAGAGCTTGGTATGACAGGCTCAGCAAATTCCTTACCGAGAAGAAGTTCTCGAGAGGTGAGATTGACCAAAAGTTGTTTACAAAGGTAAGTCACCCTGACATACTTATTGTTCAAATTTATGTGGATGACATTATTTTTGGTTCAACTAACCAAAAGATGTGTAAGGAATTTTCTGACTAAATGACACAAGAGTTTGAAATGAGCTCAATGGGTGAGCTGAAACTCTTTCTTGGATTGTAGGTGACTCAAACCAAAGATGGAACCTTTATCACCCAGTCCAAATACATTAGGGACCTCCTGAAGAAATACAAGCTCGAAAACCTCAAAGACATTGCAGCTCCAATGGGTACCTCCACAAGTCTTTATGAAGATACAAAAGGTAACCCAGTGGATCAAAAGCTGTATAAAGGTATGATCGGATCCCTCTTGTACCTCACTGCATCTAGGCCTGATATACAATTTGCAGTATGTTTATGTGCTAGATTTCAAGCTAGTCCTAAGGAGTCTCATTTTAGTACAGTGAAAAGGATCTTTAGGTATCTGTCAGGCACCCAAGAACTTGGTCTTTGGTACCCTGCTTGGTGTGAGTTAGAGCTTATAGCTTACACTGATGCAGACTATGCTGGGTGTCGGATAGATAGGAAGAGCACTAGTGGATATTACCAATTCCTAGGTGGTTGTCTAGTATCTTGGGCCTCTAAAAAGTAACACACTGTAGCACTCTCCACTGCAGAGGCAGAATATGTTATTGCAGGGAATTATGCTGCCCAGGTACTATGGATCAAACATCAGCTCTCAGATTATCAGATAATTCTGGGATGCATTCCTCTTTTATGTGATAACACTAGTGCCATCTGCCTTACTAAAAATCCTGTTCACCACTCTAGGACTAAGCACATTGATATTAAACATCATTTTCTTAGAGATGCTGTGAGCAAAAGTGAAATTGAATTAGTCTTTGTTGAAACTGAAAAACAAGTTGCTGATATTTTTACAAAACCTCTTGGAAATGAAAGATTTAGATATCTAAGAAGAGAACTAGGGCTTTGTAAATTTCAGCAGGAAAATGACTAATTTTTCTCTTGGGATGTCTTTTAGAGTGCTTGAAATAATTGAGTTTGCCTGTTCTTGAACTTGTGAATAAGGTTGTTTGATGATAGAATAATCACTTGTGGACTGAGTACATAAGTTGCTGCACATCATGCACATATTATCTCTGAAGTCGATGCATAGTTGGGCATATAGTCTACGGATGGTTGTGCATGTAGTCAATCAATTGCCTTGTATAGACTTTATATCGAAGCATGCTCTACACATAGTTAATTCACATTTTCACCGGGGTGCATAAGCTTTCAGCATGGAGTTGATGCATCCAGTGTTTTAACATCATAAAGGTCAATGCAAAGTCTGCACGTTGCATATCTTAGAAAATGCATTTTGTTGTCAGGGGGAGGATAGACTCATCAGATCTCATTTCAACCTTTACTCAGAATGAATAACCGTCTAGTAGTTGGTTCATTGTCGTGAGCTGCAATTATTACAACCCTTAAACTATAAGAATCACATGTGCTCATTGAATGAACCGAAGGTTTAACTTTAATAGACTGTAAAGATCAAAAGACTGTCTTCTGAAAATAAGGTGATAGAAGGCACTTATAGCTCTTAACCTTTATCTCATGATTATGATAGAACAAGTCTTCACAGTACCTGAACATGACAGATTTAGTGATGGTTAAGGTTTAAAAACCAAAAATTCTGTATTGTTCTTAAACAAGTCTCTCCAAAAATCATAAGGGCAGCAATAATTAAGATCATCAAGGAAAAAGAAGTGAACAAAGTGGCAGAGCAATGAATGAGTTTCACTGAGAAACTGAGGTATCCATCAAAGAAATGGAGAGTACCTTATGTCATGAAGTGACTCAGATTATCTCTGTTCATTTGGTCAAATCTACAAGGGAGATTTCACTGAGTAACTAGGGGTATTGGCCTCTGATTAAGGTATAGCTTTAACGTCAAAGGTGTAAACTATCCCTGTAGCTTTTGATCAGAAATAGATATAGTAGTTTATGCTTAGTAATTTGGGGGTATTGGCCTCTAATCAAGGTATACACCAAATATCAATGGCATAAATGATACTTGTCTGTTCAATAAGTTCAAACTTCAGAAGCTAGTAAATGAAATTGCTGTAACCCTTTGAAAACAAACGTCATTGAGTGTCAATTGTTTAACCTCAATACAAATTCAGGTGACTTTCCTTGCTTGTCACTCCCTCTGAAGTAACTAGGGTATTGTCTCGACCTAGACTTTTATGGTTATGTGACTTAGGTTCATTGCTATAACTGGAGTATATAACCCTAATTCAGAAAACCAGTGCTTTCTCCTTACCTTCTATAACTGATTAAACCTGACTGACATCAAGAAAGCCATTGCTCGATTCATATACTTTAAGGATTGTATCATAATTTGCTCACATTCTGAACCTTTACATAGAACATTGTTCCTCTCTTTCCTCCTTATTTACTGATGGCAAAGGGGGAGAATAATAGATGTCTGCATTAAGATTCATCATCAGAGGGAGAATAGATGTATGCATTAGGAGTCTTAATCAGTGCATAAGGCTGTGCATACATAACCTGTGTAGTTGCATGCATGACATGACCTCATGGCATTTATTCAGTGTGTTGCCATCATCAAAAAGGGGGAGATTGTTGTGCCCCTCGTGACTCAATGATGTTGTACTGTTTTGATGATAGCAAACACTATGAGTCATGTAAGGTTAGAACATATGGATGTTCTGCATGCAATCTATACATACATGGTTCAATGCATGTTTCATCTCTCAGTGTACATAGTCTGTGCATGAACAGTGCATTCTGCATTGGTGCAAGTCTACAAGTATGTACAACATGTGTTGCTGCACGCGACTAACTATATGCATATGTGCATCTTTTACTTTAAAGTCTGTACATTCTTTTTGATTCCATGCATACACAAAGTATGTACATTCTTCAGAAGTAAGTCGATGTGGGTACGTTGCATCTGTCGGGACTATATATCGCTGCATGCTTTCAAGTATGTACAATCCATGTTGCTTCACTCGACCAAGTCAGTGCAAGCACTATTCATCCATTAGCTTAGTTCGCAGCTGAGTCTGTACAGCCGTAGCGAAGTCTGTACAGCCCGTGCTCGTCATGTATACACATAGTCAGTGCATCGCCTTGCCTCTCGTATACACAAAATTCACAAAGTTCGTGCATCATTTCACAAGTCTGTACAACCTCTGTTGATTCGAGCGTTTAAGTTCATACATCAGTCCATCAGAGTCTGTACATTATGAATTCATGCTTAAACTGTTGGCACAGCAAGTCGATGCATCGTTTGTACATTGTACACAAAGTCTGCACATTCCTCGGTGGCATATCTGTGCATCGTTTGTACATTGCACACAAAGTCTACACATTCTTCGGTGGCATATCTGAGCATCGTTTGTACATCGCACACAAAGTATGTACACTCGTTGGTGGCATGTCCGTGCATTCATCTTCAATGTGCATACTTTCCTGCATGCAAACTGCATTATACGCATCAAGTCTGTACATGCTCAGTTCAATTCTCGAACTAACTCGGTGCGTCTTTCTGTCTTTCCTTTCAGATTAATTCAAACTGATGACAAGTCTGATCTGACAGGACTGCTGGTCGAAGAACTTAAGAAAGGCACGTGATCCAAGAATGGAGGATGTGCCAGGATCGTGACACGTGCATTGCAGCAGGCTGAAATGCTGCCACGTGGTCAAGGCGCTTGGGCGGGAATCGTGGAGGACACATGCCCACCTATCTGTTGCCGCTATATAAAGATGACTTCTCCATCTGAAGAGATGAGTGTGTTGTAGGGAGATAGAAATCAGATCAAGAAGTGTAGAAGAAGAGAGAGCCTACACGATCCAGAGAGAAGAGAAAGAGAAGAAAAAGAGAAGAGGAGAAGGAGAGAGTTGAGAGAGAGGAGTCTGAGAGATTTACTTTGAATGTTTGTTTATCAGTCTCTCGGTTCAGATACCAGGACTGAAATTGCTCATTGTGAGCTACATTCCCTCTGGGGATTTCTTATTTTTTCGTTTGTTTTTATCTTGTTTTCTGAAACCTTGTTTTCAAGCTGTTAGTCAGCAGAGCTAAGCTGTATTGCTCAACGTTGCAGAGGAGGATTCCTCTGTCCAGCAAGCTGTGTTGCTCAGCGGGCGAGGTGGATACCTTGGACAGCGAGCTGTATTGCTCAGCGGGCGAGGTGGATACCTCGGACATCAAGCTGTGTTGCTCAGCGGTTGTAGGCAAGCTGTGAGGCCCCGCGGTTGAAGCTGTGTATCAGCGGTTGAAGCCACATTCCGGTTTGGAGTGTGGGGTGGACGTAGATCTCAGGTTTGAGATCGAACCACCTTAAAAATTTCCTGTCTACTGTGTGTTTGTCTTGTGAATTGTTGTGCATCTTGGTTATCTCTTTCATCAGCAGTAGATGCATGTTTAAGATCGTTTATGTTCAGATCTGCTAGAGTTGGCTTTCTGTTATCGCTCTTGCTTATGTTTCTGCCGTCCAACATCAGTTTGTTTTATTTCCGCACTTGAAACTGCAACAGTCGATTTTATTGGGTGACTGATCTATTCACCCCCCTCTGACGTCACTGATTTAGCAGGCTCTCCACATTGGTCCAATAAGTTTGGGCTTGCTCATGCAGCTTCATCTTCGCGTATCGAACTCTCCGGTGGTCCGTCATCTCAAACCACTTGAAGTACCGGTCCATGCCGGCCTCCCAATCTAAATAGACCTTCGGGTCCAAGGACCCACTAAAAAGGGGAGGGTCCGCACGCATGCTCCGAAGAAAGTGGTCCTCATCATCATCATCACGATTCCGTCGTTGGTTACGACGACCATTTCCCCCTTGCTCATTATCAGATGCATAGTCAGCCACCTCATGCACCTGTTGCCTCCCAACATCTACCGCCTGAGCTCTTGGCGCAGCATGTTTCTGGGCCGGCTCTTGTTGACCATTGGTCAGCGTAGGTTGCGCCGCCGCTGGGGCCCTCTCGAGGACGGCAATCCTCCCTACAAGCCCCTGGATGGACTGGTCCGAAGTTTCAGCCCGATCCTCGAGGGCTTTCATCCTCCCTTCTAGACACGTTCCTACACCATCTAGATGCATACTAAGGCCATCCATACGCGTATCGAGATGATCCCTGAGGGCTCGGAACATCTCGGCCGTCGAGGGCTCATCGGAGCTACGGGCTCGGGAATCCGCCATAGGTGGTGGTGGCGAGTATTGGGTGCCTTGACAGGTGGGCATACAAAGACACACGAACTAGGAGACAGAGACTAATGCAAACACCGACTAATGCACCTAGACCTAAACCAATATCCGGTACGTGGCGGAGTTAATCGATCCGAAGATCACTCCCGCAAGTGTGCGGCCTTCCCGATAGGAGTAGCCTAACGTTCGGACAACACCTTTTAATATACCAAATTATCGGGATGAAATGCAATTTTAAAACACTTTTTTTTGTTTTAAAAATAATGATGATCCTAGACTCGACTTAGACCGTGCAAGACTTATGCAACGACTACCCTAGACTCAACCTGTCTCTGATACCAAATTGATGCGGGACGGACACGGGACCGACTCGAAGTGATATGGACCTCGGACTCTAAATGCATACACGACCAGAAACATACGAGCATGAGAGACACTAGGCCCGACACTAAGAGCTCCTATGAGCTATACGTCGCTAACAGAAACGCAAGCTCACTCGTCGTCCCAAGCGAGGGAAACGCGGATCGTGCACGGTTGAGGAACCGTCAGAGTTAAGGGTAGTCTGACTCACTTCCGTGCTCGGATCGAGTCACGGTACGGGTCACTCTCTCGCTCACAGCGCTGACATGGACTCACGGGCTAGAATCCTATGCTCTCACAGTGGCATGCGACCATATACTAGCTAAGCAAACTAATGCCAAGAAGTTACGATCGTACCTCCACGCACCCGGCGTGGGGAAGACAATCCCGGCCAAAACTGGACTCCCGGTTAACAAAGTTTTACTGTGGTACAAAAATTTGACCCACTCCACGCAGGGAGGTAATAGGTCACATGTGGGGCCCGGGAGTCACGGGAATTGGGTTGACGGGTAGCATCTTGATGTCGCTCCGGCGGTGCCCAAACCCACGTTTAGTGCTGTCCGGACGGCGTGATCTACGGGTTCGTGGGGCCCACGGACCGCTCTATCCTTCGGGTCTGATGAGGTGGGTCCCACTGTGATGGGGACCCCTGGTGGCGTGCCTCCCTGGAAGGCGGTCGGGCGGGAACACCGGTCGGAGGCCGATCGGCTCCGATCTCCAAGCTTTGGAGTTGCTGCCCACGGACTAGTTGCTTCTGTTTTTGGGCACGTGATCCGGCGAGATCGGCTGCTACGATCACTCCCGACGTCGGATCGACGCAAAAGAGGTACCGTTGGAAAGCTCTCTCGAAGTCCTTCGACTCTATGAGATTCAGAAAAATTTACCGGAGCTGTGCTTCTGATAGGCGATTTTAGAACTGGCCTGTTCTCAGTTTCAGATCTGACTGGGCGGAAACAGAATTTCCTAAGAGTTGGCATTGACCGTAAGGCAAACCTCCTAATCAGACCTCGAGCTATTCATGAAGATTGTAGAGGGGAGAGAGAGGAAAACGGAATTATTTCGTATGACTGATTTGGTGGAGATTTGGATGGAGAAAGCTATTTTATACTGGTAGGTGGTCGGATCTGGACAGAAGCAGACATAACTAAAGGGGATCTGAAAATGATTTTTAGAAAATAGGTGAATGCCTTGAGAAATTCCAAAAAAAATTGTGGATGGAGGGGGTGTTGGACAGAACCTCCAGTAAAATTGGGGGCTCCAGGAAAAATCAAAAAGTGGGTTGAAGATGGAAAGATCAGGGTTGCTGTCACAGTAGATAGAAACCTGGCAGATCTAGAATGAAAAGATGGACGAAAATGGAAAAATGGAAATTGGAAACTAGAGGCCAAACCGAAATTTATGGAACGTGGGTTGGATCCCTAGAACTCACCCTGAAAATTTGGCAATCAGAAGATCTCGAATCTGAGAGTTAAAATTCGTGGAAGGGCTTGTTGTTGGATGAAGATAGAACTCCGATAAGGTAGCGGTGGCGGTGCGACGGCGGCGATAGATCTGAGCTTCCCAATAAGAAGAGACTTGAAGGAGAGGCTTCACACCTCTGGAAGCAGCCTTCACAGCTGCAAGAAGGGGGAGGAGAGAGGAGGGGTGCGCACCAAGCTTGGAGGCTCCAACAAAAATTCTGATTTTTTTTTTTGCATTAATTCTCATCAAATGAAAATACAAGGAATATATATGAAATACAAAAAGACTTCAACTATCCCTAGATCTAGGGTTGGGGAGGGGTAAAAGAGGAAGTTCAATTTTATTTCGCCCATGTGATTTGGATTCAAATAAAATAAAAATTCAAATCCTATTAAACTATATTAAAGAGGGGGCGCCCCCTTGACTTCATGGCCATCTTCTTGGACTTTTTTTTCTCATTTGTCCCCCCCTTGATCCACTCTTCTATAAGCCCACTATTGGAAGGTTGACTGACCCCACATGGGCCCTAGAGATGAGGTGGACTAATGGGGAAGAGGTAGGGGGGCCCGCGGGACCCGGGTGGTCCTATTTTACACATAAACCCTTATTACAATCCGAAGTAAAACCAATAAACACACATGACACACAAATAAAGTCCCAATAAATACTATAAATATAGAGACTCAAGGGGGAGTCTCCAGACTATCTCCGAGCCACATGGAAGCCGCTGTAGCTCGGGTGGTGCTCCGCGTACGGTACCGGTGGCTCGCCGACTCGTGCCGCTCGTGTGCTCTGGTGTCCGCACCACCTTTCTCCTTTGTTTCTTTGGCTGAGATGTAATTTGCTAACATTTGTCTTTTACAGGTTCTCCTACGGCAGGAGATCATTCTTCCACGGGGACGTCTATTGGGAGTGGTGATAGGGACCTTCAGCCTCGGTTGAAGCATCCCCGAGTGGATGCTGGCACGGCTGAGGCCGAGGAGTCCTCTCATAGGCATGGGGAGGACGAGCACATCGAGGTGGAGCCGGCTTTGAGTAAGTGCCACTTCTTGACTCTTCTCCTTATATTTGTTTAGTCATTATGATTGACTGATCTTATCGCTATGGCTAGATTTGCAGCTCCGCTAGAAGCTGGGGCAGAGGTGGCTTTCTCGCCAGCTTTAGAGACTGATCCCTTGCTAGATGATGGGATCGTGTGTGACATTGATGTGGATGAGGTCCTCCGAATGATGGAGGAGACCGGCCCCAACACTGAGGTGCCTCCCCACTTCGATCCAAGGGATACTTCTGGGGTCGTCCAGACAGGTAAAGTCCTTAAAACTGGTGGTGTTATGTACATAGCAATATCTTTAACTAGGAAATTAACATTGCTATAAGCTCAGGTGTAGAGATGGCAGAGACGGTAGGGGCCCCTATTTCTTATGGGGCTGGAGATGGAGTACACACTTATGTCGGTAGGCAGGAGCCTGAAGGAGTGTGGGATGGCTCTGGTGAGTGCTGAGCTGCTATAGGGAGGGCTGACTCCTCCTTTCCTTCCACGTGTTATACTGGAGTTGCTGACTGAGCCCATTTTTGTTTGCCAGCCAATGACAGGGCAGCCGCCTTGGAGATGGTTCAGGAGTTGGTCAGTATTGGACCCGCAGTGGAGCTTCCTTCCTTCGAGACGGAGCCGGGGGTAGCAGGTGGTATGACGGCCCTTGTTACTGGAGCCGCTGTCGTGCTGCCATCACAGCCGCCGATAGAGTTGTCTTTCCCTATTCCGTCGACCGTAGTCTCAGCTTACACTGTGGAACTGGTTGGGTCCTCCACCATGGGACCCTCAGGCATGTGACTGGGAACTTAGATTATATGTTGTCTTCCTGTATTTTGCTAATACTGGAATCTCCTTGGTGTTTGTCACAGGTACCTCATCTCCTTTGGAGAAGGGTGAGCTTCCTCCTGATGCGGCCGGAGCTGTAGGCGGGGAGCCTGTAGCTATGGTCCCAGTTGGAGAGGACGAGGAGATCATTGACATAGAGGGGATCTCCGACAGGGGTGCCTTGACCGGTAAGCTTTATTCAGCACTTTTGCCAGGTTAGCCCATTTTGTAGGGCCAGATTCTATGCTTACTTTGTTGCTCTAGCGATCCATAGGGGGTTTTGGTTCCGCCGCCTCTGGGAGTTTGTCAGAGGCTTCCTCCCTGGCCTCTTCGGGCAGCAACAACGTTGCTATGGTTACAGAGGGGAGTTCGAGTTCCTCCTCTTCTGGGGCCTCGTCTGTTGAGGCAATTGAGACAGAGGTTGCTTCTACAAGTATGAGGGGCTCTTTCCTCCCCTTCTGGTGCTCATTTATGCCATATGGTAGGAAGCTAATACTTCTATTTTATACATCATTGGCGTAGGAGGAGGAGCGTGTGCAGGCTCCCATTACAAGTGGTCCAGAGTAGCTCCCTCTCCTGGCTGTAGCTATTGGGAAGGACATGACCATGGCGGAGGGTTCCCCGGCCGTCGAGGAGTCCCTGCCTTCCCCTACTCCAGCGAGGGGTTCTGCAGCTGTGGGAGGGCCCGTTCCAGGTAGAAGACTGAGAATTTTCTCAGGTTTTCCACCTTGTTTATTATGGAAAGTACTGTATGTATTTCTCACTTCCCGCTGGTTTCTTCTGGTGTGATGCAGTTTGACGGACGTGCTGATGGAAACGACTGACCCCTCCCTTAGCCTAGGGGTTGAGTGGCCTACCTCCACCCCACCGCCAGAGCCTTTAGTAGACGAGAGTGTGGCTACCTCCCTACTTCAGCATGCATGGGGGTACCTTCAGATTGACCCTCTGCCATCTTCGGAGGACCTGAGGAGGTGGCTGGCAGACTGTACCCGGGGCTACCACAATCTGGGCTTCCCGAAGGAGCCCTAGATGACGGCATTGGCGGCAATATGGGGTGAGTTCTTGCGACTTTGTTAGACACATGAGCGAAGAGCTCAGAGGTTGGCCACCATCAGGGAGCAGCAAGAGAGGTTGGATAGGCTAGTAGCGGCTGTGGCTTAACAGAGAGGCCACACTGAGGTGGCTCACGCACGCATCCGGGGCCGGACTGCTCAGCTGGGGGAGATTGAGAGCAGGATTGAGGCCTTGAAGAAGGCCTTGGAGGAGTAGCAGTCAACCGCTGAGCATGTTAGAGCTCAGTGGTGTGAGGGCATGAGTACAGCTGAGGCCAGCACTCAGGTCTTGTCGGCTCTTGAGATGGTGTTTGCAGCTGCTTAGTCTCGTGTGGCAGCGCTGGAGGTGAGTGAGCCCGGACTCTGTTGTACTTGTTTGTTTGTTTTTGTACATGCCATTGTTGTATTCTGTGCTTGGTTATACAAATTTTTGCTACCCCAAGGGCATGTCTTGGGCACCTTTATAGAATATGAATGACAAGTTACTGGACTCCCTTTTGTCACACCTTATGTTACCCCACCCTTTCTCTTGTGGAATGAAGCTAGATGTACTGGCTGGCAACCACGTACTGCTTTTCGTGGTTGATTCTTCTATTATAAATCGGAGTGTGATTATGATATCGCATGCGTAAGATGCGCTAACTTGTTGCTAGGGACTGGGAGTTGGGAATTTGACAGTAGATGTCATGCCCCGAGATATGTAGCGGAATTAAGTGGGGAACGCAAACAGTCAGCAAATAAAGCCTCAATCTAGAATGACACTCAGAGCGCAACATTCACACACAAAAGAGTGAACACAACATAGACTCAAAAATCTTCACTTTATTGAATAATAATTCAATGGTTACAAATCAACATTTGACTCCATTGACATTACAACTCTCTAGACTCAATAAAAAGGAAAAAAATTACATAGACATGACTTTTATCTAACACAAATGGACGCAAGACGATCTAAGGCTTTGCTCATCCTTCATTCGCTCTCGGACCCCTCACTTGAGTAGTCCGATTCCGACCCGCTAGTGTCTCCTAAGTAAGATTGGAAAAGTATGGAATGAGCGCACTCGCCCAGTAGGTGTCCTCATATCAACATGATGGCAATGTTAAAGTAATTAACATTTTTGCTCTATAACATGGGCAGTAATGAGAGTGCGATAAAAACATGCGAATAAAACCAAAGTAACAACAAGTAACAAGATAAGTATAGAGATATGAGATTTCAAGTAAATATGAGAGCATGATTGTTGTACCGAGATAATTTCCCAGTAAAATATTAAAGGATAAGGGTTTGGGAATTTCCCCGAACACCTTTAAGGCATGGGCTACCTGGCCTCTCCTACAACTTGCTAGGCCCGACCAAAGGTCCTGACCAGCTAGCGGTGACATACGGCGACATCAATAACCGATTGAGGCTACTCCTGATCACTCGGTAGCGGGTGTTTCCCGCATCTACACTGCCACCTGGGCCAACCCGGGGGCGCCCTGACTACAAGTTGTGCCACGTGGCACCCAGCAACAAGGATGGGGCCTACGCCCCAAGACACCTTCTCCCAACCCTCTAAGGTCAAAGGGAGACCTAACTAAGTCAACCACAGGCTTTGGAGGCCCGCAACACCTATATATGACTCACAAGCATGTGTCGGGC
Source organism: Amorphophallus konjac (assembly GCA_022559845.1). Taxonomy (NCBI): domain Eukaryota; kingdom Viridiplantae; phylum Streptophyta; class Magnoliopsida; order Alismatales; family Araceae; genus Amorphophallus; species Amorphophallus konjac. Next base: position 226,275,671 of record CM040121.1, on the reverse strand, counting down.
ATATCCCCGAACACCTTGTGGGCGCGTTGACACGTGTAGCGGAGAGTGAGATAGAAGGGGGGGGGATGAATAGATCACTCCCCAATCTGATAAACACAGCCACAAGTTCTTAGCCCCTCAAACTATAGAGATAAAGGCCACGTAAACAGACAACGAAGATGATAAGAGGAGAAGTGATATCGAGAAAGCAACCACAAAGAAGCAAAGTCTCAAGAAGTTGGAGAGCAGCACACGAAAACAACCAAACCACAAATGAGACAGCGAATTTTTTAGGTGGTTCGATTGCTATCTGCAATCTACGTCCACCCCTTACTCAATCGAGTAAGGCTTCCTTGCACTTGAGTCGCACACAGCAGACTCAGTCTGCAACAACCGCTACCAAACAGCTTGTACAGAGGAACAACCTCCTCAATCTTCTGATCGACCAGAAGAAGAGCACCGGAGAACAATCTCCCTTCCTTTGCATGCAGCAAAGGGAACCCTGTGCAGTTACTCCCAAGTAACTCACACAACCAGAGGATTGAACCTCTCTTCCTTCAAGACACTGAAGGGAATTGGAGAACCTCTCCCTTCCTCCGAACAGTGGAGGGTAACAATATGGAATGAAGATGATCAAACAAAAACTTGAAAACACAGCGATCGGTAAACGATAATATTCTCTAGAAACAAAGATAATGTAGCTTCCATAGAAGCAGATCTTCTCATTCACGAACACTTCTCCCTCTCAGAAATTTTTCTTTCTCTTCTGCTTCTGCTGGCTCTCTTTCCCCTTCTCCTCTCTTTTCTGTTCTCGTTGTTATTACTTCTTCTGCTCAGCATTCACTTTTTATAGAGCATCAGAGGACGGGCATGTGCTTTCCATTATTCCCGCTTAAAGGCCTTAGCCCACGTGGCAGAATCCCACCTCACTTCTCTCCATGTGTCACGATCATGCCACCTCCTCCATACTGGGATCACGAGCCATTCTTATTTTTCTCAAAAGAAAAAAATACCTGACAGACAATCAGAAGAAAGCATTTCGGATATTGGTAAGAAGGATGACATTGCATTGGGCATATAAATGCTAAGTGCATGAACTGGGAGAGATGCACCGATTATATAAAACATGAGGCAAATGTTGCACTGAATGTGAATAGACATAACATGCACTGAGTAGAGATATTCAAGTCAACCATTGAATTGACTTACTAAAGTGATTGACCCCATGTGCACAGACTCTAGCGTCCACCCGTACAGCTGGTGTGCACAGACATGGGTCCAAGAGGCACACGGCGAAGACTTTGTGTTGAGTCAAAGAAAAGGATCAAGGATATGCACGGACTTTTAAAAACAACTGTGTAACACAGTAGATGCACCGAGTTGGATTTGCGAGAATTGCAGTGATATGAAAGAGAATAATCATCCGAACAAAAACGGATGCAAGACAGACCTTGCACCGAGTCTGAAAGGCGAGACGCACAAAGATGCACAAACAGGATATGCACGAACCAAAAAGTGTATGCTGCAATGAAATACAATGAAATGCACTGAGCCAATTTATGTCTAGACACGTAATGCACCGAGATGGAAATGGGGCTACAGTGTTTGTGAGTGAGACAGAGACTTGCACCGAATTGATAAAGAGAAGTACAAGACACCGCTTGCACCAAGACGTATTTGCACTGAGATGAAGAGACAAGATCTAACGGTCCATACCAGACGACGATTGCACCGACTAGAGCTTGCACCGACCTCGAGAGGTGAGATGCAAGGACATGTTATGCACAGACCTTAAAGCTATTACCACAGACTTCCTTCATGTTTTGACACAAGTAAATGCACCGAATATATAAATTGATCTAGGCATAAAAACAAATTGATTTATAGTGTGTGACATCATCAAAACCTTAGGGATGCAACAATCTCCCCCTTTTTGATGATGGCAACACTATGAATCAAGCAATATTAAGGGATTAAAAATAATCAGTTAAAAATAGGCCAATCATACAGACAAATCAAGCACAACTTCTGAACCTCAGCTTTCCTCCAAAAACACTTTCTCAGAATATGAATGGTCTCTCGGATATTGCATGGCCTCATGACCTCTCTCCCCCTTTGACATCATCAAAAGGAAATGAAAAATGTATGAAATTGCTGGAGACATGAGGAAGAAGTATAGTGACTTCTTAGTGTAGAAAGACCCAACAACATATCTTAAGAGAATAAGTGAGGTGCTAAACTCAAGTGAAGATTCTTGAACTCTGGTAATCAGTAGAGAATTAGTATGAGGGAAAAGTTTATCCAGATACATGGTATATGATGTAGAACAGAGGTGAACAAGCATGGCAAGATTTTAGATTAAAACAACAGTACTTTGTAGACGACAAGAGACAAAATCATAGAAGGTGTTCTCATAGTATTGAAGACAAGCATTCCAGACCTTTGCACAGAGACAAGGGATAATATAGAATTTAGCAATGAGATCAATGAGTGGTTTGGTAAATCACACTTTTGACATTAGGGAGACACCTTGATCAGAGGCCGGAATCTCCAGTTACTCAGTGTGAGTACCTCATTACTTCTTCCTTTTGAAGAACAGAGTTAGTAACTGTGGCTTTTTACATGGGGAAACACCTTGATCAGAGGCCAGAGTCCCCAGTTACTCACCACCTTGTCACCATTGCTCTGTGATGATCAGAGATATTAAGGTCATTTTGCATGCAATTTTTTTTTATTAAAAAATTGGACACCTCATGACATAGGAGTTACTTCACTTCATTGATGAAGCTCCCAGTTTCTCAGTGATCAAGCCATAGACCTTTGTTCATTTAGTTGATCCCTTATGATGTGGAGGGGAAATGATTGAAGACAATACCAGAAGGACTATTTTTTTGTAATGAATCTTGAGATCTAGATTTCAAGTTGTTCTGAACAAATATCAAGACATGCAGGTTTTAGCCTGACCTGAAATCATTGACAATGTAGGAGGATATACTTTGACCACTTAATCCAAATCTCTGATAAACTACTAGAGGAAAGATTCTAGCAGGACTTTAGTAACACAAACTTATAGACTTAAGAGATGAATGAGATTCTACTGACTGAGAGAACTGCACTCATTCAATCATGAGAACTAGCAATGACACACATCTGGTCAGTCTTTTTGAATTAGAAAAAATCACTACCTTTCCAGCTCCCCCTTAAATGAAGCACCAAATGAAACTAATCAGAAGATACACAAGGCTCCCCCTCACAATAAGGACAGACATTTCACACAGCATTTTACCAAGATAGATCAATTCAATATCAATAAAAAAAATAGTCAAGATAATTTGAACAAGCCTAGTTCTCTCCTTAATGTGGTGAATTTGTCATTGTCCAGAGGCTTGGTGAAGATGTCAGCAATTTGATTAGCAGTGCCGACATGAATCAGTTCAAAGTTGTTCTTAGAGACCTCATCTCTTATGAAATGATGTCTGATTTCTATATGTTTGGTGCGGGAGTGCAGAACAGGATTCTTGGCTAGGCTGATGGCACTGGTATTATCACAGTAAATAGGTGTGCACCCCAGGTCTACTTGATAGTCTTGAAGTTGGTGTTTAATCCAAATGACTTGTGTGCCACAACTCCCTGCAGCTACGTATTCAGCCTCTGCAGTGGAGAGGGCCACATAGTGTTGTTTCTTGGAACCCCAAGATACTAAACACCCACCTAGAAATTCACAGTGACCACTAGTGCTCTTTCTATCTAGTTTACACCCGGCATAATCTGCATCTGTGTATGCAACTAAATCAAGTGTGTGTGATGCAGGAAACCATAAACCAAGAGTGTGAGTAGTGGACAGGTATCTGAAGATTCTTTTTACTGCAGCTAAATGTAATTCATGGGTCTAGATTGATACCTTGCACACATTCCTACACTGAATTGAATATCAGGTCTTGAAGCAGTCAAATAAAGTAGAGATCCAATCATACCTCGATAGAGCTTGGCATCTACTTCTTTACCTGTCTCATCTCCATCCAATGAGGTGTTGGTACCCATTGGTGTTGTAATGTGTTTCAAGTTGTTCATGCCAAATCTCTTGAGAATTTCCAATGTGTACTTGGTCTGGTTGATGAAGCATCCATCCTCTAACTGTTGTACCTGTAAGCCAAGAAAATACTTTAATTCACCTACCAAACTCATTTCAAATTCAGCAGACATCAATTTAGAAAATTCATTGCATAGTTCAGAGCTAGTTGACCCAAAGACAATATCACCTACATATAACTGAACTATGATGAGGTCTTTATTTGAGCTCTTCGAAAAAAGAGTTTGATCTACTTTACCTCTGTGGTAGCCCTTGTTGATCAGAAATTCTGTCAGTCTTTCATACCATGTTCGAGGAGCCTGTTTTAGGCCATACAGGGCTTTGTTCAACCTGAAAACTTGGTTAGGTTGAGGAGAAAACTGAAATCCGGGGGGTTGTTCAACAAGAACCTCTTCCTTGATAACACCATTCAAAAAAGAACTCTTCACGTCCATTTGCTGGAGTTTTATGTTCTTGGAACATGCAAATGCTAGCAATATTCTTATTACTTCCATCCTAGCAGCAGGTGCATAGGACTCATCGAAATCAACACCAAATTCCTGACAGTAGCCCTTGGCTACTAGTCTGGATTTATTTCTAGAAATGATTCCATCTTCATTCATTTTATTCTTAAACACTCACTTAGTTCCTATGACATTAGTATTTTCTGGTCTTGGAACAAGCTCCCAGACATTATTTCTTTCAAATTGACCTAACTCCTCACACATGGCATTAGTCCATGACTGATCACTTAAGGCCTCTTCTATTGATTTGGGTTCAATTTGAGATACCAGAGTAATTAGGTCCTGGTTATGAACATTCCTAAAGTGAGACCTAGTTCTAAGAGGTTCTTCAAGATTGCCTAATATGTTATCTATTGGGTGATCTTTAAGATATCTAACATTTATTGAAGACTCACCTGTCTCAGCCGGCTCTGCCTGGTTGGGAGCATCTGATGACTCATTTGGCTAAAGCTCCTCTTCTTCTTTGTCTTCTAGGAATTATCCATTGTGCTCGGAATCCCTGTCAGTGTTTTCAATGTTAGTAACACCTTTTGCTTCACCAAAAATAATGTGTGGAGACTTCTTAACTTTCTGATCATTTATGTTAAAGACTCTATATGCTCTTGACACTTCAGAGTATCCTAAAAATATTCCAGGACAGCTTTTAGCATCAAATTTATCTAAGTCTTTCTTGTCATTATTATGGATAAAGCATTTAGCTCCAAAAATCCTGAAATGAGTCAGATTTGGTTTCTTACCTTTCAACAGCTCATAGGGTGTTTTCTTGTGGATTGGTCTTACCATGGCCCTGTTGATTGTATAAGTTGCTGTATTGGCCGCCTCTGCCCAAAATTTCCTTGGTAGTTGACTCTCAATCAGCATGGTCCGAGCCATCTCCACAATGGTTCGATTTCTTCTCTCCATAATTCCATTCTGCTCTGGTGTCCTGGGAGAAGAAAACTTGTGTGTTAGTCCTTCTCTTTCACACAGTTCAGAAAACATGGAGTTCTCAAATTCACCTCCATGGTCAGATTGAATTGAACAAATTCTATGTTTTCCTTCTTGTTTGACTTTATTAAAAAATTGTTTGAATTTTTGAAAAGCATCATTTTTGTTGGCTAAGAAAAAGATCCATGAAAATTTGGAGTGGTCATCAATGATCACATAACCAAATCTACTTCCATTAAGACTCTAAGTTCTAGTAGGACCAAAAAGGTCCATATGAAGAAGTTCCATTGGTCTAGATGACAATGGCTCAGATCTTAGCTTGAAGGACATTCGGGTCTGTTTGCCTAGAGCACAGGCATCACAGACTTTTGAAGTTGAACTGAACTTGATTTTAGGCAAGCCTCTAACTAAATCATGCTTGATCAATTTATTTAAAGTGGAGAAGCTAGCATGGCCTAAATGTCTATGCCAAACAAAAGCGTCACTTTCAGAATTGGCAGATAAGCATAGATTAGAATCAGACTCAACATCTAAGTCTACCAAGTAGACATTGTTGGTTCTGTTGGCTACAAATTTAATGCTATCAGAATTTATTTCAAAGATTTTACATGAATTATTGTCAAACACAACCCTGTGACCCTTATCACATAATTGACTTATGCTAATCAGATTGTGTTAAAGACCTTCCACAAGTAAAACTTTCTCAATGGAGTTAGTGGAAGACTTACCAACAGTGCCGACCCCAATGATCTTACCTTTGTTCTTTCCTCCAAATTTGACCAGACCCCCTACCTTCATTTCTAACTTGCTGAACTTGGATTGGTCTCCTGTCATGTGCCTGGAGCAGCCACTGTCGAGACACCATTTGTTGTTCTCAACTGCTAGGCACACCTACACAAGCAAAATCAGGCAAAGTAGTTCGGAACCCAAGATGAGTTGGGTCCAAAGACATCATTCAAATCTTTAAGCAGATGTTTAAGGATCCAGAATTATCTCAACTTGGTTTTCTATTGCACCTTAATTTCTGGTCTATTGAAGTTGTGAGTGGAGGTATGTCCAGCTGGTCTGGAGAAATGAAATCTATTCCAGTTATTAGGTTTCTCATCCCTGGGGTATCTCCTGTGAGCTTGTTGATTAACAAATTTTTGAGGATGAGTGTTGTTTCTCCAGTAAGTCTTGTCAGGACCCATTCTTCTATAGTAGTTCCAACATTTATTCTGATTCATTTCCTTGGTCCAGCTACTACTTATGTTCTGGCGAATGGGCTTAGTGAAGTTCTTCACAAAATTCATTCCTATTTTAGATGATCGTCCAGCATTATTTGTTAAATTTTCTTTTGGACATTGAACACTCTGGTTTCTGTTTGAGCTGGATGGAGTGTCCAGCTTTTCTTTTCCCTTTTCTGGGCAGAAGGTGGTAGTCTTAAACTGAAATGGTCTCTTGTTGGATGGGTCATAGCCTAAACCCTCCTTGTTGAAATTAACCCTTGTACCTAGTATAGAATCCAGATTCGATTTTCCTTGAACAAATTTTTCTAAAACTTTTTGTTTGTCCTCCAACTCTCTTTGCATAGACTCACAATTTTTCAAGAGTTCAGAGTTGGCTTTCTTAACAGCTTCATACTTCTCTGTGATCACACTATTTTCATTCAGACATTCTTCAAATTTAATCTTGAGTTGGTTGAGCTGTGTGTGAACTTCCTGGTTCTCAAGGGTTTGCTTTTCATTCTCCTTTTCCAGAGAAGTCATTTCTTCTAATTATTCTTTTAGTTTCTGATTTTCCTTATAGATTTGCGTTTGTTCTTCAACATTGGTATTGAAATTTCTCTTCAGAACCCTATGCTCTTTACTAAGTGAATTGAACTTATCTAACAGTTCTGCATAGGCGTCTTCCCAGTCATCGATAGAGAAATTCTCAAAAATATTTGTTACCTCCTCTTCGATGTTTGCCATCAGGCAAATTCCTTCTTCATCCTCCTCTGAGGAATTGTCTTCCGGATCCTCTTCCTCATTGCTCCAGGTGCAGACCATTGCCTGTGGCTTCTTCTTCTGCACTTTCGAGCTCTTCTTCTGAGGGTTGGGACCTTTCTTCTGAAGATCAGGGCAGTCCCCTTTCATGTGTCCGGGTTTCCTGCAATGAAAGCATGTAATTCTCTTAGTACTGCTATCTTTGTCATTGCTAGAATCGAAGTTCTTACCAGAAGGGTATGACTTCTTCCTCCTGAAGGTCTTTCCCTTAGACCTTAAGAATTTTCTGAATTGGCGAGTAAGCATTGCTTGCTCCTCTTGGTCGAGATCTGACAATCCATCAGACTCGCAACTACTACTCCCGCTACTGCTACTTCCCTTGCTGCGGGACGCCCTGAGGGCAATATTCTTATTCTTTCTGTCGCATCCCTCACCATTCCTTTTAATGTTCATCTCATACGTCATAAGGGATCCTATGAGTTCGGTGACAGTCGTAGTCGTCAGATCCCTTGACTCTTCTATCACAGTGGCTTTTGTATGCCATGAAGGGGTTAGAGATCTAAGTATCTTCCTGACAACGTCTCCCTCAGCCATCTCTTTTCCAAGCCCCTTAAGACTATTCGTGATCAGAGACAATCTGGCATACATATCAGTTATGGTCTCCTCTGATTTCATTTTAAACATCTCATATTCAGAGGTGAGGAGATTTACCTTTGTTGCTCTCACTTGAGCTGTACCTTTGTAGATTAATTCCAGCTCGTCCCACATTTTCTTGGCCATCCTACATGCTGAGATGCGAGCATATTCGTCTGGGTGTACAGCACACTGGATGATGTTCAGGGCTATCTAGTTGAGCGACGATTGCTTGACTTGATCATCTGTCCATGCATCCTCGTTCGGTGGTAGCTCGTATGGCCCTGTGGTGATCACCCTCCACAACTTGTGGCTTTGCACCCTGATGAATACCTCCATCCTGTTTTTCCAGAATAGATAATTGTTACCATCAAAGAAAGGAGGATGACTGATAGTTGTCCCTCAGTCATAAAGCTTCGTGGACCATTAGGGTTAGCTTGACCATTGGCCCACATGGTGAAAACCTGCTCTGATACCAAATGATACGTGCAGCGGAGAGTGAGATAGAAGGGGGGGGATGAATAGATCACTCCCCAATCCGATAAACACATCCACAAGTTATTAGCCCCTCAAACTATAGAGATAAAGGCCACGTAAACAGACAACGAAGATGAAAAGAGAAGAAGTGATATCGAGAAAGCAACCACAAAGAAGCAAAGTCTCAAGAAGTTGGAGAGCAGCACATGAAAACAACCAAACCACAAATGAGACAGTGAATTTTTTAGGTGGTTCGATTGCTATCTGTAATCTACATCCACCCCTTACTCAATCGAGTAAGGCTTCCTTGCACTTGAGTCGCACACATCAGACTCAGTCTGCAACAACCGCTGCCAAACAGCTTGTACAGAGGAACAGCCTCCTCAATCTTCTGATCGACCAGAAGAAGAGCACCGGAGAACAATCTCCCTTCCTTTGCATGCAGCAAAGGGAACCCTGTGCAGTTACTCCCAAGTAACTCACACAACCAGAGGATTGAACCTCTCTTCCTTCAAGACACTGAAGGGAACTGGAGAACCTCTCCCTTCCTCCGAACAGTGGAGGGTAACAATATGGAATGAAGATGATCAAACAAAAACTTGAAAACACAGCGATCCGTAAATGATAATATTGTCTAGAAACAAAGATAATGTAGCTTCCATAGAAGCTGATCTTCTCATTCACGAACACTTCTCCCTCTCAGAAACTTTTCTTTCTCTTCTGCTTCTGCTGGCTCTCCTTCTCCTTCTCCTCTCTTTTCTGTTCTCGTTGTTGTTACTTCTTCTGTTCAGCATTTGCTTTTTATAGAGCATCAGAGGACGGGCGTGTGCTTTCCATTATTCCCGCTTAAAGGCCTTAGCCCACGTGGCAGAATCCCACCTCACTTCTCTCCATGTGTCACGATCCTGCCACCTCCTCCATACTGGGATCACGAGCCATTCTTATTTTTCTCAAAAGAAAAAAATACCTGACAGACAATCAGAAGAAAGCATTTCGGATATTGGTAAGAAGGATGAGGCATGGGCTACCCGGAGGATTGAGGCCTTGAATAAGGCCTTGGAGGAGTAGCAGTCAACCGCTGAGCATGTTAGAGCTCAGTGGTGTGAGGGCATGAGTACAGCTGAGGCCAGCACTCAGGTCTTGTCGGCTCTTGAGATGGTGTTTGCAGCTGCTTAGTCTCGTGTGGCAGCGCTGGAGGTGAGTGAGCCCGGACTCTGTTGTACTTGTTTGTTTGTTTTTGTACATGCCATTGTTGTATTCTGTGCTTGGTTATACAAATTTTTGCTACCCCAAGGGCATGTCTTGGGCACCTTTATAGAATATGAATGACAAGTTACTGGACTCCCTTTTGTCACACCTTATGTTACCCCACCCTTTCTCTTGTGGAATGAAGCTAGATGTACTGGCTGGCAACCACGTACTGCTTTTCGTGGTTGATTCTTCTATTATAAATCGGAGTGTGATTATGATATCGCATGCGTAAGATGCGCTAACTTGTTGCTAGGGACTGGGAGTTGGGAATTTGACAGTAGATGTCATGCCCCGAGATATGTAGCGGAATTAAGTGGGGAACGCAAACAGTCAGCAAATAAAGCCTCAATCTAGAATGACAATCAGAGCGCAACATTCACACACAAAAGAGTGAACACAACATAGACTCAAAAATCTTCACTTTATTGAATAATAATTCAATGGTTACAAATCAACATTTGACTCCATTGACATTACAACTCTCTAGACTCAATAAAAAGGAAAAAAATTACATAGACATGACTTTTATCTAACACAAATGGACGCAAGACGATCTAAGGCTTTGCTCATCCTTCATTCGCTCTCGGACCCCTCACTTGAGTAGTCCGATTCTGACCCGCTAGTGTCTCCTAAGTAAGATTGGAAAAGTATGGAATGAGCGCACTCGCCCAGTAGGTGTCCTCATATCAACATGATGGCAATGTTAAAGTAATTAACATTTTTGCTCTATAACATGGGCAGTAATGAGAGTGCGATAAAAACATGCGAATAAAACCAAAGTAACAACAAGTAACAAGATAAGTATAGAGATATGAGATTTCAAGTAAATATGAGAGCATGATTGTTGTACCGAGATAATTTCCCAGTAAAATATTAAAGGATAAGGGTTTGGGAATTTCCCCGAACACCTTTAAGGCATGGGCTACCCGGCCTCTCCTACAACTTGCTAGGCCCGACCAAAGGTCCTGACCAGCTAGCGGTGACATACGGCGACATCAATAACCGATTGAGGCTACTCCTGGTCACTCGGTAGCGGGTGTTTCCCGCATCTACACTGCCACCTGGGCCAACCCGGGGGCGCCCTGACTACAAGTTGTGCCACGTGGCACCCAGCAACAAGGACGGGGCCTACGCCCCAAGACACCTTCTCCCAACCCTCTAAGGTCAAAGGGAGACCTAACTAAGTCAACCACAGGCTTTGGAGGCCCGCAACACCTATATATGACTCACAAGCATGTGTCGGGCATATCCCCGAACACCTTGTGGGCGCGTTGACACGTGTAGCGGAGAGTGAGATAGAAGGGGGGGGATGAATAGATCACTCCCCAATCTGATAAACACAGCCACAAGTTCTTAGCCCCTCAAACTATAGAGATAAAGGCCACGTAAACAGACAACGAAGATGATAAGAGGAGAAGTGATATCGAGAAAGCAACCACAAAGAAGCAAAGTCTCAAGAAGTTGGAGAGCAGCACACGAAAACAACCAAACCACAAATGAGACAGCGAATTTTTTAGGTGGTTCGATTGCTATCTGCAATCTACGTCCACCCCTTACTCAATCGAGTAAGGCTTCCTTGCACTTGAGTCGCACACAGCAGACTCAGTCTGCAACAACCGCTGCCAAACAGCTTGTACAGAGGAACAACCTCCTCAATCTTCTGATCGACCAGAAGAAGAGCACCGGAGAACAATCTCCCTTCCTTTGCATGCAGCAAAGGGAACCCTGTGCAGTTACTCCCAAGTAACTCACACAACCAGAGGGTTGAACCTCTCTTCCTTCAAGACACTGAAGGGAATTGGAGAACCTCTCCCTTCCTCCGAACAGTGGAGGGTAACAATATGGAATGAAGATGATCAAACAAAAACTTGAAAACACAGCGATCGGTAAACGATAATATTCTCTAGAAACAAAGATAATGTAGCTTCCATAGAAGCAGATCTTCTCATTCACGAACACTTCTCCCTCTCAGAAATTTTTCTTTCTCTTCTGCTTCTGCTGGCTCTCTTTCCCCTTCTCCTCTCTTTTCTGTTCTCGTTGTTATTACTTCTTCTGCTCAGCATTCACTTTTTATAGAGCATCAGAGGACGGGCATGTGCTTTCCATTATTCCCGCTTAAAGGCCTTAGCCCACGTGGCAGAATCCCACCTCACTTCTCTCCATGTGTCACGATCATGCCACCTCCTCCATACTGGGATCACGAGCCATTCTTATTTTTCTCAAAAGAAAAAAATACCTGACAGACAATCAGAAGAAAGCATTTCGGATATTGGTAAGAAGGATGACATTGCATTGGGCATATAAATGCTAAGTGCACGAACTGGGAGAGATGCACCGATTATATAAAACATGAGGCAAATGTTGCACCGAATGTGAATAGACATAACATGCACTGAGTAGAGATATTCAAGTCAACCATTGAATTGACTTACTAAAGTGATTGACCCCATGTGCACAGACTCTAGCGTCCACCCGTACAGCTGGTGTGCACAGACATGGGTCCAAGAGGCACACGGCGAAGACTTTGTATTGAGTCAAAGAAAAGGATCAAGGATATGCACGGACTTTTAAAAACAACTGTGTAACACAGTAGATGCACCGAGTTGGATTTGCGAGAATTGCAGCGATATGAAAGAGAATAATCATCCGAACAAAAACGGATGCAAGACAGACCTTGCACCGAGTCTGAAAGGCGAGACGCACAAAGATGCACAAACAGGATATGCACGAACCAAAAAGTGTATGCTGCAATGAAATACAATGAAATGCACTGAGCCAATTTATGTCTAGACACGTAATGCACCGAGATGGAAATGGGGCTACAGTGTTTGTGAGTGAGACAGAGACTTGCACCGAATTGATAAAGAGAAGTACAAGACACCGCTTGCACCAAGACGTATTTGCACTGAGATGAAGAGACAAGATCTAACAGTCCATACCAGACGACGATTGCACCGACTAGAGCTTGCACCGACCTCGAGATGGAAACGGGGCTATAGTGTTTGTGAGTGAGACAGAGACTTGCACCGAATTGATAAAGAGAAGTACAAGACACCACTTGCACAAAGACATATTTGCACGGAGATGAAGAGACAAGATCCAACGGTCCATACCAGACGACGATTGCACCGACTAGAGCTTGCACCGACCTCGAGAGGTGAGATGCACGGACATGTTATGCACAGACCTTAAAGCTATTACCATAGACTTCCTTCATGTTCTGACACAAGTAAATGCACCGAATATATAAATTGATCTAGGGATAAAAACAAATTGATTTATAGTGTGTGACATCATCAAAACCTTAGGGATGCAACACGCGTATGTCCCAGCCCTTCTACAACAAATCGCGGGTCAACCCACGACTCCAACACACCAGTCGGGTCCTACAACGACCCTCCAGCAAGTCGGGACCGCTCCTGACCCTCAGACACGCGGCGACGAGCTGCTTACCTTTAGCTCCCGGGCCAACCCGGCGTTACTCTGCCAGCCCGCCGTGCAACGTGGCACGCGCCATGAGGCCGGGCCCACGTACCCAAAGTGCCTCCTCTCAGCTCCCACGAGCTTATACCCTCAGCCTCGGGCCAAATCTAAGGCCTGCCAGTCATTCACCTAAGCCGATCGACAACCCGAGGTGTGTCGGGCATTTACCCGAACACCTTGCGAGTGACAGCTACGACTCCACAACAACTGCCCCCATGAGCTAATCCCAGCATCTCGGACCCTCTATCCTTCAAAGGACACCCCCAAACAACAAAAGAAGACCCCCGAGGGCCACCCCTCGGGGCCGCGGCTCACTCGGGGAGAGTTTACCCCGTGCGCGGCCACGCCCTAGGAGGGCAAACCACTCCCTTGGGGAGCACGCCCTCCTCCCAGTGCGGTGGCCTCCCGGCCATTTCCCGGCCCCAGTCCTAGTTGTTTTCGGTTGGTGCTCTCAGTCTGTGCAAAGATCGTGCAAAGTTGACTGGCATACAATGCGCAGAAGGATTTGGCAACAACGTCACACGTCGAGTCCACACACGCGGGCAATATCAATCCCAATATCCTCCAGCAGGCAGTATCCTTCCAATATCCTTTTATCCTCTTGCTCTCGGTCAACTTAAAGACAAAAATAGGAAAAAACCTAGATTTTATAGAGGTGGGACCGCCCCCTCGCTCTCTCCCACTTACTCCGCCTAAACCCCTGGAAAAATAAACAAAAAAAAGGAGAGATTTTTTTATGAACAAAAAAAACCCCTGCCCCATGCCCAGTCTGCCTAAAGCCATGGTTTAGGCGGACTAGCCTACCCCCCCAGGCTGGTCCGCCCAAACCTATCCCAGAACAAAAAAGAGTTTTTTTAATAAAAAAAAACCCCTCCGTGAGGGGTTTAGGCGGACCAGACCAGCCCCTTGGGCTGGTCCGCCTAAACCCTCCCTCCCCCACTTCGTAAACAAAAAAATGTTTTTCTAAGAGTTTACCCGGACCAAACCCAGCCCTCAACTTAGTCCGCCTAAACCCTTCTCTGCCCCTTCAACTTCCTATAAATTCCACCCCTTAGAAGCTCAAGGGGCATGCATGCATACATAGAGCAACAAGCAAGGCGAAGGCAAGGACCTACGACCTAATTGCTGCACCCTCGGAGTTCCTTTGCAGGCATCCAGCAAGGGTCGAGGACGCGAGGAGCTAAGTGCGTGCGTGGTTGGCTTGTTGATCGGTTTGTACACGCCAAGGGTATGTCACACATACTCCCCTCACGCGGCGTCTAGCCATCGCACACATGTCCATCCCCATCGCGTATAAGGCGTTATGACAACGGTGAACACACCCGCATCTTGGGTCCGCCCGTGTGTGACAACCCACGGTGGCTATGCATACGCCATGATGCCGCACCTACTTCTGACACGGAACCACGTGCCTATGGCTCGCTCCGAGCTGGCCGCCGACCACTTTGACTGATGATTCGAGTTAGCCGGACCCCGGCCCAGGAGTAATATTCCCGGGGCCGGCCTCGACTCCCCAGCATGACGACACTAGCCCTCCGGGACCCGTACCCGACCGCTCATTTTCGAGTCGCGTCCAGCCTCCCTCAGGCACCCGTTACAGTCCGCCCCTGCCACCTAAGTAGTCGGGCTTGTCTCAATCTCCTCATGGAGAGCCTCTATAAAACACATGGATATTCGCCTTATTACGCATTGACCCGGGGACCGACCCACGCGTCAAAATTGTCCCGCAGCTTGCGCCCATTGTACTTCGGCCCCCTCGGCCCATTTAGAAAGCCCGTGTGGCTCTCATACAGCATCTAACCAGTTGAATACAAGCGCCCGTATGCGGGCCCCAATTTTCTACTTGCACCACTCGACATGTGCACCTAATACCCCTGACCCCAGCAAACACCTCCCAGTTGAAAGCGCACCCACATCTGTGGAATGCTCCTGGCCCTCCTCCTATGGCTTCAGACACATACAAACTTTTCTTCAACACAGAACGAAGGTGTTCGGATTCAATCAGATGTAAATAAATACCGATTACTTGCGGTCGGTAGGGAAAGACGTCCAGTACAAGATTCCCACAATCACCTGCGCACTCGACCCGTGGAACCCCTTCTATCCACGTGTCGCCCGATCTCTCGAGCCCACGTGCCGCTTCCTGGCGACGCTTCCCCGGTCAACCCTTGGTTCCATAGGTGATTGTCGAGAAATTGATTGGCATCCCCGCACCCTATCCAGCTAACCTACACCCTGATATTTCCGTGCCATTTGACCCTTTTCGACTTTCCGTAAAAGGAGAGTGCCCGGTACCGCCGTGAGAGGCATGCAGCCGTAAAGGAGGATACCCGAGATACATCAAACTCCCGTATTATCCTTCCCCGCTGCATTCTTACCTTCACCACGGTCATCAGCATAAAAACCCCCGCAACAAAGAGGATGGCACGCCTGGTGAGGCATCTCCCGCCTTCCTTCTTTTTGCTGAAGAAAAGTCTGTGCTAGCCCTGAAGCCCCGGTGCCCTTTTCCTGTCATTGCAGGAGAGGCAGATGAGGGTACTTGCGCGCATTTCCTAGCATCTTCCAGTTCGCTCTCCGATAGCCGGACCGTGCTAGGCGACCGTCAGCAACCGTCTCCTCCGCAGCATCTAGCACTCCCCAACAACTATGGCGGCCGTTACCTACGGTGCCATCGTCGTCTCCACCCACGCGCGGGTGGGATACTTGGCGACGCCGATTATTTTCGGCAGCTTTGCCCTAGTTGTCAGATCACCCGACTTCTTGGGTGTGGTCCCCGCAGTTGTTCCACAGCTACTCTCAGCTTCCACTTCTGCCGCCGTGGCGGACATGCCACGCCAGTCCCCAGCTTTAGTGGCCCGCCCGAGCGTCAGACTTAGGCCGTCCACCACCGGCCCTTGTCAACGTCCCAAATCATTCCCTGCCCGGGAAAGCTTTGCCCCTCGGGCCCAGTCTCGGCGGATCGCCATCGCCGGCCCCGCCCCCCAAGCTTCGACCACTACTACAGCATCCTGCTCGGGCCTTTAACCCCGAGCCCCAATCAAGCCGACACCTGACACGGGTTTCCACCCCCGGGCGCCCGGCTTCTCAGCACCTCGCTCGGGCCTTCAACCCCGAGCCCTAGTCAAGCCGGCACCTGACACAGGTTTCCACCCCCGGGCCCCCGACTTCTCAGCACCTCGTTCGGACCTTCAGTTCTTAGCCCCAGTCGAGCCAGCTCCCTGCACGGGTTTCCCAACCCGGGGCCGAGGCTCCCCAGTGCTCTGCCCGGCTCCTCTGACCATAACTCCGAAAGAGCCGACGTCCGACGTGGGTTTTCAACCCCGTGTTTGAGGCTCTTCAGCATCCAGACCGGGCACACAACCCTGGGATTTTTCAAGGTCAGTCCCCGGTGTTGGCCTTCCACGTCGGGCCCCGGGCCTCTAAGCTCCACCATGGGATTCTCCCCGTTACCCTCCAGTAACGCCGTCTCTCAGCACAGGATTGCCCCTATGGGACGCAACAATTCCCATGTCAGCTGTGGGCCCTTCGTCCCACACTCTAGCTCCGCCAGTGCTCGGTACAGGTTCACAACCTCGAGTCGCCGGCACCTCAGCATCTTTTACAACGTTGCTGATGCGGGACGGACCACGGACACGACTCCGAATGGATTTGCGATCCTCGGACTCTAGGTGAGCTCGTGATTGTCCCTTAACGAGGGAAGCGTCGGACGTGCGCGGTTGAGAAATCGGCAGTGAGCTAGGGTGGTCGGCTCTCTCTTGTGCCCGGATCGGGTCACGGGACGGTAACGCTCTCTCTCGCAGCAGCGGTGATATAAATATAAAGTGAGCTAATTACCCTATCATGCTATCTAGCAGCGGCATATAAAGCATATATGAAATAAATCAAAATGCCAAGTGTAGGAACGAATACGATACCTCCACGCGCTCGGCGTGGGGAAGACGGACCCGACCGAAACTCGTACTCCCGGAACAATAATACATGATTGTTACAGCAATGAATCACTGCCCACTCCACGCAGGGAGGTAAGGGGCTACACAAGTGGGTCCGGGAGGACCGATTTCGGGTTGACGAGCGGCTTCTCACGTAGCTTCGGCAGCACACGTACTCGCGGCCGTGGGGCCCACGTGCTGGTCGGAGGGACCGTGTGGGACCGGGCAACACCGTTGTAGTGGGGACGCTTGGGGAACTGCTCCCCGGGATGGCGGCACACTGGTTCACCGGCCGGAGACCGGGTGGCTCCGATCGGCACCGGTCGGAAAAGCTTCCCACGGATCTGCACTTGCTATTTTCAGACGCGCGACCCGGCGAGATCGGCCGCTGCGACCAATCTCGATGTCGGATCGGGGCACAGGAGCTATCGTTGGAAAGCTCTCTTGAAATCCTTCAATCTAGGCCCAGAGGGATCGACTGGATCTGCTTAGATCTGGACTTTGCTGAATTTTGAAGTTTCTATTGTATAGTATCTGAACTCTCAGATCAGCAGGTGAGTTATCTGAGAACTGCCGTTGACCGCGAGGTAGACGTCCGATTCAGCTCCTGAGCTCTTCACCAAAGTTGTAGAGGTTTAAACAAAGAAAACGACAATAATTCTTGTGGAAGGATTGGTGGAAGTTATGATTTATTATGGATTTTGGATTGACTGGTGGTCGGATCTGGAAACAGGCTGATAGAACTGTAGATGGTTCGTAAAGGGAATTATTAAAAATATGAAATGAGCTTTCAAAATTCCACGAAAAATTGGTGGTAGAGAGGAAAGTGGACAGAACTCCCAGTAAAATTGGGGGCTCCAAGAAAAATCAAAAAATGGTCCGGATATGGGAAACTCAGGGTTGCTGTCACTGTAGACAGAATCCTGGCAGATTTGGGATGACCTGAAGACCGAAAATGGAAAAATAGCAAAAGGAGGAATTTTGGCTTGAATTGTTTTGTGAAAATAGGGGTTCGAGAGAGGAACCACTCCTGAAAATTTCAGCTCCAGAGGAGGTGGGAGCAGGAATTCGGGGAAGATGCTTCTGTCCTGGTTGGACAGAATACCGAAGACGATGGCGGCACGACGGCGGCGACGGCGATCACCGGAGATGAACCAGAAGGTAGAGGGGAGGGGATAGAAGGTAGATCCACTCTAGAATTGGGGTTGAGAAGGGAAGAACACCAGGAGAGAGGGGAGGGGCGCAAGAAGCTCTTGGGCATTCAACAAATTTTCTATCATTCATTAATTTCCAAATGGAAAATACAAGGTTTTATATGCTTCACATCAAATCCAATCTCCACCATTGGATCTAGGGATGGGGAAGGGATGGCCTAGATTAAATGTGATCAACACACAAAAAATATAAACTAATGCAAGTGGAAGGGGGCGCCCCCTTGACTAGGTGAAAGGGTTGAATGGGTAGGTAGCCTACCTTGGAAAATTTTAACCACTTGTCTCCCATGTGGTCAATTGGCATTCCAACCTTCTAGATGGCCACCTAGGATGGTTGACCAACCCCACAAGGATGACATGGACCAATGGGAAAGGGGTGAGGGCCCCCTAGTTGGACCTACTACATATTTGCACGAAAACCCACACAATCTAAGGGAATGACGCATTGGCTTACAAAGTCTTACAATTGCACATATACTTTCCCATGGATATAAAAATAAACTAAAGGACATAAATGCAAAATAAAATGTACATGCTCGGAGTCGATTCCCATCAGTTGCTTCCTAGTGCAAGAGTGTCATCTCGAGCGTCGACAACGCTTCTATCGGCTCGGGCGAGAGCTTGCACCCGAGTCGCCCGGCCACCAACCCCCGATGCGGGTCTCGTACCCTGGGGGCCGGTCACAGCATTCCCAACTAACAGCTCCATGCTGCCGGACACCACGAACCGGGTTTTCTCGGTCTATCACCATGGGGCAGGGTCTTCCTCGGCTCCCCAGAAGAAGCGTCGCCACGACCGTAAAGGCAGGCGACTCGCAGCTGCAACCATCAACTCAGGCAAGACTATTCTTGTCGATGACTTGCGGATTCACCTCAATAGGGGCGAACCAATCATACCTCAGGAACGGACTGTTGTGTCCCTGTGCCTTGATGATGTTTTACTTCATAAGTTTTGATGATAACAACACTATGAGTCACCACTTGAGAATGAATGGTTAAAGAATGTTTTGATGATAACTGAGTCACTTCATGTGCCTGAATTAACTTCATGTGCTTGATTGAATGTCACGGTTGCATATATATACATTGATGTGCGTTTAGCTGCTGGTCTAGGTCTGAGCATGTCTCGAATGCACGCAATCAGTTAAGTCGGTGCATTCAGGTTATGGCTAAGGCTCGTGCATATATGTCAGTCAGGCTGCCCAACAATCTAAGGCTCGTGCATATATGTCAGTCAGGCTGCCCAACAAACTCGGTGCATATCATAGTTCATGGGCATTAAAGTCTATGCATTCCATTCTCTATGCACGTAGTCTTGGCGTGTGTTAGGACGGCGCATTGCTTAGCTCGCGTCTCCAAGTCTATGCACTCTATCTGTGCTAAGGATTATAAAGGCCCGTGCACTTCACTGTTCAAGTCGGTGCACATTCTGTGTCCGTCTATCTTTGCATCTCATATGACTGTGAGTCGGTGCATGTATTCGTCCGTCTTATTTAGCGTCTCATGTTGTGTCTCAGCATACCCAGGTCCGAGCACGTTTCATGTCTGTGCTTTTATGGGTCGGTGCATTGTTTGCCTTGCGCATGCAAGGGTCGGTGCAGATGTCAAGTCGGTGCATACTTTTGCACTGGGCAGATAACATTTGTGACACGTAATTGAGTCGGTGCATTTCTTCCTCCGCATGCATAAAGCTTGTGCATCTCTTTCTTATATACTCAAGTCATTCCTGTGCATAGTCTCCAGGTACGTATAGCTGAGTCGGTGCATTCGTATGCTGTGTGAGCAATCATACGGATGAGCTTCAAAGTCGAAGCACTCCTTCTCATCAAGGGCAGGCTTCTCAGCGTGAGCAGATCGGTGCAGTGTCTGGTCTCAAGAAAATGAGCTCGGTGCAACACCTGAGGATAGTCGGTGCAACGCGTGACTTCAGAAGAAGCTAATCAGTGCAAACCATTCCTCAGGACACCAATCTAAGACGGTGCAATGCTTTTACCAGCTCAACCAGGTCAGTGCAATACCCAGTTCCGATAGAACAAGCTCGGTGCAATCGTTCCCAGTACGTGTAGTTTATAGAACCTGTGCACGTAAGTGATCAAGCCAGGGAAGCCATAGTTCAAGCAACATATGTGCACCTGAGTATCTAACTTATAAGGAACAGAAGAACAAGGGCACAAGAGAACAACAGAATAATTAACTGGCACGTGACCCAAGGGTGATTCTTAATGGAAGAAGCCGCCACGTGGGGTCCCAATTGTTCAGATTCTGACACGTGGCAAGATTCTCCTGAAGCTTCCAAGCGGGGGTGTTCCCTCCACACGCCTAGGGCATGAGCGAGTGACCTCAATCTAAGGGAGTATATAAGTCATCCTTCTGCAAGTCGAGAAGACATCTCTCGGGCGAGATCAAGAAGAACTATTGGGGAGCAGAAGAAAAGAAGAGCAGCAGAGAAACACAGAAAGAGAGAGAAAATGAGAGTTTGAGAAGAGAAGAAGACAAGCTTCATCTGAAGATTAGTCCCCACTGGAATCAGGATCAAATCCTATCCAGTCAGCTCCTTGAGAGCCACATCTGCACTTTAGTGTTATAGCTTTCAGTTGCTGTTATTCCCCATTTCTTGTTTTCCTTTTTATCATTATTTCAAGCTGTGTGTCAGCGGAGCAACCTGTGAAGCTCAGCTGTTTGCAGAGGTGGATTCCTCTGGTCGGGTAAAGCTGTAAGTCTCCAGCGGTTTGCAGAGGAGGATTCCTCTGGATGGCATAA
This sequence comes from Amorphophallus konjac, assembly GCA_022559845.1. Classification (NCBI taxonomy): domain Eukaryota; kingdom Viridiplantae; phylum Streptophyta; class Magnoliopsida; order Alismatales; family Araceae; genus Amorphophallus; species Amorphophallus konjac. The sequence continues at coordinate 226,254,459 of CM040121.1, read as the reverse complement.
GCTGTAATGCCCAGCTGTCTGTAGGGTTTTGACCCCGAAGCTGTGGATCAGCAAAGCTGTATATCAACAGTGGAAGCCACATTCCTGTTTGGAGTGTGGGGTGGACGTAGATCTCGGGTTTGAGATCGAACCACCTTAAAAATCCTTGTCTACTGTGTGAATTGCCCTGTTAGGTGTTCAACGCTAGATGCATGCTTAGGATTTCAATTCAAATTCTTATCTGTTGACTCATCTTGAGAGCACAAACGCTCTGCCTTCTCTGGAAGTGCAGGTCAAGTGTTCATCTGTATGCATCAATAGAGTATTTCGTTGTTTAGTCAAGTCTTGCATCTTTTCAGGGAGTTCTGTTCCGGTGTGTTTTTGTCTAAGGTTGTGAAATTGGTTGAGATTTTCACTGAGGGATTCATTCACCCCCCTCTGAATCCATCGCACCAGCTCTAACACGGACCATTCCTACGGTCCCTACCTCCAATCGTTTTGACCTCCTGCGGCAAACACGAGAGGATAAGGCGAAGCTCAGAGGAGCAGGCGCCCCGATAGCAGCCCGGGGGCAGCCGCACCAGCCCGATATATAGACTCCCAAGTCTCATCGGCAGAACAACAACAAGGGAGACCAGTGACCCGACTTGAGAAGAATCTAGGTCACCTCGGAATAAGCTCAAGCCGTTCGGAGGGCACGTATTAGAAACCCCCTACGAGAGCTCATACGTGGTATCGGGCAGGATGCGACTGATCCCACAACAGCGCCGTCTGACGATGCCCAGTCATCCAATGTGCCCCGCTCGAGCAAGCGGGGGCATGGAAGGGCCCGTTCTCATACCCGCCAGCAACCCATACCGAGTTCTCCTCAGGCCGACATCGGGAAGGAGGCTCCTCTGAACGCACCTCGGTCTTTGACAGACTGGGGGCACCCGTCCGCCCTGAGGAACACCCTCGAAGGAAGCAGACGGCCTTGTTCATCAACGACGCGGTTTGGGTGTTCGTGTGTTATACCACGGGACACCAACCCGACACCCAGTCCGATGACCTGAACCAGCCCTTGTCCCATTTTAGGAGGCCGCGTCATCAGGCCCAGCAGCCTACCCCAACAGGTCACATTGGCACTTTTTCCAGACCACAGGCCTCGAAACACGCAGAAGAAGTCCCAGCTGAGGACCGTGACCCTCCTATCAACGTGGAGCCGGTCAACAACGATCCTCCCGCAAACGAGATTCAAGAAGTGACCCTCGAGACTCTCTTGAAAGAGAACTAGCATTTGAAGGACCTCCTACAAGATCTCCTTCAGGAGAGGGACCTTCACCCTCAGCAACCTATTAGGCCTTCGGCCGAAGAGTTGGCACCGCCAGCTGGGCACGAGGGTGCCAACACCTCAACGGCAGTTGCCCGAACTCCGACAGCAGCCTGGTTCGGCACGCCCCCAGTCGAATCTCAACCACGAGCCTCCAACACGCCAGTGCCGGAAAGTCTCATGGCACAACGCTAGATGATCGAGTGGATTGTCGAGATAAAGTTCTCCCAGTATGGTGAAGGGGTTGCCACTATAGATCTCTATAGTGTGCCCTACCCGCTTCACCACCAGTTAAAGAAGCTTCCTCCGAAGTACGCCAAGCCCCCGAAGCTACAAAAGTTTGACGGGCAAGGCTCTCCGCATGAACACTTGGCCTACTATGTTACGGCCATGGGCGAGTTAGCATTGGATGAATCATATCTCTTCCGATACTTCGCTACTTCACTTACGGAAACGGCCTTCCAATGGTATTCCCGCCTGAAGACTAACTCAGTCATCGACTGGGTAGATCTATAGAAAAAGTTCCTCGATCGCTTCCAAATGGCTGAGCGAAAGATCTCCCTAGCCGAGCTCTGCTCTCTCCGGTAGAAGAAGGGTGAGAGCGCCCTCGACTTCATCAAGAAATGGCAAGACCTTAGCATGAGGTGTGTCAACCCGCCAGTCCAGGAAGATGCCATTACCGTATGCTATCGAGGCTTGGCTGCCGAGGTTAGCGAAAAGCTTCTCGGCACCAACATCAAAGGCTTCGACCAGCTCAACTTGGCAGTCGCCGAAATAGATATGTTCTTCACCGATAACCTAAGCTATACTTCAGCGAAGGGTAAACAAACGCGAGAATGTCAGCCCGGTAAGGAGGTGAACATCATCGAGTTCACCCCCGCCGCCAAAGTCGGCAAGAAGGCCGAGCCAAGCGGCTCTGACGAGAAACTAGCAGATAAGCCGGCTGCTCCTTCCTTTTTGAAGCGTATGAAGACCCCCTTATCCTTTAAGAAGGAGCATGCGAAGATGCTCTTCGACCTCTGCATGGCCCAGAAGATTGTCACCCAATTGAAGATTGCTATGTCTTAAAGACTCAGGCGCAGAAGCTGATCCAAGACGGCCTCGTTAAAATGAAGAGTGGTCTCGTCGATCCTTCGCAACCACATACGTGGTCCAGGCCCTCTAAAGCAGCACGTGTGGTTCACTACTTGGCCAGTGTGATACATATGATGGCCGCATTCTCTCTCTTCAACATCAAAGTAGGGGAGCCCAGCACCAGTCAGGGCGAGGGTCTGCTCTGGTATCCGGGGTGGAGACCCTGGCATGATCACATACCCCTCTCCTTCCCTAAGGAGAGAACCCGGTGACTCTTCGATGTCCTCGTCGAGAGGGGGAAAATCATGCCCCATGATCCGTCGACAGACTACACTCACTAGGACTTTAGTCACCCCCAGTACTGCCCTTTCTATGCTAGAATCTGTCACACGATCGAGTCCTGTGAAGAAGTTCAGTACCTAATCCAGGAATAGATCCAGTGGGAGCCGATCGATGCGGAGGGAAATTCCATGGCACTTGTAAGACTTCGGCAAGCTGTCGAAGAAACCCTGAGCATCACCAGGGATGCGCCAGAGCGGCCAGATCCCCCTCAAGAAAATGGGCACGGTCTTCCTTACCAGTATACTCCAGAATGGCTCGAGTTTCGAACCGATAATCGAGAAGCTCTCGAGTGACTACGAAGGCAAAGGGAGCAGGACACCAGTCAAGAGATGGAGCCGAGCCACTTCTCGGTTAACGTCATCCATCCCCCTGTTACTTCGGCCCCTCCGGGCTCCCAGACACCACCAGTCGACTAGCCGGCCCCTGCCACTTCGGCAGTGCAATGGTGGCCCTGGCGGGAGCTGGAATCTCTCCCCTTCTCTGAAGAATACACCGCCATGCTTCTCCGGGTCCTTCTTGGCCGAGAGAACGTTCTAGTGGGTGAGACAATGATGGGCTCCTCAGGTCCCTCTTGCTCTCCCTCTGTCCTACCCCCATCTCCGACATCTGGTGATAGGAAGGGGAAGCAAAAGCAGGGCGAGGTCCCAGCTCCGTCGTGTCATGCCCCCTCAGCCGGTGAGCCATCGGGTCTTCCCCGCTCACCCCCTGGCCCAATTTAGATCGTAAGGAGGACATCTTCAGAGTCTTCAGCGACTTCAACTCGTACGACAGGCCCATTGCCACAAGGCCCAGTCGATACACGGAGTCAGGGTAACTACCTAGACCAGCAATATCCCACGGCACCTTTGCTTGCCGCGGGACCTCGCTCTCAGCATGATCACAAAGGTAAGACTAAGGAGCGGGACAACAAGCACACATCCCGGTCTGCTTCTCAGCAAAAGACTCCGCCACCGCGGCTAAGGCATCAAACTGAGCATACGTCTTCGAACGCGAGCACCAGTCTGCTGGTTCCTGGTAGACTCTTATCGCCACCGCGGGTAAGGCACCAAACCGTGCATACGTCTTCAAACGTCAGTCCCAGTATCCCAGCGTACCAGGAGTTACCACTTGAGGTGATCGAGCAGGTGATTAACGTCACCTTCCAGATACAACAAGCGGAAGGAGCCTTGATTGAAATACGGGCAAAGAAAGGTCGTTGACCTCACTCTGCCAAGACACCAGCTCAGAGATATCCTCCTGGGAATTTATCAACTCCGGCCCCAGTGCCTCTCCCTCCGACTCCATTGGAGACGGCCATCGCCAAGAAATAGGAGAAAAGTAGGAGGAAGAACCTCAGAAGGTGGCTCAAGAAACAAGCGGAGCAAGTAGCCATCTTACAGGCTTCAACCGAGCCAACGCCTCTCCAGAGGCTCCAGCAGCTCATTGATGACCTCGAGGAATACGTTCCTCCTCATCCTACCGGTGCTCTCCCACTCGATAGCTATATCCCGTGGGAAGAAATGCAGAAGCGAGCTCGCCTCAGAAACGGGGTCCAAGAGATGATCCAGAAGCTCAAGAACGACGAAAGACTTCTGATCCCAGACGAGCTCTCCTTGTGCTATAAAGACAAGGAGATCACAACAGAGCAGCTGGAAGAAATACTTCGGAGCTGCACCTGCAACATGGCGGCCATCCCACCTCCTGATGACATCAATGCTTCTCGGCGAGGTGAGCCAGTGGCCTCCCAAACCAGACACAGAACTACTACCCCGCTCGAGCTACAGCCAGCTCCAGAACACACAGGCTGTGGCCGAGGTCGTGGCCGTGGACGCGGTAGAGGTCGCGGGAGGATTCTCGAGCTACCCCTTCACCCGTCCACCTTCGACCCAGAGCGAATCATCCTCTTTCGAGGAGAGGAACCTGCCCCCATTGCGGAGGTAGAAATTCGGAAGGGACCCGATATCTTCGATCCTTCCGGCATTAAAGAAGTCGCTGCCAACATCCCAATCCCTGCACCAGCTCTGGCTTCTTCTGCGGAACAAGCATGACCGTCTGACAAGGACAAGCCATCTCGCCAGCCACTCCCAAAAGAGCCATCATTGGTACCCCTGTTCCAGGAGTCCACATGTGATCAGAGTCAGTCCAATCCCGATGGTAAAGGCAAGGCAGTGCAACTTCCCGACGGGAATCAGCACGGCAACTCGCAGAAACCTCAGCCTGACATACTACCCTCCTTGGAGGATGCAAGAGCCCGAGACGACCGGAAAGTCCTCCACCAGATGAAGCGCTTCCCCGCTAGCGTTACAATCTGGGAAGCCGTTGCTTGGATTAAAGAGCTAAGAGAAACTCTCATCAAGATACTCCAAGAGCCAGAAGCTTATAAAGCACATGCTGCGGAAATGAAGGCGGCTACCTATGAAGCCTTTACAGCCATCGTCTCCTTTACGGAGAAGGACATGCTGCTATCCCCTCCGTGCCATAACCGCCCTCTCTACATGAAGGGGAAGGTCAATGGGCATGATGTGAACCGGATCCTGGTGGATGCTGGTGCCGCTGTTAACATCATGCCGCTCAAAACATTCAAGACTTTATATCTGACCCCACACCTCCAGGAGGTTCAAGCGATCAAGATATCCGACTTCAACCAAGACACCGAGGATGTCCTCGACCAGGTGGATGTCGATTTGGTGCTCGATGATTTCACCTCCAAGGTGACATTCTACATCATCGATGCCAAGACATCATATAAGGTGCTACTGGGCAGACCCTGGCTCCACGAAAATTGGGTCGTCCCATCAACTCTCCACCAATGCATCAATTATCCCAAGGGTGGGGAACAACACACGGTCTTTGCAGACCTGTCACCATTCACTCCAGCGGAATGCAATCTAGCTGACGCTGCGCTCTACTTCAGGGGGATTAGTCCATACCCCGTGGTCAAGAGCAAAAGCAATGGCTGGCTCTCAGAGGAAGATGATGATGATCTCTTCTCCGTTGACGAGGAGAAGGCCAAGCTTCATCGGCTAAGCCTCAGCTCCAAGTCAACCCCAGATCGCCCCGAGAGGTGCAAAATTGACTTCGAGGCTAACCTTATTAGCCGAGCTATCGGCAAGAGCATAAGCTTGCCACCAGACTGCATCCAGTTCCCATGTGCATCCGACGAACACAACGTTGAGTCGCTGATGACTTTTATCGTCACCTTCAAGTGACAACGCCGAAATAAGAAGAAGGCTAACAGGGACAAAACCATTGTCTTCTATAAGGGAGACATGGCTCCTCAGCCCCACCAGATGATGACTTCGGCTGGTCCAAATGAGCCGATGATACCCCTGAAGTAGTCCAGGTACTGGACGACCTGCCTCCGCACATTCGGAAAATGTGTCTAAAATAACACATCCCCCAATGGCAAGGATCCGCACGATGTGAATATTTTCACCAACTGTGGACCCCTTCCCAGGTCCGGGGGCAACCCCCTTCCTTTCACAAGGATACTAGGGGGCTTGGCTATGACCAAGACCTGGATTTTCGTGTTTACTATGCGGTCAATGTCGTAGGCTTGACACAGCCGGTCGACGACCGAGCTAAAGTCGAGGCCAAATTCGATAGCTCCGGGGATGAGGAAGAGGAGATCCTGATCCCGATCCTCGTCAAAGCCAGCACTCCAGTCCATGCAATCGAGGAATTCTCCTCGCCTCCCCGCGAAGATATCGGGGCCGAAGAAGCTCCCCCTGTCACCCAGTCTATCGAAGGACTCGGTTCAACAAACTCTTTTAATGAGGGGGAGACCCCTGATACTAGCTGTGAAGGATTGTCAACTTTAGCAGGCAACTCCTGGGAAACCCCAGCAACTTCAGTTAACAACTGCGGGCCAGAGACTTGCGGCCCATATCAATCCTTGATGGGTTCTAGCGATAACAACTCTCCAGTTCCATCGGCGTCAACCAATGGCTTCAAAAATCAAGAAATGCATGAAGCCGACACCGACAATGAGGATTTCATCGACTTCCAACCCGCTCCTCCCGAGCTGGAGGATGGCGGCCAGGCGACCGTTGATGAACTCGTTGAAATCAATTTGGGCGAAGATGAAGCCCCCCAGCCCACGTTCGTCAGCACTCTCCTTACCGAGGCAGAGAGGCGGGACTACAAGCAACTCTTGCTCAAATATAAAGACTACTTCGCCTGGACGTACAAGGAGATGCCAGGGCTGGACCCGTCCGTAGTGGAGCACGAGCTAACTATTTCTCCCTCAATCACTCCTATCAAACAGCCACAACGGCACATGCTCCATGAGATGGAGCTCCAGGTTTCGACCGAAGTCAATAAAATGGCGGAGGTCGACTTCATCGAGCCGTGTATCTACCCGATTTGGCTCGCCAACATAGTCCCAGTCAAGAAGAAAAGTGGTCAAGTCCGCATTTGCGTCGACTTCTGGGACCTCAATAAAGCCTGTCCAAGGGACGACTTCCCAATTCCAATCACAGAAACAATGGTTGACATGACCACCGGACATGAGGCCTTGTCTTTCATGGATGGGTCGTCCGGTCATAACCAAATCCAGATGTCCATCAAAGACAAGAACCACACAACTTTTAGATCCCCCAAAGGAATTTTCAACTACAAGCACATGCCCTTCGGTTTGAAGAATGCCGGCGCCACGTACCAAAGGGCCATGACCAAAATATTCGACGAGATGCTGCACAATATCGTCAAATGTTACGTCGATGACCAAGTCGTCAAGACTAAAAGACGGGAAGACCATTTGCGCGATTTACGCCAAGTCTTCGATCGTCTTCGGTGATATGGGCTCAAGATGAACCCCATGAAATGCGCCTTTGGTGTATCCAGCGACAACTTTCTCAGTTTCATCGTTCGATACTGAGGAATTGAGGTGGACCCCAGCAAGATCAAAGCGATCCGATAGCTTCCACCACCCACCAGCCTCACCGAACTTAGGTCCTTCCAAGGAAGACTGACCTACAATCAGAGATTCATCTCTAATCTCTCTGGTCGATGCGTGCCTTTCAGCAAGCTGATGAAGAAAGACGCCCCATTCGAATGGGACTCGGAATGCCAGGCCGCTTTCGAGCAAATCAAGGAGTACCTCCTCACTCCCTCGGTCCCGGGGGCACCAGTTAAGGGTAAACCCCTTATACTCTACATCACCGCCATGGACGCTTCGCTAGGAGCTCTGTTGGTGCAAGTCAACGAAGAAGGTAAAGAGCAGCCGCTCTACTATCTCAGTCAGAAGCTGATTGGTACTGAGTATCGCTACTCCTCCATGGAGAAAGTCTGCTTGGCATTAGTATTCGCCGTCAATAAGCTACGGCATTACCTCCTGTCCCATTGAGTCGAGCTCATATCCAAGCACGACCCCCTGAAGTACCTCCTCAGACAGCCTGTCCTCTCAGGCTGACTGGGAAAGTGGGCTCTCCTCCGGATGGAGTACGACATTACTTATGTCCCCAGAAAGGTAATCAAGGGACAGGTCATGGGTGAATTCTTGGCAGCTCATCTAGTACCAGACGACTCACCCTTCAATACGGAGCTCCTTGATGAGGAGTCCCTTGCTGTCCAATCAAAACAACCGATTGAACAGAGCAGAGATGTCTTGCATTACTGGCAGCAAAACGCTCTCGCAGCCAGTGTACCTTGTTGGGAGCTCTACTTCGATGGCGCTTCCTGGGGGATTACCCGGAATAACCAAGATCCAGCCATCATGGCGGGTGCTGACATCATTTTTCTGACTCCTCAGGGCGGAGCTTTGTACTACTCGTGTGCTCTCATGAAGTCCCAGACCAACAATGAGGCCGAATACGAAGCTCTACTCATTGGGCTTCAAATGGCTCTCGACATGGGAATTAAATGCCTCAAAGCCTATGGGGAGTCCCAGCTAATAGTTCGGCAAGTCCTCGACATCTATGACGTGCGGAAGCCAGAGTTGGTCCCGTACCACGCCACCGTCACCAGACTAGCTCGGAAGTTCTATTTCTTTGAAATAGATCATATTCCTAGAAGCAACAACGCCCAGGCAGATGCCCTGGCAAAATTGGCTGCGGTTATCAATCTCCCACCCAAGGGCAAGGTCGGCATCATCGTCAAGCACAGAAGACTGATGCCAAGCTCACTCGAGAGCGACACTGGTCTTACCGTTTACGAGGTCCATTACCTTGACCAGAACACTTCTCCAGAAGAAGAAGATGGCGTGCGCTGATCATAAAATTCAAGAAAGGGTGTCTATCTCCTGATCGAGCTCAAAGAGTCCAGCTACTCCACCGAGCAACCTCTTACGAGTTGATTGGCGACTCCCTATACCGACTGGTCCATGAGAAGGACAAGTCGATTCTCCTGAGATGCGTCTCCCCAGCCGACGCTCGAGCCATCATGCAGGAAGTCCACTCTGGATTGTACGGCGCGCACCAGGCCAGAGATCATATGAAGCACAACATTAAGCTCAAGGGCTTCTATTGGCCAACCATGCATGCGGATTGCGTCCAGTACGCCCATACATGCCATCAATGCCAAGCCTTTGGCACAGTACCCAGAAGACCTCCTAATCCACTACGTCCTACATCCCCCACTTGGCCATTCGCCGAGTGGAGCACGGACATCACGGGGCCTTTCCCGCCATCTTCCAAGGGCCATAAATATATCTTGGCCGCCACCGACTACTTCTCTCCCTGGGCGGAGGCCCTTCCCTTGCGGGAGGTCATTGGTGAAGTGGTCGCCAGGTTTGTCCGACACAACATCATCTACCGATTCGGTACTCCCAGCCACATAGTGTCAGACAATGGCACACCATTCAAGAATATGGCCGTATATCAACTAGCGGCCAAGTTTCACATCGACAGGAGAACCTCTTCGATCTGCAACCCCCAGGCCAATGGCTTGGCAGAAGCCTGATGCGGGACGGGACGCAACTCGAAACCAATTGAATGCGATCTTGAGACTCTAGGCAAACTCGCGACTCGTCCCTAACGAGGGAAACGTGCGGATGTGCGCGGTTGAGAAACCGACAATGAGTCAAGGGTAATTGGCTCTTCCGTGCTCGGATCGAGTCACGGGACGGGTCACGCACTCACTCTCGCAGCGGTGATTAAATTAATATGGACATGCTAATTATTCTAACACTCAAGCAGCGGCATAAAAAGAACACATACGAACTAAGCAAATGAGACAAAAAGGGAGGCGAATGTACCTCCACGCTCTGGGCGTGGGGAAGACGACCCCAGCCAAGACTCGTACTCCCGATACAGTAATTAAACAATACTTACAGTAGTGAATTTTATGCCCACTCCACACAGGGAGGTAAAGGGCTACAGTGGGACCCGAGAGTAGCGAACTCGGGTTAACGGGCAGCAAGCCGGAAGGGCTTTCGGGCCGGAGATGGGCTGCTATTCTGGTTCAGTTCTGCTAGGCCCAAGGGACAACAGGCGGGTCTGGCTGTTGGGACGGCGGCGTCCGGGTGTCTCCTTGCTACGGCGACTGGATGGGACACTGCTGGGGGGTTGCTTCTCGATCCCCGAGAGCGACGGTCGCTGGTTCGAAGCCGAGGATTTATGGGAGAATTAACCTTGGACTGCTCTTGCTGGCCTGTTCACGGAATAGATTTGCGCGCCTCCACAAAAATGATTGCCACGCTCAGATCCAATGTCGGATAGAGGCAAGATTGGTGCCGTTGGAAAGTAGACTCAAAGATATACAAAATACATGATTGTTACATCCATCCAACGGTCTGATTTAAAATACAAAACTTTGTGCTCCATAAACTTTTTTGGCTCGGAATCCAGATCACATAGGACAGAATGAGATCTGCCTGAAAATAAATTTTGACCAAAAGGAAAACGGTGGATCTAGACTCTGGAAATTTTATGGGTGGAAGAGGGGGATGTGAGAATGACACAAAAATATTTTGGGATTTTTCTGACGTGGTTTAGGGGGTGAGAAAAATAAAAGAACATGGTACTATCCCGCAGATCTGTAAACTGGCAGATTGCTAGGGGTGGAAAAATTTGACTGGGAAGGGGGGCAAACGGGCTCTGATCTAGGTGAAAATTTAACTGGAGGAAGGGGACGACAGGGGAAACAAACTCAAAAAATTTGAGGTCAATCAGACGGTTGGATTGGGAGAACCAACCTGATCTTTAAGTTTCTATCATGGATCTCAAAATCCTGGATAGCAGGTTGAAGATTCGATTGTGGCGACTCGACGCGGCATGAACGGAGGCGGCGGCGACGGTGGCTGAGCTTTACACCCAAGGGAGGAGATACACCTTGGAATCCACCAAGTTTTAGGGCATCCACCCTAGGAATTCATAGCAATCCAGCTGCAAGGGGAGGAGGAGAGATAGGGGCGTCCATAGGCTCTTGTGCAAAATTACAATTTTCTTTTCATTAATTCCTTAAAATATGGAAATACATGGGTTTTATAACTCTAACCAAAAGACCTAGTTACCATCAGATCTAGGGTTAGGGAGGGGCAAATAAGGGATATGAGAATTTTCTCCCATGTGGTCAAATTAATAAAAACATAAAAAACTAAAAAGGGGGAAACGGGGGATATAATAATCTCACATGGGACAAGAGAAGGGGGTGTCCCCCTCTTGGAAGTCAACAAGGGTGACTTGGTCCACCTTGGACCATGGACCACCCCTATGGGCCCTAGAGAGTCTAGGTGGCCCAATGGGAGAGAGGGTGGGGGTCCCGTCGGGCCAACATGGCCCTTTTGCAAAGAAACCCACTAATTTCTAAGGACTAACACATTGGCTTATAATTGCCATACAATTGACTAAAGGATATAAATACAAATAAAAAGTTAATGGTCTTGCTTTGATGTCCGCATCAATTCTCCCTGGGTGGGAGAAACTCGACCCCGTCGAGTAAGGGGTGCGGCTGTTCACGTGGCTCCTGCGGATCTGTCACCATACTAGGTAGCGCGGGTACGCTCCACTCCTTGTAATCGTCACTTGCTCATCCCGTATATGTTCTATATGCTCACACTGCTGTGGGAATGAGGCTAGTGGTGGACACTCTGGGGTGGGGTCACTCTCAAAGGAAGGATACGACTCAATGACTCACTAGGAATCACCGCTGGGTCCCTATAGGTGACTGGATCCGACACATTGAAGATAGAGCTTATCCCATATTCGTTAGGCAAGTCCACAACATACGCATGAGATCTGACCTGCCTCACACTCGAAAGGGACTGACACCGCGAGTTTGCATTAGACCGACTTGACTCGACGTATGCAGGCCCTATGCACTAGACAAACGTAGGTATAGACTCCTGACAAACTGAACAAATAACAAAACATAGACTCACACACGACCCTTGACTCATACATAATGTAGTGGTGGTCCAGGCCACCCACATGTGTAACTAGTACACTGGCTACTGGGCATCTTGGAGGTTCGGAGGATTCCCCTGGACATCGTCCTCCTCACGAAAGAACTCGTCAGCCAATTCCTGCTCGGCCTCATAGCTGACAGACATAAGCCCTGCAGTTGAGGCTTCTCTGACTCTCGTGTCCCCAATGACTAGTGATGTACGGGTGGGATATTGGCTGGCAATGTGGCCAAACCCATGGCAGCGATAATACTGTTGTCGTGACCCACTAGTCTCCCCAGTAAGTGGCCCCTTGCCCTTATCCTCCTGACGGACAGGGGGTGCAGGCCATAGTGGATGAGTAGAAGGTGTGGGTGTCGGGGGTTGAGTAATGGGTGCAGATGGTTGGTGTTGAGGTGGAACGTCCCTCGGTGGGAGAGGGCGAGGCCTAGGTAGCTCCTAACGGGCGGACTCCAGGGGTCAAGCCAAGGGAGCCCTTTGATGTGGGCCCGACGAGCTACGAGGCTCAACCCCACGATGAGGAAAGGGTCCCAGTCGCTGGGCAGGCTCGAACTCTGCCTCGAACTGCTCCAACTCGAGAGCAACTAGATACACCTCTTCCAACGTTTTCGCATTGAGGCGAAAAAGCTCGTACTGGTAGTGCGGCCGCAGACCACGTCAAAAGTGGGAAATAGGCATGGAGCTCTCCTCTGAGACGCCACATCGCAGAAAATACTCATCAAATTCAGCGATGTACTCGGAGACAGACCGATCTCCTTGGCTGAGACTCTGCCACCTATCGATGAGTCGCTGATGGTATGTGACAGGAAGGTACTTTTACCGGAGTTTGACCTTCATCTCACCCCATGTCTCAACCTGGGGCTTCTGACGATGAAACAACAGGCTCTCTACGTTCTTCCAATAGGTCTGCGCCTGTCCCATCAGCTTCATGGTCGCGAATCGGACTCTTCGGCAGTCCGTCATATCGAACCAATCGAAGTACCGGTCCATGCTGGCCTCCCAATCTAAATAGACTTTCAGATCCAAGGACCCGTCAAAAGTGGGAGAGTCTGCACGAACGGTCCTGAGGGTCCGCTCATCCTCATCTAAATCACGATTCCGCCGTGGGACACGACGGTCACGACCATCACCCCTATTCTCGTTATTGGACTCAAGGTTCTCCACCTCGGGGACTCGACGCCTCCTATCATCTACCCCTTGAGCCCTTGGAGCAGCAGGTTGCTGAATCGACTCCTATTAACCATTTGTCAGCATGGGGTGCGCCTCAATCGGGTCTCTCTCTAGGACGACGACTCTCCCTACCAGATCATGAAAAGACTGATCAGACTCTTCGGCCCGATCCTCTAAGGCCTTCATTCTCTCTTCCAAGCGTGTACCTAGGCCATCTACATGCGTACTCAACCAATCCAACTTATCCACTCGTGTACTCAATCCATCAATCTTTTCCATAAGAGTTCGGAACATGTCGGCCACGGATGGCTCATCAGGACGATGGACTCGGGGATCTGCCATAGGTGGTGGTGGTGGTAGTGAGTATTGGGTACCCCTACGAGTGGGCAAGTAATGGATAAGGGGTTGGAATGCACCGACCAAGGCAAAATGAAGGACGACCTAGACTCCAATATTCGGTACGTGGCGGAGGTTTGATCCGAAGATCGCACTCACGCAAGTGTGCTACTTTCCCAATAGGTGTAACCTATCATTCCAGGAGCACCATTCGATATACCGGATATAGAGATGCAATGTGACACCTTGGACCGACTACCCTAGACTCAACCTGCTCTGATACCAATTTGATGCGGGGCGGGACACAACTCAATACCAATTGAATGCGATCCTGAGACTCTAGGTAAACTTGCGACTCGTCCCTAGCGAGGGAAACGTGCGGATGTGCGCGGTTGAGAAACTGACAATGAGTCAAGGGTAATTGGCTCTTCCGTGCTCGGATTGAGTCACGGGACGAGTCACGCACTCACTCTCGTAGCGGTGATTAAATTAATATGGACGAGCTAATTATTCTAACACTCAAGCAGCGGCATAAAAAGAACACATACGAACTAAGCAAATGAGACAAAAATGGAGGCGAATGTACCTCCACGCGCCGGGCGTGGGGAAGACGACCCCGACTAAGACTCGTACTCCCGGTACAATAATTAAACAATAGTTACAACAGTGAATTTTATGCCCACTCCACGCAGGGAGGTAAAGGGCTACAGTGGGACCCGGGAGTAGCGAACTCGGGTTGACGGGCAGCAAGCCGGAAGGGCTTTCGGGCAGGAGACGGGCTGCTGTTCTGGTTCGGTTCTGCTGGGCCCACGGGACAACAGGCGGGTCCGACTGCTGGGACGGCGGCGTCCGGGCGTCTCCTTGCTACGGCGACTAGCTGGGACGCTACTGGGGGGTTGCTGGTCGATCCCCGGGAGCGACAGTCGCTGGTTCAGAGCCGAGGATTTATGGGAGAATTAACCTTGGACTGCTCTTGCCGGCCTGTTCACGGAACAGATTTGCGCGCCTCCACGAAAACGATTGCCACGCTCAGATCTGGTGTCGGATTGAGGTGAGATTACCTCCGTTAGAAAGTAGACTCAAATATATACAACATACATGATTTTTACATCCATCCAATGGTCTGACTTAAAATATAAAACTCTGTGCTCCACAAACATTTCTGGCTTGGAATCCAGATCACACAGGATAGAATGAGATCTGCCTAAAAATGAATTTTGACCAAATAGAAAACGGTGGAGCTAGACTCTAGGAATTTTATGGGTAGAGGAGGGGGATGTGAGGATGACACAAAAATATTTTGGGATTTTTATGATGTAGTTTAAGGGGTGGAAAAAATAAAAGGACAAGGTACTATCCTGTAGATCTGTAAACTGGCAGATTGCTAGGGGTGGAAAGATTTGACTGGGAAAGGGGGCAAAGGGGCTTTGATTTGGGTGAAAATTTAACTGGAGGAAGGGGACAACGGGGGAAAAAAACCCTCAAAATGTAAGGTAAATTAGACGGCTGGATTGGGAGAACTAACCTGATCTTTAAGCTTCTGTCCTAGATCTCGAAATCCTGGACAGCAGGTTGAAGATTCGATTGTGGCGACTCGACGGCAGCACGAACGGAGGCGATGGCGGGGATGGCTGCGCTTCACACCCAGGGGAGGAGATACACCTTGGAATCCACCAAGTTTTAGGGCATCCACCTTAGGAATTCACAGCAATCCAACTGCAAGGGGAGGAGGAGAGATAGGGGCGCCCAAAGGCTCTTGTGCAAAATTGTAATTTTCTTCTCATTAATTCCTTAAAATATGGAAATACATGGGTTTTATAACTCTAACCAAAAGACCTAATTACCCTCAGATCTAGGGTTAGGGAGGGGCAAATAAGGGATAGGAGAATTTTCTCCCATGTGGTCAAATTAATACAAACATAAAAAACTAAAAAGGGGGAAATGGGGGATATAATAATCCCACATGGGACAAGAGAAGGGGGCGTCCCCCTCTTGGAAGTCAACAAGGGTGGCTTGGTCCACCTTGGACCATGGACCACCCCTATGGGCCCTAGAGAGTCTAGGTGGCCCAATGGGAGAGAGGGTGGGGGTCCCGCCGAGCCAACATGGCCCTTTTGCAAAGAAACCCACTAATTTCGAAGGACTAACACATTGGCTTATAATTGCCATACAATTGACTCAAGGATATAAATGTAAACAAAAAGTTAGTGGTCTTACTTTGATGTTCCCATCAAAGCCTTCAACAAAACCCCCTGCAAGCTCCTGGCTAAAATGGTTACCCACCGGAAACGTTATTCGGGTGAGAAGGTCTTCGAGGCACTGTAGGCTTACCAGACGATCTATAAAACCCCTACGGGGTGTTCACCGTTCTCCCTCGCCTACGGGGAAGAAGCCATTACCGCGTGGCGATCTACACCGGCCTTGTCGGCCCTGACGAAAATGAATATCAAAGAAGGCTAGAGGAGCTGGCCGATCTAGAAGGCAAGCGGCTCGAAGCCTACAAACACCTACAAGTATACCAGGCCCGTATGGTGCGAGCCTATGATAAGCTCGTCAGGCAGCGAGCCTTCAAGCAAGGTGACCTCATCATGATCAAGGAAAAGGAAGTCATGGCGGGGCTCTCCAGTAGAAAACTACAGTCGAATTGGCGAGGTCCATACATCATTCACAACGTCTACGAGGGTGGCGCCTACACGGTCGTCGACCACAAGGGTCACAAACCCTTCCCACCTCTCAATGATAAACATATGAAGCTATACTATGCATCTGAACACTAGTTCGTGCGTCAGCCAGGCTAAGGTGCATGTCCCAGCCACTACCAGTAAAGCTGATCATACCCTGCGGAGGGTTTAACTGGTCATTCCTTCTAGTCTCCGATCCCCAGCCAAGCAACAGGGCCAGGCGAGCCCTCCCAGAACCACCACCAGGCATTCGTGGGGGTCAAACACCCCCCGCGTTTGTCCTTGCCATGACAAGAGCAAGGACACCTCTGCACCAGTAATAATCCAGCCGTCAGGCTCCCAGGTAAGCAAAAAAAAAAACACAAAAAAAAACAACATAAAAAAGGGGGCTAAAAATAGAGATGCCCCGACTGACTTAGCCACTATCTCCATAAGGAGATGGTTGGGGGCAAAAAGGCTGACAACTCAGCTGAGGTGAAAACCCGCGAGGGTGCCTCAGGCAAAATTGGGTTACCCCTCGGTGCGAAAACTCGTAAGGGTGCACCGAAAAAAGTGAAAGGTGGTCGGCTTTGGCGAAAACCCGAAAGGGCGGTAGAGCCGATAATGAGAAAATCTTCCCCACCCCACCAGTCAGGGTGTCCTTCCGCCTGTAGACACGCCAAAATTGACGCTTTGTTGATCAAATCTCATGTCACTGTGTTGACGCCCCAAAGTGAACTTCAATACATTCATAATATGAAGTTTTTCTTTTTTTGTGTGTTTTTGGTTTGTTCTTGCATTTTCGTGATTCACGACCTGAAGAGGGGCGTTATTTTAAAAGCGACATTATCTGGGGCGTGTTCAAAAGAAAGGACGACCAAATGTCAGGGCATCAATTCCTGGTATTATCCGGTTTCAACATAAATTCCAATTACTGATTGGCGTCCTTCCTCAGGGCGTGTTTTCAAGTAACGCCTTTATCGCAGGCGTTTTCTCATAATTTTCAAATAAAGAAAGTTTTATTGCCAAATTTAAATCCAGGAGTTGACGCCTTTGTTAGGGTCGTGTTTTTGAGTAACGTCTTGATGTAGGTCGTCAATTTAGAATTTGACGCCCTTTTGAAGGTCGTGTTTTATCCTTCAGAGTCGTGTTTGAGTATGCCTTTCTTGGATAGTTCCTTGCCTCCAATGGTCTCCTTGCTCGAATTGGAACTAGAGTCCTGCCTTTGATAACCATTGCCCGTCCTTATCTTCCTAAAATTGAGTTTGTCTTCGGTTAAAAACCCTATATAAAGGAGCTCTGGTCGATCTTGTGCAAGGTTAACAACAACGAATAACATGCTGAGTTACAGATATACGAGAGAAAGAAGCAGAGTGCAGTTTTTAACTTTGTGCGTGCAGAGGAGAGTCTTTCTCTCCCCTCTGTGCGATCTCTTCCCTCTGCTTCCTCCTGCCATTTCAGGCGAACCAAAGCTTCACCGTGATTCTCCCCTTTACTGTTATCAGGAACAACATGGGCTCCTTCTTTTGTTTGTTTATTTTCATCATACCATCACCATCGGTCATCATCCACTGTTTTCTTTTTTTTTGCATTAGTATCATATTTCTCCTTTCCCTAACTCTTTAGGGGTTTTAAAACTAAAAAAAAGAGGTGCGCATGTTGTGTTCTTTTTCATCATCACATCATCTATTTGGGATTGATACTATACGTTCACTTGGCTGATCCACTTCTATTTGCTTGTTTCTTGGTATTTTGCAAGGGTAATCAACAAGAAGAACCCCCTTCATCGGCCGGCCGATAGAAGGAGGAGGAAGGAACTTACAATTCATCCCGCATCCCACTCATCACCAGGTATTCGCGATCATCTATTTTTATTATTGAGGTAACCCCTCTGGCGATCACTCTCCTTTATAGCACCACGTGCTTTCTTTTGTCTTTGTTATCACTCTCCCATTTTTTTTACATATCTCACATGAGTGGTTTATTCCATATGTGTGGATTTATCACGATCCATAAATTGGCGATCACGGTGGGACTTCCACTGTTTTTCTTTTGATTACCATCTCCTATTGGCACCCACGTGTGCCCTTTCCTATTGACACCCACGTGTGCCCTTTCCCCTTCGGCACCCACGTGTGCCCTTTCCCCTCGGTACCCACGGTACCCCTCCTTTTGTGCCCCACGGGCACCCTCCACCGTGCACACTGCACACTCCCGGGATCAGCCAGTTTGTGATCTGAATTAACGCCTCACCCAGAGGCGCGTTTTAATTTAACGCCTGCATCCAGGGCGTCTGATTTATGTTTAACGTCTTCTGATAAGGCGTGCTTCATCATATCCCCCGCTTTAATTCGTTGTTTGTGGATTCACGCCCTGCCCAAGGGCGTCTCTTTATTTCCTAGCGCCTCACATCAAGGCGCGTTTCCAGATTTGACGCCCTCTTCCGAAGGCGTCCTTTTCACATATAGCGCCTCACACCAAGGCGCGTTTTCTCCATTGCCTGTGGGATCCCCAGGGATTCACGACAGTCTCACTGTCGTCCTTTTTGTTGACAGCGACCGTGGCCAGGTCGTCTCTTTCCTGTGGTTTTACAGAACCCTGTTGTCTTTGCTTATTCATGTTGCATTGATTTTTATATTGATTGTTTGGCTATATTGGTGTGATCTGCATATCTTGGCTTGCATCTTGTGGCATTTGGTTGAGAGACCTCCTCTCTCTACACTAGGATCCCACACACCTCTCTTGGAATCGGGACAACCCTCCATTGAGCATTCCATCTCTTTGGACCGAAAATCCCTTTTCCAAGAACTCCGTAAGTCCCCGCACCCGTGGATTCCCTCACGGACGCCGGGCTGGTTGTACCCTTGAAGTACCCGGAGCATAGAGAACCCATCGTTGGTGAAGAGAGAGAAAGAACCTAGTTGACCCGGAAGTCACACTTGGATAAACTAGGTTTCACTTTGCAAAAGGAGTGAATTATTCTGCAAATTAATCCACCCTAATCTCAAGCATAACACTAAAATTTTACGTTCATCTCAACTTGATTGCATAAATTTGGTTGGATTGATTTACTTAAAGTTTGCTTGGATTGAGTGCCTTTTGGTGTGATAACCCCTTTCATAAAAGCTTTCCCCTTTCTTAAACATGAAACTCCGATCAGGTAAAATCATCAACATGGCAGGCTACGGGTATTCTTATGATGATGAGGATGAGAATGTTTTTGGTCAATATGAAATCCCCCTCCAAGACTCCATTCATCATGAGGGAAATTACCCTCCTCTTTAGTCTCACTACCCTCAAGTTCATGTGGTTGATACCACTCCTCAAGAGGTTACGCCCTCTTCTCAGACTTTACCCTCCAACACTTCGGGGAACCCTTCCCCATCCTTCAATGTGACGGATTTAATTAATGCTCTATCTCAGTTAGATGATTCCCAGCGGCAGGCAGTTCAGGCCGCTTTGAAAGGGAAGGCTGTTCCCTCTTCATCCTCTAATCCCCCTCCGGCCGAGAGTGGCCATCACCTCACTAATGACCAGGCGGTCTTGCACAAACCTCCTTCCCGTCCACCAACGCCCGCTGCGGCCATGCCGGCCCAACAGGCAAGCTACTCAGCGGTTAGGCCTCAGTCTCTCCAACCTCCCCGAATTCTACGAACGCCTATACCGCATTCTTTCATTCAAAACCTGGCCCCTGTCGAGTCTGATACTAATATTCTACTGCTTCAGAAGTTGGCTAGCATGGAAGAGCAACTTAAGAAAGTCACTGTGGCCAAGAATGCCCCGGAAATCTCGCTCCCAACACTGCCAGTCTTCCATCTGCCACCATCTGAGATGCCGAATTTTCGGCGATATAATGGCACTGGCAATCCTTTTATTCATCTGAAGGATTTTATGTACGAGACCTCTTTCTGGCAAGACAACAAGGCCTCTTTGGCCTATTTATTCAGGAGATCTTTAGAGGGGCCAGCCCTTGAGTGGTTCTATTCGTTGGATCCCGCTGATGCCAGCGATTTTGATATTGTTCAAAAGAAGTTCTTGCAGAAGTATAGAGACCGGGTCGGACCCTCCCTCTCAGTCACAGATCTGGTTGCAGAAAAAATGAAGCCCGAGGAGGACTTCATCATATTTGCTGATAGGTGGCGTTCAATGGCCGAGAAGTTGAAAGACACTTTGGCAGAACAAGAACAAGTTAAGATGATAATTTCCAATGCAACTCCTCAGTTCCGGCATATCTTGGCCATGAACTGATTAACAACCATGGAAGAGCTCTATGAAAGAGCTCGTTATATCCAAACGCAGATGAAGGATTCGCCCATTATGGGCATGTTTGAGCCGAAGCCACGACTATTTAAGAAAAGTACAAATGTCAACAACAGCGGGCCCACGACTGAGGGCACAATTGCAAACGAGCAGGTTGGCGTAGTTGGCCACCCCCACCATCAATCTAACCCACGGCCTAACCCACCTCCACCACAAAACCCCCATTTCAACTCCACTCCACAACACCAATTTGCACCCCAACATTCCTTTGCTCCATCGCAAAACCAAGCGCCCCGCGCTAACCCTCCAGCTCCGTAACAGTACCACCAGGTACCACCACCTACCAACTATGGCCAACAACAACAACAGAGACCACCACTTGGCCCCAAGAGAGCACACTACCCTCCACTGCCAGAAAGTCTCCCGGATATTTTCAACGCCTTAATGGCCGCCAACCTGCTCGTGTTACCGAGGGAAAGAATAGCGTGGCCTGCTAATGTTGACACATCCTGTTACTGCGCCTTCCATCGCGCACCTGGTCACAACCTCGATCGTTGCTTTCACTTCAGAGATTATATTTATGATCTAAATGACCGGGGCGGCATCAACTGGGATGAGATGAGGCAGTTTATTGCCACCATGAAAGAAAGAAGGCCTCCTCGGCAGCAACAGGCTCAGCAGCCACAGCAACCAGTTCCGCAGCAGCAACAGCAAGCTCCAGCACCTCAGCAGGATATGGGGATTGTCCACAATCCACTACCGGAGCACCTGCCAAACCAGCACGTAAACCCTGTCACGTCTCTCTCTGAGGTGGAGAGAGGGCAGGGATGGCATGAAGAAAACGCCTCTGTCGGGGCATTTAATCACAATCAAAATCAACCTCCGCGCCTCTTGCGCACCCTTTCTTCTTCTTGTACCCCCCCAATTGAGCCGATCCCTTCTGCGCCCCGTTAATCCACCTACCCCCACTTATTCTCCAATCTTGCCGGTTCGCCCCCTTCTTACCCGCTTACCACCTCCACAACCTACACCACAACAAACCCCATCCACCACCAACCCTTCACCACTGCCATCTAGGCCACTCCTTAACTGCCCGTCGCCAATGCCCGTTGCACCCGCCACCACTACTCCTCCACCGGCAAGGATCCCTCCACCGTCGGCTCCCACACCTTTTGTGCCCAGCTCTCTCTTCATTCCACCCACCAATTCCCCCCGCATTCGGTTATCCCTTTCTACTCCTACGCCTCCTACTGGGACATCTTTATTGAACTCTTCATCAACACCCCCTGTGGGGGATCCTTCTTCAAACACTCCTCCACCGCTTATCAACGCTAACACACCTTCTTCTTCTTCTAACCCTCCTCCCACACTTGCCCCGACAGAGGCGCGTCAAGGCGTGGCGCCGCTCCGCAGTGGACGGATGTTCCACCACATTTTTCCACAGAGAGGGTTAGAGCCCGCGCAGGGGCCGCAACAACAGGAACAAGAACAAGAGTCCATACCATGGTGCGGACACCCGAGCTGTTGATCGGCACGACACACCGAGCCACCGGTACCGCACACGGAGCACGACACGAGCCACCTCAGCGTCCATCTGGCTCGGAGACAGCTTGGAGACTCCGCCTTGAGCCTCCCCATTTATTATATTTAGCTAGACTTTATGTGTGTGTAATTTGTATTTATTTCGTTGCATTCGGTTTGCCATTTTGAGTGTAATAGGGGCTTACGAGCATTTCGGACCCCGTGGGCCCCACGGGCCCCCCGGGCCCCACCACATTGGGCCACCTCAGCCTAGGGTCCCACATGGGGCCAGTCAACATGCCACATGGGAGCATCTAGAAGTTTGAATGGTATTTGGACACATGGGGGACAATGGACTTGAAAAGTCCAAATGAGAGGCCACCTACCCCCACCTACCAAGTCCAACTTCCACATCCTTGCCATTCTAGTCAATAGGCCGCCCCCCCCTTTATTTTTTTTTAATTTTCATTTGTGTGGATGGTCACATGCAATCCTAGCCCTCAATCTCCCACCCCTAGATCCAACGGTGGAGGATTGATTAGATTGGTGACCTATATATGCTTGTAATTTCCATTTTTGATGAATTAATGCCATTTGGAATCAAGAAATTGTTGGAGCTCCAGCTTGGTGCGCCCCTCTCTTCCCCCTTGCAGCTGTGAAGGTTGCCTCTGGAGGTGTGACTCCTCCCCTATCAGTTCCGGTCATCGCCGCCGCCGCCACGAGCCGCCACCGCACCGCCATCGCCTTCGCCGGAGTTCTGTCCAGGCAGTACCACAGCCACTTCCACGAAATTCCAGTCTCAGCCACGGCCTCAGATCGAGCTGGAACTTTTACTGGATGTCCCAGAGGTGTCCAGCACATCCTCAGAATTTTGGTTGGTCATAAAGATCTCATTTGGTATTTTTTGATTTTCGTCCAATCACAGTTTCCAGATCTGTCTACTGTCTGTTCCCATTTCCACCCGCCCAGAGTTTCAAGTCTTAGGTCCTTGTTTTTATTTTCTTTGGTTCGCCCAATTTAACTGGGTGTCCCTTGCATCCATACCTTCATCCACTATTTTTTTTAATTTTTGGTTCGTCCATTTCATATTTTCTAAAATTCGTTCTCAGTCCTAGCTACAGTACTTTCTGCCAGTTCCCAGATCCGACCACCAGACACTCCAAAAATCCTATCAAATCACCACCAGCTCCAAATCCAATTCTAAAAATTTTCCCAGCTTCATGGTTTGAATATCTACAAAGTTGAAGAAGAGCTTGAAGTCTGATTCCGACGGCAAGTAGGCGGTCAACGGTGGTTCTCAGACAAGTACCCTGTAAATCTGATGTCTCGGTTACTGTACAACAGGGACTTGTAAATTCATTAAAGTCTAGATCCGGCTAGATCCATCAGATATCTTTGAGTCTAGATTGAAGCATTTGAAGAGAGCTTTCCAACGATAGCTCATGCGTCCCGATCCGACGTCGGGATCGACCGCAGCGGCTGTTTTCGCCGGAGCGCGCACCTGAAAACAGCAAGCAGAAATCCGTGGGCAGCATTCCAAAAGCTTGGAGATCGGAGTTGTTCGGCCACCGGTCGGTGTTCCCGGCCGACCGCCTTCCGTGGAAACGTGCCACCAGGGGTCCCCATCACAGTGGGACCCACTCCTGCAGATCCGGAGGCCAGCGCCACCCGTGGGCCCCACGGGCCCGCAGAACCCGCCGTTCGGAAAGCACTAAAACGCGGAGTTCGGCACCGCCGGGCGACATCAAGATGCTGCCCGTCAACCCGAGTTGCGTGATTCCCGGGCTCCATATGTGACCTTTTACCTCCCTGCGTGGAGTGGGTCAAATCTTTGTATTGCTGTGATATTGTTTAACCGGGAGTCCGTGATTCGGCCAGGGTTGTCTTCGCCACGCCGGGAGCGTGGAGGTAATGGTCCGAACCTCTTGGCATTCATTTGCTTAGCTAGTATACGGTCTTTTGCCGCTGCCGAGAGTGTAGGTACTAGCCCGTGTGTCCATGTCACCGCTGTGAGAGTGAGAGTGACCCGTCCCGCGACTCGATCCGAGTCCGGAAGTTGAGTCGGACTACCCTTGACCTCCGCCGGTTCCTTAACCGCGCACGGTCCGCGCTTTCCCTCGCTTGGGACGACGAGTGAGCTTCCACTTCTGTTAGCGACGTTTTACCACTAGGAGCTCGTAGTGTCGGGCTTAGTGTCTCCCTGGTGTGTGCTGCTGGTCGCGTCTTCATCTAGAGTCCGAGGGTGGCACCATATAGTGTCGTCTCCTGAGTCCGTCCCGCATCAGTTTGGCATCAGAGCCCGGGTCGAGTCTAGGGTAGTCGTTGCATAAGTCTTGCATAGTCTAAGGTTACCCCACACACACCTTCACTCGGTATATCCAAAGGTGTTGTCCGACCGTTAGGCTTCGCCTACCGGGAAGACCACACACTTGCGCGAGTGACCTTCGGGTCGATTACCTCCGCCGCGTACCGAGTCTTGGCCGTGTCTAGGGTGTAGTCGAGTCTCATTCTTTTCAAAAAAAAAAAAGTGTTTTAAATTGCATTCTTTCAAAATACCAAAAAAAGGAGTGTTTTCAAATTGCAATTAGGTCTAAGTGTATCATTTAGTGTGTTTGCATTAGTCGGTCGTTGTCACCTAGTCCGTACGTCTTTGCATGCCCACCCGTCGAGGCACCCAATACTCGCCACCACCACCTATGGCGGACTCCCGAGCCCGTAGTTCCGATGAGTCTTCCACGGCCGAGATGTTCCGGGCCATCATGGATCGTTTAGACACGCGTATGGATGGTCTTAGTACGCGTATGGATGGCATAGGGACGCGTCTAGAAGGGAGGATGAAGGTCCTCGAGGATCGGGCCGGGGTTTCGGAGCAGTCCATTCAAGGCCTTGTTGGGAGGATTGCCGTCCTAGAGAGGGGCCCAGTAGCGGCGCAACCCGCGCCGACGAACGGCCAACAAGAGCCGGTGCAGCAACCCGCTGTGCCAAGGGCTCAGGTAGAGGATGTCGGGAGGCAACAGGCGCCTATAGTGGATGATTATGCCTCCGACAATGATCACGGGGGTAACGGTCGTCGTCATCAACGACGGAATCGTGATGACGAGGATGACGACCGCATTCTTAGGGGTGTGCGTGCGGACCCTCCCACTTTTAGCGGGTCCTTGGACCCTAGGGTGTATCTAGATTGGGAGGCCGGTATGGACCGGTACTTCGAGTGGTTTGAGATGACGGACCACCGAAGAGTCCGATATGCGAAGATGAAGCTGCAAGGGCAGGCCCAAACTTATTGGATCAATGTGGAGAGCCTGCTCAACCAGCGACGTCAACCCCAAATCGGTACCTGGGATGATATGAAACTCAAATTGAGGGAGAAGTACCTTCCTGCCTCATATCGCCAACGTCTTATAGACAAGTGGCAAAGCATCTCCCAAGGGAACCGATCCGTGACCGAGTACACCGCCGAGTTCGATGAGTATTATTTGCGGTGCGGGGTCACGGAAGAGAGCACCATGACGATATCCCGCTTTCGGAGAGGTTTGCGGCCTAATTATCAATATGAACTCTTTCGCCGCAATGCCACCACTTTGGAGCAGGCATATCAGATTGCTCTCGAATTGGAGCAGTTCGAGGCCGAGTTCGAGTCACCCCATCGGTTGGGCTCCTTTCCCCTTCGTAGTGTCAAGTCCCGTGGCTCATCTGGCACATATCCGAGGGCCCCCATGGCTCGACCTCAGGAGCCCGCTCGCCACGAGCCCTTTGCTCCTAGGCCTCGCCCTCCACCCCCGAGGGACCTTCCTCGTCCCCAGCATCTTACGCCCCCACCCATAGCCCGTCCACCGGCACCTGCACCACCCGCACGTCCTTTGTTGCCTACGCCTCCTATCCGTCGGGAGGATTAAGGTAAAGGACCTATGATTGGGGAGCCGAGTGGATCACGGCAGCAGTGTTATCGCTGCAATGGGTTTGGCCATTTCGCCAACCAGTGTCCCACTCGCCCATCTCTTCACATTGGGGACACACAGGCTGAGGATACCACCCCTGCGGGCCTAGAGTTAGTCAGCTATGAGGCAGATGAAGAGCTAGCTGACGAGTACTATGAGATGGGAGGTGAGGCCCAGGATGCCCAGCAGTTAGATGATACCCATGTGGGGGTCGTCAGATGTATCCTCACCCAGCCACAGGTCAGTGATGACTGGCGTCGGACCACTATCCTTCATGTATTCTGTAGGCTGGGAAAGCAAATTTGCAAGGTGGTCATCGATAGCGGGAGTTGTATCAATGCAATCTCCACGAACGCTGTCACTCGTCTTGGTCTCACACCCGTAGACCACCCTTGCCCCTACCAGGTATCATGGGTGGATACAACTTCCATTTCGGTCAGGCTGCGGTGCTTGGTCCCGCTGCAGCTCCACTCCTACCGTGACGAGATCTGGTGTGATGTTCTTCCCATGGAAGTGGGAAGTATCATTCTTGGTAGGCCGTGGTTATTCGACCGAGATGCCACACTCCATGGTCGGTCGAACACCTGTACCTTCGACCACGATGGCCAGCGGGTCACCCTCCAACCCGTTCGGCCCAGGAGCCCATCTGTTAGGGGTCCTACTGGCCCTAGTACTCCGAAGCCTTCCGTTCCCGGGCCTAGTACCCCATCCCCAGCTCGGGCTATGATCGTTACCTCTGGCCCAGGAGAGCCCTCGATGAGGAGATTGATGATGATTAGCTCCCGGGAAATGGAGCAGGAGCTTAGTCAGGGCTGTCCGGTGTTTGCCATTACGGTCCGAGAGGTGGAGCGGGACTCCGAGGGTGAGCTCCCACCCGAGGTTGTTCCCATTCTGCAGGAGTATGCTGATGTATTCCCCGATGAGCTTCCCGAGGGACTCCCACCTATGCGGGATATTCAGCATGCCATCGACCTTGTTCCGGGCTCTTCTTTGCCCAATCTTCCTCATTATCGAATGAGCCCCACGGAGCATGCCGAGCTTAAACGGCAGGTCGATGAGCTTGTGCAGAGAGGATCTGTCCGGGACAGCATGAGTCCATGTGCTGTACCCGCATTACTCGCCCCGAAGAAGGATGGCACGTGGAGAATGTGCATTGATAGTCGTGCCATCAACAAAATCACCGTGAAGTACAGGTTCCCTATTCCCCGCCTTGATGACATGCTGGACATGATGGCAGGTGCCACTATCTTTTCGAAGATCGATCTTAAGAGCGGCTATCATCAGGTGAGGATTAGGCCAGGTGATGAGTGGAAGACCGCATTTAAGACCAAGGACGGTCTATATGAGTGGTTGGTCATGCCTTTTGGGTTGACCAATGCCCCTAGCACTTTCATGCGGCTCATGACTCAGGTCCTTCGACCTTTCATTGGAGTCTTTGTAGTGGTGTATTTTGATGATATCCTTATCTATAGCCGCACCACAGGGGACCACTTAGACCACCTTCGGCAGGTCTGTATACTTCTTCGGCGAGAGCAGTTGTTTGCGAACCCACAGAAGTGTGCTTTCATGACATCTCAGCTTACCTTCTTGGGTTTCATTGTGTCTAGTACTGGGGTCTCCGCCGATCCGGAGAAGGTCCGGGCCATTGTTGAGTGGCCGGAACCCCGTACGATTCATGATGTCCGCAGCTTTCATGGCCTTGCGACGTTCTATCGTCGCTTCATCCGCGGATTTAGCTCCGTCACTGCCCCGATCACGGATTGCATCCGTAAGGGCACATTTGTATGGACGAAGGCCGCATCTGCTGCCTTCAGGGACATCAAGGAGCGCATGACCCAGACACCTATCCTTCGACTGCCTGATTTCTCGAAGGTGTTTGAGGTCTGTTGTGATGCGTCGGGTGTTGGGATAGGAGGAGTTTTGAGTCAGGAGTCCCACCCGATCGCATATTTCAGCGAGAAGCTGAATGATGCGAAACTGCGATATTCCACATATGATAAAGAGTTTTACGCAGTTGTTCAGGCTCTTAGGCATTGGAGGCATTACCTATTACATCAGGAGTTTGTCTTATACTCCGATCATGAGGCTTTGAGGTACCTCCATTCCCAAAAGAAGCTGAATTCGCGTCATAGTCGTTGGGTTGAGTATCTCCAGCAGTTCACCTTTGTGCTAAAACATAAGGCTGGAGTGGAGAACAAGGTGGCCGATGCCTTGAGTCGGCGAGCATGTCTTCTTACCACCATGAGTGTCGAGGTCATAGGGCTAGAGAAGATGAAGGAGGCCTATGTTGATTGTCCTGACTTCGGTCAGATTTTTACTACTCTCCAGGCCGGGCCCTCGAGAGACCATGATGATTATGTGCTTCAGGAGGGTTACCTCTTTCGAGGTAGCAGGCTATGTGTTCCCCGAACTTCGGTTCGAGATTTCCTAGTGTGGGAACTACATGCGGGAGGTCTAGCCGGCCACTTTGGTCGGAACAAGACTATTGAGGCAGTGGAGCATCGATTTTATTGGCCGAGCTTGAAGCGCGATGTTGCTAACATCGTGGCTCAGTGCCGTACATGTGCTACGGCCAAAATGAAGAAGCAAAGCTCGGGCCTTTATACGCCTCTCCCCGTGCCTGATGCCCCGTGGCAGGATGTCAGCATGGATTTTGTTTTGGGATTGCCACGTACCTCCAGGAAGCATGATTCGGTCTATGTGGTGGTTGACCGTTTCTCGAAGATGGCCCTCTTTATCCCTTGCTCAAAGACTTCGGATGCTTCTAGGGTAGCCCGCCTATTCCTTACTCATGTGGTGTGCAAGTTCGGGTTGCCTCGCACTATAGTGTCTGACCGTGATGTTAGGTTCACTTCCTATTTTTGGAAGACACTATGGCATATGATGGGTACGCACCTCAAGTTTTCCACTGCATACCATCCCCAGACAGATGGTCAGACCGAGGTGGTCAATAGGAGTCTGGGTGATCTTTTGAGATGTCTTGTTAGGGACCGCATTGGGGATTGGGATCTCATTCTACCTATGGCTGAGTTTGCATATAATGATTCGGTGAATAGGTCTACTGGCATGAGTCCATTTGAAATTGTCACAGGTCGTAGGCCTAGGAAACCCGTTGACCTTGTCCCCATGCCTGTCCATGCTAGAGTGTCGGAGTCGGCCGAGTCATTTGCTAGGCATGTTAGGAGTTTGCATGACGACATCCGTCGTCACATTGAGTCCAGCAATGCACGGTACAAGGAGTTAGCCGATGCCCACCGACACCACCGAGAGTTCCACGAGGGCGAATACGTCATGATCAGGGTAAGACCTGAACGGTTTCCCTCTGGAACCGTTAAGAAGTTGCAAGCTCGCGGAGCCGGTCCATTCAGAGTGTTGAAACGCGTTGGATCCAATGCGTACATTGTGGACTTGCCCGAGGAATATGGTATAAGCTCTACCTTCAATGTATCGGATCTTGTTGCATATAGGGACCCAGCGGTGATCCCTAGTGAGCCTTTTGAGCCATCTCCTCCCCTTGAGAGTGATCCCACACCTGAGTGTCCACTTCCACCTCCAGCCCCTTTTTCACGGCAGCGTGAGCATATAGATCGTATACTGGACGAGCAAGTGACGGTTACCAGGAGTGGATCTTACCCGCGCTACCTAGTGCGATGGAGAGGACGGCCCGCTACTGAGGACACATGGATCACACATGGTGAGTTGCAGCAGGTTGATCCGGACCTTTTGGAGCGATACAGGAGCGATGCAGACCCTTACTCGACAGGGTCGAGTTTCTCCCACCCGGGGAGAATTGGTGCAGATACCCGAGCTGTTGATCGGCACGACACACCGAGCCACCGGTACCGCACACGGAGCACGACACGAGCCACCTCAGCGTCCATCTGGCTCGGAGACAGCTTGGAGACTCCGCCTTGAGCCTCCCCATTTATTATATTTAGCTAGACTTTATGTGTGTGTAATTTGTATTTATTTCGTTGCATTCGATTTGCCATTTTGAGTGTAATAGGGGCTTACGAGCATTTCGGACCCCGTGGGCCCCACGGGCCCCCCGGGCCCCACCACATTGGGCCACCTCAGCCTAGGGTCCCACATGGGGCCAGTCAACATGCCACATGGGAGCATCTAGAAGTTTGAATGGTATTTGGACACATGGGGGACAATGGACTTGAAAAGTCCAAATGAGAGGCCACCTACCCCCACCTACCAAGTCCAACTTCCACATCCTTGCCATTCTAGTCAATAGGCCGCCCCCCCCCTTTATTTTTTTTTAATTTTCATTTGTGTGGATGGTCACATGCAATCCTAGCCCTCAATCTCCCACCCCTAGATCCAACGGTGGAGGATTGATTAGATTGGTGACCTATATATGCTTGTAATTTCCATTTTTGATGAATTAATGCCATTTGGAATCAAGAAATTGTTGGAGCTCCAGCTTGGTGCGCCCCTCTCTTCCCCCTTGCAGCTGTGAAGGTTGCCTCTGGAGGTGTGACTCCTCCCCTATCAGTTCCGGTCATCGCCGCCGCCGCCACGAGCCGCCACCGCACCGCCATCGCCTTCGCCGGAGTTCTGTCCACGCAGTACCACAGCCACTTCCACGAAATTCCAGTCTCAGCCACGGCCTCAGATCAAGCTGGAACTTTTACTGGATGTCCCAGAGGTGTCCAGCACGTCCTCAGAATTTTGGTTGGTCATAAAGATCTCATTTGGTATTTTTTGATTTTCGTCCAATCACAGTTTCCAGATCTGTCTACTGTCTGTTCCCATTTCCACCCGCCCAAAGTTTCAAGTCTTAGGTCCTTGTTTTGATTTTCTTTGGTTCGCCCAATTTAACTGGGTGTCCCTTGCATCCATACCTTCATCCACCATTTTTTTTAATTTTTGGTTCGTCCATTTCATATTTTCTAAAATTCGTTCTCAGTCCTAGCTACAGTACTTTCTGCCAGTTCCCAGATCCGACCACCAGACACTCCAAAAATCCTATCAAATCACCACCAGCTCCAAATCCAATTCTAAAAATTGTCCCAGCTTCATGGTTTGAATATCTACAAAGTTGAAGAAGAGCTTGAAGTCTGATTCCGACGGAAAGTAGGCGGTCAACGGTGGTTCTCAGACAAGTACCCTGTAAATCTGATGTCTCGGTTACTGTACAACAGGGATTTGTAAATTCATTAAAGTCTAGATCCGGCTAGATCTATAAGATCTCTTTGAGTCTAGATTGAAGCATTTGAAGAGAGCTTTCCAACGATAGCTCATGCGTCCCGATCCGACGTCGGGATCGACCGCAGCGGCTGTTTTCGCCGGAGCGCGCACCTGAAAACAGCAAGCAGAAATCCGTGGGCAGCATTCCAAAAGCTTGGAGATCGGAGTTGTTCGGCCACCGGTCGGTGTTCCCGGCCGACCGCCTTCCGTGGAAACGTGCCACCAGGGGTCCCCATCACAGTGGGACCCACTCCTGCAGATCCGGAGGCCAGCGCCACCCGTGGGCCCCACGGGCCCGCAGAACCCGCCGTTCGGAAAGCACTAAAACGCGGAGTTCGGCACCGCCGGGCGACATCAAGATGCTGCCCGTCAACCCGAGTTGCGTGATTCCCGGGCTCCATATGTGACCTTTTACCTCCCTGCGTGGAGTGGGTCAAATCTTTGTATTGCTGTGATATTGTTTAACCGGGAGTCCGTGATTCGGCCAGGGTTGTCTTCGCCACGCCGGGAGCGTGGAGGTAATGGTCCGAACCTCTTGGCGTTCATTTGCTTAGCTAGTATACGGTCTTTTGCCACTGCCGAGAGTGTAGGTACTAGCCCGTGTGTCCATGTCACCGCTGTGAGAGTGAGAGTGACCCGTCCCGCGACTCGATCCGAGTCCGGAAGTTGAGTCGGACTACCCTTGACCTCCGCCGGTTCCTTAACCGCGCACGGTCCGCGCTTTCCCTCGCTTGGGACGACGAGTGAGCTTCCACTTCTGTTAGCGACGTTTTACCACTAGGAGCTCGTAGTGTCGGGCTTAGTGTCTCCCTGGTGTGTGCTGCTGGTCGCGTCTTCATCTAGAGTCCGAGGGTGGCACCATATAGTGTCGTCTCCTGAGTCCGTCCCGCATCATACCAGGCACAGAATACGACTTGTTAAAGCATTTGGACCGGACTCCGGCAAGAATTTCAATTTTAGAATTGATCAAGAGGTCGACCACTCATCAGATGGCTCTAAAGGAATATCTACAGAAAGTCATGGTCAATGAGGACATTCCGGTCGAGCAGGTAACCGCAGTCTTAACACCTACTGGCAGTCAACCAGCAATCACTTTTTATGAGCATGAGCTGGCACCAATCTCAGCAAGAAAATATGCTCTATGCATCACAGTTGATATCAATAAAGTGGCTGTACAACAGTGTTTGGTGGACACTGGGGCATCCATCAATGTCTTGCCGCCGAGCACTTTGAAGATGTGCGGCATTCCCGAGAATCTGATTCGGCCGTCCACCATAACGGTCACTGCATATGATAACACGAAGAAGCCTCCTCTGGGCATGATAACACTAAAAGTAAGTTTGGGTCCAGCAACAATCACAGCTGATTTTCATATTTTGGACATGGATCCAACATTTAATGGCATTCTTGGCCGTCCCTACATCCAGCAGCTTGATGCAGTGCCCTCCACAAATCATCAATGCCTCAAATTTCCACACAAGGGCCGCATTGTCAAGGTTACCGGTATGCCGATTCTGCCAGAGGAGGACATCCATTTGGCTTCATCAGTTCCTTCTATTTGGCCTGCCAACAAGCCATTGTTATCTGTATTGGACGTCCCTTGTCCACAGCCAATGTCACCCGAGACCGTCACGACAGTTGCTATGACACCTTTGCCTTCCAAAGGAAGGAAGAAGAAAAGCATGATAAACACCCCTGGCTGGAAAATTTTAATGAAAATGGGGTATCAAAACGGCAAAGGTCTGGGTGCCAATTGTCAAGGCAGGACTAGGCTTATTAAGCCTCAGAAATTGATTACACGAGGTGGCTTAGGCTATAAAGGGCCAGGCAAAAATGAAGAGGAACCGTGGGCATTTATGACATCCACGTTGAAGACAGATCGCCAGCCGCTTACTTGGACATTGAAGACACATTTTGTCACGGGTGGCGTTCAGAATCATGAGCAGACTACAATAGTCACCTCCATTCTAGACTGTCAAGATGTTCATGCAAGACAGTTTGCTCGCCATATTGCACCATTAGCCACTTATAAAGTCCTGGAATCTCTAAGGCCTGATAAAAGAAGAAAGATGGATGACCCAGAATGTGACTGGTACAGGTGGTTTGACATGGACGATATCACTATTTCTTTGAGCCGTCTCTTCATGCCGACTGATCCGGAATGGCCGCCACTAATACATGAACTGATTGAAATGCCGGCTGTTATCACAGATAAGAGGCAGTTGCTGAGTGATTACACGGACACGGGAGAGCCAGATGTTCCATATGAAGAAGGATTTACAATAGACAGGCTGTGGGCCGGCCTCTTCTCCCTTACTTCTATGCATCCGTCTATTCTTGCTTCTCTACATTCTCAATTGTTCTCTCGCGTACCGAGACCGCCGCCAATTATGATAAGCTTTTCTCCAGATTCACTGCAGATTTCTCTCCCGATTCCTCCCTTGCTCCTCGAGCAATTCTCCAAACTCTCCATCACACCCCCACACGGGTCATCTCTAATTCAATCTTTTTCTAAGCTTTCAATCTCCACTCCTCTCGCTATTCTCCCCTCGCATTGCTTTCTTCTAGAAAAAGAGAACAAAAATGAAGATAAAAATAAAAATGAAAAAAAAATGCCAAAATTCCAACCCTCCAATCCTCCATCACTTTTGAGGAAACCTCGTATCTCCTTCCCGAGTGTGTCCCGACCTAGGGGCCGCTCTTCCAAGATTCCTTGATAAATTACTTTCCCCCCTCTGGCGAGGGGTCTCCTTCTGTATCTCCTCCTGTATCCCCTTTCTCACCTTCTTCTTCGTCTAATAAAGCTAGTTGTGATAAAATTCATGGGGTAGATTTTCATAAGAAATCCAAGGGTAAACAGATTCCCCGTAGGTTTCTGTTGGAGTTAGCCAGAAGGTGCCAGGCTTGTTTGGTTCTTCCTGAATTTATTGAGAATCCGATCATCCTGCCAGAGTTGGAATATGAGGATACTAATGTTTCTTATGAGGGTTTTGGTGTCTATGAAATCATGAATGATGAAGACCCTATTGAAGAGGGGGATGAGAGTTATGAAGAATATGAGGACGAGGCTGATGCCTTTGCTAGTGGCATGAGAACATTCGACGAACCATCAGCCTCCGTAGAAGAACCTACCAAAGAAATAAATTTAGGTACCGAGGAAGACCCTAGGATCGTCCTCATTAGTAAGAATTTGCCGCCCTCTGAAGAGGAGGCGCTTATTTTGGTACTTCGAGAATACAAAGACACGTTTGCGTGGAGTTATGAAGATATGCCTGGATTAGACCCTGCGCTCGTCGAACATCACCTTACACTTAAGCCAGGTTCTGTACCGGTCAAACAACGGTTGAGACGTTTCCACCCTAACATGGCTTTAAAGATGAAAGAAGAGGTCGACAAGCTCTATAAGGCCAGATTTGTTAGAGTTGTCCTTTATCCTAACTGGGTGGCTAACATCGTCCCGGTAATGAAGAAAGATGGAAAGGTTCGAATTTGTATAGACTTCCGGGACCTCAACCGTGCGTGTCCTAAGGATGACTTCCCCCTCCCTCATATTGATGTGTTGATTGATAATACGGTAGGATTTGAGACTCTCTTCTTCATGGATGGCTTTTCAGGTTACAACCAGATTCGTTTGGCCGAAGAAGATCAAGAGAAAACATCATTCACTACACCATGGGGTACTTACTGCTATGTCGTCATGCCTTTTGGACTCAAGAATGCTGGAGCCACCTATCAGAGGGCTATGATGGCAATTTTTCATGATATGATCCACATTTTTATTGAGGTGTATGTGGATGACCTAGTTGTGAAATCAAGGACAAGGATTGAGCATCCTGGGGTTCTAGCTAGAGTCTTGCAAAGATCACGAGAATATCAATTGAAAATGAACCCTAAAAAGTGCGTGTTTGGCGTTTCATTAGGGAAATTGCTTGGATTTATTATTAGCAAAAGGGGAATTGAAGTTGATCCCAATAAGGCGAAGGCCATCAGGGACATGCCTCCTCCCAAGAATTTGAAGGAAGTTCGAGGATTAATTGGGAGGTTGCAATTTATTCGCCGCTTCGTCTCCCAGCACTCACAAAGATGCAAGCCGTTTTACGAGCTTACTAAGCCGGGAGTCAAGTTCAATTGGGATGACAAGTGTCAGGCAGCCTTTGACGGATTGAAGGATTATTTGGCCAATCCTCCTGTCCTGAGGCCGCCAATTCCAGGCAAACCACTTGTTCTCTATGTTTCTGTCCAGGATGACTCTGTAGGTGCTGTCTTAGCTCAAGTGGACGAAGAAGGTAAGGAGAGGGCAACATACTATTTGTCTAAACTTCTTAACCCTTGTGAGCAGAAGTACTCAGTGTTGGCCCAGACTAGATGGCGGACAAGAAGGGGGGTTGAATTGTCCGCTTTGACCTTGATGGCGGATTTAAAAAATTCTCTTAACTGACCACGGTGGAATTAAAATCAACTGTTTGATTAGCCTAAACACATATGAGATTTAGTAGGTTCTCTCAATCTTTCTGATCTCACTCGTAATAACAATGCAAATGTTAGAGAAAATTATGCCTAGTACGAATAACAGAAGTAGCAGTGTGCAGTGGTGTAGTGAGTAAAAATCTATTAAACTAACCTGTGAAGCGAGATAGAAGAAAGGGACAAACACACAGGCAATCACAAAGGACACGGAGATTTTTAGGTGGTTCGGGACCACAAGGGCTCCCTACGTCCACCCCTCACCCAACCGGGTGAGGCTTCACTACACGCTACCGAAGTAGCAACACGGGGATGAACCCCAACCACACACACACACGCTGTTTCCGCAGCAATATCCACACACGGGGAAAATCCCCCAACAAGCTGCCACTGCAGCACACACACCCACACACAAAATCGGGGAACACGCCCCGGACACTAAATCCACACGGAGACGCAGCTCCGACAACACATAACCAACTATAGGGAAACTTTCCCCACAATAAAGCCCAACACACGGAGACGCAGCTCCGCCCACACACTATGATATTCCGAGTTTGATAAAATAGAAAGATATACAATGAACACCCAAGATATAAATCTATGCTCAACAAAAAGGATGGAAACCCTTGTAAACCGGAAGTGGATGACTCTAAAAGATGGAAACAAGATGCAACAATAAATCTCCATGAGTAGAGGGAGGTTGTAGAAGATCTTCTCTTAGCCCCAAATCGGAGGGTAGCCGGATGTTGACACTAAGAACGTCTATGCGTTCCTCTTTACGTTCCGCTTCTTTCTTCCTTCAATCACGATCGCAAACTCCTCCTGGATGTAGATGATATCCGCGTTCTTCTCCAGCTCCTCTCCTTCTTCCCGTCGTTCTCCTGCAAAACAGATAGAAAGATTAAAGCTTCTTCTTATTTCTTCCAAATTCGCAACATATATATAGCCCCATGATAGAATGATGAAAAGACCATATTGCCCTTACAAAACCCTAGCAAAACCACCCTAATATGTTCATTACTAACCCAAGGGAAAGTGTGTAAATTTTCAGCCCATTTGGATGTGATTTGGTCGGGTTACGGTGACTTACGGAAATCCCGCGCGTTGCTGCGAACAGGGGGGGGGTCGACCCACTTTGGAGGGGGGTCGACCCACTTTGCAGACAGAAGCTGTTTTTCAGCAGAACTGCCAGGGGGGTCGACCCACTTTGAGAGGGCGATCGACCCACTTGCAGACAGGGTGTTGTTTACCCATTTTTCAGCCCATGGGACGACCCATTGAGTGGGGGGGTCGACCCATTGACCTTGAAACCTCATGAAATGAAACTTTAAAGCATTTCTAATGATCTAAAAGTGCAATCCATTGAACCCAATCATGAATTAAAATATTTGGATCATGCATTCACATATGGAACTAGTTTTGATTCCAAGACCTAAAGGACATGAATTATGATTATGAAAGCATTGGTATGAGGCACATAAATATTTGATCACATTTTCAACTCAAGAACTTCCTCAAGAACACGCATAAATCACTTGGTAAAGTAACACCAAATCCAATCAGATATTGCATGAAAGAATAGAAATCAACATGAGCATGATGCAATATGAACTACAATTATCAAATTGACAATTTGGAAGCCAATTAACCCCAAAGCCATTAGGCATAAAGTAAGCCTAATCTCCCCACATGGAAATCCATCATAAGAAGATTCTTACCATGATTTCAGAGATTTCTAGACTTTAATGAACCCGCACCTTTAGAAAATCAATTTCATGTTATGCTTTGATCCATGCCAATGAAGAATCGAACTTGAATGCATTATCCACGCAATACCACCTCTTCAATGCATTTCAACCTTGATGAACCTGCACATTAGTATGTTGAAAGTGCAACTATATGCACAACTGATTCGAATATTTCCAAACCACATTTTTCACAGGTTCACCTTTCAAATACAATTTAATCAAGCCAATATGAATTAGATGAATTGAGAGCAAACTCAAATCTCCACTTTGTATATGCATGAAACTGAATGTATAGACTTGGAAACTTGAAGGCACAAGACAATGTATAGACTTGGCTTGAAGGCCAATGTACAGACTTGGTGGCTTGAACCAATGTATAGACTTGGCTGATGAAGGCCAATGTACAGACTTTGAAATATGAAGCCCAATGTATAGACTTGAAGTATGAAGCCCAATGTATAGACTTGGCTGATGAAGGCCAATGTACAGACTTTGAAATATGAAGCCCAATCTATAGACTTGAAGTATGAAGGCCAATGTATAGACTTGGCTGATGAAGGCCAATGTACAGACTTGGCTGATGAAGGCCAATGTACAGACTTTGAAATATAAAGCCCAATGTATAGACTTTGAACTATGAAGGCCAATGTATAGACTTGAAGTGTGAAGGCCAATGTATAGACTTGGTGGCCAAAGGCCAATGTATAGACTTGAAGATAGAAGCCCAATGTATAGACTTGGTGGCCAAAGGCCAATGTATAGACTTGATGGCCAAAGGCCAATGTACAGACTTGGTGGCCAAAGGCCAATGTACATACTTTGATTCCAAAAGGCAATGTGTAGACTTGGAGGATGAAGGCCAATGTAACAAAAAACCAATGCAATCCAATGCATGTCAATAATATGCATGAAGGCCTAGTCATCATTTTACCAATGAAAAACATCATGTATGAAATACATCAAGAGACCAAGGTCAATGCATATGACCCAAGGTCTAAGAATTTGAACCAATCATCAAAAGTGAGGTTGACTTCACAAAGCACATTTTCCATCTAAAGAAGTTATCCACCAAGCATCCAAACCTGCAAAATAAGATATTGCGACATAAGCTCCAAAGTGATCAATGAGTATTTTTCACAATACTTACACACAATATATAGTTATCATCAAAACCATCACAAAGGATAAAAAGGGAGCGCAGCGAACCCAACAATCTCCCCCTTTTTGATGATGACAATATATTATGGCAATCCAACATTCTCTCCCCCTTTGGCATTATCAAAAAAATGGGGGACTCAGGGAATAGATATGAAGATTCAAAAAGTAGAGCATGAACCCAGCAATACACCTACCATGAGAGAAAGGTGTGTAAACTAAGAAGCAATCAAAAGTGTGGAATTTGATGTGCAATCAGGAGACGTGTCAAATAATTGCAAAGGCTCAATTTTTGTAAATTTTTGTTATATGTTTAACAAAATATGCACAAGTGGCATAAGGTAACTATATGCAAAATCTGAAAATTGAGTTATGCACAGAGTGTATTGTGCTAGAAGAGCACATTATTCTTCCCCATTTGTCAAGAGCAAAAACCAACCGACAATGGGTTATTGAACCTGTTATATACACGTATAGCCTAAAGATGCATGTATGCAAACTTAAATGTGAAATGAAGTATGCAAGCAAGCAAACAAGCAAGCATGCATTGGAGTTAAGCACACAAACATTACTATAGCTCCCCCTTAATGGGGTAAGGGGATAGCAAAAGAACAGTTCATTCAAAATCAAAATGTGAGATATGAACCATAATCAAAAAAGATAGTGCATTCATATATGCAAGGTACTACATAAGCCATGATAAGAATAAATTCAAGATATATAATCATCACAAAAATACCCAATTGAAATTTATGTAAATGAGCAATGAACTTCAAGTTTATATGGATATTAGCAGAGTTTCTAGAAAACACTAGAGGGTTATTTCCTTCCTAGACTTCCATTTTGATCCTCGACTATTGGTAGCTTCGCTCAACCCCTTTTTGTTTTTCTTTTATTGGATTTCACTGTTCGGCGCGAGTCACCTCATGTGTCTCAATGGAGTTTCCCGGCTTACTAGGATCCATCACGAATGTGAATTTTGTTTCACTTTTCGACGCGAGTTTACTCATCTATTTCATTTGACTCACATCACTATTCACATCATTTTTTTTCTCATGCATATGCATAATTGTGTGCCACACTCATTTATCAATAAAACCTCTACTAGTATTATTGTCTGAACTCATCTTGCCTGAAATAACCTAAATTTGCATTTCTTTCTTACTTGGGCCTGTTTAGATCCTTGCTAAATAAAGTGCAGCTTCAATCGAAATGATGGTCAGGTACAGTTCCTGCTAGACAAAATTGGTAAGTCTTTAAAACAAAAATCCTCGATTGTGCTGTAGTATTTCTCACTCGGACCCATTCTTTTGAGTGAACCCATCCACTTATATCAAATACTCATCGGGTCCAGTGGGTTAACTTTTACCAACTTCCCAACGTTCCATATGTTTTTATTTTGGGATGCCCAAATGGGTCGTCCCTTATGGATGAGCCCAATACCCCTTTTTGTCTAAATACTCGCCACAACTTCAACCGGTCAACACATCTTTTCAACCCTATTTGACCGGTCCAAGTTAAAAACCACGGGCATCCCCTCCTCAAGCCAGCCGCAAACCCTCCTACACCACAAAACTTTTTCCTTCCCGCTCAGCAAACCATCGCTCCGGCGGACACACCAGCGGCTACCGCAAATACCTCCATTCCGGGCATCAAGATCTTCTCCTTCTACTCCCTGCGAAGGTGCAAGAGAACCCTGATAGGTGGAGGGAAGCTCACTTCGACAGCTTGCTGTTCCTCCCCTTCTCAAGGAGAGACGGACGAGTACCTGCGGCTTCAATCTAGGCTCTTCTGATGGCTCCACGCTACAAAAGCATGTCCAAACGTCCACGGAGGAAAGCTGCGGCAAAGGTCTCCTCATATGCCATTGATCCTCCCACCTCCAACTCAGAGGACGAAGCTCCCCAGGCCATCCCTATTCCTCCAGCCCAACAAAGAGAAATTCGGTCCAAGCGTTTTCATGAAGAGGTACTACTACACGCCCAGTCTACTAATCTCTATCCTCGAACTATCATGCATCCCAGAGCAGTGGATCTTGAAGATGTCACCAATTTGGTCCCTGAACTTTTTGATTTGCTGAACACCCAACCAAATTGGATACAATTTATGTCTGAGCATCGGAAAGTTTATCCCACACTAGTTCTGCAATTTTATCAAAATCTGGTGATAAAGAACAACAAGCTCTACACTGTAGTAAACAACAAATCTGTCATGGTTTCTGCCGGGCTATTCAGTACAGTTTTTGGTTTTCCAAGTCCTCACACCACCATCATGGCAAATACAAAATTGAATGCAGTGTCTGTTTACAGCATAATGATGGGTTTTGATGACTCAGTAGTCATAGATGAAAATGACATTCCAAAGGATTTGAATGCCAATGTTTTTCCTCCTGCTCAGCGCATTCTGCATCATCTCTTCACCACCATTTTCTATCCCAGGGGAGGCAGCAGGAACAAAGTCAACAAAGTTCATAAATTTTTGTTCCACTGCATTTATAATGGTATAATTGCTGATTTCTCAAGTCTCATGTACGACTTAATATTCCTTTGTTACAAAGAAAAAAGACGTAGTCTTCCATATGCTTCACAGTTAACAGCGGTTTTTAGGCATCTTCGTATCGTCTTGGATAAGGAAATCTGTGAAGAGTTACTGGACAAGGATGTCTATACCGCCCGCAGTCTTTGCCGCAACATGGGTTACAAAAGAAATGCAGCTGGCCACCTAGTTCGAGTTTTGAAAAATGTTAAAGGCAAGAATGTGCAATCTGCAGAAAACAGTGACAGTGGTGAAGAAGCAGAAGAAGAAGATACTACTGCCTCACATGATGATCAGCCACCAACCAGTCCTTCTCAAGCCGGAGGAAGTAGCTCTAGACCAGAGCCACATGTTTCTCGTCCTGATCGAATTGACCAACGGCTGGACAAGCTAACTGAAGATGTGAGTGACCTGAAGCTACATCAAGAGATGTTCCTGCACCACTTCGAATCCATATCGAAGACTCTTGATGCCCACACCCAAATGCTTCAGCACATTAGGGATTTTGTTTCCGGATCACCCAACTAGTCTGGCTAGGAGTAACTTTGCTGTCAGCTTTTTGATGAGAAGCTGCCCCTTTTTTGTTTAAACCCTACTTAGCAGCACCTTTGCTTACTTATGTTATATGTTAAGCTGCATGTCTGGATGCTTGCGTGCTCATTTCAATTTCTTTCTCCTTGGTCATCTTCTTTCTATCTACCTTGTTCCTTCTTTAAATCCACCATCTACTCAGCTTATCTTTGTGCACCTGCTCTGCACATCTCCTTTTTGCTCATGAAAAAAAAAGGGGGAGAACTAGCAATTTGCTGACAGTAATATTTTGTGATCATGTCCTACTATGTCTTGTTTTGAAGTTGCTATGTTTTTGACGTTCCAGTCTTGATATGCTCATGGTTCAGTAAGTAAATGGATATGCTGTTGAATTCTGGAGTGATGTTCCTTGACACTCACTGGAAAATAAGTGTTATGCTTTCATGTCTGTTTGGCTGACATAGTAGTGAAAATTGTCTCAGTTCTCTCTATATTACTCTATCTTCCCTTGATTAGCTTAAATTGCTTGGGTTGTTTTGTGTTTTTTTGTCATCATCAAAAAGGGGGAGATTGTTGTGCCCTCCTTGGTTTTGATGATGACAAAGTTCTTTAATAGATTGAATAAAACATCGTGAGTGGCCATATGCTTCACATTCATTCATTCCATCTTTGATACACTCTACATTCACAATGATCAACTATCTTCTGAGATGCCAATTCATTGATCAAATCTTTATCTCACTAACTATTTGATGAGAATGAATAATGCTGACAGCAATCTCACTCTTTCTCCATGGTGAAATTCAGAAATCTGGAAGAAGGAAGACAAGGTAAGTGAAATGAAGAATCTCCATGAAAGGTGAGTAGAATTGATTCATTCAG
This sequence comes from Amorphophallus konjac, assembly GCA_022559845.1. NCBI lineage: Eukaryota > Viridiplantae > Streptophyta > Magnoliopsida > Alismatales > Araceae > Amorphophallus > Amorphophallus konjac. Next base: position 226,212,031 of record CM040121.1, on the reverse strand, counting down.
ATCAAACATGATAAGAATTTCCCCTAGAATAACTTTGTTTAAGTTTGACCAAAAATCCCTTGAATTGGTTGTGCTTAATGTCTTTTTCTATTTTAACCTGAAGTGGGTCGACCCCCCCAGACAGATGGGTCGACCCCTGTTGCAACAGATGCCACTCTTTTGGCTCTGGCACAAATGGGTCGACCCAGCTGATAAAGGGGGTCGACCCCTGTGATCTCACAGAACCAGTTATTTGGCCCCTGTGAAGAAGTGGGACGTCCCACCTATCAAAGGGGGTCGACCCCTGTAACAAGCAGAACCTGGAAACATGATCTGTTTGATACATGGGTCGACCCACTTGGCAGATGGGTCGACCCACTCTTGAATTTTCTTATTTTCTCCGATTTACGCTATATATTTCATCTATTAATTGTGTGGGCCATACTTCACGTGCAAATCACTTGTTAGTCATTGGGATTAACTAGTAATCATGTGGCTTAGACTATTAAACCTAATTAACATCATTTGATTAAGTCTAACACTGATTTCACTTATTTCGTGCAGGTTTCGAACAGGATAAAGAAATGGCCACGTCGGATTTGCAGAACCAATCAAAGGAGAGAATAATCTCCTCCTTCCTCCAGCTAGGAGTGCCATCCCCCAGGATATAAATGCCCATGATTAGGGCGTCCCAAGGATACACGACCAGAGCTGCAAACGGTGCCACACGAGTGTTGGGCGTCTTCATCCTCGGGAGCAGAGGCGCACCTGCGTGTGGAAGAGAAGGTCGTGGTTCGAAGAGCAGCTTCATCGATCTTCATCTGAGCAACTTCGTTCAGCAATCAAGACATCATCCTGTTGCGTGGATCATCTTCCCAAGCCTCAGCGTCTTCAGGAACCCATCAACCCACGGACGTCTCTGTTGAAGCATAGCTCGCCATCATTCCAATAGACAGGGGGAGTTGTCCTTAATGTTCTTCATCAGTCTTAGGCTTAATGTTCATGTGATTCTCTTTATTTTCAGTGGGGATTCCCGGCTACTCAGTTAGACATACCACTTATTTAAGCATGCGGGGTAGGCAGCTTTTTCCTCACGATTCTCTCAATTTCCATGTAGAAATTTGTTTCCCATGAAGTGTTAAAAAGAATTTCTGAAATCCTTATCAATCAAAGTCATATGCATCATTTTAGGAATAATGTATGGGTAATTACTTTGGATGTAGAAAATGAATTTGCCTATACATAGTTATGACTCCCCCTAAATGTATGTACAGTTGAAATGAATCATCCTCCTTTGTATATGTCACTTTTCACAAATGATTAAAATCACTACATTTTATATAGCAAGGAGGTGAGGTCTTAGAAGATTTGCAAGGAATTGTGTTCTAAAATTATATACATGCATTCAAGCAAGGATATAGCAAACTATTCAAACAAAGTGATTTTCGGTACGCGGCGGAGAACATAGGTCCAAAGACCACCATCACGCATAGTGAAAGCTTCCGGCTAGACATAATCCAACCTTCCACAAACACCATTTTATATACCGAAAAATTATAGCAATCAAGCACACGAATATGAGGAATTTGTAAATGTATGCAAGCAAGTGCAAATGTATGCAAATGAGGATGTATATGATATGTGCAACATGTTTTATGCAACTTAAGCATGTGATCTATGTATGCACAAGTGAGTGATTATTTACAAAAAGTAAGTAAGAGTTTGAAAACTCTATGCACAATGAGAAGCATTCAAACCAAATTTTATTTACAAGAGTTGATTATAAGTGTGAAAACACTTTATGAGAAGAGTAAAGCATTTGAAGATAGAATTTATTCACATGGAGTGAAAATAGAAGTGATCAAGTCATTCTGACATGGAACTCAAAAATTCTCAAGATTTCCAAAAGATACCATAACCAGTGAACTAAGTTGGAAGCATTTTTTCTCGAAACATAAATTTTACCTTTTTCAGATTTTTTTTTAAAGAGAACCATGTGAGACAAAAATTTCAAAACAAATCATTTTCTTCCTCACCTTGAGATCCCAATATTTATTAATTTCTTCGACCTCAAGGTACCCCTGCAAAATAGATTCTCAAGTTGGATGTTTGGGTACCCAAACCATCTTGGGTCCCGAGGGGTTAGTCCTAGTATGAATAAATGTATTTTTCTTATTTTTCCTTTCATACCACTCATCATCGATTTTCATTGTGAAACAATCATCCATAGAATGACCATTCTCACCACAGTAATAGCAGTAGAAAGATTTTCTTTTCATGGATAATTTCTCATCATTTTTCATTAAGGAACAATTATCCATCATGTGTCCTTGTTCACCACAATAATAACATGAAAAGTTCTTGTTGGCAAACCATTCATCATCATCTTTCTTAACGAAGTAATTTTCAAAAACATGACCATGTAACCCACAATACTAACAATGAGTGTTGAGGTTTTTCATCGTGGATTTCTCATGATCTTTGGAACCATTATCATTTTCCACTCTGGATTTCAAAGCCACATCATCATCAAACTTCATTAAAAGGCAATCATACATTTCATGGCCAGATTTGCCACAATAGTCACAAAAGACATTCCTTCTTTTTCTTGGTGCATGAACATGTTTATCATATGAGGGTTCTACATGCATACAAGAACAATCAACATCCTTTTTCTGTTTTTCATTTTGCTTATTGCACAACACCATGGATTCATTCAAATTTATGATCTCATCTTCCAATGATGAGATATGCAAGTTAGATTCAGCAATTTCTTTCTCACACAATGCCAGCTTCTCATTCAACAAAGAATTGATAGTTTTAGAGCTAGCAATTTCTAATTCCAAAACATGAAGATTTTCAGAATTATCAACAACATGTTTTCCTTTTTCAAACATGTGGAGTTCATCAACCAAAAAACTATTTCGTTCTTTCAAATTCTGAATTTCTTCAGCAAGTTTTTCAAGTGGATTTACAGTCGTGGAGGTATGTCCAAGTTCATTCTTTTGAAGGCTCACATGTTCATCAACCATTTCATTCATGGTTTTATTACATTCAAATTTGTCATTCACGCTTTTAAGGTTTTCAATTTCATGTCTCAGCTCCATTAACCATTCAGATTTATCAACAGATATGCATGTCTCTTTTTCAAGCACCAGTAATTTTTCAGACATAGCAAAATTCAGTATTTTTAGCTTTTCATTGTCTTCTTCAATGAGTTGAAGTTCTGAAATTTTATCCTGTAAGGATTTGTTTTCATCTTTCAGAATTAAAATAATTTCTTCATGCACAGCAACATCATGCAACAAATTTTTATTCAAGTTCCTAAGCTCCGAGCATTCCTCACATGAAAGATCATCAACACATGTATTTTCAATTTGAGAGCATTTAGCACATGGAGGGTTAACATGTGAATGATCATTAAGTTTCTTTTTCATTTTTCTGTTCTCAGATTTTAATGCCTTATATCTATCAAGCAAGTCATCATAGGCATCCATTAGTTCTTCCAAGGAAATCTCATCGGTTTCAGAACTTACCTCCTGATTTCCTTCTCCATCAGAATTTTCTTTGCTCGAAAGAGCACTGTCGTTTGCCATCATACATGTATCCTTCAGCCTTCCTTCATGAAACTTAATCAGTCCATCCAAGATTTCTTTGGCTGAGTTGCAATCAGAAACAAATGGAAATTTGTTAATGCATACTGCATCTTTAAGAGTATTCAAAACAAAAAGATTATCAGAATTCATCTTCCTATGTTCATCGGTCCATCTTGACTCATTTTTTGGTAAAACATGAGGACCATGACTTATTAATTTCATAAGCTTAGGATTAATCCCAGAAATCCAAACACACAATTTTCCAAGCCATGATGTAAAATCAAAACCATCAAAGACAGGAACTGAATTCAGACTAGCCATCATAAAAAGATCTTTTCTCCTAGACCGTGAGGTCCGCTGAATAAAAATCAGAGACTGGGGGAGTTGTCCTTAATGTTCTTCATCAGTCTTAGGCTTAATGTTCATGTGATTCTCTTTATTTTCAAACTCAGATATAGTGTGTGAGAGATTGGAGATTTGATCTCCGTGGAATGCCCTTGTTGGGCGTGTGTGTGTGTGTGGATAGAGGTCCTTGACCTCGTGTTTGTGTGTGTGTGCTATTCAGTGTAGCTCTCTATAGTGGAATCTTCTCAAGTTGAGAGGGGTGGATGTAGGATCGCACTTGGGTGCGTCCGAACCACCTAAAATTGCTCGTCTCCTGTGGTTGTGCTCTTGTGCGTTTGGTTTATCTTGTTGGTGTGTGTGGTTGCTGCGTTTTTATTTGTGGTTTGCTTGCTCGTGCGCTGTTGATAATTTTAAATTTCCCGTCAATCAATTCACCCCCTCTTGATTGCCATTCCAACGGGCCAACACTCAGCCATGGAGAAGACTTGCGCTACTTTAGTCTGGGTAGTTCAGAAGTTAAAACATTATTTCTTAGCTCACGAGGTTCACCTCATTGCTCGCATGAATCCAATTAAATTCCTTCTTGAAAAATCTGTTCTTACCGACCGATTGGCACGTTGGCAAAGCTTCCTTTCACAGTTTGATATCACTTACATTCAACAGAAAGCAATCAAAGGCTACGCCATTGCCGAACATCTTGCTCACCACCCTCTACCCCGATTTGATCCTGTCAATTCGGAGTTTCCAGATGAAGAACTGATGTCCATTAATCGACCCCACGATCCTATGTGGACATTACATTTTGATGGAGCTCTAAATTCCCAAGGAAGAGGGATCGGCATGGTTCTTTTAACGGCAGAAGGGGTCACCATCCCATTTGCTGCTCGGCTCACTTTCCCTGTCACGAACAATATAGCTGAGTATGAGGCTCTTTTGGCCGGTCTTCAAACCGCTCATCAATATGGTGTTACTCACTTGCGAATTATGGGTGACAGTCAACTCATTCTACGCCAGGTGCTTGTCAAGTGCCACACTATCAATCCTAAGCTCAAGCCCTACCAGGAACTTGCTTCAGCTTATGCCAAGCTCTTTACCAAGTTAATCTTTGTTCATGTCCCTCGTAGCCAGAACATCTTAGCCGATGCTCTTGCTTCTTTAGCCTCTGCGCTAGTCTTCCCTCCTGAGCGTGACTTTCATGTTCCCCTGATTCATCAACGCGACACTCCAGCTATTAAGGATCGTGCATTTCTCGACATTAGGGATAAGGTGCTCGAGAAGGTCAGGCAGAAGGAAGCTCTTAAAGGTAAAGAGGTCATGTTGTTAGATTGGCAAAAAGAGTTGGCTGACGAAGAGAAGCCTTGGTATTATGAGATTGCCAGGTATTGCAATGATCAGTCCTATCCCGAGGAAGCCACTGCAGAAGAAAAGAAAGCAATTAGAAGAGTGGCTGAACGTTATGTTTTGGTTGGAGGTGTGCTCTACAGAAGAGGGCTCACGGGTGTTTTATTAAGATGCCTCGATGATGATGAATCTTGGGAGGTTATGGAAGAGGCGCATTCTGGAGTGTGTGGTGGTCATGTGAATAGCCAGATGTTAGCTAAGAAGATCCTTAGGCTAGGCTTCTATTAGCCAACTCTAGAAGAGGATTGCTCCATCTATGTTCGAAGGTGTGTTAAGTGCCAACTGCACGCCGAAAAAATTCATTCTCCTGCTTCTTCACTCCATCCTATGTCCTCCCCATAGCCTTTCTCCATGTGGGCTTTTGATATTATTGGACCTCTTGGTGATTCGAACCTCCTGACCAAGCAAAAGTCGTTCATCCTCACGGCAACGGAGTACTTCACCAAGTGGGCAGAAGCGGAAGCTTACGTAGAGATCAAAGCATCAACTGTCTGCAAGTTCATAATGAAGAACGTCATCACGAGGTTCGGTATTCCAAGCACCATCGTCACCGACAATGGACCTCAATTCATCTCTCAAGAGCTCAAGGATCTCTGCGACAGGTATAACATTACATTGCATCATTCTTCTCCCTATTATCCGCAGGGCAGTGGCCAGGCAGAGGCCACTAATAAAACTTTGATCAAAGTTGTTAAAAAGACGTGTGAGGCTAATAAATTTTCGGATTGGCCAGACAAGCTAGTTGAAGCTCTCTGGGCCTATCGTACTTCCATTCGTACCCCCACTGGGCAAACCCCTTTCGCCCTTACTTATGGAATGGAGGCGATAGTCCCTTATGAGATTCTCATTCCATCTTTGCGAGTACAATTGGACAAGGAACTCTCTATTGATGAGCGTCGCGATTCGCTCCTTGCCCAGTTGGAACTCCTAGATGAGAAGCGTCTGGTCGTCGCTGAACATGCGCGCGTTTATCAAAACAGGCTCTCACGTTTTTTATCAAAAGAAGGTAATTGAGAGAAAATTCAAAGTCGGTGAGATGGTAACCAAGAGAATTTTCGTAAAACCCGGTGTGCCCCGTTCAAAACTCCAACATAATTGGGAAGGACCGTTTGTTATAAAAGACTTTTTTCCTGGCAATGCTTATAAACTGATTAATGCTGAAGGAGAAGAGTTAACTCACCCTTGGAATGGTTTGTATCTTAAGAAATACTACCCTTGATTCAAAAATCCAAACAAATAAATATATAGAATAATTTTCAAAAATCCAAACAAAAATGAAAATTGATTCAAAAATCCAAAACAAAGTGGAATATTTCCAAAAAAAACAAAAAAAATAGAAATTCTTCAAAAACAAAAGCTTTCAAAATTGGTGCCATGGCACACAAGGGATCAAGGTCCGAAAGGTCAAAATTCAGAATTCATTTATCAGTCTTGTTAACTCAAAATGGGGTCGACACCCGCACACACTACGTGCTTAAACCTCGAACTCAAGTGGTGCAAGATCCGATGGGAAGTCAAAAACCTGACTAAAGGTGAAGTCAATACCCATTCTTTTCTCTTCGGCCTATAAGGGTGGAAGGAAGGCCTCGGGGTAGATCCACCAAGCCTGTCCACCGCCCTAGTAGGTGGAAGTCAAGGCCCAAAAGGGAACGAAATGCCACAAAAGCCCAAGTACAATTAGGTTTATTTTCATCAATACAAATCAATTCCAAAGTGTAAGTCAAGTTGTGAAAAGAAAAGCATGTCAAGAGGGCAAAGTCCCCGCAGGGAAAAACCTTGGGCGTATGCATGCAATATAAAAGGGAGCAAAAGGCAACAAAATTTCTCTATGCCAAAGACCGAACCCCAACAGGCACAGGGTAGGGGAGGTAGTTTTACCTCGAGCTTTTCAGAATCTCTTATGGGCTTCCTTATATCTTCATTTTCTTTGTGGTAAGTCATAAACCGGCAGAATGGTCAAGACTGACCTAGGAGATTGCACCATGCGAAATCGCAGGCATAAGTTAACTATTATCACGTCGCCCCTTTTTTTTGTTTAATCAAGAAAGACCAATGAATCCTCAATAGTGACCGTGTAGGCCTCAGTGCCCCCAGTACCTTTGTGAACCCAATGCTGAAAGCCAAAGAAGAAGAATTAACGCCTTTCAGTAAGGCGCTTTTATTGAATTCACGCCTTCCTTAAGGTCGTCTCTCTTAAAATAACGCCCACATATATGGCCATCTTTTCAACAAAATTCAAGAACGTTTTCCAATTCACGCCTTCACCTAGGGCGTCTTTTTCTTGAATAACGACCTAATATAAGGCGCGTCTTTTGAAAAATAAAAGAAAAAAAATAAAAAAAAAAGAAAAAAAAATAAAATAATATAAAAGTAAAAGAAAAGAAAAAGGAAATGGGGTTATTCTTCATGCGCGTGCTTGCATGGGGCATCTTGATTATTGTTTGCATACGTGTGCTTGCGTGTCGCATCTCCCTTTTCGGTTATTTCATTTGCCTTATTTGATTAAAGGCTTGGCCCCTTGACCCACTATCTAGGTCAAAAGTAAAGGCACACCTTGCTTATTGAGCAAGGGGCCAAGTCGAACAGGTGAACTAACATGTTTATTCAAGTATGAACCACAGTTGCAGGTACAGGGCAAAGTAAGGTAAAGCAAAGAACGTGGAAAAGAGGCAAAGTACACAACCACAAGTACACAACTACACAAGTGCTCAGGTAACAAAAATGTCAATCTCATATGTATATACATCATGAATATCTGAGTACAGGTGTGAGGGTGGAGGAGTACAAGTAAGTCTCTCAGCTCTCGCCTCCACCCTCCTCTATCCTACTCTCTACCTCGTCCTCGCCATCCCGAGGAGGCACTGGTGGAGGAGGCATGGGCCCCCGTGAAGAAGCTGGAACCCGAACCTGGTCCCCTGCCTCGCTCCTCGGTCGAAAAGAGGAGCCCGCCATGTAAGAAGAGCCGCCAAGGCTGTATCCTACCGCTCGTGCCCGCTCTCGGCCTCGCTGGAGACGCTCCTCAGAAACTCGTAGCCGCTCCCGAGAAAGGACTAGCTGGGTCCTCAGGTCCGCCAGCTCCTCGTGCTCACGAGCACGCTCCTCGCGCTTCCGGGCATGCTCCCTCCTCTCCAGCTCAAGAGCCACCCGCAGCTCGGCCACGTCCTGAGGCAGCTCCTCGCGTCGTCTCAGGGTCCTCTCTAGCTCTAATATCCGCTGCTCGCGGATCGCCAACTCGGTACGTGCCGCTCGTAGCTGTGTGGTCTGAAAACAGGTAACAAATCATCAACTCAACAATTTATGAAATAAAGCAACACATGACTAAATAAAACTTACCTGAGCAGTCATCGCCTGCTGTCCCTCACAGACGCAGGTAAGGGCGGCTCGAAGCTCCTCAGTCTGTAAAAATGAATTTTCATCAGTGCACAATTATATAATCAATATTTGAATGGATTTGTGTTTTGGAATTTACCCGTGAAGCGAGGTCGCGCTCTGCTGCCTCGGCTCGTGCGACCGCTCCCGCTAGCTGCTCTACTAGTGCGGTCACCTCTGCACTGGGCCCCCTCGAGCTGTAAGCTTCCCCTGCATCCCTCCTAACGGCTCCCTGCTGGGCACGCTGCATTTATTAAGATCGTCAGTGGCTAATCATCAATAATTCAACAAAAAAATTTCACTTGCATGTAGAAATAATTTAAACACTCACCAGGGTCTCGAGGTTGGTCCGTGTGGTGGCCAGCTGGTCCTCCAGGCTGTGTAGATGGGCCTGGGCGTCCATCGCCGCTATGTCCCGTGCATCCTGCATCCATTACATATTAGTCACATAATAGATACATAAGCATTGGCATTTAATTTAGAAATAATTGCATTCATACGTACCCCTAAGACCCTCATCTGTGGCCGTCCGGCGTAAACCTCCCAGTAGCGCCGGACGTACTCGGAGCTGTCAGTCACCCGAGAGGTGACTCTGGTCCCGCCTCGCTGCCAGTCGCCGTACTGGTCTGCGAACCGCACCCTCCAATCGATCGCCTTCGTGTGACCGCGTGTCTTCTTTCCAATCCCTCGCGGCTCCCCTACCTCTATCCACTCCTGGTGTAGGCCCAGGGTCATCATCACCAGTCTAAGCCGTAACGGCTCGATCTCGCTCAAGCAGTGAACCCAAAGCTCATGCTCAAAGCGAGGTCGCCCCGCTACGACCCACGGCTGGCCCTCGTCGGTCATCCCCTCGTAAGGTCTCCACTGCACCTGCATCCATATACATGCACGTCATCAACATCTTTCTATCATCATAATAAAATCAAATAAATAAAAAAAAGCATTCATTCATGCATACCAGCGAGGGAGGGAAGTCACGGAACTCTCTCCGTAGCACCCATAACTCGTAGCCGAGTGGGGCACCAAAAACGACTGGCAGCCAGCGCCGTGCTAGAGGGAACACTCCCTCACCTCCGGGCCGTGGGTCGGTGCGCCCCATCGGCATGTACAGGTGGCTCCAAACCTGCATCCATGCATCGTATTAGTAAGACATTCATACGCATTCACATTCAACATTCATACAAAAAAATTGCATACCTGAAGAAAAGGTGAGAAGCCACTGACAGTCGTCTCTCGCCCTGTCCCTGTGGACAGGTCGGCCATCATGTGCGCCAGCAGCGCTGCTCCCCAGGCGTACCTGCCGATGCCCTCTAAGTCCTCGAGGATCCTTAGGAATCGGCAGTTGATCACGTCTCCCTTCATCCCCAGTAATAGCCTCCCGAGTAGCAGCAGTAGGAACCTCCTCAGGTCTCGGTCCGCTCTCTCCCTGTCAGCTGGGTCCTGGCAGTAGACCGCCCTAGCCCCGTCTATCAACCTCTGTGAGAACTGCTCTAGGGTCTCCCCTGACCTATGCCTAGCATTCCCTAAGCCCATCACTGTAGTCAGGTCGGTGCGGAAGATAGTCCTACACTCGCTGGGAGTCTCGTAGACCATCTCAAGCCCTAGCAGTCTCTGGGCGAACTCAGTGTAGTCAGGGTAGGTGATCCCGCCCACAGCCTCTCCGTCTACCCTCAACCCGGTGATCCTAGCTACGTCCTCCAGGGTAGGAATCATGTGCCCCCATGGCATCAGGAATGCCCAGCTAGTCCTGTCCCATCTCTCCCGTAGAACCTGGATAAGTGGTAGGTCTGGTCTAACTGGCTCTATGCTAAGGAAGGCACCAAACCCCATGGCATCTACCCTAGCTCTCTGAAACTCGGGGAGGCCGTAGTATGCTGCTCGGACCATGACCCAGGAGATCCGTGTCCTCATCAACCCCTGCATGCATAAAGAAAGAAATTTTGGTTTAATTATTCAATTATTCTTGTTGAAATTCACTTAATTGCCTGTTGAGATATTGATGTTTGATTTAATTAACGACCATCCCAAGGTCGTGATTTGATTAATTGGCGCCCTGGAGCAGGGCGTGGTTTCTAAGTAAGCTTTGAATTAACGACCTACCCTAGGTCGTTGTTTATCTAAGAGACGCCCCGGTGGAGGGCGTGGTTCTGAGTTTAATTTCTAAATTCCTAAAGGTTTTTCAATTAACGCCCGTCTCAGGGTCGTCGTTTGTTTAACTAACGCCTCTGAATGAGACGTTTTTCTTAAATGGTTTTTGGGGTTTTAATAATTTATTCTGGAATTAATCAAATGGACGACCACCCCTATGGTCGTTATCTGTTGAATTGACGCCCCGATGGGGGGCGTTGTTTTCCAGGGGTTGTGAAAAATGAAATAAAAATAACAACATGCGATATAAATCATAAAAAAATATATAAAAGCATGGAAATTAATAGCATGACTAATACAAAAAAATGATGATAATTTAAATGGACGACATGCTCTATGGCGTGTTTTCATGATGTTAATTATTTTTTAGGAAATAAAATGAATTCACGACACCCATATGGGCGTCTCTTCTTGAATTCACGACACCCCTGGGGGCGTCATTTTTCTGAGTTACAGGTCTTCTTGCCCGGGGGCTATGGAAATTGAAATAAAAATAAAATAAATTTGAAAAAAAATGGAAATTGGGTTGGGGGCCTACCTTGTGGCATTTGGGTTCTTCCCGTGGAGGGCGTGGCTGACGAGGCCGCCGGAGCTGGCCGGGGCGAGGAGCGGCCGCCGCCGTGGCCGGTGGTTCATCACCGCTTCGTGATCACCGTCACCACCTTCCTCCTCACCGCCGTCTTCTCCTTCTACATTGCCCTCTTCGTCTTCGCCATCATCATCTTCTTCTTCTTCTTCGCCTTGTCCTCCGGCCTCGTCACCGGCTGTCGCCGTCGGAGCCTCCTCGGCCGCCGCGGGGGGAGCATCCTCGTGGGCATCTTCTTCCAAGTCCACCATCTCCGGGGCCGAGACCCTTTGCCGTTTGAGTCCGCCGGCCATTGCTTAGGGCTAGGGCTAGGGTGTGAGGGGAAGAGAGAATGAGAGATGGGGGAGGGCTTCGGTTAGGGTTGCAGAAGAAGAGAGCAAGAGGGAAAGAGGACGAAGGAGGAAGAAGAAAGGAGGGAAAGTTAAGTCGAACAGTCAAAAAGAATTCACGACCTAAGGAAGGTCGTGGCTTATGGAATTCACGACGGAAACAAGGGCGTTTCTTGATAATTGACGACATTGCTTAAGGCGCTATTTTCGTTTGCATGGGGAATGATAACCATCGTCAGACGCATTCAATGGGGATTGATTGATTTGATGGGAGTGATGATTACTGTTTTGAGTAACGACTGTGCTTAAGGCGTCATTTATATGGAACGTGGCTTTGCTGAAGGCGTTACTTTTAGAATTTCAACGAAATCCTTTTGGAATATAAATCCAATTCACGCCTTGTCTTAAGACGTTTTTCATTAAAGGCCCATTAATGGAGGCGTCAATTATGAGAGATCAATCATTAAAAATGACGTGTGCTGAGGCGTCATTTATGGAATTAATGACATTGGCTGCGTCGTTATTTGCAACAGAACTGCAGGTTATTGGAAGATTTGGTCAGAAACATTGTGTTATTGGCTCAATCAGAATATTATCATTGATTTATTGGAAGAAAAAGATTACATTGCTCTAATGAGCCATTTTGGGTCTCAAGCTTCTTAAAGCTATTACATAAGATTTCCACTGTTCTCTGTCTTCTTCTAAGTTTTCCACAGGATGATGAGCCTTGTTGATTTTCCACAGAGCATGAATAGTAGTGGTTTCTTCTCCATCCTCATAGTTGTGGTTTCTTCTCCATCCTCATTGCTACCAAGGTCCCTTGTCTTGATAGGAGGGAGATGAGATGGATCTTCAAATATTTGCCGTGGAAGCCCGAGTTGAGGAAGGCATCGGTGTGAGTTATACAAGACAAATTCTGAAGCGCCTATGAGTCGAAGGTCCGTTCCGGGAGAGAATCTTGCGCGGAGTTCTTGAGTCTTGAGTATTCCCGGGGTGCAAGTGAAGAGGTTCTTTGGCATTACTTTGAGGTGCTCTCTCCATTCCACTCTCTTTTTGATTTGAGGAATTCGGTTCATCACCCTATTGCTTATCCCAAGTGAACCGGTCATATAAGAAAGTGGGCTCTTTGAGAAGATTCTTGAGCATTGTTGGGCCTCATCACATGGATCGAACTTGAAGTGAAGGTCTACCCAACTTGAGAGAGCTAGCATGCATCCGTGGATGGGCCTTCCCATTGCCGCCGAGGTAAGCCCGCTATAGAGATAGGCTAGGATAGCCGGTCCAACTCTCTCTCCTTCCCATAAGCTCACTATTGCGCTTATTTAGGCTTCTTCTAGAAAATCCTCCATGGATGGGAATAAGAGTGCTACTTCTAAGCATACCACGAAGGCCTTGGTTACCTTTTCTATTTCTTCTTCTCCTTTAGCTTGATCCGCTCTCTTGTACACCCATGAGGCAAGCTTTAGAAGATTGATTCCTTTAGTGACCTTGATTTGATTCACTAAGTTCGGGCTAGGTATCAATGTGGTTAGAAGTTCATGTGAGGAGATTGGTTTTGGCATGTTCGCCATCTTCTCTTCATCCCCTTGCTTCATTCTCTTTAAACCTAAGATCACCTCTAATTCTTCTAATAGGATGGTGGCTTCAAAGGTTGAGAATAGGAAGGTGTGAGTAGAAGGGTGCCATATTTCAATTAGAGCTCCTATGGCAGCCCAATCTAAGTGGATTTGGTCATAGTGTTTGGCATGGGTTATTAGGCCTAGAAGATGCCATCTTGCTAAGTAGACCCTCATATCCGAAGAAAACTTGGAAAGGATAAGTGGCAGCCACTTAATTTTTGTAAATCTCCTAGCTCCTGGGACATTTGGATAATCCTGTGGAAGAAAGAAAAGAAGGAGAATACATGAGCGACGGAAGTAGTGAAGATAAGAAAAGAGAAGAAGAAATAATACTTTACCTGGTTCATGGAGATTCTACTGCTGATATGCCCATTAATCTCAGTTAATCTGAGAGTTGAGGACTTTGATCTCTTAATTGCCCTTTCCATCTCCGGTTTTCGAAAAGAACACGAACAGGAGAAGAAGCAGCAGAAGAAACAGAGCTCCGAAGGATTGCTTTGATTGATTTGAGGAAGTGACTTCCTTTATAGAAGTCCGGGGGGTCTTAAGGCTGATCGGAGTTAGGAAGTTTATGGCTATTAGGACTGGGTTTAGCTTTCGAATCAGAAACGGAAGCTTGTGCTTAATTAACGCCTTCTGTTAGGGCATCAATTGTTGAATTGACGACCTGACCGAGGTCGTGTTTTAGTTCACGCCCTTGAGTGGGTCGTTTTCTTCTTGAACTCTTGGTGAATCTAACGCCTCAGTGAAAGGCGTGTTTTATCTATTGACGCCCTGATGTCGGGCGCCTTTTATGTTTTTGACGCCGTTCCATCCAGGCGTGAATTTGTGAGCTTATGAATTTACTTCCCTACATGTTTCGATGAACTTAAGTGCTATTATTTTGTTGAAATTGTTTTTAATTTAGCACTTATGATCATGTCATGCTTTATTGAGGATTATTTCTGATTATGTGGACTAATGAATTTTCAAGTGCAGAAGAGTGCAGGTTTCGGGACGCTTGGATCCCTATGGGAGCAACATCGTCTTGTATTTCTTTCCTGTAAGCATTGTTACTACATGATATCTACGCTATTATAGTATATCAAGGACCTTGTGGTTCTGATGAACTTGGAATTTGAGTTCCCCTTCATCAAAAACAGTGATAGTTCCAGGAGAGTCTTGATCACACGGATAGGCCGTTGAGTCATTAAAGGTTTGGGACGATGGTTCCACTTTTCGAGTTGATGCGTGGACAAACGGGCTTCGGCTTAGTGTCAGCTCAGAGATCTGGATTCTTGACCAAGTCTAGATGGCTTAACAATATTATCCTTGATTATTTTCTATTTTTAGTTTGTCTTATTTTTTTCTTTTAGCCCAGCATGCATCATGTAGGACTTTGAGCTTCATGATGAAAATCTTCATATTATGGCAATAATGAAGGTCACTCGCTCTTGATTGAGTTGACATGAGATATTCCACTCCAAATTGAGTACTTTATTCTCTCTAAAGCCACTCAGGCTAGTTCCTTGAAACTGTTCCTTTGCTGGATCTTCATCTCAATTCCCTTTATTTTTCTACAAATCCATCTTGCTTGTAGCACGTCCACATTGGCTGGTAATCGCTCTCCAATGGTGCCTCCCTGTCGTGCCCACGCGCACATTTTATTTTTAGTATAGTCTCCTTTATCCAGCAAATTGATGCTTCCTTGGAATCACCCGGAGTTTGTTTCACTTTGAATCTTGGAAGGATTTCCAAACGCTTAGTGTCTGAGGCGTGTCACATCACACCTTGGCGTCTACTTATCAGTTCATTCCACTTCATTCCGCTGGTTGCGCTTTCGCTTCATTTTCATCTCACTCCCTTCCAAAGCAGACGCCAAGGCGAGGCAGCTGTAGACACACCAAAATTGACGCTTTGTTGATCAAATCTCATGTCACTATGTTGACGCCCCAAAGTGAACTTCAATACATTCATAATATGAAGTTTTTCTTTTTTTGTGTGTTTTTGGTTTGTTCTTGCATTTTCGTGATTCGCGACCTGAAGAGGGGCGTTATTTTAAAAGCGACCTTATCTGGGGCGTGTTCAAAAGAAAGGACGACCAAATGTCAGGGCGTCAATTCCTGGTATTATCCGGTTTCAAAATAAATTCCAATTACTGATTGGCGTCCTCCATCAGGGCGTGTTTTCAAGTAACGCCTTTATCGCAGGCGTTTTCTCATAATTTTCAAATAAAGAAAGTTTTATTGCCAAATTTAAATCCAGGAGTTGACGCCTTTGTTAGGGTCGTGTTTTTGAGTAACGTCTTGATGTAGGTCGTCAATTTAGAATTTGACGCCCTTTTGAAGGTCGTGTTTTATCCTTCAGAGTCGTGTTTGAGTATGCCTTTCTTGGATAGTTCCTTGCCTCCAATGGTCTCCTTGCTCGAATTGGAACTAGAGTCCTGCCTTTGATAACCATTGCCCGTCCTTATCTTGCTAAAATTGAGTTTATCTTCGGTTAAAAACCCTATATAAAGGAGCTCTGGTCGATCTTGTGCAAGGTTAACAACAACGAATAACGTGCTGAGTTACAGATATACGAGAGAAAGAAGCAGAGTGCAGTTTTTAACTTTGTGTGTGCAGAGGAGAGTCTTTCTCTCCCCTCTGTGCGATCTCTTCCCTCTGCTTCCTCCTGCCGTTTCAGGCGAACCAAAGCTTCACCATGATTCTCCCCTTTACTGTTATCAGGAACAGCAGGGGCTCCTTCTTTTGTTTGTTTATTTTCATCATACCATCACCATCGGTCATCATCCACTGTTTTTTTTTTTTTGCATTAGTATCATATTTCTCCTTTCCCTAACTCTTTAGGGGTTTTAAAACTAAAAAAAAGAGGTGCGCATGTTGTGTTCTTTTTCATCATCACATCATCTATTTGGGATTGATACTATACGTTCACTTGGCTGATCCACTTCTATTTGCTTGTTTCTTGGTATTTTGCAAGGGTAATCAACAAGAAGAACCCCCTTCATCGGCCGGCCGATAGAAGGAGGAGGAAGGAACTTACAATTCATCCCGCATCCCACTCATCACCAGGTATTCGTGATCATCTATTTTTATTATTGAGGTAACCCCTTTGGCGATCACTCTCCTTTATAGCACCACGTGCTTTCTTTTGTCTTTGTTATCACTCTCCCATTTTTTTTACATATCTCACATGAGTGGTTTATTCCATATGTGTGGATTTATCACGATCCACACCGCCCATTCCTCAATAGGTCGTAGACCTCCCTAGATACCGGCCTTCGGTTAACCCACATTGCCAGATCATTAACCCTGCAATCTCTAGTCAGTCTTACATCACCCTACTTAGCCCATTCTAGTTTCGGCCCTCGCTCTATCACAACGGACCGATAAGTTCCAATGTCTACGCGACATCCCAGTCGCCATTCCGGTCATTATGCAGGACGGGACGCGAATCTGGGACTCTAGCTTGCGGACGTCCCTAAGCTAGGGAAACGTGTGGATCTGCGCGGTTGAGAAACCGGCAATGAGTCTCGAGTATCGACTTTTTCGCGTGTTCGGATCGAGACATGGGACGGGTTCCACTCACTCACTCTCGCAGCGGTGATAAAAATATATCGAGCTACGTCCTATCACTCATGCAGCGGCATATATAAATATATACGAGTAAAGCAAATGTCAAGTAGAAGGGTGGCGAGTGTACCTCCACGCTCCGGGCGTGGGGAAGACGACCCCGGCCAAGACCATAACCCCCGGTACAGTAAATGTAATTAATTACAGAAGTGAATTTCTATGCCCACTCCACGCATGGAAGTAAAGGGCTATAGTGGGACCCATGAGTAGCGGTCTCGGGTTGACAGGCAGTAAGTCAGAAGGGCTCTCGGACCGGAGACGGACTGCTGGCCCGACTCGGTACTGTTCCGACTCGCTGGACAGCAACCGAACTTGACTTGTGGGATGGCGGCTTTTGGTCACCTTCTGATCATGGCGGCTGGCTGGGACGTCGGTGGAAGACTCCTATTCGATCTCTGAACTCGACGGCGGCTGAATCGACGCCGAAGTAATTTTGCAATAATTAACTTGCTGTTGCCTCTGCTGGCCTGTTCACGGAACAGATTTGTGCGACCCAGCAAAAAGAATTGTTACGCCCAGATTCGATGTCGGATCAAGGCGAGATCAGCACCGTTAGATAGAGGACTCAAAGGGCTACAGCATATAATTATTTCAGGCCCATCCAGTAGACGGATTAGAAATGAAAATGGCTGTTCCCCAAGTATTTTTGCTGGCTCGGGTTACAGACAGTCAGGACAGAACAAGATCTACCTGAAAATGAATTTTGAACAAAATAAAAACGATAGATCTAGACTCTGGGAAAATTATGGATGGAAGAGGGGGATGTGAGAAACACGTATGATTTTTTTGGAGAATTTTTGGAGATGGCTAAGTGGGAGGTAAAAATACAACAACAAGACACTGTCCCGCAGATCTGCAAACTGGCAGATTGTTGGGGGGGAACTTAATTACTGAGAAAATAGCAAATGAAGGCGGAATGACACGAAATTTGAACTGGGGATGGGGGATGATAGGAATAACAAACCCTCAAAATTTGAGGTTGAACAGATCTCCTGATTGGGAGTTAAAAATCTGGTCTCAGCTTGCTGTCCAGAGATGGACAGACCTCGACGAGGTGGCGGTGGTGGTGCGATGGCGGCTTGATGGCGGCGGCGGCGGCAGTGTTGAGCTTCTCACTCAAAGAGGGGGTGATTGAGAGGCTTCACACATTTAAAGATCAGAGCTATCATAGCTCCAAGGGGAAGAGAGAGAGGGGGTGCGCCCTTAGGCCTTCTTGAGCAAAAAATGGGATTTTCTTCATTAATTGTTATGGAATTCACAAAATACAAGGGTTTTATAATACAAGAAAAAAGTCCTAAACTACCCTCAGATCTAGCGTTAGGGAGGGACAAACAAGGTATGGGATAATTAATCCCCCATGTGGTCAAAACCTAAAATAAAAAAATATAAAAGGAGGGGGGGCGCCCCTTGGACCAAGGGAGAGGAGAAATTAGAATCTTCTTCTTTTGTCTCCTTGGTCCAAGTCCAATCTTGGACTTTGAACTAGCCCCACATGGGCCCTAGAACCTAGGTTGTCACGCCCCGAGATTATGCAGCGGAAATAATCGAGAACATGAACAGTCAGCTAGTACGCCTCGAGCAAGCAATATAATCAGAGTGCAAGACAATCACATAAACGTAATTGCACAAGTGATTCACGAAAAACCTTTAACTTTATTTCTTCATAAAATAATTCCCAAAGTACATAAGATCCTTTCTTTACTAGGCTCAAAAAAATAAAAAGTACACCATGACTCGACTAGACTTTTGATAACTATGGCTTCTCTCGTTTATACTTCCTTCAATCGCTCTCGGACCCGTCACTTGTATTATCCGATTCCGACTCACTTGCACTTCCTGAAACATTAAGAAAGTAGGGAATGAGCACACTTGCCTAGTATGTATCTCCGTATCAACATGAAGGTAAGTTTAAGTAATTAACATTTTAGCTCTAAAGAATAAGATAAATCATGCAAATATGACAAAGCATGCGAATAAAGCCAAAGTAACAAGATATGATCGCGACGAGATATGAAGGATATGATTTAATCAAGTATATATCAAGAATGTCAATGTTGGCCTTTCAAGAATGTACTTTTCATAACCAGGAAGGATATGCACTAGAAAGTCATGTAACAAGCAAGAAAGTACTATTCACTTAATAGCAAGTACTTCGTGAATTTATGTGGATCTCGTGGATATTTCACTTATTTATAGAGAAAGTACTCCCAACGCAATGCAACGCCAGTAGCATCATATCCCATGGTTTACAGTATGTTTCCGACAATCAGCCGAGGGGACTAGCATAGAGCCCTTGAACACAATCAGTGCTCGAACTGCATCTTCAAGTATAAATCTAGCTACTTCCACGATATTGACAATAGTATGGCCAATTAATGTACAAGTTCAATAATAGTTCCATGATAATATAACCAAGGAATAGAACGTACCAATAATTGATCATAAAATTTCAAGAAAATGCATAAATAACTAGGTTATGCTATGGGAACAATTCGGCAGCATAACGGTACTTTCTTTATCTTTCATATTTTTAACTTTGACTTATTATCATAGGTTCATAGTCCAGATAATTCCAAGACTATCCATAAACTCAAGAAAACTAACCCCAAAGGTCAAAACCTTGGGTTAGATACAATCAAGAACCAAGCGCTCTAGTGCAGGACCGTTTGATACAGAAAGCGGTCATATGCTAGACCGTTTAGAAATTCAAGCGGTCTAGTCTTGGACCATTTCATGAGACAGGGTCAACACATTTTTTTTAAAACATAGAACCTCTGGAGCCTTGCGGTCGAATGGAGGACCGTTGGGCATCTATTAACGGTCTAGTGAATGGCCGCTAGCAGACTCTGGCGATCAACCAGATGGCCGCTAAGAACCATAACACACAAAACACTGGTAAAGTGCTTTCTAGACAATTGGGTTTAATGGTACAGCTAGCTCGGCATCTTAGTGGGAATTCCAGGCTCGCGGAGTCTTACGGAGGCCTTGAAACAAGATTTCCTAGTCCGTTGGAAGGAATATCCAAAGGAGAGGTTATCAAGTCCAAGATCATGTACTTAAAATGCAAGAGTGTAACTAATGACAACATACCGGGATATGCGCCATGTACTTAAGAAATGACTCTTAGAAGAGAGAGAATCATGTAAAACAGTGATCACGTTACATCATGAATCCTCTATCATTTAAAACATGTATTTATTATAAGATATATGATTTTGGTCACAAATTGACATAAGTTCTAAAATAAGTCTAAGTGTTTAAAGAACATGAAATCTACTATGATGAATAATAGAATTAACTAAGTATATGAAACCAGTAATCAAACTAGGAATAAAACTTAGTTAACTAGGCTTACCATATATTAATTAAGGCTAATCTGTAATATGTGTCGGATTTACAATATTACAGAAAATCAGAAAACCAAAACGGTCTAGTATATGACCGTTTCACTGTGGCTAGCGGTCTATCGGGCGACCGCTAGAGTTTTAGGCAGTCTACAGGAAGATCGTTTCCTCCTGTATAATCCGAGTTCAAATGATAATAAAATAAAATGCTAAACTAAGACATATCATGCATGGAAATCAACATATATAAACTTCCATAATCATGATAGAACGAATATAAGCCACCAATATGCATAGGTTCATATGATCAACAAGAAAATTTCTCCTTTTACTTCATTAAGGCTAGTTCATGCATGAGGGGTATACTAGATGCATAGTCCTAACGAAAACTTGAAATTCTCAAGGTACAATGCATGAAATCGAATGAAACTAGAGGGCTTTTATTCCTGACTTCGAGATTAAGCTATTCATGAGATAACCTACCTCTGTTCTGGGCTTTAGATTTTGAATTTAAGGTCGAAAGTTAACCCTAGTTCTGCACATTTTGAGCTAAATCAGTAACTTCACGCCCTTGTATCTCCTGATTCCCATGACCTAAAGACGTGAAATTTTGAAATTAAGAAGAGGGTACTAACGGGAAAAAATTATTCTAAAGAACCTATATCTAATTACCTCGTTTGGGACTTCTAATTCCCTGATCTTCCTAGGTCGGTCGCACAATTTCCTGAGTTATTGGTGTAGGATCAACAACTTTGGAAGCCTCTAACTCCTTGTAGACTTGATCTCCTAGAACGAAATTTTGAGGGAAGTTAGTTCCAACTAAAATGAACAAATTCCTAAAAGAAACTTACCTCTAATTTGTCCTCCTTACCTTAGTTCCACGCGAGCCAAAAGTAAGGGTCGCACACGTCAAATCTGGGATCTATTTATAGGTTTAGCTAGGGTTTTGAGGATTATGACAATTCTAGAGTCCCAATTAGACTTTTAATTCGATCTAATAGTCTTCTAGACTTATCTAATTAGTAGATAGAATCGAACCTAGGTGATTTGGATGCCAAAAATCTAATCTTTTCACGTTTTCTCATACTCATGGAACTGACAGAACTTAGCGGTCTAGGTCTAGACCATTTCCTGTCCCTTTGCGGTCTCGCGATAGACCGTTTTCCTTCATGAGCACCAAATTTGAAGCCAGTTCAAACTCTTTTAATATTATCCCCATTTTTATCCATTTACTTATCTCCTAAAGAGTAATTGTCTCTTTAATTCCAAGATTACACTAGGTTTAAGCTTCTAGAATATGGGCTAAGGTCCAAAAACAATCTTTTGGGCCAATGTGGGTTTATTATATGGGCCTAATCCTCTTGGACCTATACAAATTAGATTTAATTAACCATAATTCATTTTATAGCCCATTAAATGGTTATTAATTATATTTTTTAATCCAAAAAATTCTTAAAAAATTCTCGGGCGTTACACCCTCCCCCACTTAAAAAGAATTTTATCCCCAAATTCAATACATGGATTTTATGGAGAGTGTACTTACATTCAAATATCTCTTGAAATCTTTTGCGCATAGCCTCTTCAGTTTTCCATGTTGCTTCATGTGGACATAACTTGGTCCATTAGATCTTGACCATAGGAATGGTTTTATTCCGCAGTTGATGTACTTCTCGTTCAATGATCTTGACTGGCTTTTGCTCATATGTCAAATCCTTTTTAATCTTCAGGTTGTCGTAAGTGATGACATGGAATGGATCAGGTATATACTTCTTGAGCATTGAGACGTGAAACACATCATGAACTTCAGATAGTTGAGGGGGTAGAGCTATTCAATATGCGACTTCACCCACCCTATCGAGAATCTCAAAGGGGCCAATGAATCTTGGAGTAAGCTTACCTTTGATACCGAATCTTTGAATACCCCGGCTTGGAGAAACCTTAAGGAATACATGGTCTCCTATTTAGAATTGCAGGTCGCGTCTTCGATTATCAGCATAAGATTTCTACCTGTCTTGAGCTATCTGGAGTCTCTCTCGAATAAGCTTTATCTTCTCGATAGTATCCCTAATGATGTCAGGACCGAGAAATTACCTTTCTCCGACTTCATTCCAGCAAATAGGGGAATGACAGCTTCTTCCATATAGAGCCTCGAATGGTGCCATTTGTATACTTGCTTGGTAACTATTATTGTATGAAAATTCCACTAGAGGTAAGTGACCGTGCCAACTTCTTCCAAAGTGAATAGCACATGCCCTGAGCATATCTTCCACCACTTGATTTGTTCTTTCAGTTTAACCATCAGTTTGTGGATGAAACGCAGTGCTAAAATTGAGTCGGGTCCCTAACGAATGTTGAAGACCCTTCCAGAATTGTGACGTGAACTGAGGATCTCGGTCGGATATAATGGTCACAGGGACATCATGTAATTTGACAATCTCTCTCATATATAATGTTGCTAATACATCCACAGACCATCGACTTTTGATTGGTAGAAAATGTGCAGATTTAGTCAATCGGTCTATGATCACCTATATACCATCATGTCCTCCTCTTGTCTTAGGTAAACTCATAATAAAATCTATCTTTATACTTTCTCATTTCCACTCGGGAATATTCAAGAGGTGTAATTTCCCAACGGGCTTCAAATGTTCTACTTCTACCTGCTGACAAGTGAGACATTGGGACACGAAATCTGCTACTTCTCTTTTCATATTCGGCCACCAAAAATTTCTTTTCAAATCTTGATACATCTTGGTAGCACCAAGGTGAATAGCATACCTTGATTTGTGAGCTTCCTCCATGATTAATTTCTTAGTGTCATCCTGATTCGGCATACAAATTCGATCCTTAAATAATAGCCTTCCATCATTTGAGATAGAAAATTCCGGTCTTTGATTAATATTACCCTTAATCTCCATCAATGTGGGGTCATTTTCTTACAATTGGACTATATCCTCGATCAATGAAGGTTGAGACCTTATATTGGCAATCATACCTCCTTCTCCTTCTCTGCCAATATCAAGATTTAAATGAGAAAAATCTTCAATAAGACAAGTTATACCTTTCCTGAGGCTTGCTAGAGTTGCCATTGGCTTTCTGCTAAGAGCGTCAGCTACAGCATTAGCTTTCCTCGGATGATATTGGATAGTGAAGTCAAAGTCCTCGAGATACTCCAACCATCTGCATTATTGCATGTTTAACTCCTTCTGGGTGGAAAGATATTTCAGACTTTTATGATATAAAAATATAGTGAATTTCTCTCCATAAAGGTAATGTCGTCAGATCTTCAATGCGAATACGACCGCAGCTAATTCCAGATCATGTACAGGGTAATTTTCTTCGTGATGCTTTAACTGCCTTGATGAATAGCAAATCACCTTTCCATTTTGCATGAGGACACATCCTAGACCAATGCCAGACGCATTCGTATAGACTTCAAATCCACCACCTTCAGTGGGTAATGTTAATATAGGTGCTGTAGTAAGGTGATCTTTAAGGGTAAGAAAACTCTCTTCACAATCCTTCGACCATATAAAAGGATTCTCCTTTCTTGTGAGTCTAGTCAAAGGAACGGTGATCTTAGAGTAATCTTTGATAAATCTCCTGTAATAACCAGCTAGACCTAGAAAACTTCTGACTTCAGACACGGTCGTCGGCCGGCTCCATTTCTTAACTGCTTCTATTTTAGAAGGATCGACAGTAATTCCTTCTTTTTGAAATAATATGGCCAAGGAAAGAGACCTCCTTAAACCAGAACTCGCACTTACTAAATTTTGTATAAAGTTTGTGTTCTCTTAGAGTTTGCAAGGCTATTCTTAAGTGCTCTTCATGTTCCTTCTTTATTTTGGAGTATATAAGAATATCATCAATAAAGACGACTACAAACTGGTCTAGATAGGGCTTGAAGACATTGTTCATGAGTTGCATAAATGCTGCCGGGGCATTGGTTAACCTGAACGGCATTACCACGAATTCATAGTGGCCATATCTGCTTTGAAAAGTAGTTTTGTGTATGTCTTCATCCTTGATCTTGAGCTGATGATAACCTGACCTGAGGTCTATCTTGGAAAAATATTCTGCTCCAGAAATCTGATCAAAGAGCTCATCGATACGCGGCAACGGATATTTATGCTTAATTGTAAGTTGATTCAGTCGCCGGTAGTCGATACATAGCCTGAGAGATCCATCCTTCTTCTTGATGAATAGTACTGGCGCATCCCAAGGGGATGTGCTAGGTCGAATGAAACCCTTGTCTAATAACTCCTGAAGTTGTTTCTTCAATTCCTTGAGTTCTGTGGGGGACATCCTGTAGGGAGCTATTAAAATAGGTGCTGCTCCGGGAATGAGTTCAATGAAAAAGTTTACTTCCCTTTCGGGCGGTAAACCGGGCAAATCGGATGGAAATACACCGGGAAACTCATTCATAATGGGAATACCTTCTAAGATGATCTCCTTGGACTCGGTAGTGATTACGGAAGCAAGAAAAGCTTCACATCCTTGTGAAATAAGTTTGCAAGCGTAAAGAGATGATATAATGGTAGGATGCTTCCTATATTTAATACCAAGGAAGGAAAACCATGGAAGACCTGGTTTTCGAAAAGAGATAATCCGGTTGCGACAATTTATATAGGCGTTGTGGTCTACAAGCCAATCTACACCTAAAATAGCATCGTAACCCTCCATGTCAAGGCATACGAGATTTGCAGGGAGGTTGTGACCTTCTACCATTACCTCACTATCGGGGTAGTAGGTTGTAAGTTTGGTTTCGAGACCTAATGGGGTAGTAATAGTAAGGTCCGAAGGTAACAGAACTGATGAAATAGGTAAGATTTTTACAAAAGCAGTAGATATAAAGGAATGAGAAGCACCAGTATCAAATAGTATGAATGCAGGATGTGAGTAGATTTGGATAGTACCTTCTATCAGCCCATCATCCTTGGGCGCTTCTTCATCTTCCATTATAGCATTAAGGTGGGCTTGTCGCTTACGCCCACCACCAGGAGTTTGTTCCTTCATAAGAGGGCAATCCGGCATACGGTGCTCCCGACTTCCACATCGTAAACAAGTGCCGAGACGCTTCTAGCACTCTTCGACCGAATGATCGAACTTCTCGCAAAATGTGCAAGCCGTGGTGACTTGCTTCTCTTCTTCTTTGACCTTCTTGCTCTTGTGGTAGCCACTACCACTCCTATTCCGGGATCTCTTCTTGCTATCACGGGATTTGTAAGGTTCCGTGATACTAAATTTTCTTTTCTTTTCATGCCGATCAGACCTTCGGCTTGGCTCTTCTCCCTTGCCTTTTAATTTCTTGACCTTCTCAAAGGTCCTTTCACATAGATGCGCCCATTGGACCATCTCCGCATATGTACGGATATTCTGAGTCCCAAGTTGTTGAATATAACCGGGCCTCAAACCAACCATAAACCGGTTAGCCTTTAACAAGTCGGTACTAATCAAATGGGGAGCATAAGGTGCCAGCCTAGAAAATTAGAGTTCATACTCCGCTACCGTCATCATGCCTTGGCGCAATGAGGCAAACTCCATAGCTTTCCTCTCCTTGACATGCTCGGAGAAGTATTTCACTCGGAAGAGTGTAAGGAAACCTTCCCAAGTATGTGGTGCATCTGCCGGCTGTGCCGGAATTTACTTCCACCATGTACGAGCATCTTTATTTAATTGGAACGTGGCTAGATGGACCTTCTCTTGATCAGCACATTGCATAACTTCAAATATGCGATTCATTTCATCAATCCAATTCTCGGCTTCATCTGGATTAGAAGAACCCAAAAATCGCGGAGGATTTAAGCTTCTAAAGTTTCGGTGTAGGTCTCCCGCTCTTGCTCCTGCACCGGCTTGTGCCATGTTTTGTAATGCCTGAGTGAGACCCGCAACGGTCTATTGCATACCTTCCCAATCAACGCGATGAGCCATTATAAAAATGAGGTACCTGAGAAGAATAATGAATTTGTTTGCTCTAATGGAATGAGTGGGGTTAATCCTTGTTGGCCCAAAATAGATGGCGGACAAGAAGGGGGGTTGAATTATCGCCTTGCCGAGATGGCAGAATTTAAAAATAATCTAAACTAATCACAGTGAAATTAGAATTAACTACGTTAATTAGCCCAAACTCAAGTGAAATTTAAATGATCTCTCAACCTTTCCGATCTCACATGGATGTACAATGCAAAGAATGAGTGAACTACAACTAACCACGAATATTCAACCAACAAACGATGAACGATTACTAAAGACATATAGCAGAGCTAGCGAAGTGCGATGGTGCAGTGAGTAAAAATCTATAAAACAACCTGTGAACGGGGATAGGAGAAATGGACAAACACATAGGCAAACCATAATGAACATGGAGATTTTTAGGTGGTTCGAGACCACGACGGGCTCCCTACGTCCACCCCTCATCGAACCCGATGAGGCTTCACTACCACGCTATAAATGTAGCAACCACGGGGACGAGCCCCAACACCACACACGTTGCTTCCGCAGCAATCCGTACACACGAGGCCTTGCCCCCAAGACACTGCCACCGCAGCACACACACACATGTTCGGGGAACTCACCCCGCACTAAAAACTCACACGGAGACGCAGCTCCGTCCATACACACAAATATTTTGATGTTTAGAAAAATAAGAAGATGATCAATACATGCTCAATACTTAAGATGGAAATAATTGAAGCATATGAGGAAGGGTAGAAGAAATGTATCCATGATATAGCAATGGGCTGAAGATGATCCTCTTTAAGCTTCCAAGGCGAGGGAGAGTTGAACTCCAGCGGTATCAAGCTCCACGAACTCAGTTCTGCAGATTTATCTACTTTGGCATGTGAAAGCTTGATGGAACGGATGAAGCTTTGAATCCCTTCGACCAAGAGCATTCCTGCAAGATAAAAACATGGATGGTGCTCTCAAAAACGCTCTCCCTCTCAACCCTGCGGCCACACCCTCTTTCTTCTCTATTTCTTCCTTGAGCAGATCTGAAAATCATAGCACTTATATATTAGCAAGATAAGGTATGTGAAATCCCACAAAAACCCTTGCAAAAACCTTACAAAACATGTCCTAGATGAGCATTAAAACCCTAAGGGTAAAGGGGTCAAGTATGGGTGAAAATAGATGGGGTTCAATGGGTTTTGAAACACTTTCGAAAACCCCATTCCGGACCGCCGAGAACAAGTGTCGACTCTTAGAGTCGACACCTTTTTCAAGGTGTACTGTCTGCTACAGAAAACATAGTTATGCCAAACAAGATTCGACACTTTATGCATTAGGTGTCGACACTTGTTGGGTAGAATTTTGGACAGCACCAATTTTGCCTATTTTGGTCGACCAAGGACACCCTTTTGGTCGACCAGAAACCTGCAGAAAGCTAGAAACAAGGGAAAAAGAATAAGAGATTAATCTCATCAACCCAAATATGAAATGCATGAATTGTATGCATTAAAACCATGAAGAATGATCATGAAAACATTAGCATGAAGCACATAAATACTTTGAACACATTATCATCTCAAGAACATCCTAAAGTATATGCATGAAACACTTGGAAGGCTTTAACACCCCACGAAGTATATGCATGAAAACACTTTCAAACCATCAAATCCTCAACTAACAAATGAAATCAATTAGCCATGCATTTAAGCAAGGTATGAGCATCATGAAACCAAATGCTATACAATGTGAGAAACAGTTCAAACCATTTTTATCAAGATTGAAGTGTTTAAACCAATGCATCCAAATGATATGCATGAAACACTCAATCATGTCAATCCACATTTAAGAATCAAGTCTATGCATATATAGCACAAGTCTAAGCAGGTGAAAGCTAAGGTCTGTGCATGTGTAACATAGGTCGATGCCCTTGAGACACACATGACCAACTCTCCAAAATTGCATTTTAGTGACTTGAATTCCAGCATTATGTACAGGGGATTCACAAAAATTCAAAGCATACATTCCAAGTTCAATTCAACGCAAAACTCGAATATACAGGACATCAAATCCTTTAAAACCTTAAACACTCCAAGAAGCATAATCAGTAAATCACATTTAAGATCACCAAAACCTCATGCAGTGAAGTGCATTCAATTTGCCATGTATTGCCTATACATGAACCCAAATACATGAAAGGTGGATTAAGCCCAATCTTTCCACATCAAAATACATTCAAACATAAACTCTTACCTTGGATCCAATGCATTGATAGCAAAATGGAACCATATCATCAAGGGTTTGAGATCACAAATGAACATGCACTTTAGAGATAAACAAAACACTCAAATCAATCTTAAAGCAATGCAACTGAATGCTTAATCACATTGTCAAATATTGTTCATGTAACGCCCGAGAATTTTTAAAGAAATTTTCAGATTTAAAATATAATTATATTAAATATTAAAGTATTTAATAGGCTATTAAATGCATTATGGAGAATTAAATCTAATTAATTAGGCCCTACATTAATCCAAGAGGATTAGGCCCATCCAATAAACTCAATAGGCCCAAAAGGATTGTTTTGAACTTTAGCCCATGTTCTAGACGCTAGGAATGAGCTTAATCATGGAATAAAGAAGATAATTACTCTTTGATAGAAGGATAATATTAGGGATAATATCAAAAGAGTTTGATGTGTTTGAAATTCGGAGCCTGGGGTAAAAAATGGTCTATTGCGAGACCGCTAACGGGCTGTAAACGGTCGTCCAATGACCGCTAAGGAATGCAGATTTCGTGAGAGGAAGAAAACGTGAAAATGTTTGATTTTTAGCATCCAAATCGTCTAGGATTGACCCTCTCAACTAATTAGATAGGTCTAGAAGGATTGTAGATCGAATTAAAAGTCTAATTGGGACTCTAAGTTTGTTCTAATCCTCAAACCCTAGTTAAAACCTATAAATAGATCCCAGATTTGGCCTGTACGACCCTTACTTTTGGCACGCGTGGAACTCACGTAAGGAGGACAAATTAATGATAAGTTTCTTCTAGGAATATGTTTATTTTAGATATAACTAACTACTCTCCAATTTTCGTGATAGGAGATCAACCCTATAGGAAGTTAGAGTCTTCTAAAGTTGCTGATTCTACCTTAAGAACTCAGGAATTAGTGCATCCGACCCAAGAAGATCAAGGAATTCAGAGCCCTAAACAAGGTATTTAGCAAAAGTGTCTTTAAAACTTTATGTTTCCCTTCATATCATCTGTCTACCCTCAAAATTTTATGTCCATAGGTCAAGGGAATCAGGAGATAGAGGGACGTGAAGTTGCTGATTTAGAGCAAGAAAGTGCAGAAACTAGGGCTTGATTCCAATCAGAAATTCGAAGTCTAGGAGCACTATTAAAGGTAGGTTATCTCATGAAAGGCTCAAATTTTATGTCAGAAATAAAAGCCCTCTTGTTTCATTCATTTTCATGTATTATATCTTGCGAATTTCATATTTTACTTGGGATTATGCATCTAGTTTAGTCTTCATGCATAATACTTAGCCTAATGAAGATAAAAATGAAATTTCTTGTTATTTATACAATCCTATGCATATAGTTGGCTTATATATATGACCTATCATGATTATGGAAGTTTATACATGTTGATTTCCATGCATGATGTATCTTAGATTGGCATTTTATATTATTTTCATTATACTCGGATTAATACAGGAAGAAACAGTCTTCTTTCTGACTGCCAGAGAACTATCGCGGTAGTACGATAGACCGCTAACAGTAAAGTGACGATCCTGTATTTGACCGTTTTCTGTTTATGATTTTGTAATATTGATAATCCGAACCATATTGAAGAATTAACCATAGTTAATATATATTAAGCCTAGTTAACTAAGTTTTAAGCTTGATTTAATTACTGGTTTTATATACTTAGTTGGTTTCATTGATTGGCATAATGGATTTCATGTTTTTATGTACATTGGTATTTTTAACTTATGTTAATTTGTGTCCAAAAATCATATACTCTTGTAATAAATATTTGTTCAATGGAATAGATGATTCATGATTACTGTTTTAACGTGGTTTTACAAGATTCTCTTTCTCATCTAAGAGTCATTTTCATAAGTACATGGCACATATTCCGGTATGTTGTCATTAGTTACACTTTGCACATTAAGAATACAATCTTGGACTTGATGACCTCTCCTTTGGATATTCCTTTCAATGGACTAGGAAATCTTGTTTCAAGGCCTCCGTAATTCTCCGCGAGCCGCGGATTCCCACTAGGACGCCGAGTTGGTTGTACCATTAAAGCCTAATTGTCTAGAAAGTACTTATACCGATGTTTTATATTTCTAGAATTAGCGGTCTTCTGGTTGACCGCCAATGACTGCTAGCGGGCCTATACTTGACCGCTAACAGATCCTAAACGGTACTCCGCTAGACCGCTAAAGCTCCAGAGGTTTGGTTTTTAAATATAGAATTATCTTATCATTAACGATCCTGTACTAGACCGCTAAGGACAAGAGACGGTCCAGTAATGACCGCTAGCGTTCCGAGTTTGATTAATCCGGGGTTTGACTCAAGGGTTGATTTTCCTAAGTTCCTAGATGGTCCAATTGATTATCTAGAACTTGTCACATTATTCCAAAGATATCTAAGTAATTTTGAGAGATTAAAGAATGTACCATTATGCTGCCAATTTATTTTCATAGCATAATCTAGTTATTAAATATATTTATTGAAATCTCTTATTCTCAATAGAAGCATTCTTATTTTTGGTTACTTTATCATGGAACTATAGTTGAAATTGTACATTCTTGGCCATATTATTATTATTATAAACGTGGAAGTAGCTTGATTTATACTCGAAGATGCAGTTCGAGCACTGATTGTGTTCAAGGGCTCTATGCTAGTCCCCTCGGCTGATTGTCAGAAACATATAGTAAACCATGGGGTATGATGTTACTGGCATCGCATTGCGCTGGGAGTACTTTCTCTATAAATAAGTGAAATATCCACAGTGATCCACATAAATTCACGAAGTACTTGTTACTAAGTGAAGAGTACATTCTTGCTTGTTACATGAGTTTCCAGTGCATAGTCTTGAAGGTTATGAAAAGTACATTCTTGTTACATTCTTGTTCATGAAAGGTCATAATTACATTCTTGCTTGATCATACTTGCTCAATCATATTCTCAATCTATCTTGTTACTTTGGCTTTATTCGCATGTTTCATCATATTTACATGATTTATCTTATTCTTTAGAGCTAAAACATTAATTACTTTAACATTGTCAATCATGTTGATACGAAGATACCTACTAGGCAAGTGTGCTCATTACCTACTTTCTTAATATTTCAGGAAATACGAGTGAATCGGATTCGAATTTCTCAAGTAGCGGGTCCGAGAGCGATTGAAAAGTCTATGGATTCGAGAGAAGACTTAGAATGTCAAATATGTCTAGATTGAGTCCATATATGTAATTTTATTTTTATTGAGTCTAGGAGAGTCGAGTATTCATGTACTTGGATTATGATTATTGGATATGAAATAAAGGTGAAGGTTTGATTAAATTATTGTGCAATTACTTTATGTGATTGTTCTTGCACTCTGATTATATTGCTTGTTCGAGACGTACTAACCGACTGTTCACATTCCCGATTGTTTCGGCTGCATAATCTCGGGACGTGACATTGAAAGTGATATCAGAGCACTAGGACTAGAAGTCCTGGGGAAAAGTCATGTCATAGGTTAGTCCAAAGTTTAAGGACCCACACCTATGAAACTAGGAAAGAAATTCCCAACCTATGAGAGGAATTGGGTAGAACCTGGGATGAGATAGAAATTTGAATTATTTCAAAAAATCTACCCCACTCATTCCATTAGAATTAATAAATTCATTACTCTCCTCAGGTACCTTATTTTTATCATAATGGCTCATCGCGTGGACTGGAATGGTATACAAGAGACCATTGCGGGTCTTACTCAAGCATTACAAACCATGGCGCAAGCTGGCGTAGGAGCAAGAGCGGGAGATTTACATCATAATTTTCGGAGCTTAAATCCTCCTCGATTTTCGGGTTCCTCTAATCCCGACGAAGTCAAAAATTGGATAGATGAGATGAACTGCATCTTTGAAGTAATGCAATGTGCGGACCAAGAGAAGGTTCGTTTGGTAACTTTTCAATTAAATAAGGATGCCCGTACAAGGTGGAAGTCTGTGCCTGCACCACCAGCTGATGCACCTCATACATGAGAAGGTTTTCTTACGCTCTTCCGAGCCAAGTACTTTTCTGAGCATATTAAGGAGAGGAAGGCTATGAAATTTGCCTCATTATGTCGGTGCATGATGTCAGTAGCAGAATATGAACTTCAGTTCTCCAGGCTAGCACCCTATGCTCCTCACTTGATTAGCACTGATTTATTAAAGGCTAATCGATTTATGGACGGGTTGAGGCCCGGTTATATTCAACAACTTGGGACCAAGAATATACGTACTTACGCGGAGATGGTCCAACGGGCGCATCTTTGCGAGAGGACCTTAGAAAAGGTCGAGAAATTAAAAGGCAAGGGTGAGGAACAGAGTCGAAGGTCAGATCGGCATAAGAAGAGAGAGAAGTTCAGTATCACAGAACCCTACAAATACCGTGATAGCAAGAAAAGATCCCGAAATGGGAATGGTGGTGGTAACCACAAAAACAAGAAAGTTAAGGAAGAAGATAAGCAAGTCGCCACGGCTTGTACTTTCTACGAGAAATTCGGCCACTCAGCCGAAGAGTGCTAGAAGCGCCTCGGCGCTTGTTTACGTTGTGGCAGCCGGGAGCACCACATGCCAGATTGCCCACTTATGAAGGAACTATCTTCCGGGAGTGGACGTAAGTGTCAGGCTCGTTTAAATGCTATTTTGGAAGAGGAAGAAGCGCCCCCGAATGATGGGCTAATGGAAGGTACTATCCAAATCTATTCCCATCCGGCATTCATACTATTTGATACTGGTGCTTCTCATTCCTTTATATCTACTTCTTTCGTGAAAACTTTACCTATTTCATCAGTTCCTTTACCTTCGGATCTTGCTATTACTACACCTTTAGGTCCCGGAACTAAACTTACAAACTATTATCCTGATAGCGAGATAGTGGTAGAAGGTCATAATCTTCCTGCAAATCTCGTATGCCTTGACATGGAGGGCTACGATGCTATTCTAGGTGTGGATTGGCTAGTAGACCACGATGCCTACATCAATTGCCGCAACCGAATTATTTCTTTTCGGAAACCTGGTCTTCCAAGGTTTTCCTTCCTTGGTATCAAATATAGGAAGCATCCTACCATAATTTCATCTCTGCACGCTTGCAAACTAATTTCGCAAGGATGTGTAGCTTTTCTTGCTTCCGTAATCTTCACCGAATCCAAGGAAATCATCTTAGATAATATTCCTATTGTCAATGAATTTTTCGATGTATTTCCATCGGATTTACCCGGTTTATCACCCGAAAGGGAAGTAAACTTCTTTATTGAACTCATTCCTAGAGCAGCACCTGTTTCAATAGCTCCCTACATGATGTCCCCCACAGAACTCAAGGAATTAAAGAAACAACTTCAGGAGTTATTAGACAAGGGTTTCATTCGACCTAGCACATCCCTCTGGGGTGCGCCAGTTCTATTTTTTAAAAAGAAGGATGGATCTCTCAGACTGTGTATCAATTACCGGCGACTGAATCAGCTTACTATCAAGAACAAGTATCCGTTGCCACGTATCGATGAACTCTTTGATAAGCTTTCAGGAGCAGAGTATTTTTCCAAAATAGACCTCAGGTCTGGTTACCATCAGCTCAGGATTAAAGATGAAACATTTACAAAACTACTTTTCGGAGCAGATATGGCCACTATGAATTTATGGTAATGCCATTCGGGTTAACCAATGCCCCGGCAGCTTTTATGCAACTTATGAATAATATCTTTAGACTTTATCTTGACCAGTTTATTATCATCTTCATTGATGATATCCTTATTTATTCCAAGACTAAGGAAGAACATGAAGAGCACTTAAGGATAGCCTTACAAACTGTTGAGTATATCCAAGTGATTTTGATGATAACAAACTTTGGGTTATATGTTTTATCACGTGCCATATTTCAACTATCAAGTTCAAATTCAACACCTTTCAAAGCCTACTTCACCATGTAACAAGCAAGCTTAAGTGTTTAAACCCGTCCAAATGCAAGAATCTATGTTTTGGTTTCTAAACCACCCAGGCTAAGCTTAAACCCACTCAGCTTAACTGAAACCAAGCAGCCATAACCTGATTCGTTCATGTATTATATTACATTGGCTGACCTTTATTATTTTGCAGAAAATCAAGCCAGCGGTCGACCGGTTTTCCTAGAAACGAATGGACATTTCCTGTAAAAATTCCGGTCGACCGCCCTTATGCACAGGTCGATCGCCAGCCTCAAAAAGCCCCTATTGTTGACCTTTTGTTCTCAACGTGGGAAGTCTCTCTTCAAGAATTTGTTTAATCCCAAAGCCACCAAACTTCCCATGATTTGTGGATCTAGTTCCTGGTCTGTCTCTTGACCATTCAAGAGTTATAAAAATATCACATTGAGGCTTGTAACCCTAATCAATCAAAGGAGGCCAAGGGAGGCTATCAAGGGGAGATTCAAGATCTGGTACTGTAGCCATGAACAATGCTCCAAGAAGAAAGAGCTCCATCCATCTTCATCCATCTACATTCATCTTCTTCCATCTTCAAGCAACATCTGGAGCAGATCAACCCCAAGCCAAGAGGAGATCAAGCTGCATCCAAAACCATCTTCATCAACTAAGGGGGAGCTTGAATCTGAAGTTTTCTTTTGTGTTTTCCATTCCAATCTTGTTGGGCTTTAATTTTTGTGTTCTTGTAATATTCAAACATCTGTGTGTGTGTGGATCTACGAAGATCCGTGTGTGTGTGTGAGTGATCTTCTTGTTCTTCATCATTCTTTGTGGTTTGGTACGTGTGCACCTTCGTGGGAGTTCTGAACTCACACGAGTGTGTGTGTGTGTGTGTGTGTGTGTGTGTGTGTGTGTGTGTGTGTGTCTTAATCTTGTAACTTTCTACAAGATAGTGTGTGAATCCTCACGGTCGGTGAGGGGTGGATGCAGGTTGCAGTTGTTGGATCCGAACCACCTAAAAATCATGGTGTTCTGTGTGGTTTGCTCCCTATCTCCTACCTATAGTTCTAATCTAGCTTGTTTGCTTGTCGCATCGTTTTCTAGTTTCATTGTTTAGATCATGTTGTATTAACCCTTTTACGGGAGATCCTTGGTATATCAAAAGGTAACTTCTGATCGACACAGTCAATCCTGTCGGGAGGAAAATACTTTGTGTGAGAGGATCTTCGGATTCCTGGATTTTGCCTAGTACCAGGGAACTGCTATAGGGGTTGTTTTAGCTAGTTTCACCTTACATTTCTTCTGATCTATTCCTGTCTGTTGTTTGTTCTTCATATATCTTTTAAATTTTTAAAAAGGACTTAAAATATGTCATCACCCAATTCACCCCCCCTCTTGGGTGTCATTGATCACGGGACTTCAATTGGTATCAGAGCTAATGCTCTATCTTTCACGGATCTAACGATCTAGAGTGAGATCCGGGTCAATGGAAAACAAGGGTATGATGCCCGAGGGTCACTCCATTAACCGTCCTCCTCTCTTTGATGGCTCAAACTACTCGTACTGGAAAAATAGAATGCATGTTTTTCTGAGGGCTCAAGAGTACGAAGTTTGGAGAGTTGTGGACAAGGGTCCTTACAAACTCGGGGATGATGAAGAAAAATGGACACCCGAGGAAATTAAGAAATGCACTGTTAATTTCCATACTATGAATATTATGCAATGTGCGATACACCCTAACGAATTTTCTCGTGTTTCTATGTGCAGCTCGGCTAAAGAAATGTGGGACAAACTGCGGCTCATATATGAGGGGACGTCCGAGGTCAAGGAGACCAAGGCCAACCTTCTGGTCCGAGATTATGAGCTCTTCAAGATGAAGCCTGAAGAGACAATTTCAGAGATGTTCGCAAGGCTAACTGAGATCACGAATGGTCTCAAAAGTCTTGGGAAAGATTACACTAATTTTGAGCTCGTAAGAAAAGTGCTAAGATCCCTCCCTCCTGCGTGGCACACCAAAGCCACCGTCATTGAAGACTCCAAGAATCTATCCACACTCACTCTCGATGAACTCATAGGGTCACTCATGACCTATGAGATAAATGTGAAGAGGACAGCCAAGGAAGATATCAAGAAGAAGAAGGTGATTGGATTGAGAGCTCATCAATCCGATGACGACTCCCAGGAAGAAGATTCCAGTGACGGGAGCAACGAAGAAGAAGAATTGGCTATGATCTGATGGGGACATCAGAGCAAGACCACTAACTTTTTATTTTACATTTAAGTCCTTTTATTTACATTTATATCCTTGGGAAAACATGTATGCAATTGTAAGGCTTTATAAGCCAATTTGTCATTCCTTAAGGATCTTTGGGTTTTTGTGTAAAAGTCTAGTAGGACCAGCAAGGTGTTGAGTAGTGGATAGCGGATCTAGAGGGGAGGGGTGAATAGATCTACCCCTCTTCTCGCAGAACACCCCTCTTTAAAGCTAGATAATGATAATAGCAGCGGAATATAACTAGCTTAACGAAGGACACAACGATTTGCTTAGTAAGATGATTACGTAATATAGAGATTGAACCTAAGCATGCATCGAACACAAAGCAATCGCACAAGCAAACCACAACACAAATGATTTTAAGGTGGTTCGGACTGAATCCCCAGTCCTACGTCCACCCCTCACCAAATCTGGTGAGGCTCCACTAGTGCAACGCACTGAACTGCAAATCGGAAAGACCTCCGATTGCCTTCCTACTAACCACCGGTAGGGACGTCAACACCGCAGATCAGACAACTTCCGATTGCCTTCCTACTAACCACCTGTAGGGACGAT
The DNA here is from genome assembly GCA_022559845.1 of Amorphophallus konjac. Classification (NCBI taxonomy): domain Eukaryota; kingdom Viridiplantae; phylum Streptophyta; class Magnoliopsida; order Alismatales; family Araceae; genus Amorphophallus; species Amorphophallus konjac. Next base: position 226,174,763 of record CM040121.1, on the reverse strand, counting down.
CTTCAGTTTCAAATGTTTGAATGAAATGTAAAAAGAACAAGATGTGAAAACACTCAAACAAGATATATAATATGCTCAAAGAGAAAAGATCTTGTCTGAGATTGTTGGAGCTTGAATATGATGCTTCAATGGTATCTTCTTCCTTGTGAAATGATCTTCCTTGGATCACCTTGAGTTGATGAAGAAGATAAAGGATGCAAATTTGATCTCCCTTGAGAATGAGCTTCTTTGGATCACCTTGAGATGATGAAGAGGATGATGGTTGCAGCTTTTTCTTCACTTAGCTTGGGATTGATCTCCTCTTGAAGTATCTTGAATCACTTGAGGATTTGATGAAGAACTTATTCACAAAGTACTGTTCACAGCTACAGTACTCGAACTCCTCTCCCTTGAACACACCATTGTAGCCTCCTTTGATATCCCTTCTTAGCCTTAGGGTTTCCAACCCTTCTTGTGTGTGTTTTATAACCTTTGAATGGTCCTTGGACATCGCCCAGACCAGATCCACAATCCATGGGGGATTGGGTGACTTTGGGGTTAAACAAATACAAGGAAAGGGGCTCTTCTCGAAGAGGAAAACAAAGTCAACATTGTTAGCTCAGGACTGGCGGTCGACCTGCGGAAGCTGGCGGTCGACCGCTACTGAAAAATCATGTAGAAATTTGATCTCTGGAATTTTCGATCGACCGCTACTGGGCTGGTGGTCGACCGCCACTGAGAATCCGTCATCCAGTGAGCTGCTGGCAGGGGCGGTCGACCGCCCCTGCGCTGGCGGTCGACCGCCAGCTGGGCAGACCCCGGGTTATGCCGGGTCAGTCCGTTAACCCCTTTAGCTCTGTTGCTTGAGTCCTTTAGCAGCCCGTTCACATCTGTGGCATCAACCTTGACAGTCTTGAAGATTTCTACTGATTATATTACTCCTATAATCAAAATTTTGTTTCGGGGGCTCAGCCCCCGGAAACCCCCGCAAGGGGCGCTGCGAGGGCGCAATCATTGAGCTTTCACTTTTGCCATCTCCACTCTATTCCTTGGCATATCTGCCATGAAAGAACATGAAGTAGTTTAGTCATATAAGAGTGGTAAAACATCAATGACTTATAGTGTTTAGCTATTATCAAAATCAAGAATATCAAATAACTCAAATGACCACAGGATGATGTCGAATGACCCAAGTGAGCACAAGATGACTCAAATGACCATAGGGGCACAACACAAGGGGCCCCCATCTCCTTCCCTATTGGTCCACGTAAGCCTTAGGGCACATGTGGGGCCAGTCAAAGGTCCAAGGTGGACTTCTAGAAGCTTGACCATTCAAAGGGGACAATGGGCTTAAAATGTCCAAGATGCCATCCCCATTTTTCAAAGGGCCCCCCCTCTTAATGTTTTTTTATTTTGTTCCAAACCACAGGGGACTTAAATATGTTCTATCCCCTAAGTGCCCCTCCCCTAACCTAGATCTGAGGTTAGTTTAGGTCATTTTGTATTTCATACAAATACCATGTAATTCCCATTTTTCTATAATTAATGAGAAGAAAATCAGAATTTACCTCCAAGAGCCCAAGGGCACCCCTCTCTCTCTCCCAACCCCTAGCTACTGTGAAAGCTACGAATTTCTGAGGTGTGAAGCCTCCTCCCCTCCCCCTTCCTGAGTGTGAAGCTCAGCACCGCCGCCACCGCCACCATCGAGCCGCCATTGCGCCGCCACCGCCACACGCCGGAGTTCTATCCAAATCAGGACAGAACCTCAATCCTATAATTTTATTTTTTTTTCTCTTGTTGTCTGATCGACCCCCAACTTTGAGTATTCGTTCTCCCTGTCACCCCTAATCTCCAGTTCAAATTTCGTGTCATTTGGCCGTCGTTTGGTATTTTTCCCGTATTTTTATTCTTCCCTTCAGTAATCTGCCATTTTACAGATCTGCGGGATAGTGTCCTGTTGTGGTATTTTTCCCACCCCCTTATCTCTCTCCAGAAAATCCACAAAAATTCCTCAGTGTTCCTCACATCCCCCCTACCTCCCATAATATTTTCAGCCCTTGGAAAAATCGTTTACCCCACGGTCAAAGGTTAGTTTCAAGCAGATCCCTTTCTATCCTAAGTGTCAGTAATCAGATCCATAGAAACAACATAGGATTGCAGAGCCTCCCATTTCTCATCCCTTCTTTGGATTGACATAAAACGATTATATGTTGTATATCTGGGAATCCTCTTTCTAACGCCACCAGTTTCGTCTCGATCTAATTTCAGATCTGAGAGAATTAATTCTTGCCGCCGAGGCGTGCAGATCTGTTCCCTGTGCAGGTCTAAAATAGCAGTCCGGGAGAAATTCACAAATAAATACCAAAAGTCAACTTCCGCGACCGCCGCTCCCAGGAGTCCACCAGGGACGTCCTGCCAACATTCCAACCAAGCGGCGTCTTCCGAAGATCTCAGGAAGGTGACGTTCCTTTAGAAGCCGCGACTTGCTGCCCAGCGAGCCAGAACCGAGTCGGCGCAGTACCGAGTCGGACTAGCCAACAGAGTTTTCTCCGAACGCACCACCGGATTGCTGCCCGTCAACCCAGGATCGGTCCTCCTGGGCCCACTTGTAGCCCTTTACCTCCCTGCGTGGAGTGGGCAATATAATTCACTACTGTAATTAAATTTTAACCATTGTTACAGGGAGTTACCGTACTTGGCCGGGATTGTCTTCCCCACGCCCGGAGCGTGGAGGTACACTCGTTACCCTCATCGTAGGTATTTACTTTATGCGTATTGATTTGTATATGCCGCTGCTAGAGAGCATGTGATAGGATTATTAGCTCGTTATATCAATTGTATCACCGCTGCGAGAGAGCGAGAGTGAGTGACCCGTCCCGTGACTCGATCCGAGTACACGCGGAAAGCCGATACCCGAGGCTCACTGCCGATTTTTCAACCGCGCACGGTCCACGCCTTCCCTCGCATAGGGATGATCGCGAGCTAGAGTCCCAGGTCGCGTGTCCGTCCCGCATCAATTTGGTATCAGAGCCCAGTTGAGTCTATGGTAGTCTTTGTGTCTAAGTCCGCAAAAAAAAAGAGTCTAAGTCTAAGTAGGTCTTAGTGTCTCATTAGCATACCATTATTTGGTATATGAAAAGGTGTCGCCCGACCGTTAGGTTTCGCCTATCGGAGAGGTGATGCACTGGCGTGAGAGGATCTTCGGATCCCCGGACTCCGCCAGGTACCGGATCTTGGTTTAAGTCTAGGGTCCTTAGTGTGCATTAGTTAATGCATTCCAACCTTGCATAGACGTGTCTAGTGTCTTGTCCAAGTGTCAGCATGTCCCTCTTATAGTTCCTCATTTCCAATGGACTCTCGGTCGCCCAGGCGATATGACCGTTGGCCCACCCATGGGCTTGGCAACCACCCTCTCCACTTCCGTAGGCTCAAAGCCCCATACTTTTACGGCTCCAAAGTCCCAAGCGATTACCTACATTGGGAAGCTGCTATGGATAAATATTTTGATTGTTACCCCATGTCCGAGGCTCGACAATTCTCTTTCACCAAAGAGCGGCTTCTACACGAGGCCGCCGAAAAGTGGGACCATAATGAACGCTTGCGAGAAGTTAGGAGGCAATGGCCCATCGAGTCGTGGCATGAGATGAAGGGCGAACTTAGGAAGGTCTACCTACCCGGCCCGGTCACCCCCAATCGACCCCACCCAATCACCTCCAATCAAGTGGGTCATAGTCGGAGGCAAGGAGCCCCGTACTTAAATGAACCTCGAACAAGGCCTAGGCTGGTTGATTACGGGCGAGTCCACCGCGATACCCCTACTCTAACCCACACCATTGCCGAACTTGTGCAAATGATTTCGGATCGGGTGGATAGGAGATGTGCTTATTTTGAGTCGCTGGTCTCCCCTTGCCCACCTCCAAGGTAGGAGATAGCCATACTCGAGCCCAGGGAGGCCATAGCTCGTAGCCCCAACCCGGCCCCACTTACGGGGTCCCAAGGACCACTTTCCCTCTGGGAGGACATGTCTTCTTCACCCATGAGAGCTCCTTTGCCACCACCCTCACATCCTTATTCGGAGCCACCTCAGCCCGAGCCACCCGTGTTTCTAACGGGAAGGCTTTTCATCGCCGAGCCACTACTTAGCTGGCTCAAGAATGACTTGGTCCCACCTCCCTTCCCATCCATGGGCCCCACACTACCTCTAGTGCCAATCAACTCATTTCACACCACTTTCTGGTCTAGTCACTATGTGGATACATTGGATGACCTTCTTAAAAGGTTAGACTGGCAGTTGACATTTACACACTTGTTGGCCCCAGGCTTTGACCGACCCACCGGTCGTAACTTCACCCATCTCGCCTTAGGGTCCATTACCTCCGTGTACACCATGGGTCATGTCACCACGGAGGTTCTTCTACTCCTCCCGTTACCCGCCGAGCACGACTTCACTCCTTTTATCCTGAGGGAGGAGCCATATCTTCTATACACTGTCCCATCTACCACGATGGATGGAGGTGACCATCACCTTCATGAATTTCAAGCATGGGACTATGTAATGGAGGAACCGAGGGGTCACACATTCTTTGACCCATTCGACCTCTTCGCTAGTGGGCCTCGTGACCCACCTTTTCCCTTACACCTTGTCAGGGAAGTTCACTACCACACCCCTTCCGCATGGGCTAGTCCTCCAACACCCAACCCGGGGACCGTTCCATGGTCATCATATAGAGGTGTCAAAGAAGGTGAATTTGGTTCTCCACCTATCAAGTCCACTAGGGAGCATGTGCATGCATGGTGCTTTTTAGGATGTCTTCCCCATTCCGCCTACCGCCGATTGTGTCAAGTGTATGCATGGCACACATTCGGGTGTCCTGGTCCACCATCGCACATGTATGGGTCAGACTAACAGTAGGTGTGTCTAGGGTCATGTGTGTCTGTCCATGCATGTGTCCAGCATAGTCGGTCCTTTGTACGCTCGCGTTGTCAGTCCCTTTTGAGTGCGAGACTTGTCGGACTTTAGGATCGGCTCTACCTCAACATATCGGATCTAGTCACATATAGGGACCCAACGGTGATTCCTAGTGAGTCTTCGAGTCGCCTTCCCTCTTTTGAGAGTGACCCCACCCCAGAGTGTCCACCTTTAGCCTCAGTCCCACATCAGCGTGAGCATATCGAATCTATACGGGATGAGCAGGTGTCGAAGACTTGGAGTGGAGCGTACTCCGTGCTTCCAGGTTCGGTGACGGATCTGTCGGAATTACTCGAGCAGCCGCACTCCTTACTCGACGGGGTCGAGTTCTTCCCACCTGGGGAGAATTGATGGGGACATCATAGCAAGATCACTAACTTTCTATTTTACATTTGAGTCCTTTTATTTGCATTTATATTCTTGGGAAAACATGAATGCAACTGTAAGCCTTTATAAGCCAATTTGTTATTCCTTAAGGATCTTTGGCTTTTTGTGTAAAAGTCCAGTAGGACCAGCAAGGGGCCCCCATCTCCTTCCCTATTGGTCCACCTAAGCCTTAGGGCCCATGTGGGGCCAGTCAAAGGTCCAAGGTGAACTTCTAGAAGCTTGACCATTCAAAGGGGACAATGGGCTTAAAATGTCCAAGATGCCATCCCCATTTTTCAAAGGGCCCCCGCTCTTAATATTTTTTTATTTTGTTCCAAACCACATGGGAAATTAAATATGTTCTATCCCCTAAGTGCCCCTCCCCTAACCTAGATCTGAGGTTTGTTTAGGTCATTTTGTATTTCATACAAATACCATGTAATTCCAATTTTACTATAATTAATGAGAAGAAAATCAGAATTTACCTCCAAGAGCCCAAGGGCACCCCTCTCTCTTTCCCAACCCCTAGCTGCTGTGAAAGCTGCAAATTTCTGAGGTGTGAAGCCTCCTCCCCTCCCCCTTCCTGAGTGTGAAGCTCAGTGCCGCCGCCGCCGCCACCATCGAGCCGCCATCGCGCCGCCGCCGCCACCGCCACTCGCCGGAGTTCTGTCCAAATCAGGACAGAACCTAAATCCCATAATTTTATTTTTTTCTCTTGTTGTCTGATCGAGCCCCAACTTTGAGTGTTCCTTCTCCCTGTCAGCCCTAATCTCCAGTTCAAATTTCGTGTCATTTGGCCGTTGTTTGGTATTTTTCTCGTATTTTTGTTCTTCCCTGCAGTAATCTGCCATTTTGCAGATCTGCGGGATAGTGTCCTGTTGTGGTATTTTTCCCACCCCTGTATCTCTCTCCAGAAAATTCACAAAACTTTCTCAGTGTTCCTCATGTCCCCCCTACCTCCCATAATATTTTTAGCCCTTGGAAAAATCATTTACCTCTCGGTCAAAGGTCAGTTTCAGGCAGATCACTTTCTGTCCTGAGTGTCAGGAATCAGATCCATAGAAACAACATAGGGTTGCAGAGCCTCTCATTTCTCATCCCTTCATTGGATCGACCTAAAACAATTATGTGTTGTAGATCTGGAAGTCCTCTTTCCAACGCCACCGGTTTCGCCTCGATCTGATTTCAGATATGAGAGAATTAATTCTTGCCGCCGAGGTGTGCAGATATGTTCCCTATGCAGGTCTGAAATAGCAGTCCGGGAGAAATTCATAAATAAATACCAAAAGTCAACTTCTGCGACCGCCGCTCCCAGGAGTCGACCAGGGACATCCCGCCAACATTCCAGCCAAGTGGCGCCTTCCGAAAATCTCAGGAAGGTGACGTTCCTTTGGAAGCCGTGACTTGCTACCTAGTGAGTCAGAACCGAGTCGGTGCAGTACCGAGTCGGCGCAGGACCGAGTCGGACCAGCCGGCCGAGTTCACTCCGAACGCACCTCCGGATTGCTGCCCGTCAACCCAGGATCGGTCCTCTCGGGCACACTTGTAGCCCTTTACCTCCCTGCGTGGAGTGGGCAATATAATTCACTGCTGTAATTAAATTTTAACCGTTGTTACCGGGAGTTACCGTACTTGGCCGGGATTGTCTTCCCCACTCCCGGAGCGTGGAGGTACACTCGCTACCCTCCTCGTAGGCATTTGCTTTATGCGTATTGATTTGTATATGCCGCTGCTTGAGAGCATGTGATAGGATTATTAGCTCGTTATATCAATTGTATCACCACTGCGAGAGAGCGAGAGTGAGTGACCCGTCCTGTGACTCGATCCGAGTACACGCGGAAAGCCGATACCCGAGACTCACTGCCGGTTTCTCAACCACGCACGGTCCACGTCTTCCCTCGCATAGGGACGATCGCGAGCTAGAGTCCTTGGTCGCGTGTCCGTCCCGCATCAATTTGGTATCAGAGCCCAGTTGCGTCTAGGGTAGTCTTTGTGTCTAAGTCCGTAAAAAAAAGAGTCAAAGTCTAAGTAGGTCTTAGTGTCTCATTTGCATACCATTATTCGGTATATAAAAATGTGTCACCCGACCGTTAGGTTACGCCTATCGGAGAGGTGATGCACTCACGTGAGAGGATCTTCGGATCCCCGGACTCCGCCAGGTACCGGATTTTGGTTTAAGTCTAGGGTCCTTAGTGTGCATTAGTTAGTGCATTCCAACCTTGCATAGACGTGTCTAGTGTCTTGTCCAAGGGTCAGCATGTCCATCTTACAGTTCCTCATTTCCAATGGACTCCTGGTTCCCCAGGCGATATGACCGTTGGCCCACCCATGGGCTTGGCAACCACCCTCTCCACTTCCGTTGGCCTGAAGCCCCGGACTTTTATGGCTCCAAAGTCCCGAGCAACTACCTACATTGGGAAGCTGCTATGGATAAATATTTTGATTGTTACCCCATGTCCGAGGCTCGGCAATGCTCTTTCACCAAAGAGCGACTTCTACACGAGGCCACCGAAAAGTGGGACCACAATGAACGCTTGCGAGAAGTTAGGAGGTAATGGCCCATCGAGTCGTGGCATGAGATGAAGGGCGAACTTAGAAAGGTCTACCTACCCGGCCCGGTCACCCCCAACCAACCCCACCCAATCACCTCCAATCAAGTGGGTCATAGTCGGAGGCAAGGAGCCCCGTACTTAAATGAACCCCGACCCAAGCCTAGGCCGGTTGATTACTTGCGAGTCCACCGCGATGCCCCTACTCCAACCCGCACCGTTGCCGAACTTGTGCAAATGATTTCGGATCGGGTGGATAGGAGATGTGCTTATTTTGAGTTGCTGGTCTCCCCTTGCCCACCTCCAAGGCAGGAGGTAGCCATACTCGAGCCTAGGGAGGCCATAGCCTGTAGCCCCAACCCGGCCCCACTTACGGGGTCCCAAGTGTAGACACGCCATTCCTGACGTCTCCTGAGAAAGTCTCATATTACTATACAACGCCCCGCGACGGCTTACACGTTTTGAATCACTTGAGTACTTCCTTTTCTTGAGTCTTCTTCCGCCCTTTTCGGCATCCAGAATCGTCTCATCCCGGCATTCGGACGGCATCAACACCAGTCAAATGCATCAGGAGGTTCTGGAACCAGGAAGGGTGTCTGTCGGGCGGCCATCAATGCCTGAACTGAGGACCCGGGTGGGTCTTTATGGGGACGTCCAGGCCCCTGGACGCCCCCATTCTTTTAATTTATTTTTCATAAGCCCAAAACCAAATAAAAAATAATATATTAATGGACAAATATAAAAAATATATTTATATGCCAGTTGGCATAAAAAACAATATATATATATATATATATATATATATATATATATATTAATGGAGGCGTCCAGGCCGCTGGACGCCTCCATAAAAACAAATATAAAAAAAATATATATGCCAGTTGGCATAAAAAGACAAAACAAAAAAATAAAATAATATATTTATGGAGGCGTCCAGGACCCTGGACGCCTCCATCAACTCCCTCACGGGCGTCGCCCACCGAACGACGGTTTGTCGTGTGTGAAAAAATCCAAATTGTGGAGACGTCCAGCCAGCTGGACGCGCCCATTTCTGAATCACGGGTCGCCGCTCACAAAACCACGCATTGTGCCAAACCGCATGCGGCCGTCGGCAGGGTTCGGTGGACCTCTTGGAGGCGTCCGGAGCCCTGGATGCCTCCACAAAAATATTCCGAAAAAATGAATAAAAATAGAATAAAATATTAGTTCGGCCCTGATGGAGGTGTCCAGGGTCCTGGACGCCTCCACCCTCCGGAGCCCTATAAATAGAGGCCCACCCCCTCAGTTCTGGAGGACTTTCTAAGAGATCCGATAGGCTGCCGGAGCCCAGAGGCTACCGGAGTCATTTCTAACCCGTGGGGTCTTTTGTAGGTGGAGGTTCTGCCGGCTTCTCGGGTGCCCACGCTCGCGAGAGGAAGGTCGTCTTCATCCACCGCGCTTCTACGTCGTCCCTACGCTGCCGGAGCTCAGCCGGATCTCACCCTCGGCTCCTCCAATAAGCCTTTTCTTCCCCTTTTTCTCCATAGTTCTTTACATTCATCATACTGCATCCCCTATCTCCCTACATAAGGGCGCCGTCTCTTGCATATTTCTTGCATTCATCATCGCATTTTCCTCCTACTCGAGTCAGAGAGGGGTTTAAAACCACACCAACCAGGTGTGTGTCAGGTCACGATCTCGTTACTTTTATTGTAAGGAATTGTTACTACACTGTCATTTTCTAATTCCGTTCGTTTATTGTCTACTGTTTTGCAAGGGTAACCAAGGAAAGCCCTCTTCGTCGGCCGACCGGAAGGAGAGGAGGAAGCAACCCGCCATCTCCCGCTCTTGAGGTAGGCGTGATCACCTTCTTTATTTTGGGGTCTTTTGGCCTCTGGCGATCACATCTTGTTCTCGAGGCCGCGGCGAGTCACTTCCCCAATGGCCGTTTAAATTCCCGTTCTTATATTCTCTTTATATTCTGTTATATTCTGCTCATATTCTCGAGGCCGCGGCGAGTCACTTCCCCAATGGCCGTTTAAATTCCCATTCTTATATGTTATATTCTTATCTATTCATGTTCTCGAGGCCGCGGCGAGTCACTTCCCCAATGGCTGTTTAAATTCCCGTTCTTATATGTTGTATTCTTATCTATTCATGTTCTCGAGGCCGCGGTGAGTCACTTCCCCAATGACCGTTTAAATTCCCGCTCTTTATATTCTCCTTATATTCTGTTATATTCTTATCTGCTCATATTCTCGAGGCCGCGGCGAGTCACTTCCCCAATGGCCGTTTCAATTCTTGCTATTTAATTTCTGCATCATTCCCGTCCCCCCGAGGCCGCGGCGAGTCACTTCCCGCTATGGCCGTTTAACCCCCATATCTTGCTATATTACATTTGTCCCGCTCGTCCCGCCGGAGCAATCTCCCGTGGTGGCCCCTTCTCTTTTCTCTTATTTCTGTGTTACAGCAAACAAAAAGAGGAGCCCGCGCGCTCCGCGTCTTCTCCGCTCCCCGAACCGCGTGACGTCGCTCACAGATTGGCGATCACGGTGGGACCGCTACTGCTTCCTTTTGGCTACCCTTGCAAGTTCGGCACCGTCCGTGCCTCTCCACCTTGGCGCCCTCGCGTGCCCCCGTTGTGCTCACGGCAGCACTGTCATTTGTGATTTGTTGGGTGTTCATTATATGTTTGTTATTTCTGTTGTTTTCTTACTCTATATCTCTGTCAGCATTCCATTGCATACATCCATCCCTCTTTTATATCCTTTTTTCATTTTTTCTAAGGATCACCCTTTCCCGGTGAAGGAAGGACTCTCCATTTGAGAATTCCTCTCAACGGACTAGAATCTCCTCCACTGGGACCTCCGTAACTCCCCGACATCGAAGAATCTCCTCTTCGTTCACTGGGCTGGTTGTACCATTGAAGTTCCCCGGAGTTAGTCATTCCATTCGTGGTGAGACGAGAGACCCTAGCTGACACGGCGGTGAAACAAAGATAAACTAGGGTCCCTATTCTGTGTAAACTTCGGATCTCGCTAAAAATATAAAAAAAATCATCAAAATCAAAACACAAAAAAAAGGCGTAAAGGCATCCACTTGTTTGATAATCTCTGCTACCTGCTTGCTAGTGTATGTTTTTGCGTTCTGGGAAAACTGTGAGCATGGCTCACGAGTCTTTTGAGGAGAACCACCCTAGTCGTGGTTTGTCAGCCGACCCGCGAGTCTATGCTATGGACTCGTGTCCTTCTCATGAGCCCTCGCATGAGGTGCAGGTTATTACCGGGGACACCTCCCCACCACAGGATATCTCTTCCTTACTGGGCGTCCTCGCCAACACGGAGCTTACCTCTGAATAGCTCCGGGCCTTCCAGGCCATTCTAAAGGGGAAATCTGTTTCCCCCACGCCCCAGGAATCAACTCCGGCCATCGCACCTCTCCAAGAGTCCGTGCAGGCCATTCCATCTCCTTCATTGGCGCAAGCCATCCAGTCTTCCTCGCTTCAAGGACAAGCGAGCCAACAACCACCCTCATTCCAGTTCCCGTCACAATCTCAAACTCTCGTTGTTCCCCAGATACCGCTTCAACCGGGGCCAACTGTTGGCGGTCCGACAGGTCCCTCTCATTCGGGGTTTCCCCCCCAAGTCTCCGGGAGACAGTTTCTCCCCCAGTGGCAAGTGCCACCCTCACCTCCAGAGGAGCTCGCCCAATCGCTCCTCAATAGGTTCAATCGCATGGACGAGCAGTTTCAAAATCTGAGAAGAATGGTGGACGTGAAAGCCACCCCGGAGGTTGCTTTGCCAATCCTTCCCGTCATTCATCTTCCTCCCTCCGAAATGCCCACGTACTGCAGATACAATGGTACCGGCAACCCCTTCATTCACCCCAAGGATTTCATGTATGAATCCTCCTATTGGCAAAACGATTAGAGGTCCCTGGCATACCTCTTTCGGAGATCATTGGATGGTCCCGCGCTAGAGTGGTTCTATTCTTTGGAGCCCCGCGAGGCCGAGAATTTTGAAATAGTCCAGAGAAGGTTCTTGCAGAAATATAGGGATAGGGTCGGTCCCTCACTCTCCATTACCGACCTAGTGGCCGAAAAGATGAAGCCCGACGAGGACTTTGTCCGCTATGCTGATAGATGGAGGTCTCTGGCGGAAAGAATAAGGGATACCCTCTCCGAGCCCGAACAAGTGAAGATGATTGTGTCTAATGCAACCCCACAGTTCAGACACGTCCTGGCCATGAATAAACTTACTACAATGGAGGAACTCTATGAAAGGGCCCGGTACATCCAAACCCAGTTAAAAGACTCCCCCATTATGAACATGTTTGAGTCGTCGAAGCCCAAAGTAGTCAGAAAGATAGGCGCTGGTGTCCCGGGCAGAGCCACAGAAGGGGTCGTGACAAATGAGCAAGTGGGTGCGGTCAACAATGCCAACTATGCAGTCAACCCAAGGCCTCCACAAATGCCCCGACTTCCCCTCCAACCAGGTCCTTTCCCTCTTCGTCCTCCACCCCAAAATAATCCACCCCAGGATAATATGCCCCCATTACGTCAACCCCAGCAACAACAACCACAACCTCAGCAACAACAACCACCGCTTCAGTACAACCAAGTTCCACCCCCGGGGAACTATGGTCCCCAACAGCAACAAAGGAGGCCGGTCGATCCCAAGAGAGCCTACTATCCACCATTGCCAGAAACCTTAGCAGACATTTTTAATGCCCTCATGGCATCAAACCAACTCGCCCTACCCAGAGAAAGGCCCGTGTGGCCCCCGAATGTTGATACCTCCAAATACTACGTCTACCACAGGCAGCCAGGACACACAGTAGATTACTGCTTCCATTTCAAAGATTACATCCACGATATGAATGATGAACATCAAATAGATTGGGATGAGATGAGATGATACGTCGCCGCTCCCAAGGCTAGGAGACCTCCTCAAAGGCCACAGCAGCAGTTATAACAGCAGCAGCAGCAGCAACTACAACAACAACAACAGCCTCAGCAGGCCCCACAACAACAGGCCAACATGGGCATAATCCAGAATCCATTACCGGAGCACCAACAGCCCAATCATCAGGTTAACCCCATCTCCTCCTTCCCGGAAGTCGGGAGAGAGCAGGTGTGGCACCAGGAAAGTACCTCCATTCTTTCTTCCTCCAACCCTATCGTCATGCAACCCCCTCGCCTTGCCCGGGTAGCACCTCTCTCTCACCAACCCGCGTCAGTATCGCCTTCACCATTTCCACTACCATTACGCCCTCTCATCCGCACCCCGATCTCCTATCAACTGACACTCTCCACTACGCCTTCACACCCTCTCATCTTCTCCCACTCCCCCACTTTACCATCCACCTCTGTCACATTTGCCCCTACGCCTTCTAAACCCCTTATCATCCGTCAACCATACATAACCCCGTCTTTCTCCACCGTATCACCACTAATACCTTCAAAACCACTCATTACCCATCACCCACCTCAAAATCATTGCCCGCTTCAAGCCCTACCCACTTCTACTTCGTCTCCACCTCCACCTTCCAGACCCCTTATTCTTCATAATCCGCGCGATATCCCCTCTACCTCCACCATGCCCCCACCTAACAAACCCCTCATCAGAATCCCTGCTCCCGTCATCACCCCTGCTCCATCAACCATTCCTCCACCACTACCCCTCAAACCTCTGTAAAAACCCACTGCTACCCCCACAGAGGTACAAAAGCCACAGGCAATGGTGCTCCGGAGTGGAAGGATTTTCCACAGGGTTTTCCCCCACAACAGTCAGAATCCTGAGCAATCTCAGCCAGAGAAGGATGATGGAGAACAACCAGAAAGAGCTATCCCTGGAACACAGTATGACCTATTGAAACACTTGGACAAGACGCCTGCTCGGATCTCCATCCTGGAGCTACTTCAAAGATCCACATCCCACTAGGCGGCCTTGATGGAATATCTTCAAAAAGTCATAGTTAATGAAGACCTCCCCGTGGAGAAGATCTCGACCGTCCTGACCCCAACAGACACACAACCGGCCATCATGTTCCACAACTACGAGCTCGCTCCCAAGGAAGCTCGAAAATATGCACTGTGCATTTCAATAAAAATTAATGGGGTATCCATAAACCCGTGTCTTGTGGACACGGGTGCGTCCATAAATGTGATCTCCATGGACACCCTTCAGTTGTGTGGGGTCAGCGAGGAACAAATAAGACCTTCCTCGATCACGGTCACGGCTTATGACAATAGCAAAAGGCCGCCGCAGGGGATGATTATTCTAAAGGCAGAACTAGGCCCCATGTCAATTCCCACGGAATTCCATGTCCTCGACATGGACCCCACATTCAAGGCTATACTGGGTCGCCCTTACATCGAAGCCATGGACGCTGTGCCTTCCACCAATCATCAGTGCCTGAAGTTTCCTTACAATGGGAGGATTATTAAAGTGGTCAGTACACCTGTCCTTCACATAGTGGATGCTATCAACACCTCTCTGCCCTCTGTTTGGCCGTCTCATGGGCCCATATTGTCACTGCTGGACGTGCGTGATCCATCTCACGTTCCACTAGCACCAAAGGAGCCGGTCAGGGCAACCGCAACATCATGTCTCCCTTTTCACTCCAAAGGTTAGGAGATTATGAGGAACATCGGCTATCAACAGGGAAAAGGTCTGGGCGCACAGTTACAGGGTATGCTCAAACTGCCAAAGGAAATTAGGCCGAACCGTAGGTTTGGCCTAGGCTTCAAAGGACCGTTCAAGGCGGATTGGAAGCCCCTCACATGGACTCTATCAAACCACTTCAACAGAGGGCCCGTTATTCAGATGGGAGATTACCCACGAGAAGCATATGGGGGATCACATGATGTATATTTGGCTGAAAAATGTCCGAGGATCACCAAAAGAGGCAAGATCAAAGATCCGGAATGCGAGTGGGGCAAATGGTTCGACATACGGGATATTTCCGTTGCACTGGAAAGGATGTTCTCGTCTCCGCAGCTTGAAGGACCGCCATTGATCTCCGGAATACCAGAGAATATTACCACTCTTGCCAAGGTTCCAAACTATCCTCGTCCTCGCCAGAAGGACCCTATCATCGACAGATCTTCATCCGTCCTCAACATTACCGTCGACGGCTCATTAGCCGCCATCTTCTCCATCCACTCGTCTCAGCCTTTGCTGATATCTTCTTCCTGGGCCAGACAATTGTCTGATGATCTTCCCAGATCCCCTTCTCTGCTTACATACCTACGCAGGCTTTTCAACCCGCGCCAGGTCTTCAACCATGATCTGCTCTATGAGCCTCACAATCCTCTAGTCATAACCATTTTTCTCTCTCCTCCAATCTCTTTTCACTGCTTTGTCATCAAAAATGAAAACGAAAATAAAAACGTCAATTTTCAAACTCCCCAACAACACATCTTCGTTGAGGAAACCTCTTACATCTCCCACGGGTGCGTACTGCCCTGCGGACCACCCGTCCAAAGTCTGATGAGCGACCTTTTCTACCCCTCCTCTGAGGGGTCTTCTCCTGTACATTCTACACCATCCTCTTCGTCTTCCTCTTCTTCTGTAAATATTATCAGCCCATCTAGGAATGATTGGCCAAGGGTAGTACCTAGGAAGAAATCCAAGGGTAGGCGGATCCCTCGTCGATTCCTTCTGGATTTAGCCGCCAGGTGTCAGGCCCTTCTTGCCATCCCCCAGTTGTTAGAAAATCCCATCCAGCTACCGGAAATAGAATATGAGGGCGACTGTGCATTTGATGAAGGGTATGGAGTCTACGAGATCACGGATGAAGAATGCCCCGCTGAAGATGAGGGTGAAGAATATGAGGATGTGACAGGCGCATATGCTAGTGGAATGAGGAGATTCGACGAGCCGTCAACCGCCGTAGAAGAATCCACCAAAGAAGTCAACTTGGGAACTGAGGAAGACCCTAGGATCATCCTCATAAGTGACAACCTACCACCCTCTGAAGAAGAGGCATTAATTGAATTTCTCAAGGAATATAAGGACACGTTTGCATGGAGCTACGAGGATATGCCAGGTCTAGATTCAACCTTGGTCGAACACCGTTTAATCCTAAAATCAGGGTCCGTCTCGGTAAAACAAAGGTTAAGGCGTTTCCACCCTCAGATGGCTTTGAAAATGAAAGAAGAGGTCGATAAGCTCCACAAAGCCAGGTTCATTAGAGTCGTCCTTTATCCTCAATGGGTGGCGAACATTGTCCCGGTCATGAAGAAAGATGGGAAAGTCAGGATTTGCATCGACTTCCGGGACCTTAACCGCGCGTGTCCAAACGATGATTTTTCCTTGCCTCACATTGATGTATTGATCGATAACACGGCAGGTTATGAGACCCTCTCATTCATGGATGGATTTTCAGGATACAATCAAATTTGTTTGGCAGAAGAAGACCAGGAGAAGACGTCATTCACTACCCCTTGGGGAACATATTGTTACGTGGTCATGCCATTTGGATTAAAGAATACTGGAGCTACTTACCAAAGAGCTATGATGGCCATATTTCATGACATGATGCACGTATATCTGGAAGTGTATGTAGATGACTTATTGGTGAAATCAAGGACCACGATGGAACATCCAGAAGTTTTGGCTAAGGTCTTGCAGAGGTCAAGGGAGTTCCAATTGAAAATGAACCCGAAGAAGTGTGTGTTTGGTGTGTCGTCGGGTAAATTACTGGGTTTCATTGTGAGCAAAAGAGGGATCGAGATAGATCCCGACAAAGCCAAGGCTATCAGGGATATGTCGCCTCCCAAGAATTTGAGGGAAGTCCAAGGTTTAATCGGGAGATTACAGTTTATTCGACGGATTGTGTCCCAACATTCACAAAGGTGTCGACCTCTCTACGAGTTGACCAAGCCAGGAGTAGAATTCCACTGGAATTCTAAATGTCAGAAAGCTTTTGAGGGGTTGAAGGAATATCTGGCTAGTCCACCCGTTCTCATTCCACCCAAACCAGAAAAACCTCTGATCCTTTACGTCTCAGTCTTGGATGACTCCGTGGGAGCCATCCTCGCACAAGCTGATGAAGAAGGCAAGGAACGGGCAACCTATTACTTGTCCAAACTTCTCAATCCCTGTGAGCAGAAGTACACCGTCATGGAGAAAACCTGTGCTGCCCTTGTTTAGGTAGTGCAGAAATTGAAGCACTACTTCTTGGCTCATGAGGTCCACTTGATTGCTCGAATGAATCCTATCAAATTCCTTCTGGAGAAATCCGTCATTACGGATAGGCTAGCACGCTGGCAAAGTTTTCTCTCTCAGTTCGACATCACCTACATCCAGCAAAAGGTGGTTAAAGGCAATGCCATAGCCGAGCATCTCGCTCACCATCCCCTTCCCAAGTTCGATCCCGTCCAATCAGAGTTTCCAGATGAGGAACTAATGTCCATCAACCAATCAGATAAGTCGATGTGGACACTATATTTTGATGGAGGTCTGAATTCTCAAGGGAGAGGAATCGGTGTCGCCCTCCTGTCGCCTGAAGGCCTCACATTCCCATTGGCATACCAGCTCAAATTTCCAGTTACCAACAATATAGCCGAATATGAAGCTCTTCTAGCTGGCCTAGAACTCGCTCATTCTTTTTGTATCACTGAGTTGCGAGTCGTAGGTGATAGTCAACTCATCCTTCGCCAGGTGCTCACTAAATATCGCACTCGCGATCCCAAACTCAAGCCATACCAAGAACTCACCACTGCCTTTGCCAAACTGTTCGCCAAACTGATCTTTGTTCATGTCCCTCGTCATCAGAATATTCTCGCCGATGCCCTCGCCTTGTTGGCATCATCCATAAGGTTCCCTCTAGGAAGATGGTTTGAGTCCATTTCCATCTACAAACTTCACGCCCCTGCAATCGATGATGCTTCCTACGTAAACATCAAAGACAGGATATCAAGAAAGATCCTGCAGGAAGATATCCTTGAGAAGAGGGAGATCATGTTGGCAGAGGTTGAAGAAGAACTGGCTGATGAAGAGAAACCATGGTTCTATGAAATCGTCAAATACTGCTAAGATCAGTCTTATCCTGAAGGGGCCACCACAGAGGACAAGAAAGCCATAAGAAGGGTGGCTCAGAAATACACATTGGTTGGAGGTCTACTCTATAGGAGAAGCCTTACTGGTATTCTGTTAAGATGTCTTGGTGACGATGAGGTTTGGAAATGTGTAGAGGAGACGCACTCGGGTGTGTGCGGTGGCCACGTGAATAGTCAGATGCTCGCCAAAAAGATCATTCGGCAAGGCTTTTACTGGCCCACTTTGGAAGAGGATTGTGCTGTCTATGTCCGTAGGTGCGTCAAGTGTCAACTTCACGCCGATAAAATCTATTCACCATCTTCCTCACTTCATCCAATATCCTCCCCGTGGCCTTTCTCCATGTGGGCATTCGACATCATTGGTCCCCTAGGTGATCCCAATTCCCTCACCAAGTAGAAATCTTTCATCCTTACTGCGACGGAAAACTTCACCAAATGGGCTGAAGCCGAAGCTTACACGGAAATCAAGGCGTCAACAGTCTGCAAGTTCATCATGAAGAACATCCTCGCCAGATTCGGCGTCCCAAGCACAATCGTCACCGACAATGGGCCACAGTTCATTTCTCAGGACCTACAGGATCTCTGCAAAAGGTACGCAATTGCATTGCATCATTCATCACCTTATTACCCACAAGGTAACGGCCAAGCGGAGGCCACCAATAAAACATTGCTCAAAATCATCAAAAAAACCTGTGAGTCTAGTAAGTTTTCAGACTGGCCAGAAAAACTTATCGAAGCCCTATGAGCCTATCGCACTTCAATCCGTACCCCCACCGGGCATACTCCATTTGCCCTTACTTATGGTATGGAAGCGGTAGTCCCGTACGAGACTCTGATCCCTTCTCTCAGGGTACAATTGGATGAGGAATTTCCCCTCGATGATCGTCGTAATTCACTCCTCGCCCAGTTGGAACTCTTGGATGAGAAGCGGCTGGCCGTTGCCGAACACGCGCGTGTGTATCGAAATAGACTCGCTCGCTTTTATCAAAAGAAAGTCGTTGAGAGAAAATTCAAAGTCGGTGAGATGGTCGTAAAAAGAATTTTTGTCAAACCTGGAGGTCCGCATTCTAAGCTCCAACCCAATTGGGAAGGACCATTTGTAATTCAAGCCGTGTATCCTGGCAACGCCTACAAGCTAGTCAACGTCGAAGGGACCGAGTTATCCCACCCTTGGAATGGGCTTTATCTTAAGAAATACTACCCTTAGCACAAAAAAAAAAATGATGAAAAGATAGAAAACATCAAAAACAAAGAAATATTGAAAACCACTAAAAATATGGAAAATTCAAAATGCCAATGCCTGGTGGTCACCCTGCATCTAACCTTCATGTTAGGATAGGGCCCATTAAGGCTTGGTAGGCACCGGGTCTTGGTTTGCCAGAACTGTGGAGATCCCTGTCCGGCCACGTCGGCCTATGCCCGCTCGAAGGAAGCCAACATGTGCTCACTTATGTATTTTATTCAAAAAAATCGGTAGCGTCACCTACGGTGGGGCCCCACCCAGAAGATCTCCGAAAGCTGTAATCTTTATTCTTTTCTCTTCGACTAAATGAGACAGTCGGCACCCTTAAAACGCTGAGCATGAGAAACCGAAACTCAAACCCCAAAGGCAAGAGTATGATCCATTTCCTCGAGCATCGATCAGAGCACGAGAAGAGGGCAGTGTCCCCGTAGGCATACGAAAAGGGATCCCACAAACGTCAAACAACTATATCTCCCTCACAAAAAGAAATATAAAATCAAAATCAAAGAGAAAAGCCTGGTCGTGACCGTGCCTGATGCGATAAATGGAACCCCTCAAAGCAAAAGTCTGAATCCACGAAAGGGGCTATGTAATGTAAATGCTCGAGATTTGGTCCGAAGTTGTCCGAAAGGAAAGAGTTAATGGGCCCTTATTCGCTCGCCGGGTTAACGGCTTTGCCGATCCTCTCAGGAGGTTTATCCTCTACACTCTTCCTTCTCCCTCTAAAGATGAAGGTTCGATGGAGTTTCTGAAAGGTGAAAACTTCCCAGAGTCTACGACCTTATTTTAATATACACATATGGTTGTCTACTTTGAAAAGCAAAAGCTATCGCTGCGAAGGAGTCTCCGTATTTCTGGCTGGTCAAGACCCCTGTTTACCACCTTGATGTCTTCTTGCTTAACCTTGGGCTTAGGCCAATGCAAGCGCGTCACCTATGGGTGCGACGGCGTCTGATTCCGGGTCAGCGTCGCGTGGTTGGTCGTTAGGGTTCCAGGGTGTTCCATCATATAACATCTAGAGTTGTGAGGAAACAGACCCGGGTCGGGCAAATCATTTACCTCAAACATCTTTTGGGTGAATCCCTGTGGTCGGAAGCAACTGGGAGCCCAAGTATGGCATGACGGTATTGTCATCAGGGTAAGTCTTAGCCGGCGGGATCATCATTCGAGGGGTCTAGAGATCCAAATCAACCTAGATGTGCACTTAGGATACCTGGGAGGTTAGTAAGAAACCCCTGTTCTCACGTAGGTTAGGTACCATTTGGGTGCTTGCCAGGCGATAGCAACAAAAAAATTTTATAATAAAAACATCAAAAAAAATGGAAAAGAGAAAATGTACATATTTGCAACAAAAAAATATTTTTTTATAAAACAAAAAAATGCCAAATATAAAAAGGAAAACAAATCAATTTTGCATGATTACATTTGCGTGCAGCATCTCACTTTTAATACCGCTTGCATTCGTGTGCTTGCCTGTCGCATTTATCATCACCGCATCTTTCCCTTGCCTTCGTTAAATAAAGGCTTGGCCCCTTGACCAGTTATCAAGGACAGTCACGGTGACCATTTGCTTATTGAGCAAGGGGCCAAGTCAGAACAGAAATTCTGATTTGTTTGTTTCAGTGATGTGTGTAGGGATTCCGGCAACAGAAGCAAAGGTGAAAACCAAACAAACCGAACCTTGTATTTTATTCCAAAAAACAAAAAAATTACATCAAGTTCCGCCCTCTCTCTCTGCATTACTCGTCCCACTACTCTCCGGGTAAAACGCTCTCAAAGGTGCTACCCAACTACGAAAAACAGTACTCCTACCGCTTTGTACCCCGCTTCCTATTCCTACACCCCGGCGTTGATCCACGGAAGCAGCAGAGAAGCTACCAACACGAAAGCCACGCTCTCGTGCTCTTCGGTAGCGCTCCTCACCATCTCTCAGCCACTGCTCAGCAAGACCAAGACTGATTCGGAGTTCGAATAGTTGGGCCTCTATGGCCCTTCGTTCCTCTCTTTCAGTCAATCTGTTGGCTCTTTCTCTCTCTGCGTCTCTTTCTTTCTCTGCACATTCTCTCTCGCGGTCTTCCCTCTCCAACTGGAGAGTGATCCTCAGTTCCACGGCATCCCTAGAGGAGTCGTCATCAGGATGACGCCGCAGTTCCCTCTCCAGTTCTGCTATCCTAGCCTCCTTCTGCGCAGCTTGGGCAAGCGCTTCTTCCGTCTCCTTTTCCTGCCGAGTGTACCATCTCAGATACGCGATAAGGCGTAAACAAAGAGAACTCAACACTGAAACTTTTACCTGTATACAGAGCATCCCTTCTGCCTTCGCAGCACGCTGCGTGGCGTGAGCAAGTTGCTCTTGAAGCAAGTCAAGCTCTGAGGTGGGAATCCACAAACTGGAAGAGGCACCACCTACTCCCATCGCTGGGGAAGCCGCGCCAATCTGAGCATGCTACGACCGCGTGATTAGCAGCCAACATCTGGAATCTGCGGTTAGCAACGCACTGCACACCTACCAAGGCACTCGTAGCTCCGCGGGCATCGCCCAATCGTTGCTCCATCTCTGTCAAGCGAGTTCGTAAAGTCGCTATCATCGTATCACGGATATCCTGCAGCCATACGAGTCAGCATTTCCACCAGAAAACCAAAAAGGGAGAAAGAAGAAAAGAGGAAAAGGGGAATCCTACCTCCACAAGTCCCCGGGGTTGGAGCCGCTCTGCGTACTTTGTCCTATATAGACGCAAGTAGTCCTCGCTATCCCGCGCATGTGATTATACAACCGTGCCACCCCGTTGCCAGTCTTCATACTGTTCAGGGAATCGCACGCGCCAGTCAATGTAGGTCACTGGTCCTCGCGTCTTTCTCCCGACACGAGGTGGCACAACCGTATCCACCCATTCCTGAGCCAGTCCCAAGGACCTCATAACCAATCGTAGCCGAAGCGGCTCGATTTCATTCAGGAAGTGCATCCACAATTCCCGTCCGAACCGGGCACGACTTGCTAGAACCCACGGCTGGTCGGCATCGACCATGTCTGAGTAGGGTCTCCAGTTTACCATCGCTGCAGGGAACTCCTGTAGCTCCCGCCTTAGCACCATCAGTTGGTAGGTTAGGGGTGCCGCACTCATGATGGGTTCCCACCGCCTGGCTAGCGGCACCATCGCGGGTCACCAATGCCGAGCTCTCCCCATGGCGAGGTAATAATAGCTCCACAGCTGCTCGGCGCGGGTCATCAGTACCTTGCAAAAACACAAAGAAAAATACAAAATAAGTAAAACCAAAAATACCTGGATGAATGGTGTAAAACCACTCACAGCCATCTCACGATCACACTCTATGCATGCAGGGAATGGAAAGGAGGTTTGGTCAGAAAGAAAGGAAGAAAAAAAGAATGAAAAAAGGGCAGGAAAACTTGGCTTACGAATTGCGATTGGGCCCTTTCGCTGAAGTGCCCTTCGAGGCCCGAAAGCCTCCTGGAACTACTACCACTGGACCTGCTTCTCTTCGAAGAGTGGGAAGATTCACCCTCCATCCAACTCTCAGAATTTTGAACTCCTCCTCTCCCGTGAGGACTTGTGCTCCTCGAGTTAGCCCTCGATATACCTGGGAGGATAAAAGAGACAAGAATTTATAGAAATGGAAGGAGTGCGGGCCAAGATTACCTCCATCACCTTTTAATGATAGCCCTCGCGATGAGGCACCTGCCATGCGGTCCCGTGTGTCACTTCACCGCTCGCACAGGGTGATTGATTGGACGAAGAATATGACGACTAGCCCCCTATGTTGTCCAGAGATACCCTATCATGTTTTGGAGGACGTCCGTAAAATTTGACACAACATCCGGGAAAAGGAACTAAGGCCGTCATTATTGATTTCGACGGTAGATTCCTGTGAAAAATGGTCACAACAAGACGCGATTCTCCGCTCGGGGTGGAGTCTCGACAGACCCATCACATGGGAACAGTACAAAGGAGAAGAAGTGTAGGGAAGAAGGAACGCACAAGAGAACAAATAACCGACATCAAATCAAATCACTCCCTTCATAATTCTACATGAGCTGTCAAAAACATCATAAACATAAGGAGGAGGCGAGTCCACCAGCTCGCCGATCCTCACCATCACTCATCTCTCTGGGCGCTCCTATCCTCTCCCCTGAGGTGCGGGTCCCTCAGAAGCCTCTGGGATCCTCGGGTAGTAGCACCCGCCTCGCCTCGTGGCGCCGGCTCCACAGCAGTGACTCGCTGCTCCTCCCCTGGCGTGGCAAAGAAGCCACTAGCGGCAAAGCGACCGGACTGACGGAGTCGCTCCCCGAACTCTCGCGCTCTCTCGTAGCGCGTCTCCATCCCTCCTAGCCTCTGCACGACGGCCTGAAGGCCCAGCTGGAGCTCCCTCACTTGGGCCTCCAAGGCCCTCCTATCGGTTTGATCCCGTTGTCGCTCGGACCTTCTCTCGGCTTTCTCTCTCTCTGCCTCTCTCCTCATCATCTGCAGAAGAACCCTTAACTCCAGGATGTCTAGAGAAGGCCTCTCTTCACCACGATGCCGCAGCTCCGCTACAGTCGTCACCCAGGCATCACGCTCCTCTTCTGCCCGGGTCGCACGGGCCACCGCACCGGCAAGTTGCTCCCGGAGGGAGGCAATCTCGAGAAAAGGGGCCGAGGAACTGGAAGATGCGCCACCAATCATCCCCGCCGTCGCTGTCTGCTGGGCGCGCTGGAACAAAATAAACAACGGCCGTCAGTGAAACTCCAAATCTGAAGATAAAAGTGCGGCACGTAACTTACCAGGAGCGACAGCTCATGTTGAGCGACGGCCAGTTGCCGCCTAGCCTCTGACAGTTGGGCGCGTGAGCCGCCGATGCCACACGTGTCCCCAGCTTGGGGAAGCCCCGCATAACTCTCTCTCTGCCACCGCAGGAAGTCGGCCTTGTCCTGCACCAATACACTCCCTTACTGTCCAGGGAGACGTACGTGCCAGTCCTCGAGCCTCGCCTTGCCGCGACTCTCCTTCCTGATGCGGCTCGGCTCGTCCGCACTCGCCCACTCATCGGCCAGGCCTAGGGTCCTCGCCATGTCCTTCACCAAGAAAGAAGGACCTCGCATCATAACAAAGAACGCGTCCCCTATCTAGGACGCGTCCATCGCTTGAGTGCAACACTCGCCGAACCCTTTCCCCCCTCGCGCGGCCCGCTTCAAAACTTAAAATAGATCAAAGAAGGGGAAACCGAAGCACTCACCAAGCTGTGTTCACTTCCTTCCGCGCCATTGGGCCCCTCGGGTCCCTCGGGGGCCCGAAGCGGCCCTTCCTCCTCCATGGAGGCCGTTCCATGCTCTGGCGCGTCCCTCCTCAGGCGAGGGGTCCCGCGACCCTCTCCACCTTCGCCGTGGTCCAGACCGCCGAACTCCATCGATCGAGGGGAAGAAGACAAAGACGGGCGAGCAAGTTTCAGCGGAAGGCGGGCTCGTTTGCGGGTAAGGCACGGGAGAAGAAAGGCCACCCGTCGCTTTAAATTTGAATTCGAGGATTAAGACGCGTCCTCGTGCCTGGACGCGCCCAAAAAAAAGGGGGGAGAAAGGAAACAGAATCCCTCCGTGCAAAGCGTAGTTCCCCGCTGTTCAGGGCAAGGTATCGTGGAGCGTGCCTCGAGGGACAACTCAGTGCAAAGAAGAAAGTGTGGGAGAGAGAAAAGTACACACAACACAAGAAAGCTATTTTCATTACATATAATAGCCGAAAGTACATCATGCAATAAGGAGGGTGGAGTGTAGAAGCAACTCTCTAACTCTCGCCATCACCCTCCTGGTCATCTCTCTCCTCCCTCCTCTGACGGGGATCCCTAGGGGGCCTCTGTGACCTCTGCGAATCCTGAGAAGCCGTGCTCGCCTCTCTAGGGGGCACCATGCCGGCCTCCAAGGTGCGGCGACGCTCCTCGGCTGAAGAAACTAGAAAGCTGCCCACAGAAAAGGAACCGGACTGACGAAGTCGCGCCCCGCGCTCCTTCGCCCTCTGATACCGCTCCTCACTCTCCTGAAGTCTCCCCTCCGCCGTGCCAAGACTCAGCCGGAGCTCCGACACCTGGGCCACCAGAGCTCTCCTCTCGTCCCAATCTCGGTATCACTCTGCCATCCTGTACTCCCTTTCTTTCTCTATGGTCTCCCTATCCCTCTCCCTCTCTCTCTCTCTAGAGTCTCCCTATCCCTCTCTCTCTCTCTCTCTCTAGGGTCTCCCTATCCCTCTCTCTCTCCACGCTCTCCCTATCCCTCTCTCTCTCCTCTCTCTTCCTCATCGCCTCTTTCCTCGACAGCTCGAGGGCGATCTGCAGATCCACTACGTCGCGAGGAAGCTCCTCAGCCTCCCGTCGCCGCTCCTCCTCTAGCTCCGCAATCCGGGCGTCACGCTCTGCCACCCAGGCGTCGCGCTCCTGCTCAGCACGAACAGCATGGGCCAGGGCCTCTCGAATCTCGGCCACCTGTCAAAGCACGCATGCACCATAAGAGAACAGTGATAGAAGGAGAGCAGCCAGAAGGAGAGTCAAGCTCAGGCAAACACTCACTCGAGCCTCGCGGTCACGCTCGGCCTCCTCAGCCCGAGCCACCGCATACGCCAGCTGCTCCTGGAGGGCAGAAACCTCCGGAGGAGGGCCCCACGAACTGGAACCCGCTCTACCAGCCATCCCGACTGCCGCTGTCTGGTGGGCCTGCTGAAACACAGAGCCAACGACAGTTAGAGGCCAAGTATCAAAAATCCAGGTCACAAAAAATGCATCGCATAAACTCACCAGGATCTCCAACTCATGTTGGATGGCCACCAACTACCGCCTGGCGTCCGCCAACTGGGCCCGCAGGTCGGCGATCATGTTTTCACGAGCATCCTGCATTGCACATAAGTTAGTACCACATACATACACATATAGAAGGTGAAGCATTCTTATTTCACTTACCCCTGCCATACCACCAAGGAAGAGGCAGTCCCCGTACGTAGCCCGGTACCGTCTCAGGTAATCAGTACTGTCCTGTACATGGGACACCACTGGGACCTTGCCCTGCTGCTAGTCCTGGTACTGTGTTGGGAAGCGCGTATGCCAGTCCACAATCTTCACCTTCCCCTTGGTCTTCCGCCCGATGCGGGCCGGCTCATCTACATCAACCCACTCCTGGGCTAGCCCCAACATCCTCATAACCAGCCTCAGCCGAAGCGGCTCGATCTCGTTCAGGCAATAGACCCACATGTCCCGCCTGAAACGAGGAAGACCCGCTACAACCCAAGGCTGGCCAGCGTCACCCATGCCCAGGTAGGGTCTCCACACCACCTGCACCACCATACATGCATCATATTAGTTGCCATTCAGTCACATAAGAAAACACAAAAAAATCATACACATCATACCATGGCCTCAGGATACTCACTCAGCTCCCGACGAAGCGACGCCAGCTGGTAGCCGTGGGGTGCTGCAACCACGACCGGCCTCCACCGCCGCGCCAGAGGCATGGCCCTCCTGTTCCCATGCCTAGCCCTCCCCATCGGGAAATAGTAATAGCTCCACACCTGCATCCATCATACATCATTAGTACAATAATTGCATATTTAACTGTGGGAATGCATAAATAAAATGTTTACCTGGAGAAAAGGTGCGAAGCCACTGACTGTCGTCTCCTTCTCCGAAGTCTGGGAGAGATCGACAATCAAATGGGCAAGCAGAGCCGCCCCCCACGCGTAGTGCCCCACTCTGTCAAGGTCCGCCAGGATCCCGAGGAAGCGGCAGTGGATGCCATCCCCCTTCGTCCCCAGCAGAAGGCGGCCCAGGAAGAAGAAAAGAAACCTCCGGAGGTCTAGGTCCACCAGCTCCCGCTCGCTCGAGTCCTGGGTGAAAGCTGCATGAGCGTCTCCCTCGAGTCGTGCCAGAAACTCCTCTCCAGTCTCGCTAACCCGCTGGCGCGGGTCGACGAATCCGAGCGCCTCCATAATCTCCACTCGGCCGACTACCCTACTGTCTCTGTCGGTCACGCTCGTCTCTAACCACAGCAGGTCCAGGGCACTCTCTCGGTAGTCGGGGTAGGTGACCCCGCTGACTGCCTCTCCGTCAACTCGTAGCCCGGTGATCCGAGCTACGTCTTCAAGCGTCGGCACCATGTGCCCCCAGGGCATCAGAAACGCCCGACTCGGCGCATGCCACCGCTCCCTCAATGCCTGGATAAGAGGAAGGTCGAGCCGGAAGGGCTCGATCCTGAGGAAAGCTCCGAAGCCCATGGCGTCCATACGCGCCCTCTGAAAGTCTGGCAGCCCACGATATGCCGCCACCACTAGGGACCAGCTGATCCGGCCCTTCATCACGCCCTACACATCACAAAACCAACAAAGAACACATCAGCATCATGAATAGTAATAAATAATAACACTGTATATACTACTTTTTTATTTTATTTTATTTTTATAATAAATAAATATTTATGTTTTTTGGAGGCGTCCAAGCCCTTGGACGCCTCCTTTTCATTTTCTTTATTT
Organism: Amorphophallus konjac; assembly: GCA_022559845.1. Classification (NCBI taxonomy): domain Eukaryota; kingdom Viridiplantae; phylum Streptophyta; class Magnoliopsida; order Alismatales; family Araceae; genus Amorphophallus; species Amorphophallus konjac. Next base: position 226,147,120 of record CM040121.1, on the reverse strand, counting down.
TATTTTTAGAAAAAACCAAAAACCAAAACAAAAACAAATATATATTTTATCATGGAGGCGTCCTAGGTCCTGGACGCCTCCTTATTTTTAATCCCATTTTATTATTTACGTAAATAAATAAATAAATAAAAAGAAAAAAATGTGGAGGCGTCCAGGCCCATGGACGCCTCCTTCCCTCACTCACCGGCCCTCACACACGGCCTCTCGTTCGCCTCTCCAGCCTATTAAACCAACAGATTAAAGTTCCGAGGGGCTTACCGGGTCGTGATCGTCCTCTCCCGCATCGCCAGCGTCTACTGTAGCCTCTACGACCAAAGGAGGAGCCTCCTCCTCCACGGCAATCTCCTCCGCCGCAGCAGCCTCCTCGGCATCATCCCTCAGCCTCCTCGGACGACGAGCCTGTCGTTCCCGCTTCTCTCCACCCTGGCTCGAGCCTCCTTGCTCCATTGAGACTGAGAATGGGTCGTCTGGTTTGACTGGGTCGTCTGAATGAACAGTAAATGAGCAAAGGGGGGGAGGCCCCCCATTTATATAGAATCCACCTTCCTTGGGGCGTCCAGGAGCCTGGACGCCCCCACCTTTTTTATTTTTTGTCAAAATTCAAAAAAATTAGGGGCGTCCAGGCGCCTGGACGCCCCCAAAACAAAAACTAAAAAAATTAAAAAATAAAAAATTAGGGGCGTCCAGGACCCAAGACGCCCCCAAAAAAATTAAAAATTTCAAAACAAAAAATAAAAACTTAGGGGCGTCCAGGCCCCTGGACGCCCCCATAGTAAAAATTTCAAAAAAAATAATAATAATAATAAAGAAATAAGACAAGAGTATGCACAAAATAAAAACACAAAGAAACAAAAAAATCACCAAAAAAATAATAATTAAGGGGACAAGGGTCCAAAACATCCAAATGCCACATTTTATTCCATCAGAAAGCAGAACGAGTTACATCAGGGGCTTAGGCGCCTTAGGCCTTAACTTCCTCAGTTCGGTTACATAAGCTCTCCACAGCTCGCATTCTTCCCCCACGTGCGCTAAGGCCTTTCCCGCAACACTTGTCTTCCAGGGTGCTTTGACGGCCTTTGCTTCCTTCGCGTCCACTTCAGTGCCCAACTCTCTCTTATTCAAAGGAACGAGGCCAGTTGGTAGCGGGAACGAATGGCGTGGGATGCCAATCTGGAGGCAGCACCGATGCGCATTATAAAGGACGAACTCGGTCGCACCAATTAGTTGGAGATCAACTTCACAAGAAGGCCTCATGAGGAGATCAAGCAAAAGCAAACATGCCGGTGCGCAAGTAAAGAAGCCTTGTGTCACGGTGCGGAAGTGAGACCGCCAGTCTTCACGTCTCTTCAGCCATGGAACACGGTTCGCTACAGTGCCACCAAAGCCTAACACGTCGGCTATATGGTGAAGCGGGCTTTGTTGGAAAAGCTTCGAAGCCGTTGGCATTCCCTCGCGGTGGTCAAATTTGAAATGCAAATCAAGCCAGCAATTCAAGACAAGTGCGCAACCAAATGGAGGCTTACCCATGCTCGAGGCAGTAAGACCGCTGTAAAGATAGGCAAGGACGGCGGGTCCCACCCTCTTTCCACTCCAGATCCCACGAATGGCACTTAGTTGGTCTTCCTCCACCATGTTGTCGGTATAAGGAAACAAGAGAGCACCCGCCAGACAAATGGTGAACCCCTTCATGATTCCCTTCAAATAGTCATCGTCTGGTGACCCTCTCAGGGCGTCCATGACCCACTCCGCGAGCTTTTGGAGATCGATCCCCTTTTGAGTACGGACCTTTTGGGCTGCGTCGGGCGGCATGAAGCTTCCAAGGACGCTTTCAGAAGTCCCCCGTGTCAGCATCCGCATAGCCTTCACTTTCTCGTCACTCTTGAATTTCTTCAATCCGAGTAGAAGTTCCACCTCCTCGAGGAGGATGGTCACCTCGAAGGTCGGAAAGATAAAAGTGTGAGTCTGGGGATGCCAGATCTCCACTAGTGCGCCCATAGCCGCCCAGTCCATACGAATCTTCTCATAGTGTTTGGCGTGAATAAGGAGCCCCTGCAGATGCCACTTCGAGAGTATGGCCCTCATGCCGATGGAGATGTTTGAAGTTAGCTTTGAAAGCCATGGCAGTTTGGAAAACTTCCTCGGGCCTGGGAAGAGTGGATATGGCTGGAAGAGAAAAGAAAGAAGAAGAAATGAAGGAAGTAAGAAGAAAGTTTCACGTGGAGAAATTTGAAAAGAATCAGCTTACCATATGTGACATGATCGTCCCACTCAGATGACCCTCGAGGTCGGAGAGTCGGCTGATCTCGCTGCTAGGCCTGCTCCTCTTCATAACGCGGGAAGACTCTCCTTCCATCCTGAAATCTCTAGATTCTCCTCTCCTTCCTCTCCTGAGCTTCCAAAACTCACCTTGGTGCATTTGAATGAACTAGCCTAAGGGGAGTTCTTATAGGAAGGGAAGATCGCTACAGGACAGAACATGTCGCATCAACAGTCAATGTCAGGATTTTGGCTAGATCTCCTTTCCATTGTGGTGCGATTCTGTTACGATTCTGTTACTTTCTGATGTTATTAATCCATGCTGGCCTATGCAGGTTTTACTAACGGACGTCTTTGTCTTATCTCCTGTCCCGCCTTTCATTGGTTGGTCCCACCTTGTCATGCATCGTAGTATATGATACCTACGCTACTAGAACATGTCAAGGACCTTGCGGCCCGAACGAATCTGGGATTTGAGTTCCCCTTCAACAAAAACAGTGATGATCCCAGAAGAATTTGGGTTGTACGGATAGGCCGTTAATTTGTGGTAGCATGGGGACGACGGTTCCATTCAGTGAGTTGGTACGCGGATAAACGGGCCCCAGCCTAGTGTCGGCGCACCGGATCGGTATCCTGACCCGTTCTTAACAAGTTGACAATATTATCCTTGGCTATTTTCTATTTTAGTTTGTTTTAAATTTTTATTTTAACCCAGCATGCATTCATATAGGACTTTGATTTATTGCGGAAGATCATTCGAGTGATTCTATTGTGAAAGCCGTTGTGCTCCAATTCTTACAAATATGAGATATTCCATTCCGAATGAAATACTGAGTTTCCTTGAAGCGGCCCTACGCTTCTCTTCCAAAGGAGACCCTTGTTTGGACAGACCCTCAGATATTCCTTTACTTTTACCTTGTTTGACCCACCTTGGCCGCAGCACTTCCACATTGGCTGGTAACTGCTCACCAAAGGTGAAACCTAAGGTTTATGACCCAGGTACTTCCACACCGAGAAGTTGGTCTCTTTTTGTTTCGTGCCTGAGCGCACATCTCACCCTCCCTTATTTGATCTCCGTCCAAGCAATCGTCAATATTTGAAAGACCTTCTTCAAGGTCACCTCATTGAAACTTCAGGAAAGATTCCAAACAGTAACGTCAAAAGCATGTCTCATCACACCTTGGCATCAACTTATCAGTCCGCTCCCACTTCATTTCACTCCACTTCGATACCATTTCACTACGTGTCGCTCCCTTGCAAAGCAGACGCCAAGACGGGGCAGCTGTAGACACGCCATTCCTGACGTCTCCTGAGAAAGTCTCATATTACTATACAACGCCCCGCGACGGCTTACACGTTTTGAATCACTTGAGTACTTCCTTTTCTTGAGTCTTCTTCCGCCCTTTTCGACATCCGAAATCGTCTCGTCACGGCATTCGGACGGCATCAACACCAGTCAGACGCATCAGGAGGTTCCGGAACCAGGAAGGGTGTCTGTCGGGCGGCCGTCAATGCCTGAACTGAGGACCCGGGTGGGTCTTTATGGGGGCGTCCAGGCCCCTGGACGCCCCCATTCTTTTAATTTATTTTTCATAAGCCCAAAACCAAATAAAAAATAATATATTAATGGAGGCGTCCAGGCCCCTGGACGCCTTCATAAAAACAAATATAAAAAATATATTTATATGCCAGTTGGCATAAAAAACAAAATAAAAAACAAAAAATATATATATATTAATGGAGGCGTCTAGGCCGCTGGACGCCTCCATAAAAATAAATATAAAAAAAATATATATGCCAGTTGACATAAAAAGACAAAACAAAAAAATAAAATAATATATTTATGGAGGCGTCCAAGACCCTGGACGCCTCCATCAACTCCCTCACGGGCGCCGCCCACCGAACGACGGTTTGTCGTGTGTGAAAAAATCCAAATTGTGGAGACGTCCAGCCAGCTGGACGCGCCCATTTCTGAATCACGGGTCGCCGCTCACAAAACCACGAGTTGTACCAAACCGCGTGCGGCCGTCGGCAGGGTTCGGTGGGCCTCTTGGAGGCGTCCGGAGCCTTGGACGCCTACACAAAAATATTCCGAAAAAATGAATAAAAATAGAATAAAATATTAGTTCGGCCCTGATGGAGGTGTCCAGGGTCCTGGACGCCTCCACCCTCCGGAGCCCTATAAATAGAGGCCCACCCCCTCAGTTCTGGAGGAGCTTCTAAGAGATCCGATAGGCTGCCGGAGCCCAGAGGCTACCGGAGTCATTTCTAACCCGTGGGGTCTTTTGTAGGTGGAGGTTCTGCCGGCTTCTCGGGTGCCCACGCTCGCGAGAGGAAGGTCGTCTTCATCCACCGCGCTTCTACGTCGTCCCTACGCTGCCGGAGCTCTGCCGGATCTCACCCTCGGCTCCTCTAATAAGCCTTTTCTTCCCCTTTTTCTCCATAGTTCTTTACATTCATCATACTGCATCCCCTATCTCCCTACATAAGGGCGCTGTCTCTTGCATATTTCTTGCATTCATCATCGCATTTTCCTCCTACTCGAGTCCGAGAGGGGTTTAAAACCACACCAACCAGGTGTGTGTCAGGTCACGATCTCGTTACTTTTATTGTAAGGAATTGTTACTACACCGCCATTTTCTAATTCCGTTCGTTTATTGTCTACTGTTTTGCAAGGGTAACCAAGGAAAGCCCTCTCCGTCGGCCAGCCGGAAGGAGAGGAGGAAGCAACCCGCCATCTCCCGCTCTTGAGGTAGGCGCGATCACCTTCTTTATTTTGGGGTCTTTTGGCCTCTGGCGATCACATCTTGTTCTTGAGGCCGCGGCGAGTCACTTCCCCAATGGCCGTTTAAATTCCCGTTCTTATATTCTCTTTATATTCTGTTATATTCTGCTCATATTCTCGAGGCCGCGGCGAGTCACTTCCCCAATGGCCGTTTAAATTTCCGTTCTTATATGTTGTATTCTTATCTATTCATGTTCTCGAGGCCGCGGCGAGTCACTTCCCCAATGGCCGTTTAAATTCCCGCTCTTTATATTCTCCTTATATTCTGTTATATTCTTATCTACTCATATTCTCGAGGCCGCGGCGAGTCACTTCCCCAATGGCTGTTTCAATTCTTGCTATTTAATTTCTGCATCATTCCCGTCCCCCCGAGGCCGCGGCGAGTCACTTCCCGCTATGGCCGTTTAACCCCCATATCTTGCTATTTTACATTTGTCCCGCTCGCCCCGCCGGAGCAATCTCCCGTGGTGGTCCCTTCTCTTTTCTCTTATTTTTGTGTTGCAGCAAACAAAAAGAGGAGCCCGCGCGCTCCGCGTCTTCTCCGCTCCTCGAACCGCGTGACGTCGCTCATACCAAGGACCACTTCCCCTCCGGGAGGACATGTCTTCCTCACCCATGAGAGCTCCTATGCCACCACCCTCACATCCTTATTCGGAGCCGCCTCAGCCCGAGCCACCTGTGTTTCCAATGGGAACACTTTTCATCGCCAAGCCACTACTTAGCTGGCTCAAGAATAGCTTGGTCCCACCTCCCTTCCCATCCATGGACCCCACACTACCTCTAGTGCCAATCAACTCATTTCACACCACTTTCCTGTCTAGTCACTATGTGGATACATTGGATGACCTTCTTAAAAGGTTAGACCGGCAGTTGACATTTACACACTTGTTGGCCCCAGGCTTTGACCGACACACCGGTCGTAGCTTCACCCATCCCGCCTTAGGGTCCATTACCTCCATGTACACCGTGGGTCATGTCACCACGGAGGTTCTTCTACTCCTCCCGTTACCGGCCGAGCCCGACTTCACTCCTTTTATCCCGAGGGAGGAGCCATATCTTCTATACACTGTCCCATCTACCACGATGGATGGAGGTGACCATCACCTTCATGAATTTCAAGCATGGGACTATGTAATGGAGGAACCGAGGGGTCACACATTCTTTGACCCATTCGACCTCTTCGCTAGTGGGCCTCGTGACCCACCTTTTCCCTTACACCTTGTTAGGGAAGATCACTACCACACCCCTTCCGCACGGGCTAGTCCTCCAACACCCAACCCGGGGACCGTTCCATGGTCATCATATAGAGGTGTCAAAGAAGGTGAATTCGGTTCTCCACCTATCAAGTCCACTAGGGAGCATGTGCATGCATGGTGCCTTTTAGGATGTCTTCCCCATTCCACCTACCGCCGGTTGTGTCAAGTGTATGCATGGCACACATTCGGGTGTCCTGGTCCACCATCGCACATGTATGGGTCAGACTAACAGTAGGTGTGTCTAGGGTCTTGTGTGTCTGTCCATGCATGTGTCCAGCATAGTCGGTCCTTTGTACGCTCGCGTTGTCAGTCCCTTTCGAGTGTGAGACTTGTCGGACTTTAGGATCGGTTCTACCTCAACATATCGGATCTAGTCACATATAGGGACCCAACGGTGATTCCTAGTGAGTCTTCGAGCCGCCTTCCCTCTTTTGAGAGTGACCCCACCCTAGAGTGTCCACCTTTAGCCTCAGTCCCACAGCAGCGTGAGCATATCGAATCTATACGGGATGAGTAGGTGTCGAAGACTTGGAGTGGAGCGTACTCCGCGCTTCCAGGTTCGGTGACGGATCCGCCGGAACTACTCGAGCAGCCGCATCTCTTACTCGATGGGGTCGAGTTCTTCCCACCCGGGGAGAATTGATGGGGACATCAGAGCAAGACCACTAACTTTTTATTTTGCATTTGAGTCCTTTTATTTACATTTATATCCTTGGAAAAACAAGTATGCAATTGAAAGGCTTTATAAGCCAATTTGTCATTCCTTAAGGATCTTTGGGTTTTTGTGTAAAAGTCCAGTAGGACCAGTAAGGGGCCCTGATGCGCTCCGACAAATATCGTTTAAAAATGCCGTGTCTCAATTTAAAAATTTACCGAACTCACTCACTTAAAATATTAAAATTTAAGCAAAGTGGTGAATACGGGTCGATCCCACGGAGAAGAAATGTTTTCAAAATAGCATGAAAGAAAATTCTTGTATTTGAAAAATCCAAAGTTTTGAATGAGATTTAAACTAATGAAAAATCAAATTGCATGGAAATAAATTTTGATTTGAAAATTATAACTATGTAAATTAAAAGCACAATTTTAAAATTAAAAGAATAAGGGAAGAAATAAGTCTAGGAATTGGAAGAATGACGTCGTCCACGCCGTGCCGAGTCTTTGATTGTCACCCCGCTTTGGTAGAACGCCGCCGGGAGAGGACCGAGAGAGAACAACCGCCTTGGGGTGTGTGAAGGATATAAAGAAAGGGAGGTGGATGGAAGAGCTACTCATGGAAAATTATAAAAAAATAGAGTGAGTTAATGAATGAAATATCTTTAAAACCGTAGAGAATTGGAAGAAGTGACAGAAGCAAAATTTGAAGATCTGAGGGTTAGGAAGAACTTTCATGAAGAGTGCAGAGATAGAAAATGAGAGGAAGAAGGTGAAAAATGTGAAAAACTGACATCTATGGGCGCAGGTGAATAGTGACTGGGTAGAAAATAGAACAGTGGAAAATTAATTGTAACTTAAAAATGAAGAAGAATTAGAGGAAGTGGTAGAAGAAGAAACGTTAGATCTATACAAGGAGAAAAACTTTCATGAAGAACTCAAACTAAAAAGAGGATTGGAAGGACTTCACAATGGAAGAATGGTGGAGACTATCACCTCGGATGTACAGTAACACATTAGGACAGAACTTAGAAAAACATGTCATAATTTAAAAACGGAGAAGAATTAGAGGAGGAGATAAAAAGAGAAAATGTAGAACACAGAATAATGAACAAGTTTTGTGAAGACCATAAATTGAAATGGAGTACAAAACAACATGTAAAAGAGCTGATAAAAGACTAAACTCTTAAGAACACCAAGAACAGAACAATACAATAAGAGAAACCCACAAAGATTACACTAAAAGCTCCCAAACCACACTCTCCAACTCTTCTCACGTAACTCTACCAAGACCCAGAAAAGAGAGCTACCTCCATATCACAATAGGACCCTTTTTATAGGCCCAATCAGCCCCTTTTCCCTCATGTGAACATCTTTATATTTTAATACAGTTTTTGTTGAAAAATACATGCCCACCATCCTATTTTCTTCTCTTCTTTCCTCTCTTTCTTCTTTTTTCCCTCTTTTTCTCGCCGCATGGGCCGCCTTGGCCACTGTCCAGCGTGAAGTCTGCACCACTATTGCTGACCCCCGAAGCTTGCATGGCTGCATGAAGCACCCAGCTGCTTGCACTGCTTTGTTTTGTTTGGCCGACGTGAATGTTGCCCATGTGTTGTTTGAAAAGGCAGCCACCAGCCACCTTCTTATCCACCTTGTGGACCCAGCGTTGAAGCTTTAATGGAATCTACCGACATATGGAGCCCTTGATGCTTGGCTTTGAATTGTTGAAGCCGCCACCAACCTACTGTTCGTGTGAAAGAGCACCTTGGAAGCCCATTTGTTTTGCCTTCTCTGCATGCCAAGTGGAGTCTCCTTGTTTGATTGTTTGTGAAGTAAAGCCATGTTCAAGCCTTGTTTGGTCATGTGAAGATGGAGCCCACGTTGCTTGCTTTGGCATGTGTTGAAAGAAGCCATGTTGCCATTGTTTGCTGCCAAGCCCATCCTACGTGAATCATGCATATGGGTTGTGTGTTATAAATATATGTATGTGTGTTGTAAATATTATATATATGTGAAAATTATATATATGTGAAATATACACATATATATATATATCTCTATATATCATATATATATATTTATATATATATATATATAATATATATATATATATCTCTATATATCATATATATATATTTATATATATATATATATATAATATATATATATATATCTAACAATTATTTTGCTTTTCTTCTTATTTTTTTATTTTATTTGGATTAGAATTGGGCTTGGTCGGCCATGGGCTCTTGGATGTGAATGGGCTTTGGCCCATTTGTCTTCTTATTTATTTTCTTTGTATTCCTTTTGTTGTGATCTTCCTTTGTGCCTGTAAAATAGAATCAAAATTTAATTAAATCAGATAATTAAATATTTTGATCTGAAATTAAAATTAAGTGTGATAAATGCATAGTCATGTATATTAAAGCTCATAAAAGTGTGTTATAACATTAATTAACATGTAAAATTACACACTTATCACACCCCCAACTTACTCATTACTAGTCCCTTAGCAATGCAAACAATTAAAAATTTAGGACCAACAGAAGTTTGTAAAATTCATACTTTCATATCCAACTTTTCGTTCACAGAAATAACTAAAGATTAGGAATTCAGAATCATTAACACACAATATCCTTATGTAGGAAATTAAAACACATGATCAAGAATTCTAATCAAAATTCAATAGTACTTGTGCATGTGAAATGCTATGTCCACAGTGAAGATAATTGCATCCCCCATTTGCTATTTCGAACATGTGCCTTTCAACCATGCACTTCTTAATCAGAGCATTAAGAATACTAGCCTTTTGTCTGCCTTATTATTTTGTCCCTTAGGGATCTTTATATTTTTTTACACACATGATGCTGCACTACCCTTCACTGTTTAACACGAACCTCGAAACAGGTCCGGTTTCGTAAATCAAGGTTCCCTTATCCTTTTGACGCGAACCTCAACACGTCTAAGGTGAAGTATGCCCGGTTACTCAGATTCGGAGCATTTTTCATGGTGTTTTATTTTTTCTCAAATTTTTTTTCAATTATGCTTTTGCACTAATTTTGATAGATAACTTGGCAGAAAGTATATAAAAGATCTCTTTTTTTAAGAAGTGCAGAATATCAGGTAACATACCCAAAATAGCAGAAGGCTTGTCCTACATGTTTCATTAGCGTGCAACGTGATTTTAATTTTTCTAAAGTGCACATGAACTTTTAAATAGATTCTTAGATCAGTTTTCCATGGCTAGATTAAATAAAATTTCCTTCATCCTTCCTAGTCTTTTCCATTCTAGAATCATTTTCAATTCAAGCATGAATCAAGAAACTCTAAATGGAGATTTCATCTTTTCATCAATGGAGGATATCAAGCAAGAACTCATTGGATTAAAATGAATTTTTTTTCTCTCTCCCCCAACTTGAATGACATTGTCCTCAATGGCATATGTAATAGAAAGATCAGAGAACATGTAAACAGAGAATATGGTTGGGATAGAAGGATACAACCTGATGGGAGGGGTAAAATAACGATGGCTCCTTCTCTTTTTGGCCTGACAACTGAAAAATAAACACACTAAAATAAAATATCAAATCTCAAAAATCTAGGGTTGCCTCCCAGAAGCGCTAAGTTTACCGTCTTCAGCCAGACGCATGAAAGCTTAAAAGGAATTCATTCCTGATCACATAATGCTATGGATTCTTTTGGTGATAACAGCTCATTTTCCAGGTATGGTTTCAACCTTTGACCGTTAACAGTAAAAATGTGACCATTTTGTGGATTCAGAATTTGAACGGCTCTATGGTTAAATGCTTTAACAACTATGAACGGTCCATCCCATCTGGATTTCAACTTACTAGGGAACAAGCGTAGCCGTGAATTGAAAAGCCAAACCTTTTGATTAGCATGAAAAGTTTTCCTATGAATATGCTTATCATGGAAAGCCTTGGTTTTAGCTTTATAAATCCTCGAATTTTCATAGGCTTCGTTCCTTAGTTCCTCCAGTTCATTGAGTTGCAAGGCTCTCTGGGCTCCAGCTTGAGTTAAGTCAAAATTGACTTACTTAATGGCCCAATAGGCTCTATGTTTAAGCTATATGGCCAAGTGACAGGCTTTTCCAAAATTGAGGCGGTACGGAGACATACCAATGGGAGTCTTAAAAGTAGTTCTATAGGCCCAAAGTGCATCATCTAGTCTCTCAGACCAGTCTTTCCTATCCGGCCTAACTGTCTTATGCAGAATGTTCTTAATCTCCCTATTAGAAACCTCCACTTGGCCACTGGTTTGGGGATGATAGGGGGTAGCGAGCTTATGAGTGATGCCATATTTGCGAAGTAAAGCTCGGAATTGGAAGTTCGTGAAATGGGACCCCCCATCACTAATCATAGCCCTGGGACATCCAAATGTGGAGAAAATGTTCTTCTACACAAATTTTATTACCACTTTATGATCATTGGTCCTTGTGGCTATAGCTTCAATCCATTTTGAAACATAATCGACCGCCACCAAGATGTATTCATTCCCGAAGGACGGTGAAAATGGTCCCATGAAGTCTATACCTCAAACATCAAAGATTTCAACAACCAGAATGGGATTAAGCAGCATCATATCCCTTTTTGAATTACTGCCCACAGCTTGGCACCTCAAACATATTTTGGCAAATTCATATGCATCCTTAAATAAAGTGGGCCAATAAAATCCACATTGTAACACCTTAGCCGTAGTCTTCTTTCCTGAGAAGTGTCCCACACAAGTTAGATTGTGACAAAAATTCAAGACAGATTGTTGTTCCTCTTCAGGGACACATCTTCTGATGATCTGATCATGACCCATATGAAACAGTTCTTGGTCCTCCCAAAAATAATGCTTGACCTTAGCAAAGAACTGATCCTTTTCCTGCTTAGTCCACCCACTCGGGATCTGTCCTACTGCCAAGAAGTTGACAATGTGAGCGTACCAGGGGGTTGAGGTGTGAGAGATAGATAACAGTTGTTCATCTGGAAAAGAATCAGACATGGGAGCACTCTCGGGTATCACTATTCTGGACAAATGATCAGCCATAACATTCTCTAACCCCTTCTTGTCTTTGATTTTCAGATCAAATTCTTGCAGTAATAAAATCCATCGAATCAGACGGGATTTAGCATCTTTCTTATTGACCAAGTATTTCAAAGCAGCGTGATCGGAATAGATAATGACTTTGGCTCCCAAAAGATATGAGCAAAATTTCTCTAGAGCAAAAATAACGGCCAGAAGTTCTTTCTCTGTGGTGGTATAATTCAATTAAGCATCCGCGAGAGTGCGACTCGCATAATAGATCACCACAGGTTTCCTATCAATCCTTTGTCCCAAGAAAGCTCCTATAGCATAATCCGAGGCATCGCACATGATTTCGAATGGCAGGGACCAATCCGGTGATTGAAGAATCAGAGCTTGGGTCAGGGTTGCCTTTAGAGAATGGAAAGCCTTAAGACAAGACTCATCTAGGTGGAATGGAGTGTCCTTGGCTAGCAGCTTAGTGAGCGGGCGAGTAATGGTAGAGAAGTTCTGAATGAATCTTCTATAAAAACCCGCATGGTCAAGAAAAGAGCGAATTTATCTGACAGACGAAGGGGGAGGAAGATTGGAAATCAGATCAACCTTAGCCTTGTCTACTTCTATCCCCCTCTCTGAAACAATGTGTCCTAGCACAATACCTTCTCTTACCATGAAGTTACTTTTCTCCCAGCTAAGCACCAGATTAGATTTAATGCATCGTGCTAGTACTCTCTGCAAATTCTTCAAGCAACACTCAAATGAGTCTCCAAAAACTGAGAAGTCATCCATGAAAACTTCTAAGAATTCTCCCACCATTTCAGAAAATATTGCCATCATGCACCGCTGAAAGGTGCCAGGGGCATTGCAAAGCTCAAACGGCATTCTCTTGAAGGCAAACGTGCCATAAGGACACGTGAATGTAGTTTTTTCTTGATCTTCCGGGTAGATAGCAACCTGATTGTACCCGGAGTATCCATCCAAAAAGCAAAAATATCTTTGTCCAGCCAATTTCTCCAAAATTTGATCAATAAATGGGAGAGAGAAATGATCTTTCTTTGTCATTGAGTTCAATTTTCTGTAATCAATACAGATTCTCCATCCCGTTTGTAGTCTCATTGGCACCTCTTCACCCTTCTCATTTTGAATCACGGCCAGTCCGGATTTCTTTGGAACAACTTGTGTGGGGCTGACCCACTTGCTATCAGAGATGGGATATATAATCCTGGCATCCAACCATTTCACCACCTCCTGCTTAACCACCTCTTTCATGTTAGGATTCAACCGGCGCTGCATCTCCCTGCTCGGCTTGGAATTGTCCTCTAAGTAAATGTGGTGCATACAAATATCTGGACTAATCCCCTTGAGATCCACCACCGACCAACCAATTGCCCCACTATGCTCTTTAAGGACATCTAAGAGATGAGCTTCTTGAGTAGAAGTGAGATGAGAAGCAATAATCATGGGCAGAGTTTGGTCAGGACCCAGATAAATGTACTTAAGAGAATCCGGTAGAGATTTCAATTCAAGAGTAGGCGGATGAGCCAAAGATGGAAGAGCAGGTTCGAATTGTAATGGAGGAAGTGGCTCTACCCTAGACCAGAGTGCAGAAGCGGAATAAGAATCTTGAAGCTTGCTACCCTCCTCTAGGGTGTCCTCAACGTCATCCGGACTTTCATCAATCACCTCCTCAAAGATATCAATGATATTGTTCTTCGTGGTCCGAGTATTGAGAAGCCTTAAAAACATTCAATACAACCTTCTCTCCTCCAAATGATATATCTATCATTCTCGTGGCACAATTTATATTAGCCTTTGCCGTAGCTAAAAATGGACGTCCCAAAATGATAGGTGTGTGCTTTAGATCCTGGGACGAGGCCATATCTAGAATGAGAAAATCCACCGGGAAATAACATTCATGCACTTTGATAATAACATCCTACAACAGACCCCTTGGTGTTTAACCGACCTATCTGTCAATTGAAGGATGATTGAAGTGGGTTTTAACACCCCTAGATCAAACTGCTCATAGATAAAGGTGGGCAAAAGATTCACGCTAGCACCTAAGTCTAGCAATGCTCGATCAAAAGTGACTCCACCTATATCACATGAGATTAAAGGGGCTCCGGGGTCCTTCAATTTTTTAGGCAAATGATTCATTAAAATAGCACTCACATCCTTAGACAAACGGATCTTTTGAGTCACCGCCCTTGGCTCCCTCTTTGGAGTACAAAGCTCTTTCAAAAACTTTGCATATGCCGACACATGCTTGATTGCATCCAAGAGTGGAATATTGATATTCACCTGTTTAAATAATTCCACTAATTCTCCCTGTTGCACCGGCGGTTTCTTATGAGCCTTCGGCTTTAGAGCATCGGGAAAAGGGACCTTAGGCACATATTCTTGGGGTCCTTCATCAACTTTCACCTTCCCTTTCTCCAGCTTCTTCTCTCCACCCTCCAGCTTCTTTATTTCTTTAACAATCACGGGATCCTCTTCCTCATCACTCTCCTCTTGGGCCTCTTGGCCCGAACTACTGCCAACTTCCTTAGTCCTATAAGGATCATCAAAAACCTTCCCGCTCCTAAGAGAAGAGATTGCCTTAGCATTCTCAAATTGGGGACCTGCAGGAGGAGGCGGCTGAGGTTGATTTGGTTGAGGAAGAATAGGAAATCTTTGGGGGAAGCTCGGAGGTTGGTTCCTAGGATTAGCCATAGGCTGGCTAGGAAGCTGACCTACCTCTCTCCTTACATTACTTGCTGCCAATTGTCCTATCTGACCTTCCAACTTAGCAATGGATTGTTGCTGAGAAAGAATGAGCTGTTGGAGTTGGTCGAATTTTTCATCAAAATTGGACTGCGGAGGTTGTGGAGGAGGAGGTTGGAAGGGAACTTGATTGAATCGGTTAGAATGATATTGATGGTATTGGCCCTGAGAAAATTGAGCTTGCTGATATGGGGCCTGAGAATAATGTGATGGGTGTTGAGATTGTTGCCGAAAAGGTGCATTAGATTGAGAAAAATTATGATGATCTTGGTGAGTGGGGTGTTGAGTTTGGTGAAAAGGAGATTGATAATGTTGGTGAGATTGAACTGGAGCATGAAAGGGTTGTTTTTAAAAAGAAGGATTAGATTGGGTAGATGGACCTTGCTGAGATTTCCAAGAAAAATTCGGGTGATTTCTCCAGCCTGGATTGTAGGTGTTGGAATAAGGATCATAAGGAGGCTTAGAGACATCCTGAGCAGCGAAGATTTATTCTTGGATGAATGGGGGAAGTTGGGCTGCAGTGGGGCAATCAGTTACCACATGATCGGGGCTAGAGCAAAGAGCACAGATCTCTTCATGACTGGGAGCTGAGAATGGTTGAGGTCGAGGACCTGAAGAAGAAGGTTCCTGCCTAGATAGAAATTGATCTAGCTTTTGAGCTACGAGATCAATATTCTCTGTCTTCTGCGCTAACAATTCCATTTTGTTCAATTTTTGAGTCAAGGTATTGATATCCATCCTATTCTCACACTCAACTTGGCTCTTCACTTCATAAAGCCCACCCTTCTTAGCCGGCCCAATCGTTCTTTCATAAGATGATAGAGAGGCATGACTGATCGAATTTTCGCTCAACATCTCAAATAACTCATACGCCTCATCCTCGCTTTTACTCATAAAAGCCCCCCCACATGATGCATCCACCATTTGACGGTAACTATCAGTCAATCCCTCATAGAATACTTGAACTATTTGCCATCTTGACAAACCATGATGTAGGTATTTCCTTAACAAATCTTTCAACCTATCCCATGCCTCATGGATTTGTTCCCCAAGATTTTGTGAAAATCCAGTTATCGCTCTTCTCATGGTATTGGTTCGCCCTATGGGATAGAATTTCTTCAAAAATTCCTTTTGCATTTCTGCCCATGTGTCTATGGATTTACCCAAGGCTCCTAACTAATATTTGACTTTATCTTTGAGAGAGAATGGGAAAAGAGTCAGCCTGAGAGCATCATCAGAGAAGTTTAGGATTTTCACAATTTATAAAATCTGGAGAACTCATCCAGATGTCTGTAGGGATCCTCATTGGTATTTCCATAGAAGGATGGTAACATTTGAATGGTGCTTGATTTAATTTCATATTGGGCTGCTTGATTTTGAGGTGCTTGAGTATAAAATGAAGGTTGATATTGATCGGGAAAGAAATATTCATTCATTTGCTTGGGAGTGACTTGTTGAATTTGCTGTTGATTTTGGTTGTGGTCTGCCATGAGGTTAGGTTGATGGTGAGTTCTTGAATGCACTAACCTCTCAATCTCTCCTATGGGTCCTAACAAAGGTAGGTGTAAGGATCTCCTACCTTGCATAAATTAGGACAAAATGAGAGAGAGATTTTTTTTTGCTAATTTTTTTGTTTGTTTTTTTATTTTGACACAACTAAGACGAAGAGAGAGAAGAGAATGACGTTTTTCCTTTTTTTTAGTTTTATTTTTATGCAAACACAAATAAGTTGGCACACAAATTACCCTAAGGACCTAGATGTGTCCTAAACCTGCAAATGAGGTTTCACAAAATGATTAAAGTGAAACTTAAGTTCACCCTCAAAATTTCCACCGGCCAGGTAAGGGGTGGGGTAGTGGGAGGTTCCTCCTACTTTCGTAGGGACCTAATTATGCCAAACCACTAGCCCGCTTAAGACGTTTGCCGTCCGACCGTCTTATCTTAGGCACCGATTTTCATAAGAGGGTAAACCCAAATAACACAAGAACCACAGTGTGATCCTACGGCCAACGTCTACTGAATTTTATTTATGACTTAGGTGATGCAAAGATGAAGAAAATTATGGTTTGTGGGCTAAGGAAGGGTGATGAAATCCCCACCTTATTTTGTTTAGGGGTAGTGTCCTTAGAGTGTTTTGAAGAATGAGATACAACAAATAGGTTCAAACAAGGGGTTTAATATACAAATGCATGAATAATTATTTTTTAAAACATAAATATGAAATAAAATTAATGCAACCTACATGATGCATGACCTAAAATATGATGTATGTGGTTTCTAATCTTGGAATGCGAATTTTTTTATTTGGTTGCAAGTATTGTTTCTTTTTTTTAGTTAATGAACCTATCTAACCAGCACAATTTTTTTGTTTTGATTTTTTGATTGTTTTAAAATTTTCAAGAATTTTCTAATTTTTTTAACAAGATATGAATAAAATAAATTATGAACTAAAAATAATAAACAGCATGCAAAACTATTGTAAAATAAGGTCTAAAATCATATTTTTGAAGTTTTCTGAATTTCTGATTTTTTTAGATTTTTTAGAAATTTTTTAGATTTTTTTGAATATTTTTTAGAAATTAAAAAAAAATAGGACCTGTATCTACATTTACTGACCTTTAACGACGATTGATTTTTCAAGATTTTTCAGAATTCCAGAATACCTACGTTTGCAGATCTTTAGCGACACTTCTTGGCTTTCTGCGATAGATTATTTCTCTTGAATTTTAGGTCCGAATTTCTAATATGTCTTTGATTTTATGAATTTTTTTCTTTTTCCTGTAAAAGTAATAAATAGAAAAATTAATATACAAATATACAAATCAAACACAAGAATATCCAACTATTAAAAAATTATTTCATCCCCGGCAACGACGCCAAAAATTGATGCGCTCCGACAAATGTCGTTTAAAAATGCCGTGCCTCAATTTAAAAATTTACCGAACTCACTCATTTAAAATATTAAAATTCAAGCAAAGTGGTGAATACGGGTCGATCCCACGGAGAAGAAATATTTTCAAAATAGCATGGAAGAAAATTCTTGTATTTGAAAAATCCAAAGTTTTGAATGAGATTTAAACTAATGAAAAATCAAATTGCATGAAAATAAATTTTGATTTGAAAATTATAACTATGTAAATCAAAAGCACAATTTTAAAATTAAAAGAATAAGGGAAGAAATAAGTCGAGTAATTGGAAGAATGATGCCGTCCACGCCGTGCCGAGTCTTTGATCGCCGCCCCACTTTGGTAGAACGCCGCCGGGAGAGGACCGAGAGAGAACAACCGCCTTGGGGTGTGTGAAGGATATAAAGAAAGGGAGGTAGATGGAAGAGCTACGCAGGGAAAATTATAATGAAAATAGAGTGAGTTAAGGAATAAAATATCTTTAAAATCGGAGAGAATTGGAAGAAGTGACAGAAGAAAAAGTTGAATATCTGAGGGTTAGGAAGAACTTTCATGAAGAGTGCCGAGATAGAAAACGAGTGGAAGAAGGTGAAAAATGTGAAAAATCGACATCTATGGGCGCGGGTGAATAGTGACTGGGTAGAAAACAAAATATTGAAAAATTAATTGTAACTTACAAATTAAGAAGAATTAGAGGAAGTAGTAGAAGAAGAAAAGTTATATCTACAAGAGGAGACAAACGTTCATGAAGAACTCAAACTAAAACGAGGATTGGAAGGATTTCAAAACGGAAGAATGGTGGAGACTATCACCTCGGATGAACAGTAACACGTTATGACAAAACTTAGAAAAATATGTCATAACTTGAAAACGGAGAAGAATTAGAGGAGGAGATAAAAAGAGAAAATGTAGAACACAGAATAATAAACAAGTTTTGTGAAGACCATAAATTGAAATGGAGTACAGAACAACATGTAAAAGAGCTGATAAAAGACTAAACTCTTAAGAACACCAAGAACAGAACAATACAACAAGAGAAACCCATAAAGATTACACTAAAAGCTCCCAAACCACACTCTCCAACTCTTCTCACGTAACTCTACCAAGGCCCAGAAAAGAGAGCTACCTCCATATCACAATAGGACCCTTTTTATAGGCCCAATCAACCCCTTTTCCCTCTTGTGAACATCTTTATATTTCAATACAATTTTTGTTGAAAAATACAAGCCCACCATCCTATTTTCTTCTCTTCTTTCATCTCTTTCTTCTTTTCCCCCTCTTTTTCTTGCCGCATGGGCCGCCTTGGCCGTTGTCCAGCGTGAAGTCCGCACCGCTATTGATGACCCCCGAAGCTTGCATGGCCGCATGAAGCACCCAGCCGCTTGCACTGTTTTGTTTTGTTTGGCCGACGTGAATGTTACCCATGTGTTGTTTGAAAAGGCAGCCACCAGCCACCTTCTTATCCACCTTGTGGACCCAGCGCTGAAGCTTTAATGGAATCTGCCGACATATGGAGCCCTTGATGCTTGGCTTTGAATTGTTGAAGCCGCCACCAACCCGCTATTCGTGTGAAAGAGCACCTTGGAAGCCCATTTGTTTTGCCTTCTCTGCATGCCAAGTGGAGTCTCCTTGTTTGACTGTTTGTGAAGTAAAGCCATGTTCAAGCCTTGTTTGGTCATGTGAAGATGGAGCCCACGTTGCTTGCTTTGGCATGTGTTGAAAGAAGCCATGTTGCCATTGTTTGCTGCCAAGCCCATCCTACGTGAATCATGCATATGGGTTGTGTGTTATAAATATATGTATGTGTGCTGTAAATATTATATATATGTGAAATATTATATATATGTGAAATATACATATATATATATATCTAACAATTATTTTGCTTTTCTTCTTTTTTTATTTTATTTGGATTAGAATTGAGCTTTGTCGGCCTTGGGCTCTTGGATGTGAATGGGCTTTGGCCCATTTGTCTTCTTATTTATTTTCTTTGTATTCCTCTTGTTGTGATCTTCCTTTGTGCCTGCAAAATAGAATCAAAATTTAATTAAATCAGGTAATTAAATATTTTGATCTGAAATTAAAATTAAGTGTGATAAATGAATAGTGATGTATATTAAAGCTCATAAAAGTGTGTTATAACATTAATTAATATGTAAAATTACACATTTATCAGGCCCCCATCTCCTTCCCTATTGGTCCACCTAAGCCTTAGGGCCCATGTGGGGCCAGTCAAAGGTCCAAGATGGGCTTCTAGAAGCTTGACCATTCAAAGGGGACAATGGGCTTAAAATGTCCAAGATGCCATCCCCATTTTTCAAAGGGCCCCCCCTCGTAATGTTTTTTTATTTTGTTCCAAACCACACGGGGAATTAAATATGTTCTATCTCCTAAGTACCCCTCCCCTAACCTAGATCTGAGGTTAGTTTAGGTCATTTTATATTTCATACAAATACCATGTAATTCCCATTTTACTATAATTAATGAGAAGAAAATCATAATTTACCTCTAAGAGCCCAAGGACACCCCTCTCTCTCTCCCAACCGCTAGCTGCTGTGAAAGCTGTGAATTTATGAGGTGTGAAGCCTCCTCCCCTCCCCCTTCCTGAGTGTGAAGCTCAGCACCGCCGCCGCCGCCACCATCGAGCCGCCATCGCGCCGCCGCCGCCACCGCCACTCGCCGGAGTTCTGTCCAAATCAGGACAGAACCTCAATCCCATAATTTTATTTTTTTCTCTTGTTGTCTGATCAACCCCCAACTTTTAGGGTTCATTCTCCCTGTCACCCCTAATCTCCAGTTCAAATTTCGTGCCATTTGGCCGTCGTTTGGTATTTATCCCATATTTTTGTTCTTCCCTTCAGTAATTTGCCATTTTGCAGATCAACGGGACAGTGTCCTATTGTGGTATTTTTCCCACCCCCTTATCTCTCTCCAGAAAATCCACGAAAATTCCTCAATGTTCCTCACGTCCCCCCTACCTCTCATAATATTTTCAGACCTTGAAAAAATCATTTACCTCTCGGTCAAAGGTAAGTTTCAGGTAGATCCCTTTCTGTCCTTAGTGTCAGTAATCAGATCCATAGAAACAACATAGAGTTGCAGAGCCTCCCAATTCTCATCCCTTCGTTGGATCGACCTAAAACAATTATATGTTGTAGATCTGGGAGTCCTCTTTCCAACGCCACCAGTTTCACCTCGATCTGATTTCAGATCTGAGAGAATTAATTCTTGCTGCCGAGGCGTGCAGATCTATTCCCTATGCAGGTCTGAAATAGCAGTCCGGGAGAAATTCACAAATAAATACCAAAAGTCAACTTTCGCGACCGTCGCTCCCAGGAGTCGACCAGGAACGTCCTGTCAACATTCCAGCCAAGCAGCGCCTTCCGAAGATCTCAGGAAGGTGACGTTCCTTTGGAAGCCGCGGCTTGCTGCCCAGCGAGTCAGAACCGAGTCGGCACAGTACCGAGTCGGCGCAAGACCGAGTCGGACAAGCCGGCCGAGTTCGCTCCGAACACACCTCCGGATTGCTGCCCGTCAACCTAAGATCGGTCCTCCCGGGCCCACTTGTAGCCCTTTACCTCCCTGTGTGGAGTGGGCAATATAATTCACTGATGTAATTAAATTTTAACCATTGTTACCGGGAGTTACCGTACTTGGCCGGGATTGTCTTCCCCACGCCCGGAGCGTGGAGGTACACTCGCTACCCTCCTCATAGGCATTTGCTTTACGCGTATTGATTTGTATATGCCGCTACTAGAGAGCATGTGATAGAATTATTAGCTCGTTATATCAATTGTATCACTGCTGCGAGAGAGCGAGAGTGAGTGACCCGTCCCGTGACTCTATCCGAGTACACGGGGAAAGTCGATACCCGAGACTCACTGTCAGTTTCTCAACCGCGCACGGTCCACATCTTTCCTTGCATAGGGACGATCGTGAGCTAGAGTCCCAGGTCGCGTGTCCGTCCCGCATCATGATCACTCGCCAAGTGAAAAGATTTCTGAGGAAGAAAAAAAATTTCCAAGGCAACTTCTGAAAGGGGCAATGGAAGCCTAATCAAACCAAGGGTGAGTCGAGCAAGCCGAATAACATCATATGCTATGAATGCAAGAAGCCCGGGCACATGAGGGGAGAGTGCCCAGATCTGAAGAAGAAATTCAAGAAAGATAACTTCAGAAAGCCCAAGGCCATGGTCGCCACGTGGAGCAATGAAGAGGATGAACCGTCTAATGAAGAGATACAAGAGATTGTGGAGAGCCTGTGTCTCATGGCACCTGAGGATGATTTAATCGAGGTAAATTCGGACCTTGATTTTATTTCCAATGAACAGTGGGAGTCTGAATATGAAAAAATGTATACTAAATACAAGAAAATTAGATCTGAAAATAAAACTCTGAAAAAGAAAATTGATGATTTGTCACATGACGATATCTTTGTCAGGTTTGAAAAATTGGAACAAGAATGGTTTGAGGTAACTGAAGAAAAAGAGAGTTTGTTGCAAAAAAATTCAGATATTGAAAGAACCAAAGAAGAGATTTCATGTAAAATGTCTGAAACTGAAAAAGTGTGTGAAAGACTGAAAAAGGAAGAAGAAATTCTAAAATCCACAAATTTAGAACTCGAAAGGAAAAATGGGATTTTGAGTGAAGAAGTGGCTGATACCAATTGTTGGCCCAGATAACAATATACGCGGACAAGAAGGGGGGGTGAATTGTCCCCCACACGAAATTACAGATTTTAAACAATATGCGAAATTAATGAGATTGATGAAGAACAAGTTGAACAGAAATAAATCTAGTTCACTCAATCTCTCCGAGCACACTCGAATGTGTTGGAATAAGAAAATGTAAAGTAAGCAACCACAGGACACGGGGATTTTAAGGTGGTTCGGGACCACGACGGGCTCCCTACGTCCACCCCTCACCGAATCGGTGAGGCTTCACTTGCTTCACAACGAAGCACACGGAGAATATACTTCAACACACACGGAGACTTCGTCTCCACAACGATCCAACAACGGGATCAATCCACACACACACACCGCAACACTCGCGGCAAGATATGATCACAACCGTACGCAGACGGTTCACCACACACAGAGTTAAAGTTCAAAAATAAATGATATGTTCAATACATGCTCATAAATGAAGACTAAATGATTGGAATAGATGGGAAAAGAGTGAAGAAATGAATCCCCATATGTAGAAAGGGCTGAAAACGATCTTCTTCGATTCCCGGTTCGGAGGGAGGTCGGATGACGGTGATTCAAGCTTCCTCTTGATCCTCTCGTCGATCCGCTCTTCTTTCTCTTCTTCCACAATCTCCAGAAATGCTTTGTTGGAGATGAAATCCACCTTGCAATAGCCCCTCCTTCCTTTTCCCCCTTTCTTCACCTACAAGATAAGAGAAAGATAGCACATTAGGGTTCTCTCTTGTCAAATTCGGAGTTCACAATGATATATATAGAGGGGTGGGGAAAAGACACATAAAACCCTCCCAAAGTGTGTTAGAAACACCTAAACATGATTAGTAACTAATGGGGGGTGTTTTGGTAAAGTTTAGAAAGGTTTTCAATGGATTTTAATCGGGTTCGCAAATCCCGTGCCGGAATGGGTCGACCCCATGGGTCGACCCCTGGGCAACCAGAGGATTGGCAGAGCGAAAAGCACACCCCAGATTCCAGGGGTCAACCCCATGGGTCGACCCATGGCAGTGGGCCGACCCATGCAGCCAGCATGCAGACACAAGTTTCTATCCATCCAGAAACTCTAAGGGTCGACCCCATGGGTCGACCCCTGCAGAGAGGGTTTACAAAACACCAGTTTTAGCCAAGTTTAAGCATCAAAAACACATCCAAAAATCATGATATAATTATCATGCATTTAACAAAGTATTTAGACCATTCTAACCAAATTTCAACACGTTTCATGAGAATCACATAAGCACATTTGAAAACTCAAATATCTCATCTTAGAGATGCAAGAAACTCATTCAAGGCAATAACATCTCATGGAAGATGTTCTTGAAAACAACCCACACATAAAGCCATGTGAAGACAAGTTAAAACTAAAACTTCTCAAAACTCCCATTCAAATCGAGCATAAGAAATGGTTAGATATTACCATCGTTCACTTGACATGAGAGGGTTTAAAAACCATCCTTGAACCTGTAAAAACACAAACATAAAGTTAGTTTATGTATCAAAAATTGAGTTCTCCTTAACTTGATTCTTCCACATAAAACTCCATATCTATACACATTCAAATGCACATTGCAACAAGTAAATGGAATTGTAAAACATGAACCACCATCTTTGGTATTTGATAGACTTTAAATCTCTTAAGCATTCGAGTATAAAACCATGGAAGCTCAAACATACAAAAAGCATTCTTGTATTTACCAATCCTTCCAAATGCTCAACAACAAGAAACTCCGAGTGATAGATATTCATTTTCACATTAGTGAATACTTTCATTGGATATTTTAAGCCTTTCCAAAAGCATGATAAATATTTACTCCACAAACACACAATATTTTGTTATCATCAAAACCAAGGTCAAAAACAATGTGGGAATGTAACACCCAACAATCTTCCCCTTTTTGATGATGACAAAATATTATGGCAATCTACACATTTTTCTCCCCCTTTGGCATAATCAAAATTGGGGAATACAAAAGCTAGAGCAAAAAGTATGAAAACCAACCATGTTAAAGAAACATGATATATGCACAAAAACTTCTGAACTTCCAAACAGATATGAACATTATGTGAACCTTTAGTCCCCCTTAGTGGGGTAAGAGGATAACGACTGAACAGTTCATTCTAAACCGAAATGTGAGACATGAAGCATAATCAAAAAAGGTAGTGCATGCATATGCTCGAGGTACTACATAGACCATGATAAGAACAAATTCAAGATATACAGTCATCACAATAATACCCAAAATTAAAATTTGTGTAAATGAGCAATGAACTTTAAAATTATATGGATATGAACAGAATTTCTAGAAAACACTAGAGGGTTATTTCCTTCCTACACTTACATTTCGATCCTCGACTTTTGGTAGCTTCACACAACCCCTTTTTGTATGCTTTTCTTTTATTGGATTTCACTGTTCGACGCGAGTCACCTCATGTGTCTCAATGGGGTTTCCCGGCTATTAGGATTCATCATGCAATGTGAATTTTTGTTTCACCTTTCGACGCGAATTTCCTCATTTATTTCAGTGGGGATTCCCGGCTACTTGGTTAGACAATCCACTTATTGAAGCTTGCGGGGTAGGTAGCTTTTTCCTCACGATTCTCTTAATTTTCATGTAGAACTTTGTTTCCCTTGAAGTGTTAAAAGGAATTTCTGAAATCCTTATCAATGAAGGTCATATGCATCATTTTTGAATAAAGTATGTGGGTAATTATTTTGAATGTAGAAAGTGAATTTGCCTAGACATAGTTATGACTCCCCCTAAATGTATGCACAGTTAGAAATAAGTCATCCTCCTTTGTATATGTCATGGTTCACAAAAGATCAAGAACACTGTAATTTATTTATCAAGGAGGTGAGGTCTTAGAAGATTTTCAAGAAAATGGTTATCTAGAGATATATACATGCAAGCAAGCAAGGATTTTGAAATTAATTCAAGCAATATGATTTTCGGTACGGAGCAGAGTACATAGGTCCGAAGACCACCTCACGCATAGTGAAAGCTTCCGGATGGATGTAATCCACCCTTCCACATCTCACCATTTGAGATACCGAACAATCATTGCATTCAAGCACAGAAGTATGCAAGTATATGCATGAATTGAAAAGATGGTGAGAATTTATTTCTATTCAAAAATAGGCAAGTATATGTGCAAGTGTATGCAAAATTCTCATATAAGTGCAAACTCATGTGTGCAACTTTATAAAGCAAATGCAAATGTATGCAAGGACTGAATTGTTATTTGCAAAAGGAAGTAAAAGTGTGTATCAAAGACTCTATGAACAAGACACTTATCTAAACTACAAATTCTTCTATATCACAACCAAAATCAACAAAAGGTAGTTGCATGATCAAAGTGGATCAAATGACGAGATCCAACCAAGTTTATACCTAAAATTTTCAACACAAGATTTCAGAACTTGAGCTCTCTTACCTTTGCCTTGAGAAGCCATTATTTACCAACATCTTCTTGGTCTTAAGGCACCCCTACAAAGTAGAATTTTTATTTCAAAGTTTTGGGTACCCAAGCCATCTTGGGTCCCGAGGGATTAGTTCTAGCATGGCCAAAATACATTTTATTTTTCCTTTCAAACCACTCATTATCGGCCCTCATCAAGTCACACACATACATAGAGTGGCCGAACATACCACAGTAAAAACATGTGACATTTGGCTTTCTAAAATGACTCCTATGCATATATGATCTATCAACATATGAGTTCATGCATGAGTCAACATGAGTATAGCCATATGAACTACATGATTTTTGAAATTTATTTTCACAACGGAATTTTTCTTTGTGGGTGAGTGTCCCACAACTCTCTTCTCATTTCTAGCATTTTCATTGCTAGTTTCACCATATTCAGACATTTTCTGTTTTCCTTTCAATTCTTTTTCAACAAGACCTTTCAATTTCTACAATTCATCTTGCATGGTATTGAAGTTGGTTTCAATTTCTTTCTTAGATTTTTCACATTCACACAGTCTTGATTTAAGCTCATCCAACTCCTTTACCAATTGTTCATTTTCAGTTTTTAGATTTTTCACATCTTCATAAGCATGTTGTTTTTCAATCTCTAGGCATGAAATATCATCCTCAAAAAGAGAAACTTTAGACAACAACATTTCATTTTCATCTTTCATGTTCTCAAGTTCTAACTCAAGCAAACTATATTTAGTGCATGAAGCTGAACTAGAATGTAAAACATCATGAAACTTCTTTTTCAGATTTTTATTTCCATGTTTCAACTTCTTACACTTTTCATACATTCTAGCATAAGCTATTTCCCATTCTTCACAAGTAAGGTTTTCGTTATCGGAGTTTACCTCGGTGCCGTTTTCCTCATCGGCCATTAGACATAAATTCTGGACCGCCTCGTCCAGCTCATCATCCTTCTCGGATTTGGACTCGCTCTCGTCCTCATCACTCCAAATCGCCTTCATGGCCTTGGGCTTCT
This sequence comes from Amorphophallus konjac, assembly GCA_022559845.1. Lineage (NCBI taxonomy): Eukaryota > Viridiplantae > Streptophyta > Magnoliopsida > Alismatales > Araceae > Amorphophallus > Amorphophallus konjac. The sequence continues at coordinate 226,120,308 of CM040121.1, read as the reverse complement.
TCACTTTTTCTTTCTTCAGTTTCTTTTGAATACTTGGACATTTGCTTCTCATATGACCGACTTTTCCACACTCATAGCATCTAATCTCCCTTTTGTTCCTCAATGCTTTCTTTGGAATTTTTCCAAGAGAAGTGCCATCTTGTCTTGCCCTTCTGAACAATTTTCTAGCTTTACTAGTGATGACATTCACAAGTTATTCCTCACTGCTATTTAGACTTGACCCTTCATCGCTTTCTTCAGAAGATTTTGAGTGAGCCTCAAATGCCACTGATTTCTTTTTGCCCTTCTCTTCCTCTCTCCTCTCAATGCTGATTTCATAGGTCATCAAGGACCCAATCAACTCATCCAGCTTGAGTGTAGTGAGATCTTTAGAGTCTTCTATCACGGTCGCTTTTGTATGCCATTGTGGTGACAAGGACCGCAACACCTTCCTTACTAGCTCTTGATTCGTATATTCTTTTCCTAGTGCCTTCAACCCATTGGAGATCTCCATAAGCCTAGCAAACATGTCCGAGATGGTCTCATGCGGCTTCATCATGAAGAGCTCATATTCTCGGACCAATAGATTTGCTTTTGTCTCCTTTACTTCCGACGTTCTTCGCATATGAGTCGGAGCTTCTCCTACATTTCCTACGCAGAGGAACACATAGATATACGTGAATATTCATTCGGATGAACATCACATTGCACTATATTCATAGCCTTGAAATTTTCACATGAATGTTTAATATGCTCCTCATTCCAACTATCCTCATTATCGGGCAATTTATGAGGACCTTTACTAATGACTTTCCAGCTATTGTAATCATGTGCTCGCAAAAACACTATCATTCTATTTTTCCAATAGGGGTAATTTGTGCCATCAAAGAATGGTGGCCTGTGTATAGAATGTCCCTCAGGAATCATTCCCCTACTATCCATTGCTAAACAATCTTTCTTCCTCAACCGTGAGATTGAATAAAATCAGAGGCCTAGCTCTGATATCAATTGTTGGCCCAGATAACAATATACGCGGACAAGAAGGGGGGGGGTGAATTGTCCCCCACACGAAATTACATATTTTAAACAATATGCGAAATTAATGAGATTGATGAAGAACAAGTTGAACAGAAATAAATCTAGTTCACTCAATCTCTCCGAGCACACTCGAATGTGATGGAATAAGAAAATGTACAAGCAAGCAACCACAGGACACAGGGATTTTAAGGTGGTTCGGGACCACGATGGGCTCCCTACGTCCACCCCTCACCGAACCGGTGAGGCTTCACTTGCTTCACAATGAAGCACACGGAGAATATACTTCAACACACACGGAGACTTCATCTCCACAACGATCCAACAGCGGGATCAATCCATACACACACACCGCAACACTCGCGGCAAGATATGATCACAACCGTACGCAGACGGTTCACCACACACAGAGTTAAAGTTCAGAAATAAATGATATGTTCAATACATGCTCATAAACGAAGAGTAAATGACTGGAATAGATGGGGAAAGAGTGAAGAAATGAATCCCCATATGTAGAAAGGGCTGAAAACGATCTTCTTCGATTCCCGGTTCGGAGGGAGGCCGGATGACGGTGATTCAAGCTTCCTCTTGATCCTCTCGTCGATCCGCTCTTCTTTCTCTTCTTCCACAATCTTCAGAAATGCTTTGTTGGAGATGAAATCCACCTTGCAATAGCCCCTCCTTCCTTTTCCCCCTTTCTTCACCTACAAGATAAGAGAAAGATAGCACATTAGGGTTCTCTCTTGTCAAATTCGGAGTTCACAATGATATATATAGAGGGGTGGGGAAAAGACACATAAAACCCTCCCAAAGTGTGTTAGAAACACCTAAACATGATTAGTAACTAATGGGGGGTGTTTTGGTAAAGTTTAGAAAGGTTTTCAATGGGTTTTATTGGGGTTCGCAAATCCCGTGTCGGAATGGGTCGACCCCTGGGCAACCAGAGGACTGGCAGAGCGAAAAGCACACCCCAGATTCCAGGGGTCAACCCATGGGGTCGACCCATGCAGCCAGCATGCAGACACTAGTTTTTGTCCATCCAGAAACTCTAAGGGTCGACCCCATGGGTCGACCCCTGCAGAGAGGGTTTACAAAACACTAGTTTCAGCCAAGTTTAAGCATCAAAAACACATCCAAAAATCATGATATAATTATCATGCATTTAACAAAGTATTTGGACCATTCTAACCAAATTTCAACACGTTTCATGAGAATCACATAAGCACATTTGAAAACTCAAATATCTCATCTTAGAGATGCAAGAAACTCATTCAAGGCAATAACATCTCATGGAAGATGTTCTTGAAAACAACCCACACATAAAGCCATGTGAAGACAAGTTAAAACTAAAACTTCTCAAAACTCTCATTCAAATCAAGCATAAGAAATGGTTAGATATTACCATCGTTCACTTGACATGAGAGGGTTTAAAAACCATCTTTGAACCTGTAAAAACACAAACATAAAGTTAGTTTATGTATCAAAAATTGAGTTCTCCTTAACTTGATTCTTCCACATAAAACTCCATATCTATACACATTCAAATGCACATTGCAACAAGTAAATGGAATTGTAAAACATGAACCACCATCTTTGGTATTTGATAGACTTTAAATCTCTTAAGCATTCGAGTATAAAACCATGGAAGCTCAAACATACAAAAAGCATTCTTGTATTTACCAATCCTTCCAAATACTCAACAACAAGAAACTCCAAGTGATAGATATTCATTTTCACATCAGTGAGTACTTTCATTGGACATTTTAAGCGTTTCCAAAAGCATGATAAATATTTGCTCCACAAACACACAATATTTTGTTATCATCAAAACCAAGGTCAAAAACAATGTGGGAATGCAACACCCAACAAAAAGGAAGAAGAAATTCTGAAATCCACAAATTTAGAACTCGAAAGAAAAAATGGGATTTTGAGTGAAGAAGTGGCTGAACTTCAGTCCACTTTGTCTTGGTTTGTTAAAGGGAAACAAAATATAAATAACTTGTTGGGGGTTAAAGTTAACTTCCAAAAAGAAGGTTTGGGGTGTACTCCTCAAAATAAAAAATCTTTTGAGCATAAGATCACCACATTCTTTGTTCATGAAAAAGATAATAACCATGATTCATGTTCAAATTCTAAACCAAAACATGTCCAACCCAAACCACGACAATTTCAAAGAAAGTTTGCACCTGTTAACTTTTATCATTGTGGTAGATTTGGTCATGCTATAGCAAATTGCTGGTTCAAACAAAGTCCACCAAGAAATCATGTTTTTTGGACCAAGAAAAGATATGCACAGAATTGGACTAACTCCTATGGACCCAAACGAGTTTGGGTACCAAAAATAATTGCATGAGAATCTTTCCTTCATGTAGATGTGTCTAAGCCAAGGTGAGCAAATGGTACTTGGATAGCGGCTGCTCAAGGCATATGAGAGGGGACAAGAAGGTGTTCTCTACACTACAAGACAAAGATGGAGGTTCAGTTGTCTTTGGAGGCAAAGACAAAGGTAAAATCATTTCGATTGGCAACATAGGTAAGAATTCTGAAATTCTTATTGAAGATGTACTTTTGGTGAAAGGTTTGAATCATAACTTGCTGAGCATAAGCCAACTATGTGACAAAGGCTTTAAGATTATTTTCGATGAAACCCATTGCCTTGTCATAAATAAAACTTCTAATGAAATCAGATTCATCGGCAAGAGGAGCAACAATGTATATACTATTGATATTGATGATGTTTCCTATAATGATATGTGTTTGGTAGCTAACAATCATGATAATGCATGGCTATGGCACCGAAGACTGGGTCATGCTAGTTTTGGAGTTATCTCCAAATTGTCTAAACATGACTTGGTGAATGGTTTGCCAAAACTAAAGTTTGAAAGTGATAAAATTTGTGAGGCTTGCACAAAAGGCAAGCAAACACGCATATCCTTAAAAAATAGGAACATTATTTCTACCTCCCGACCTTTGAAATTGCTGCATCTTGATTTTTTTGGCCCAACTAGGACATCCAGCCTAAGAGGGAAATCATATGGTTTCGTGATTGTTGATGATTATTCCAGATTCACTTGGGTGTTATTTCTATCCAATAAAAATTATGCATTGATGGAATTTCAAGTGTTTTGCAAGAAAATCTAAAATGATAGAGGGTACCTTATCACCACTATCCAAAGTGATCATGGTGGCGAATTTGAAAATCATGAGTTCAGCAATTTCTGTGAAGAGCACGGGTATACACACAACTTCTCATCACCAAGGACGCCCCAACAAAATGGAGCGGTGGAGAGGAAAAATAGAACATTGATAGACATGGCACTGACCATGTTAAGTGAAAACTCTCTACCAAAATATTTTTGGGTTGAGGCGTTAAGTACAGCATGTTACATCATCAACAGGGCAATGGTAAGATCTATTTTGAAGAAAACTCCATATGAGCTCTACAAGGGTAAGAAACTGAATATTTTCCATCTTAAACCCTTTGGTTGCTCATGTTTCATTCTGAACAATGGTAAGTCCAACCTAGGTAAGTTTGATGAGAAAAGTGATAAAGGAACCTTCCTAGGTTATGCACTTAATTCTAGAGCCTATCGAGTGTTCAATAAACGGATTTTAGTTGTTGAAGAAAGTCCTCATGTAATTTTTGATGAATATGAACTAAAACTAACTACTCAAATTGTGGATGCAGGAGAAGCCCCCAATGATTCAACCAATGCTGGAACATCTAAAGTCAAGGATGAACCAAAGGAAGGAATACCCAGTAAGAGTGAAGAAGATGAAGATCCTTCATTCGAGACACTGCAAGAGCAGCAAGTGCAGCACCGTGATTTGCCAAGCATCTCCACATTCTTAAAGGATCATCCAGCTGAAAACATAATCGGTAACCCTCAAGATGGGGTAAGAACCAGAGTCACTCTAAGGATAGTAGAAGAAGAAGATTTGATAGCCTTAATTTCACGGGAAGAGCCTAAGGATATCCATGAGGCTCTCCAAAATGAATCATGGATCCAGGCTATGCATAAAGAGTTGCACCAGTTTGAAAGAAACCAGGTGTGGACTCTGGTGCCACGACCTGAGAATCAATCCATTATCGGAACTCGATGGGTTTTCAGGAATAAGTTAAATGATACGGGATTGGTTGTTAGGAACAAGGCCTGGCTTGTGGCCAATGGGTATAACCAGGAGATGGGTATTGATTTTGATGAGTCATTTGCACCGGTTGCTCGTCTAGAAGCAGTCCGAATTTTATTGTCTTATGCTGGCTCATCTAACTTTAAATTATTTCAAATGGATGTTAAATCTGTGTTTCTAAATGGGTATATCAAAGAGGATGTTTTTGTAGAACAACCTCTAGGTTTTGAAGACCCCAAACATCCACAACATGTGTACAAGCTCCAGAAGGCCTTGTACGGACTGAAGCAAGCACCAAGGGCATGGTATGAATGGCTCACGTCATTTCTGATTGAGAATGATTTCAAGAGAGGTAAGGTTAATCAAACACTTTTCACAAAAAAATCAGGTAAAGATATATTGGAAGTTCAAGTGTATGTGGATGCTATAATTTTTGGAGCTACTAATAACGTGCTATGTGATGAATTTACAGAAATCATGCAAGGTGAATTTGAGATGAGCCTAATGGGTGAACTAACATTCTTTCTTGGATTGCAGGTGAAGCAAACACCTAAGGGCATTTTCATAAGCCAAGCCAAGTACACAATGGAACTTTTGTAGAAATATGGGATGACTGAGGTAAAACCTTTGTCAACTCCAATGGCAACAACCTCAAAGTTAGACAAAGATGAAAATGGTAAAACAGTAGATCCCACACTGTTTCGAGGTATGATCGGATCACTACTGTATCTTACAGCATGCCGCCCTGACATTCAATTCCGTGTATGTCTTTGTGCCTGTTTTCAGTCATGCCCTAAAGAATCTCACTTATCGGCTGTAAAACGCATTTTTAGATATTTACTTGGCACAATAGATTTTGGCTTGTGGTTTCCCATCGGTAGTTCTTTTGATTTGATTGCATACACCGATGTGGATTATGCTGGATGCATTGTAGATCGTAAAAGTACTAGTGGGTACTGTCAGTTTCTTGGTGGGTGCCTAGTCTCATGGGCCTCCAAGAAACAACATTCAGTAGCTCCTTTAACGGCCGAGGCTGAATATGTAGCCGCCGGAAGTTGTGGAGCCCAAGTACTTTGGATCAAAAATCAACTGCTAGATTTAGATGTTGAGATGAAATGTGTGCCAATTTTGTGTGATAATACCAGTGCAATCAGTTTGTCTAAAAACCCTGTTCAACACTCTAGAACCAAGCATATTGATATTCGTCATCACTTCCTGAGAGATCATGTAGGTAAAGGAGTCTTTGAATTGAACTTCATTGACACACACAATCAGCTAGCTGACATTTTCACCAAACCCCTCAACTAGGATCAATTTAACAAGATAAGAAGAGAACTTGGGATCTGCAAGGGTGAGAGCATTCATGCATAGGTTTGCACTTAGGTTAAGTTCTGCATCTGTAGAAACTCATATGCATCAAGGGTAGAAAAACATGCATACTATCTTTACTGTTTGCTACCTTGTGTGTTTATATACACTCCTGCATGCTTGAATGTAATTATATGTATAGCCCTCCTTGAAAAACTTTCTAAGGCCAGATATTTCTTGGATAAACTATTGTGGACTCAGTGATGTCGAATCTAAGGTAACTTCTAAGGGGGAGTTAGAAACTTTCCTCAAACTTGCATCTATTCTCTTCTCTCTACTTCATGACGTTGGCTCTTTTCAGAAAGCTGGTTGTTAGTCCCCCCCAATTTTCAAAAAACAAAAAAAAGAAAGAAAGAAAAAGAAACAAAAAAAAAATCAAAAATTGGGGATTCTAGGCTAGCGGTCGACCGCCAGCCCTGCAGCGGTCGACCGGTTGCAGCGACCGGCCCGACCGGGTTCCTGGCCAAGCCAACTTATAAGGGGGTTTAACACCCCATTCTTTCATTTTATCACCCCCATTCACCCTCCACCACTTTCCCCAACCCTAGAACCCATTTTCTCCACCTCCCAAGCTTCTAAACCTCATTCTTTCTCCATCCGCACAAGATCCGGCTTGTTCGTCACGTTTTCGGGACGAACTCCATTCGGCCGTTCAAGTGTCCGTGGAGTTCTCACCTTGGTTCCGGTCAGTGGAGAAGGCCTTTTCTAGCCTCTGGAGTGTCCTTAGATCTTTCTTCATCCCCCGGGACGAGAGTCTTTCCTTCAAGGGTTTTCTATCGGGTTCTAGTTTGGGATGCCGCCTAGACGAAGCTCTCGGCATTCTGCCCAAGGGGAAGGGAGTGGACAGAGACGTGAGGCACCCGCTCCTCCACCACAGCAGGTGTCGGCACCGCATCGAGCTCCTAGGTTACTTATTCGACCCATCATTGACCCCCGACTGGTTGATTTCAATGAGGTGAATGAGCTCTTGCCCGATATATATGCAGTCTTTGCAATGCAGCCGTGTTGGACTGATTTTGTCACTAGGTATAACCGTTATTACCCCAACCTAGTACAGGAGTTCTATGGGAACTTGGTTTCAAGGAATGATGAGCTATATACTGTTATTCGAGGTGTTGAGCTTCACATTAACCCCGATCTGTTTGAGAGGAGCTTAGGGGTTGCGGTTAGAGGAGCCAACATGGCTTATGGCTATGGGGAGGTTGAAGATACTTTTATTGCCATGACCAACTGTGATTACGTGCGTGGTGTCAGCGATTTGATTGAGTTAAATGCAAATTACTTCTCACCACTACAGCGTGTCTTACACCATATGTTTACCTCCCTTATTTATCCCAAGGTTAGCAGCAGAAATGAAGTCACAAACATTCATAGATTCCTATTCTACCATGTCATGAATGGTATACAACTCAACATGGGTCGCCTCATGACGACCCTCATTGGAGCTTGCAGAACAAATCGGCAGCGATCTTTGCCATATGCCTCACAGTTGACCGGGGTGTTCATTCATGCTGGGATTAATTTGGCGGAAGAACAGTTTATCTATGTTCGCCAGAATGATGTCTACAATAAGCATAAGATCTGCATAGACATGGGCTATTACTATGGTCTCGATGGTGAGCTGTGTCGGGATGTGCCTACATATGAAGATGAATATGACAATGAGGATGAACAGGAACCACAGCAGCAACAGGTTCAAGGGGATGTACCCCTTCCAGTTCAGGTAGAGGAGTAGCCTCCTACACCCCCACTTCATCCCATGGATGCCGACTTGCCTCCTCCACCTTCATCGCAGCATATGGATCCGGAGATGCCACCTCCTTCTCAGTTTTATCATGGAGAGTCCTCCACTCAGGGAGCTCCTCTGCCTTCTTAGGTAGACTATGAGGTTTTTGACAGGCGGTTCACTGGATTAGAGACTCGTGTGAATACTTTTGGGGAGGGACTTTCTGTTCTCGGGGATCGCGTAGACACTATGGGACATGTGGTTGACACCATGTCAGGCCGCATGGATTCCTTCTCCACTGCTCTGGACACCCTTTCCACTCATATGGCTACACTCACCACTCGTATGACTAGCCTCACCGACAGTGTCGCTGACTCAAGCCAATCCTTTCACATCATGAACCAAACTCTTCTTATCATGTCTCGCCGTGATGCGGCTCGTGACCTCTCAATTGGTCGTATTCGAGACACTCTTCATGCTCAGGTTCATGCTCTTGCAGACATCTGCCATATCCTTGGACACCAGCCCTCTCCTCCAGAGGATCAGCCACCTCCACCTGCAGATGCACCATGAGGATTTTTCCTTTCTTCTTTTCTCCCTCTAGCTTGCTATCCTTTGGTTTTGAGTCGCTTGGGTCCCCCTTCGTCTATTCCACTCCCTTTTTGATGATGCCAAAGGGGGAGAAGTAGTATTGCATGGCTTTATATATTTATGTATGTCTGTGTGTGGTTGTGTGTTTGCATGTTTGACATGTGAGGATCATGAGTCTTTTATGCATTTGTTTAGTCCTTTGAGTCTAGAGTCGTGCATTCACTTTTGCACCAATGTATCTTGTCATGAAACGAAACGATGAATTGAATGCAACTGGTGTTTGATCTCAAATGGTTGGCTCGTATATCTCATTTCTCTTCTAATTGGCATATACATGTTGAATGGTTTGTATTCGCTGGCGTAACGGGCCGTAAGTGAAGTGCTTTGACTTCGAACCTTGATCTCAATCTTCAACTTTGCTAAAGGCACGTTCATGTATTTCAAAACCCCTTCATTTTTGTCATCATCAAAAAGGGGGAGATTGTTGAGTATATCCAAGTGATTTTGATGATAACAAACTCAGGGTTATATGTTTTATCACGTGACATATTTCAACTATCAAGTTCGAATTCAACACCTTTCAAAGCCTACTTCACCATGTAACAAGCAAGCTTAAGTGCTTAAACCCGTCCAAATGCAAGAATCCGTGTTTTGGTTTCTAAACCACCCAGGCTAAGCTTAAACCCACTCAGCTTAACTGAAACCAAGCAACCATAACCTGATTCGTTCATGTATTATATTGCATTGGCTTACCTTTATTTTTTTGTAGAAAATCAAGCCAGCGGTCGACCGATTTTCCCAACAACGAATGGACATTTCCTGTAAAAATTCCGGTCGACCGCCCTTATGCACAGGTCGACCGCCAGCCTCGAAAAGCCCCTATTGTTGACCTTTTGTTCTCAACGTGGGAAGTCTCTCTTCAAGGATTTGTTTAATCCCAAAGCCACCAAACTTCCCATGATTTGTGGATCTGGTTCCTGGCTTGTCTCTTGACCATTCAAGAGTTATAAAAATATCACATTGAGGCTTGTAACCCTAATCAATCAAAGGAGGCCAAGGGAGGCTATCAAGGGGAGATTCAAGATCTGGTACTGTAGCCGTGAACATTACTCCGAGAAGAAAGAGCTTCATCCATCTTCATCCATCTGCATCCATCTTCTTCCATCTTCAAGCAACATATGGAGCAGATCAACCCCAAGCCAAGAGGAGATCAAGCTGTATCCAAAACCATCTTCATCAACTAAGGGGGAGCTTGAATCTAAAGTTTTCTTTTATGTTTTCCATTCCAATCTTGTTGGGCTTTAATTTTTGTGTTCTTGTAATATTCAAACATCTGTGTGTGTGTGGATCTACGAAGATCCGTGTGTGTGTGTGTGAGTGATCTTCTTGTTCTTCATCCTTCTTTGTGGTTCGGTGCGTCTGCACCTTCGTGGGAGTTCTAAACTCACACGAGTGTGTGTGTGTGTGTGTCTTGATCTTGTAACTTTCTACAAGATAGTGTGTGAATCCTCACGGTCGGTGAGGGGTGGACGTAGGTTGCAGTTGTTGCATCCGAACCACCTAAAAATCATGGTGTTCTGTGTGGTTTGCTCCCTATCTCCTACCTCCAGTTCTAATCTAGCTTGTTTGCTTGTCGCATCGTTTCCGAGTTTCATTGTTTAGATCATGTTGTATTAATCCTTTTACGGGAGATCCTTGGTATATCAAAATGTAGCTTCTGATCGACACAGTCAATCCTATCGGGAGGAAAATACTTTGTGTGAGAGGATCTTCGGATTCCCGAACTCCGCCTAGTACCAAGGAACTGCTATAGGGGATGTTTTAGCCAGTTTCACCTTATATTTCTTCTAATCTATTCCTATCTGTTGTTTGTTCTTCATATATCTTTTAAATTTTTAAAAAGGACTTAAAATATGTCATCACCCAATTCACCCCCCCCTCTTGGGTGTCATTGATCATGGGACTTCACAAACGCTGCAAGAGCACAAACTCTATCCAAAGCTTAGTAAGTGCGAATTTTGGCTTAAGGAGGTTTCTTTCCTTGGCCATATTATCTCAAAGGAAGGAATCGTTGTGGATCCTTCTAAGATAGAAGCTATTAAGAAATGGGGTCGGCCAACGATCGTGTCTGAAGTCAGAAGTTTTCTAGGTCTGGCTGGTTATTACAGTAGATTCATTAAAGATTTCTCGAAGATCGCCGTTCCTTTGACTCGACTCACAAGAAAGGAGAATCCTTTTGTATGGTCGAAGGACTGCGAAGAGTGTTTTCAAACTCTTAAATATCACCTTACTATAGTCCCTATTTTAACATTACCCGTTGAGGGTGGTGGTTTTGAAGTCTATACGGATGTGTCTGGCATTGGCTTAGGATGCGTCCTTATGTAAAATGGAAAGGTGATTTGTTACTCATCAAGACAGCTGAAACGTTATGAAGAAAATTACCCTGTGCATGATCTGGAATTAGCTGCGGTTATATTCGCATTGATGATTTGGCGACATTACCTTTATGGGGAGAAATTCACTATATTTTTAGATCATAAAAGTTTGAAATATCTCTTTACCCAGAAGGAGTTGAACATGCGACAACGCAGATGGTTGGAGTATCTCAAGGACTTTGACTTCACTATTCAATATCATCCAGGGAAAGCAAATGCTGTAGTAGACGCTCTTAGCAGGAAACCAATGGCAACACTAGCAAGCCTCAGAGAAGGTATGACTTGTCTTATCAAAGAATTCTCTCACTTAAATCTTGATATTGACAGTGAAGAAGATGGATGTATAATTGCCAATATAAGATCTCAACCTACATTAATTGATGGTATAGTCAAATTGCAAGAGAATGATCCTACATTAATGTAAATCAAGGATAACATTGATTAAAGACCAGAATTCTCTATCTCACATGATGGAAGACTATTATTTAAGGATAGAATTTGTGTACCGAATCATGATGACACTAAGAAACTGATCATGGACGAAGCGCATAAATCAAGGTATGCTATTCATCCTGGTGCTACCAAGATGTATCAAGACTTAAAAAGGAACTTTTGGCGGCCCAATATGAAAAGAGAAGTAGTGGAATTTGTGTCCCGCTGTCTCACTTGTCAGCAGGTAAAGGCAGAACATTTAAAACCCGCTGGGAAATTGTAACCCTTAAATATTCCTGAATGGAAATAGAAAAGTATAGGAAGGGATTTCATCATGGGTCTACCTAGGACAAAAGGAGGACATGGTGGTATATGGGTAATCATAAACCGATTGACTAAATCTGCACATTTTCTACCAATCAAGAGTCGATGGTCTGTGGAGGTACTAGCAGCTGTTGAGTAGTGGATAGCGGATCTAGAGGGGAGGGGAGAATAGATCTGCCCCTCTTTTCACAATGCAACCCTCTTTAAAGCTAGATGATGATAATAGCAGCGGAATATAACTAGCATAACGAAGGACACATCGATTTACTTAGCAAGATGATTACGTAATATAGAGATTGAACCTAAGCATGCATCTAACACAAAGCAATCGCACAAGCAAACCACCACACACGAGATTTTAAGGTGGTTCGGACAGAATCTCCAGTCCTACGTCCACCCCTCACTAAATCCAGTGAGGCTCCACTAGTGCCACGCATTGAACCGTAAATCGGAAAGACCTCCGATTGCCTTCCTACTAACCACCGGTAGGGACGTCAACACCGCAGATTGGACAACTTTCGATTGCCTTCCTGCTAACCACCGGTAGGGACGATCTTCAGTTCCAAATGTTTGAATGAAATGGAAAGAGAATAAATATGAAAACACTCAAACAAGATATAGAATATGCTCAAAGAGAAAAGATCTTGTCTGAGATTGTTGGAGCTTGAATCTGATTCTTCAATGGTATCTTCTTCCTTGTGAAATGATCTTCCTTGGATCACCTTGAGTTGATGAAGAAGATGAAGGATATAGATTTGATCTCCCTTGAGAATGAGCTTCTTTGGATCACCTTGAGATGATGAATAGGATGAAGGTTGCAACTTTATCTTCACTTGGCATGGGGTTGATCTCCTCTTGAAGTAGCTTGAATCAATTGAAGATTTGATGAAGAACTTCTTCCCGGAGTACTGTTCACGGCTATAGTACTTGATCTCCTCTCCCTTGAACACACCCTTGTAGCCTCCTTTGATCTCCCTTGAATTCACAAATGATCAACTAGGGTTTCTAACCCTCTTGTATTGGTTTTATATCTTTTGAATGGTCCTTGGACATCCCCCAGACCAGATCCACAATCCATGGGGGATTGGGTGACTTTGGGGTTAAATAAATACAAGGAAAGGGGCTCTTCTCGAAGAAGAAAATAAAGTCAACATTGATGGCTCGGGGCTGGCGGTCGACCGGAAGCTTCTGGCGGTCGACCGCTACTGACAATCGCTGTAGAAATTTAGTCCCTAGAATTTTCGGTCGACCGCTACTGGGCTGGCGGTCGACCGCCACTGAGACTCGTGCAGACTAGGAGCTGCTGGCTGGGGCGGTCGACCGCCCCTGGGCTGGCAGTCGATCGCTAGCTGGGCAGACCCCGGGTTATGCTGGGTCAGTCAGTAAACCCCTTTAGCTCCGTCGCTTGAGTCCTTTAGCAGCCCGTTCTCAACTCTGGCATCAACCTTGATAGTCTTGAAGATTTCTATTGATTATATCGCTCCTATATCGATCCCCGCGACCTGACCGCGCAGGTCGATCCGCGTGCGAGGGCGCAATGATTGAGCTTTCACATTTGCTATCTCCACTCCATTCCTTGTTCATTTATTGGCTTATCTATCATGAGTAAAACATCACGTATGTCATTCATATGAGAGTGGAAAACAACAATGACTTATAGTGTTTAGCCATTATCAAAACCATAAATATCAAATAACTCAAATGACCACAGGGGCACAACATTCTCCCCCTTTTTGATGATGGCAACACTGTGAGTCATTATGTGGCAGTAATGTCCAAGATGACAAATGTTATAACATATGCAGCTCAAGATATGCAACTCAAGAGCCATGATAATTAAAGCATGTGAATGCGGATATGTATGCATGGATGATCAAAGCATGTGAATGCTATGCAATCCCCCATCACAGATGAAGGGTCTCTCCCCATTTGACTCTCCCCCTTTTATAATTCGCTTCTCCCCCTTTGACAAGTTACAAAGGCGCACAGAGGACGGACTTACAAAGTGGTACTAACAAACAAGCTCAAGGTATTAGCTCATAAAGGACTCACATATGCAAATTCTCCACCTTAGACAACAACAAAAAGGAGGGAGAAGCCAGAGAAGGCTACAAAAGTCTGAGAGACCAGAGCTGAATGGAAGTTGAGAGCAAGCCATTATATGTAAACCTGAACCAGACCGCGAGCAATATATATATGGTTCAAAGCTAATGAAATCCGAGAGCAACAATAGAGTTCAAAAAGCATCTACATCCATGTTTTAATAGAAATGAACCAAAAGGCATGGCATGGTAGTGTTTAACCTTCCCTTGTCTTATATATCCATTTTCAATAACTACAAAGGGAATAACACAAAAACTAGTATTGAGGCGAAACAATCATGACTAAAGCATGGAATGATATGATTTCAACACTATTTTGCATGAGATTTTGCATTTTTATGCACATGACTCATATTTTATGAATAATCAAGTCTAGTACATGCCTCCTAGCCGTAAGAATACAGGTTGTTTAGACGTTAGTATCTCTAGGTATTTGGCAAGACTGACGATTATGCTACAGAATGAACAGAGATAGTAAAGTCACGTCATGACATATCCAAACTCATTTCGTTGATGAGAAGATATATTTCTCAACAATTATGTCAGTGCTCTGCCTAGAGTCCAAATATAATTAAGACAGAGATAACAGGGGCACATCATGACATATCATTTGTCACTTGATTTGATGACGTGACATGTTTCTCCGTGCAACAATATCATTGCTCTGTTAAATTAATTTCCAAGAATTCCAGCTCATCATGATGTTTAAGAACAATACTAAGCCTGAGTGTATCACCAAGATGGTCATGAACTTTGAATTTTTAGATTTCAGGAGAGTCATTCAATGCACAACATGCAATCTCTAGTTAAGGTCTATTAACACCACAGAACATAGATGATTTCAAAAGATATATCAAAACTTCAAGGAAATCATTAAATCTGAACCATTTTCATTGAATGGACAATCATCAGTTCATATAAAAGAAAGCTCTTACACCGTAGTGCTGTCGGTCTCATGATCTCATTTTCAAATTGGAAGCCAGTGAAGTTCAGATTGCAAGAGATTAAGAAAGGCAGCAAGACTCCCCCTAAGGATATGCAATGAATGCACTCAAGGAGTTATGTTTGCAAGTGAATAGATAATTGTCAAGGAGAGGTTGACTAGAACCATGTAAGGGTTGACCTGATCGAACATGAAGTTGGCAGAAATGAAATGTATGACCCAACACATAGTTGTACACTTGTTAAAGTTAACAGAATGAAGATGAAATATATGCATGAATGCTGCAAAGAGACAACTCCCCCTTACTGTATGGCCTATATGGAATAGTGACGCATGGTACTTGGCGAAGGTGAAACCTCACGCATATTGAGTGCTTCTAGGCAAACATAACCTGCCTTTCCATACATCAACATTTGATATACCATGGCTATGCAAGAATGATGCAACACAAATCATGCAATGCATCGTGAACATGAATTCAACTTTATTATGCTTTATGACTACATGCAATGCTACACCATATGTAAAATGACATAATTACATATAAACAATGCATGGAAACCAATCTGTAAAAACACACAACTAAATTGAACAAGATCATCATTTCAATTTTTATTGGCCTAAGGTCGGCAAAGACCAAGCTCCCTTCTGAGTGTTGAAAACTTGTCATTGCACAAGGGCTTGGTGAAAATATCAGTAATTTGATTTAGAGTATCAACAAAATGCAGTTTACAATTTTTCTTAACGACCTCATCTCTAAGGAAGTGATGCCTAATCTCAATATGCTTAGTCCTAGAGTGCTGGACTGAATTTTTTGCAAGGTTGATAGCACTAGTGTTATCACACAGAATCGGGACACAACCAAGATCTACTAAGTAGTCTTGGAGTTGGTGTTTAATCCACAACACTTGGGTGCCAAAGCTCCCCGCAGTAACATATTCTGCCTCTGCGGTTGAGAGGGCAACCGAGTGTTATTTCTTGGAGGCCCAAGAAACTAAACACCCGCCCAGAAACTGGCAATAGCCACTAGTACTTTTATGATCTAGCTTGCATCCAGTATAGTCCGCATCAGAATAAGATATAAGAGATAAATCACATGATGACGGATACCACAATCCTAAATCTTGAGTCCCGACAAGATATCCAAGGATACATTTGATGGCTATTAAGTGGGATTATCTAGGACTAGCTTGAAATCTAGCACAAAGGCATACACTAAACTGGATATCTGGTCGGGATGCAGTCAAGTAAAGTAAAGAGCCGAGCATACCTCTATAGATCTTTGCATCCACTAATTTACCATTTTCATCCAAATCCAGTGATGTTGTGGTGCTCATAGGAGTTGTAATTATTTTACTGTTTGTCATGTCAAATCTTTTCAGTAGCTCCTTGATGTATTTGGCTTAACTTATGAAGCACCCATCTTCTCCTTGGTTGACCTGCAAATCGAGAAAGAATTGGAGTTCTCCCATTAGGCTCATCTTAAATTCGCTAGTCATGAGGTTAGTAAATTCCTCACACATTTCAGATTTAGTAGAACCAAACACAATATCATCAACATAAATTTGAACAATCAAGATGTTCTTACCTTGCTTCTTGGTGAAAAGAGTTTGGTCTACCTTACCTCGTGTGTACCCTTTTTCAATGAGGAATGAGCTTAGTCTCTCATACCAAGCTCTTGATGCTTGCTTAAGTCCATAAAGCACCATGTCTAGCTTGTATACAAAATCTGCATGGTTAGTGTTCTCAAAGCCATGGGGCTGCTCAACATAGACTTCTTCTTTGATCAAGCCATTCAAGAAAGCACTTTTTACATCCATTTGATATAGTTTTATTCTAAAGGAGCATGCAAAGGTAAGTAAAATTCTGATGGCTTCGAGTCTAGTAACTGGGACATAAGATTCATCAAAGTCTACCCCAAACTCTTGATTATACCCTTGAGCCACCAATCTAACCTTGTTTATTATTATCTTGTCATCTTCACTGAGTTTGTTCCTAAAGACCCATTTAGTGCCTATGACAGATTATGATGAAGGTCTAGGAACTAGATGCCAAACTTTGTTTCTCTCAAACTGGTTTAACTCATCTTGCATTGAATTTATCCAGTTTTCATCCTTTAATGCCTCATCAACATTCTTGGGTTCAATCTGGGAGACAAGAGCAAGTTGATCTAATTCTTCCACAATTCTAAAATGTGACCTTGTTCTAGGTGGGTCATTCAAGCTACCAATGATATTTTCCAAAGGATGATCCTTAAGAATTCTAATATTTGTAGAATCATTACCTTCTCCTGGAGCTTGATCCCTTGCATTGCTTGATTCAGCTAGGTCACCATCTTCTCTTTTTCTTCTTGTGGAGGATCATTCTTTTCCTTCATGCTTAGGAATTCCCCATCTTCATCATTTTTCCTGCAAGAGTTATCATTGTTAGAATCATCGTGATATTCATCAAAAGAAACATGGGGTGATTCTTTCACAGTTTGACTCTTGACATTATAAATTTTATAAGCCCTAGATCTATCAGAATATCTAAGGAATATACCTTCATCGCTCTTAGGCTCGAATTTATCTAAGTCTCTTTTATCGTTATTGTGGATGAAGCATTTAGATCCAAATACTTTCATGTGTGTGAGAGAAGGTTTTTTACCTTTCAGCAACTCAAAAGGAGTCTTTTTGGTGTGTGGCCTTACCATAGAGCGGTTGATAATGTAACATGCCGAGTTTACCGCTTCAGCCTAAAATTTCCTTGGGAGTTGCCGTTCGGAAAGCATTGTTCTTGCCATCTCTATGAGTGTTCGATTCCTTCTTTCAACTATACCATTTTGCTCCGAGGTTCTTGGTGAAGAAAATCGGTGTGAAATGCCTCCAGCCCTGCAAAGATTATAGAAGTCAACATTTTCAAATTCACCACCATGATCAGATTGAATCTTGGAAATTTTAAACTCACCGTCCTACTTTATCTTCATGTAGAGTGCCTGAAACTTATCAAAATCATCATTTTTATGTGTGAGAAAGAAAACCCATGTGAACCTAGAAAAGTCATCTACCAAGACATATCCATATCTTCTACCGCTTAAGTTAGCAGTTCTGGTTGGACAATCAACTCAAGTGGTTTAGATGACATGTTTGCAGATCTAGCCTTAAAGGATTTTCTTATTTGTTTACCTAGGGCGCATGCATCACACAATTTATTTTCTTGTTTAAAAGATAGTTCAGGCAACCCATTCACCATTGAATACTTTAACAGTTTATGTAAGACATTGTAACTAGCATGTCCTAGTCTACGATGCCATAACCATGTAAGCTCAGATTTTGGTGCAGCAAGACAAAGATTGAAATGAGCAAGATCATCTAAGTCAATCATGTAAACATTGTTGACTCTCTTACCAGAAAATTTTACCTTATCAGATTTTGGTTCAAGGATTCTACATTCATGAGAGTCAAACATCACTTTGTGACTTTTATCACACAATTGACTTATACTAAGCAGGTTGTATTTCAAACCTTCAACTAGCAGCACGTTACAAATGGAGTTGGAGAGGTTCTTACCTATATTACCTGTTTCAATGATTTTTCCCTTGTTGTTCTCTCCAAATGTGACATATCCTCCTTCCTTTTCCTCCAAGAGATAAAATTTTGATTTGTCTCCAGTCATGTGTCTTGAGCAGCCGCTATCAAGGTACCACCTGTTATGCATGGCTGCAAGACACTCCTGCACAAGTAATTAAGTAATTATATTTGGAACCCAACCAAATTTGGGTCCCATCAAACTCTTCAAATTTTTAAAACATGAAACCATTTCTTTTGGAATCCAAACCTTCCTAGCATTCACGTTTTGTTTGCTTAGATCAGGGATTTGGTT
The DNA here is from genome assembly GCA_022559845.1 of Amorphophallus konjac. Lineage (NCBI taxonomy): Eukaryota > Viridiplantae > Streptophyta > Magnoliopsida > Alismatales > Araceae > Amorphophallus > Amorphophallus konjac. Next base: position 226,101,381 of record CM040121.1, on the reverse strand, counting down.
TTTCTTTTCAGCTTTGACATTCACTTTTTGTTTAGAGGCTCTTTATTGGATTTTGTGAGAGTTTGAGGAAGTTTGCTTCTTAAACCATTGAGGCCGTTGGTTGGTTTTGGGTTGAAAGTGATTGTTTTGCCACCTAGGAGATTGAAACTTATAAGATTGAATCACAATTTCCTCAAAAGTAGGGTGGTGTTAGCCTATATGAATGTGCAATCTAGTTATGGTGATATCTGGAAGATTGAGCATGCAATGGCCAAGGAAGTGTTGACCTATGCTGCGGGGAAGGTCAACCTTTCTTAGGCTTTTGGACAATTTTTTTGAGAATTTCAGTTATTGCCTCTTCAATCTTTTCTTTTCCTTTGGATGTTATTTTTTAGGTAGAAGCATCAGAAGAGGAAACAAATGTGACAGTCTTTAACCCAATTGGCCTTTTATTTGTAGGGTCAAAACCCAACTCTTCCTTGTTGAAGTTCATTCTAGTACCTAGCTATGCATCTAGGTTTTCTTTCCCATCCACAAATTTTTCCAAAGATTGTTGTTTATCCTTCAACTCTTTTTGTAGGTTTTCAATGTTTTGCAAGAGTTGAATGTTGACTTGTTTGACAACTTCATACTTCTCGTTACTTAATTTGCTATCCTTTTCATAAGTTTACATTTTGAGCTTCATGCTGTCAATCTCATTTCTCAAATCTTCATTTTCAGTTTCCAAGTCAGCCATTTCTTTTCTTCCTTCCTCCAAGTTCTCAATCATTTTCTTAAGATCTTCAATTTCAGTTTCAAGTAGAGCATTCTTATCATTCATATCATGATCATGCACAAACAAGTTAATTTTCTTTTTCAATGATTTATTCTCCTTTTTGTACATGTCATATTTTTCCATGAGATGTATATATGCTTCCTCCCAATCATCAAGTGTGTAATTTTCAAATGGAGATTTTACCTCAGTTTTTTCGTCACCTTTGGCCATGAGACAAAGATCTTCTTTTTCCTTATCCGAGGAGCTAGTTCCACCATCACTTTCTTCCTCGTCACTCCAGGTGGACACCATGGCCTTGTTCTTCTTCTTGCCCTTCCACTTGTCAGCTTTTTTGAATTTGTCAGGATAATCAGCCTTGAAATGCCCTGGTTTGTTGCAAGAATAACAAATGATTTTGTCAGATTTCTTAAAGTTTTCAGAATTAGATTTGAAACCATTTCTTACCTTTGACCTTTCTCTCATGAAGCTCTTACCTTCCTTTCTCAGAAATTTTCTGAACTTACGTGTGAGCATGTCTACGTCATCCTCATCTCACTCACTTGCCGAATCCTCACCTTCATCAGAGGTGCCTTGACCGCTGGGTCCTACTTTAAGAGCTAGGGGCTTTTTCTTAGGCACCTCAGTCTCTTTGTTTTTAAGGTTGATCTCATAGGTCATCAATGACCCAATGAGTTCATCTACCTTGGTAGTTGCGAGATCTCTCGATTCTTCAACCACGGTAGCCTTTGTGTGCCATGCGGGAGTCAATGATATGAGAATCTTTCTCACAATTTCCTGTTCTGAGTATTTCTTTCCCAAATCAGTTAGACTATTAGTAAGCATAGTTAAACGAGCATACATATTTTGAATTGACTCATCAGGCTTCATGCAGAACATTTCATATTCAGAAACTAAAATGTTGGCTTTTGTTTCTCGTACCTGAGAGGTTCCTTCGTAAATTACCTCTAACTTATCCCACATTTATTTTGCCGTTGCGCAGGTAGCCACTCTTGAGAATTCTACTGGATGGAGTGAGCACTGCATGATGTGTTTAGCACTCCAGTTGATAGTGGATTGTCTTATTTGTTCTTTGGTCCACAAATCTTCATTATCCGTAAGCTCATACGGACCTTTGCTGATCACTCACCAAAGTTCGTAGTCTTGGGCGCGAATGAACACCTGCATACGATGTTTCCAATAAGGATAATTAGTTCTAGTAAAGTAAGGAGGCCTATTCACAGAATGTCCTTCAGGTAAGAAACCTTTGGACGCTAATCCACCATTTCCCTCAAGGTCGTTGGACCCCATAATGAGAGATTAGGCTCTGATACCACTTGTTGAGTAGTGGATAGCGGATCTAGAGGGGAGGGGTGAATAGATCTGCCACTCTTTTCGCAATGCAACCCTCTTTAAAGCTAGATGATGATAATAGCAGCGGAATATAACTAGCTTAACGAAGGACACAACGATTTACTTAGCAAGATGATTACGCAATATAGAGATTGAACCTAAGCATGCATCTAACATAAAGCAATCGCACAAGCAAACCACCACACATGAGATTTTAAGGTGGTTCGGACTGAATCCCCAGTCCTACGTCCACCCCTCACCAAATCCAGTGAGGCTCCACTAGTGCCACGCATTGAACCGCAAATCGGAAAGACCTCCGATTGCCTTCCTACTAACCACCGGTAGGGACGTCAACACCACAGATCAGACAACTTTCGATTACCTTCCTACTAACCACCGGTAGGGACGATCTCCAAATGTTTGAATGAAATGAAAAGAGAACAAATATGAAAACACTCAAACAAGATATAGAATATGCTCAAAGAGAAAAGATCTTGTCTGAGATTGTTGGAGCGTGAATCTGATTCTTCAATGGTATCTTCTTCCTTATGAAATGATCTTCCTTGGATCACCTTGAGTTGATGAAGAAGATGAAGGATGTAGATTTGATCTCCCTTGAGAATGAGCTTCTTTGGATCACCTTGAGATGATGAAGAGGATGAAGGTTGCAGCTTTATCTTCACTTGACATGGGGTTGATCTCCTCTTGAAGTAGCTTGAATAAATTGAAGATTTGATGAATAACTTCTTCCCGGAGTACTGTTCACGGCTACAGTACTCGATCTCCTCTCCCTTGAACACACCCTTGTACCCTCCTTTGATCTCCCTTGAATTCACAAATGATCAACTAGGGTTTCTAACCCTCTTGCATTGGTTTTATATCTTTTGAATGGTCCTTGGACATCCCCCAGACCAAATCCACAATCCATGGGGGATTGGGTGACTTTGGGGTTAAGCAAATACAAGGAAAGGGGCTCTTCTTGAAGTGGAAAATAAAGTCAACATTGATGGCTCGAGGCTGGCAGTTGACCGGAAGCTTCTGGCGGTCGACTGCTACTGAGAATCATTGTAGAAATTTAGTCCCTGGAATTTCCGGTCGATCACTACTGGGATGGCGGTCGATCGCCACTGAGACTCGTGCAGACTGGGAGCTACTGTCTGGGTCGGTCGACCGCCCCCCAGCTGGGCAGACCCCGGGTTATGTCGGGTCAGTCCGTTAACCCATTTAGCTCCGTCGCTTGAGTCCTTTAGCAGCCCGTTCTCAACTGTGGCATCAACCATGACAGTCTTGAAGATTTCTATTGATTATATCGCTCCTATATCGATCCCCGCGACCTGATCGCGCAGGTCGATCCACGTGTGAGGGCGTAATCATTGAGCTTTCACATTTGCCATCTCCACTCCATTCCTTGTTCATTTATTGGCTTATCTGTCATGAGCAAAACATCACGTATGTCAGTCATATGAGAGTGGAAAACAACAATGACTTATACTGTTTAGCCATTATCAAAATCATGAATATCAAATAACTCAAATGACCATAGGGACACAACAGCAGCATTATACATGAAGGAGATTGTCAAATTACATGGTGTCCCTGTGACCATCATATCTGACCGAGATCCTCGGTTTACATCACAATTCTGGAAGGGTCTGCAACATTCTTTAGGGACCCGATTAAATTTTAGCACTGCATTCCATCCACAAACTGATGGTTAAACTGAAAGAACAAATCAAGTGGTGGAAGATATGCTCAGGGCTTGTGCTATAAACTTTGGAGGAAGTTGGCACGATCACTTGCCTCTAGTGGCATTTGCATACAACAATAGCTACCAAGCCAGTATACAAATGGCACCGTTTGAAGCTTTATATGGCAGAAGCTATCGTTCGCCTATTTGTTGGAATGAAGTAGGAGAAAGGTAATTTCTCGGTCCCGACATCATTAAGGATGCTACCGATAATATAAAGCTTATTTCGGAAAGACTTCGTATGGCCCAAGATAGATAGAAGTCATATGCTGATAATCGAAGGCACGACCTGAAATTCCAAGTAAGAGACCATGTATTTCTTAAGGTTTCTCCGGGTTGAGGTATTCGAAGATTTGGTATTAAGGGCAAGCTTACTCCAAGATTCATTGGCCCCTTCGAGATACTTGAAAGGGTTGGTGAAGTTGCATATAGAATAGCTTTGCCGCCATAATTATCTGAAGTACATGATGTATTTCACGTCTCAATGCTCAAAAAGTATGTACTTGATCCATTCCATGTCATTACTTATGACAACTTGGAAATTAAAAAGGACTTGACATATGAGCAAAGGCCAGTCAAGATTATTGAAAGAGAAGTACGTCAACTGCGGAATAAAACTATCCCCATGGTCAAGATCTAGTGGACAAAAGCAGGAGAAACATGGGAAACGGAAGAAGCTATGCGCAAAAGATTTCCAGAATTATTTGAATGTAAGTACACTCTCCAAAAATCCATGCATTGAATTTGGGGACAAATTCTTTTTAAGTGGGGGAGGATGTAATGCCCGAGAATTTTCTAAGAATTTTTTAAATTTAAAATATAATTATATTAATTATTAAAGTATTTAATGGGCTATTAAATGCATTATGGAGAATTAAATCTAATTAATTAGTCCCTACATTAATCCAAGAGGATTAGACCCATCTAATAAACTCAATAAGCCCAAAAGGATTGTTTTGAACTTTAGCCCATGTTCTAGAAGTTAGGAATGAGCTTAATCACAGAATAAAGAAGATAATTACTCCTTGATAGAAGGATAATATTGGAGATAATATCAAAAGAGTTTGATGTGTTTCAAATTCGGCGCCTAGGGTGAAAAACGGTGTATCGCGAGACCACTAACGGGCTGTAAACGGTCATCCAATGACCGCTAAGGAATGCATATTCCGGGAGAGGAAGAAAACGTGAAAAGGTTGGATTTTTAGCATCCAAATTGTCTAGGATCGACCCTCTCAGCAAATTAGATAGGTCTAGAAGGATTGTAGATCGAATTGAAAGTCTAATTGGGACTCTAAGTTCGTTCTAATCCTCAAACCCTAGTTAAAACCTATAAATAGATCTCAGATTTGGCCTGTGCGACCCTTACTTTTGGCACGCGTGGAACTCAGGTAAGGAGGACGAATTAGTGGTAAGTTTCTTCTAGGAATATGTTTTTTTTAGCTAGAACTAACTACTCTCCAATTTTTGTGATAGGAGATCAAGCCTACAGGAAGTTAGAGTCTTCTAAAGTTGCTGATTCTACCTTAAGAACTTAGGAATTAGTGTATCCGACCCAAGAAGATCAAGGAATTCGGAGCCCTAAACAAGGTATTTAGTAAAAGTGTCTTTAGAACTTTATGTTTCCCTTCATATCGTCTATCTACCCTCAAAATTTCAAGTCCATAGGTCAAGAGAATCAGGAGATAGAGGGACATGAAGTTACTAATTTAGAGCAAAAAAGTGCAAAAACTAGGGCTTGATTCCAATCAAAAATTAGAAGTCTAGGAGCACTATTAAAGGTATGTTATCTCATGAAAGGCTCAAATTTTATGTTAGGAATAAAAGTCCTCTTGTTTCATTCGTTTTCATGCATTATATCTTGTGAATTTCATATTTTACTTGGGATTATGCATCTAGTATAGTCTTCATGCATAATACTTTGCCTAATGAAGAGAAAAATAGAATTTCTTGTTATTTATTCAATCCTATGCATATAGTTGGCTTATATATATGACCTATCATGATTATGGAAGTTTATACATGTTGATTTCCATGCATGATGTATCTTAGACTGGCATTTTATATTGTTTTCATTGTACTCGGATTAATACAGGAAGAAACGGTCTTCTTTCTGACCGCCAGAGAACTATCGCGGTCGTACGATAGACCGCTAACAGTAAAGTGACGGTCATGTATTTGACCGTTTTCTGTTTATGATTTTGTAATATTGGTAATCCGAACCATATTATAGAATTAACCATATTTAATATATATTAAGCCTAGTTAACTAAGTTTTAAGCCTGATTTAATTACTGGTTTTATATACTTAGTTGATTTCATTGATTGGCATAATGGATTTCATGTTTTTATGTACATTGGTTTTTTTAACTTATGTTAATTTGTGTCCAAAAATCATATACTCTTGTAATAAATATTTGTTCAAAGAAATAGTTGATTCATGATTACTGTTTTAACATGGTTTTACATGGTTCTCTTTCTCATCTAAGAGTCATTTTCATAAGTACATGGCACATATTCCGGTATGTTGTCATTAGTTACACTTTGTACATTAGGAACACAATCTTGGACTTGATGACCTCTCCTCTCGATATTCCTTCAAATGGACTAGGAAATCTTGTTTCAAGGCCTCCGTAATTCTTCGCGAGCCTGAGATTCCCACTAGGATGCCGAGTTGGTTGTACCATTAAAGCTCAATTATCTAGAATGCACTTATACCGATGTTTTATATTTCTGGAATTAGCGGCCTTCTAGTTGACCGCCAATGACTGCTAGCGGGCCTATACTTGACCGCTAACGGATCCTAAACAATACTCTGCTTGACCTCTAAAGCTCTAGAGGTTTGGTTTTTAAATATCGAATTATCTTATCGTTAACGGCCCTGTACTAGACCGCCAAGGAGATAATGACCGCTAGCGTTCTGAGTTTGATTAACCCGGGGTTTGACTCAAGGGTTGATTTTCCTAAGTTCCTAGATGGTCCAATTGATTATCTAGAACCTGTCACATTATTCCAAAGATATCTAAGTAATTTTGAGAGATTAAAGAATGTACCGTTATGCTGTCGATTTATTGAAATCTCTTATTCTCAATAGAAGTATTCTTATTTTTGGTTACTTTATCATGGAACTATAGTTGAAATTGTACATTCTTGGCCATATTATTATTATTATTATAAACGTGGAAGTAGCTTGATTTATACTCGAAGATGCAGTTTGAGCACTGATTGTGTTCAAGGGCTCTATGTTAGTCCCCTCGGCTGATTGTCGGAAACATATAGTAAACCATGGGATATGATGCTACTGGCGTCACATTGCGCTGGGAGTACTTTTTCTATAAATAAGTGAAATATCCACGGTGATCCTCATAAATTCATGAAGTACTTGTTACTAAGTGAAGAGTACATTCTTGCTTGTTACATGACTTTCTAGTGCATAGCCTTAAAGGTTATGAACAGTATATTCTTGTTACATTCTTGTTCATGAAAGGTCATAATTACATTCTTGCTTGATCATACTTGCTCAATCATATTCTCAATCTATCTTGTTACTTTGGCTTTATTCGCATGCTTCATCGTATTTACATGATTTATCTTAATCTTTAGAGCTAAAATATTAATTACTTTAACATTGTCAATCATGTTGATACGAAGATACCTACTGGGCAAGTGTATTCATTACCTACTTTCTCAATATTTCAGGAAATACGAGTGAATCAGATTCGGATTTCTCAAGTAGCGGGTCCGAGAGCGATTGAAAAGTCTATGGATTCGAGAGAAGACTTAGAATGTCAAATATGTCTAGATTGAGTCCATATATGTAATTTTATTTTTATTGAGTCTAGGAGAGTCGAGTATCCATGTACTTGGATTATGATTATTGGATATGAAATAAAGGTGAATGTTTGATTAAATTATTGTGTAATTACTTTGTGTGATTGTTCTTGCGCTCTGATTATATTGCTTGCTCGAGACGTACTAGCCGGTTGCTCACATTATCGATTGTTTCCGCTGCATAATCTCGGGACGTGACAGTTCATTTCAATGAAGGCCTCATTAATCACACAAGGATGTTATGCATAAGAACATCAAATTATAATTGCATCCATTTATGATTTTGAAGAACCAAGATGATATGCTCATGAAAACACCAAGTATTTCATACCTATAAAACAAGATATCAACATTGAGCTCCAAAATGATCAATGGGCAATTTCACAATGCTTGCACACAATATATTGTTAGCATCAAAACCATCACCAAGGACAAAGAGGGACCGCATCGAACCCAACAATCTCTCCCTTTTTGAGGATGACAATATATTGTGGCAATCCAAAACTCTCTCCCCCTTTGACATTATCAAAAAGTGAGGGTCTAGAAATGAAAAGAGACAAAAATATGAAGACATTGGTGCACGAACCCAGTAATGAATCTACCATGAAAGGAAGGTGTATGAACCTTGAACTCCAAGCAAGAAAATAAAACTTAAAGTGCAATATGCAAGATGTTTGAAATATGTGCAAATGCTCAATTTCTAAACTATATGCAAATGTAGTGCTAAATAGCACATTATTCTCCCCCTATTGTCATGAATAAAAATCGACTGACAATGAGATTATTTAACCTTTTATTTACATGTATAACCTAAAGATGTATGAAATTTCAAGCAAGCAAGCAGTCATGCATATGGCAAGCATGTAGTAAGCTATAGCTCCCCCTCAATGGGGTAAAAAGGATAAAGAGTGAATAGCTGATTCAATCAAGTTGTGGCACATGAAGCATAATCAAAAAGGTAGTGCACGCATATGCTAAAGGTATTGCATAAATCATGATAAGAACAAATTCAAGATATACATGCATCACAATAATACCCAAAATTGATATTTGTGTAAATGAGCAATGAACTTCAAAATTATATGGATATGAACAGAATTTCTAGAAAATACTTATTTCCTTCCTACACTTCCATTTCGATCCTCGACTTTTGGTAGCTTCATACAACCCCTTTTTATTTACTTTTCTTTTATTAGATTTCACCGTTCGACGTGAGTCACCTCATATGTCTCAATGGGGTTTCCCAGCTACTAGGATTCATCACGCAATGTGGATTTTGTTTCACCTTTCGACGCGAGTCACCTCATATGTCTCAATGGGGTTTCCCGGCTACTTGGTTAGACATTCCACTTATTGAAGCTTGCGGGGTAGGTAGCTTTTTCCTCACGGTTCTCTTAATTTTCTTGTAGAAATTTGTTTCCCTTGAAGTGTTAAAAGGAATTTTTAAAATCCTTATCAATTAAACTCATATGCATCATTTTTTGAACAAGGTATGGGTAATTACTTTGTATGTAGAAAGTGAATTTACCTAGACATAGTTATGACTCCCCCTAAATGTATGCACAGTTAGAAATAAATCCTCCTCCTTTGTATATGTTATGGTTCACAAAAGATCAAGAATACTATGTTTTATTTATCAAGGAGGTGGGGTCTTAGAATATTTTTAAAAAAGTTTTCTTAAAACATATACATGCAATCAACCACGGATATGGCAATATGTTCAAGCAAAGTGATTTTCGGTACGTGGCGGAGGTCGAGGTCCGAAGACCCTGTTCACGCATAGGGAGTGCTTCCAAGTGGACATAATCCACTCTTCCATAAACGCCATTTTATATATCAAAAATTCACTGCATTCAAGCACGCAAAGATAGAAGGTATGCACAAGCATATGCACGTGAATGCAAAGTTGATGAGAAATTATTTCTATTCACAAGTGTGCAAGGGTATGTGCATGTGTTTTCTGTGTATGCAAGTATACGCATGTAAATGGACAGATGATCGAATATTATCCCTATTTGCAAACATGCAATGATATGTATGATATGTGCCAGAGGTTAAGTATGTAAACTATGTAAACAAAACTGCATTGTTATTCACAAAAAGTGAACGAAGATGTAAGAGACTATATGTACAAAGTAAAGCATTCAAAAATCTGATTTGTTCACAAAACATGAAACAGCTCCAAACTCAAAATTTTACCTTTGTAGTTCTTTCAAAATGAACTTAAGCAAAAAGAATTTCAGAAGCAAACCATTTTTGTTTCTCGCCTTGAGAGTCCATATTTATTGACATTCCTCGGCCTCAAGGCGCCCCTGCAAAATCGATTCTTATTTTAAAGATTTGGGTACCCAAGCCATCTTAGTTCCCGAGGAGTTAGTTCTAGCATGAGGAGATATATTCTTATATCTTCGGGAACACCAATCATCATCATATTTCATTGTGGCACAATCGTCCATAGAATGACCACTTTGGCCACAATAAAAATAGTGAGAAGATTTTCTTTTCATGGATCACTTTTCATCATATTTCAATAAAGAGCAATTATCCATTATGTGTCCAACTTCACCGCAGTAATGACATGAAAAATTCTTTTTAACCGACCATTCATCATCATTTTTCTTTGTGAAACAATTTTCAAACTTATGACCATGTAACCCACAATAGAAGTAATGAACATTGAAGTTTTTCTTCATAGGTTTATCATGATTTTTACAATCATCATCTGTTTCCATTTTTGATTTTAATGCCTCATTATCATCAAATTTCATTAAAAAGCAATCATACATATCATGGCCAAATTTGCCACAGTAAAAATATGAAACATTCCTTCTTTTTCTTGAAGCATGAACATGTTTATCAGTTGAGAGTTTTGCATGCATACACGAATGATCAATAATTTTTTTCTATTTTAGATTTTCTTTATCACACAAAAACAAGGATTCATTCAAGCTCTTGATTTCATTTTGCAATGACAAAATATGCACTTCACAATCAACAATTTCTTTTCCACATGAAGTGACTTTTTCATTCAATAAGACATTGATAGCTTTATGACTCTCGATTTCATGCAACAATACATGCACTCTCTCAGATTGATCAACAGACATGCATTTTCCTTTTTCAAGGGCAAGCAATTTTTCAGACATAGCAGTATTCAAGTGCTTTAACTCTTCATTCTCCTTAGCAAGTTTGTCATTCAAAATCAATTCATTGCACAAATCATGATCAATAGAATTCAATTCTATTTTATTCCTTAGCTCGTTTTCAGTTTTCTCCATTTGAGCAATTTTGTTCTTAAGACCAGAATTTTTATTTCTCAAACATGAAATTGTTTCTTTGTGAACATCAACATTATGCATGTGAGATTCAACTGATTTTTCAAGCTCAGTATATTTTTCACATGAAGAATTATTAACACAAGAGTTTTCAATTTTCTTTTTCAATTTCAATTTTTAGATTTCATTATTTTATATCTTTCAAACAATTCATCATAGGCCTCTACCAATTCATCATAGCTAAGTTCATTTTCCTCGTCGGAGTCAGAGGTTACCTTGGAACTCTCCTCGCTTTGACGCTCAAGCTCACCATTTGCCACAAGGCACTCACTATTCCGTCTTTCTTCTTGGGTTTCGCTTAGCCCATCCCAGATCTCTTTGGCTGACCTACAAGATGAAACAAAAGGAAATTCATCAGTGTTCACTGCAGCCTTAAGAGCATTCAAGACAAACAAAGCAGAATTCTTTTTCTTATCCTCATCGGTCCACTTTGACTCATTTTTAGGAAGACTGTGAGGACCATGAGTGATTAGGTTCATAAGCTTCGGATTAGTATTGGTAATCCACATACAGACTTTTCCGAGCCACAAAGCATAATCAAAACCGTCGAAAATAAGAACTGAATGTACACTAGCCATCATGAATAGATCTTATCTCCTAGACCGTGAGGTCCGCAGAATAAAAATCATAGACTAGGCTCTGATACTAATTGTTGGCCCAGAATAGATGGCAGACAAGAAGGGGGGTTGAATTGTTCCCTTGCCGAGATGGCGGATTTTAAAAACAATCTAAACTAATCACAGAGAAATTAGAATTAACTACGTTAATTAGCCCAAACTTAAGTGAGATTTAAATGATCTCTCAACCTTTCCGATCTCACACGGATGTACAATGCAAAGAACGAGTGAACTACAACTAACCACGAATATTCAACCAACAAACAATGAACGATTACTAAAGGCAGATAGCAGAGCTAGCGAAGTGTGATGGTGCAGTGAGTAAAAATCTATAAAATAGCTTGTGAACGGGGATAGGAGAAATGGACAAACACATAGGAAAACCATAATGAACATGGCGATTTTTAGGTGGTTCGGGACCATGACGGGCTCCCTATGCCCACCCCTCACCGAACCCGGTGAGGTTTCACTACCACGCTACAAATGTAGCAACCACGGGGACGAGCTCCAACACCACACACGCTACTTCCTTAGCAATCCATACACACGAGGCCCTGCCCCCAAGACGCTGCCACCGCAGCACACACACACGTTCGGGGAACTCACCCCACACTAAAAACTCACACGGAGACGCAGCTCCATCCACACACACAAATATTTCGATGTTCAGAAAAATAAGAAGATGATCAATACATGCTCAATACTCAAGATGGAAATCATTGAAGCATATGAGGAAGGGTAGAAGCAATGTATCCATGATATAGCAATGGGCCGAAGATGATCCTCTTTAAGCTTCTAAGGTGAGGGAGAGTTGAACTCCAGCGGTATCAAGCTCCACGAACTCAGTTCTGCAGATTTAGCTACTTTGGCATGTGAAAGCTTGATGGAACGGATGAAGCTTTGAATCCCTTCGACCAAGAGCATTCCTGCAAGATAAAAACGTGGGTGATGCTCTCAAAAATGCTCTCCCTCTCAACCATGTGGCCACACCCTCTTTCTTCTCTGTTTCTTCCTTGAGCAGATCTGAAAATCACAGCACTTATATATTAGCAAGATAGGGTATGTGAAATCCCACAAAAACCCTTGCAAAAACCTTGCAAAACATGTCCTAGATGAGCATTGAAACCCTAAGGGTAAAGGGGTCAAGTATGGGTGAAAATAGATGGGGTTCAATGGGTTTCGAAACACTTTCAAAAACCCCGTTCCGGACCGCCCAGAACAAGTGTCGACTCTTAGAGTCGACACTTTTTTCAAGGTGTACTGTCTGCTGCAGAAAACATAGTTCTGCCAAACAAGATTCGATACTTGATGCATTAGGTGTCGACACTTGTTGGGTAGAATTCTGGACAGTGCCAATTCTGCCTATTTTGGTCGACCAAGGACACCCTTTTGGTCGACCAGAAACATGCAGAAAGCTAGAAACAAGGGAAAAAGAATAAGAGATTAATCTCATCAACCCAAATATGAAATGCATGAATTGTATGCATCAAAACCATGAAGAATGATCATGAAAACATTAGCATGAAGCACATAAATACTTTGAACACATTATCATCTCAAGAACCTCCTAAAGAATTTGCATGAAACACTTGGAAGGCTTTAACACCCCATGAAGTATATGCAAGAAAACACTTTCAAACCATCAAATCCTCAACTAACAAATGAAATCAATTAGCCATGCATTTAAGCAAGGTATGAGCATCATGAAACCAAATGCTATACAATGTGAGAAATAGTTCAAATCATTTTTATCAAGATTGAAGTGTTTAAACCAATGCATACAAATGATATGCATGAAACACTCAATCATGTCAATCCACATTTAAGAATCAAGTCTATGCATATATAGCACAAGTCTAAGCAGGTGAAAGCTAAGGTCTGTGCATGTGTAACATAGGTCGATGCCCTTGAGACACACATGACCAACTCTCCAAAATTGCATTTTAGTGACTTGAATTCCAGCATTATGTACAGGGGATTCACACAAATTCAAAGAATACTTTCCAAGTTCAGTTCAATGCAAAACTCGAATATGCAGGACATCGAATCCTTTAAAACCTTAAACACTCCCAGAAGCATAATCAGTAAATCACATTTAAGATCACCAAAACCTCATGCAGTGAAGTGCATTCAATTTGCCATGTATTGCCTATACATGAACCCAAATACATGAAAGGTGGATTAAGCCCAATCTTGCCACATCAAAATACATTCAAACATAAACTCTTACCTTGGATCCAATGCATTGATAGCAAAATGGAACCATATCATCAAGGGTTTGTGATCACAAATGAACCTGCACTTTAGAGATAAACAAAACACTCAAATCAATCTTAAAGCAATGCAACTGAATGCTCAATCACGGGTGGGGAAGGAATGTCCTCCCTAAGGAGGAGAGGTCCTTGGGGTGGCACCGGGTTGGGAGGCTCAGGCAGGAGTCCATCAATTTGAGTACACATCCTATCCAACCGATCCAACATGATTTTGAAGAGTTCGGCAACGGTGGGGGTTGGAGTAGGGGCATCGTGGTGGACTCGCTCATGGTCTCTTGGCCTAGTCTTGGGTTTAGGCTCATCGACATGCGAGTCTCTTTGCCTTCGACTATGACAATCCCGGTGGGAGGTGACTTTGTGGGGCTGGGTGGAAGCGACTGGGCGGGGCAGGTAGATCTTCCTAAGCTCGCCCTTCATCTCTCGCCATGACTCGATAGGCCATTACATGTTCATCTCCCTCATGCGTTCAACGCTCTCCCATTTCCAGGCGGCTTTGTGGCGAAGCCTCCCTTTGACAAAACTAACTTCCATAGCTCCGGACATCGTGTAACACTCGAAATATTTGTCCATGGCGGCTTCCCATTGTAGGTAGTCGCTCGGGATGTTGGAGCCATAGAAGTCCGGGGCTTCGGGCCTACGGAGGTGGTGGGGTTAGATTCCCCATCCTTGGGTGTGTCACCACCATTCATATGACGTGGGCTTTTGGGGATCCATGGGACACGAGGAGCTATAGGATGGCCATGCCGATACTTGGTGACAAGACACTAGACACGACCCTAAATAACAATGCAAAGTTGGAATACAGACTCGACTACAAACCTAGACTCAACCAGTATCCGGTACGTGGCAGAGGTTTGATCCGAAGATCACACTCACGCAAGTATGCTACCTTCCCGATAGGCGTAACCTATCATTCCGGGAACACCTTTTGATATACCAGGTATAGGAATGCAATGTGACACCTTGGACCGACTAACCGACTACCTTAGATTCAACTTAGCTCTGATACCAATTTGATGCGAGATGGGACGTGAACCTAGGACTCTAGCTCGCGGACGTCCCTAAGCGAGGGAAACGCATGGATATGCGTGGTTGAGAAACCGGCAATGCGTCTCGGGTATCAGCTTTTCCGCGTGTTCGGATCGAGACCCGAGATGGGTTCCACTCACTCACTCTCGCAGCGATGATAAAAATATATCGAGCTACGTCCTATCACTCATGCAGCGGCATATAGAAATATATACGAGTAAAGCAAATGCCAAGTAGGAGGGTGGCGAGTGTACCTCCACGCTCCGGGAGTGGGGAAGACGACCCCGGCCAAGACCGTAACTCCCGGTACAGTAAATGTAATTAATTACATAAGTGAATTTCTATGCCCACTCTACGCAGGGAGGTAAAGGGCTATAGTGGGACCCAGGAGTAGCGGTCTCGGGTTGATGGGCAGCAAGCCGGAAGGGCTCTCAGACCGGAGGCGGACTGTTGGCCCGACTCGGTACTGTTCCGACTCGCTGGACAGCAACCGAACTCGGCTTGTGGGACGGTGGCTTACGGTCACCTTCTGATCACGGCGGCTGGCTGGGACGTCGGTGGAAGACTCCTCTTTGATCTCTGAACTCGACGGCGGTTGAATCGACGCCGAAGTAATTTTGCAAGAATTAACTTGTTGCTGCCTCTGCTGGCCTGTTCACGGAATAGATTTGTGCGACCCGACGAAAAGAATGGTTTCGCCCAGATCCTATGTCGGATCGAGGGGAGATCGACGCCGTTGGATAGAGGACTCAAAGGGATACAACACATGATTATTTTAGGCCCATCCAGTAGACGGATTAGAAATGAAAATGATTGTTCCCCAAGTATTTCTGCTGGCTCGGGTTACAGATAGTCAGGATAGAACAGGATCTACCTGAAAATGAATTTTGAACAAAATAAAAGCGATGGATCTAGACTCTGGAAAAATTATGGGTGGAAGAGGGGGATGTGAGGAACACATATGATTTTTTTGGGAATTTTTGGAGATGGCTAAGTGGGAGGTAAAAATACAACAACAAGACACTATCCCGCAGATCTGCAAACTGGCAGATTGCTGGGGGGAAAACTTAATTACTGGGAAAAATAGCAAATGAAGGTGGAATGACACAAAATTTGAACTGGGGATGGGGGATGATAGGAAGAATCAAACCCTCAAAATTTGAGGTCAAACAGATCTTCTGATTGGGAGATAAAAATCCAACCTCAGCTTGCTGTCCAGAGATGGACAGAACTCCGACGAGGTGGCGGTGTTGGTGCAATGGCGGCTCGATGGTGGCGGCAGCGGCGGTGCTGAGCTTCTCACTCAGAGAGGGGGTGATTGAGAGGCTTCACACCTCTGAAGATCTGAGCTATCACAGCTCCAAGGGGAAGAGAGAGAGGGGGTGCGCCCTTAGGCCTTCTTGAGCAGAAAATGGGATTTTCTTCATTAATTGCTATGGAATTCACAAAATACAAGGGTTTTATAATACAAGAAAAAAGTCCTAAACTACCATCAGATCTAGGGTTAGGGAGGGGCAAATAAGGTATGGGATAATTAATCCCCCATGTGGTCAAAACCCAAAATAAAAAAATATAAAAGGAGGGGGCGCCCCTTGGACCAAGGGAGAGGAGAAATTGGAATTTTCTTCTTTTGTCTCCTTAGTCCAAGTCCAATCTTGGACTTTGAACTAGCCCCACATGGGCCCTAGAACCTAGGTGGACCAATGGGAAAGAGGGTGGGGGACCCTACTGGACCTACTGACATTTTACATAGAAACCCGAAGGCCTTTTTGCAAAGAAAGCCAAAGATTCCTAAAGACTAACAAATTGGCTTATAATGCCTTATAATTACAAACCCAATTAACCCAAGGATATAAATCCAAACAAAAGGATACAAATGCAAAATAAAATGTTAGTGCTCGGTGTTGATTCCCATCAAGTCAACTCCAGTCTCAGCCTATTCCCAGACTCTTATCATTCCACACTACTACATCGTACATCTCACGCAAATCTAGAACTCCCGAGTCTCAATATGAGCCTAATTCCCCCGGTAATCCCTAACCCACCAGCTATAATCCCAGTCACATCCAGCCACGACAAAGTGGCCTCCAGCACCATAACTTGACGATTTGTGAAAGCCCTTATTAAGGGTGGAACAATACCCAATCATTCACATTCTCCGGCCCTAGGCTACGTCCCCTGACAGCGGCATGCTATGGATGACAATTTCTCAAAAAAAAAAACAAACAATGGGGTTAAAAATAGAGATACCCCGGCGGACCCGGCTATCCTCATCATAAGGAGGCGACTGGGGACAAAAATTGCCACCAACCCAATTGAGGTGAAAACCTGAAAGGGCACCTCAGGCAAAATTAGGTTACCCCTCGGTGCGAAAACCCGCAAGGGCGCACCGAAAAAAGTAAAAGGGAGCCAGCTCTGGCAAAAACCCGAAAGGGTGGTAGGGCTGGTAAAGCGGAAAAAAAATCTCTCCCTCTCTACTCCTCATTGATGAAAGTCGTCAACCGCAATACTGCGCCAACGGCTACCTAAATATTACCTTACAGCAATGGTGGCAAACATACCCCCTCGAGGGTAGGCCAGCCGCCCAGTTTCCAGTCCCAGTTTTCAGCTACAATGCCTCTACAGGCTAGCCGCCCAGTTTCCAGTCCCAGTTTTTGGCTACAATGCCTTCACAGGCCAGCCGCCTAGTTTCCAGTCCCAGTTTTCGGCTACAACGCCTTCACAGACCAGTCGCCCAGTTCCCAGTTCCAGTTTTCGGCTACAACGCCTCTACAGGCCAGTCGCGTAGCCACCAGCCCCAGCCGCAGGATACAACGCCTTTGTAGGCTAGCCCATCGGCTCCAACTACAGTCCCCGGCTCCAGTCACAACCCTAGTTTGGGCCTTCAGCCCCTGTCCCAGTCCCAGTTCTTGGCCGAACGCCTTCCCTCGGCCACCCAGCCAGCTTGGCTCCGATTCCCCCCCAAGATAATGGGAACTACATTTTAGGCTAACAACATGACAACAGCCGATACTCTATCACTCGATTTGTGACCGATACACCCCAGAATTACCCTAGTAACCCTAGACCGCGTGGACCACCATACCCCCATAGGTCCACGCCGGCTTCATGTCACACAGGCTTTTATCCTTTAAGAGGATTAGCCCCAACACCCAGTCATTTTTCCCGACTGCCCAGCACTTAGCCTCCAGTTTTCAACACTCTGTCCCTACTACCCAGTACCCAGCAAACAGTTACGAAATTCTCCATACTCAACCCCTTCACTCCTACGCCCGAAAGCGGGTACATCCAGTCCCCTGTCACTTATACCAGTACATAGCAAAAAAAACAAGCACAATTAATAGTAAGTGGTCGCCAGTCCATACACACAACACTGTCCCACCACAGAAGAGGGGGAACAACCCGGTAAACAACCAAAAAAAAATCCGGCAAGTTTGTCATCAACACTCCGTACAAGGGGCCCAAGATATGCCCTTGGGGTAACAAAATCCATACAGTCCGGATGACACAAACAAAAGGGAAAAAGAAATACAATCAAACCCCGGGCTTGGTCCCCTCCAGTGCCGCTAGGCGAGAGTCGGCAACCGCAAGCTCTGCCTCCAGGGTCGACAAAAGTTGAGCGCTAGCCTTGGCCGTCGTCTCGGCCATCTACCACTCAGCTCGGGCACACTCGGCGGCCGACTGCTGCTCCTCCAAGGCCTTCCTCAAGGCCTCAACCCGGCTCTCCGCCTCTCCCAGCTGCGCGGCGCGGTCCCGAGACACCAACGTGGTTGCCTCGGCATGGCCCCTCTACTCCGCTATGGCCGACACAAGCTAAGCCCGCTGCTCCTGAGCCTCCCGGATCACTGCTAGTCTCTGAGTCCTTTGCTCCTGAGCCTCGTAGAGTCGCAAGTACTCCGCCCAAATCTCAGCCAGACTGGACATCCAGAGCTCGCGTGGGAAGCCGAGCGCGTGGTAGCCCTGGGTGCACTCTTTCAACCGCTGCCCTAGACCCTCTAGAGAAGGAAGAGGGTCGCTCTGCAGGTAGCCTCGAGCTCGTTGCAGCAAGGCAACACCCACACTCACATCCAACAACGGATCTGGCGGAGAAGCGGGCGTAGGCCACTCGATCCCTAAATCTAGGGAGAAGTCACCTGACGCGGCTAGCACTCCAGTAGAGCCTGCATAACCTCAACAAACACCAAAGGGAGTGAGCAATACATGCAAAACTTCCTACGATAAATAAGGTGGAAAACCTGAGAAAAGGCAAGTTTTTGTCCCTTACCTATAGCAAGTCCCTCCGCGCCAGTGGTGTCTTCCGCCGGGGTCGGGGAAGGTAACCTCTCCTCCATTTCGGTGGCATCACCCGCCGGGGTCAGAGAGGGCAGTGACTTCTCCACGACTCGGTCGTCTCCAGCAACCACAGGTGAG
Source organism: Amorphophallus konjac (assembly GCA_022559845.1). Lineage (NCBI taxonomy): Eukaryota > Viridiplantae > Streptophyta > Magnoliopsida > Alismatales > Araceae > Amorphophallus > Amorphophallus konjac. The sequence goes on along the minus strand of CM040121.1, from coordinate 226,082,059 downwards.
ACAGGAGGCTCCTCTTGGCCGCTCTCATCAGGAGCCAACGCGTGCTCCTCTCCTGACTCCGATGCTGCATGTAACCCAAGAGCGTCAGCACTCCACCATAAAGCGCAAACAAATGCCGAATGGGGAGGGGGAGAACCCCCATATACCTCCAGAAGTAGTCCCCATCTCAGCCTCCTCGGCAGAAGAGGCCCCAAAAGAGGAAGAGCTCGAGCTCGCACTCTCCCCCGACTCCATGGCCAAGCTGCCATTACCCGGAGAGCCTGACGAAGCCTCCGACGAACTCCCGGAGGTGTCCGAACTAGAGGCCCCTGCAAACCAACAAAGCAGACGAGGTCATCACATGACCTAACCCCGTACAAAGATAGTTCTCCAATCAAGGGTTTCGAATAAGAAACTCACCAGCCGGGGCACTCCCCTCCGAGACCCTCTCAATGTCGACGATTTCCTCGTCACCCCCAGTCGAAGCCGCTGCAGCAGGTCCTTCTTCCGCTGCCTCAGTCATATCACGGGGAAGCTCACCCTCCTCCAAAGGTGAAGAAGTACCTGTGACCCATGCCAAAAGAAGCCTAGCGTCAGCAGACGACATAAAAAGCTTATCATAAATGGCTAAGTCCCTAGTCACATATTTGAGGGTCCCATGCTAGAAGACCCAACCAGCCCTACGGTGCAGGTAGACACCACGGTTGGTAAGGGAGCGAGAGGCATCTCTGCCAACAGCTGCGGTAGCAAGCCAGGCGCAGCCCCTATAACAGATGGGATCGAGGCGCCCACCGCCCATGGCTCTACCTCGAAAGAGGGGAGGGCTACTGACAGGCCGGTACTGACTAGCTCTTGGATCATCTCCAGAGTAGTAGCCGGATCCTCACCTGGAAAATGACGACACAAACACAGTCAATAACTCTGGTCCAATAACTGCACGATAATGAGAGGGAAATCCCCTCCATAGCAATTCAATGCTTACCTGAGCTGGGTTGCTGCTGGCTCCTGCCCTCCAACTGGTGGGGGCACCTCACCCTGTGCCTCAGAAGGAGCCGTGGTCTCTGACATCTCAGCCACTTCTGCATAATACCGATAACTATGTTAGTCTCCAGAACCAAACACAGCCATAACCAGAGTATGCCCAATCCCAAAAGCCCCTACCTGGCTAGGCATCCTCTGAGGCCTTCCATGAATCAAAGTCAGGGAAAGTCCCGATGTTGGGGGCAACCTCATCCATCACATGATGGAACCCCTCCATATATATCCCACACTCGACCCCGTCATCAGGCAATGGGTCGACCTCCTTGGGCGGCGAGAAAGCCATGTCCGCCCTGGCCTCCAGTGGAGCTACAAAACATGAATCCAGTAACTCAAGGTTAGTCAATCATTATGACTAAACCAACAAGGCACAAGGGAGGCGAATATGACACTTACTCAAAGCCGGCTCTGCCTCGATGTGCTCGCTAACCTCGGGCCCTCGAGAGGACTCGCCAGCTTCCATTGCTCCGGTCTCTACCCGAGGGTGCTTCCGCCTAGGTTGAAGACCCCCGTCTCCACTCCCTGAGGACGCCTCTGTGGAGGGGTGATCTCCCTCCGCCGCAGAGCCTGTCAGCAAACACAGCAACACAACGCCTCAGCCATGCACATCAGAAGATAACAAGGCCGAGGCAGCGCACTAAGGAAAACGCCTCACCTGAAGCCATGAACGGGGTCGACGGTAGAGGAACCAAGTACTCCGGCTTCAAACCCACAGCTCGCGCGGCCTTCGCGATTGCCTCCTTGACATCCCTCAGAGTGTAACCACACTCGACATGGGACACAAACTCCACGGGCCCGGCTGACCCTATCGCGTGGGCGATGTGGCATCTCCAGTCGTCGACCGTCGTGTCAGCAAAACTCCCCTTAGGGAGCACCCGGTCCAGTGAGCCCTTCTTCCCAAAGCCGCAGTCGGCCAAGAATTGGGCCCACCAAGTCCTCGGCGTCCTCGGGTGAGACGCCTCAGCTCCAGTATCCACAGGCGCCAGCTGCACTTGCCTAAGGGGCTTTAGCGCCCTACTGTCGCCTCATCCCGTGCACAACGAGCCCCAGCTGCCCCAGGGCACCTACTGTGCTAGCCACTCTACTCCTGATGAATCTGAGAGAAGCGAGTCCTTAGATGATCATCATCCAGCGAAATAGGAGGCAGATCCTCCCTCAGAAGATGATCCTCCTCCGCCTTCCTGATCGCCGAGGCATTCTGCCGATACAAGTGGCTATGCTCGAACCACCACTAGGCATAATAGACGTCGAACCGTCCTTTACGTCCCAACCCAGGTGTGGACAGTCGCTCCAGCTCCCGACGATAGTAAAAGTCCCACCACGCTACAGCTAGCAAGTGGGTGTCCTGGCCTCTGTACTGTCGGCCTACTAAGGGAAACTCCTGGTTCGGCGGGATCCCCTGGTAATACCCGAAGTTTCGGGCGAACCTGTGCGGGTAGTACGGCTCCAGAAAGCTCGTCACAGACCGGTGCAGTGCCAGTACCACCAGTCGGGTGCTCATAACCCACTCAGTATACAATGCCGCGTCCGACTCCCGCTGATAAGGGAGGGCGCAGGCCACCCTGCCGTTCGAAGGCACCAAGATCAGGTGGAAGTCCCTCACAACGCTGTCAAAAGGTAGCCTCTCCTCGCCCCTATCAGGCAGGTAAGACAGGGCTCTCCTAGCCCTCTCCAGCTGTGCAACCGCGTCTCCGTCTGGCTAACCGGTGAAGCTAAACAGCAGGGGCGCCACCTAGTTCGCCACAGACCCTTGAGTCACCAACCCCGAAAATAGCAGACCAGCCCACACACTAAGGTAGCGGGTCGACAAAAGTAGACTCCTCTAATGTGGTGCCGAATGCGCCACCAGCACCCCCAGCCCCTGATACATGTTGGCTAAAGTCGCAGGAACTAAAGCTAGGTTTCGTCCCTCCACCAGTAGGCACGCAGGCCACAGCAACTCGACTCTTAGCAGGCCGTCCTCCCCGTGCGGGACCACAAATGTCGCCAACCAATACGCCAAAGATGCTGCTAAGTGCGTCACGTCCGGTAGCCCGTAGGGGTTCCACCCGTCTCGCGGTGCGTAGATGTACCTCGTGTATGTTCGGAACCGCAGCTCCACCTCTGTCTACTACTCCAACGGAGTCTGGTCCCTTGCAAACTCCTGGTAAAAGTAGAAGGGCCCATTGTAGAAGTGGCGGATCTACACGTTTAGCAGCACCCTGGGAGTCTGTGCAGCTCTCTCTCTCCCAGCTAGGGCTAAATCCCTTTAGGTCTTCAGCAGATACCGATAGCTGTAAGGAACTTGATATCGTCCTAGCCTATCAGTATGGCTGTGGTGGAGGTCATCCAGCACGACCTCCTCGTATCCCTCGCCACTGATCGATAGCCCAGAAATCTGAAATAGAGACCACAAGTCAAGTGACGTCTCTCCCTCAGCTGTCGCTACTATGTTCCACCGACGGTTGAAGTGCTCTACCAACACCTATAGAAGCCCCGTGTAGGAGGGATACCCGTACAATGCTGTAGTCAAGGCATATCTGATGTCGGCCCTATCCAGTAACGCCCGGTAGCGGTGCACAATCCCCATCAACCACTCACTAGCTCCTTGGCGGTATATGTGCGAAGGAATCACCGCCTAGCGGCCGTACCAACTAACAACAGTCTGCCACACAACCCCGGCCAGAAGGCTGTGGTCATCATAGCCTTCCCCAGCATGCTGCAGCCCTGATGGTTCCAACGCGAACCCTGTAGTGCCCTCTGTCTCGGCCCGGTGGTGGCCGTGCAGGTCCCAGGAGGCAGGACCCATCACCCCGACACGGACCCAAAACTGGTCCGCCCTGCTGAAGAAACCCAGGCAATCAGCACTGGGAAACTGACACTGTCTCCAGTAATCTCTAGAAAAACTCGGGAAGCCACAGAGAACGACCCCGTGTAGGCTGTCTGTGCCTACTAAAATCACCCGCTCCAGTCGGCGGCATGCTCCGACAACTCGGGAGTCTCCCTCCTCCATGCCAGATGGAACATAGCTCCTGACAAACTCAAACAGATGGCGGTCCAGTGGGAACCCCGCCGGATAGCCTCCACTGCGGTCGTAGGTGTAGATCCCGCCCGCCTCTGAAATCCGGGCCAACTCCACTTCCCCAACTTCGCTCGCCTGCTCGCCAACGGGCCCCTTAGCTATCGTCGTGTGCCCCGAGTTAAGCTGATCCACGCCAGCTGAAGTGATTACTGGCGGGCCGAAGGGAGGCATGGGCCGCTCAGTCCTCCTCACCCAGTGATCCTCCTCCCGGGCCACACGCCTCGGGACCCGCGCATCTCTGCCAAATCGTGCCATAGCTGCAAGACAAAGCACACATAAATGGTCATCACACCAGAAAGTCAATATACACAATGCAACAAAACAAAGGCATATGAAGTGTCAAAATACAACTACAACAACCTAGAATGAGGAGCTCACGGGCCATACGCCCTCGTCTCCGCCTCTGATGCACACCCCATGGGGGGCATTTGTTGTACCCAGATAATTTTCTAGCAAAATATTAAAGGATAAGGGTTCGAGAATTTCCCTAAACACCTTTAAGGCATGGGCTACCCAGCCTCTCCTATAACTTGCTCAACCCGACCAAGGGTCCCGACCAGCTAGAGGTGACATACGACGACATCAATAACCGATTGAGGCTACTCTTGATCACTCGGTAGCTGGTGTTTCCCGCATCTACACTGCCACCCGGGCCAACCTAGGGGCGCCCTGACTACAAGTTGTGCCACTCTTGAGGCTACTCTTGATCACCCGGGCCCAACCTACGCCCCCAAGATGCCTTCTCCCAACCCTCTAAGGTCAAAGGGAGACCTAACTAAGTCAACCACAGGCATTGGAGGCCTGCAGTGCCTATATACGGCTCACACGCATGTGTCGGGCATATCCCTGAACACCTTATGGGCGCGTATGTCCCAGCCCTTCTACAACAAATCCTGGGTCAAGCCACGACTCCAACACACCAGTCGGGTCCTACAATGACCCTCCAGTAAGTTGGGACTGCTCCTGACCCTCAGACATGTGACGACGAGCTGCTTACCTTTAGCTCCCAGGCCAACCCGGGGCTACTCTGCCAGCCCACCGTGCAACGCTGCACGCACCACGAGATCAGGCGCATGTACCCAAAGTGCCTCCTCTCAGCTCCCACGAGCTTATACCCTCAGCCCCGGGCCAAATCTAAGGCCTGCCAGTCATTCACCTAAGCCGATCGACAACCCAAGGTGTGTCGGGCATTTATCCGAACACCTTGCGAGCGACAGCTATGACTCCACAACAATAGCCCCCATGGGCTAATCCCAGCATCCCGGAGCCCTCTGTCCTTCAAAGGACACCCCCAAACAACAAAAGAAGACCCCCGAGGGCCACCCCTCGGGGCCGCGGCTCACCCGGGGAGAGTTCACCCCAGGCGCGGCCGCGCCCTGGGAGGGCGAACCCCTCCCTTGGGGAGCGCACCCTCCTCCCAGTTCGGTGACCTCCCGGCCATTTCCCGGCCCCAGTCCCAGTCATTTCCAGTTCGTGCTCTCAGTCCATGCAAAGATCATGCAAAGTTGACCGACATACCGTGCGCGGAAGGATTCGGCAACAACGCCACACGTCGGGTCCACACACGCTGGCAATATCAATCCCAGTATCCTCCAGCGGCCAGTATCCTTCCAATATCCTTTTGTCCTCTTGCTCTTGGTCAACTTAGGACAAAAATAGAAAAAAAACCCAGATTTTATAGAGGTGGGACCGTCCCCCTCTTTCTCCCACTTACTCCGCCTAAACCCCTGGAAAAACAAAAAAAAAGAGAGCTTTTTTTATGAACAAAAAAAGAGAGAGCTTCTTTTATGAACAAAAAAACCCCCAGCCCCATGCCCAGCCCGCCTAAAGCCCATGGATTTAGGCGGACCTACCTACCCCCCAGGCTGGTCCGCCCAAACCTATCCCAGAACAAAAAAAAGTTTTTTTAATAAAAAAAAACCCCTCCGTGAGGGGTTTAGGCGGACCGGACTAGCCCCTTGGGCTGGTCCGCCTAAACCCTCCCTCCCCCACTCCGTAAAAAAAAAAATTGTTTTTCTAAGAGTTTACCCGGACCAAACCTAGCCCTCAACTTAGTCTGCCTAAAACCTTCCCTTCCCCTTCAACTTCCTATAAATTCCACCCCTTAGAAGCTCAAGGGGCATGCATGCATAAAGAGAGCAACAAGCAAGGCGAAGGCAAGGACTGATGACCTAACTACTGCACCCTCGGAGTTCCTTCGCAGGCATCCAGCAAGGGTCGAGGACACGAGGAGCTAAGTGCGCGCGTGGTTGGCTTGTTGATCGGCTTGTACACGCCGAGGGTATGTCACACGTACTCCCCTCACGCGGCGTCTAGCCATCACACACATGTCCATCCCCATCGCGTATAAGGCATTATGACAACGGCGAACACACCCGCATCTCGGGTCCGCCCGTGTGTGACAACCCACGGTGGCTATGCATACGCCATGATGCCGCACCTACTTCTGACACTGAACCACGTGCCTACCGCTCACTCTGAGCTGGCCGCCGACCGCTTTGACTGATGATTCGAGTTAGCCAAACCTCAGCCTGGGAGTAATATTCCCGGGGCCGGCCTTGACTCCCCAGCATGACGACACTCACCCTCCGGGACCCGTACCCGATCGCTCATTTTCGAGCCACGTCCGGCCTCCCTCGGGCACCCGTTACAGTCCGCCCCTGCCACCTTGGCAGCCGGGCTTGTCTCAATCTCCTCATGGAGAGCCTCTGTAAAACACACGGATATCCACCTTATTACGCATTGACCCGGGGACCGACCCATGCGTCAGAATTGTCCCGCGGCTTACGCCCATTGTACCTCGACCCCCTCGGCCCATTTATAAAGCCAGTGTGGCTCTCATATTGCATCAAACCAGTTGAATACAAGCGCCCGTATGCGGGCCCAAATTTTCTACCTGCACCACTCGGCACGTGCGCCTAATACCCCTGACCCCAGCAAACACCTCCTAGTCGAAAGCACACCCACAGCTGCAGAATGCTCTCGGCCCTCTACCCATGACTTCAGACACATAAAGACTTTTCTTCAGCACATAATGAAGGTGTTCTGATTCAATCCGATGTAAATAAACATTGATTGCTTACGGTCGGTGGGGAAAGACGTCCAGTACACGATTCCCACAATCGCCTGTGCACTCGCACCTGTGGAACCCCTTCTATCTACGTGTCACCCGATCTCTCGAGCCCACGTGCCGAGTCCTGGCGACGCTTCCCCGGTCAACCCTTGGTTCCATAGGTGATTGTCGAGAAATCAACTAGCACTCCCGCACCCTATTCAGCTAACCTACACCCCGATATTTCCGTGCCATTCGACCCTTTTCGACTTTCCATAAAAGGAGAGTGCCCGGCACCACCGTGAGAGGCATGCAACCGTAAAGGAGGATACCCGAGATACATCAAACTCCCGTATTATCCTTCCTCGCTGCATTCCTACCTTCACCCCGATCATCGGCATAAAAACCCCTGCAACAATGATCAAGCAAGATTATAATATGACCTTTCAATAACGAGAATATACTATCATGTAATGAGAAAGTCATGTAACTAGAATGTACTTTAACAAGCATGTAAATAACATGAGATTGCCTCGTGGATTTAACCCGTTTATAAAAAAGGTACTCCCAGCACAATGCGACGCCAGTGTTCATCATACCCCATGATTTATAGTATGTTTCTGGCGATCTGCCTGGAGGGCTAGCGTGGAGCCCTTGGACACCATCCGTACCCTCCATTGCATCTTCAAGTTATAAATCAAGCTACTTCCACGAGAAAAATAAAAGTAGGCCAATAATATCAAGTCCAAACAATAGCTGTATGGAGATAAAACCAAGGTAAGAATGCACCAAGATGAAATCATGAGATCAATGATGAATTAATTGGACATTACGCTACGGAGGAATTTCGACAGAATAACGGTACATTCCATATTTTCATAGTTCATTAATGACTTAATGAATAAGGTTTGGGTTCCACATAATCAGAAGATCATCTGAGAACAGAGCACAATCAACCCTTGGGTCAAACCACGGGTTGGACTGAAAGATGACAGAATGCTGTTTAATGAGGACCGCTATCAGGAGCTCGCGGTCGAGTGCAAGCCACGATCAAGTGGAGTCGATGCAAGAAGGAAACTAGGTTAACACAATGAACATTCTGGCAGAACGCGGTTCAGAGACAGCCACGATTAGAAGGTAGCGGTCAAGTCCAGACCGCGATCAAAAGTGGAGTCGACGCAGGGAAGATGGCAGGTCGACTCAATAGAAGAACTGGCAGAACGCGGTTCAGAGACAACCGCTATCTGAAGGTAGCGGTCGCCAGATGGCTGCGATCATGATAGTCAATAGAAAACACATAATTCACGAAGTGCTCTCTAGACTTTTGGGTTTTTAGGGTACAACTAGCTCGGCGTCCTAGTGGGAATCCCAGGCTCGCGGAGTCTTACGGAGGCCTTGGAACAAGATCACCTAATATGGCAGAAGAATATTCAACAGAGAGGCTCTCAAGTCCAAGAGGTGTTCCTATCAAGTGCAAGTGATCTAATAGCAACTGTACCGAGGTACGTGCTATATGTGAAGTAACAAAATAGAAATAAGGTAAGAAGGGAACGCGCCAAAGCATAAATCAAAGTGAATTTAAGTCATGGAAATTTCCTTTAAGTACAAAACTATAAAGTTTTGGCATGAAATTAACATACATGAAAAATAACTGTATAACATGTCAAGACCTAAATAAAACTCATGTCATGATCAGAAATCATAATTAAATGAAATCAAACTCAACTACTATCATATATAACACGAATTTAATGGGTTGGATCTAGTTACAGAAATCATAACGTGGTTGGTCGATGACTGCCACTTCAAGGTAGCGGTCTCTGTAGGACCGCCTTCTATCTACAACAGATAGAGATGACTCCATGTTTGCAGAGCCTATTCTAGGGAAATTAATAGATGAAAACCATTTAAAACAAAAAGATAAGGTAGGATAGCATGCTTAGTGATAAGTGTCTATTTTTTATGATAATTCATTGCATACATATCATTTTATGTGCATATAACTAGGCAATTATGCATATTTCATAGTTAACCTCAACTCTGCGTATAAATTGAGGCTTTCACGCAAATTAAATTAATTTGGCGATTTCATTTAATAAAATAGAGTTGAGGGTCATGAGCATTAATTCTCTATTGCATAATCATGAGCATATGTGCACATTGTGATAATTTTGATGGATTAAATTACAATTATGTGTGTGCAGGATATTGAAGGTAATTGTCAGAGAAGTTGGGGGCAAAACTGTCATCACCACTTTGACCAAGTCAAACAAAGAAGCACATATTTTGGTTGGAAAGGAAAAGATAATTCAAAATATTTTGGTTGGAGGGAAAAGAAAATTTAAAGTTTAAAATAGAGGAGAAGAAGCACATATTTTGGTTGGAGGGAAAATTGAATTCAAAGTTTGAAATAAAGGAGAGAAATGATGAGTCTTGGGAAGGGGGTTGCCCAAAGCCCAAGGAGGGGGTGCCCACCTCCTTTTCCTTTCCCCCATGCATCATCTTCTACCTAAATCTCAGCCATCCATCTCCTTTTGATATAATCTCCACCCTCTATTGACCTAATTTTCCCTATAAATAGTCCATGTCAAGGAGGAGAAGGGGAGTTCTTCTTTTGGCAATTTTTCTCTCCCTCTCACATCTTAACCTTAGGCCGCCGATTTCTCCCCCTTCTGTTCCTTTCTCCTCTTGCTTTCTTCATGAAAGTTCTTCAGTTTTAAATTTTCTCCAACTTTGTCTTCTTCATTATTTTCTAATTCCTCTTCGTTCTCACGCTATTTCAAACTTTGCAAGGTTATGTCCTGTATTTTACTACTCATCTACGGCTCTACACTTTGTTCTTCTCAAGATTTCTTCCCTCTCTGATCTTTTTTTCATCTGAGTCTCTTCATCAAACGTCTTTATTTTTGAAAGATATAAACTTTCTTCTTCTTCATCTTTCTCTAATTCCTTCTTGTTTTCACGTTATAGTCTCTTTTTCAAAGTGATATCCTGTGTTTTTACTGTTCATCCGAGGTTCTACACCCTGTTCTTCTTAAGTTTTCATGCCCTTCTATTCTTATTTTCACCTTAGTCTCTTCATGAAAGTTCTTCATCTATCTTAGATCGAAATTTTATTATTCTATAAATTCGTTTAATTCTTCTTGGTTTTTAAGGTATTTTCAGTTTTCCAAAGTTTAGTTTTTTGTCATTTTACTGTTCATCCGTGTAGCACACTTCTGTTCTTCCCTAGTTTTCACCATCATCTGATCTTCTACTCTCTCTACACTCTTCACAAAACTTTTTCTTCTCTTCCTGATCTTCAACTTTTGTTTCTATCACTTCTTCTAAATCTCTATGGTTTCAAAGTTATTTCACTTCTAATCCTGCTCTGTTTCTATTATTTCTGTTTTACTATTTTCAGCTCCCTTCCTTTTCTATCTATCTCTCCCTCCTCTATTTTCATCCGAACTTCCCAAGGCGGAGATTCTCTTCTTTTGGTGCTCACAAGGCGGTGTCTACCTCTAAGGTGGGATGATTCAATCAAAGGCTTGGCACGGAGACGGCGGCGCTATTCTTCATCATCTTGGCTCTATTTCTTCACACCTCAGGCTCCTCTTGTTGTTATTACTTTAGTTTCATTTTACTTCATTGTAATCTCGTCACATCTTTATTGTAAGCTTGTCTTGTATTTCATGTACTCGTTTCTTTATGTTAATGAAAGAAGTGTTCATTTGATCTAGATCTTGTTCATCTTCTTTCTCTTCCTCCTTCTTCTACCTCTTCTTCTCCACTTTATGCAATTATTTTCTATAGCATAGGCTCATAGTCATAGGTGTTTTTAATTAAGTGTTTGGTTCGTTCATCATTTCACTATTTTCTTTAAGCAAAGCAAAATCACAAGTATTTTCCAAAGGACTTCAAGGTTTTTAACTCTAAAAATCTCTTCTTCCCTATGGATTCGACCCTTCTCGCCACCATATTACATCTTTCTTTCATCTAGTGCGAGTTAGAATTTTTAAGATTGATATGCGTATTTTAAACGATGAACTTTCGCGTTATCACTTAGCATGAGGTTAATGCATGAGAAAACATGAATTTGATCACAAGTTCCTATTTTTTTATTAATGTTGCAGGGATAGCATGCCATGAAAAGCCTATCTGCGCAGTCATGGAAAAAGAAAATTCTCAACGTAGAAAGCATGAAAATGATCAAGACCCAAGGGCTTTTAATCTTAACTTGATGTGTTATCCAGTCATGAGATAACCTACCTCTGGTATGGTCCCTAAACTTCGAATTTGTCACCAGAAGAGGGTGCTGGTTCCTGTGCGTCCTAAGTAGAAACTGCTACTTCTGAGCGCTCTAGCTCCTTAACCTCTTGATCTCCTAACGTGAAAGTTTGCAGAGGGTTAGAAGACATTAAAGGGAGTAATTAACTCTAAAGGAAGAACTCGAAATAACGATAATATACCTTCGAGCCACGCGATCCAAAATTAGGGTTCGCGCAGGATGAATCTGGGCTCTATTTATAGGGAAAGGCCTAGGGCTGAGAGATTAGATTGAAATAGAGTCCTTATTGGAGGTAGAATCGATCCCTAAGAGTCCTAGATATGTTTCATTATCAAATAACATCGATCCATGGTGATTGGGCAGATAAAAATCCCATCTTTTCATGGTTTATCAATTTCTATTTACGGAACTTGAACGCGGTCGCGCGACTGACCGCGACCTGGTCTGGCCATTGAAATTTGAATTTTAGTCAAATTTCTCTTTTAATTATCCCCTATTTATCTAATTCAAATAGGGAAATAACCCTAATACGTCTCTAGGGCTAGACTTGGGCCTTAAAGCTCATGTTTTTGGTTGTTAGGTCCATTTTAAATGGGCTTAACCCTTTAGTTACTAATTGGGCTTATTTATTAAAGGCTTTTAACCATTTAAATTAATTAGCCCATTTAAGCCTATTAAATACTTGATTAATTCCTTTTTAATTTCTAAAAAATCCAAAAAAATTAGATAATTACCAGGGTTGCTACAGTAGAGGTAAAGTACTTGATGCCGGAGATTGGATACTGGGTATCAGAGGTTGGGCACCGAATACTGGGGGCTGGGTATTGGATACTGGAAGCTGGGCATTGGGTATTGGATACTGAGCACTGGGTACTAGGGCTGAGTACTGGAGGCTGGGTGCTGGGTACTGGAGGTTGGGTGCTGGGTATTAGGGGTTGAGTACTGGGTACTGGATACTGGATGCTGGATAATGGAGGTTGGGTACTGGGATACTGGGGGCTGAGTGCTGGATACTAGGGGCTGAGTATTGGGTACTAGATATCGGATGTTGGAGGCTGGGTACTGGGGTACTGGGGGCTGAGTGCTAGATATTGGATATTGGATACTGGAGGCTAGGTACTGGGGGCTAGCCTAAATGAGGCGTATTGGCCTAAATAGTTGAAGAATTGGAGGCTAGAGGATAACCCGTAAGGGTACGTTGATCGGGGAGGTTAGAAACTGAGGACTGGGGGTTAGAGGCCGTCCCCAGATGGTGTATTGGCCTATGTTGCTGGAGTTACTGGGGGCTGGGGGCCAAGCCGCGGGGGTGTGTTGGCTTGAATTGCTGGAGTTGCTGGATGATCTTGTAGTGTGTTAGCAAAAACTAGTTCTCGGCTGACTTATTGTCGACATGTTGTTAGCCGAAAATGTAGCCCATATCAGCTTGTTGTTGAGGTATATAGCCGAAAAGCTTGGACCAGTAGTCTGATTTCTAAGATGTAGTAATTACGGAATCTGGAGCTGACCAAGTGACCATTGGGGTGCTATGTCGAAAGAACTGGGACTAAGGTTGGGGTTGGAGTTGGCCGGTGGACCACTAGGATGTTGTAACCGGGGGAACTGATGTTGGAGTTGGCCGGCTGACTGCTGAAGTGTTGTAGCTAGAGATTGGGATAGGAGCTAGAACTGGAGCTGACCAGTTGACTGCTGAGGTGTTGTAGCCTGAAGTTGGGACTGGAGCTAGAACTGGAGCTAGCTGGCTAACCACTAAGGTGCTGTAGCCAGAGGCAGGGACTAGAGCTAGAACTGGAGCTGGTCGACTAATTGCCAAGGTGTTGTAGCCAGTGATTGGGATTGGAGCTGGAACTGGAGCTGCCCGGCTAACCGCCAAGGTGTTATAGCCGAAGATTGGGACTGAAGTTGGAACTTGAGCTGGCCGGCTGATTGCTAAGGTGCTATAGCCAGAGACTGGGATTGGAGCTAGAACTGGAGCTGGCTGGCTAACTGCCAAGGTGTTGTAGCCGGCGATTGGGACTGGAGCTGGCCGGATAACCGCCAAGGTGTTGTAGTCGGAGACTGGGACTGAAGTTGGAACTGGAGTTGGCCGGCAGACTGCTAAGGTGCTGTAGCTGGAGATTGGGACTGAAGTTGGAACTTGAGCTAGAACTGGAGCTGGCCAGCTAACCGCCAAGGTGTTGTAGCCGGAGATTGGGACTGAAGCTGGAACTGGAGCTAGAACTGGAGCTGGCCGGCTAACCGCCAAGGTGTTGTAGCCGGAGACTGGGATTGAAGCTGGAACTGGAGTTGGTCGACTGACCGCTAAGGTGCTGTAGCCAGAGATTGGGACTGGAGCTAGAACTGGAGCTGGCTAGCTAACCGCCAAGGTGTTGTAGCTAGAGACTGGAACTGAAGCTGGAACTGGAGCTGGCTGGCTGACTGCTAAGGTGCTGTAGCCAGAGACTGGGACTAGAGCTAGAACTGGAGCTGGCCGACTAACCACCAAGGTGTTGTAGCCGGAGACTAAGACTAGAGCTGGCCAGCTAACCGCCAAGGTGTTGTAGGCGGAGACTGGGACTAAAGCTAGAACTGGAGCTGACCGGCTGACCGCTAAGGTGCTGTAGCCAGAGACTGGGACTAGAGCTGGAACTGGAGCTGGCCCTTTCTTGGGGTCCTAGTCACCGACGGCACAGCAGAATGATGAGTTTGTCACTGGTAAAGTGTCGAGACTGGTGGCTATTCACCATTGAGAAGCCAGGAGGGAAGGATATTTTTTATTTCTCTTTACCAGCTCTACCGCCCTTTCGAGTTTTCACCAGAGATGGCCCTCATTAGCTTTTTTCGGTACGCCCTTGCGGGTTTTCGCATCGAGGGGTTGCCCAATTTTGCCTGAGATACCCTTACGAGTTTTCACCTCAGCCGGGTTCCTGGCCTTTTTGCTCTCAGTCACCTCAGAGTGAAGAGAATGACTGAGTCCACCGGGGCATCTCTATTTTTAACCCCATTTTCTTTCTTTCATTTCTTTTTTTTTTTTGCTTACCTGGGAATCTGGGGGTCGTCGTCCATATCGTGCCACCGTTTAGGGGACGTGACCTGAGGCTTGTGCTGTTGATAGCTCATCGCTATTATGGTCTTGAATTCAGGGAGCTGGTACACCTTGGAGTTATAACTGGAATCACGGTGGTTCAACCATGATGGGCTGGTAACTGGGGATTTTGGGGTTGAAGGCCCTTTGAGACATACGGATCCAGGGTAGAAGGGATTTGGAGGTCAACTGGGATTGAGGTTTGCTGAGATGGATAGCTGGGGTGATGTATGGGTTACAGGGTGTGTGCAGGCCACTCATGATGGTGGAATGGCCAGGGGCAACGTGCACTAACTAGGGTGGTATATGGATTTCTAGAAAGTGTAAGATTAGGGAACCGGAAAGGTTTGTTGGTCGAGGGCCGGCATCAGCCGACCATAATGGTGTATGGCTGGCAAGGAGGTGTGAGGTTTGAATAGGAGTGGGACATTTGTTAGGGACCCATATGGGGTGACTAGAGAGGCATATAATGGCTGGGAAACTGGTGACTGGTTGCCTCGAATGGGGGCAGAGATTTTTTTTCTTTTCTCGTTATCAGATCTACTGTCCTTTCGGGTTTTCGACAGAGCCGGCCCCTGTTAGCTTTTTATGGCATGCCCTTGCAGGTTTTCACACAGAGGGGGTTACCCGATTTTGCTTGAGATGCCCTTACGGGTTTTCACCTTAGCCGGGTTACTGGCCTTTTTGCCCTCCGTAACCTCCGGGTGAAGAGAATAATTGAGTTTGCTGGGATATCTCTATTTTTAACCCCATTATTTATATATTATTTTTTTGAGAGCCTGGTGGCCGCATTGTGACTGGTACTAGACATCCTCAGTCTTGTAGTTATGAAGACGGTGCTGTGAAGTTGATCGTCATGGATGTATGGCGCTAGTGCTGGAACGAGCCAATTGGCTATGGCAGCACATTGGTTTGAAGGACTGGGCGCTACGTTTTTAAGAGGCACAGCTGGAGCAAGTGGCTGGTCCCACCCCTTAGGGGAGGTGGTTACTGGATTGCTGGTGATAACTGGAGGACGCGTCTTAGTCTGGGTGGCGCGTGAACTCATGCTCTGGAGCATGGTATAGCTTCATGTGTTTACCATTGAGAGGCGGGAATGACTTTTTACCCTTGTGGTCCATGACCGTTTAGGCCCCGCCCTCATAAACATCATGAATGATGTATGGACCACGCCAGTTAGGTTGTAACTTTCTGCTAGGATGCCCTGGCATGACTTCTTTTTCCTTAATCATGACGAGATCAGCTTTTTTCAAAGCTCATTGTTTGATGAGCTGATGTAACACCACCTAGGGATGCAATGGGACAGATCGAATGACCCTTGGACCTACCGTTGCAAGCACACTAGTAAGGAAATAAACTCGATTTCGGCGGACTAGCTCACACGGCGTGTCCCACTTCTCGGGGTGACTCGGGGATGGATGGTCGAGTCCGGGGACCAGACCCTTGTTGGTTAGGGTAATGAAAAGGCTGAGATGGAACCCTCCCTTAGAATTAGAAGCTCCCGTGTCAACGGGGCAGACCACACGCCTTGGGGGCACGGGTAGTGCTCACACTCTCTCCCGCGATGGTCACGCGACGAAGCTGGGTAGCCGGGGCCAGGCGCTCTCTTCCTCACTGGTGGAGCTCAAAAATGATAATGGACTATAGAATTGACCAGGAAGAGGGGGAGGAGATCACCTACTTAGCTTGAAGAAGCTGACTCCGATCGAAGACGAGGGCGAGCGGGGAAGCATGGGGAACCACGCACGCCGCGCTGGTGAAGTTTGTGGAGACCTATTTTGTACAAAGCAACTCCTCACACAGGAGGGATGACTCCGGGGAGGGGATTTAATGCTTCTTACAGAATTATAGCTCCACGCAAGGAGGGGCTTTCAGCTGGCCAGGCACGGGGAGGGGGGTGTAAGCAAGTAAAGCTGACGATCATCGGGAGTTAGGGGTAACAAGCTTGCCTGCAGATGCTCCGGACTTTCAGTCATTGTCGAGGTGGACGGATCACTTGGGGAGTCTTCTGGGGACTGATCTGAACCTCTGGAACACCTGCGGGTCTTCAAGATGTCGCTCCGTGCTACGTTCCACGCCAATAAGGTGAACAGTGCAGTTCTATCCTGAATAGGACTCGCCGGACAGAAAGTGACTTCTTGAGTCACCACGAGCTCCACAGGTTGTTGTTGATGGCGGGGATGGTGCCGATTCATCCCGGGGGTAGACTAGAAGAGCAACAACGTTGTTGAAGACTGACCCTCTTGGTAAATGGACAACAAGTAGTTCTGCATTGGTTCTTGCATAGTTGGTGTGAGCAATCCCCAAATGTCATCGGCGAGGCGCGAGGGAAGGAGGAGGCGGCGCTCTTTAGTTGCTGTCGCGATGTTGGAGGCGGGGATGAGCTGTGGAGGAGATCTGGGCACCCAAGAAAGTAGGGAGGGTGGCTGGTTCCCCAGGGCTGTCAGGCGAGGTGAGGAGGAAGAAGCCGATCCACCAAGGAGGGATGGAGGGATGATGCCGGGGGCCGCGGTTGCTGATCCTTCATTGTTCCTACTATGGATATGCGGGAGAGGGCTATGGAGAAGTGGAAGAGGAGGGGAGAAGTGGGCTGCATCCAAGTTAGGTGGAGGGATAGGGTTGGGGGCGCAAGGGAGAAGGTGGGGAGAGGGGAGGGGACACAAGGGAGCTTAGGGGTGGGAGGTTTTTTTCTTGTTTCGAATTTTCTCTAAATGTGAGCATTCAATGGAAGTCTTGGGAATGTGGAGGGGTGCCTTGGGTGGTGAAGAGGTGTGTTGGGAGTGGGAAGAAAGTTTGGGGGGATGTGTGATTTAATGGAGGGAGTTAAATGTGTGGTGGGAAGTGGAAGGGTCAAGATGAGGTGGCATGTGAGGTGGCACTTGCTAGGTGACATGGCGAGAATGGGATGGGCTGGGTGTGGAGTGGGTGATGAGGTGGAGGGGTGGGGGGCGGACCTCTCTCTTGGGAAAAGAGAGGATGGGGGCGAAGGGGGCTATGGGAGAGAGAGGGGTAGAGAGAGAGATAGGTGGTAGAATCCACTCCCAAGGGAGAATCCACTCCCAACTAGGGAATCGACCCTAGGTTTATTGGCATCCACCAGTAACAAGAACACAAGAGACTCAAATTCTGATTTTTTGATTCATTAGTTCTCAAGGGTGGGATGGGGTCCTATTTATAGGCCCTCATCTTTTACAGGACAAGACTACCCTTGCTTTAACACAAAATGACTCAAGCTATCCTATAGAGTAGACTATGGGCCTAACTAATGGACTAAGGCCCAAATGACATAGAACTTAGATAAATAACTCCCTAACCTAGGTACTTGACTCAATAAAAGTAAAATTACATTGATATGACTTTGAAAAAGTGAAGAAAAATACATAATGTGACCAGAAAAAGATGATGAACTCGAATCCATGTTGCCGATGATCATCCGAGTCCCGAGTGAGAGGGAATTGGGGAAGATGTCCCCATCAATCCCTCGGGGTGCGAAGAACTTGACCCCGTCGAGTAGAGGTGCACCGCCTTGGTAGCAGATCTGCCAGCCCAAGTCGAATTGTAGTAGAGTCTCCCGGATCGGCCACGAGTCCCGACAGAGGTCGATCCTTCCGCCTAACGAGGTAGCGCTCATATGCCCTGTTCCTAATAATGGTACCCCGTTCATCCAGTATCATCTTATTTTTCTCACGCCGGGCACTCAAAGCAAAAATGGGTCCCCCGGGGTTAGGTTCACTCACAAGGTAGGGAATAAGCCCAATTTCATCACTAGGTACCATTGTGGGGCCCTTATTGCGCACAAGGTCTACCATGTTGCCAGCGGGGATAACTCAATGATCCATGGGAAGGTCTAACTCGTGGTTGCCATTATACCTAAAAACCTTTAAGGCTTTGTTACCTCCAGCTCTCGATGTTGAGGAAACTCCCAAGAATGGCCTCTTAGTCCTCATCATCCCAGAGACATCTTCAAGGAACTCTTGGGGGTGCTCAAGTATATTGGCATGCCTCTTGGAGTTCTTGTTGACCTTACTAATGTGCTTGCAAGCATACAACCTCTTGAGATGTCGGGCAAAGGACTTTGTGAATACTGACACTCTAGTGGATATCGGGGGTCCCGAGTGTTGATAATTAATCCCGCCCCCAAACAAAGAACAATATGCATAAGCATGCAATGTAACACAAGGGGGAAAGGGGTGATGAAGATATAGAAATGAACCGTGATCGCCACCAA
Source organism: Amorphophallus konjac (assembly GCA_022559845.1). Taxonomy (NCBI): domain Eukaryota; kingdom Viridiplantae; phylum Streptophyta; class Magnoliopsida; order Alismatales; family Araceae; genus Amorphophallus; species Amorphophallus konjac. The sequence goes on along the minus strand of CM040121.1, from coordinate 226,063,370 downwards.
GGGCTAACAGCGCAAAAAGAACCAAGAGGAAAGTATAATGGCGCTGCGTACCTTGGAAAAGAGAAGAAGAATGCAGTTGAAGAACACCCGCTAAAGCGTGATCCCGCGTAACAAAAGGGACGTAGGAAACCTCGTGGATTGCAGCTCCTCGCCTTCCAGCAGGCCAGAGAGTGAGGGCCTCACGTTCAAGCTTGCCTTCCTGTGAAACAAAGCCAAGACAAAGGAGAAAAACCCATTAGAAATGCATGCGTAGCATCCATCTCGTATGCAGAAATAGGCATGAGAAATTGAGAGAGAACGCACCGAGGGAGGATTTTTAACCCCTGTAGAAAGGAACAAAACGTAGGTGTGTGTGTTGTGTAATGATTATGAGTGAAAGGATGATTTAAAACGTAGAGAATAGAGATGAAAACGATAATGCAAAAGTGCTATGTGTGTAGAAATGTGCAGAACAGAGAGTGCAGAAAACTGAAGAAAAGGGAGAGATATGACAAGGAAAAATGAAAACTAAAGGAAGGAGAATGAAGATAGGATGCTTCCCTAGTGATTGGGGTCGAAGAATATGAATCAGCGGCGCGGCATGGCTTTGCCCCACGTAGAAAATCACCCTCCTCCAAGCCTAAAACCCTAAGAGACTATTTATAGAGCTTTAGAAACCCTAGCTCAAAATTGGAGATAAACACCCGAAATATGGGATTTAGATTGATAAATCATGGGATAATAGTGGGATAATATCCCAGGAAGGGATAAAACTCGAGGTGGCATGCTATCCTCAGTGAAAACGGCGCGAACGAGGACTCCAAGGCATCCTCGGCTGGAGAAAATGGAGCCCGAAATAGTCAGGACTCTGCAACCAGAACGCGGTCTATCGCACGACCGCCACCAGAAGAACGCGGTCGAGTGTGAACCGCTACTTGATAAGGAAGAACAGCTGAGTCGACGCAACCACGGGCACGGGGTCGACGTACCCAGGAAGGAGGTAAGTAGCGATCTTGGGATGACCGCTACCTGATGGTAGGGGTCATCACAAGACCACTACCAGAGGGGGCCAACAGCCCTCTGTCCGGTCGATCGAATTGAGAAATCGATCAACTGAAATTGGGAATCGGTCAACTACCCCTCAAAGAGTCTTCTTGAAATCATGGCGTGCGAGACAGAGTCCATCGTCCCCCGCCCGACTCAACCTAACAGCCTATCCAACGATTATCCGTATGCTCCTAGATCATCATCATTTTTGGTAAAGGGGAACATTAGATCCCAGAACACATGGAGAGCTAGCCGGTCCTTGAGAGGCTATAATGGCGTAGAATACCATATAGTAATGCAACAAAGAGTAGGGATAGAGAGCCATACCTGACTTACCTGCACAGGCAAAACAACATTTTTGGATTTTTTTGAGAATTTCAAATTTTTATGGGTTTTCAAATAAGACAACCAACAAATGAACAAAGAGGAACATGAATTAAAACACAACATCATAGCAAGATAGAAGACATAACATAACATCATGACATAGACGTAACATAACATCACCATATCGACAGAACATCACAAACAAACAAACAATAAGCGTGGTGGGACTGTAAAACACGATGGGATAAGAAACATGACACGGTGGGACAACAAACGCGGTGGGATGAGGAACACATGGACACGACCGCAGAGATGATGGGATGGTAAACACAGACAACACGGTGGGGCAAGAAACACACGGACAAGACTGGAGACGACCAAGAATAGGAACTGACAAATGCTTCGGCCAAAACCCATGATCAGATGAAGCAGGACCACCAGGTTCACAATCGTAAGGTAATGCCCTCTCATGGAGATGATGAAAAGGCTGAGAGGAACATGAGCTTCAGAGTAGACCAAGAGACAAGACCGAAGAAGAGACAAATGGAAAAAAAATGTGAACATGATGAATAAGAGATAGAGCAAGGATATAGCAAGGAAGGCTTGAGAACCTGCGACCTGCACACTCAACAAACAAACCATATTTGTCCTCAAGACAAGATAGACAAAAACGCATAAAAAAGGGAACAAAAGACACATATATATTTTTTGATTTTTTTTAAAAAATAGATTTTTTTGGATTTTTGAAATATTTGATTTTTTTGAAATTTTAAAATATTTGAAATATTTGATTTTTTTTATTTTTTTATTTTTATTTTTGATGACTAGGCTATCGACATCACGCACAGACAGGCTTAAACTACTGGCTAGGGGTCGTCGTTCCTCCCCCTCTCATTAAAGACTTCCCCTGAGCAGGGCGTGCAATTGAGGGTGGCTCACCACAACCAACAGTCTCTAAAGAACGGTGCCCCTAATAAGGCTATACCCGGGATACAACCTAGCCTAAGATAGAGAAACGGAAGAAGAATGGGGATAAGCCTCATGTAGGATGGGAGATATCGGGACTTGACTTACTTCCAGGACACTACCCCTCAAAGATATAATCTGTTGCGCCGGGACTTTGTGTCTTTAATTTTTCGGACCCATAAGCACACATACGACTAGGCTCATGACGTCCCACGGGGAACTGTACTGCCACTCTTGCCATGCCTTTAATTTCTCATAATTTTGACATTCATTTTGCTATTGATATTGATATTTATAGCCCTTGCTGGCTAGATTTTGCATGAAAGCTCATTTTAAGGGTCATTAAGACTGCCCCTATTTGAGACCTCTCTCGTATTAGGGAGCGCCTAGGTTGGACATCTTATCCATCCATCTCTTGCCCCTGCACTCGGCCAAGGAGAGAAAAGAAAAGGCCTTTGTACATACCTAGAGAATGGTCAAAGTAGCAACGATGTTGCAACAAGAGGAAATCGGCTATAGCTCGCCGTGTAGTGTGTGAAAACCCATGCTTAAAGGACACCCTCAACGATCGGGGAAAGAATTGGACTCCCAGTGCAGAGCTATCCCCAGCCTGAGGATGCTGTAGAAGCGAACTAGACCTAACTTAACTTAACCAAAACTCCTAAACTACTCAAACACATTAAGGAAATCATCATTATAACCATGCGCAAGAGAAATAAAAGTAATAGAAATGAAAGCATATTCTTGCACAAAATAAAAATACCTTGCAAATCCATGGAGTGAAAACCAATGTCCTGATGCAATCTTGTTCAACGAGCTTCGCATAACATGATCTTTGTATTCCTTGCTTGATAGGATAAAAGGGAGAGGATAACAAGGGATTTGAAAGATTCCTTGACACGAAAGAGCGGCAGACACCAAACTGGACGAAGAAGAATAAAAGGAACGGAGGTGAGGGCTAGAACTTCCTCGCTAGGCCATAGATACCCTGATAACAAGGAACAGGCTATAGAAGAATCAGAGATTAACTGAGATCAAGGCAGACTAAAGCCTCAAAAATAGCAAGAAAAAGGGAAAGAACCCCGAAAGGGTGATAAAGAAGAAATAGAGAAATAATGATTGGATTGTGATAATCAACACCGGGCACTAACATTTTGTTTTTACATTTGTATCCTTTTGTTTGCATTTATATCCTTGGGTAATTGGGTTGCAATTGTATGGCAATTATAAGTCAATATGTTAGTCCTTAGGAATCTTTGGGTTTCTTTGCAAAAAGCCAGTAGGTCCAACATGGTCCCCCAACCTCTTTTCCATTGGTCCACCTAGGTCCATGGGCCCAATAGGTTGGTCTTTGGTCCAAGGTATAACTTGGACCAAGTGGCCAATTTTGACTAGGAGAGAGGGGTGCCCCCTTCTTTGTCTCCTTATGGCATTTTTTTTATTTTCTTTGACCACATGGGAGATTGAATTAACTATTTCCTATCCCTTATTTGCCCCTCCCTAACCCTAGATCTAAGGATAGTTTAGGCCTTTTATCTATTTCTATATAAGCCTTGTATTTCCATATTTCATACAATTAATTGAAGAAAAACCAGCATTTTTGCTCAAGAAGCCCAAGGGTGCACCCCCTCTCTCTCCACCCCCTTGCAGCTGAGAAAGCAGACCTTCTGAGGTGAGAAGCCTCCATATCTGGTCCTCTTCTGAGTGAGAAGCTCAGCATCGCCTCTGCCGCCACCATCAAGCCGCCGTCGCACCACCACTGCCAACCGGTCTCCGGTCTGTTCTCTGCTGGACACCAAGCTAAGGCCAGAATTTTATCTTCTAATCCGTAGATCTGTTCAACCTCAAATTTTGAGGGTTTGTTCTCCCTGTCATCCCCCATCTCTATTTTAAATTTTGTGTCAATCCGCCTTCTTTTAATATTTTTTCCAGTAATTTAGTTCCCCCCAAGCAATCTGCCAGTTTGCAGATCTGCGGGATAGTAGTCTACTGTTATATTTTTCCCGCCCCCTTAGTTATCTCCAAAAAATCCTAAAACATTCATAGGTGATCCTCACATCCCCCCCTTCCACCCATAATTTTCCCAGAGTCTAGATCCATCGTTTTTATTTTGGTTAAAGTTCATTTTCAGACAGGTCCTTTTCTATCCTGAGTGATTTGAATTTCGAGCCAGCATCAAATACAGTGTTATAGTCATTTTTATTTCAAATCCGTTCATAGGATGGTTCTGAAATAAATATATGTTGTATCCCCTTGAGTCCTCTATCCAACGGCGCCAATCTTGCCTCGATCTACCTCCGGATCTAGGCACAACAATTATTTTTGTGGAGGCGCGTAATTCTATCTTGAGAATAGGCCAACAGAGCAGTCCGCCGGTTAATTCCAGTAAAATACGCCGGCTCACATTCGGCGACTGCTGCTCCCAGAGATCGACCAGCAACCCCTCAGCAGCATCCCAGTCGGCAACCGCAGCAAGGAGATGCCCGGGCAATGTTTTCCTAGCAGCCGGACCCGCCTGCTGTCCTGCGGGCCCCGCAGAACCGAGCCGGACCAGCAGCCCGTCTCCGGCCCGAGAGCCTTCCGGCTTGCTGCCCGTCAACCCGAGTTCGCTACTCTCGGGTCCCATGTGTAGCCCTTACCTCCCTGTGTGGAGTGGGCAATAGAAATAATTGCTGTAATTAATTAATTACTATACACCGGGAGTATGAGTTTCGGCTGGGGTCGTCTTCCCACGCCCGGAGCGTGGAGGTATCGTGTCCGCTCCCTACTTTGGCATTTTGCTTATCTTGTATATTTTCATATGCCGCTGCATGAGTGATATGAACTTAGCTCGTTATAATTTTATCACCGCTGCGAGAGTGAGTGAGTGGAACTCGTCTCGTGACTCGATCCGAGCACGCGGAAAAGCCGATACCCGAGACTCATTGCCGGTTCCTCAACCGCGCAGATCCATGTGTTTCCCTCGCTTAGGGAAGTCCGCGAGCTAGAGTCCCAGGTTCACATTCCGTCTCACATCAAATTGCTACAAAGATAAGGAAGAAGAGGAGTAATTATCCGATGGAGTCGAAGAAGAAGAATTAGCAGAACCCAAAAATTTCAGAGGGGAATAATCAGATGAAAATTGAAGATTGGGATGATAAAAGAGATCCAGAGGCTCTGGATGGAATGAAGGAAAAGGCAAACCAGAATTAAGAAATCAATCCGGACGAGTCGGATGAGGAGGATGATCAGACAAGGATTTAAAATCTAAAGGACGAGGAGAACTCGGAGGCTCCGGGTGAAAAGGATGAAGAGAAGAAGGACTAGAAAGATCCGGATGGGAAGAAGAGAAGATTGAGGATGCAAGATTGAAAGAGGGAAGATACACCACCCAAGGGTGGGAGCTGAGTAAAAGAAAAGATGAATGAAAGGAAGGGGAAGGATTAGTGGCCACTCGAGTGCACAACCGATAGCCCTTGAACTTTTACCGCTGCCTCTTCTTAGCCGAAACTTCCTAAAAATGGACCCGCCTGGCGCGGGCTCGGACCTTTGGGCTTCTTGATTTGCAATGTCTTCTTAGATAGCGCGCCCACCTGGCAGACGGCCTAGCCCGGTCATGAATATGTAGCCTTGCTCGGGCGGTTGCCCCTAGACACCCGGTGCTAACAACATATGGACATTCTTTAAGATGTAACTCCTGTGACGAATGAGCATCTTGAAACCATGGAGTTTTGTCACTCGGCTCAAGAAGCATGAGATTCGGCAACTCTACTCGGCAATCAAATGTGAGGCATAGCTCCCTTGATAGAGGGGAAGGATGAAATTGAGGGAGAGTAATGCGTGACATTGACGTGGCCGGCTTACCAACAAACCGAGAGAAACTGCATAGAATGTGCAAAATGTCGTTGGGAAATCTTGAGAATATGGCGAACTGCCCCTTGAACATGGAATGCATAATATCTTTGGCAGTCGTATGAGTCAGCATGATCTGGGTAGAGAACCCCTTTTTGACCAGCAATCTGAATGACAACAGAGCAAGAAGAAATAATAGCATCAACGGTGAACCCTCCGGTGAGCAATGAGAGTGCTACTAGTCTAGCTTTTGAAGAACTTGGCACTAGCGTAAGAAAGCTCTTCTCGACAGCCATCTTCGGAAGTATAGGCTCACCAGCCCAAAAGTAGCCAGGGACCAGGACGCTGATCGGCATGCGGCAAATAAAATCATGTATCTTGAAATGCACCATCGGCACCGAATCATCCTTACTCGGCTCATCTTCTCTGTGGGGACCAGACCCAAGGGGCACCATAGGTAGCACACACCCGCTCCGTGGGGTGGAAGTGGAGGTAGAAGGTTTGAAAGGCGTGATAGGCATTGTAGCACCCCGGATTTAGCTATAGAAAGTAAACCCCCTTGAAATAAATAAAATCCTTAAATAAGTACCCAAGAAGGAAAAAAAAGATAAAGAAACAAAAATATATTAAGCCATGACCCTTTTGAAAGCCATACATTTTTTAAGGCCAAATAAAAATTATGGGTCGTAATAAATTGATTATCTTTTTCCCGTTAGAAATAAAAATAAGTGAGGCCCAAACAATATAACTCATATATGCACATTAATGGGCCTAAAACACATATTAGATATATTATTCTGCCACTAATACAATTACTAAATAAAACCTAAACCACCTATGTATATATGAAGCCCAAAAATGAATAAAATCACACACATACGTATATACCCCATATGACCCACGTAACTCCTATACATGTGTATTTTCATACTTAAACCAAATGACCAAATTCCACTAAAAACCCAAGACAAGCCCACGTGAGCCAAAAGCCAACCCAACTCCTACAGTGAAAACCCAACCCAAATGCCAAAATCCAATTTGACGCCAACAAGTGCAGGCGTCATTTACTAAGAAGTGGCTTAGACTAAGTCGTCAATTCAAAAAAATGAATAGTGCCTTTTTTTCGACTGAGAAGTTTTAGAAAAGTAATTATATGAAAAAATAAAGAAAAATAGAAAACTCATTTCCCTAAATTTTTCCATCTAGATCACATCCAGAAAAAAAGATAAAAATCCCGGAAGATTCTAATACTTAAGTTATACGTGTTTCGAACTGTGAATTAAGGGAATCCTAGTACTATTAGGATAGATACTAGAGAGTCAAGTCCCAGTCAAACTCCAACCCTATAGGGTCTCCAAAGCCCTATAAATACCAACCTCTTGCTGAATCCCTTCTACCTTTTCTAACTTAAACCTGCTGCTACTTCGAGCATGAAGAACATAGTAAGTTCTTCATCTTCTTCTTTCCTCCTGCTTCGTCGAGAGAAGCACGTGAAGGAGCCTTCTTCTTTTGCTGAAGGACTTCATCTTCCTCTTTTTCCTTGCTGCACGAGGTTGAAAGCTGTTTCTTTCTTCGCCACTACTGGGTCATGGACTGCTGCTGCATCGTCTCCATCCTGTGGCCACCAAAGAGGAAACATATAGCATCTCCTGCTTAGTTCATATGCTTGCAGGTTGCTGCCGTTCGTTCGTGTCTTCTTTCTACCTTCGCTACCGTGCAGTTGCTGCGATAGCAAGCTCTTCCTTGCTTTTATTTTCTCACGTTCTATCCACCAAATCAACTCCATCAAGGTAGGTGTTCTCTCTGATGGCTAAACTAAATTAACAAAGATGATACATGCTCTTATGATCATAAACAGCATGCTCATGTTCGAGTTCATAGTCTCTAGTTTCTCGTAGGTGTTCTCGACATCAAGCTAAACCCGTTAATAGTTAAACTTTAACATGATCTCTGCATGTATATATACCTTAATCTTTTAATGCATCCGTAGGTTTTCTCAAGACTTAGCAAAACTCTAAAATTAGTAAGTTATAAGCATGCATATAGGTCTACATATTTCATTCTTTTACTGAGGTTTATCTATTTACTGCAAGAATGAAATTGGTGACCCAATCTAGGGCGTCATTTTAATTCAACGACCGACCAATCGGTCGTCAATTATAAAAGTTAGTTATAGATTTTTTACTTTAACGGCTTGTTCGTGAGCACCGGAGTCTCCTTTGGACATGAAATTTTATGGGTATATTATTAGGGTGGAGACTAAGGTAGTGAAAGTGGTTGCACCATTTTTCGTGCCTCCTATCTCAAGATCCCCCATCTCTCAACGAAAAATTATTTTGAACGTCTGGTTAGGTAGAGTTTTTCGAGCCCGTCATTTCGGTATATCATAGGCTCGATTCCGACGTGGTTAAGTCGGGAAATGAGAGGACTGAAGAATTGACACAATTTGACAATTTATGAAATGACGACATGTGTATAGTCGTCCAATCCTTTTGACGACGTAGAACAAGGTCGTCAAATTATATATATACATATATATATATATATATATATATATATATATATATATATATATATATATCTTGTAGTTATAGCTTTAAAAATTCATGTCTATTAAAATATGCCACAGAAAATTATAAAAATTATATATTTGGGATCCTTGCATTTTTCTCCTAATTATCATATATTTTATTTCTCTGAATTAGTTTAAATAAATAAATATGTCTTTGAATGTATATTCTTGAAATTATTCAATTAAATAGATATTGACTTGAATTCTTGTTAAATAAATTACATTAAAATCATAGAATTAACGTCTCTCCAAGTGGAGGCTAATTAATAAATGACACTACTCACGGACGTCAATAATTAAAAATAAGTTTATTTAATTATATTTAATTATAGAATTGGATTGACGTGAATTCTATAATTATCGCATTCATGTCCTCACCGTTTTCTTCCGGTTTTGACCCATACCTCGGGTCTTTCGGCACTCTCATCTCAGGTCCGTAGATGGAACCCCTTTTTCATGATTGGTTTACGTTATACACCTCAACTCTCGGTGACATACGAGTCCTCCGTTGGACATTCCGTTCCTTCGGACTGGCAAGTTAGTCATTGAGACCTCCGTAAGTCTCCGCTAGCCTTGGATTCCCTCAAGGCAGCGGAGCTGGTTGTACCTTAAAAAAACCTCGGATCCGATCCATGTCACTTTGGTTTTCCGTTAGTCTTGGCACTCTACTCCTTTTGGAATCTTCTTGTCATCAATTTGAGAACATAACCCTTTGACTCTGTATTTGGCCAAATCTGATTCTGAAACATTAAGGGTTGTGGGTCCGTAACTTTTCAGTGCCAAGTAGGACGGAAGTCCAATTCTGTAAACCATGGTAAATTCTGGGTGTGGCATTGCACCAAACTCTGTACATCTGTTATATTCTGTTATTTTGTTATATCTGTTATTCTGCAAACTCTGTTAATTCTGTTAAATCTGTTATTCTAATTATTTGTTGCTCGGTTATTTTGATAATTTAGATATTCTGCTAGATTGCTTATATTTATTGTTACTCTGTTATGTTCTGGCCAATGCTGAAGTTATGTTCATCCGCGTATCTGTCCTTGTTATATTCTGATAGCTTGTCCTTGACTTTGCATGGGAATTCATCCCTATTTCTCTTGAGCTCGTAACTGCCTTTGACTTTAATATTCATCTTTCCTATTAGATTGATCGTCATGATTTTTTAGTTCCATGCCTTGCATCGTCATGAACATGTTAATTGGCTAATCACTTATATTCTGCTTGATGAGAGATGTGGTGCAGCCGGTGGCATGGGGGCTTCGCAGTGGTGCAGCCGGTGGCGTTTGCGGTGTAGGCGGAGCGGGAGGTGACCGACGGTGGTGTCTGGCGACGGTGCAGCTCACGGAGGTGGCACGTACGGTGAGGCGGAGGGTGTCGGCGACATGGACGCGGTGGCGTGGACGGAGGGGATGCTCGGACGAGCGTGCGGCGGACGATGGCGGCACGTTGGGCTCGCGACAGTGGCCGGTGGCGATGGGCAGACAACGGAGAGGGTGCAACAGGCGTGGCCTTGCGGGCGTGGTCTCGCGGCGGGGTTCGGTTGATGCAGTCACGGCGGAGGTGGCCGGAGGGGGGTCATCGTGCATGCATGGGAGGGCTGGTGGCGGTGTGCTAGCAAAGGGAGAGAATGAGATGGCAGGGAGGTGAAGTGGCAAGGTGGAGGGTTGGATGGCGGTGCTGCCATGGGAAAAAAAGAGAGATAAGAGGTGGAGAGGGGAGGTGGGTGTTGATAGAGAAGGTGGTGCGGACACCTGAGCAGTTGAGCGACGCGATACGCCGAGCCACCGGTACCGCACACGGAGCACGACTCTAGCCACCTCAGCATCTATTTGGCTCGGAGACAGCCTGGAGACGCCCCCCTGAGTCCCGGCATTTATCATATTTAGTTAGACTTTATGTGTGTGTAATTTGTGTTTATTTCATTGTATGCGGTTTGCTATTTTGATTGTAAGAGGGGCTTATGTGCAATTTGGACCCCGTGGGCCCCACGGGCCCCCCAAGCCCCATCCCATTGAGCCACCTCACCCATGGGCCCCATGTGGGGTCAGTCAACATGTCAAATGGAGGCTTCTAGATGGGTGGGCCAAGTGGGGGACAAGGGGCTTGGAAAGTCCACATTTGGCCACCCACCCCCACCTACCAAGTCCACCTTCTAAACCTAGTCCAAGGGCCGCCCCCCTCCTTGTAGTTTTTTATTTATTTTTTGTGTGTGTGTCACACTCCATCCCAACCCTCCATTCCCATCCCCTAGATCCAATGGTTGTGGATGGATGTGAGATGTAACCTATTTAAGCTTGTATTTTCTATTTTGATGAATTAATGCCATTTGATTCAAACAAATTCAAGAGCAAGGGCTGGTGCGCCCCCCTCCTCTCTCCTTCCTCTCCCCCTTGAAGCTGTGAAGGCTTCCATTCTGAGGTGTGACGCCTCGTGTATCGGTTCCGACGATCGCCGCCGCCGCCACGAGCCGCCACCGCACCACCACCGCCATCAACGGAGTTCTGCCCGCGCAGTACCACAGAAGCTTCCACGAATTTCTTGTCTCAGCCACGAGCTCAGATAGATCTGGGAATTTTAGTGGATGTTCCAGAGCTGTCAAGGACATTCCACAAATTTTGGTTTGCCATTCAGATCTCGTTTCATATTTTTTTTATTTTTGTCCACCCTTCTATTTTGGTTCTGCCAGAGTTCTGTCTAGATTCATCCCCGCCCTGTGTTTCATGTCTTAGAGCCACTTTTTGATTTCTGTTGGTTCACCCAATTTTATTGGGGATTCCACCCATCCACCCCTTCATCCACAATGTTTCTAAATTTTTGATTCGCCCATCTCGTATTTTCTAAAAATCATTCTCAGTCCCAGCTACAGTTCTGTCCCCCTGTTCCCAGATCCGACCATCAGTCACCCCAAAAATCATAGTAAATCACCACCACCTCCGAATCAAATTCCAAAAATAGTCCCAGTTCCGTGGTTTGATACCCTACAACTTTGAAGAATAGCTCAAAAGCTGAATCGGAGGTTTACTAGGCGGTCAATGGTGGTTCTCAGACAAGTACCCTGCAGATCTGAGATTTCGGTTACTGTACAACAGGGGCTTGTAAATTCATTAAAGTTCTAATCCAACCAGATCCACCAGATCTCTCTGGGTCTAGATTGAATCATTTGAAGAGAACTTTCCAACGATAGCTCATGCGTCCCGATCCGACGTCGGGATTGATCGCAGCGGCCGTTTTCGCCGGAGCGCGCGCCTGAAAACAGCAACTAAAAATCCGTGGGCAGCAACTTCAAAGCTTGGGAATCGGGACCGATCAACCCCCGATCGGTGTTCCCGGCCGACCGCCGTCCGTGGAGGCGCGCCACCAGGGGTCCCCATCATAGTGGGTCCCACCCCCGTAGATCCAGAGGACAGCGCCATCCGTGGGCCCCGCGGGCCCGCAGAACCCGCCGTTCGGAAAGCACGAAAACGCAGAGTTCGGCACCGCCGGGCGACATCAAGATGCTGCCCGTCAACCCGAGTTGCGTGATTCCCGGGCTCCACATGTGACCTTTTACCTCCCTGCGTGGAGTGGGTCAAATCTTTGTAGTGCTGTGATATTGTTTAACTGGGAGTCCGTGATTCGGCCGGGGTTGTCTTCGCCACGCCAGGTGCGTGGAGGTAATGGTCCGAACCTCTTGGCGTTCATTTGCTTAGCTAGTATACGGTCTTTTACCGCTGCCGAGAGTGTAGGTACTAGCCCGTGTGTCCATGTCACCGCTGTGAGAGTGAGAGTGACCCGTCCCGCGACTCGATCCGAGTCCGGAAGTTGAGTCGGACTACCCTCGACCTCCGCCGGTTCCTTAACCGCGCACGGTCCGCGCTTTCCCTCGCTTGGGATGACGAGTGAGCTTCCATTTCTGTTAGCGACGTTTTGCCACTAGGAGCTCGTAGTGTCGGGCTTAGTGTCTCCCTGGTGTGTGCTGCTGGTCACGTCTTCATCTAGAGTCAGAGGGTGGCACCTAATAGTGTCGTCTCTCGTGTCCGTCCCGCATCAGTTTGGTATCAGAGAGAGTCGAGTCTAGGGTAGTCATTGCATAAGCCTTGCATGCATCATGGTCTAAGTCAAGTCTAGGATCATCATTATTTTCAAAACAAAAAAAGGTGTGTTTTAAATTACATTTCATCCCGATAATTCGGTATCTTAAAAGGTGTTGTCCGAACGTTAGGCTATGCCTACCGGGAGGTCGCACACTTGCGGGAGTGATCTTCGGATCGATTAACTCCGCCCCATACCGGATATTGGTTTAGGTCTAAGTGCATCATTTAGTGTGTGTTTGCATTAGTCGGTGTCTTCTAGGTTGTGTGTCAGTTGCATGCCCACCCGTCGAGGTACCCAATACTCGCCACCACCACCTATGGCGGACTCCCGAGCCCGTAGCTCCGATGAGTCCTCGACGGCCGAGATGTTCCGAGCCATTATGGAACGTCTTGACACACGTATGGATGGCCTTAGTACGCATATGGATGGCATAGGAACGCGTCTAGAAGGGCGAATGAAAGCCCTCGAGGATCGGGCCGAGAGTTCGGATCAGTCCATTCAAGGCCTTGTAGGGAGGATCGCCGTTCTAGAGAGGGGCCCAGTAGCGGCGCAACCCGCGCTGACGAATGGCCAACAAGAGCCGGTGCAGCAACCCGCTGTGCCAAGGGCTCAAGTGGAGAATGTTGGGGTTCAACAGGTGCATGTGGTGGATGATTATGCATCTGATAATGATCAAGGGGGTAACGGTCGTCGCCATCAACGACGGAATCGTGATGACGAGGATGACGACCGCATTCTTAGGGGTGCGCGTGCGGACCCTCCCACTTTTAGCAGGTCCTTGGACCCTAGGGTGTATTTAGATTGGGAGGCCGGCATGGACCGGTACTTCGAGTGGTTTGAGATGACGGACCACCGAAGAGTCCGATACGCAAAGATGAAGCTGCAAGGGCAGGCCCAAACTTATTGGATCAATGTGGAGAGCCTGCTCAACCAGCGACGTCAACCCCAAATCGGTACTTGGGATGATATGAAGATCAAATTGAGGGAGAAGTACCTTCCCGCCTCATATCGCCAACGTCTCATAGACAAGTGGCAAAGCATCTCCCAAGGGAATCGATCCGTGATCGAGTACACCGCCGAGTTCGATGAGTATTACTTACGGTGTGGGGTCACAGAAGAGAGCACTATGACTATATCCCGCTTTCGAAGAGGTTTGGGGCCCAATTATCAATATGAACTCTTTCGCCGCAATGCAACCACTTTGGAGCAGGCATATCAGATATCTCTCGAATTGGAGCAATTCGAGGCCGAGTTCGAGTCACCCCATCGGTTGGGCTCTTTTCCCCTTCGTAGTGTCGAGCCCCGTGGCTCATCTGGCATGTATCCGAGGGCCCCCATGACTCGACCTCAGGCGCCCGCTCACCCCGAGCCCTTTGCTCCTAGGCCTCGTCCTCCACCCCCGAAGGACCTTCCTCATCCCCAGCATCTTACGGCCCCACCCACAGCCCGTCCACCGGCACCCGCACCTCCTGCACGTCCTTTGTTGCCTACGCCTCCTATCCATCGGGAGGATAAAGGTAAAGGACCTATGATTGGGGAGCCTAGTGGATCACGGCAGCAGTGTTATCGCTGCAATGGGTTTGGCCATTTCGCCAACCAGTGTCCCACCCGCCCATCTCTTCACATTGGGGACACACAGGCCGAGGATACCACCCCTACGGGCCTCGAGTTAGTCAGCTATGAGGCAGATGAAGAGTTAGCTGATGAGTACTATGAGATGGGAGGTGAGGCCCAGGATGCCCAGCAGTCAGACGATACCCACGTGGGGGTCGTCAGATGTATCCTCACCCAGCCACAGGTCAGTGATGACTGGCGTCGGACCACTATCCTTCATGTATTCTGTAGGCTGGGAAAGCAAATTTGCAAGGTGGTCATCGATAGCGGGAGTTGTATCAATGCAATCTCCACAAACGCTGTCACTTGTCTTGGTTTCACACCCGTAGACCACCCTTGCCCCTATCAGGTATCATGGGTGGATACCACTTCCATTTCGGTCAGGCTGCGGTGCTTGGTCCCGCTGCAGCTCCACTCCTACCGTGACGAGATATGGTGTGATGTTCTCCCCATGGAAGTGGGAAGTATCATTCTTGGTAGGCCGTGGTTATTTGACCGGGATGCCACGCTCCATGGCCAGTCGAACACCTGTACCTTCGACCACGCTGGCCAGCGGGTCACCCTCCAACCCGTTCGGCCCAGGAGCCCATCAGTCAGGGGTCCTACTAGCCCTAGCACTCCGAAGCCTTCCATTCCCGGGCCTAGTACCCCATCCCCAGCTCGGGCTATGACCGTTACCTCTGGCCCAGGAGAGCCCTCGACGAGGAGATTGATGATGATTAGCTCCCGGGAGATGGAGCAGGAGCTTAGTCAGGGCTGTCCGGTGTTTGCCATTACGGTCTGAGAGGTGGAGCGGGACTCCGAGGGTGAGCTCCCACCCGAGGTTGTTCCCATTCTGCAGGAGTATGCTGATGTATTCCCCGATGAGCTTCCCGAGGGACTCCCACCCATGCGGGATATTCAGCATGCCATCGACCTTGTTCCGGGCTCTTCTTTGCCCAACCTTCCTCATTATCGCATGAGTCCCACGGAGCATGCCGAGCTTAAACGGCAGGTCGATGAGTTAGTGCAGAGAGGGTCTGTTCGGGACAGCATGAGTCCATGTGCTGTACCCGCATTACTCGCCCCGAAGAAGGATGGCACGTGGAGAATGTGCATTGATAGTCATGCCATCAACAAGATCACCGTGAAGTACAGGTTCCCTATTCCCCGCCTTGATGACATGCTGGACATGATGGCAGGTGCCACTATCTTTTCGAAGATCGATCTTAAGAGTGGCTACCATTAGGTGAGGATTAGACCAGGTGATGAGTGGAAGACCACATTTAAGACCAAGGATGGTCTATATGAGTGGTTGGTCATGCCTTTTGGGTTGACCAATGCCCTTAGCACTTTCATGCGGCTCATGACTCAAGTCCTTCGACCTTTCATTGGAGTCTTTGTAGTGGTGTACTTTGATGATATCCTTATCTATAGCCGCACCACAGGGGACCACTTAGACCACCTTCGGCAGGTCTGTCTACTTCTTCGGCGAGAGCAGCTGTTTGCGAACCCACAAAAGTGTGCCTTCATGACACCTCAGCTTACCTTCTTGGGTTTTATCGTGTCTAGTACTGGGGTCTCCGCCGATCCGGAGAAGGTCTGGGCCATTGTTGAGTGGCCGGAACCCCGTACGGTTCATGATGTCCGCAGCTTTCATGGCCTTGCGACGTTCTACCGTCGCTTCATCCGCGGATTTAGCTCCGTCACCGCCCCGATCACGGATTGCATCCGGAAGGGCACATTTGTATGGACGAAGGCCGCATCTGCCGCCTTCAAGGACATCAAGGAGCGCATGACCCAGACACCTATCCTTCGATTGCCTGATTTCTCGAAGGTGTTTGAGGTCTCTTGTGATGCGTCGGGTGTTGGGATTGGAGGAGTCTTGAGTCAGGAGTCCCACCCGATCGCATATTTCAGCAAGAAGCTGAATGACGCGAAACTGCGATATTCCACGTACGATAAAGAATTCTACGCAGTTGTTCAGGCTCTTAGGCATTGGAGGCACTATCTTTTACATCAGGAGTTTGTCCTATACTCCGACCACGAGGCATTGAGGTACCTCCATTCGCAAAAGAAGCTTAACTCGCGTCATAGTCGTTGGGTCGAGTATCTCCAGCAGTTCACCTTTGTGCTGAAACATAAGGCTGGAGTGGAGAACAAGGTGGCTGATGCCTTGAGTCGGCGAGCATGTTTGCTTACCACCATGAGTGCTGAGGTTATAGGGTTAGAGAAGATGAAGGAGGCCTATGTTGATTGTCTTGACTTTGGTCAGATTTTTACCACCCTCCAGGCCGGACCCTCGAGAGACCTTGATGAGTATGTGCTTCAGGAGGGTTGCCTCTTTCGAGGTAGCAGGCTGTGTGTTCCCCGAACTTCGGTTCGAGATTTTTTAGTGTGAGAACTACATGCGGGAGGTCTAGCCGGCCACTTTGGTCGGAACAAGACTATTGAGGCAGTGGAGCATCGATTTTATTGGCCGAGCTTGAAGCGCGATGTTGCTAACATCGTGGCTCAGTGCCGTACATGTGCTACGGCCAAGATGAAGAAGCAAAGCTCGGGCCTTTATACGCCTCTACCCGTGCCTGATGCCCCGTGGCAGGATGTTAGTGTGGACTTTGTTTTGGGATTGCCACGTACCTCCAGGAAGTATGATTCGGTCTATGTGGTGGTTGACCGTTTCTCGAAGATGGCCCTCTTTATCCCTTGCTCGAAGACTTCGGATGCTTCTATGGTAGCCCGCATATTCCTTACTCATGTGGTGTGCAAGTTCGGGTTGCCTCGCACTATAGTGTCTGACCGTGATGTTAGATTCACTTCCTATTTTTGGAAGACACTATGACATATGATGGGTACTCACCTCAAGTTTTCTACTGCATATCATCCCCAGACAGACGGTCAGACCGAGGTAGTCAATAGGAGTCTGGGAGATCTTTTGAGGTGTCTAGTCAGGGACCGCATTGGGGATTGGGATCTCATTTTACCCATGGCTGAGTTTGCATACAATGATTCGGTGAACAGGTCTACCGGCATGAGTCCATTTGAAATTGTCATAGGTCGTAGGCCAAGGAAACCCGTTAACCTTGTCCCCATGCCTATCCATGCTAGAGTGTCGGAGTCGGCCGAGTCGTTTGCTAGGCACGTTAGGAGTTTGCATGACGACATCCGTCGTCACATTGAGGCCAGCAATGCACGGTACAAGGAGTTAGCCGATGCCCACCGACACCACCGAGAGTTCCACGAGGGCGAATACGTCATGATCAGGGTAAGACCTGAACGGTTTCCCTCTGGAACCGTTAAGAAGTTGCAAGCTCGCGGAGCCGGTCCATTCAGAGTGTTGAAACGCGTTGGATCCAATGCGTACGTTGTGGACTTGCCCGAGGAATATGGTATAAGCTCTACCTTCAATGTATCGGATCTTGTTGCATATAGGGACCCAACGATGATCCCTAGTGAGCCTTTTGAGCCATCTCCTCCCCTTGAGAGTGATCCCACACCTGAGTGTCCACTTCCACCTCCAGCCCCTTTTTCACGGCAGCGTGAGCATATAGATCGTATACTGGACGAGCAAGTGACAGTTACCAGGAGTGGATCTTACCCGCGCTACCTAGTGCGATGGAGAGGACGGCCCGCTACTGAGGACACATGGATCACACATGGCGAGTTGCAGCAGATCGATCCGGACCTTTTGGAGCGATACAAGAGCGATGCAGACCCTTACTCGACAGGGTCGAGTTTCTCCCACTCGGGGAGAATTGGTGCGGACACCCGAGCAGTTGAGCGGCGCGATATGCCGAGCCACCGGTACCGCACACGGAGCACGACTCGAGCCACCTCAGCATCTATTTGGCTCGGAGACAGCCTGGAGACGCCCCCCTGAGTCCCGGCATTTATCATATTTAGTTAGACTTTATGTGTGTGTAATTTGTGTTTATTTCATTGTATGCGGTTTGCTATTTTGATTGTAAGAGGGGCTTATGTGCAATTTGGACCCCGTGGGCCCCACGGGCCCCCTAGGCCCCATCCCATTGAGCCACCTCACCCATGGGCCCCATGTAGGGTCAGTCAACATGTCAAATGGAGGCTTCTAGATGGGTGGGCCAAGTGGGGGACAAGGGGCTTGGAAAGTCCACATTTGGCCACCCACCCCCACCTACCAAGTCCACCTTCTACACCTAGTCCAAGGGCCGCCCCCCTCCTTGTAGTTTTTTATTTATTTTTTGTGTGTGTGTCACACTCCATCCCAACCCTCCATTCCCATCCCCTAGATCCAATGGTTGTGGATGGATGTGAGATGTAACCTATTTAAGCTTGTATTTTCCATTTTGATGAATTAATGCCATTTGATTCAAACAAATTCAAGAGCAAGGGCTGGTGCGCCCCCCTCCTCTCTCCTTCCTCTCCCCCTTGAAGCTGTGAAGGCTTCCATTCTGAGGTGTGACGCCTCGTGTATCGGTTCCGACGATCGCCGCCGCCGCCACGAGCCGCCACCGCACCGCCACTGCCATCAACGGAGTTCTGCCCGCGCAGTACCACAGAAGCTTCCACGAATTTCTTGTCTCAGCCACGAGCTCAGATAGATCTGGGAATTTTAGTGGATGTTCCAGAGGTTTCAAGGACATCCCAAAAATTTTGGTTTGCCATTCAGATCTCGTTTCATATTTTTTTTGATTTTCGTCCACCCTTCTATTTTGGTTCTGCCAGAGTTCTATCCAGATTCATCCCCGCCCTGTGTTTCATGTCTTAGAGCCACTTTTTGATTTCTGTTGGTTCGCCCAATTTTATTGGGGATTCCACCCATCCACCCCTTCATCCACATTTTTTCTAAAGTTTTAATTCGCCCATCTCATATTTTCTAAAAATCGTTCTCAGTCCCAGCTACAGTTCTGTCCCCCTGTTCCCAGATCCGACCACCAGTCACCCCAAAAATCATAGTAAATCACCACCACCTCCGAATCAAATTCCCAAAATAGTCCCAGTTCCGTGGTTTGATACCCTACAACTTTGAAGACGAGCTCAAAAGCTGAATCGGAGGTTTACTAGGCGGTAAATAGTGGTTCTCAGACAAGTACCCTGCAGATCTGAGATTTTGGTTACTATACAACAGAGGCTTGTAAATTCATTAAAGTTCTGATCCGACCAGATCCAACAGATCTCTCTAGGTCTAGATTGAAGCATTTGAAGAGAGCTTTCCAACTATTGCTCATGCATCCCGATCCGACGTCAGGATTGATCGCAGTGGCCGTTTTCGCCGGAGCGCGCGCCTGAAAAAAGCAACTAAAAATCCGTGTGCAGCAACTTCAAAGCTTGGGAATCGGGACCGATCGACCCCCGATCGGTGTTCCCGGCCGACCGCCGTCCGTGGAGGCGCGCCACCAGGGGTCCCCATCATAGTGGGTCCCACCCCCGCAGATCCGGAGGACAGCGCCATCCGTGGGCCCCGCGGGCCCGCAGAACCTGCCGTTCGGAAAGCACGAAAATGCGGAGTTCGGCACCGTCGGGCGACATCAAGATGCTGCCCATCAACCCGAGTTGCGTGATTCCCGGGCTCCACATGTGACCTTTTACCTCCCTGCGTTGAGTGGGTCAAATCTTTGTAGTGCTGTGATATTGTTTAACCGGGAGTCCGTGATTCGGCCGGGGTTATCTTCGCCACGCCGGGTGCGTGGAGGTAATGGTCCGAACCTCTTGGCGTTCATTTGCTTAGCTAGTATACGGTCTTTTGCCGCTGCCGAGAGTGTAGGTACTAGCCCGCGTGTCCATGTCACCGCTGTGAGAGTGAAAGTGACCCGTCCCGCGACTCGATCCGAGTCCGGAAGTTGAGTCGGACTACCCTCGACCTCCGCCGGTTCCTTAACCACGCACGGTCCGCGCTTTCCCTCGCTTGGGACGACGAGTGAGCTTCCATTTCTGTTAGCGAGGTTTTGTCACTAGGAGCTTGTAGTGTCGGGCTTAGTGTCTCCCTGGTGTGTGCTGCTGGTCACGTCTTCATCTAGAGTCCAAGGGTGGCACCTAATAGTGTCGTCTCCCGTGTCCGTCCCGCATCAGAAGGATTGTGGCCGACGTGGGGTGTTGGGGAACAAAAGCAAGTGGGAACAGGGGGATAAGAGGGTGACAAGAGAGAGGTGGGGAGAAGTGTGTTGGATCTAGATTCTCTATGCCGGGAGAATAATAAGGAGAAAGAAAAAAGACAAACTAAACGAGAGGGACGTGAGATGTGTGAAGATTCTCTCTGCCAGGCTATTGGGTGTACGAGACAGAGTGATAAGGAAAGAAGAGATAGGTGAGGAGGTGTGTGGTGGTGATTGGAGGAATTGGATACGAAGAGGGAGAAAGAGGGAGGTAAGGTGGGAGATGAGGAATAATTAAGTTAAGGGATTAAGTTAAGAGAGGATTAGTGATAATAATGGATTTAAGTATACAAAAATAAAAGTGTTTATTTATATATTGAGATTTGTTTTGTTTTATTATTTTTATTTTTTTCAAGCATTCTCTCATTTTTTTAAGCTTTTATCATTTTTTTATATTTTTCTAACCTTTTCTGATTATTCACTTTAGGACATGTACTTTGAATGTACAGACTTGCTAAAGATGACTTGCTAAAGGCTGAATGTACAGACTTGCTAAAGCTGAATGTACAGACTTGCTGTAACGTACAGACTTGCTATGTATAGACTTGTTGCAAAGTATAGACTTGCTATGTATAGACTTGTTGTAACGTACAGACTTGAATGTATAGACTTGTTGCAACATATAGACTTGCTATGTATAGACTTGTTGCAACGTATAGACTTGCTATGTATAGACTTGTTGCAACATACAGACTTGCTATGTATAGACTTGTTACAACGTACAGACTTGAATGTATAGACTTGTTGCAACGTATAGACTTGCTATGTATAGAATTGTTGCAACGTACAGACTTGCTAGGTATAGACTTGTTGCAACGTATAGACTTGAATGTATAGACTTGTTGCAACGTATAGACTTGCTATGTATAGACTTGTTGCAACGTACAGACTTGAATGTATAGACTTGTTGCAACGTATAGACTTGCTATGTATAGACTTGTTGCAACGTACAGACTTGCTATGTATAGACTTGTTGCAACGTATAGACTTGATTGTATAGACTTACTAAGTCATCAAAGCAAAGATGATTAATCACCCACATGAATCAAATGCGCAAGTCACTTTAGGGCATCACGGTGTAATATGAGATTTACCCAGGGAAAACGTGAAAATGGCGTGTCTACACACGACACTAGACACGACCCAAAAATATGATGTAAAGTTGAAATGAGACTCAACTAAACACCGAGACACGACTATGTTGGAATGCACTAAATAGGAACCTAGACTTAAACCAAGACTCGGTACGTGGCGGAGTTAATCGATCCGAAGATCACTCGCGCAAGTGTGCGGCCTTCCCGATAGGCGTAGCCTAACGATCGGACGACACCTTTTAATATATCGAATATTGGAATGCAAATGCAACCTTGGACTTAAATGACCCTAGACTTAAACCGACTCTCTGATACCAATTTGATGCGGGACGGATGACGACCGGGCTAAGACGTACGGCGGACTTGATGTGCGGCCAGCACTAACACGCTAAAGGCAAGCCGGGCGGCTGACCACCGTGGCGTTCTCCGGGTGGAGACGTCTCTCAACAGCAACACTAGGTAGCCCGATGATCGTCCCTTGCGAGGGAAACGTGGGGATCGCAGCGGTTAAGGAACCACCGTCGCCTAGGGGTATCCAGTTCGGGCTCGGTGCTCGACTGGAGCTAAGGAACGGGCACTCTCAACTCACATTCACGGTGATTGTAGCTAGCTAACGGCCCGATTCTCACAAACGCAGCATGATAGAAAATATACTAAATCAGCAATGTGAGGGTGGAACGAAGCGCGTTCCTCCACGACTAGGCGTGGGGAAGAATTCCCAGTCGAATTCAAACAACCCCAATACACATACGCAATATGATTACAATTTCAGAACCTGATGCCCACTCCACAAAGGGAGATATAGGGCTACAAATGCCAATTTTGGGGTTGCTGGAACCCGGGTTGATGGGCCACACTCGCAGGAGGCGAGGGACGCGAGTCGGAGCCGCTCGGGTACGCCGATGGGAAGCCGACCCGGTTCTGTCCACACTGGTCACCCTGCGCAGCAAGCTTGCGGAGGCCGGTACACCAAGATCTGAAGGCGGATCGGAGTGCCGTTTGTTGGAGAATGTCGGCGACAGGACATAGTTTGTCCACTCCGAAGGGCGGGAGCAGCAGTTACAATCGGCTTCTGGTTCTGTGCACCCAGAACTGCACAGAAACACGATTAAATAAGGGAAAATTAGTTGCTGATGTCGGATCGAGGCGCCGTTTGTGGGAGATCGTTGGCGACGTCCAGAGGAAGAAGTACACCAAAGATATCGCACGGATATTGACCGGGTGAGGCAGGGCAGACTCTGAAAGTTGACTCTGGATCTGAGCCGGACCTGCTCAGATCACCTCGCGCGATCCCACGAGAATCGTCGCCACAATCACTAAAGATATCGGATCGAGACGAGATCTACGGTAACACTTGATTATGTTTAAGACGGTTTGATGGTTATTGTAATATATTTGGAGTTATTTCTGTTCATGGCATTATGTTAATTCTTAGCATGTTATCTTTAATAGCGTTTTCTACTGTCGGTCCCGATATTCCACGTCGGGGCGTGACAGTTATGTGGTATCAGAGCCTAGGTTTTCTGATATTCCTATGTTCTCTAAGTTCTAGGATCTTAAGTGATACCGTAGGACCTATAACCTTGTTATAAGTCTAAGGACCCAACCTGGTGAGATTTGGGTAGAAGACTGGGGTTGAGTTAATAATCTAATTGCACGATTATCCATTCTTAATTAAACCTAACATAACCTATTCCATGTGTAGGCTTTTGTAATGGCAGGAGAACGCGCGGAATGGAGGAACTTGCAGCGTACGGTTCAAGGACTTACTCAGGCTTTGTAACAAGTGGCCCAAGGAGGAGTTGCAAACCATGGCACTGGCGATCTTTATTGGAACTTTCGTGGGATGAATCCCCCGCGATTTGGAGGCTCGACTGACCCTGATGAAGCCGAGCACTGGCTTGAAGAGATAGGGAGGATTTTTGAAGTGATGCAATGCAGCGATCAAGAACGTGTCCTCTTGTCGACCTTTCAACTTGAACGTGATGCAAGGACATGGTGGGACGCTGTGAAGGCTACCCTTGGTAATAGACAAGTCACATGGGAAGAGTTCGAGGAATTCTTCAATGGTAAATATTTCTCTGATAGAGTACAAGAGAAGAAGGCGGTTGAGTTTGCTACTTTGAAGCAATGAAATCTATCCGTAGCTGAATATGAAGCTCAGTTCTCTCGGCTATCTCGTTATGCTACTCACTTGATATCTACTGAGAAGATGAAGGCTAAGCGCTTTCTTAATGGGCTGAAGCTGCAGTATATCAACCAGTTGGCACCGATGGAAATTTAAACTTATTCTGAGATGGTGAGAAAGGCTCAAGTATTGGAAGATACTTTGGGAATGACGGAGAGAATCCGTGGGAAGAGTGTAAAGATAGAACAACACCATACTGGTTCTGGGAGTATCAAGCCTGGTCATGGCAGGAAGAGGCCCATTAGCGGGCCTGGTTCGTGGAAGGGCAAGATGCCGAAGATTAAAGACAAGAAGCCTAGCCCTATTGTTCCATTCAAGGGCGTATGCAAGTACTGTAACCGTCCAGGTCACAAGATGGAGGAGTGCTGGCGCAAGCAGGGTGCCTGTTTACGTTATGGTAGTAGGGACCACCGTATTCCTGAGTGTCCTCTTTTATCTGAGCAAGCTACCCCGGTGAAACCGCAAGGAATCAAGAAGCAGCAAGGCAAGCTCCAGGCTCTACAAGAAGACGAGGCAGGACCCGTTGAGGAGGGTGGACTCGTCGAAGGTACTATTATTATACATGATAAATCAGCTTTTGTTCTTTTTGATACTGGTGTCACTCATTCTTTTATTTCTCAGAGATTTGCGAAGTCTTTAGCTGTGAAGCCAGTTTTGATGAATTCTCCATTAGAGATTTCAACCCCTATTGGTTCCGGATCAGTAATTAAGTATTTCTATCCTTCCAGTAAGGTCTTGATCAAGGAACAAAACCTACCATCTGATTTAATTTGTATGGACATGAAGGATTATGATGTAATACTAGGAGCAGATTGGTTGGCTAAGTATGAGGCCAATGTTCAGTGCAAATCTAGTTTTGTGTCTTTCACTGGACACCCTAGATTTTCTTTTATAAGAATTAGACACCATAAGTCTGTTCCACTTATTTCGGCTCTTCGAGCTGATAAGCTGATGAGGAGAGGATGTAAGGCTTTTCTAGCCTTTGTTTTTGCGACCCTTGAGCAGAAGATTGAGATTGAGGACTTTTCTGTCGTCTGAGATTTTCCAGATGTCTTTCCTGAGGAACTGCCAGGACTTCCTCCTGAAAAGAAAGTTATCTTTTCTGTTGATCTAATTCCTGGTGCGACCCCTATTTCCAAAGCTCCTTATCGTATGTCTCCTGCGGAGCTAAGGGAACTAAAGCAGCAGTTGATGGAATTGCTTGAGAAAGGGTTCATTCGTCCAAGTACTTCCCCGTGGGGAGCCCCTGTATTATTCGTCCGGAAGAAGGATGGTTCGATGAGGTTGTGCATCGATTATCGACAATTGAACCAGTTGACTATCAAGAACAAATATCCATTGCCAAGGATTGATGAGTTATTTGATCAGATAGCAGGATCTCAGTATTTTTCTAAGATCGACCTTCGATCTGGATATCATCAGTTACGAATTAAGGAGGGGGATATCTATAAAATAGCCTTCCACAACAGGTATGGGCATTTCGAATTTGTAGTAATACCTTTTGGGCTAACGAATGTACCTATAGCTTTCATGCAGCTGATGAACGATGTGTTTCGGCCCTATCTTGATCAATGGGTCATGGTGTTCATTGATGATATCTTGATTTATTCTAAGAGTGAGGAGGAGCATGCTGAACATTTAAGGATGGCATTGCAACTATTGAGAGATCATCAGTTATATGCCAAGTTTAGTAAGTGTGATTTCTGGCTGTAAGAGGTGTCCTTTCTAGGGCATATCATCACAAAAGAAGGTATTTCTGTTGATCCTTCAAAGGTAGAGGCAGTAAAGAATTGGGATAAGCCTACTAATGTGACTGAAGTGAGAAGTTTTCTAGGCCTAGCAGGTTACTACTGAAGGTTTATTCAAGATTTCTCCAAAATTACAGTACCTCTGACAAGATTAACCCGCAAGGAGATCAAATTTGATTGGTCAGAAGATTGCGAGTGAAGCTTCAGACCTTGAAGGAATGTTTGACTACTGCACCTGTTTTGGCTTTACCTTATGGAGAAGAAGGTTTTGTTGTATACACTGATACTTCAAGTATTGGTTTAGGGTGTGTACTCATGCAGCACGGGAAAGTGATAGCCTATTCTTCTAGGCAGTTGAGGAAGCATGAAGAGAATTATCATGTTCATGATTTGGAGCTAGCAGCAGTGGTGTTCGCCTTGAAGATATGGAGGCACTACTTGTATGGAGAGGCATTTATGGTGTTTTCAGATCATAAGAGTTTGAAATACTTGTTTTCTCATAAGGAACTCAATATGAGGCAGCAAAGATGGCTGGAGTATTTGAAGGACTTTGATTTCTCCATTGAGTATCATCCTGGAAAAGGTAATGTTGTGGCAGATGCCTTAAGCCGCAAGCCTATAGCTAAGTTGTCAAGCCTCATGTTACAAGAATGGAAATTGTTGGAGCAGTTAGCTAGTTTGGATCTTAATGTTGACAAGGATCATATTATGATTGCTCAGATTCAACTTAAGCCCGAATTATTGATGGAAATCAAGTCTCTACAAGATGATGACCCAGAGTTGGTAGAGATCAAGGGAAGCTTGAGTAACAGACCTGACTTCATGATGGCTGATGATGGAAGATTATTATTTCAGGGAAGAACTTGTGTACCTGATGTAGCTGAGATAAAAAGTAAGATCCTCGAGGAAGCTCATAGATCCAGATACACCATTCATCATGGAGGTACTAAGATGTTTAAGGATTTGAAAAGATCTTTTTGGTGGCCGAATATGAAAAGAGAAGTTGCAGACTTCGTAAGTAGATGCTTGGTTTGTCAGTAAGTCAAGGCTAAGCATTTCAGACCAGCAGGGAAATTGAAACCCCTTGATATACCCCAATGGAAGTGGGAGAGCATTGGCATAGATTTCATTATGGGTCTACCTAGGACTCGTAGTGGATTTGATGCAATATGGGTGATTATCGACAGATTGACAAAATCGGCTCATTTATTATCTATTAAGTCTAAATGGACAGTTGATGTGTTGGCTGCTTTGTATATGAAGGAAGTGGTAAGACTACATGGTATACCAGTCAGCATTGTGTCTGATAGAGACCCCATGTTCACTTCTCATTTTTGGACAGGATTGCAAGAGTCCTTGGGAACTCGTCTGAATTTCAGTACTGCTTTCCATCCACAAACAGACGGACAGACTGAAAGGACTAACCAGATAGTAGAAGATATTCTTAGAGCCTGCATGATTGACTTTGGGGGTAGTTGGAGTGATCATTTGGCATTGGTTGAATTCACCTACAACAACAGTTACCAGTCCAGCATTCAGATGGCTCTATTTGAAGCTTTGTATGGTTGAAGCTGTCGATCCCCATTATGTTGGGACGAGGTAGGTGAGAAGCAATGGCTTGGACCAGATCTCATTTCCGAATCATCCAAGAACATCCGTATTATCAGAGATCGGTTGCAAGTAGCACAATCAAGACAGAAGAGTTATGCCGACATTAGGAGGAGAGTTTTGGAATTTCAGGTTGGTGAGCATGTGTTTTTAAAGGTTTCTCCTATGAGAGGAATTCGAAGGTTTGGTATTCATGGCAAACTAAGTCCAAGATACATTGGTCCATTCGAGATTCTGGAAAGAGTGGGGGAGGTTGCTTACCGTTTGACACTACCACCTCAGTTATCTGGAGTACACAATATTTTCCATGTGTCTATGTTACGGAAATATGTGTATGATTCCACTCACATTATTCAGCATATGGACTTCAAATTGAAGGAAGATATGACTTATGAAGAAAGACCGATCAAGATTCTGGATCGGAAGCAACAACAACTCAGGAATTGTTCCATACTGATGGTTAAAGTGCAGTGGAGTCGGCGTGGAACTGAAGAAGCTACTTGGGAGTCAAAAGATACTATGCGGAGACAGTACCTTGACTTATTCTAGGTGAGCTGTCTCACTCCCTCTTTTTATTATTAAGTGCATTGAATTTGGAGGACCAAATTCCTTAAGTGGGGGAGGGTGTAATACCCCAATTTTTTAAGAAATTAATTAGAAATTAACTAGAAATTTAGTAATTAGAAATTCCTTAATAAATAGAAAAGGTTAAATTTTAACTATTTTATAAAAATCCATAAAAATTATATTATTGTAGAGGATAACATGTTTAACAAACTTTTCTTCTGTGGCCAACCCAAATAAAATCTGTAAATAGGCCGAATTAGTGGATTAAGCCCAAATTAAACACTTAGTTAACCTTACCTTGAAACGCGAAATTCGAGCTCAATACTCCATCAAATGAGCCCAAACCGGTGGCAAATGAAAGGCCAGGAAGAGAGGATCATTTCTCTTTTCTTAATCTCCCGAAACCCTAACCCTAGGAGATGCAATCGGCGGAGTTTGGATCGAGTCAACTTTTGCGGCGGCGTCCACATTAACCCGACTTGCGTGGGTGAATACTCCGCGCATAGAACCCTCCAGAAGGCGTGTGACCTATTAAAATGAAGCTCTCTAAATCTAGAATCGTTTAGAACCAGTGGCGACTGCAGAGGAGTTGGATCGAGGGAGATCTCTAGCGATTAGTGGCTGCGTGTACCGGCGTCTTGGGTTTTCTTTCTCCTTCCTTCTTCATCTGATTCAGGTAGGTGATAGCAAGCCAAACCCTACAAATAATATATGGTTGGAAGCATCCTCGTGTCATCTTTTCATTGATATAGAAAGCCCTAAATTTCATCAAGTGTTCTGCGAGAATTTTAAGTTTTAGTAGAAGCATGTCACATTTAAGGTTATAATTGTTCTCTTTCGATTAAGTGGTAATTTCAGGCTGTAAACATAAAATTGATCCATGCATCTCGTAGAGTTTTTCGTGCTCTTTCTTTTGATAGTAAAAGCCCCAAATTCCATGCTTTATATCGTGCGAATTTCATGTTTTAGTTCTGACCCTAGAAACCTCGCCGGAGTCGGGCAAGGCGAAGGGGCAGCGACCTGTCTGGCATTGTGTGGCCACACGATAGACCGCACAACCAGACAGGCGGCCTGATTTTGACAGTTTATATGTTTCTATATCTGATCGTTTCCCTAGAACGTACGGCCGAACCCTAACCGCATGTCTATCCTGCGGCCAGTTCCAGACCGCACATCCTTTTCGGCGGCACATGTCTGACCGTCCATATCCAGCAGGCCTTCGGACCTGAGGGGACGTGTGCAGCCAGTCTGTAACCGTTCATGGGGATGTAAGGTCCAAAACCGACCGCACATCTATAACAGAATAGATTAAATTGTCATTTTAGCATGTTATGTTAGTAGATTAGTGGTAATGGCATGTTAGCAACACACCTAATAAATTGGAATTCATGATAGTAAATAATTCTTGTTGATTTATTTAATTTGAGCTTGATCCTGATTCAGCTTTCCAATAAATGTCAATCTAAATTGTGAATCATTTATAATTGAAATGGCTATTAGGTTTACACTTGTTAACCTTAGACCTGAACCGTTAATCTTGAACCATTATTATCCCTTAGAATTGATTTTGGACTCAATCGAACCGCTGTGATTTGAGTCATAGTCCGAATTGGACTAGCAGGGACATGCGTGGCTGATAGTCGACCGCATATCTCCCTGAACGGCCCCGTGGCGACCGTTCATCCCTGACTAATGCCAATTAGTCTTGGCCGATTATCCTTGATCTATCTTTGGCCAATTCTTGATTTGATCAGCCCAGTAGACCCTAGGCCGACCAGCAGACAATGGGCTGGACTCTGGTTCAGTTCCACCTTGCCTATGGCAGCCTGGGAGCCCACTTGGGTGAATTTCTAAATTATTGTTAGGCCCTGTGTTATGCGGCCAGTAATGGCCCGTACATCTTTCAAGCGGCCCTTAATTGACCATTCAATTAATGAGCAGCTCTGTCAGGACCGCGTATCCTGTCTTCGATTTTATAAACTTCTGGCCTTGTGCGGCCTAATCCTTACCGTTCATATAGAAGAGCGGCCCCTTAGAAGCCGTTCAACCTTGACCCCCGAGGGCTAGACCTCAACCCAGTTACTGTTAATGCGGCCCTGAGTCGACCGCACAAGTCTTGAGCGGTCCAGTAGTAACCACATATCTCCCAGAAACGAGTTTTCTCTGTGTTTTATGATTTTGAATTCAAAAACATGATGGTTCTTGATAACTTGAACTCCTGGACAGAAATTCTGGACAGTATCTCTTCAGCTTAGCCTTGGGATGTTCCGAGGTAAGTTTATACTTGATTATAATTGGCCATTTAACTTGATTAAAGTCTAGACGGAACTTGGGATCTTGGATCCAATAAATCAATGCCAACGCATCATAGGGGCCGGGTCTGGTCCTGGGGAGAGCGCCCGAAAAGTACTTGTGCCCATGGGAGTATGTTATGACATGGTGAGGCATTGCATCGAGTGCATGACTAGCTTGATGTCTATGACAATGATCTCTTACTTGAATCGTGTTTGACTTGGTTATACATTCTTGCTTATTGGCCAATTTCCTACAATTCCTGTTATATATATTGTTCATAAACTTGCAATTCTTGTAATTATATCATCCTGTCATATTGTTATTCCATTCCATTCCTTAGCACTTTCTTTTATTATGTTGTTTCATCCGATCGTTATTTCTTTTCTTTCCGTTTCATACATGTAATTAATTGGTTAATCACTTATACTTGCCTGTTGTTACCTACTGAGCGTTCGCTCATATAGTTGTTTTCCCCCCTTTCCAGGCAGCTCAGGTGAAGATTCACAGACGGATGGGAATTGACAAGAGTGATGACTTGGAGTGTATCAGCTAGTAGATATGTTGAGATTGTTATAGTTGTTTTACATCTAGCTATGCCTTAAAGCTTGTGTTAGTTATTGTAACGGAGTCGAGTAGAGGTTATGCTTGATTATGTTTAAGACGGTTTGATGGTTATTGTAATAGATTTGGAGTTATTGTAATAGTCTTTACTAGCGTTTTCTACTGTCGGTCCCGATATTCCGCGTCGGGGTGTGACAACCTCTGTAATACCCCAAATTCTTCTAGATATTTAATTAGAAATTTATTTGAATTTAATTAGAAATTATTTGAATTTATTTGAACTTATAGGAATTAATTTGAAATTAATTAGATTAATTCTTTAATAAATAGAATAAGTCACATTTCGACTATTTTATAAAAATCCATAAAAATCATATTCTTGTAGAATCAATTGCGTTTAACAATTTTATCTTCTATGACTAAGCCTAATAAAACGGAACTCTGTTCTGAATAATGGCGAATGCCAGAAATATAATGGCGAATGCCAGAAATAAAATCTTGCTGTGTTGCTTGTCCATTGACGAAGCCATGCAAGTCATGCATGAGGTGCATGCTGGATCAGCTGGGGCACATCAAGTCGGTCCGAAAATGAAAATCGAGATAAAGAAGCTGGGCTATTACTGGCCCACCATGTTTGATGACTGCTGCAAGTTCGCCATGACTTGTCAGAAATGCCAGGAGCATGCTAACATCCCGAGGAGGCCTCCGGCACCGCTATATCCTACCATCCCAAGTTGACCGTTTGCTCAATGGGGCACAGACATGGTAGGTCCTCTGCCATCCTCCTCCTCTGGATGCAAATACATCTTGGCAGCCACAGACTACTTCTCCAGATGGGCGGATGTGGTGGCATTAAGAGAAGTGACGGGAGAGCTGGTCGCCAGGTTCTTCCGCCAGAATATAATATTCCGGTTTGGGGTTCCCAGCCGAATCATTTCTGACAATGGCAGCCATTCCAGGAATCAGAAGATATACCGGTTGGTTGATAAATACAAAATTGATTGGAGGACTTCGTCTCCCTACAACCCTCAAGCTAATGGGCTTGCAGAAGCCTTCAATAAAACATTGTGCACCTTGCTAGCGAAAATCATTATGTGCGTTGAAGTGGAGATGGTAATCGGAATGGTTTATACACTTTGTTTTTCAATTTTGGATTGAGGAACACCGGGCTTAATTTGAGATCAATGGGTTGCATGTATGGGTCATTGGTTCCTCAAAATATGGTTTTCAATTGGACTAGGCTTGAATGGGTCGATCCCCTCACGGTCCGGATCGATCCTCGGGTCGAAAACAAGCCCACCGGGGCTGTCAGCAAATGGGTCGCCCCATTGGGTCGACCCCTGGAAAACCAGGGGTCTGCCAGCGTGTGGGTCGACCCAATCTGCCAGCGTGTGGGTCAACCCATTGGGTCAACCCTCGCACGGACAGACTCCTGTCTGTGTATGGGTCGACCCAATGGGTCGACCCCCGGGGTGTATGGGTCGACCCCTGCGTTCGCAGACGCGAACGTGACTTCCGTAAAATGAAAAAATCTCACCCAATTGGGGTCTAATTGGACTGAGATCTTAACCCCATGCCCCTAGGTTCTTGATGGACATATTAGGGTCATAATACAAGGGTTTGGAACCCTAAATTCACCGGAAAACCAATCGAAATCACAACCTATCTAGGAAGAACACTTAAAAACCTAGTCTTAACATGCTTCTAATCAAACATGAAATTCTCTAAGCATGGTCTATAAAAATTGGGACTTTCTATATCAAAAGAAAGCTTACTCGATGCTGATTCCAACCATATATGACATGCTATATGGGGATCAAGATTAATAACTCGAAATCATGATTTAACTCAAAAGAATACATCATAAACCACGTCTAGACATGCTCTTACTCAAATCAGAATTTCTCTAAACATGATGCATAAAATTTAGGGCTTTCTACGCCAAATGAAAGCTAACATGCTGCTGATTACAACCATATATGTTAATTAGAGTTTGGTCTGTTATAACCTACCTCAATCGAAGAGAGATTTAGAAGTTAGAACGAAGAACGCCCGTTTGACAGCCCTTCACTATTTCCACGAGATCTCCCTCCACACCTAATAGCATTTGGGGCTTTTACTACCAATAGAAAGAACTCTCTGAGAGGATCAAAATGGTATACTCATGTGCAGATTTTGGTCGAGGGTACCTACCTTAATCTAAGGATTAAAGAGGGCCAAAGAAAAACCCACGAACTCGGACACTCCTCCAATAAACGCGAGAGAGCTCTCTAGATCGGAATCCTCTACGAACACCACTGCTACCAAATGAAAATAGACACATGGGGCTTTCTTTTAATAAGTCATACTCATTCTGGATCCTTCCAGGAAGGGAGAAATCGTCCTTTGAAGTGGTGTGTTCAAACCGCCGCCGCCAAAGTTGACCTAGCCCATGCGCGACCAAATGCTCCCCATAAGCTCAAAATTTCGTGGCATTATGAGAGGGGAAATGATCCTCTCTTTAATACCTTTCATTTGCCCCTAGAATCACCTCATTTGGTTGAGAAATGAGCTCGAATTTGATGTTTTAAGGTGGTGTTTACTATTGAGCACGAATTTGGTTAGGTAAGTGTGAAAATTTGACTAATCCCACTGATTCGGCCTAATTAATGATTTCTCATCTGATAAGAAACTTTGATTCTTATTAACTTCATTCTATGTTCTTTTTCTTTCGAAAGTTGCTGGCGTTGAAACCATTGTAGCAGATGCTCCCGCCAATCAGGTTGTCGAACTTCTTCTACAGCCATTACTTCATTTTCTTCTCCCGTAACCGGGACATCCATCACACTTGGCACCTGTCGCCTATTGATGACGATCACATTCAGGCTCTCATCCGGCGGGACTGCCAGGGAACTAGCTAGCTTTGCGAGGGTGTCTGCCTGGGCATTCTGTCCTTGGTTGATGTGCTTTATCTGGATGAAATAGAATTTTGCCATCAGGCCTAGGGCCAGTTGGTGATAGGGCAAGAGTTCTGGCTTCCGGACATCGAACTCTCCTTCGACTTGTTTAACAATTAGCATGGAATCCCCATAGACTTCTAGCATTCGAATCCCCATGGATAAGGTGATTTGTAGGCCGATAATCAAAGCCTCATATTCTGCCTCATTGCTTGTGCAAGGCTTGTTGATTGAATATGAGGTGTGCACGACCTCCCCCTTTGGAGATTTCAGGACTACACCTGCGCTGGCTCGAATTCTACTGGGCCCACTGGCCGTAGTGTCAATTCTGGAAGCACCATCGAAATACAGTTCCCACAATGTAGATTGCGCCTGGTTTGCTTCTAGTGTTTCATCTTTGTGCAGTTCAGCCTACAATAGAGAATCTTCAGGTATTGGGTGTGCAGCAAAGAAATCTGCAATGGCTTGTCCTTTGATGGCTTTCTACGGCACATAGGAGATATCAAACTCCATAAGTATGACCGCCCATTTCCCCAGATGGCCTTTTAGTGCTGGCCGATATAATATATACTTCAATAGATCTACCTTGGAGACCAACTTAATTTCATGCAAAAACATATAGTGTCGGAGCTTCTTGACTGCGAAGACCAGCGCCAGGCAACTCTTCTCAATGTAAGAATATTTCTCTTTGGTCCTCACAAATCTTCTACTGAGATAGTAGAGGGCCTGCTCTTTTCCTTCATCATTATTTTGGGCCAACATTGCCCCTAGAGAACGATGCGTGGCTGCTATGTACAAGATCAGCGGCCGTACTTTTACTGGTGCGCCGAGCATAGGAGGGGTCTTAAGGTATTTTTTCAGCTTCTCAAATGTCGCCTGACATTCTTCATCCCAATAGAACGGGACATCCTTCATCATCAGCTTGTGAAAAGGGTGACATCTTCCAGACAGATTCGATATGAATCGTCAGATATAAGCCAGTCGGCCTTGGAGAGACCGCAGCTCGGAGAGGTTCCTTGGCGGAGGCAACTCCTGAATGGCTTTAATCTTTGCGGGGTCTATTTCAATCCCCCGATGCCTTACAATAAAACCCAGAAACTTGCCGCTGGAGACTCCAAAGGTGCATTTCAACGGGTTCATCTTCAACTCGTACTGCCTGAGCCATTGGAATATTGTTCAGAGATCTTGCAGGTGATCCTCTCTTCTTCTAGTCTTAACCACCAAGTCCTCAATGTAGCACTCGACTGTGTGGTAGAGCAATTCATAAAAAATTCTGGTCATCGCCTGTTGGTAGGTGGCGCTAGCATTCTTCAGCCCGAAAGGCATCGTTTTGTAATGGTAGATACCCTTGGGGGTACGGAAGGCAGTATGAACACGGTCGTGCTCCACGATCCATATCTGATTGTAGCCGGATGAACCATCCATAAAGGAAAGGGCCTCATGGCCAGTCGTAGCATCTATCATGACTTCTATTATCGGCACCGGGAAGTCATCTTTCGGGCAAGCTTTATTCAGATCATGAAAATCCACAAATATCCGGATCTGACCATTCTTCTTTTTGACAGGCACTATGTTGGCCAGCCATGTAGTGTATTGGTTCTCTTCGACGAAACCCACCTCAATAAGATTGTCAACTTCTTTGCATATTTGAGTGATGAGCTCCGGCCTCATGCGCCATGGTGACTGCTTTACTAGCTCCACGTCGGGGCTAATCGCCAGTTCATGTTGAGCAACTGCGGGGCTAAGCCCGGACATTTCTTTATAACTCCAGGCGAAACAGTCCCGGAATTCTTGCAGCAATTGAACATATAGCTCCCACTCGGCTAAGGAGAGCTGAGCGCTAAGGAAGATAGGTCTGGGGTCCTCTTCACTCCCCAAGTTGACTTCTACCAATTCATCGACCGTGGCCTGCCCCTCGTCCTCAATTTCCAGAGGTGTGGGTTCAAGGTCAATGAAATCTAGAACATCAATGATGTCGTCGAGTTCAAGGACTTCGGCAGTATTATCATTTCACCCTCTGACCTCTTCAGAGGTTTGTAGCTCAGGGGACAGCCCGAGCATAGGTTGTCCCGATATCAGGTTCTCTCCAGTTCCCCCTCCATGGGATTCATCAGCTGCTTTGATAGGAGTTGGCTCCTTCATTGCTGGATTAGGAAGGCGGTTCCCCAACTCCACTGGAAGTGGGGAGCGCTCGGTTTCCGCTTCAGCTTGCGCTACCACATCTTTGCAAGAGGCGTCTTGTTTCTGTCTGGTTACATCCTCATTGGCAAAAATTGCTTGGCGTGTTGCAGCAGCCACTGCATCGGCCGGTTGAGAACGAGTTGTCGTGGTGATAGTGCAGGGACTGCAGTAGGAAATGTACAACTCTTCTTTGGTATCTTCAGCTTCGCTGTTATTAGCTGTATCGAACTTAGCTTGGAGTGTTACCTCTTCATCATCGAGTTGCTCCCAACATTTTCAGAGGGTGGCAACTTCCCGATTTTGGCCTTCTTGTTGGAACACCTGAGCTTGTTCCTCTTCCACCGGGCTTTCATCATAAGTTGCTCCCAGAGGCGCCTCTTTTGTTGATGAGAGGATAGAGATGGTATCCACCTCATATCGCCCGCTGTAATAATACTCTTCTAGTGAGAATCCCAGCCCTGTATACTGAGATACGCATCTGAGCTCCTTGTCAATGCTGGCAGGATACCAGAGCTTTTGGAAGGCCTGAGTTGTCTTCTGTGATTGGCCGGCAGGGATGTGCTATTTTATGAACATTTTGGCCATCTTGTCTGAGGTAAACGGCAACCTCTGAATAGGTACTACATCGCTCTCCAAGTCTTCAGGGAGGCAACAATTAGCATCTTCTCGCGCCGCGTGTTCTTCTGCAACGTAGAACAAGCTGGTGGGGCCTTCATCATGGGCCACTTCTAAGGTTCTGAGAGGCCTGACCGTGGGATGGCCAAGGCTGACTATCGGCCTAAAGAGACCCTCCGGTACCTTGATATGATCTTGTCAATCCTCCATTTTGAGTTCATTCGCCCATGGGAAGATAGTAGGAGGTACTTCCCTACCCACATCTCCTGTGGTGGTGATATGGGATACCCCTCAGGGGTTTACATAGCCAGGTGGCGGTGGCGGGAACCAACTGTCCCTGGAAGCTTTCTTTACTACCTTCACTGAGGCCTTTGCTTCAGGAATTTTTTACGGCTGTTCTATGTAGAACGGCGCATCCAACATGTGACATTCAAACACTTCAAATGGATGGAGGTCGGCGAATATCCTTTCCTCCCGTCCTTCATGATTATATTTGATACATTGGTGGAGAGTTGAAGGTACCACCATATTTTCATGCAGCCAAGGACGGCCAAGCAGCGCCTTGTACGTGGTATTTGAATTTATTACATGGAACTGGACCTTCATAGTGAAGTCTGCCATGGCAAGGGTGAATTCTGCCACGTCGAGCGGAACTTCAGACTTTTGATTGAAGCACGTGATGCGCATATCCCCGACCTTGTCCAGGTGAACATTAAATCAATATTTTTGAAATATCTTATAGGGGAGTATATTGACAGCTGCCCCTGGGTCTACCAGAATCTGGCTCAGCAGCTGGCCGTTCAATTGCCCCCTCATGTATAGGGGTCTGTTGTGCTCAGCAGTCAGCAACAGCATGTCTTCCTCAGTGAATGTGATATTTGTCGAAGGCAATGCCTCGGCTAAACAGCTCTCATACTGGGCAGGTGTCTGCAGAGTAGTGACAATCGCATGTCGGGTCTCTTCACTTAGGGATAGGATTTCCCAAATAGTAAATCGAGCGGGAAGCTTCTTCAATAGTTTCATGATTCTGCTACCTACCTGGACATTTGACAACTTCATTTCTTCTGCCCATCACGGTCTGGAGGAGCCCTGCATAGTGGCGCCTGATGGACCTACTATATCAGCTTCCAGTTCTGAGTCTTCTTGTGGCTTAGTGGCTTCATCCGGCTATTTTTCGGCACCTACCTCCGCCTTGGTTTTATCTCCTTTTTTCTGACTCGATAGCTACTGAGGCTTGGGGGTATGCCCCCAGCCACGGATTAGCTTCACGGCAGGGCTGCTTGCCCTGGGATTTGTTGAGAAATTCGAGAAAGGAGGGCTTGCTACTGCTGCCCCCAGCCTAGTTGTATAGTCCTGATGGAGGAGGGATTTGGACTCCCTTAACCTCTGGTGCGCGCATCTTGTATGGCTTCTCACCCCTGAAGATGATGTTATGATTGGCGGGCAGTGGGCGCCCCCACTTTCGACCTAAGCGGGTTGCATATGCTGGCTGAGAGGTTTCAGCCTGGTTAGCCTCAACAGCGGGAGTATAACATATGTCTTCGTCTCCATCCTCATCCCCGGGCAGGGTGAAGAGGGCGGACAATGTGTTGCAGGATAACATTGTTTCTTTCTTGGCCTTTCGACCCCTTCTCTTCTTCTTCTTTTTCTTTTCATTAGGCACCTACCCCCAGAACATGCTTTCGTCCTCTTTAGGGACTTCTTTGGGCTCTTCTTGTTGCTGCAAAGAGAGCTGCTCCAGTTCTTCCCATAGGACATGATCCTTCACCTGTAGTGGTCATAATGCGGGCTGTTCATATTCTTCTAGCCCATTTATATAGGCCTGTAGCCGTTCAAGCTCTGGGCCGACCTTCTTAGGCTCGGGTAAGGGGCTTGGTTTCTTCCGATTGTAGACATGAATCTTAACCCTTATAGGCTACTCAACCCAGACCAGAGCTGGGGATGGCGGGGTTAGCTGGGGCGTAACACCTCAAATTTGTACCCCTTTGGCTGAGTGGGGTAAGGGCTTCTTCTTGCTTCTTGTAGAGACTTGCTGCCATCCCTATTGTTCCTTCAGAGGTGTGAGAAAATATGTCTCATATGTATGCTGCATACTGACCTCCGCCATTTCTTTAGGTAATGCCTGGTATAGTGATATCACGTTGATAGCCGCCCGCTTCAGCTGGACTTCATGTGGTTGCGGGGGATCAACCTTGTGCTCCCCCATATCTATCTCTCCCTTCCTCATCAGACCTTCTCTAATGTCTTTAAAGACATAGCAATTTTCAATTGGGTGCCCCAACATTCGGTGGTAAGGACAGAACCTGGGACTATCTTGTTTCTTCATATCTTCTTCCCTTTTTGGCTCAGGCAGAGTAATTATGTTATACTGGGTAACCCAGTCAAACAACACCTTAGTCTTTTCCTTGGGAAAAGAGTAAGCCTTCTTCATCTTGTCCCTGAGTGAAGGGCCCTCTTTCTTATCATCTGCTTTATCCGGTGGAGGTGCAGCGACTTCTTTAGCTTTATCCCTTTGCTTTTCAAAGGCCTTAAAGTCGATGGTGTTGGCTTCTTTAGGTGTCGAGCGTTGCTTGACTGCCTTTGCTTTTGGTATAGAAGTTCCGGATGTGGCAGTTGAATGTTTCGCTTGGAAGGCTTCAATCTCGGCTAATATATTATTAAGACAGTCAAATGACCTAATCTCCACTCCAATCATCCTTTCTAGCACCTTTCTACGGAGGTTTTGCTTACATATCTGTACGGCGTCCTCTTGGTGCGGGGGCCGCTTGCACCTCATTCCGAGGTTCCTCCACCTTTGTATATAATCAAGAGCCGTCTCATCCGGCCTTTGATGGGTAGCATAGAGTTCGGATATAGTAACTTCACTTTCGGTCACATGGAATCTTTCTCGGAATCTCTTCTGCATATCAGAATCTTTTCTGTTGGCCTAATGAGGGGTTGCCTAAGCCCCTGAAATACCCTCTGACCACATCGGTCATTTCTTCTTGATCCCTCCCCCTGTGGGGAATGGGAGATAGCATGTGGCCTCGCACCTGAGGCTGATATGCCAATCGGGCTCTCTCCGATGGCTGATGGAACCTTCCCCTCATAATCGGGATATCGGCCTGCCAGGCGCAGGCATGGAAAACTTCACAGCGCGGAAGCTCCACAACCGCATATTCCTCTTCTTCTGGGGCCACACCCCTCTTATTTCTCCTTCTCATGATCTCCCTGGACCTGTGCTCGTAGGGACTGATGGGCGTGTCTTCTTTCCTGGGTTGGACACTCTTGGGGACCCACACTTGTTTAAACTTCCTTGGCCGTGTGGCGAGCTCTCTCCGGCCTCAACAACCTTCTTCTTCCTTCTCTGCCCTCCTTCCAAACAAAGCCTGAAAGGAGTTATGAATAGGCACAGCAGGGACTACCCGGTTAGGGATGGCCTGGGCATCACGTCCGTCGAGGAAAAGGCGGACACCTCCAATGAGGATAGACTTCCCGGACACCGAGAGGCGCCCAGTAACAGTAGTAGCAGCTTTCCTCTGGATGCTCCTCTGCTGACGGCCTATGGCCCTTTTATTGCAAATAGGGTGAACCCTATTGGTGGCGCGATGCACCATGCAGCTCACCTCCCTTGTCGGCTTCTTCGATGGGCCCTCACAACGCGGGACCTCGAAAGCTTCAATTTCTTCAGCCTTCTTGACCCTCGTCGGTTCGGGAGACTCGACTCCCAATAATTTAGTAAAGGCCAACCCCAAGAAATTGGGAAAGCCGACAGCGGGAGGGAAGGACCCGAACATGGTGGGCACCGCCAGGTACCCGTGGTTGACATGGTTGTTGACGACATCCAAACTGAACACGAGTGTAGCTAGTCCAGTCTCCATTCTTGCTCTCCTGCAATCATAGAAACATGAAAATGATTACTATTCTTGGGGGAAGCCCCAAGTGACTTCCTATCTTGGCAAAGAGATGAAGGGAGACCTTGTCCCACCGGGCATGCCACTTTGGTGACACATATTTTTATAAAATAAAAATGCGTAGGCGTGCCAGTCACATATGTGACAAATTATCTTGTGCTCGATCTGACTTGGTCAGTCGATTGTGAGGTCCGTGTCGGGACCAGAAGTCTGTCATACCATAAAGGTTATGACGTTAATTACATCCTCCGAGAAGGAGAAAAACCCATGATTAATTGTCAAGATCAGCGTCACTCGGGGCCAAATGATAACGATGTACAAGACGTGACGTAAACATGAAGCTACGCAGGCCTCTATGCTTCCTTTTATTCATGCAAGAGGAATTAAGATTTATTATGTTCACACTTCGATACGAGGTGGGGAACTTAGGTCCGAATACCACCACCACGCATAGCGACACTTCCAGTCGGGCGAGACCTGGCCTTCTGTTAGACGCCATTTGATATACCGAAGTGAGACCAAGCACACAAACATGCATTATTTTCACAACATAGGTGATTAGGAGAGTTATTTACCAGAAGCATGGAAAGCACATGATATCAGCATGCTTATGTGGGCACGTGTATATATATATGTGTATATTTATACGTATATACTTATGTATATATACCTAAAATGTATTCATCCATTTATTCGGGGGTATTCAGCTAGAGAGGCGCATAGATGATCGAGTTAACGACAAGCGCTGCAAGGGTGGAAGGGAAATCAGTGCGAAGTGCACCGAGGCAGTGGTGAGAAGGGCATGGGCAATATAGGTCGGTGCAATATGCATCGAAGCAACGGAAGCGAAGGGCATGGGCAATATAGGTCGGTGTAATATGCACCGAGGCAGCGGCGGCGTAGGGTATGGGCAATATTGGTCGGTGCAATATGCATCGATGCAGCGGCAGCGATGGGCATGGGTAATATGGGCCGGTGCAAGTTTGAATGGGGGTCGGTGCAGATTTGGGTTAGGGATGAGCTAGGTCAGTGCAGGTTGAGCGGCGATGCGAGACGAGTCGGTGTAGATTCGAGCTAGCAAGGAGCTGGGTCGGTGTTGGTTGAGCGGCGACGCGAGCCGAGTCGGTGTAGGCTTGAAGAGGAGGTAGGTGATATGGAGTCGGCACTAGTGGTGAAGAGGGGTGAGGGATGAGTCGGTGCTAGTGAAGAGGGGGTGCGATATGGGCTAAGACGGTGGCGTCGCTACTGGCTCGAGCTCGCGGGTAGCGGAGTCGGTGGCATCGCCACCAACTCACAGAGATTTCCCTTGGTTCAGAAGCCCATGAGGTTTTCTTTGTTAGGGGGGAGAACAACAGAAAGCCTTCTTTTAGCCATTATCTCTTCACATTATACGTGCTTGTGAGAATTGAGAAGGGTATTAATGCTCCGTCACACGGGTTAAATTAACTTCAAAGGTCTTACTTACCTAGTTCATTCAACCTGGCCTGTGCGAGGTTCCTACTCAAGCATACATGCAGGCAATCATCGAGCACCTGATTGAGACATGTTAAGCATTGAACTGCGTAGGGAATAATGAAAAACCATCGACGGAGTTATGAACTTTTCTGGAGAAAATTTGGCAGCATCTCCCTTGCATGGGGAGATGTTCAGTCAAAAGTGGCATGACACACGCCGGGCGGCGCCAAACCAGAAACATGCCGAGCAGTTCAGATGAACTGTCTCGACCCCCAGAAGCACCACCATGCAAATCTCGAGGCTATCCTACTAGAGACTCATGGTGCTACGGGGAAGATTTACGTAACAGAGGGTGATGCAAGAGGATCAGAATGTAGCTATATGAACGGCCTCTTTGATAACCCACTTGTGCAATGACATTCCAGAGGGACATGTGACGGGTCGACAGACCCCCTGGAACTCAGAATGGGGCTGATTTGGCAAACGACGATCGGTGATTGTCCCCCCCCCCCTTTTATCGCGGTGTAGGTAATTAGAAACGATCAAAAATGCACTTCACCACATCTTGCCCCTCCATCGCCAGATGAGCTTGAATGCTCTGATAGTCATAGCCATCGGAGGTGACTGTGCTCAACATCAATAGAAGCAAGATGGGAGAAAAGGGGGCAGAATGTTTTGGAAACAATTTGTCAAACATAAGAGGGGATATGTGATAGCCATAGAAGAAACGGATAGGGACTATTGCATTGGCTGTCGGAGCACGCTGGTGTCCCTACAACTGATAGGTTCGAGTGAAGGGATACTCAACAGCTCTCCATTTGAAATCCAGTTGGGCAAACCCATATTCACAAACTACGTTGTAGTATCGATAAGAGACATAGCCCCGGGGGGGCTTATTATCGCCCACTATGGGAGTGGCCATGAGCCATTATTGCATAGAAAGACAGTAAAAGCTTCAGGAGATGAGCGCTCACAAGATTTATAGTGGATTTAGCCCGAAGGGCCTCCTCACGCTCGAAGGAAAATCGAGAAATCTCAAAGTGAAAGCGGTAGAAACACTACAGTTAGTGACCCAAAAAGAAATGGATTATGACAGAAAGAGATACATTCGAGCCACAGCAACGAACTAGGGCTTTATTCTATTCAATCTCATTGTTGACTACAATCAGATCAAGAGGAGGGAGTACATCGCTCGAAGGGACCCTCCAATAGGAAAAAAAAAGAAACTGCTAAAAGGAAAAGGGAAGAGCTAATCAGAGAAGAACACGGAGCTGGTAGATAGTATAGAACTCTTTCTCAGACCCACCTGCTTCTTTCTCTCTCTGATCCTCTCTTCCTCTCCCTTCTTTCTTTGTTCGCCCTCTTCACTCGATGGATTCTCCCTTCTTCTAATTCTTTGCTCGATCCCCCTTTTCTGAGGGCCAAGGGGCCCTTTTATAGGCAGATGCCCAAAACAGGGCATCGGAGCCTTGACGGGATGGGTGAGCTGCCACCGCCTCAAGCGCTAGCCGTGTTGTCAACTTGGTCGCAGAGGGGAGGCCACCGCCTCAAGCGCCAGCGCCACCGGCTCGAATGCGAGAGGCGCCACCGGCTGAAACTTTCATCGCTGACGACTCGATATCAAGGTGCCACCGACTCATTTGTAAGGGCATTTTTGTAATTTTTATATTTTATCCCGAAATTAACCCGGTGAGTGCTCTTCATCCGGAGTAGCTTCGGGGTTGGTGCAGTAGTCTCGGACTACATTTTGAAGTGTTGATTCTGGGCTTCCGCAGATTTCCGGGACGTGCAGAACCCGTACCGGTTTTCCCAGGATTTGCACTGATTCGGCCTTCGGCACTATAGTTCATGCGACCAACTCAACTTCGCATATGTGTGGGATATCCTTATCGAGTGGACTATCCCTGGAAGTATTTTCGTCCTGGCTGGGGGTCCTTTTGGCCACTTACAGACCTTTCCGGCGCGATGTGTACCTGAATCGGGTAACCCGAGTTTTCTCATGATTTGGCGTTCGGCACGTTGATTCGTGCCGCCAACTCCACGCTGTGGACACACAGGGTGTCTTCATTAGGAGGGGCATCCTTCGAAGTATTTCTATCATGATCGGATGACTTTCTGGCCACTTACGGACCATTTCGGCATTCCACGTGTCTTGATCGGATCACTTGGATTTTTCGCTGATATTGCCCTCGGTAATTTATTCCGAGGTGCCAGGGACATTCCTTCTCAGGGAGATTTCTTCATCAAGCGGGAGCCGCCTGTTACATTCTCGTCCTGGTCGGACGGGGTAAGAGGTATATCGGGCACGATCATCTCGATGCCGGTTTCGTAGGCTCTGACCATCAATAGGCCTTAAGCGAGCTGTGGTGGGTGTCTAAACCCGCATGGGTTGCAAATCTAGAATTATTGTCCTTGTACTTAAGGATAGGGACTATGCATGCTGAGTAATCTAATTGCGCAGTGGTAACAAAACATTTAATATAATGTGTACAATGCATGAAAACTCA
The DNA here is from genome assembly GCA_022559845.1 of Amorphophallus konjac. Lineage (NCBI taxonomy): Eukaryota > Viridiplantae > Streptophyta > Magnoliopsida > Alismatales > Araceae > Amorphophallus > Amorphophallus konjac. The sequence continues at coordinate 226,019,199 of CM040121.1, read as the reverse complement.
TGAAACAAGAGGGCTTTTACTCCTAACTCATTGTTCTAGCCATCCATGAGATAACCTGCCTCTGGTAGTGCTCCTAGACTTTGAATTTCTGACTGGAAGTAGACCCTAGTTGTTGTACGTCCTGTGCCAAACCAGCAACTTCCCATCCTTCTATCTGACGATCCTCGTGACCTAATTTCATGAAAGTTGGAGGGTAGATAGAAGATACGAAGGGGAATAGTAAGTTCTAAAGAATCAACTCATAAATACCTAGATTAGGGCTTCTATTTTCTTGATCTTCACTTGACCATCGCACTAGTTCTTATGCAGTCTGTTGCAAACCAGCAACGTGCAGAGGCTCTAACTCTCCAACGGCTTGGTCTTCTAGCACGAAAATTTGAGGGAAGTTAGACAAAACTAAGACGATCATAAAGTTCTAAATAACTAACCTGTGAAGTGACGAGGATCATCAAGCAACATGGGCAACTATCCAATTATATTTATTTTAAGTATTTTTTTGTTAAGGGGCCACTTTGTGTACTTTTGTTTTTTTATAGAAAATAAGATGTGTCATCATCATGTAATAGTCTTTTATTATTTTAGTCTTCCCACTAGAAGTATCATTAGTCATAGATGTCAGGTGTTAGGTGAGGTTTGGTATGATTAGTCGTGGGTGTTAGGTGTTAGGTGTTGACATTTTTTATGAGTTGTCTTTGTGATGAGTCTATGAAAAGAGTATGTAATCCCATGTTATAGAGAACAATGAAGAGGAAGTTGAAGTGAGATTGTTGGAAAATTATTCCATGTGAGGTGGGATGCCTTCTTTGTTCTTCTCCGAGAAGGAGATGGGGTGAGATGCCCCATGGGTGAGAAGCCCCCCCCGAGTGAGAGGCTCCATGGTTGCAACGTCTTCGTGAAGAAGACGGGTGAGAGGCCCCAACCAAATAGCTGTCGCCTTCCTAGCCACCCCCATCATCATGCACCCCAACCACCACCACCATCGCTGCCCCCACTCCTCGGGCTAACCCATATGCATGGCCCCTCCTCTACCCCCTGGCCCTCCTAACACAAGTGACAAGCAACTTTGCAGAGGGCTGCCATCCTTTCCCTCCACCGTAATCATGAGCCACCTATTCCTACTATTTTCCCCTGTCATTAAAAGTCTTCTCTCTCCACTGCCACACTCTGCACCACCTGCAAGTCCACCGACCTTTAGCCCTTGTCTTCCCACCGCCTGCCTCTCTCACCTTGGGCCGGCCCCCCCTTCCCTTCCCCTTTCTCATCTTCTGTACATGTATCCTATGCCACTCCCATGATCCTCAATTCTTTTCCCTCTTACTATTGGCCCACCGTGTTAAAAGCTTGCTGCACCATCAAACCTCATCCCACTTCTTCTTTTCTTCCACTTTCTGTCACCTGCAACAACGTGATCCACCTCGGTAGGCCTGCACCACAATACCCGCTTACGAACAACCCACCCCACCTCCCTCTTCTCCCCCTTGGGCAGACGGCCCCTCTCCCTGCTAACCTCTCCTCTGGCCACACCACCCACCTCTGTCTCCTCCCTATCATCCCTTCCTTGTGCGACCAACACTGGCTGCACAAGAACGCCCAGCACCGCTTGTCCCCGGGTCCATGCACGTCCTCATCCCCCTCCATGAGCTCGCCTTCGTCCCCTTCGCCCGCCACCTCACCGGCCACCCCTCCGGCCACTCTCCCCTTCACTGCTACGAACCCAGCCCCACCCTCAGCCGCGAGCCTAACGTTGTCACCGCCCACGAGCGGCCGCCATGCAGACCCCCAGGCGTCTCCTCCGGCATCGACAGCACTACCTACTCATCACCCTGCCCCATGTAGAGAACCCTACACAGCCGGACAACATCAGCAACGCCCGTCCCCTCCCTCGGCAACGCCATCGCGTGCCCCCCTAGCCGGGCGATCACCACAGCACTGTCGACCGGTCCTCTGCCGCAGCAGAGTGTCCGTCCCACCACCTCCGTCGCCTCCGAGTAGCTAGTCCCCACCGGTTATTGTCGATCACCCCAGCCACTCTCCGCCGCTGCACCGAGTCCCTCTCAGTGGGCAGCTGCTGCTTCTCCCGCCGTACGCCTGCCACCGACCTCTCTTTGCTAGCAGGTCCGCCGTGGCTCACCCATCTGCCACGTCGAACCCCTCCCCCATCTGCGTTACCGGCCAAGGTCAGCCGTCCTCGTGTCCAGCACCCCCCAACGTCATCTTCACCCACAATGGAAGAAGTCCCACCGCCATGCATCTATTGTTCGTCGGATTCTCCCAATTTCCTATCCTCTTCTCTCTCTATCTCTCTCTTCATTTCTCTTCTCTCATCCCCCCGTGTTCTCTCTCTCTCTCTCTCTCTCTCTCTCTCTCGTGAAGGCCTTTGAAGAAAAAAAGAAAAAGCGATGACACAAAAAATAGAGTGATACCATCGAAAAATCCAAGGATGTTGTTCATACACACAATAGTATAAGTGCTCACGTTCAGATCTTGACAAAGGCATGGAAATATTCATCATCATCTATTTTTGCACGGCCTACCTTTACATCACGTGCATGGCCTATTTAATGACCTGTGCACACCTCTTTATGATAGTTATGTGGTTGTGGTCATGGCAAGAATTAGTGTACGTGGTATATGGGAAAGATGGCATATCAGGTTGCTACTAGATTATGAAGCAATGGACTCGGAACTACAAGCTATCTCTCTCTCTATCCTGTTCTCTCTCTTGTTCTCCCGTGAAACCAGTGTAACAAAAAAGAATGGGAAGAAAAGGGGTGAAAGAGAAGGTTAGAAAAAGAAAAAAAAGAGTGATGAATTTATTTTTTAGAAAAAGAAAATAGGAAGTTCACGGAGGATAATGAGATAAAATAAGAAAAAAATGGTGAAGAAAATATTTTGTGAAAGGAGAAAAGAAAGTGAAAAAAATTAATTAATGAGAAAAATAAAAAAATAGAAAATGAAGTGAGAAAAGATAAAAGTCATAAGATTCGGGCATTTTGTCCCGCATCAAGTGGTATGAGAGCCGTTGCCCACTTGTTCTCACAAGTTCGGTCCTTGGCTAAGTCCGTTCCACCACGAAGGGAGAATTTATAACTTCGGGTGCATCGTCCTTGAGATGGGGACGAGTGTGAGACCCCATTCAAAGCTCCAGATCCATCCTTCTATGATGTCCATCTTCATCGCCCGCCTCCACTGCCGCCACCACTGACATCGCTACTCCTGCAAGCAAAGGTCCTAGGTTCGAGGTCAAACCTCCTCCAAGCAGAGGGGTTTGACGAGGATCGTCAAGCAGCATGGGTAACTATCCAATTATATTTATTTTAAGTATTTTTTTGTTAAGGGGCCTCTTTGTGTGCTTTTCTTTTTTTATAGAAAATAAGATGTGTCATCATCATGTAATAGTCTTTTATTAATTTAGTCTTCCCACTAGAAGTATCATTAGTCATAGATGTCAGGTGTTAGGTGAGGTTTGGTATGATTAGTCATGGGTGTTAGGTGTTAGGTGTTGATGTTTTTTATGAGTTATCTTGGTGATGAGTCTATAAAAAGAGTCTATAATCCCATGTTATAGAGAACAATGAAGAGGAAGTTGAAATGAGATTGTTGGAAAATTATTCCATGTGAGGTGGGATGCCTTTTTTGTTCTTCTCCAAGAAGGAGATGGGGTGAGATGCCCCATGGGTGAGAATCCCCCCCGAGTGAGAGACTCCATGGTTGCAACGTCTTCGTGAAGAAGACGGGTGAGAGGCCCCAACCAAATAGCCGTCGCCTTCCTAGCCACCCCCATCATCATGCACCCCAACCACCACCACCATCGCTGCTTCGACTCCCCTGGCTAACCCATACGCATGGCCCCTCCTCTGCCCCCTGGCCCTCCTAACACAAGTGACAAGCAACTTTGCAGAGGGATGCCATCCTTCCCCTCCACCGTAATCACGAGCCACCTATTCCCACTATTTTCCCCTGTCATTAAAAGTCTTCTCCCTCCACTGCCACACTCTGCACCACCTGTAAGTCCACCGGCCATTAGCCCTTATCTTCCCACCGCCTGCCTCTCTCACCTTGCACTGGCCCCCCTTTCCCTTCCCCTTTATCATCTTCTGTACATGTATCCTATCCCACTCCCACGATCCTCAATTCTTTTCCCTCTTACTATTGGCCCACCATGTTAAAAGCCCGATGCACCATCAAACCTCATCCCACTTCTTCTTTTCTTCCACTTTCTATCACCTGCAATAACGGGATCCACCGCGGTAGGCCTGCACTGCCATACCCGCTTGCGAACAACCCACCCCACCTCCCTCTTCTCCCCCTTGGGTAGACGCCCCCTCTCCCTGCTCACCTCTCCTCTGGCCGCACCACCCACCTCCGTCTCCTCCCTATCATCCCTTCCCTGTGCGACCAACACCGGCTGCACAAGAACGCCCAGCACCGCCTGTGTTGTGTCCATGTGGTTTTGATGATAGCAAACACTATAAGTCATCATTTGTTTGTGTCTGCATATGAATGTCTGATTGAGCATCTCGTGAGTGTTATTCTATTTGTGTTTGCATATGAATGCTTGATTGAGCATCTCTTGAGTGTCATTCCATTAAAACAGGCTGTGTGCATTTTCGGTGCATTTCATAACTTTGTTTCACTGTGGCCATCAGTCAATGGATGTCTAGACTCATGCATTTCATAACTATGCTCAGGCTAAGTCTGTACAGAGCCTTAAGTCTGTACAGAGCCTTGTTCATCGTGTGCTAAGCATTTCCAAAGTCTATACATCGTGTTTCACTCACGTTCATCTTTGTTCAAAGTCTGTACAGCATTTTGGCTAGAATGCAGCGTCTCATGTTAAGTCTGTATAGCATGCATCAGTGCATTAACAAGTCTATACATCGTGCATGCATCGCCTCTCAAGTCTGTACAAGGTCTGCCTAGAATGCATTCACTAAAGTCTATACATTCGTCTCTAAGGCAAAGTCTATACATCGCATGCATTGCACACTGCAAGTCTGTACAGGCCAAGTCTGTACATCCGACCATCTCATTCAACGTCTCACTCTTGAAAGTCTATACATTGCTTCTAGCATGCACGGGTTCAAGTCTATACATTGCTCATAGCACACACTAAGTCTGCACATCGTCCCCTTGCTTCAAGTCTGTACATTGGCCAAGTCTACACATCGCCGTGTTCACTTGTTTCAAGTCTGCACATTGGTTCAGGCTTTCCAAGTCTGTACATTGGCCCTCAAGCTTTCCAAGTCTGTACATTGGCCTTCAAGCTTTCCAAGTCTGTACATTGGCCTTCAAACTTTCCAAGTTTGTACATTGGCCTTCAAGCTTTCCAAGTCTGTACATTGGTTCAGGCTTTCCAAGTCTGTACATTGGCCTTCAAGCTTTCCAAGTCTGTACATTGGCCAAGTGTCTTGTGTTTTGAAGCTTTATCAAGTCTATACATTCATTTATCAAAGTCTACACATTGCATCGTGTTTCAAAGTCTATACATCGCTGTGCATTCCTTGATTTCAAAGTCTATACATTCTAGTTGCTTCATAGCAAGTCTGCACATCCCGCTTGCACTAAGTCTGTACATGGTCCTGGCGCTCGCAAGTCTGTACATTGATTTCGCGCTCGCAAAGTCTGTACACCGGCTTGGCGCTCACAGAGTCTTGCTGCGTCTATGTGCTAGTCCATGCATTGTCAAGTCTACAGCGTCTCTTAGCATCTTGTGCATTCAGCATAGAAAGTCTGTACATTCATTGACAGACTCATGCATAAACAGTAAGACAAAGTCTGTACATTCGGTGACAGCTTGTCTAAGCATCTCATGCATTCAATGTGCATACTTTCATTCTGTTTGTGCATCTCTTTCAGAAGTCTATACAATCCTTTGAGCATTCAAGTCTATACACTCTTGTGTCTGCATTGCATACACTTCAAGTCTACACACTGGTTGCCTGCATCTCATGCAGTTAAAGTATGTACACTCGTGAATGTAATGTCTGTACATTCATTCTCGCTGTATACACTTTCTCATATGTGCACACTTCAATTGATGCATCAAGTCTGTACAAGCTCAGCACATTCATCAAAGTGACTCGATGTATATATTTTCTCATATTCTTTCCTGTCAGATAAATTAACTTGCACTGATAGTTAATCTATTCTAACAGGACTGCTGATTCGAGGAGGTTAATGATGCACGTGATCCAAGAATAGGAGATGGCCCTGATCGTGCCACGTGGACTGAACCTTCTGGGCGGGAATCGTCGAGAGCACACGCCCTAGCTGCTTGCTGCTGCTATAAAAGGAAGGCTTCTTCGTTAGAAGAAGGCTAGTCGTGAAAAAAGAGAAGCAGATAGAGAAAGAGAGTGATCGAGATAGAAGGAAAGAGCTGCAGAGAGGCAAAGAGGCAGTGAGCAGAAGAAGAAGAAAGAAGAAAGAAGAAGAGTGAGCTAGAGAGCAGAAGAGAGATCGAGAGATCCAACTTAAGAAGAAAAAGAGAAAAGAGAGCTTGCAGGAAGAGAGAGGCAGAGAGTCAAAGAGGAAGAGAAGAAGAAGATTTCGTTCTTCTGGCATTTGGATCAAATCCATGCCAGATTGCTCCTTGGCGAGCTACATCTTTTTGGTCTACATTTCCAGCTTTCTGATTGTTGTATTTTTCCTTTCTTGTCTTTGTTTACATTTCCATTGTGTTTCTTTCGATTCTCTAGTGAGGTCGGTGGTCCTCCTGTGGTATCAGGAGAAGGGAGACTTGGAGTCTCCGGGTTGCTAGTGACTGGTGTTACTAGCGGTTTCCCTCTGGGTTTCAGAGGAAGAGAGACTTGGGTCGCTGGGTTCCCCTCCGGTTTGGAGGATAGGAGGATTGGTCCTCCAGTTGCAAGCGGCTGGGTGTCGCTTGTGGGTTCCCTCCTGGGTGGAGGAAGAGAGACCTCGGTCTCTGGTTTGCTAGTGACTGTGTGTCACTAGTGGTTCCCTCCGGTTGGGAGGAAGAGGGGAGGCTGTTCCCCTGGTCAAGCTGTGTGGCAGCAACTTGTTTGCAGACTGAGTCTGCTTTCTAGCTGATTGCTAGTGGAAGCCTCACTCCGGTTGGGAGTGAGGGGTGGATGTAGGTCTGTGGACCGAACCACCTAAAAAATCCCTTGTGCAGTGGTTTGTTTGATTGCTTGCTTCCGCTAGATGCATGCTAGGACCGTGATCTGATTGATTATTCATGTCCTAGAGTTTAATTGGGTTTGCATCTTTTATGTTTGAGCAATTGTCCACTGATCTTGTGCTTATCATTTCATACGAATTTTAAATTGGTCAAAACTCTTTAGAAGATCCATTCACCCCCCCCTCTGGATCTGTGTTTATCTATCGCACCAAACTATCAATTGGTATCAGAGCGGTTCTCTGACTGATCTGATCCAACGATCTGCAGAGGATCCTGTTGTCATTGGTGCATTTCTGAATTTACTCTCTGCTGCATTAATCTGCTTGCCGATTTAATCAATGGGTTCTCCACCGATTTTTAATGGCTCTAATTTTAACTCATGGGTTAGCAGTCTACATAACTATGTGAATTTGATGGATCCGGATCTGTGGAAGTTAATCTCACACGGTCCTCACAGACTACCAAAGAAAGAGTCCAAATGGACTGACAGTCACAGATCAAAACATGGAGAGAATCAGAGAGTTTTGAATCTAATGAAAGAAGCTACTGACAAGGCTCTACATTCTTGTTTTTATGACTGCAGGTCCGTTAAGGACATTCTGGATAAGCTGAAGCTAGCTCAGAGGAGAAATGAGGACAGCTGCCTGATGGCTGATAAGAGCAACCATGGCAGTGATCAAGATGAATCTGAAGATGCTGAAGAGGTAACCAATCCTTTCTCTAGTTACACTTTAGACAACTGGGAAGATGCCTATGCTAATCTGTTAGAATCCTATGAAAAACTAAAGAAGAAGAATAAAAAACTGATAAAGAAGCTAAAGAATCATGAGGATGCTAAATCTCGAGGTGAAAACCCTGAAATTCTGAAAATTGAAAATGACATATTTAGAAGACAGTTAACAGATTTTGATTCTATTAGTTCAGACTTAGATCATTTGAAATCTGAAAAACAAATTCTTATGAAACAAATTGGATTACACAAAAAGGAGAATCAAGAGCTTGTTTGTGAAATTGCTGAACTAAAGGAAAGACTCAGCTCAACTGATGATGATCAGGCTCATAACAATGATGTTGTTCAAAATGAAGAACTGGTGAGAAACTTAGAGCTTGTCAACTCTGAATTGGAAAACATGAAGTCTGAAAATGTAATACTCAATAATCAGCTCAAGGAATTTGAAAACAAATCAATAAATCTTGAAAAAGAAAATAGATTGATTTCTGAAAAATTAGATGCTGATAGAGTAACAACTTCAGAGATTCAGAAAAATCTTGACAAACTTCAATCTGAAAAATAACAAGAAAAGTTTTATGAATGTCAATTTTCTTCAGATGAATGGGTGCTTGATGATGAACTCCTAGAGCAGAACAGTAAACTGAAAGAGGAAATTAATAAGCTGAATCACCTAAACTCAGCAATGTCTGAGAGGCTAATCACTTTAGAAAAAGGGAAGAGTGTAAGCCTGGTGAGCTCTAGTGAGTTGCTGAATGCTGAACATGAAATTACAAATCTGAAAAATATCAACCTAATGTTGAGTGGGAATGTCACTTGCTGTGAACAAAAGATAGCTAAATATGAGTTAACAATCACATCCCTTCAACAAGAAGTTGATGATCTTTATAAGTCCCTATCTGAAGCTGACAATGAAATAAAATTAAAACAGGAAGTTGAAAAACTCAAAAGTCTGAATGATGCCTTGCATCAACAAGTCATTTCCTGTGAAATAGATCTGTCTAAATATGAAGCTAATATTTGTGGCTTAAATTCTGAAATTTAAGATTTGAAAAACTCATTGTCAAAATTTGTCAAGGGAAAGGACAATCTGAATAAGCTTATGGGAAAGAGTGATAACTCTCAGAGAGAGGGGCTGGGTTACAGTTCAACAAACAAAAGGATCAATAGCAATATAACTTCAACTGTGTTTGTAAAAGCTTCTGATCAAAACACAACTGCTGGTTCTTCTGGTTTTCAATTTACTGCACAAAAACCCACTGTCAGTCCTAAAACTGTAGGACAAACTCAAAAATTAAAAAAGGATGAAAACCTACAGAAAAAGGACAAAACTACTCCAATTGGTACAAAGACTGCTGCACATAATTCACATGACCTCTCAAACACTCAAACTAAAAAGGGGTCGTGCTATTATTGTGGGAAAGTAGGTCACATAATGGAAGATTGTAGATTAATGCTAAAAGATGAGCATGGTAGTGAAACATCACATTCTAGAAATTCTTTTGATAGAAACCATGCTGCTAGGAAGCCTGATGCTTCATGTTATTATTGTGGGAAGCATGGTCATCTCATGAGTGAATGTTTTATCATGAAAGAAGACAATAAACTACATGCTAGGTCTTCCATTCATTTTCATGGTCCATATGGATCTACACACAATTTTAGTCAGCACATTGTGTGCTTCAACTGCAATAAGCCTGGACACAGGGCTGCTGAGTGCTGGTTTAGATCCACTTGGAGCAAAAATGGTTTTAAAAGTAAGCAAATCAGATACTTCGAATGTGGGAAAAATGGGCATACAGTCAAGGACTGTTGGTATGTTCAAAAGAATTGTGTTAACCCCCATTTTGTCAAATTCCCTGCAAAACCATTTGTGAAAATTTCATGCTATAACTGTGGGAAGCCAGGCCATAGATCTGTTGAATGTTGGTTGAGAAGAACAAGCATCAAACTGTTCATGCATACAACAGAAAATCTTATGAACATGTTTATAAACATCATCCTGCTGTTAATATGTATCACAAGAACCAAAAACCAGCCATTTCATGTAGATACTGTGGAAAATTTGGACATTCTATGGATGACTGTTCACTGATGAAATTTGATGATAATGTTGCTATGAAATTGTTTAGAACACCTGTTAGGGGTAAGGCAGGACCCAAAGCTGCTTGGGTCCCTGCAGGATCAAAATGATCAATATTTTGCAGGTGTGCCTTGGAATGAACAAAGAGGGGTAAATAAACCAAGGCATTCAAGAATGAAACCCCTAGGATTGCACTACTCAGGTCAGTTCTGAAAACTTATCTTAAATTGCATATCTGAAATTGTGAATCTTGGATAACTGCATATCTGGTATGAACTGTCCATGCATAATTGTCATATTTTTTTTGCATATCATGATTCATGCATACATGCTCCTTTATTTGCTTGACACTTGCATTGAGCTTCATGGAATTACTTGTTTGCACTTTGAGCTGTGTGTGCATATATGTGAATTGCATATACATACATTAGACATATAGTCATTGAAAATCTGATGCAAGTAGGACTGTCAATATTGTACTGTCATTCATGACCACTATAGTATATTAAATGGTAAGCTACCAAAAGGCAGGGAAATCTATCTGGAGGTTCTTACTATGTGAGAGGTGGTCTTTCAGACCAAGTGCTCCGCCAAGTACCATGGGTCATATTGTTTAGTAGGGCAGTCTGAATGAACATGAGTCTCTGCATGTCTTTGCATACATGTAGTTAATTGCATTGCATTTAATTTCATTGAAAATGCCAAAAAGTTTGTCTGAATGCATATTGTCAGGAGGAGTCAATGCATTGCATGCAGGTTGTCAGATGCATACTCTTTTGTCAAAATTCATTGCATATTAAACCTTGAAGATCTTGAAACATGCCTGACCTCCTGTTACCTTGCATGAAATACATATTGAACTCAATAAAGGAAAGTACATAAGATATGACTCAAAGAAAAGGAAAATAACATGTGAACACATAGCCGGGCTTCATCCAAATGATGCAGGTGATCCGAGCCACAGTGAGCGCTGTGAGATGCCCTCATCACCTCTCCCTTCTCACCTGCGGCCTGGATTCTTCCTTTCTCTTGTTGAAACCTGAAAATCGTAGCATTATTATATCATCACAAAAGAGATGGCCAAAAGACCATAAACCCCATGAGAAACCCTCTCAAAACCCCTCTCACATATGTATATAAACCCTAGGGGTGTGGGAGTAAAAACCCAAAGCAAATGGATCATGAAATGGGGGTTTTGAAACCAAACCCAGAAACCCGTTTCCAGATGTCCTATACAGGTGTCGACACCTAGTGTCGACACCCAATACAGCATGTGCTGTCCAAGCACAAAAATCAACACCCAGGGTGTAGGTGTTGACACCTGGTGTCGACACCTTCATCCAGGTGTTTTGTCCAGCCCAAAAAAACAACACCGAGTGGGTAGGTGTCGACACCTGGTGTCGACACCTCCTGGGCAGAGTTTTGTCCACATGAAAAAACATGCCCAGTGAGCCAAGAGTCGACCCTTGGGGTCGACCCTTGCAACAGAGAGGTGGAAAACTGCCTAATGGCAGTGCAATTCACTGCAAAACCACCCAATGCCATTAAACCAAATCAAAGGCCATATGACCCTATATGAAAACATGATTTTTCAGAAAGATGACATGCAATGAAAGCTTTGGAAAAACCATTCATCCTTGGCTTCAAATGAAAATAAAGGAACTAAAATGAGCGATATGTAAACTCAAAACATAGATGAGTTACACGGTAAGCTTCGATATCAACAACCCACCATTCAAAAATAAGGTTTTAGAATTTTCCAAGAATGAGATGAACAATTGAAGATGCATTCATGAAAAGCAAACTTATTCCAAACTCAAAGATCTCAATTTGTCAAGACATGAAGAATTTAAGGCATGTTGTAAAACACCAAGACTTATGTTGTAAACACCAAGACTACATGACCAATAGGTATATGCAAATTTGAAGCTCTATGAATGACTTGGCTTGGAGGATACAAGACAAGCATGATGAGGTCAACTCCATTCTTGATAAGGTCGACTCCTCAGAACAAATTTTCAGCTTTTGATAGTCATGAAGACCATATCCATCATGGGTTAATAGCTGCAAAACAGGATAATGGAAAATGAGCACCTTGGTTAGCATTCTTCAATAAACTGTTAGAAAAATACATACACACGAGATTTGTCATCATTAAAACACAACCATCCAAAATCAACTAGGGGATCCAACAATGAACAATGTCTTCAGGCACTACCTCGACCAGTTTGTAGTCATCTTTATTGATGATATTCTTATATACTCCAAAACAAAGGAGGAACATGAAGAGCACTTAAGAATAGCCTTGCAAACGCTAAGATAGCACAAACTTTATACAAAGCTTAGTAAGTGCGAGTTCTGGCTTAAGGAGGTCTCTTTCCTTGGCCATATTATTTCAAAAGAAGGAATTGCTATCGACCCTTCTTAAATAGAAGTAGTTAAGAACTGGAGCCGGCCGACGACCGTGTCTGAAGTCAGAAGTTTTTTAGGTCTTGTTGGTTATTACAAAAGATTTATCAAAGATTTCTCTAAGATCGCCGTTCCTTTGACTAGACTCACAAGATAGGAGAATCCTTTTATATGGTCGAAGGATTGTGAAGAGCGTTTTCTTACCCTTAAAGATCACCTTACTACAGCACCTATATTAACATTACCCACTGAAGGTGGTGGACTTGAAGTCTATACGGATGCATCGGGCATTGGTCTAGGATGTGTCCTTATATAAAATGGAAAGGTGATTTACTATTCATCAAGGCAGTTAGAGTGTCACGAAGAAAATTACCCTGTACATGATCTGGAATTAGCTGTGGTCATATTCGCATTGAAGATCTGCAGACATTACCTTTATGGGGAGAAATTCACTATATTTTTAGATCATAAAAGTCAGAAATATCTTTTCACCCAGAAGGAGTTAAACATGCGACAACACAGATGGTTGGAGTATCTCAAGAACTTCGACTTTACTATCCAATATCATCCGGGGAAAGCTAATGTTGTAGCTGACGCTCTTAGCAGAATGCCAATGGCAACTCTAGCAATGTAGCACCCCGTATAAAAATAATACATAGACTTTTTCCACAAACAAATAAAAACTTTAGATAACTCTATAAGAAGACAACTCTATAGGAAAGTTAAATAAGAGGTTAGAATACCCAAAGTCATTATACGTATATTCACCTGTCAAAGTGACTTCTTAGTGTAATTGGTTAAGTGATGTGTTACCCTAATGTGTGACCACGTTTCGATTCTTGCATCCGCCATTTTCTTTTTGGGCAAAATAAATATATATATGAAGGGCCCAAAGGATTAACCCCACCATTAAAAATGAATACATATATATATATGTCACAAATCATTACCCATGTGAGGAGGGGCCAATAATGGTCTGAAGCCCAGATAAAGGGCGCACATGGCCAGGACGCCTTTGCATAGGGACCCCTCAACCACTAGAGCTTGGTGGAGACAATGACATCCTTTTTTTGCTAGCAGCGGACCCCTTTTTCCCAACAAGGGATTCAATGGATTGAAACATTAATTGCTTCTTTTTCCCTGGCAATGGACGCTTATATTTTTCCATTTCCTATAACTATCCCATACCTTTTAGAATAGGGTCTTTACAGGAACGTACCTGAAGGGAGACTTCTTCCTACGAGCTTCTTCCTACTGCTGGATCGTTGAAGAGGAGATTTATTTTCTTATTACCCCTTCTAAGTGTTTACGTCAAAGAGGTAGGTGTTCTCAAGATCTGGCCTAATTAGTAGTTAAATAGGGTGACATGCATGAATAGGTTAGTTGCGTATCACCTGTGTTCTCTGTGTTATTTCATTTTAATTCATGTAAGTTATCCCATGTTTAAAAATTCATATCTATGAAATTAAATCTTAAAAACATTATATGAGCATGATCTTGCAAATCTTGCTATTTGTCCATGTCCAGCCATATCTCTACTTCCTGATTCTGTGAATATTATATAAATCATGAACAGTAAGTTATGTAATTAGTATCAACAATTAAAACACGCACCGACTATAACATGCCACTTTAGAAAAGATGCCCAGATCTAATGCATGCTTGGATATGAAAACATGCTCAGACCCATGTATAGGCTTAGACTTAAAAATCCACATATGCTTAGACTTGTAAAAATGTGCACCGACCCAGTCATGCATGCAGCAAAGCTGCACCGACCCGTGCACGCAGCAAAGCTGCACAGACCCGTGCACGCAGTAAAAGCTACACTGACCCGTGCATGCAGCGAGAGCTGAACCGACCCGTGTACGCAGCAAAAGCTGCACCGACCCGTGCACGCAGCAAAACATGCACCGACCTTGGCTTTGCATCAAATAGTGACTTGCACCAACCCTAGTAGCGTGCATTACAACAGAACATGCACCGACCTTGTGTTGAGACCTACACCTACGCATTAGCAAAAGATGCACCGACCTCACAACATCTAGCATATAAATGTGCACATACCTAATATATATGCGTGGACAATAATGTGCATGGACTTGTGTGCTGAAGGTGAAATGTGCACAGACCTTATTTGGGTTCTAGCCACAATGTGCTTGGACCTTGGTATGTATGCTACAGTGATGTGCATCGACCTTATATGGCATAAGACAAAGCATGCACCAACCTTGGCAGTGTTGAAGGCAAAAATATGCACCGACCTTGGTCTTGTGCTGGTGAAACATGCACCGACCTTCCTTCTGCGCAGGCACATTGAGGTAGCATCGACCTTAGTATGCATTCAATGAGAGGCTAGCATCGACCTTAGTTCACCCAGGCAAACTAGCATCGACCTTTGCATGGCTAGCATCGACCCTAGTTCATGCACGGGGCAAACTTGCACCGACCTGGACTCATGCGCATAAAACCTACACCGACCCTACAGCATTGAAAGGGCCAAAAGGTGCACTGACCTTCATGCGTGTGCATATCAGAATGTGCACCGACCATGTATGCACGAGGTAGAATGTGCACAGACTTGAATGCACAGGATCGAAAAAGATGCACCGACCTTGTATGGCACAAGGCACTTGTACACATACCTGCATATGCGTAAGGCAGAAAAGATGCACCGACCTTATGTGCACTGACCTTGACCTGCGCAAGGCGCAATATGCACCGACCTTGCTTTGAGACCTACACCTACGCTAAAAAAGCTTGCACCGACCTTATATGCACCGACCTGGAGTGTGCGCACACTTTACGTGAGAGGAGGAAAACATGCACCGACCCTAGGGAAACCAGAACATGCACCGACCCTCAGTTATGCATACGCAAAATGTGCACCGACCTATATGCATTTGATACCTAAACCTGCACCGACCTTAATGCATGGACCTAAACCTGCATCGACCCATGCTCATGCGCGCACCACTTGCACCGACCTCTGTATGACCTCGCCACTAGCGTCGACCTCAGTAAATGAGCGATGCAATGTGGCATCGACCTCTGCAGGACATCACTACTAGCGTCGCCCTTAGTAGATGAGCAATGCAACTAGCATCGACCTTAGCTGTGCATAATAGCTCAACTACAGTAACTAGCGTCGACCTTGGTTATGCATTCCTACATGAAAAGTAAAATGTACATTGACCAGTTGACACCTTCGAGCAGTAGTGTTGACTTTCTATACATAACTTTTTGAACATGTTTTGACAAATTTCATACTACTATATAGATGATCAACAATAAGGGCATCAAGTTTGTACCATCAAGATTATATATATATATATATATATAATTAATTAATTCATCATCTACATGTGTTTCATCCTTGAACTCGATTCCGGAAAGATCTACCTTGTGTTCCTACAATGAATATTTTTCTTGAAATTCTATATTGGCTATAAATGAGAGTGGATGTCAAAAGTATACTTGAAATGCTACGCATACAAATAAGGGCCCGGTCTGGTCCTGGGAGGAGCACCCGAAGGTACTTGTACCCATGGGAGTTTATTGACCACGGTGTTTGGCATTGCACCGAAGTACTTGCTTACTTGACTTGAGACATTCTCACTCACTCTCTCGTGACATGCTTGACTTGCTTGAAATGAATTGCTTGGCCCGAGAAAGGGCAATTACTTGCTTGAATGAAATGAATCAAATAGCCAATTCTATTACACTACTTGTTATTACACGAGCTTGAAATCACTTGCTTGAATATTGATCATTATCTTCTTGGAAAGATTTGTGCAATTACTTGGCAATTACTTGCTAGTTCCATATTGATACATCTTATTGATATTTATGTGATACTCTCTTGATACAATTCTTGATATTCTTGATTGGTCCAACATGCATCATTATACCGCATGAGCTTGTAATTAACTTAAAGATTGTTAGAACTTGAGATATAAATTCTATTGAGCGATTCGCTCATCCAGTTGCTCCCTAACATTTTTCAGGAAACTTGGATAGCGACCACCACCCGGATGGGACTGATACCGAGTGATGAGTGCTAGAGTGATATACCGTCAGCTAGTCTTGTGTCCTACTTTGTATTTCCAGCTATTATTAAAGGCTTGTATAATCTAATTGAGTCAGTTATGATCTAGTTAGATGGAACTTATTAAACTTGTGGCCTTATGAATGATTCTGGGATATTGCCATTCGGTTTAGTAGAGAAATTGTCATCTTGGACTATGGAATTATGTTAAACTTTGAGTTAGCAATAAATTGCCGAGTACTATGCGCACTATGATTTTACGTGAATGACACGATCTATATAGACGCGTCACGTATCTGGGTATCTTCGGCGCTCGGGGCGTGACAGTCTTCGTGGTATCAGAGCCAAGGATTTCAATTTCCTAGGAAATAAAAGGTTAGGAAAAAAATTGAAGTCATGATTAAAATCTAGGAAAAACTCAAGTCCGAGGATAGATTTATACCTTACCCGGTGAGATGGAAAGAGCCATGGGTTAAGTTCTATAATGACATTTAACCTCATAGTAAAACCTGATATTTATTACACTTAAACTCTTTTATAGGATCATGTCCGCTGAAAGAGCACATTGGCGTAAGATGCAGCGCACCGTGCAAGGCCTTACACAGGTGCTACAACAAGTGGCGCAAGGCGGTGCTAACCGTGGAGCCGGTGATCTCCACATGGGTTTCCGTAACATGAACCCACCAAGGTTCACGGGTTCATCTGACCCCGAGGATGCCGAAAATTGGTTAAAGGAAATAATCTACCTGCTGACCTAATTTGCCAAGATATGAAAGAGTATGATGTTATATTAGGTGCCGACTGGCTATCCACCCACCAAGCTATGGTAGATTGCCGAAATAGCAAGGTAACTTTTGTGAATTACCCGGAACTAGTATACATTAGCCCTCGGGCTAGATCACCTCTTATATCGGCTCTCCGAGCTAGTAAACTTATAGGCAAATGATGTATGGCTTTCATTGCATTTGTAACTACCACAGACGTCGCGGAGTCTAAGCTTGAAGACATCCATGTAGTTCAAAATTTTTCTAACATTTTTCTAGAAGAACTGAACGGCTTACCCCCAGAGCGGGAGGTGTCATTCACCATCGACCTTGTCCCTGGTGCGGGACCTGTTTCCAAGGCACCTTACCGAATGTCCCCGGTTGAGCTAAAGGAACAATTAATGGAGCTATTGAACAAGGGTTTCATTCGGCCAAGTACTTCTCCATGCAGAGTGCTAGTGCTATTCGTCAAGAAGAAGGACGGATCAATGAGACTCTGCATCGACTATCGGCAGTTAAATCACCTTACGATCAAGAACAAGTACCCACTGTCTAGGATTGATGAACTGTTCGATCAAATATCTGGAGCTAAATATTTCTCCAAGATCGATCTTCGTTCTGGTTATCACCAGCTAAAGATCAAAGAAGAAGATATTCATAAGACTGTATTCCGTAGCAGGTATGGGCATTACGAGTTTACTGTTATGCCTTTCAGACTAACAAATGCCCCCTGATGAGGACATCTCCTACCACTCCTCATTCTTTCGAGGGTCCCGTTGCTTGCCAGCTATGCGTCATCAAGATCGCGGCATTTTTCTTAATCATGACTTGTAATTTTTATATTTTCTTGAGTCATAGATTATGTAATTTCCCTTTTATTGAGTCAAGTACCTAGGCTAATTGTCATTAGAGTGGTTAATGTGTCAGTTGGGCCCAATTAAGTGGGCTAGGCCCATGGGCGCCCCCCTTCCCCCTTGATTTATTGTCATTATTCAAAAACTCATGGTCTTTTGTTAAATTGTGGGCTTCCTATAAATAGGACCCCAATCCCCCCCATTTGAAGCTAATGAAGTATTGAGTTTAAAATCCACAAGAAGTGTGTCTCTTGCTCTCTCTCTCTCTCTAGCTCTCTCTCTCTACTTCTCTCTCTCTCTCTAAAGGGGGCGAACCCCATTCTCTCTCCTCCCCACCCCAAATTCAAAATTCACTCTCTCTCCTCCCTATTCACCTCTAATTAAGACCCCTCCCCCTTCCCCATACCTCCCATTTAAGTCCCCTCCAACCCCTAGGTGGAATCCCTTTCTCCTAGGCACCTCTCCCTCCTCCCAAGCAACCTTTCCCCTTCCCCATACAACCTTTCATTTTCCCAAGGGAGAATCCCTTCTCCCAAGCACCCCTTCCTCTCCCCAACACAACCCTTCCCCTTCCCAAAGCAACATTAAACCCCATTAACCTCTCATTCAAACCAAAGGAGAGAGATCTCCCTCTCTCTCTCTATCCCAACCCAAATTCGCAGCTCCCCCTTCCTCCACCTGCTAGACCATCTTCCAGCCCCCATTCTGCCCCTCCCACACCTTAGATCACCCTATACCAGACCCCCACACAGCCCGGGGTCGCCCCCCACACACATCCACCCCATCTCCCACCCCATCTACCCCATTTTCTATATACTAGTGAGCAGCTGCAGTTCTGTAGAACTGCCCCCCTGTTGCAGTGCCGCCCACGACCTCATCCTGGATCTTCTGAGGGCGTGGCCTATATCAACGGAAAGATCTGCCAGTCTGCTTCGCCACCGCGTTGGTCTCGTCCTCATCCGAGGTTCGTGCTGCCCGGGAGGACCGATCTCCCCCAACTGCGCAGAGTTCCTCATACCGAGCTCCTGAACCGGAATAGAAGCTGTACCCCGAAGAATCGCAGAAGAATCAGGCCAAGAGCTCTTCCACAAAGTTCTTCCTCGCCCAGTCCTCGTTCAGAATCAAAAAGTAGAACTGCGTTCGACATCCGTGGGACAGAGTTACCATTTTTTCTCCCTCGGCTACTCTAATCTGCGTCTCACAGTCTGCCTCAACCTGTCCTCACTATTCAGAGTCCCCCAGTCGACTCCGACCTCATTCGGCTTCCCCGTCAGTTTTCCTGCGAAGAGGACTCATCCAAGATTCCAGCAACTCCAGCGGTTTGTCATTCGGAGTCAGGGAGCTGTCGGGGAAGCCTCTGAAACCTGCTGCCAAGAACCTGAAGCCGCCTTCCCCAGATTCTGTCACTCTGTTCGACTCCCCACCCGGACCAGCATCGACGTCAGAAGAATTCTAAAAAATTCTGAGGCATCCTAGCCCCAGTTACGAAGAGTTTCCCTCTGGTCTTATCATCAGCAAAATTCCGGACTGGAAGTTACGAACTCAACATTGACTGTCAGTCATTTGTCGCAGAGTGCAAGCAGATTCGACATTGGCTTCCCCTTTCGCGATTTCAGTGAATCTCCCCTCCCCGCCTGGCCGGCTTAGTGCCCCTCCCTGCGTGGAGATAGTGTTTGCATGTAAACCTTACTTCCCCACCCCTAGTCCAACCCTCCTGTGTGAGGAGTAGTGGATGTAATTAATCTCAACAGGGTTCAAGCTTCACCGGCGCAGTGTGCGGGGAACCCACACTTCCCCGCTCGCCCATCGTCTCCGACCGGGATCGGCGTCTTCACGCCGATCAGGTGAGCTCCTGGTTGCACTTCTCTACTGGGTTACTTTGCTTGTTTAGTATAGCATCTTAGTGCCGTCGGTCGGTGAGTGAGTGCCCGATCTCAAAATATCATCAATTTGAGTGCCACCGCGGAGCGAGTTGTGAGAGAGCCACTACATCCCACGCCCTTGGTGTGCTGGCCGCCCACAGAATTGGGACATCCCAGGCCTTTAGGGGTTCAATCTCAAGCGAGCCAAACCCTGGAACAGCGAGGTCCCATCCCGGACCCTCTCCACCATCGTCGAGTTGCCTACGGGCACGAGTGTGCGCTACACGGGTGAGTCCGCTTGAGTGGGTTCGCCGATCGGTTCGATTGCTTGCAAATCTAGGTCCAAGGTGCATTGGTCAAGTGGCTGCCACCCCCAAGGGGTTTGTGTCACATCAGTTGGTATCAGAGCCAGTTCACAACTTGTCTCTCTACAAGTTGGTCCTAGGGCGCATTCGCATTTAGAGTCATTTTCGGGCCACCCAGTGCATCATCATGTACACTCCACATTGGTTAAGTCCCCTCAACACGGCCGTCCACAAGAGTCCGATTGACCCCCTCCTCATGGACATCATCCTAGAAGGAGACCTTAGTTTTTACGGATCCAATCCTAATGCCTACCTAAAGTGGGAGGCTAACATGGATAAACACTTTGATAGGACTAGGGTCTATGGACATGCTAGGGTCCGCAGGGCCACAGGGTCGCTTCGGGGACAAGCCAAGAAGGAGTGGGAACGCATAGTGAGCTTAAGAAGGATTTGGAGGCAAGAACCCATAAGATCATGGGAAGAGATGAAGATTGAGCTTAGGAAGATCTACGCTCCCCGACCCTCCCACTCCTACCTTGAGCTTAGGAAGAACTACGCTCCCCTACCTTCCCACTCCTACCTTGAGAACCATAACCCGAGGAGCACTCCCACTCCCCCTTTCCCTCCCAGTCAACCCAAGACCTCCCTTAGGGTCCAATCTCCACCACCCCAAATGATTCCAATCCCGATCACTACCACCATTAAAACCAAATTGGCCACCACCCAACCCAACATTCCCCATCAAACCCACACCCCACAAGCTTCCACAAATCCTCATCCCACCCATTTCCAAAAGGAACTTACGGAGGTGACCGAAGACTATGAGGCTCCCCTAGATTGGGAAGAAGAATATGAGGCCCAAATAGGTCAAGAGAACTCATTCCTACCCAAAGAAGACCCATTGAGCCAAATGGGGTGCACCCTCCCCCATGAGTTACAAGATGCCCAACCTAGGCCTCCACTTCTACCCCTCCCCATCCTATCCCAAGTCCCCCATTACCCACCACCCCAAAAGAGCCATATGCCAGTCATCATCACCCCACAAACAATGGACTTACTCACCTCCTTGGTAGAGGAAACCATGATCCCCATACCCGACCCCATAGTGGTGAATACTCCGGACCCAACCCCCGCCATGGAGATCACCCATGTCCAGGAAGAAGAAGAAACTTCACATGGTGGACTTCGCCTTACACCACCCTCCCTAGTAGGGGCCGAGCTCATCTTAGGAGAACCCCTTTCACGTTGGCTAAAGGAGAACCCATTTAGATATCTCATGGCTCATGTTTGCCCTCCTATGGAACAAAACCTTCCTATAGTACCCTTACCCACCTATCACACCACAATCCAATCATCCTATCAAGTGGAAATATTAGGGGATTTTCTTAAGGGTCTATCTTGGCAAATGGAGTTAACTGGCATGTTGACCACTGTAGCCGACCAACCTAGGAGCCTTGACCTCCTACACCTATGTGTCGGGTCCATCTCCTCGATATACACTGTGGGTTGCTACACTAGCGACCTTCTTTTATTCCTCCCAACACCCGAAGAGCCCGATGCTATCCGCGAATTAGAGTTGCTTATTTCAGGTAGGATGCCAAGCCCTCCATTCATGGCCAACCAACCCCCCAATGACTTCGGTTCAATTACTTCATTTGAGGAGGAGGACTCACCATCATTTGAAGACCTTGAGGAGATAGAATACCCCTTCCTTGGTAACACATTCCATGACCCCTTTGATCCCTCCCTATGGAAGACATTGAACCCATGGGACCTAGCCGCCTTACCCACCACCCACTCCCTCCTACTCTCACCCACCATGTTGAACCCAACCCACCCATTCCACTACTTAGTTCACACTATGAGAGCCATGACCGAGGGTGACATCCACCTAGGAAATAAGGAAGTGACCTATCCCAAAATGTCCACCTTCTTGGACCCCTTCGACCCCTATGAGTGGAAACCCCCAAATCCACCCCCACCTAAAGATGGGACCATCTTGATTGTAATGCATGTGCCACAACATTTGCATCATTTGGTAGGGCTAGTAAGCCCAATCATCTCATACATGTCACACACACTTTAGGCCCAATGCAGGACTGGCTCATATTTGGATGTGCTGGTCCTCCATCATTCATCATTGATCATATACATGTTAGGAGCCTCTACGGGTGTCCGGGTCCCCCGGCATTCATCACCACTTTGAGTGATAGGTTTCCCTACAGATACCATGGCCCTCCAACCATTGTTATGCAGCCCATGCATGATAGGGCCACTTGTGGCTGCCCCGGTCCACCTAAGTTCATCAAGGTCCACATGGCATCACAACATGATAGGTCAATTTACGGTTGCCCCGGTCCACCTTTACACACCAAGCTTTTTACACCCACACCGCATCATAGTACATGGCATACGCATACACGCAAGTAATTCGCAATGAGCGGTGAGGTTCACAAAGAGCGGATAAGAGCTCGCAAGTGCCACTTGGAATTCCAAGTAGGCGATTTGGTGATGATGACATCGGAGTGGCTCTACCTTAGGGTCACCTCCCATTCGGGGGCACGAGGACTTGGACCTTTTCCTGTTCCTAGTGACTTTGGCAACACAGCTTATGGATCGAATTTACCAATGGGTTATGGGATATTCCCCACTTCTCACGTGGCTGACCTGGCACCCTATATGGGCACCGCGGTGGATCCTCATGAGTGCTTTGAGCCTATACCTTCCTTTGAGAGGGACACCCCGGAGAGCTCCCACAAAATAGCCTTGAGAGCCCGACGTGTGCACACGGAGGCAATACTAGGCAAGCAGGGTTCCATCGCCAGCAAGAGGGTGCGCCTGAGCCACCTTGATAGGATGAAGGACCATCCCCTGGTCGCAGACACAGGGTTGAGTTTTGAGGTCGTGGTTCGCCCGGAGCTACTTTGGAGGACCGCTACCCCGGTGGACCCATACTCGACGGAGTCGAGTTCTCCGCACCCCGGGGGTACGATGAGGACATCTCCTACCACTCCTCATTCTTTCGAGGGTCCCGTTGCTTGCCAGCTATGCGTCATCAAGTTCGCGGCATTTTTCTTAATCATGGCTTGTAATTTTTATATTTTCTTGAGTCATAGATTATGTAATTTCCCTTTTATTGAGTCAAGTACCTAGGCTAATTGTCATTAGAGTGGTTAATGTGTCAGTTGGGCCCAATTAAGTGGGCTAGGCCCATGGGCGCCCCCCTTCCCCCTTGGTTTATTGTCATTATTCAAAAACTCAGGGTCTTTTGTTAAATTGTGGGCTTCCTATAAATAGGACCCCAATCCCCCCCATTTGAAGATAATGAAGTATTGAGTTTAAAATCCACAAGAAGTGTGTCTCTTGCTCTCTCTCTCTCTCTCTCTAGCTCTCTCTCTCTACTTCTCTTTCTCTCTCTAAAGGGGGCGAACCCCATTCTCTCTCCTCCCCACCCCAAATTCGAAATTCACTCTATCTCCTCCCTATTCACCTCTAATTAAGACCCCTCCCCCTTCCCCATACCTCCCATTTAAGTCCCCTCCAACCCCTAGGTGGAATCCCTTTCTCCTAGGCACCTCTCCCTCCTCCCAAGCAACCTTTCCCCTTCCCCATACAACCTTTCATTTTCCCAAGGGAGAATCTCTTCTCCCAAGCACCCCTTCCTCTCCCCAACACAACCCTTCCCCTTCCCAAAGCAACATTAAACCCCATTAACCTCTCATTCAAACCAAAGGAGAGAGATCTCCCTCTCTCTCTCTATCCCAACCCAAATTCGCAGCTCCCCCTTCCTCCACCTGCTAGACCATCTTCCAGCCCCCATTCTGCCCCTCCCACACCTTAGATCACCCTATACCAGACCCCCACACAGCCCGGGGTCGCCCCCCACACACATCCACCCCATCTCCCACCCCATCTACCCCATTTTCTATATACTAGTGAGCAGCTGCAGTTCTGCAGAACCGCCCCCCTGTTGCAGCGTCGCCCACGACCTCATCCCAGATCTTCTGAGGGCTTGGCCTACATCAACGGAAATCTCTGCCAGTCTGCTTCGCCACCGCGTTGGTCTCGTCCTCATCCAAGGTCCGACCTGCCCGGGAGGACCGATCTCCCCCAACTGCGCAGAGTTCCTCATACCGAGCTCCTGAACCAGAATAGAAGCTGTACCCCGAAGAATCGCAGAAGCATCAGGCCAAGAGCTCTTCAACAAAGTTCTTCCTCGCCCAGTCCTCGTTCAGAATCAAAAAGCAGCACTGCGTTCGGCATCCGTGGGACAGAGTTACCATTTTTTCTCCCTCGGCTACTCTAATCTGCGTCTCACAGTCTGCCTCAACCTGTCCTCACTATTCAGAGTCCCCCAGTCGACTCCGACCTCATTCGGCTTCCTCGTCAGTTTTCCTGCGAAGAGGACTCGTCCATGATTCCAGAAACTCCGGCGGTTTGTCATTCGGAGTCAGGGAGCTGTCGGGGAAGCCTCTGCAACCTACTGCCAAGAACCTGAAGCTGCCTTCCCCAGATTCTGTCACTCTGTTCGACTCCCCACCCGGACCAGCATCAACGTCAGAAGAATTCTAAAAAAATCTGTGGCATCCTAGCCCCAGTTACGAAGAGTTTCCCTCTAGTCTTATCATCAGCAAAATTCCAGACTGGAAGTTAAGACCTCAACATTGACTGTCAGTCATTTGTCGCAGAGTGCAAGCAGATTCGACATCGGCTTCCCCTTTCGCGATTTCGGTGAATCTCCCCTCCCCGCCTGGCCGGCTTAGCGCCCCTCCCTGCGTGGAGGTAGTGTTTGCATGTAAACCTTACTTCCCCACCCCTAGTCCAACCCTCCTGTGTGAGGAGTAGTGGATGTAATTAATCTCAACAGGGTT
Source organism: Amorphophallus konjac (assembly GCA_022559845.1). Classification (NCBI taxonomy): domain Eukaryota; kingdom Viridiplantae; phylum Streptophyta; class Magnoliopsida; order Alismatales; family Araceae; genus Amorphophallus; species Amorphophallus konjac. The sequence continues at coordinate 225,994,132 of CM040121.1, read as the reverse complement.
CAAGCTTCACCGGCACAGTGTGCGGGGAACCCACACTTCCCCGCTCGCCCATCGTCTCCGACCGGGATCGGCGTCTTCACGCCGATCAGGTGAGCTCCTAGTTGCACTTCTCTATTGGGTTACTTTGCTTGTTTAGTATAGCATCTTAGTGCCGTCGGTCGGTGAGTGAGTGCCCGATCTCAAAATATCATCAATTTGAGTGCCACCGCGGAGCTAGTTGTGAGAGAGCCACTACATCCCACGCCCTTGGCGTGCTAGCCGCCCACAGAATTGGGGCATCCCAGGCCTTTAGGGGTTCAATCTCAAGCGAGCCAAACCCTGGAACAGCGAGGTCCCATCCCGGACCCTCTCCACCATCGTCGAGTTGCCTACGGGCACGAGTGTGCGCTACACGGGTGAGTCCGCTTGAGTGGGTTCACCGATCGGTTCGATTGCTTGCAAATCTAGGTCCAAGGTGCATTGGTCAAGTGGCTGCCACCCCCAAGGGGTTTGTGTCACATCACCCCCGTAGCTTTCATGCAGTTAATGAACAGCATATTCATGCCTCACTTAGATCAGTTTATTGTGGTCTTTATCGATGATATTCTTATTTATTCAAAGTCTGAAGAAGACCATGAAGAACATCTTAATAAGGCATTGCAGATATTGAGGGAAAATAAACTATATGCCAAATTCAGTAAGTGCAAGTTTTAGCTCGAGGAGGTATCCTTCATGGGCCATATAATTTCAAAGGAGGGAATTTTCGTTGACCCATCAAAGGTCGAAGCCGTGAAGAATTGGGAGCGACCAACAAATGCAACGAAAATTCAGAGTTTCTTGGGGCTAGCTGGTTATTATCGATGTTTTATCAAGGACTTCTCAAGAGTTGCTATTCCTCTCACCCGATTGACTCGCAAGGAAATACCTTATGAGTGGAAGGAAGACTGTGAGAAGAGTTTCCAAGCTTTGAAGGATCTCTTGACCACTGCTCCAGTCTTATCATTACCAATTAGAGGAGAGAAATACGAAGTATATACCGATGCTTCTAGTATTGGCCTCGGGTGTGTATTGATACAGAACGGAAGAGTCATTGCATACTCTTCCCGACAACTGAAGAAGCATGAAGAGAACTACTCGGTCCATGATTTAGAACTAGCCGCAGTGGTATTTGCCTTAAAGATATGGAGACACTACCTCTACGGAGAACAATTCATGGTGTACTCCGATCATAAGAGTCTCAAATATCTATTTTCCCAGAAGGAACTAAACATGCAGTAAAGGCGTTGGCTCGAGTATCTCAAGGATTTCGATTTCACCATACAGTACCATCCTGGTAAGGGAAATTTTGTAGCCGATGCCCTCAGTCGAAAGTCGAGAGTAATATTGGCCAGTTGCATGATTCAAGAATGGAAGTTATTAGAGGAATTCTCTAAACTCAATATTAGCACTGATGAACAAGACTAGTGCATTACTCTAGCCCATATGAGTCTACATCCGGATTTGCTATCAGAAATTCAGAAGCTACAAGAGGAAGATCCTGCACTAGTGGAGATAAGGGACAAGCTGGATGAGAGACCGGACTTCAAGCTGGCACCTGATGGAAGACTGTTATTTCATGAAAGGACATGTGTACTCGGCTGTCCCGAGTTGAAGAAGAAGGTCCTCGAAGAAGCCCATCGATCGAGGTACATAATCCACCCTGGAGCCACCAAGATGTACCAAGACTTGAAAAGGACTTTCTGGTGGCCTAATATGAAAAGGGAGGTAGCAGATTTCGTATCTCGCTGTCTGACCTGTCAACAAGTGAAGATGGAACATTAGAAACCTGTCGAAAAGCTACATCCACTAGATATTCCTAAGTGGACGTGGGAAGACATTGGCATGGATTTTATTATGGGCTTGCCCAAGTCTAGAGGTGGACATGATAGAATTTGGGTAATTATCGACCGCCTAACAAAATCGCCTCATTTCTTGCCTATCAAAAGTCGATGGTCGGTTGATGTCCTTATTGTCTTGTATATTAAGGAGATGGTTAGATTGCATGGAGTTCCCGTGTCGATCGTATCCGACCGAGACCCACGCTTCACCTCTCATTTCTGGAAGAGTCTACAAAACTATCTGGGGACGAAGCTCAACTTCAGCACTGCTTTCCATCCCCAGACAGATGGACAGACAGAAAGGACAAATCAAGTCGTTGAAGACATGTTAAGGGCCTGCACTATAGATTTCAGCGGTAGTTGGCATGACCACTTACCCCTAGCCGAGTTCGCATATAATAATAGCTATCAAGCCAGTATTCGAATGGCACCTTTCGAGACACTCTATGGTAGAAGTTGTCGATCTCCAATATGCTGGGATGAAGTCGGTGAAAAGTAAATTCTAGGCCCAGATATGGTGAGAGACTCTACTGAAAAGATACACCTCATTCGAGAAAGACTAAAGATAGCACAGTCCAGGAAGAAGTCATATGCCGACAATAGAAAAAGAGATCTGGAATTTCAAGTCGGAGACCATATTTTTCTAAAGGTATCTCCTGGTCGAGGTATTAGAAGATTCGGTGTTAAGGGCAAACTTACACCGAGGTTTATTGGTCCATTTGAGGTATTAGAGAGAGTGGACGAGGTGGCTTACCGCATTGCCTTGCCTCCACAATTATCAGAGGTGCACAATGTATTCCATATTTCTATGCTGAAGAAGTATGTGCATGATCCCCTCCACGTCATCGATCACACTGACTTGGTGATATAGAAGGACCTTACCTATGAGCAGAGGCCAACGAAGATCCTCGACCGAGAAGTCTGAGTTCTAAGGACCAAGACGATCCTTATGGTGAAAGTCCAATGGAATCGATGTCTAGAACAAGAAGCTACGTGGGAAACCGAGGAGGCTATGAGAAGGAGATTTCCAGAATTATTCTAGTCTATAAGTATTTTCTCACCCTCCTAGTCTCCATATATGCAATTGAATTTTGGGGACCAAATTATTTTAAGTGGGGAAGGGTGTAGCATCCCGTATAAAAATAATACATAGACTTTGTCCCAAACAAATAAAAACTTTAGATAACTCTATAAGAAGACAACTCTATAGGAAGGTTAAATAAGAGGTTAGAATACCCAAAGTCATTATACGTATATTCACCTGTCAAAGTGACTTCTTAGTGTAGTTGGTTAAGTGATGTGTTACCCCAATGTGTGACCACGGTTTGATTCTTGCATCTGCCATTTTCTTTTTGGGCAAAATAAATATATATAGATGAAGGGCCCAAAGGATTAACCCCACCATTAAAAATGAATACATATATATATGTCACAAACCATTACCCATGTGAGGAGGGGCCAACAATGGTCTGAAGCCCAGATAAAGGGCGCACATGGCCAGGATGCCTTTGCATAAGGACCCCTCAAACACTAGAGCTCGGTGGAGACAATGATAGCCATTTTCTGCTAGCAGCGGACCCCTTTTTCCAAACAATAGATTCAATGAATTGAAGCATTAATTGCTTCTTTTTCCCTGGCAATGGACCCTTATATTTTTCCATTTCCTATAACTATCCCATACCCTTTAGAATATGGTCTTTACAGGAACGTATCTGAAGGGAGACTTCTTCCTACGAGCTTCTTCCTACTGCTGGATCGTTGCAGAGGAGATTTGTTTTTTTATTACCCCTTCTAGGTGTTTACATCAAAGAGGTAGGTGTTCTCAAGATCTAGCCTAATTAGTAGTTAAATAGGGTGACATGCATGAATATGGTAGTTGCGTATCACCTGGATTCTCTGTGTTATTCCATTTTAATTCCTGTAAATTACCCCATGTTTAAAAATTCATATCTATAAAATTAAATCTTAAAAATATTGTATGAGCATGATCTTGCAAATCTTGCTATTTGTCCATGTCCAGCCATATCTCTACTTCCTGATTCTGTGAATATTATATAAATCATGAACAATAAGTTACGTAATTAGTATCAACAATTAAAACATGCACCGACTATAGCATGCCACTTTAGAAAAGATGCCCAGATCTAATTCATGCTTGGTGGAGAGGGGGATTTCTGTAGCCCATCTAAGAGCGGCCAAACCAGGTCCATGGAGACCAAACGAGGCCCAGATCATCTAAGTGACTACCCCGCAGGGCCCACTTAGCATAAAAGCCCAATAAATTCACTCGAGATCAAGTACTTCCTCGGTGGCCATTAGGCTCAGAAGGCCCGAGCGTCAGTCCGATCGGAGGAAGACCCACGCCCGACTCATCCCCCTCGCTGGGAAAAGGGCTGGCGCCCCGCGCCCACTCCGACCGAGTCTCACCCGAGCTATGCCCCTCCCCCGGATAGGGCTGGCACTCGTCATGCTTGGGTCGACCGACGATTGCTTGTCCACGCTGCCGTTGAGAGCCCTTTATGAGCAAGAGTTTACAAGGCTATAAAGATCCCACGATGAGGACGTAAAGAGTCCACGATGAGGACGTAACTCCCGCCTGAAACTCCTCAGCTTATGGGACTCATGAGACCGGTGCACTATTTAAACCTGGGACTCCCTCCAACGAAAGGTAAGGCCAACACACTCCTAAAACTCCCTAAGCAGGAACTACTTCACCACCTTGGTGGAGAGGGATCTCGTGCATCTCCTTCCTCCTCCCTTAATAACTTCCACCACTGCTCTACTAACTTAGGCATCAGAGGGTTTTCCCCAGGGAACCATCCCTGGGCCCCCTGATCCGTTTCCCTTCCTTGCAGTTCACTGTTCGGCGATCATCTTCTCCAGCTCAAGACCAGCGCGAGATCACCCCTCTTCATCTGGTGCCGTCTGTGGGAAATGATCAAAGAGCCAGTATGGTGCGAAGGAGTTCAGGGAGGAGGTCCGCCGGTGATAAGGGAAAGGCCATGGTAGCAGCGGGCGAGGGCCCCTCTCATGCCACACAGAACCCCCCCTCCAACGCCAACACCCCAGCCGACGATCCGCCTCCGCCCACGGAAGTGGAGCTACCATCCAACGGGGGCGCTGACGCTTTCCAAGCCCTCAACGCAAAACTAGACGTCCTCGTGGAACTCATGAGGACCCAGGTGGCCTGGGAAGGAAGGTCACGTGCCCCTCCGGAAAGCCCCCCCCCCCCCACGAGAACACATCCTAACACACTGCCAGAGGCCGCTTCACCCTCCGAGGACGGCGGCTCATTCGTAACAGGTCAGGAGGACCTTCACAAGCCCCTCCTCTGGAGCAAGAGACCTCCTCCACGCCGAAAAGGGGAAAACCTGGGGCACGTCGTCCGCACCCAGAGACCGAAGTCCCCGAGGAGAGCCAGGACAGCCCCCCCAGCCCCACGGCGTAGCGACAGCCGGAGCTATCTCTCCGGATATGAGAGTCTGAGAGGCGCTTCGCAGAGTAGGAGCGCGCCTTATACGCCCTGCAGAAGACCTCCCTAGCGGAGGACGAGGAGAAATCCCCGTTCTCCGACTACATCTTGAAGGTGGAGATGTCTCCCAGAATCTCCATTCCAACCTTCAAGCCTTACGATGGCCAGGGTGACCCGGCCGACCACTTCGACAGCTTCGACGCCCTAATGACCCTTCACGGGGCGTCCGACGCCATCAAATGCCGAGCCTTCATGACCACCCCGGTCCAAGGTGCCCAAGCATGGTTCTGGGCCCTCGCCCCCAGATCCATCCGAGACTTCAAGTAATTTGGGCGAGTGTTCAAGGAGAGTTTCACCGGCAGCGGCCCCCCGAGGTCGGTAGCGGGGCTATTGGCTCTAAAACAGGCGCAGGGGGAGAAACTCCGGGCTTATATCAACCGATTCAAGTTGGAAGCCCTAAGAATCCCCCGCCTGGATGTAGCCTCGGCCATAACCGCGCTGACCGGAGGCACCCGAGACGAGAACCTCCACCGTGAACTTGTCCTCCACCCTCCCTTGACCCTTGCCGAGCTAGTGACTCTGACTTTGCGCCATGCTAAGTGCGAAGAAGTACCCAGCACATGCCGAGGCGCAACCGGCTCGGGTCGGGAGGGGGACAAGAAGCGAGCACCCGAGTCAAGCTCGGGCCAAGGAAAAAGGTAGAACCGAGACGGGGATCACAAAGAACCATCCCAGAAGTATGAGCGGTGCACTCCCTTAACCGCTCCGGTGTACGAGATCTATGAAGACATCAAAGGCTCGGGCCTCCTCCGCCAACCCGAGCCAATGAGGTCGAAGAGCCGCAATCGCAGTAAGCACTACCTGTTTCACAGCGATCACGGGCATCATACCGGTGATTGCCACCAGCTCCAGGATGAGATCGAACACCTCATCTGCCAGGGACACCTCTCCCAGTTTATGGCCAGGCATAAGGAAGACCGAGGCCCCCCGGAGGAGATCGACAACGCCCCTCGTGGGGTCCACATCAATGTCATCGCTGGAGGAGCTGCATCAGGAGGAGACAGTGGCCGAGGAAGGAAGCGTCATGCTGAGCGGGCGAGCCGATCCATCGAGCCTCCCAAGGCCCCGCCAAGTGAGCCCTAGGTCATAGTCTTCTCCGACCAAGACTTGGAAGGGTTGACCACCCCGCATGACGACGCCCTAGTGATATCGGCTACGCTAAACCATTGTAACGTAGATAGATTCTAGTTGACAATGGAAGTGCCTCTGATGTATTGTCTTATGAGTATTTTCTTAAGATGGGGGAGAATCCATCTAAACTCCGCCCGATCCGAACCCCCCTTTACGGGTTCAATGGCCAGGCCACTTATCTCGAGGGAGCCCTAAGCCTGCCAGTTACTCTCGGCACCCCACCCAAAACCGTTACGGTTATGGTGGACTTCATATTGATCAAGGGTATGACAACATACAACGCAATCTTCGGTCGGGGGATCCTCAGCCGAACGAAAGCGGTGCCCTCTACCTATCACCAACAGATGAAGTTCCCCACTAAACATGGGGCGGGGGAAGTCCCGGGCAACCAGACGATGGCCAGAAGGTGCTATAATATATCGGTTGAAGCCACAAGGCCGAACGAGAAGAACAAGGGCCCCCGGGAAGTCGAGGAAAAACCTGTAACTTCCGAGCCTGGAGGCGAGTTGTTAACGGTTTTCCTAAACGATGACCCGACCCTAGGAGTAAGGATTGGAGCCAACCTACCATCCGAGGTTCAGCAGCAATACAAAGAATTCCTTTCCGGGTACATCTAAGTCTTTGCATGGTCTGATGATCAACTCCCCAGAATACCGGGAGAGACAGTAGTGCATAAACTCAACCTTGAGCCGACCGTGAAGCCCATACAACAGCGCAGAAGGAAGCACGCACCAGAGTAGCAGAAGGTCATCAAGAAGCAAGTCACCAAGGGGTAAAAGATTGGTCTTTTTAGATCAGTCATGTACCCGACATGGCTTGCTAGCGTTGTCCTGGTGCCAAAAGCTTCGGGAAAGTGGCGAATGTGCATGGACTTCACAGACTTGAACAAAGCGACACCGAAATATTGCTATTTGTTGTCGAGCATCGACCAACTGGTTGACTCAACCTCGGGCAACGAGATACTCAGCTTCCTGGATGCCTACTCAGGTTACCACCAGATCAGGATGGATCCAGGAGATATCGAGAAGATCGCCTTCATCACCGACTTCGGCGTGCACTGCTACACCCGGATGCCTTCGAGTTGAAGAACGCTGGAGCCACGTACCAGAGGCTGGTCAACCATATGTTCGAGGGACAGCTCGGTCGGAACGTCGAGGCCTACATTAACAACATGCTCGTCAAGACCCCCAAGGCTGAAGACCACTTCGCCGACCTAGTAGAAACCTTCGACACTCTCCTGAGGTACACTATGAAGCTCAACCCCGCCAAGTGTGCCTTCGGAGTTAGGTCCAAGAAATTCCTGGGCTTCTTGGTCACCCAGCGTGGGATCGAGGCCAACCCTGACAAGGTCCAGGCCATCCTGGACATGCGGCCCCCCACCTGCACCAAGGACGTCCAATGCCTTACCGGGCGCATTGCTGCGCTCAACCGGTTCCTGTCCCATGCGGCCGAACGTTGCCTACCCTTCTTCAAGCTGTTGAGGGGGCCCCAAATGGCATCTGCTACATTCACATGGGACGAGTAATGCCAAAAGACGTTCGCTGAGATTAAGGAGTTCCCGGCTTCACGTCCGGTGCTGTCCAAGCCCGTTCCAGGTGAAGCCTTACATCCCTACCTTTCGGCGACTCCATCCACAGTTAGCTCGGCCCTGGTCAGAAATGACTCAGGAGTCGAGAGACCGATCTACTACACCAGTAATGTGCTCAACGAGGCTGAAAGAAGGTACCCCACAACCGAGAAACTTGTGCTAGCGTTGGTTACCTCGGCCAAGCGCTTTCGACCCTACTTCTAAGGGCACTCCATCATCGTGCTGATTGGCGAACCACTGAAGTGGATCCTCGCTCACCCTGAAGTCTCGGGATGCCTCGTCAAGTGGGCCATTATGCTCGGGGCCTATGATATATCGTACTGGCCTCGCTCGGCCATCAAAGGACAGGCGCTCGCCGACTTCATCGCCGGGAGCACCATCCCGACCGAAGAAAAATCTCCATCCGCACCCGGGCCAACTTGAGAATTGTTTGTCGACGTATCCTCCAACTCGGCCGGGAGCGGCACCGGTATCCTCCTGAAGTCCCCCAAAGGAGCAGGCCTACAATACGCCTTGAAGTTAAACTTCCAGGCATCCAACAATGCCTCCGAGTACGAAGCCCTTATCTCGGGAGCCCGCATGGCCCGGCGGTTGGGCGCTGAGCGAGTCAGAATCCACACTGACTCCCAACTAGTCGCTAGCCAGGTCAATGGCAATTACGAAGCTCGGGAAGAACCGATGGTCAAATACCTCCAGTTGGTCAAGACCGTGGCACAACAGTTCGAGAGTTTTGAGGTAGTCCGAATAGCTCGAGATAAAAACTCTCTGGCGGACACCCTCTCTCGGCTGGCCTCCTCTCTTGACCCAGAAGGTACTCGATCAGTCCTCCTCGAAGAGCTAGAGCGACCGAGCATTGATTCGGAGCTCATGGCTGTTGACTCGCCCCCCCCCCCCCCCCCAAGCGACTAGTGTACCCCCTATCTATCGTGGCTCCAAGACTCTCAGGAGCCTCCTGACCCTCGAGAAGCCCGGAGATTGAAATACCAAGTTCGGTGCTTCATCATTCTGGATGACACTTTGTACCGCAGATCCTTCTCCGGTCCCCTCCTGAAGTACATCAGTTCTGACGAAGCCATCCGAGCGATTCAAGAGGTTCACGAAGGCCTGTGCGGAGCACATTTGGGAGGAAGGTCGCTCACCAGGATCTTGCTTCGGTAGGGTTATTGGTGGCCCACTCTGCAGCGCGGCTGCTCGACCTACATACAACAGTGTGACCGATGCCAGTGATTTGACCACTTGGTCCATCAGCTGGCAACGGAGCTCGTCACCCTAGCCGAGCCTTATCCTTTCGCTCGGTGGGGGATCGACATCCTTGGGCCGTTCCCTACGGCTCAGGCCCAGAAGAAGTTCGTCATCGTCGCCATCGACTACTTCACCAAGTGGATCGAGGCTGAGGCCACAGCTAGGATCATCGAGACAGTCATCTGGAGTTTCGTCTGGAAATCGATCATCTGTCGCTACGGCATCCCTCGGGTGATAGTGAGCGATAATGGCTGGCAATTTGATTCTCGCTATTTCCGAGACAGATGTGCCAACCTAAACATTCGCAATCACTTCACTTCGATCGCCCACCCTCAGGCTAACGGGCTAGTCGAAAATGCCAATAAGACTATCTTAAAAGGCATTAAGACTAGGCTCGGCAAAGCCAAGGGCAGCTGGCTCGAGGAATTGCAGAATGTACTTTGGTCACACAGAATGACTCCCAGAACGGCAACCGGTGAGAGTCCTTTTCAGCTGGTGTACGGCACCGAGGCCGTGATCCCGTTGGAGATTGTCAATCCCTCCCTCCGAGTCATCTTCTTCTTGCCTGAGGCAAACGACCAGAAACTGCCCAAAAATATTGACCTAGCAGATGAAGTCCGAGAGATTGCCAGTGTCCGAGCAATGGAATATCAACGCCGCCTCGCTCAATACTACAACGCCAAAGTCCGGGACAGACACTTCCAGCTGGGAGACTGCGTTCTCAAGAAAGTTGAAGCCTCTCGACCACTTGAGGTGGCGGGCAAGTTATCCCCTAATTCGGAAGGCCCCTACCTAGGGGTCGAGACGGTCGGGAAAGGAGCGTACCGGTTATCTACTATGGAAGTAGAACTCATCCCTCGGACGTGGAACGTGACTACACTACGTGAGTTCTATTTTTGAACATTTGGCTAGCATACACATGTAAGCAAAATAGAATAAATGCCATTCTTCTCTTCTTATTAAACTGTGATGTACATCAAGTAGGCCGTAGCTGATACAATATGCATGTACCTTAAAGAAAAAATCACATCCCCTGATGCGAGCAGAACGCTCGGCCGACCCAGTAGGCGCTCCCACGTTCAGCCACTGACTCTGCCTCGTGCAGAAACTAGCTCGGATAAGGGACCACCGGCTTCGTTGGTTTGAGAAAGCTCGGAAGAAAAAAGAAAAGAGGGGAAACAAGAAGAAGAAGAGGAAGGGATACAAGAGACGGCCTCCTCTCTACCAACTCTTTGGAAGGCAGAGAGTGCAGGCACCCCCCAACGAGTGAAAGAGAAAAAGAAACCAGCAGAGCTGGACGAGGAGGCAGGGGAAAGCCCGGAAAGGCGGGAGCTTAATTGGCTTCTTCCTCCCCTCGGGATGGAGTCGGCAGGTCAGGAACAGGAGTTCGACATGCCCCAGCATGTTGAACCTTCTACCCGAGTAACCTCCCCGTAAGCGCCGCTGGAACTGATAAAAGAAGGCGACGTGCTTCCGCACGTCGAACCCCCTTGTAACCTGTCCACCGGCCGTTGAACCCCCTTCAAACCCGAAGCGAAAAAGATTCTTTGCCCTCCGTCATCGGCAGCTTTGTCTTCCAGAGCGTCTTCCATGCTTTAAATTTCACAGCACAACGCTTCGTGAAGAAGGAGGGAGGAAAGACTGTCAGAGAAGACCCTAAGCGATGGAGAGGAAGAGACGCCCTTCAGACCTTTTATAGGCGAAGGGAGGCTACTTGCCTTAAATGATTCTCCCCTCAAAAACACGCCAAAGGGACCTCTCCTTGCGAACGGTCACCTCAGACTCCTCGGTTCCATCCCAACGGGACACACGAAGCAGCCATGCATTTAAAGCATGAGAAAATGGAAAGACAACATGCCAGACACTCGCCCAACCATCATGCGAGATCCAGGCAGAAAGTATCGGCACTTTCCAACTACTGCGATACGCTGGTCAAACCACGGCAACGGCGGTACGAAATAGTTAAGTCTTTATCATAACGCTACCGCCTTACGTTTTCTACCTTCCTTTACACAAAAGAGAAGTTTCTTCTTCAAAAAAGGAAAAACATACAAGGAGAAAAAGCAAAACAGATACATCAGGCCTCTGGCCCATCCTGAGGCTCGGAAGAGGAAGGCTTGGACGGTCTGCCCCTGGCGCCCTTGGCGATGGCCGATCTTGGAACTGACCCCACCGACGTGGGAACTACCTCGGTTGCGCGTCCTCCCTAGGCATCCGGAGCTTGCGACCCCTCAGATGAAGAGTCCCCCTTATCTCCTTCTTCCTACGACGCCGAACCAGAGAAATCGGAGGATGACAAATCCGAGTCATAGCATTGCCCGGACGAGAAATTGATGGTCTCGGATGCCTGCCCCTCTGCGTAAGAGATGGCCCAGTCGTAACCTTGCTTGAATCCCTTGCAGATGCCCCGGCGAAGTGCTGACTCGTAGTAGGGGAGGGAAGCCTCCTTAAGGTTGACCCGGTACGCCTCCGAGCATTTGTACTGCTCGAGTGCCTCCGCACCGGCCGATCCCACCCTACCAGCGAGCTCGGCCTTCTCCCGCTCCGCCTCTGCTAACCTCCGCTCGGCCTCATCCATCTTCTTCTCTACCTCGGCCAGATCAGCCTCGGCCTCCATTCGAAGACGCGCGGTTTCATTCGCTCGGTCCACCAGCTCGGCGCGCTCAGCCTCCCACCGGCCATCTAGCTCGACGCGGGCCAAACGCTCCTCCTCCAGAAGCTTGCTCTTCCCCTTGAGTGACTCGCGGGCCCGAGCTAGTTGTTCGGATAGCGTCCGAGCCTCCACCAGGCTCACCCTCTCCAACTCTCTAGCCGAGGAAAGCTCCCGCCAAAGCCCGTCACGCTCCTCAGTGAGCCGAGCCACCTTCCTATCGGACGCGCCCAGGGTCCAGGCAAGGTCCGCCCGTTTTGACTCTGACCGAGCATAAGCCTCAGCCAGAGAGGCCCCCATCTGGGCCAGGACCAAGCCGCCCTCCATCACCAGCTCGAGGGTCGCGGGCGGGGAGCGCTGCCTGTCTCCTCCCTTCACCACCTTCACAGCTGTGACATCTCCGATACAGAGGGCCCTGGATGCCCAGCCTCTCCAGAGCAGCCGGAATAGGGGCCTCCCCTCCGAGCGGCATCCCCTCGGGAGCCCCGCTGGCCGGCCCGGATCGAGCCGCTACTTCATCTGCCCCTCTTGCCTCGATCGGTTGGGGCTGCATCGCCGCTCCTCGCGACCCCCCAGCCTCGATCGGCTCGGCCCCGACATCGCCACTCGGAGCGCCACCTGCCTCGATCGACGCTCCAGTCTCGGCCGCGGCCCTGGAGTCGCCCCCTTTATCCCCGCCCCCCTCGGCTCCTGCTGAAGGGAGAGCCTGGCCAGTGCCACCGCCAACCGTAGAAACGGCCCTGGCCTCCTCGGCCCCCTCTTGCTCGGCGGATGGGAGAGCCGGCCTGACAGGGTCGGCCCTATCACGCTCGGAAGAGGGGAGAGCCGAGCCAGAGTCACCTTCGACCGCGGGGTCAGCCTCGGCCTTCTTGGCCCGCTTCCTGGCCTTCACGGCATCCCGTATCATGCCCTCCACAGGATCCTTGTGCTTGGGCCCCTGTGGCCTGGAAGATCCTCCCCGGGTCACCCCCTTGCCCTTATCTCGGGCTCGAGAACGACCCTCGGGAGCTCGCGACTCATCGGCAATCGAATCGTCACCCAGATCGATCACCTCCCGCTCGATCGCAAGCTCCTCCTCCACAGCCGGCCGCCTCGCGTCTACACTAAAGACTATAGGGTCAAGAAAAGGAAAAAAGTGGCTTCATCAATCGACGAGAAGGCTGCTTCACGGTGCCCGTACATGTCGGCCCTAGCCGCTGGAGAAGCCACCGCTGGATGTTCTCCGGGGTCACCAGCTCCTCCGTAAACTGGCGACGCTTCAAAAGAATGGCCGCATACTCCTTCACATCCGAAGAGAACTCATCCTACCTCGGAGGGATATTCGGGTGAAAATTGGGGATTACGGGGCACCTCCAAGACTCCTCCACCGAAAAAATCCCCACCCAGAAGAACTGAGTCTTCCACCCCTTGTGAGAAGAGTCCTTCACAGCCAAGGAGACGCAGCTCCTGTTCTGCCTCGCTTGGATAAAATAGAAGCCCCTCCCGGCCGAAGAATGCACCTTCAACTTAAAGAAGTAATGGAAGAGCTCCAATGATGGAGGGACCCCGCACTGAAGGCAGAGGATGCGGAAGGCAGAGAGAAGAAGATAAGAGTTGGCCACCAACTGTATGGGAGCCAGCCGGAAAAAATCGAGAAGCTTATGAACAAAAGAGTCGAAGGGAAGATGGAACCGGCCCTTCCATGACAGAAGGAAGGAGCAGAAATGGCCCGTATGAGAATCCAAGCTCGTCTCGTGTGGGGCAGCCGTAGCAAAGTAATACTGATAGGGCAGGAGAAATTGGTGCTCCAGCCGCTTCACATCCACCTCCCCCAGTTCACTACAGTTCGAAGCCGGCGGTATCACCATCACCCTCGTCTCAGGCTCGCCCTCAAACTCTTCGATCTCCGAACGAAGGTTCGCCATGACATCCGAAGGGAAACTTGTAGAAGAAGGCACCTCAGACTCCGAAGACTCTGGAGGAAGGGGAAGCTGCCAGACCGCTTCCGTGGTTATCTCCGTGAACTCTGCGAACGCCGATGCAAGCCTCTGCTCTTCCGCCATATCTCTGCGGTGCATCGGAGAGCCCCGAAAGCAAGCACGAAGGAGAGCAAAACCCTAAAATAGAGGGAGTCTGGAACGACAACAAGCGCACAACGCCTTTATCCCCACGTAGAAGGCGGTGCATCGTTCCGACCACCTAGAAAGGGGGGCCCCTTCATTTCAAATCCGTTAGGATTATCATTATTACAAGCCCAGGTGACCACGACACGTGACTTCCTAACACCGCTAGATCTCCGCCCACCTGAGCCACGCTAGTCCAAAACCCTAACGGCTACTCTTCCGAGCCTACCAAGGCTCGGGAGTAGGAGGGGGATAAGTGGAGAGGGGGATTTCTGTAGCCCATCTAAGAGCGGCCAAACTAGGTCCAGGAAGACCAAACGAGACCCAGCTCATCTAAGTGACCACCCCGCAGGGCCCACTTACATAAAAGTCCAATAAATTCACTCGGGATCAAGCACTTCCTCGGAGGCCATTAGGCTCGGAAGGCCCGAGCGTCGGTCCGATCGGAGGAAGACCCACGCCCGACTCATCCCCCTCGCCGGGATAAGGGCAGGCGCCCCGCGCCCACTCCGACCGAGCCTCACCTGAGCTATGCCCCTCCCCCAGACAGGGCTGTCACTCTTCATACTTGGGTCGACTGACGATTGCTTATCCACGCTGCCGTTGAGAGCCCTTTATGAGCAGGAGTTTACAAGGCTATAAATATTCCACGATGAGGACATAAAGAGCCCACGACGAGGACGTAACTCCCGCCTGAAACTCCTCAGCTTACGGGACTCATGAGGCCGGTGCACTTTTTACACCTGGGACTCCCTCCAACGAAAGTTAAGGCCAACACACGCCTAAAACTCCCTGAGCAGGAACCACTTCACCACCTTGGTGGAGAGGGATCTTGTCCATCTCCTTCCTCCTCCCTTCATAGCTTCCACCACTACTCTACTGACTTAGGCATCGGAGGGTTTTCCCCAGGGAACCATCCCTGGGCCCCCTGATCTGTTTCCCTTCCTTGCAGTTCACTGTTCGGTGATCATCTTCTCTAGCTCAAGACCAGCGCGAGATCGCCCCTCTTCACTTGGATATGAAAACATGCTCAGACCCATGTATAGGCTTAGACTTAAAAATCCACATATGCTTAGACTTGTAAAAATGTGCACCGACCCAGTCAAGTATGCAGCAAAGCTGCACGACCCGTGCATGCAGCAAAGCTGCATCGACCCGTGCACACAGCAAAAGCTGCACCGACCCGTGCATGCAGTAAGAGCTGAACCGACCCGCGTATGCAGCAAAAGCTGCACCGACCCGTGCATGCAGCAAAACCTGCACCGACCCGTGCATGCAGCAAAACATGCACCGACCTTGGCTTTGCATCAAACAGTGACTTTCACCAACCCTAGTAGCGTGCATTACAACATAACATGCACCGACCTTGTGTTGATACCTACACCTATGCATAAGCAAAAGATGCACCGACCTCTCAACATCTAGCATATGAATGTGCACAGACCTAATATGTATGCGTGAACAGTAATGTGCATGGACTTGTGTGCTGAAGGTGAAATGTGCACAGACCTTATTTGGGTTCTAGCCACAATGTGCTTGGACCTTGGTATGTATGCTACAGTGATGTGCATCGACCTTATATGGCATAAGACAAAGCATGCACCGACCTTGGCAGTGTTGAAGGCAAAAATATGCACCGACCTTGGTCTTGTGCTTGTGAAACATGCACCGACCTTCCTTCTGTGCAGGCACATTGAGGTAGCATCGACCTCAGTATGCATGCAATGAGAGGCTAGCATCGACCTTAGTTCACCCAGGCAAACTAGCATCGACCTCTGCATGGCTAGCATCGACCCTAGTTCATGCACGGGGCAAACTTGCACCGACCTGGACTCATGCACACAAAACCTGCACCGACCCTGCAGCATTGCAAGGGCCAAAAGGTGCACCGACCTTCATTCGTGCGCATATCAGAATGTGCACCGACCTTGTATGCACGAGGTAGAATGTGCACAGACTTGAATGCACAGGATAGAAATAGATGCACCGAGGTTATGTGCACCGACCTTGTATGGCACAAGGCACTTGTGGATAGACCTGCATATGCGTAAGGCAGAAAAGATGCACCGACCTTATGTGCACCGAGCTTGACCTATGCAAGGGGCAATATGCACCGACCTTGCTTTGAGACCTACACCTACGGTAAGAAAGCTTGCACTGACCTTGATCTGCGCACGAGCTTGCACCGACCTGGAGTGTGCGCACACTGTTCGTGAGAAGAGGAAAACATGCACTGACCCTAGGCAAACCAGAACATGAACCGACCCTTAGTTATGCATACGCAAAATGTGCACCGACCTATATGCATTTGATACCTAAACTTGCACCGACCTTAATGCACGGACCTAAACCTTCACCGACCCATGCTCATGCGCGCACCACTTGCACTGACCTCTGTATGACCTCGCCACTAGCGTCGACCTCAGTAAATGAGCGATGCAATCTAGCATCGACCTCTGCAGGACATCACTACTAGCGTCGACCTCAGTAGATAAGCAATGCAACTAGCATCGACCTTCGCTGTGCATAATAGCTTAACTACAGTAACTAGCGTCGACCTTGGTTATGCATTCCTACATGAAAAGTAAAATGTGCATTGACCAGTTGACACCTTCGAGCAGCATTGTTGACTTTCTATACACAACTTTTTGAACATGTTATGACAGATTTCATACTGCTATATAGATGATCAACAATAAGGGCATCAAGTTTATACCAACAAGATTATATATATATATATATATATATATATATATATATATCATCTACATGTGTTTCATCCTTGAAGATCTACCTTGTGTTCCTACAATGAATATTTTTCTTGAAATTCTATATTGGCTATAAATGAGAGTGGATGTCAAAAAGTATACTTGAAATGCTACGCATACAAATAAGGGCCCGGTCTAGTCCTGGGAGGAGCACCCGAAGGTACTTGTGTCCATGGGAGTTTATTGACCACGGTGTTTGACATTGCACCGAAGTACTTGCTTGCTTGACTTGAGACATTCCCACTCACTCTCTCGTGACATGCTTGACTTGCTTGAAATGAATTGCTTGGCCCGAGAAAGGGTAATTACTTGCTTGAATGAAATGAATGAAATAGCCAATTCCATTACACTACTTATTATTACACGAGCTTGAAATCACTTGCTTGAATATTGATCATTATCTTCTTGGAAAGATTTGTGCAATTACTTGGCAATTACTTGCTAGTTCCATATTGATATATCTTATTGATATTTATGTGATACTCTCTTGATACAATTCTTGATATTCTTGTTTGGTCCAACATGCATCATTATACCGCATGAACTTGTAATTAACTTAAAGATTGTTAGAACTTGAGATATAAATCCTACTGAGTGATTCGCTCATCCAGTTGCTCCCTAAAATTTTTTAGGAAACTTGGATAGCGACCACCACCCGGATGGGACTGATACCGAGTGATGTGTGCTAGAGTGGTGTACCGTCAGCTAGTCTTATGTCCTACTTTGTATTTTCAGTTATTATTAAAGGCTTGTATAATCTAATTGAGTCAGTTATGATCTAGTTAGATGGAACTTATTAAACTTGTAGCCTTATGAATGATTCTGGGGTATTGCCATTCGGTTTAGTAGAGAAATTATCATCTTGGACTATGGTATTATGTTAAACTTAGAGTTAGCAATAAATTACTGAGTACTATGCGCACTCTAATTTTACGTGAATGACACGATATATATAGATGCGTCACGCATCCGGGTATCTTTCGCGCTTGGGGCGTGACAAGCAAGCCTCAGGAAAGGTATAACTTGTCTTATTGAAGATTTTTCTCATTTAAATCTTGATATTGACAGAGAAGGAGAAGGAGGTATGATTACCAATATAAGGTCTCAACCTTCATTGATCGAGGATATAGTCCAATTGCAAGAAAATGACCCCACATTGATGGAGATTAAGGGTAATATTGATCAAAGACCGGAATTTTCTATCTTAAATGATGGAAGGCTATTATTTAAGGATCAAATTTGTGTGCCGAATCAGGATGACACTAAGAAATTAATCATGGAGGAAGCTCACAAATCAAGGTATGCTATTCACCCTGGTGCTACCAAGATGTATCAAGATTTGAAAAAAAACTTTTGGTGGCCGAATATGAAAAGAGAAGTAGCAGATTTCGTGTCCCGATGTCTCACTTGTCAGCAAGTAAAAGTAGAACATTTAAAGCCCGCTGGGAGATTACACCCCTTGAATATTCCCTAGTGAAAATGGGAAAGTATAGGGATGGATTTTATCATGGGTTTACCTAAGACAAGAGGAGGACATGATGGTATATGGGTGATCATAGACCGATTGACTAAATCTGCACATTTTTTACCAATCAAAAGTTGATGGTCTGTGGACGTATTAGCAGCATTATATATGAGAGAGATTGTCAAATTACATGGTGTCCCTGTCACCATTATATCCGACCGAGATCCTCGGTTCACGTCACAATTCTGGAAGGGTCTTCAACATTCATTAGGAACTCGACTCAATTTTAGCACTGTGTTTCATCCACAAACTGATGGTCAAACTGAAAGAACAAATCAAGTGGTGGAAGATATGCTTAGGGCATGTGCTATTGACTTTGGAGGAAGTTGGCACGACCACTTGCCTCTAGTGAAATTTTCATACAATAATAGCTACCAAGCTAGCATACAAATGGCACCATTTAAGGCTCTATATGGAAGAAGCTGTCGTTCACCTATTTGCTGGAGTGAAGTAGGAGAAAGGCAATTCCTCGGTCCCGACATCATTAGGGATACTACCGAGAAGATAAAGCTTATTCGGGAGAGACTCCAGATAGCTCAAGACAGGAAGAAATCATATGCCGATAATCGAAGGTGCGGCCTGGAATTTCAAGTAGGAGACCATGTGTTTCTTAAGGTTTCTCCAAGTTGAGGTATTTGAAGATTCGGTATCAAAGGCAAGCTTACTCGAAGATTCATTGGCCCCTTTGAGATTCTTGATAGGGTGGGTGAAGTCGCATATCGAATAGCTCTACCCCCTCAACTATCTGAAGTTCATTATGTGTTTCACGTCTCAATGCTCAAGAAGTATGTACCTGATCCATTCCATGTCATCACTTACGACAATCTGGAGATTAAAAAGGACTTGACATACGAGCAAAAGCCAATCAAGATCGTTGAACGAGAAGTATGTCAACTTTGGAATAAAACCATTCCTATGGTCAAGATCCAGTGGACCAAGTCATGGCCATATGAAGTAACATGGGAAACTGAAGAGGCTATGCGTAAAAGATTCCCAGAGATATTTGAATGTAAGTACACTCTGCATAAAAATCCATGTATTGAATTTGAGGATCAAATTCTTTTTAAGTGGGGGAGGAGTCGCTTGTTATCTCTGATCCCTCTGCCAGCGACCCCACACCTGAGCTAGTGCCGATCAGTTACTTGGCTGATCAGGACTTAGCGGAGGAGTTCTTTGATGAATTAATGGAGGGAAAGCCAGTTGATGTCCCAGGTACCCAGCATCAGGGTGATGTACAGTTGGGCGTAGTTAGGTGCATCCTAACCCAGCCTCAAGTGAGCGACGACTAGCGTCGTATCACCATCTTCCATACATTTTGTAGGCTGAGAGGAAAGGCCTGCAAGGTGATCATAGATAGCAGGAGTTGCATTAACGCTATCTCTACGGGCACTGTTAGACGCCTGGGTTTGACTGTAACGGCCGAGAATTTTCTAAGAATTTTTTGGATTAAAAAAATATAATTATTAAGCATTTAATGGGCTATAAAATGAATTATGGTTAATAAAATCCAATTTGTATAGGTCCAAGAGGATTAGGCCCATATAATAAACCCACATTGGCCCAAAAGATTATTTTGGACTTTAGCCCATATTCTAGAAGCCTACAACTAGTGTAATCACGGAATTAAGGGGATAGTTACTCCTTAATAGAGAAATAAATGGATAATAAGGGGGATAATATCAAAAGAGTTTGAAACTATTCAAATCCGGTGCCCAATAGTGCAAACGGTCTATCGCGAGACCACAAGACGCTGGTAAACGGTCTAGCATTTGACCGCTAAGCGCTGCAAGTTCCGTGAGAGAAAGAAAATGTGAAAAGCTTGGAGTTTGAGCATCCAAATCACCTAGGATCGATTCTATTTACTAATTAGATAAGTCTAAAAGGCTAGAAGATCTAATTGAAAGGCTAATTGGGACTCTATAATCGTCATAATCCTCAGAACCCTAGCTAAACCTATAAATAGATTCCATATTTGACGTGTGCGACCCTTACTTTTGGCTCGCATGGAACTAAGGTAAGGAGGATGAATTAGAGGTAAGTTTCTTCTAGGAATTTGTTCATTTTAGTTAGAACTAACTTTCTCAAAATTTCATTCTAGGAGATTAAGTTTACAAGGAGTTAGAGGCTTCCAAAGTTGCTGATCCTACACCAATAACTCAAGAAACTGTGCGGCCGACCCAAGAAGATCAGGGAATTAGAAGACCCAAACGAGGTAATTAGATAGAAGTTCCTTAGAGCAATTTGTTCCTGTTAGTACCCTCTTCTTACCCTCAAAATTTCACATCTTTAGGTCAAGGGAATCAGGAGATACAATGGCGTGAAGTTACTGGTTCGGTTCAGGACGAGCAGAGAATTAGGGTTAAGTTCCAACCTTAAATTTGAAATCTAAAGCCCAGAATAGAGGTAGGTTATCTCATGAACGGCTTAAACTCAAAGTCAGGAATAAAATCCCTCTGGTTTCCTTCGATTTCATGCATTGTCCCTTGAGAATTTCATGTTTTCGTTAGGACTATGCATCTAGTATACCCCTCATGCATGAACTAGCCTTAATGAAGTAAAAGGAGAAATTTTATTGTTGATCATATGAACCTATGCATATTGGTGGCTTATATTCGTTCTATCATGATTATGGAAGTTTATATATGTTGATTTCCATGCATGATATGTCTTAGTTTAGTATTTTATTTTATTATCATTTGAACTCGAATTATACAGGAGGAAACGGTCTTCCTTTAGACCGCCAGGAACTCTAGCGGTCGTACAATAGACCGCTAGAAATAGTGAAATGGTCCTATGCTAGACCGTTTTTGACTATTGATTTCTGTAATATTGTTAAACTGAAATATATTACAGATTAGCCTTAATTAATATATGATAAGCCTAGTTAACTAAGTTTTATTCCTGGTTTGAGCACCGGTTTTATATGCTTAGTTAATTTCCTTTTTACCGTAGAAGATTTCAAGTTTTTATGCACATTGGTCTTATTTTTAACTTATGTTATTTTCATGGCCAAAAATCATATACTTTGTAATTAACTTACAATTTATAAGGTTCATAGACTAGTCATGATTTGATCGCTGTTTTACATGATTCTCTTTCCTAAGAGTCATTTCTTAAGTACATGGCACATATCCCAGTATGTTGTCATTAGTTACACTCTTGAACTTTAAGTACACGATCTTGGACTTGATAACCTCTCATTTGGATATTCCTTCCAACGGACTAGGAAATCTCGTTTCAAGGCCTCTGTAAGACTCCGCGAGCCTGGGATTCCCACTAGGACGCCGAGCTGGTTGTACCATTAAAACCAATTGTCTAGAAAGCACTTTACCGGTATTTTGTGTATTCTGGATCTTAGCGGCCATCTGGTTGACCGCTAGACTCTGCTAGCGGCCATTTACTAGATCGCTAATAAATACCCAACAGTCCTCCATTCGACTACAAGGCTCCAGAGGTTCTATTTAAAAAATGTCGACTCTGTCTCATGAAACGGTCCAAGACTAGACCGCTTGAATTTTTAAATAGTCCAGCATATGACCGCTTTCTATATCAAACGGTCCTGCACTAGACCGCATGGTTCCTGATTGTATCTAACCCGAGGTTCAACCTTTGGGGTTAGTTTTCTTGAGTTCATAGATAGTCTTGGAATTATCTAGACTATGAACCTATGTTAATAAGTCAAGGTTAAACATATGAAAGATAAATAAAGTACCATTATGCTACTGAAATTTTTCCATAGCATAACCTAGTTATTTATGCATTTTCTTGAAATCTTATGATCAATTATTGGTACGTTCTATTCCTTGGTTACATTATGATGGAACTATTGTTGAACTTGTACATTAATTGGCCATACTATTGTCAATATCGTAGAAGTAGCTTGATTTATACTTGAAGATGCAGTTCGAGCACTGATTGTGTTCAAGGGCTCTATGCTAGTCCCCTCGGTTGATTGTCTGAAACATACTGTAAACCATGGGGTATGGTGCTACTGGCGTCGCATTGCACTGGGAGTACTTTCTCTATAAATAAGTGAAATATCCACGGGATCCACGTAAATTCACGAAGTACTTGCTATTAAGCGAAAGTGTAGCAACCCTGATAAATGAATATTTGAAATGAATTAAAATATATACATTACAGAAGTAATACAGATAATAAGAAGAGGGTTAAATGGAGGAATAAAACCCAAGATGCAAATAACGCCTCTCATTAAGGCGTTAATTTAATAATACATGCCTCTATCAAAGGCGTTATTCAAGAAGTGACGCCCTCACTACACGGCGTCAAATTCCAACGTCAAAAAAAAAGGTAAGGCCAAGAAACGCCCCAATATTGGGCGTGTTTTAAAGCAAGGAACGCCCTTATACAAGGCGCTTCTTAAGAAACGACCTGAACCAGGTCGTCAATTCAAGAATCGACGACCTGACCAAAGTCGTTAATTCCATTCGTGAACCGTTCAACCCAGAGCTTATCCAGGGAAGGATTATGTTAATCTAGTAAGTGTTTACTAGGGCAAGGACTCTAATAGGGATATATTACCCTCAATCAAACACTACTTTTGTTAGGACTCCAAAATCCTATAAATAAACCTGTCCGGCCAAACCCTAACCCATTTGATCGACCTGCTGCTGCACGGTAAGTGAAAAACATATGTTCTTTTTAATTCCTTTTGTCCCCTGCTTCGACTGCATGAAGAACTGATAATTCTTCATTGTCTTTTCTTTGTAGGAAGCTCCACAGCCACTGCCGAAGAACAAGGTAATGTTCTTCAAACCGTTTCCCTAACTTCGATTATATCCTCATCTTCCTTCCTCTTTCTTCCCTACAGGTTGATTATCATCATCTCCATCATCTTCATCAAACTGAATTTTTTCTTCTTCCTGTCCGATCTGCATACTACTGCTGTCAAGGGTATTAGAAGCTTCGGGTGTTCTTATCAAGTTATTCGCGTATCCCATCTCCAGATATCAATTAAGTGTAGGTTTTCTCAAGTTACTGTAGCCCAAATAAATTAAGACAAGACTTATATACGTATTGACATGACATGCATACGGTTTAATATGGTTTTATTATGTTTCTGCAATATTTTGAAAGAGACGCCCCTGTCCAGGGCGCTAATTTACAAGACACGACCCTGCCCAGGTCGTCAATTTCATATTTGACGCCCTGTACACAGGCGTTAATTTCATGTAAATGTTAATCACCTATCTTAAGAACTGATTATCCATGAAATTACATGAAATCAATAATTGTTAACGGTTAAAAGTCAATAAACATGAAACATCAAATCTAATATACTGCATCTGAATTCCTGCCAATTTTCCTATCATGACTATATGATTGTTATCTTTGATTATCGTGCAAATCTTGCTGATCATGTAAATTCCTGGTATTTCTTGAATTCACGACCTAGACTAGGTCGTTTTCCATGTGTTAACGCCCCATCACAGGGCGTGAATTGAAAAGAAACGCCCCTTACTAGGGCGTATATCTGTTAAAATCTTGGAATATATATTCTGAAAAAATAGAATTAAATGGTAACGCCCCTTCCCAGGGCGCGTTTTTGATAAATTCCTGAAAATATTGATATTCTGTCAAAAAGTGAAAATAAAAGGACGCCTTCTGGTGTAGTCGTCAAATCTTGAATAAACGCCCCTGATCAGAGCGCGTTTTTGACAAATTACTTAAATATTAAAATTTTACAAAAATGGAAAATAGATAAACGCCCTTCTGTTAGGCGTTAATTATTTGAGAAAAGACTTTACTTAAGTCGTTATTTTACTATAAACTATTTTTAACCCGTTACTGTTAAACGATTGTTTCAATATATATTTATATACATATATCGGCACTATTCTCTACTCCGTGAGTATAGTCCCACGTTTCATGATTGTTTTACCGATCACCCTCAATTCTCATTGACATACAAGCTCTCCATTGGACATTCCGTTCCTTTGGACTACCAAGTTAGTCATAGAGACCTCCGTAAGACTCCTCGAACCTTGGATTCTCTCAAGGTCGACTGAGCTGGTTGTACCCTAAAAATCCATTACACGATCTTGCCATGTCAATCTAAAGAAACATGGTATACCGGCCCTTATGAATATACAAAGAGTATATCATAAGAAAATTCTTAATGGGATGATGATATCATGCCATATCATTCTTGTAAACCTCAATTCTATGATAAGAATGAGGGTATCTTACCTTTGATATATTGTTCATGTGGACCTCAATTCTATATAAAGAATGTCCATATTGATTTGTCATGGTACCCAAGTTGAGGGAACTTAATTCCACCTAGTTTTATCGTTAATCGTGATTATACCGTTATTATCGCCAATCTATGTCCTTTGTCATATTTTGGACTCTATTCTATCAAAGTTGTCGTACGTGTCTACAAGCTTGATTATTGAAATTCTATGTTGGCTATAAACAAGAGTGGATGTCAAAACACATGATAAATGCCTGCGCATATAGGGCCCGATCTGGTCCTGGGAGGAGCACCCGAAAGTACTTGTGCCCATGGGAGTTTTAATGATAAGGTATCTGGCATTATACCGAGTACTTGACTTGCTTGATTGGACATTCCACACACATCTTGTACTTGACTCGTACTTGACATGAAATGAAATGCGTGGCCCGAAAAAGGGTAATTTACTTGCTTGCTTGCTACATGATAGCCAAAGTTCTTGACATGACTTGTTAAATGTTCTTGCTTGAATATCTTGTTATCTTTTATTGAAAGTTCATGACTAGTTCAACTTGTTACCTTATTGATATATTCTCTCTCTATCTTATCGTTTTATGCGAGCATGCATAGCTTTATTGCATTCATGAAATATGTAATTACTTAAACCCCTTGCTAGTACTTGAGATATAATTTCCTACTGAGCGTTCGCTCATTCCGTTTTGTCCCTTTTTACTTTTCAGGTAAGTCCGACGAAGAAGGTCAAACTGATGGGGAAGGTCAAGAGTGAAAGAGCTAGAGCTTTTCCAAGTGTCGTCTAGTCTTTTATATGTTTCTTGAGTCAACTATGTACTTTTCCTTTTTATTTGAAATAGAGTATTGGATTTGTAATAGTCTATCCATTATGAAATAAAGGATTGGGTTATCTTGCTATTTTGCGCATCTCTGTCTTTGTGTCGAATACACGACCACTCTGATAAACATGATTGATATAAACTCGTTGCGCATATCCGAGTATCTTCCGCGCTCGGGGCGTGACAGTTTTTGTGGTATCAGAGCCTAAGGTATTCA
This sequence comes from Amorphophallus konjac, assembly GCA_022559845.1. Classification (NCBI taxonomy): domain Eukaryota; kingdom Viridiplantae; phylum Streptophyta; class Magnoliopsida; order Alismatales; family Araceae; genus Amorphophallus; species Amorphophallus konjac. The sequence goes on along the minus strand of CM040121.1, from coordinate 225,968,474 downwards.
ATTCCTAGGAAAAACCCAAGTCCAAGGATAAGTTGAACGTTTAACCAAGTGAGATTGGGTAGAACCAAGGGTTACGAGTCAATTAGTCTTTTAATAAGATCACAGTAATATAATACTAATGTAGCTATTGTAATTGTAGGATAATGGTTGTCGAACGTGCTCAATGGCGCAACATGCAGCGTACCCTCCAAGGGATGACTCAAGTGCTACAACAGGTAGCACAAGGTGGTGCTCCACGAGCTGGAAGCTTACACCAAGCATTTAAGAGTATGAATCCCCCGAAGTTCATAGGATCGACCGATCCGGACGATGCCGAGCATTGGGTTCAGGAAACCGAACGCATATTCCGTGTCATGCAATGCACGGATCAGGACAAAGTTCTATTAGCTACATTCCAGTTAGAGAAAGATGCTAGATGCTGGTGGGAGTCTATTGAAGCAACCATCGATCCTACTCAAGTAACATGGGAAGAATTTGTGGAATACTTCAATGCTAAATATTTCTCGGATCGAGTCCAAGAAAAGAAGGCTGCAGAATTCGCTGCATTAAAGCAATGATCTTTATCATTAGCAGATTATGAAGCTCAGTTCTCCAGGTTGTCTAGATATGCTAAGCATCTTGTTAGCACGGAGAAGATGAAAGCCCGTAGATTTCTTAATGGGCTTAGGCCCCACTATATTACTCAACTGGCGCCTATGGACATCCAAGTTTATGCTGAAATAGTGCGCCGAGCTCAATTACTTGAAGATGCCACGGAACTATCTGATAGGATCCGTGGAAAAGACAAGAAGGAGCAAGTCACAGGTTCGGGTTCTTTCAAACCCAACTTTAAGAAGAGGCCCAATAATGGAGGTTCATCCTCTCAAGATTCCAAGTTCAAGAAATCCAAGCCCTTCTCTATCACCACTACCCCTTCAAATGTACTGTGTAAGCATTGTGACAAGGATGGTCACAAGACAGAAGAATGCTGGAGGAAGTTAGGAGCATGTCTCCGTTGTGGAAGCCGTGAGCATCGGATTCCCGAGTGTCCATTAATGAATGACCAAGCCGGTGATGGTAAACGCCCGGTGACAAAGAATGCTCGTCTTCATGCAATCCAGGAGACCGAACCAGAAGAAGAAGGCGGATTGGTGGAAGGTACATTAAAAATTTGTTCCAAATATGCACATGTCTTATTCGATACAGGTGCACCGCATTCCGTTATTTCTAAGAAGTTTGCTGACCCATTACCTCTAAAACCGGAATGGATGAAATTAGTATTGTCTACTCCTCTCGGAAACGAGACGGATATCACACATCATTACCAAAACTGTGAGGTATTGGTTCGAGAAAAGAATTTTCCTATTGATCTTATCTGCTTAGATCTAAAAGAGTATGATGTTATACTAGGAGCAGATTGGTTATCTAAGTACCAGGCAACGGTTGATTGCCGTAATAGCAAGATTGTTTTCAAAGAATTTCCAGAACTGGCTTATACTAGTCCTAAGAGTCGAAGCAAATCCCCTCTTATTTCGGCTCTTCGAGCAAGCAAGCTCGTCAGGAAAGGATGTGTATCCTTCCTTGCTTTTGTCACTGTTAAAGAAGCTAAGGAAACCAAGATAGAAGACATGCAGGTAGTGCAAGAATTTCCAGACGTATTTCCGGAAGAATTGCCGGGATTACCCCCTCAAAGAGAAGTGGCCTTCACCATTGACTTAGTCCCTGGTGCTGGTCCTGTTTCAAGGGCACCATATAGAATGTCCCCTGCTGAACTCAAAGAGTTGAAGGAGCAATTGATGGAATTAATTCGAAAAGGGTTTATATGACCAAGTACTTCCCCGTGGGGAGCACCGGTATTATTTGTAAAGAAAAAGGATGGATCCATGAGACTATGCATCGACTATCGATAGTTGAATCATCTCACTATCAAGAATAAGTATCCACTACCGAGGATCGATGAATTATTTGATCAGATTTCAGGATCCAAATATTTTTCCAAGATTGATCTCAGGTCGGGATATCATCAATTAAGAATCAAGGATGATGACATTCATAAGACTGTGTTCAGAAGCAGGTATGGCTATTACGAATTTGTTGTTATGCCTTTTGGACTAACAAATGCCCCTGCTACCTTTATGCAGTTAATGAATAGCATATTTAGGCCTTACTTGGATCAATTTATAGTGGTTTTCATTGACGACATATTAATATATTCCAAGACTAAGGAAGAGCATGAAGAACATTTGAGGATTGCATTGCAAGTCTTGAGGACAAATCATTTATATGCAAAACTCAGCAAATGCGAGTTCTGTCTTAAAGAAGTAGCTTCTCTCGGACATGTCATATCAAAGGATGGATTATCTGTAGACCCGTCAAGGGTTGAAGCTGTGAGAAATTGGGAAAGACCCACTAATGCAAGCGAGATCAGAAGTTTCTTAGGTCTTGCAGGATATTATCGGCGATTCATCAAAGACTTCTCCAAGATCGCCGTGCCCCTTACAAGGTTAACTCGCAAGGAGATCCGATATGAATGGAGTGAGGAATGTGAAAGAAGTTTCCAAACTCTCAAAGATCATCTCACTACAGCTCCGGTGTTAGCTCTACCAATAGAAGGAGAGAAATTCGAGGTCTACACAGATGCTTCTGGCATTGGCCTCGGATGTGTCCTAATGCAACAAGGAAAGGTCATAGCATACTCTTCACGTCAACTGAAGAAGCATAAGGAGAATTACCCCGTCCATGACTTAGAACTGGCCACGGTGGTATTTGCCCTAAAGATATGGAGACACTACTTATATGGAGTGCAGTTTACTGTATACTCCGATCACAAAAGTCTCAAATATCTATTTTCACAAAAGGAGCTAAACATGAGACAAAGATGCTGGCTAGAATATCTCAAGGACTTCGACTTCAATATACAATACCATCCCGGAAAGGGTAATTATGTTGCTGATGCCCTTAGTCGAAAGCCGAGAGCAATGATAGCCAATTGTATGATACAAGAATGGAGGTTGCTAGAAAAATTCTCCGAGCTCAATATAAGCTTGGACAAGGAAGCCAAATTTGTCACATTATCTCATGTAAACATACAGTCAGATTTATTATCTGAGAGACAAGCACTTCAGGATGATGATCCGATATTAGTGGAAATCAAAGATAGATTAGAAGGACAATCTGATTTTCAACTAACTTCTGATGGAAGATTATTATTCAAAGGTAGGACTTGTATACCCGACTGTCCGGAATTAAAGAAGAAGATCTTAGGTGAAGCTCACCGATCAAGGTACACTATTCATCCAAGATCAACCAAAATGTATCAAGATGTAAAGAGGAACTTTTGGTGGCCTAATATGAAAAGAGAAATAGCAGACTATATATCTCGCTGTCTCACATGCCAACAGGTCAAGGCAGAACACCAAAAGCCTGCTGGAAAACTACATCCTCTAGATATTCCTAAGTGGAAGTGGGAGGATATTGGTATGGACTTCATCATGGGATTATCTAAATCTAAAGGAGGACATGATGGAATCTGGGTTATCATTGACCGATTAACTAAATCGGCGTATTTTTGCCAATAAAAAAGCTGATGGTCAATTGATGTACTAGCTGCACTATACATCAAGGAAATAGTCAGGTTACATGGAATTCCTGTCTCAATCGTGTCTGATAGAGATCCCCGTTTCACTTCTCATTTTTGGAAGGGATTACAATATTCGTTGGGAACAAGGCTCAACTTTAGTACTGCTTTTCACCCACAAACGGATGGTCAGACCGAGAGAGCTAATCAAGTTGTTGAGGATATGCTAAGAGCTTGCATCATTGACTTTGGTGGAAGCTGGCATGAACATTTGCCACTAGTGGAATTTGCATATAATAATAGCTACCAAGCTAGTATCCAAATGGCACATTTCGAAGCTTTATATGGAAGGAGTTGCCGATCACCCTTATGCTGGAACGAAGTTGGAGAGAAACAACTGTTAGGTCTAGACATGGTAAGGGATACAACTGAGAAGATACAAGTAATCAGAGAAAGATTGCAAGTCGCTCAGACCAGACAAAAGGCTTATGCTGATACAAGGAGAAGAGATCTTGAATTCCAGGTTGGAGATCATGTATTTCTTAAAATATCGCCTGGACGTGGCATACGAAGATTTGGTGTTAAGGGCAAGCTTACGCCAAGATTCATCGGACCATTTGAGATACTCGAAAGAGTTGGCGAGGTTGCTTATCGCATCGCATTGCCTCCTCAATTGTCCGAGGTACATAATGTATTTCACAAATCTATGTTGAAGAAGTATGTACACGATCCATCTCATATTATTATACATGGAGATCTGGTGATCCAGAAAGATCTCACCTATGAACAGAAGCCTATGAAGATCTTAGATCGAGAAGTACGAGCTCTCAGGAACAAGGTTATTCCCATGCTTAAGGTGCAATGGAATAAGAACGCTGAACACGAAGCAACATGGGAGACCGAGGAGTCTATGAGGAAACGATTTCCCGAATTATTCTAAGTGGTATATACTCTATACTCTCCACATTTTATATATATACAGTCGAATTTGGGGGACCAAATTCTTTTTAAGTGGGGGAGGGTGTAGCAACCCTTTTAAATGAATATTTGAAATGAATTAAAATATATACATTACAGAAGTAATACAGATAATAAGAAGAGGGTTAAATGGAGGAATAAAACCCAAGATGCAAATAACGCCTCTCATTAAGGCGTTAATTTAATAATACACGCCTCTATCAAAGGCGTTATTCAAGAAGTGACGCCCTCACTACACGGCGTCAAATTCCAACGTCAAAAAAAAAGGTAAGGCCAAGAAACGCCCCAATATTGGGCGTGTTTTAAAGCAAGGAACGCCCTTATACAAGGCGCTTCTTAAGAAACGACCTGAACCAGGTCGTCAATTCAAGAATCGACGACCTGACCAAAGTCGTTAATTCCATTCGTGAACCGTTCAACCCAGAGCTTATCCAGGGAAGGATTATGTTAATCTAGTAAGTGTTTACTAGGGCAAGGACTCTAATAGGGATATATTACCCTCAATCAAACACTACTTTTGTTAGGACTCCAAAATCCTATAAATAAACCTGTCCGGCCAAACCCTAACCCATTTGATCGACCTGCTGCTGCACGGTAAGTGAAAAACATATGTTCTTTTTAATTCCTTTTGTCCCCTGCTTCGACTGCATGAAGAACTGATAATTCTTCATTGTCTTTTCTTTGTAGGAAGCTCCACAGCCACTGCCGAATAACAAGGTAATGTTCTTCAAACCGTTTCCCTAACTTCGATTATATCCTCATCTTCCTTCCTCTTTCTTCCCTACAGGTTGATTATCATCATCTCCATCATCTTCATCAAACTGAATTTTTTCTTCTTCCTGTCCGATCTGCATACTACTGCTGTCAAGGGTATTAGAAGCTTCGGGTGTTCTTATCAAGTTATTCGCGTATCCCATCTCCAGATATCAATTAAGTGTAGGTTTTCTCAAGTTACTGTAGCCCAAATAAATTAAGACAAGACTTATATACGTATTGACATGACATGCATACGGTTTAATATGGTTTTATTATGTTTCTGCAATATTTTGAAAGAGATGCCCCTGTCCAGGGCGCTAATTTACAAGACACGACCCTGCCCAGGTCGTCAATTTCATATTTGACGCCCTGTACACAGGCGTTAATTTCATGTAAATGTTAATCACCTATCTTAAGAACTGATTATCCATGAAATTACATGAAATCAATAATTGTTAACGGTTAAAAGTCAATAAACATGAAACATCAAATCTAATATACTGCATCTGAATTCCTGCCAATTTTCCTGTCATGACTATATGATTGTTATCTTTGATTATCGTGCAAATCTTGCTGATCATGTAAATTCCTGGTATTTCTTGAATTCACGACCTAGACTAGGTCGTTTTCCATGTGTTAACGCCCCATCACAGGGCGTGAATTGAAAAGAAACGCCCCTTACTAGGGCGCGTATCTGTTAAAATCTTGGAATACATATTCTGAAAAATAGAATTAAATGGTAACGCCCCTTCCCAGGGCGCGTTTTTGATAAATTCCTGAAAATATTGATATTCTGTCAAAAAGTGAAAATAAAAGGACGCCTTCTGGTGTAGTCGTCAAATCTTGAATAAACGCCCCTGATCAGGGCGCGTTTTTGACAAATTACTTAAATATTGAAATTTTGCAAAAATGGAAAATAGATAAACGCCCTTCTGTTAGGCGTTAATTATTTGAGAAAAGACTTTACTTAAGTCGTTATTTTACTAAAAACTATTTTTAACCCGTTACTGTTAAACGATTGTTTCAATATATATTTATATACATATATCGGCACTATTCTCCACTCCGTGAGTATAGTCCCACGTTTCATGATTGTTTTACCGATCACCCTCAATTCTCATTGACATACAAGCTCTCCATTGGACATTCCGTTCCTTTGGACTAGCGAGTTAGTCATAGAGACCTCCGTAAGACTCCTCGAACCTTGGATTCTCTCAAGGTCAACTGAGCTGGTTGTACCCTAAAAACCCATTACACGATCTTGCCATGTCAATCTAAAGAAACATGGTATACCGGCCCTTATGAATATACAAAGAGTATATCATAAGAAAATTCTTAATGGGATGATGATATCATGCCATATCATTCTTGTAAACCTCAATTCTATGATAAGAATGAGGGTATCTTACCTTTGATATACTGTTCATGTGGACCTCAATTCTATATAAAGAATGTCCATATTGATTTGTCATGGTACCCAAGTTGAGGGAACCTAATTCCACCTAGTTTTATCGTTAATCGTGATTATACCGTTATTATCGCCAATCTATGTCCTTTGTCATATTTTGGACTCTATTCTATCAAAGTTGTCGTACGTGTCTACAAGATTGATTATTGAAATTCTATGTTGGCTATAAACAAGAGTGGATGTCAAAACACATGATAAATGCCTGCGCATATAGGGCCCGATCTGGTCCTGGGAGGAGCACCCGAAAGTACTTGTGCCCATGGGAGTTTTAATGATAAGGTATCTGGCATTATACCGAGTACTTGACTTGCTTGATTGGACATTCCACACACATCTTGTACTTGACTCGTACTTGACATGAAATGAAATGCGTGGCCCGAAAAAGGGTAATTTACTTGCTTGCTTGCTACATGATAGCCAAAGTTCTTGACATGACTTGTTAAATGTTCTTGCTTGAATATCTTGTTATCTTTTATTGAAAGTTCATGACTAGTTCAACTTGTTACCTTATTGATATATTCTCTCTCTATCTTGTCGTTTTATGCGAGCATACATAGCTTTATTGCATTCATGAAATATGTAATTACTTAAACCCCTTGCTAGTACTTGAGATATAATTTCCTACTGAGCGTTCGCTCATTCCGTTTTGTCCCTTTTTACTTTTCAGGTAAGTCCGACGAAGAAGGTCAAACTGATGGGGAAGGTCAAGAGTGAAAGAGCTAGAGCTTTTCCAAGTGTCGTCTAGTCTTTTATATGTTTCTTGAGTCAACTATGTACTTTTCCTTTTTATTTGAAATAGAGTATTAGATTTGTAATAGTCTATCCATTATGAAATAAAGGATTGGGTTATCTTGCTATTTTGCGCATCTCTGTCTTTGTGTCGAATACACGACCACTCTGATTGACATGATTGATATAAACTCGTCGCGCATATCCGAGTATCTTCCGCGCTCGGGGCGTGACAGAAAGTACTTTCTTGCTTGTTACATGATTTTCTAGTGCATAGCCTTCATGGTTATGAAAAGTACATTCTTGTTACATTATTGAAAGTCCAAAATTGACATTCTTGATATATACTTGATTAAATCATATTCTTCATATCTCGTCGTGATCATATCTTGTTACTTTGGCTTTATTCGCATGCTTTGTCGTATTTGCATGATTTATCTTATTCTTTAGAGGTAAAATGTTAATTACTTAAACTTTCCTTCATGTTGATACGAAGATACCTATTGGGTAAGTGTGCTCATTCCCTACTATCTTAATGTTTCAGGAAGTGCAATTGAGTCGGAATCGGATAATACAAGTGACGGGTCCGAGAGTGATTAAAGGAAGTATGAACGAGAGAAACCATAGTTATCAAAAGTCTAGTCGAGTCATGATGTACTTTTTAATTTTTTGAGCCTAGTAAAGAAAGGATCTTATGTACTTTAGGAATGATTTTATGAAGAAATAAAGTTAAAGATTTTTCATGAATCACTTGTGCAATTACGTTTATGTGATTGTCTTGTGCTCTAATTATATTTATTGCTCGAGGCGTATTGGCCGACTGTTCACGTTCCCGATTGTTTTCGTTGCATAATCTCGGGGCGTGACAGTGAAAGTGGTATCATAGCATAGGACTAGAAGTCCTAGGGAAAAGGCATGTCATAGGTTAAGTCCAACGGTTAAGGACCCACACCTATGAAACTAGGAACACAATTCCCAACCTATGAGAGGAAATTGGGTAGAACCTGGGATGAGATAGTAATTAAAAATAAACTCTAAGGATTAACCTCACTCATTCCATTAGAGTTAACAAATTCATTATTCTTCTCAGGTACCTCATTTTTATAATGGCTCATCATGTTGATTGGGAAGGTATGCAACAGACCGTTGCGAGTCTCACTCATGCGTTACAAAACATGGCACAAGCCGGCGCAGGAGCTAGAGCAGGAGACCTACACTAAAATTTTAGAAGCTTAAATCCTCTGTGATTTTTGGGTTCTTCTAATCAAGATGAAGCCGAGAATTGGATTGATGAAATGAATCGCATATTTGATGCTATGCAATATGCTGATCAAGAGAAGGTCCGTCTAGCCATGTTCCAATTAAATAAAGATGCTCGTACATGGTGGAAGTCAATTCCGGCACCGCCTGCAGATGCACCACATACTTGGGAAGGTTTCCTTACAGTCTTCCGAGCAAAATACTTCTCCGAGCATGTCAAGGAGAGGAAAGCTATGGAGTTTGCCTCATTGCGCCAAGGAATGATGACGGTAGCGGAGTATGAACTCCAATTTTCTAGACTGGCGCCTTATGCTCCCCATTTGATTAGTACCGACTTGTTAAAGGCTAAGCAGTTTATGGATGGTTTGAGGCCCAGTTATATTCAACAACTTGGGACTCAGAATAGCCGTACATATGCGGAGATGGTCTAACGGGCACATCTATGTGAAAGGACTTTGGAGAAGGTCGAGAAATTAAAAGGCAAGGGAGAAGAGCCAAGCCGAAGGTCTGATCGGCATGAAAAGAAAAGAAAATTTAGTATCACGGAACCTTACAAATCTCGTGATAGCAAGAAGAGATCCCGGAATGAGAGTGGTTGTGATGTCCCGGACCCTTTTCGGATCCTTCTTCTTGGGTCCCGGATCTGTGTTTTCGGTGAATTTGGCTCCGTTGTGTCCGGAATTATGTTCTGGACATCTTTCGTGTTTGGATCCGTGCGATTCGGGTCAGTTCGGAGGCTCGGAACGTGTTCTGCAGCTTTTCCGCGTATTTTCTGATTCCCGCATGTGTGTCTCGGAAACACCTACGGAACCCTGTAGCGGGTGAACCGGGTCGTTCATCTACCCGCGAGTGGTACCGTTGCGATCAGCGCGTCGCGAGGATCGAGGAGGTGTATTTTTCTATTTTTTGAGATTTTCCTGATTTTTTGGATTTTCTATAAATACCAAACCTTTTTCTTTTCTTTTTCACCTTCTTCTTCTTCTTCTTCCTCCTTCTTCCAACCGTTGGAGAGTGCCCTCCCCATCGCGACCGTTCTTCTTCCCCGGACGACCGAGATGCGGCCTCCTTCACTCCGGCAACGGCGTGGCGGCGGTGGTGAGGCGGTTCTGGTGGTGGCCTTTTCGCGGCGAGAGGCGGGGCGTGTGGCATTCTAAAAGCTTCTTCCTTGACTTCGGTGGTGATTCGGTGGAGCATTCACTCCATTGAGGTAGGGGGACGAATCCCTATGCTCATCCCGTCATCCCCCGTGATTTGTAGGCCGAATGGGAGCCGAGAGGGGTGTGTTTGAGCGGTTTAGGGAAAAATCATGTTTTGGGGAGAGTTCGCCCAATCTATGGATTTGAGCCGCGATTCGGTATTTTGATGGCCTAGAATCATGCTAGGGGTCCCCAGGGGTCTTCCCCTTTGATTCCCCCCTCTCCTATGGAGGTATGGGGGCGTGGTTGGAATTTTTTGGTGTTTCTCGCCGTTTCACCCTCGGGAGGGTGTGACGGTCCTTCCAGTGACCGTCACACTATGTAACGCGCCTAGATGGGTGCGTTACAGCCCTGAGTGCAGCCAGTGGGGTCTGTGGGCTGTAACGGTCCCACGATAGACCGCCACGGTGCTGTGACGCACCTAGGTTGGACCGTCAGGGGCGTTCGACCGTTGGCTGTCGACCGTTGGCTTTTGACCGTTGGGGGTTGTGGACGCGGGATTTTTCTCACTCTTTTTTTAAATCTGGTTTGATTTTTATTTATTATTTATTTTATTGATTTATTGGTTTAGTTAATTGGCATGCCAGTCACATGTGTGACGATCTCATTGTGCGCTCGACTTGACTTGGTCAGTTGATTGTGAAGTCCGAGTCGGGACCAAAAGTCTGTCATACCATAAAGGCTATGACGTTAATTGCGCCCTTCCTAAGAAGGACAACCCTTGATTAAACGCCGAAATAGGAGGCCGCAAGAGGCAAATAGATACTCGTGTCCGCAGTTTGAATTTCATACCAGAGCCAGGAAGATGGGCAAGATAATAACATTGACTATCGAAACAGACGATATCGTTAGGTCAGCGGTTCACAGACCGGGCTTAAGGGGGAAGGAAAAATTTATTGGTCACAGGTAAACTGAGCCATGGCCATGATAGGGATGATCCCCTAGAATCCAGACACAGCTACAGGGACTTAATAAATATATCCCCTTCGCAGGGTACGAGAGAGATGGGAAGTCCGTGAACTCTCCCAGGTGCATGGCTTATTGTGTTTTATTATGTTTTATTATTCTTTTCATTTCATTCTGTATGCATGGTATATGTGAATGTAAGAAGAATCACGTATGAAACACGTCTATATGTGGGAAAAATATGCACTGGTGGATCACGTAGAGGCAAAGATGTGTATGGATGCGGAAACATCAATGCATGAAATAGGCACGGGACTCATGGAAATGTCAATGCCTAAAATATGCACGGGGTATATGGATGCATCAGTGCACCAAATGTGCACTAGGTTTCATGAGTCATGCGTCTTTTATAACCAGCTCCCGGGAGAATTTTGGCAGCACCTCCCCCGGATCGAGCATTTGCTAGGGAGTGGTATAGGCTGACATCCACGGAGTGCCAGGATCAAAGCCGGAAAGTGAGGGAGCACTAAGGCTCAAGGAGACTGTACATGTCTCTAGCATCGGTCACTATTCCCCTTCTCGGGGACCGACGAAACCCTTGTAAAGACAAGGTCGATCGGACCCACGGGGTTACATGCGAATCCAATTCAGGGCATAGGAATGTAGGGGAGGTCAATCCCCTGTTAATTTATCTCCGAGGGTGTATATGACAACTCAAGAATGTCTCGGGGTACGTGGACGAAGCGATGAAGGGGAAAACAAAGGGTAGAAACTTGGTTATCGGTGCAGTTGGGAGGCAAAAGGGGTTCCCGGCGCGAGGGGCTTCTCGGCGCGGTTTTAAGGAAGGAGGAGGGGCTCTCGGCGTGAGGTTCCCGGCGTGGCCGGGAGCTATGGCGCCGGCAAGGTTTGAGGAGGTTTGACAATACTCTGTTCTGAGGTTCTCTTGGATTTCAGTCCTGATTAGAAGGAATTTTGGGGGTTTTAGGCTGGGATTCCGGTTGGGTTACTTGGGCATGGGTTTAATTTGCCAAAGATAGGCTGGGCTCAACGGGAATCGGAGAAGCCAATTACTGGGGGGGTTTTGAGTCGTCATATGTTATTGACCCTTAGGAGCTCATTTGCTGGCATCTTTGGTCGCCCTGGGAGCCAAGAGATGGCCGTCTCTGGCCCCAGGGATGACCCTGATGGAACTATTTATACTGGAATCAGATTGGAAACCCTCGGTATCAATCCATCGAAGTATCTTACTTATTCCCGTGGGAAGTGGATCTTGAGCAGGCCGTTAGGGTTATGGCCAATATCAGTAGCAGACTGCCCCAGAAGCCAAGAGATGGTCTGTCTCTGGCCCTGGAGCAAGCCTGGGAGGCTTTATGCAGACAACGATGAACGGCGAGGGACATCGGTATATCTAGAGCCACACTTGTTCCATTGACGACAACTTAGCCCGAAGACCCATCGGAGAATCAGGTGCACTTCGATTAAGCTAAGAAGGAAAACGCATGAGGGAAAGACATAGCAGCAGATGGAAAGATAGACGGCCGATATCTCGATTACCCAGCACCCAAATGGGCCATGGTAGCATTTCATTTCATCAAATCATTCCAAGACTCACACCGATCACGAGGGGAGAATGGGGAAAGGGAGATGAAACAGAGGCCGGGATATCCCGGCTACATGCGATGAATCGAGAGAGAACTCATAAGATTACAGGAAGAATAAAAGAAAACATGGGGGAGGGCGGAGCATTGACTCCTCTCCCTCCCCAGCTGCCCACCTGGAGCTTCTTCTTCTTGTTGTTCTTCTCTCGGGATTAGTCTCTTTTCCCCTTCTTTCAGTGGAGGAGGCTCTCTCTTCTCTCTTCTAGCGGTGGCGATGGTGAGGATTTTCTGAGCTTCTTCTTTTCTTGTCCGCGCCCCTTCGGGAATGAATTTTTATCTATCTGTCTCCCCCCGGCTCGTGGGCGAAGCAATGGGTTTTATAGAACCCTGTTCGCAGCAAACGGACTCGGCGTGCCTGCAGCACTAGTTCCCGACGCGCCCATTCGAGGGGTTTACCGGCGCGCCCCCATGGAGAGGGGTTCTCGGCGCGCCCCCATGGATATGGGTTCTTGGCGTGAGGGGTTTCAACCCATCTTCAGAGGCCCATTTGATAGGCCCATTCAAGACTCTTTCCCTTTAAAGCCCATATCATCTTTAGCCATATTGATTCCTTTAGTTACATCAGAGCCGACGAAGGTCTCTTGTATGCATCATCCTCTGAATAATCCGGATGTTTCTCATCAGTCAACAGACCAGAGCTTTGTCAATATTGCCATTCGGATGATGACAACACCGGACATCAGCCAGACCTGAAAAGGTCCTAGCCGGGCAAGTAGTTGGTGGTGAGGGCTCCCCCTCAATCCTGACTTTGCAGACATCTTCCAGTCTTCGTTGCTGGTCTGGTCTCATCTTTATATTTGTTCATATTTCATCTGTCAACAAATCAATATCTGACTTGATATGACGTGTCATCTGCAGACCTTCAGACGAGGCCGTAGTGTAGCTCTTGTTAAAGTGTTCTAGGGGGTTTCATCAGTCGGGTGACTGCTATTTCATCAGCGCCGCCGTCTGACTGGCAATGGCACCGGACCTCAGCTTGGCCGGGAAAAGGCTTCAACCGGGTAGACGGTTGACGAGCTTCGTCATTGATCTTTCACTGTTGGTCTGATCTTCTTTTCAATTCTGTTTCCACCCTTGCTCATTTTCAAGGTGTCAACAAATGCCCCCCACCTGCGGGCGGCGTAAGCGCAGAATAAGCGGCACGGTGTCCGCTGGTGCATCTTTAGCTCAATGCTATTGACTCATTCTTTCAGTTATAGCTTGGCAGTATCCTCATACTGGGATTTCATCCTGGCACGATCTTCTTGGCTTGAGCCTCGATCAGCTGAACATCTATTGGCTTGAGCCCTGATCAACTGGCACATCTGACATCTGTCAGTTTTAGGCCCCGATTGGCTGAACATCTTGCATATGTCGGCTTGAAGCCCCGATCAGCTGTACATCTGGCATCATGTGCTGTTATTTCCTTCATGTGGAAGAGTGGCAGTCTCAGCTACCTTTATACGGACGACCCGTGTTCAGCAGGAGAGCGTCCATCCTCTCAGGGAGAGAATGGGGACTCGCTCCACCGCGCGTCGGTATCCGGTGGGATTGCCTTTGCTGGGCCTGTTGGTTAACGGAAGACATGCATCTGGAACAGACGAGAGGTCTGTTCCTCAAAGCTGACCGTGGCGATTTACCGACCGACCAGTGCGTGGTTTCATCGTCGACATTGGGCTTATGTCGATGCAAAGGAGTTTAAGCTTCATCAGAATAGACGGAAGGTCTAAACTGGGTAGGTTCATTGCAGGTGTGACATGAAAGGATATGTAGTTTTATCAGAACAGACGTAAGGTCTATCCCGGTAGGGTTTCATCGTTGATCCAACTGCCTCAGATGAAAGGTCTAGACTAGCAGGGTTTCATCATTGATCGGGCGAGGTGCCGGTCGATCAACAGTTGGTTTCATCATCGATATCGGGTTTATATCGATGCAAAGAAAGTGTTATAAGTTTCATCAGAATAGACGAAAGGTCTAGACTGGGTAGATGTTATCGCAGGTGGGACATTGAAGGGCGCATGGTTTCTATCAGGACAGACGCAAAATCTGAACTGGATAAGTTTTCATCATTGATCGGGCAATGCACCGATCGACCAATGGTTGGTTTCATCATCGATATGGGGTTTATATCGATGCAAAGGGATTTCATAAGTTTCATCAGGATAGACGTAAGGTCTAAACTGGGTAGGTTTTCATCATTGATCGGGCGAGGTGCCGGTCGATCAATAGATGATTTCATCATTGATATTGGGTTTATATCGATGCGAAGGAATCTCATAAGTTTCATCAGGATAGACGTAAGGTCTAAACTGGATAAGGTTTCATCATTGATCGGGCAAGGTGTCGGTCGATCAATAGCTGGTTTCATCATCGATATTGGGTTTATATCGATGCAAATGAATTTCATAAGTTTCATCAGGCTAGACGTAAGGTCTAAACTGGACAGAGTTTCATCATTGATCGGGCAAGGTGCCGGTCGATCAATAGCTGGTTTCATCATCGATATTGGGTTTATATCGACGCAAAGGAATTTCACAAGTTTCATCAGGATAGACGTAAGGTCTATTCCAATAGGTTCTATTGCGGGTGGGACTTTGCCAAGAAATACGTAGGTTTCATCGGGATAGGCGTAGGGTCTATCCTGGTAGGGTTTTATCGTTGACCGGGCAAGGAGCCGATCGGTCAAGGGATGGTTTAGAAGTTTGATCAGGACAGACATAAGGTTTGAACTGGCCAGGCTTTATCAGACTGGTGACCGGTTTTATTGTCGGTGGGACATGTGAAAAGAGGGTATGTAGATTTCATCAGGGTAGACGTAAGATCTACCCCGGAAAGGCTTTATCATCGGCGGGGCATAGAGCCAGATGACCGACGGAAGGCCTCATCAGTGAAGGGGAGGTAAAGGCAACGTGCTGGTTGGCATGGAACTTCTGAATTACCACATTACCGACCCAAGCGCCCTTTTAGGTTTTCGCCGGAGCCAGCCCCCTCTTGCTTTTGCCCACGCGTCCTTTCGGATTTTCACGTGGCGGGATACCCGATTTTGCCTGCAGTGCCCTTTTCGGGTTTTTACCACAGCTGGGTTTTAGCCATTTTTGCCCTTGTCCAGAATGCCTGAACAAGTCTGGCGGGATATCTCTATTTTTAACCCCATTTTTTATATATATACTTTTTGTCGTTTTCTTTCTCTTTTCTTTTTCATTGTCTTTTCTGGGACCAGAACTTTCATCCTATGGACCATGGCGCCATATGTTTATTGTGGACACACGATCATTGATGTGGGTGCCAACATCAATGCAAAGGAAAGTGGGGTTTCATGATCTATCCAGACGAAAGGTTCGAATCGATTTAGAGGATATAAGTAGCAGCTCGGACACGAGGCCGTTTGCTGAGAATATGAGTTTCATCGTTAATGTGGGGTTTAACATTAACGCAAGGGAATAGAGTTTCATGATCTATCCAGACGGAGGGTCTGAATAGATTCAAAGAGCAGTGTTATGCTATGTCAGAGCGGACGGAAGGTACACCCTGGATGGATTTTAGCGTCGATCAGGCAGCGTGCCAATCGATCGATAACAGGTTTCATCATTGGTATTGGCTCATCCCAATGCAAGGATTTCATATGTTTCATCAGGATAGACATAGGGTCTAAACTGGATAAGGTCTTATCATTGATACTAGGCGAGATGCCGATCGATCAATGGCGGATTTCATCATCGGTATTGGATTTATACCAATGCAAGGAGTTCATGGATTTCATCAGGATAGACGGAAGGTCTAAACTGGATAGGTTTCATCACAGACCGGGACGTAAAGAGACCTGTAGATCTAGTCGGAATAGACGCAAGGTCTAAACCGGACAAGGTTTTATCGTTGATCGGGCAAAGTGCCAGTCGATCAGTATCAGGTTTCATCATTAGTATTGGGTTTATACCAATGCAAGGATTTCATAGGTTTCATCGGGATAGACGTAAGGTCTAAACCGGACAGGGTTTCATTGTTGATCGGGCGGTGTGCCAATCGGTCAACAGCAGGTTTCATCGCGGTGAGACGTAGGATAGGTTTCATTGGGATAGACGTAAGGTCTAAACCGGGCAGGTTTCATCGTGGTGGGTCTTAGACAGAAACAAGTGGAAGTGTTTTATCAGAACAGACGGAAGGTCTATCCCGAGGTGGGTTTATTATCGAGGGAATTTTTTCTCGAGCAATGCATGACGGCTTCAACAGAATAGACGTAAGGTCCATTCCGGATGGGTTTAATCGTTGATCGGGCAAGGCGCCGGTCGATCGACGAGGAATTTTATGGTGGGAGGTGAGGCTTTCTTTGGAATCACCACATTACCGACCCAAGCGCCCTTTCGGGTTTTCGCCGGAGCCGGCCCCCTCTTGCTTTTGCCCACGCGCCTTTTCGGGTTTTCACGTGGCAGGGTACCCGATTTTGCATGCAGTGCCCTTTCGGATTTTCACCACAGTTGGATTTTGGGCCATTTTTGCACTTGTCCCTGATATAGGAGCAAGTCTGGTGGGGTATCTCTATTTTTAACCCCATTTTTTTTTTACTTTCTTTTTCTTTCTCTCCCTTTTTAGAAGGTGACAGGTGGGAATGCCACAAGCTTAAGATGAGGGCAGCTTGGCTAGGGCGGAGTGCCACTAGACCAGGAAATGGGTGTAGCTTGGCTAGGGCAGAGTGCCGTTATATCAAGAAAAGGGTGTAACTTGGCTAGGGCGGAGTGCCGCTAGACCAAGAAATGGGTAGCTTGGCTAGGGCGGAGTGCCGCTAGACGAAGAAAGGGTAGCTTGGCTAGGGCGGAGTGCCGCTAGACCAAGAAATAGGTGTAGCTCGGTTAGGGCGGAGTGCCACTAGACCAAGAAATGGGTAGCTCGGCTAGGGCGGAGTGCCGCTAGACCAAGAAATAGGTGTAGCTCGGTTAGGGCGGAGTGCCACTAGACCAAGAAATGGGTAGCTCGACTAGGGCGGAGTGCCACTAGACTAAGAAATAGGTGTAGCTCGGTTAGGGCGGAGTGCCACTAGACCAAGAAATGGGTAGCTCGACTAGGGCGGAGTGCCGCTAGACCAAGAAATAGGTGTAGCTCGGT
Organism: Amorphophallus konjac; assembly: GCA_022559845.1. Classification (NCBI taxonomy): domain Eukaryota; kingdom Viridiplantae; phylum Streptophyta; class Magnoliopsida; order Alismatales; family Araceae; genus Amorphophallus; species Amorphophallus konjac. The sequence goes on along the minus strand of CM040121.1, from coordinate 225,950,891 downwards.
TAGGGCGGAGTGCCGCTAGATCAAGAAATGGGTAGCTCGGCTAGGGCGGAGTGCCGCTAGACCAAGAAATGGGTAGCTCGGCTAGGGCGGAGTGCCGCTAGACCGAGAAATGGGTGTAGCTCGGTTAGGGCGGAGTGCCACTAGACCGGGAAATGGGTGTAGCTTGGCTAGGGCGGAGTGCCGTTATACCAAGAAAAGGGTGTAGCTTGGCTAGGGCGGAGTGCCGCTAGACCAAGAAAAGGGTGTAGCTTGGCTAGGGCGGAGTGCCGCTAGACCAAGAAATGGGTAGCTCGGCTAGGGCGGAGTGTCGCTAGACGAAGAAAGGGTAGCTTGGCTAGGGCGGAGTGCCGCTAGACCAAGAAATGGGTAGCTCGGCTAGGGCGGAGTGCCGCTAAATCGGGAAGAGGGTACAACTTGGCTAGGGCGGGGTGCCGCTAGACCAAGAAATAGGTGTAGCTCGGTTAGGGCAGAGTGCCACTAGACCAAGAAATGGGTAGCTCGGCTAGGGCGGAGTGCCGCTAGACCGAGAAATGGGTGTAGCTCGGTTAGGGCGGAGTGATGCTAGACCAAGAAATGGGTAGCTCGGCTAGGGCGGAGTGCCGCTAAACTGGGAAAAGGGTACAGCTTGGCTAGGGCGGGGTGCCGCTAGACCAAGAAATAGGTGTAGCTCGGTTAGGGTGGAGTGCCACTAGACCAAGAAATGGGTAGCTCGGCTAGGGCGGAGTGCCGCTAGACCGAGAAATGGGTGTAGCTTGGTTAGGGCGGAGTGCCACTAGACTGGGAAATGGGTGTAGCTCGGCTTGATCACTCGGGGAATGCCGGTTGTGCCGCATGATACAGCTTTAGATGTCTTCCGTTGAGTGGTGAGAATTGGATTTCCCCTCGATGGTTAACAACCACGTAGGCCCCTCCTTTGTAGACCCTCTGTATTACATAAGGACCTTCCCAGTTAGCATTCAGCTTTCCTTTTGGGTTGGACGCCATGACTTCTTTTTTCTTGACCATGACGAGGTCACCTTTCTTGAATTCTCGTGCTCTTACGAGTTTGTTGAATGCAGCGGCCATGCGGGCCTGATACATTTGGATACTCTTCTGGGCTTGGAGGCGCTTCCCTTCCAATTCAGCCAGTTCTTCTAGTCTTCTTTCTGCATTGGTCTGTTCGCCACGGGCCAGGCCATATTGGACTGCCACTCTGAGTGACGGGACTTCCAGCTCTAGCGTAACCACTACCTCTGAGCCGTATACCAGCGAGTATGGTGAGCACCCTGTAGGTGTCTTGAAGACGGTGTGGTATGCCCACAGAGCTTCATACATTTTCTCTTCCCAGTCCTTCTTCTTGGAACCGACGACCTTGGCCAGCAAGGTGCAGAGAGTCTTGTTAAAAGCTTCTGCCAATCCGTTTGCCTGTGGATTGTAAGGAGTGGAGGTCCTCCATTCGATCTTATACTTCTCAGCAAGCCGATAGACCTTCTGATTTCTGAAATGACTTTCATTGTCAGATATTATTCGGCTGGGGATCCCGAACTGGAAGATAATGTTCTGCTTGATGAATCTGGCGACCAGTTCACCAGTCACTTCTCTTAATGCTATAGCCTCCGCCCATCTGGAGAAGTAATCTGTTATGGCCAGTATGTACTTATGTCCGACCGAGGAAGTCGGCAGTGGCCCGACTACATCAGTTCCCCATTGTGCAAATGGCCAGCTAGGAACTGTAGGGTGCAGAGTTGTAGGAGGCCTTCTAGGCACAGTAGCATGCTCCTGGCATTTCTAGCATGATTTTGTAAATTTACAGCAGTCTTCAAACATGGTGGGCCAATAGTAGCCCAGCTTCTTGATTTCTATTTTCAGCTTGGGACCAGCCTGGTGGGCACCTACTGTCCCAGCATGTATCTCCTTCATCGCTTGCCAGGCTTCCTCAGTGGACAGACAACGGAGTAGAATCTTCTTGCGTGCATCTGCCATTATTCGGAACAAAATTCCATTCCTGAGTTCATAAGAATCTTTGATTCTCAGGAGTTTCATCTTTTCTTCTCTTATCTGCGGCAGTTGTTGGTGTAGAAACCACTGCAGCAGGTGCTGTCTCCAATCAGGCGCTTGTTCTGTGCTGATGGTGGAAACTTCATTTTCTTCGGGGCACCCTTCTAGCATACTGGGGACTTGCCGCCGATTCATGACGACAATGTTCAGTGTCTTATTTGGTGGGACTGCTAGTGAGCTGGCCAGTTTTGCCAGTGCATCAGCCTGGGCATTGTGTCCACGGCCCACATGCTTGAGCTCAATATGGTAGAACTTCGCCATGAGGCGCACAGCTTCTTGGTGGTAGGGATTCAGTTCTGGCTTCCGCACTTCGAACTCCCCTTGGATCTGTTTTATTATCTGCATCGAATCCCCGAATACTTGAAGCATTTGGATACCCATGTTGAGGCTGACATATAGCCCGATTATCAGAGCTTCATACTCGGCCTCATTATTGGTGCAGGGCTTGTTTATAGAACAGGAAGTATGCACGACCTCCCCTTCTGGTGATTTCAGCACAATACCGGCTCCAGCCCGTATTCTGGTCTTTCCATCGGAGTCTGTCTCTGTTCTAGATGCTCCATCAAAGAATAGTTGCCACATAACTGACTGAGCCTGCCTGGCCTCGAGTGTCTCATCATCGGGTAACTCAGTCCCTAGCATATTATTTTCCGGCACAAGATGCTCTGCGAAGAAATCAGCCACGGCCTGTCCTTTTATCGCCCTCTGGGGTGTATAGGTAATATCAAATTCCATCAGGATCACTGCCCATTTGCCTAATCGGCCCTTCAGTACTGGTTGAGTCAATATATATTTGAGCGGATCTGCTGCAGATATCAATCTGACTTCATGCGACAACATATAGTGTCGGAGCTTTTTGACAGCAAAGACCAGTGCCAAGCAAGTCTTTTCTATGTAGCTGTAGCTTTCTTCAGTTCTAACCAGCCTCCTACTTAGGTAGTACAAGGCTTGTTCTTTGCCTTCTTCATTTATCTGTGCCAGCATTGCCCCCAGGGAAGAGTATGTGGCTGCGATATACAGTATCAAGGGCCTGCCCTTAATTGGTGCCCCCAGCACCGGAGGGGTCTTGAGGTATTCTTTCAGCTTCTCAAAGGCTTCCTGACAGCCATCGTCCCAGAGGAACGGCACATCTTTCATCATGAGCTTGTGAAAGGGGTGGCATCTTCCCGACAGATTTGATATAAATCGTCGGATATAGGCCAGACGCCCTTGCAGAGATCTCAGCTCGGACAGATTCCTTGGCGGAGGGAGCTCCTGGATAGCCTTAATCTTGGATGGGTCAATTTCAATGCCCCTATGACGGACAATAAACCCGAGGAATTTTCCACTGGACACGCCGAAGGCGCATTTCATGGGATTCATCTTGAGTTCATATTTGCGCAGCCTCTGGAATACTACCCTCAGGTCTTGCAAATGGTCTTCTCTTCTTTTAGTTTTTACTAACAAATCATCAATGTAGCACTCTACTTTCTTGAAGAGCAAATCATCAAAGATCTTGGTCATAGCTCTTTAGTAGGTAGCGCCGGCATTCTTGAGACCAAACGGCATCCTTTTGTAGTGGAATATCCCCTTCGGGGTACGGAATGCAGTGTGCACTCTGTCTTCCTCAGCAATCCAGATTTGGTTGTATCCGGACGACCCATCCATAAATGATAGGGCCTCATGACCAGTAGTCGCATCGATCATCACTTCAGTGATTGGTACTGGGAAGTCATCTTTCGGGCAAGCCTTATTAAGGTCCCGAAAATCAACACATATTCTGATCTGCCCATTCTTCTTCTTTACGGGCACTATATTGGCTAGCCATGTAGTGTATTGATTTTCTTCAACAAAGCCTACATCAATTAGCTTGTCAACCTCTTTGTTAATCTGATTTATTAATTCAGGGCGCATTCTCCTGGAAGGCTGCTCTACAGGGCTAGCCTCTGGGTTTATTGCCAATCGGTGATGTGCCACATCAGAACTCAGTCCCGGCATTTCATCATATGTCCATGCAAAGCAGTCTCGGAATTCCTTCAAAAATTGTACATACTGCTCCCTGGTAGCTGGCTTCAGCAGTGCATTGAGGAATGTCGGCCTTGGCTCATCTGCGGTTCCCAGATTTATTTCCACAAGCTCATCGACGGTGGCTTGACCTCCGTCTTCGACCTCAGGCGGGGCTTCTTGTAAGTCAATGAAGCCTCCCGGGATATAATCTTCTTCAGTTTCATGATTTTCTATTTCATCATACTGGTCATCAGCGGGTGCTGGCTCATCATATACGGCCAATATTGTTGTATTCTGTTCAGTATGCCCCGAGGACGTAACTGGATCAGCAGGAAACTCAAAGACGGAGTCTTCCGCCCTTAGAGGCTCTTCTGATGCAGACTCCCTTGAGAGATCATCATTCTGTAGAGCCCGGACTTCTTCTAGGATGCGCTCAAACTCCAGGCATTCCCTCAGCTCTTTGGCTGCTTGATCCTCATCCGGGATTCTCGTGTCGAACTTTGCTTCAGCATGGAACAGATCTTCTTTGCAAGGTAGGTCTTCCCAGCACCAATCTTTCTTTGCTTCATCAGACGTCCCCGTCTCCGACTGACTGTCTGGGGCTTCATTGTTCATTATGGATTGATAAATGATTTCTTCATCTTCCGAGGGGTATTTGTCATATCCCACCTCGGGAGGGTCTTCATGCTGGTAGGAGACAGATATGACATCCACCTCAGCTTCATAGTATTCTTGAAGGGTATAACCCAATCCTGGGTGCTGAGTGATCTTCCTCAGTTCTTTATTGTCCCAAGGCGGATCCCATAGCTCCTGGAACGCCTTCTTTTGGGCAGCAGGTTGTAGTGATGGCATCTGCATCTCAAAGAACATCTGCGAAACCCGTCGGGTAGTATAATCTAAGCCTGTAATTGGCACCATCTGGTTTGCAGCCTCTTCAGGGACCATGCAGTCTTGATCATCTTCCTCGACTGATTCCCTAGTGTAGAATATGGTAGGAGGCTCGCAGAAGCGAGGGACTTCCATAGTCTTTAGTGGTAGCACCGTCTGGTACTCAAGGTTGACGATGGGTTTAAATAAACCCTGCGGCACCTCCACTTGTGTGTACTTTTCTTTCATTTCATCATTGATATCATCTGGGTGAATGTTAGGAGGAGTGATCCGAGCAAAGTCGCCGGCATAAGAGATGTGCGATACCTCATGCTTTTTAATATAGCCCTTTGGTGGTGGTGGAGACCAATTTCTTGCCTTCGTCGCCGGTTTTTTCTAGCTGACCATAGCCTCTTTCTCTTCATCCTTTCGCGACACCTCCGTGTAGTAGGATGCATCGAGCATATGGCACTCGAATACTTCGAAGGGATGCAGATCCGCAAACACCCTCTCTTCTTTTCCTTCATGGCAGTATTTAATGCATTGATGTAGCGTGGACGGCACTATCTAATATTCATGCAGCCACGGTCTCCCCAGCAGGGCCTTATACGTGGTGTTGGAATCGATCACATAAAATCGTACCACGGTAGTGAGGTCGCCCAATGTGAGGTTGAAATCAGCCACCCCAAGAGGTGTTTCACATTTTTGGTTGAACCCTACAATTTTCATATCTCTGACCTTGGTAAGCTGCAGATCAAAGTAATATTTCTGATAGATGCGGTATGGGAGGATGTTCACAGTAGCCCCGGGATCTATCAGTATCCTGCTCAGCGGCTGACAGTTCAGGGAGCCCCTCATATACAGCGGTCTGTTATGGCAGGAATTCAGAATCAACATGTCATCCTCTGTGAATGTAACTGACGGCCCAGAATTCACTTCTGTCAAGAGTGCTTCATATTGTGCCGGCGATTGCAAGGCATCAACAATTGCTTGGCGAGCCTCCTCACTCAGAGAGAGAATCTCCCAGATGGAGAATCTGGTAGGGAGCTTCTTTAGCATTTTCATGATCCGGCTGCCCACCCTGACATTAGACAGTCTCATTTCCTCTACCCATCGGGGCTTTGGAGGTTCATGTGGTGCCCGTGGCCTCTGCTGACCAGTGCTGGCCTCAACCTCTGGACTGACTTCCTGGGAGGATTCTTCTATAGTAATGGCCCCTGGTGCCGTCAGAGGGTTATCCCCTTCTTTCTCATTCTGCTTGTAGGCTACAGACGCCGATTGCTGGGGTCCCTTGCCTTTATCTGGCCCAGCCTGTATCGATTGCCCATCTTCTAGACTAGACAGAAATTCCAAAAATGTTGGAGTTTGACCTCCTTTCTTCTTCTCTTTGTACAAGCCGGTAGGGGGAGGAACCTGGACACCTCGTACCTCCGGTTCGGGAATCTGGTAGGGCTGTTCCCCTCTGAACATAATGTTATGATTAGCTGGTGGTGGGCGCCCCCACCTTCTTCCGGAGCGTGTTGCATGTGCCGAGGTTGAGGCCTCGGCATGGTTGGCTTCTAGCGGGGCATTTGATGCTTCATCCTCATCATCCTCCCTGGGCGAGGTAAAGAGTGCTGACAGGGTGTTACATTGTACTGTCACAACCCTCTTTCCCTTCTTGGACTTGGGCCGTCTCTTCTTTTTCTGGGAATTTAGCTTTATTGGCCCCTGCCCCCAGAAGGGTTCAGTCTCAGCTCTTCCTTGTTCTGCCTCTGACTGCTCTTTAATTTTCAATTCTTCGAGCTATTCCCAGAGTATACAGTCTTTCACCAGCAGGTGCCCGGGCTTTTTCTTCTCATATTCATCGAGCCCATCAATATACTGCTACAAACGCCTGGCTGCAGGACTTACCTCCTTATGTGCAGGTAGGGGGACTTGTCTTCTCCGGTTATGAGTGGGGATCCGGATGACTGGTCCTGTCTCAGCTGTGTGCCATACTGGCTTTACTGGAGGCGGTTCAGGCCTTGGTGTGACACCGCGGATAAATGCTCCATTGGTATTGACTGTGGGAGTCTTCTTTCTGTTCTTTATGGGTTTCATCTGCCATCCTTCCTGATCCTTCAGTGGGGTGAGGAAGCAAGCTTCATAAGTATGCCTAGTACATTCTTCAACGGCCTCCTTAGGCAGCTGCTGGTAGATTGAAATCATATTGGCGGCCATTTTTAACGCCGGAGGTTCATGTGGACGAGGTGGCTCTACCTGGTAATCTCCCAGCAGTAGCTCGCCCTTTTTGACCATGCCTTCCATAATATCTTTGAAGACGTAGCAATCTTCAATTGCGTGCCCCAGCGCACGGTGATATGGACAGAACAGTGGGTCACCTTTCTTCGGCACGTCATCGGGTCTCTTTGGCTCAGGCAATGTTACCTTGTTGAACTTGTATGCCCAGTTGAATAGTGCGGCAGTCTTATCTTTCGGGAAAGAGTACGGCTTTCTCATTTTGTTTCTCAGAGAGACCTTATCTTTTCTTTCTGCTGTGTCTGCTGGTGGGGGAGCTTCATCTGCCCCCTTCTTCCCTTTCTGTTGCTCGAAGGTTCTGAAATCGACGGTGTTGGCCTCAGAGTGCGTTGGTCGTCGATCATTAGATTTTCCTTTCGGCACAGTTGGAGCATTGGCGGTCGGACGCTTAGACAGGAACGTCTCGACCTCTGCTACTATATTGTTCAATCGGTCAAATGTTCTGACATCCGCACCAATCATCTTTTCCAGTACCTCTCTCCTGAGGCTCTGCTTACATATTTGCACTGCATCTTCTTGATGAGGAGGTCTTCTGCGTCTCATAGCTAAGTTCCTCCATCTTTTGATGTAGTCCAGTGCAGTTTCATCTTGCTTCTGCCTGGTTGCATATAGCTCTGCTATTGTGATTTCTCTTTCAGTGACATGAAATCTGTCACGGAATTTTCTCTGCATATCAGGCCAATCAACCACCGATCCAGCTGGCAGGCTTGAATACCATTCAAAGGCTAACCCAGTAAGGGATGAGCCAAAGAACTTAAGCAGATAAGCTTCGTCGACTGCCAGGTCGCCCATGATTGTGGTGTAGTAAGCTATGTGCTCTCTGGGGGAGCCCTGGCCATTAAATTTTTCGAACTTAGGTGGCTTACTGACGCTTGGAGGTAGTCTCTTAGCAGCATATTAGGGAGGATATGGCACCTTGTACACATCATAGGTACTAACATCATCGCCAGTCTTCTCAGACAGCTTCATCTCCACAATTCTTTCAATCATCAGCTTGTGGGCTACGGCTGGATCTATGTCTTCTGGGAAGAAGTGAGCTTGTTGCTGACTATGAGGAGTTGTCATCACAGTGGCGCACAAGGTGGGCGCGGTAGGCTGTGTCTAAGACGCAGAGGGCTGAGCTACTATTTGCTGTGGAACATGTTGGCTCGGTGCTTTGCCCTTATCAGCCAGGAGAGGATTAGCTGGAATAGCCGTCTCTGTTGAGCTGGAAGTATGCCCCACAGGCTCGGCTTGCTTGGAGACCGGTGTAGCTTCATGCCTCTCATTGAGCTGTCTTCTGAGAGCATTGATCTCCTACTGGTATCTTCTAAACATCATCTGGATCATGGGATCCAGGGTGGATGGGATATGTACATCTTCTGAAGTCCCTTCAGCATCATCAATGAAGGGATTATCTTCCTCTTCCGATGTCACCACATTAACTGTCATGGTGGTGATCTTGCGGGTTTCATCATCAGTTTTCATCTTATCTTTCGCCGCTTGGCCTCTTCTTGTGACAGGCCCGGGTCTGGTTGCCAGCCTGAGTAGCTCGTCCGGTTGAGTTGGTAGCATGTCTTGCCCCCTGACAAGTCCAGCCATGTTACAGGTGAAGATCTGCATCTTTCCCTTCTGCCTGTAGACTTTTCTTTTTGCCTGGTCGGGGTATTTGAGTCGGTCAAAGACCGATATTCTTTCTTCAGGTTCTTCCCCACACAGGTCTTCTTTCCCATATCCGGCCCTGCGGCCTTCCCCATAATCATTGGAATCGGAGGAGGAGACTCCGAGCATCACTTCTTGAAGGGTTTCCTCCTCTTCTTCATCCACGGTGCCCAGGGCACGGGATAATCTTTACTGACCGAGGGCAGAGTTCCCCAGGTAGTGGAAGTAGTCTTGGACTACTTGTTTCATCTCCTATGGGTTGTGCCTTTGTGGCTCTGGTTGGAGCATCAGTCTTTCCTGGCCTCTTTGCTGATGAGCCAGTCTTGCCACCTGAGCATTCAGATGCTCAGCTTTGGAATATCTAAATATATCAGCCTGTCTGGCACAGGCTCTTGGTCTTCTTGGAATGGCAGCAGCGACTGGTTCGCTTGTTCTCATTCTTTCTTCTTTCTCAAATCCTCTGTCGCCATCCTGGCAGCAGTTGGCAGCAGCATCATAGTTCTCCCTTTGCCATCTTCTGCCCCCAGCCCTGGGATGGGGGACCGAGAGGTCTTGCTTCTGCTCATATTTTCTGCCCCTCATCCTGGGGCGAACAGTGGTCAGATTTCTTTCTTCATTTTCTTTCTCATCTTTCTTACCCCAAGCCCTGGGGTAAACAGCAGCATCATCTCTTATGTCTTTTCCTTCTCTTCTTCTGCTTCCTGCCCTGAAGCGGGCAACAGCATCCTCGGTAGCTTTCCCCTCATCTCGAGTTGGGGCCCAGCTCTGAATCTTCTTTGGTCGCCAGACCTGTTTATATCTTGCTGGCTTGGGCGCCAGCGGCTTCCTCTCATCAGTTTCCCAGTTGGCCCTCCTGGTGGCCAGAACTTGGAACTTGTTGTCGATCTGGACGATTGGGACAATCCTGTCCTGCCGGACCTCTCTCGGGCGACCGTTGAGGTTCACCCTAACGTCACCCAGCTCCTCCAGTTAGTTCTTTTCTTCATTTGGGCAGCAGCGGGGACCGTGTCCCTCCTTTGAACATGATGAACATAGCAGGCGACGGCTGTCGAGGTCGTCCTCTCTGGTAAGCTACCCTTGTTATCAGCAGTCTTCATCGGGGCACTTGCAGCAGTGCCTTGCTCGTTGTTGTAGACCTGCAGAAGGTCGGTGAAGATGAGGCCCAGGCAGTTGGGCAACCCGACAGCAGGGGGCATCGACCCGAATGACAGCGGTACCGCCAGGTAACCCTCTCGGACATGCACATCGATCGGTTGTTGGTCGAAGCATACGGACATGATTCCAGTAGTCATTGTAGCTTCTTGAAAATAAGGAAAGCGCACATAATCAGAATTTTGAGGGGGGCCCGCTGGGCCTCCTATTTTTGGCGTAGACATGAAGGGAGACTCGGTCCCACCGGGCGTGCCAGACTTGTGGACGCGGGATTTTTCTCACTCTTTTTTTAAATCTGGTTTGATTTTTATTTATTATTTGTTTTATTGATTTATTGGTTTAGTTAATTGGCGTGCCAGTCACATGTGTGACGATCTCATTGTGCGCTCGACTTGACTTGGTCAGTCGATTGTGAAGTCCGAGTCGGGACCAAAAGTCCGTCATACCATAAAGGCTATGACGTTAATTACGCCCTTCCTAAGAAGGACAACCCTTGATTAAACGCCGAAATAGGAGGCCGCAAGAGGCAAACAGATACTCGTGTACGCAGTTTGAATTTCATACCAGAGCCAGGAAGATGGGCAAGATAATAACATTGACTATCGAAACAGACGATATCGTTAGGTCAGTGGTTCACAGACCGGGCTTAAGGGGGAAGGAAAAATTTATCGGTCACAGGTAAACTGAGCCATGGCCATGATAGGGATGATCCCCTGGAATCCAGACACAGCTACAGGGACTTAATAAATATATCCCCTTCGTAGGGTACGAGAGAGATGGGAAGTCCGTGAACTCCCCCAGGTGCATGGCTTATTGTGTTTTATTATGTTTTATTATTCTTTTCATTTCATTCTGTATGCATGGTATATGTGAATGCAAGAAGAATCACGTATGAAACACGTCTATATGTGGGAAAAATATGCACTGGTGGATCACGTAGAGGCAAAGATGTGTATGGATGCGGAAACATCAATGCAGGAAATAGGCACGAAACTCATGGAAATGTCAATGCCTAAAATATGCACGGGGTATATGAATGCATCAGTGCACCAAATGTGCACTAGGTTTCATGAGTCATGCGCCTTTTATAGCCAGCTCCCGGGAGAATTTTGGCAGCACCTCCCCCGGATCGAGCATTTGCCAGGGAGTGGTATAGCTGACATCCACGGAGTGCCGGGATGAAAGCCGAAAAGTGAGGGAGCACTAAGGCTCAAGGAGACTGTACATGTCTCTAGCATCGGTCACTATTCCCCTTCTTGGGGACCGACGAAACCCTTGTAAAGACAAGGTCGATCGGACCCACGGGGTTACATGCGAATCCAATTCAGGGCATAGGAATGTAGGGGAGGTCAATCCCCTGTTAATTTATCTCCGAGGGTGTATATGACAACTCAAGAATGTCTCGGGGTACGTGGACGAAGCGATGAAGGGGAAAACAAAGGGTAGAAACTTGGTTATCGGCGCAGTTGGGAGGCAAAAGGGGTTCCCAGCGCGAGGGGCTTCTCGGCGCGGTTTTAAGGAAGGAGGAGGGGCTCTCGGCGTGAGGTTCCCGGCGCGGGCCGCGCCGGGAGCTATGGCGCCGGCAAGGTTTGAGGAGGTTCGACGATACTCTGTTCTGAGGTTCTCTTGGATTTCAGTCCTGATTAGAGTGAATTTTGGGGGTTTTAGGCTGGGATTCCGGTTGGGTTACTTGGGCATGGGTTTAATTTGCCAAAGATAGGCTGGGCTCAACGGGAATCGGAGAAGCCAATTACTGGGGGGGTTTTGAGTTTAAATATGAATATTGCACTTGATAGAAATCTTTGGCGGAACAAGATTCGTGTAGCCGACCCCAATTAATTGGGATAAGGCTCTGATGATGATGATGATGATGATGATGATATGTTATTGACCCTTAGGAGCTCATTTGATGGCATCTTTGGTCGCCCTGGGAGCCAAGAGATGGCCGTCTCTGGCCCCAGGGACGACCCTGATGGAACTGTTTATACTGGAATCAGATTGGAAACCCTCGGTATCAATCCATCGAAGTATCTTACTTATTCCCGTGGGAAGTGGATCTCGAGCAGGCCGTTAGGGTTATGGCCAATATCAGTAGCAGACTGCCCCAGAAGCCAAGAGATGGTCTGTCTCTGGCCCTGGAGCAAGCCTGGGAGGCTTTATGCAGACAACGACGAACGGCGAGGGACATCGGTATATCTAGAGCCACACTTGTTCCATTGACGACAACTGAGCCCGAAGACCCATTGGAGAATCAGGTGCACTTCGATTAAGCTAAGAAGGAAAACGCATGAGGGAAAGACATAGCAACAGATGGAAAGATAGACGGCCGATATCTCGATTACCCAGCACCCAAACGGGCCATGGTAGCATTTCATTTCATCAAATCATTCCAAGACTCACACCGATCACGAGGGGAGAATGGGGAAAGGGAGATGAAATAGAGGCCGGGATATCCCGGCTACATGCGATGAATCGAGAGAGAACTCATAAGATTACAGGAAGAATAAAAGAAAACATGGGGGAGGGCGGAGCATTGACTCCTCTCCCTCCCCAGCTGCCCACCTAGAGCTTCTTCTTCTTCTTGTTCTTCTCTCGGGATTAGTCTCTTCTCCCCTTCTTTCAGTGGAGGAGGCTCTCTCTTCTCTCTTCTGGCGGTGGCGATGGTGAGGATTTTCTGAGCTTCTTCTTTTCTTGTCAGCCTCCCTTCGGGAATGAATTTTTATCTATCTGTCTCCCCCGGCTTGTGGGCGAAGCAATGGGTTTTATAGAACCCTGTTCGCAACAAACGGACTCGGCGTGCCTGCAGCACTAGTTCCCGGCGCACCCATTCGAGGGGTTTACCGGCGCGCCCCCATGGAGAGGGGTTCTCGGCACGCCCTCATGGAGAGGGGTTCTCGGCGTGAGGGGTTTCAACCCATCTTCAGAAGCCCATTTAATAGGCCCATTCAAGACTCTTTCCCTTTAAAGCCCATATCATCTTTAGCCATATTGATTCCTTTAGTTACATCAGAGCCGACGAAGGCCTCTTGTATGCATCATCCTCTGAATAATCTGGAGGTTTCTCATCAGTCAACAGACCGGAGCTTCGTCAATATTGCCATTCGGATGATGACAACACCGGACATCAGCCAGACCTGAAAAGGTCCTGGCCGGGCAAGTAGTTGGTGGTGAGGGCTCCCCCTCAATCCTGACTTTGCAGACATCTTCCAGTCTTCGTTGCTGGTCTGGTCTCATCTTTATATTTGTTCATATTTCATATGTCAACAAATCAATATCTGACTTGATATGACGTGTCATCTGCAGACCTTCAGACGAGGCCATAGTGTAGCTCTTGTTAAAGTGTGCTAGGGGGTTTCATCAGTCGGGTGACTGCTATTTCATCAGCGCCGCCGTCTGACTGGCAATGGCACAAGACCTCAGCTTGGCCGGGAAAAGGCTTCAACTGGGTAGACGGTTGACGAGCTTCGTCATTGATCTTTCACTGTTGGTCTGATCTTCTTTTCAATTCTGTTTCCACCCTTGCTCATTTTCAAGGTGTCAACAAGGGTCAAGGCCTGTGACACACCATGCCTGACGCGTCACAGCCTTGTAACGCCCCTGTGTCGGTGAGTCAGGTGCTGTGACGCCCCTAGGTGGGTGCGTCGGAGCCCATTTTTACCTCGGCTTGTGACGCTCTAGGGTTGGACCGTCAGAGCCTTGTGACGCTCCAGTGTAGGTGTGTCACAGCCTGTGACGCCCCTAGGTGGGTGCCTCAGAGCCTGTTTTCGCCTCGGCTTGTGACGCTCCAGGGTTGGACCGTCAGAGCCTTGTGACGCTCCAGTGTAGGTGCGTCACAGCCTGTGAGGGCCCAAGGTTGGACCGTTAGGCTCTGTGCTGCACCGTGTATGTGCGGTCCCGTTTCTTTGACGGTGGTTTCCATGAGTCATTCCTTACCTTCAGTGACCTGTCCACTAGTCATAGCTTCCTGCGCATGCGGGTGCAGACCCACCTAGGAGTGGTTGAGAGCGAGACCCGGTGAAAGGCGGTTTTTAGGCTGGTTACCATAGGGCCCCTTGCCTTTGCCACCAGAGTCCGATGGGGGGAAAACTAGCTAGAGGACCCGACCTAGAGCAGATGGTCTGTGTGTGCACACGTAGTTGGGAGCTTAGGACACGCGCTGACGAGCGTGACCCCAGCTAGTCCTTGTTATGGTACTTGTTGCGTGTCTGAGTCTCACGCCCCGGGCGTTGTAGCTAGACACTTGTGACGCAGTGTAAGACGTCAGCGGACGCTTCCGGTCGTTCTTCTAGTGGGTAGTGCTCCTGTTCACTGGCAGGTGTGGACTCAAGTTTCGTTGGACCGAGGTTTAGTAGTACGTGCTGTTAGAGTAGATGGCTTTTCCATTTATTTACTTTAGCTTGTTGGTTCTACCGTACTCCTGTTAGGTAGGGTTGCTTTTCTGCTTTCTTGCTTTCCTGCCTTATTTTCCGTGCGAGGTGGGGATTCGCGGGATCCCTACTGGGCCAATGAAATGAGGCTCACCCCTGCTTTTTAGGTGAGGCGGGGTCTTCGAGAGGTGCGGCCGAGTTTCAGCGTGGTTCTTCTAGCCAGGGTTAGCCGCCAGTCTGCCAGAGCCAAGGAATGCCCCGTGTAGTTGTACGTCGGGGGATGCCCTGTGTAGTTGTACTTTTCTTTCTATTGACTGTACTTCCATTTTCGACATGAGATACACTGGACTTTGTAGCAGTTTAATTTATTTATATTATTCTGTGCACTTTATTTTAGATTATGGTGCTATCTCTGCGGTTGTTTCAGCTTCTCTTGTACTCCCACACCATCCCTTTCTACCATTCAGAGTCTTTGGGCTCATGGGTTGGCGGGCCGAGATTCGAGATGCGTCGGTTCCTTTCCGGTACTCGGATCCCCGGGTCGTCACAGCTGGTATCAGAGCGTAGGTTGTGGAGGTATATCAGAACTTGAAACGAATTGCGGTGGTCTAGAAGGTCTATGAATGTCCTGTACAGTCGGCGACTAGCTTAGGGCCGTGTGTGTTTTATTGATTTGTGGTTGTTTTCCTTGATGCCAGGTGTGTTATGGCGCCTCGAAGGAGGGCTCGTCCCCAGCAGGGAGAGTCTAGTGATGGTCCGGAAGAGTAGAGCAGGGCTTCAGTTTCCAAGGGTGTAGCTGGAGGTGCGAGAGCTCCAGGGATGGATGATTTCTTTTGAGGTTTGTTTGAGTATGTGCTTCAACGGTAGCCAGGAGGTCAGCAGCAGGGAGATCACCAGCAGCAGGGCGGCGATGCTGGGAGGACTGGGGTCGCGGTGGTCATGGTCGTGTACTGATAGAGTTCTTGTTGTTTCAGCCTCTTTCCTTCAGTGGGCAGCCAGATCTTGAGGTGGCCAGAGAGTGGCTGGATGATGTGCAGTGGATTTTCAGTGCGATGGAGTGTCCCGAGGAGGAGCAGGTAGCGTTTGCTACTCATCGTCTTCGGGGGGCGGCCCGTACTTGGTGGACGTCAGAGTGGGGTTCAGTGTTCCAGTCCCGTCCTCTTCGGTAGATTGCGTGGCAGGAGTTCGTCACGGCTTTCGAGCGTGCTTTCTGTCTATCCTTTGTCTGGTCGCAGAGGTTGTGTGAGTTTATGGAGCTGACTCAGGGTGACATGACAGTGATGCAGTACCGTGCCAGGTTTATCGAGTTGGGCCGTTATGCTCCTCATATCATGGCAGATGAGGAGGTGAAGACCGATCAGTTTGTGGGTGGTCTGAGGCTAGAGTTGAGGCATCATCTTCTTGCGTCAGGTTTGACCACTTTGGATGCGGCATGTAAGGCAGCAGCGGCGCTGGAGAGAGACTTGCAGAAGGTTCGAGGGCAGGGCAGTGCTAGTCAGGTGCAGGCAGATTTTAGCCAGCCGACGGGGATGCAGTAGCAGAGTACTGTCCAGCTCTCAGCAGGTGGATCAGTGGCGACGTAGTCTGTGGCTCCTGCGCCAGGGTCGTCATCCTTTAGATCGAAGCTTAAGAAGTTGCTTAAGGAAGTTGGTTTTGGTAAGAGGCGTCAGGATCGTAAGGAGTCGAAGCAGGAGTCGATGGACAGTGTTCAGTAGCCGGTGGCTTTTCAGCGTCAGGGTTCGACGACCGGTTCGCGGAGTGGTTGTCCTAGGTGCGGTGGTTCTCATCTGGGTAGACTGTGTTCAGCGCCCGTGATTTGCTTTAGGTGTGATCAGCCAGGGCACATGGCACGTGACTGTCCGCAGAGACCGAGCCAGCCGCACGACTTTCAGCAGCAGCAGTAGTTTCAGCCCCAGCAGTTGTCATCACAGCCGCAGCAGTACCAGTAGCAGGGACAGTTTCCTCAGTTGTCACGGTCAGCTACTGTAGGGAGGCAGAGATCCCGAGGCAGAGTGACTTACATGACCAGGGCAGAGGCTGAGGCGTCGCATTTGGTGGAAGGTACTCTTTCGATTTTGGGTTGTGCGGCTCGTGTTTTGTTTGATTCAAGTGCTTCTCATTCATTCATCTTGGAGGATTTTGCTCAGAGTGTGGAGGGCCCAGTGACCGAGGTGTCCTGTGACTTGGTGGTAGAGTTGCCTACCGGTGACTTCATGATCACCCCGTACTGCTTTGAGAATGTACCTATGTGGGTGGAAGGGCGGAAATTACCGGCTAGACTCTACGCGTTACCGCTTCAGGACTTCGATGTGATTTTGGGCATGGATTGGCTTGAGGCTCATCATGCCTTGGTGGATTGCGGCCTGAAGAAGGTCTACTTCCGACAGCTTCGTGGACCCACCTTTTATTTCCAAGGTATTCGGTCTTCCTCTTCCCGCTTGCTTATTTCGGCTATCTGTGCACGTTGCTTGCTTGATGCGGGTTGTCAGGGCTTTCTCACATCCGTGGTTTTGAGTGATCGGTAGTGTCCTGAGGTAGAGGACATTCCTGTCATGTGCGAGTTTCCCGATGTTTTTCCTGAGGAGTTACCAGGGTTACCACCACAGCGAGAGATTGATTTTGTGATTGAGGTGGTGTCGGGTACGGCGCCTATGTCGAAGGCCCCTTATCGGATGGCGCCTGCAGAGTTGCGAGAGCTGAAGGCACAATTGTAGGAGTTGCTGGACAAGGGGTATATTCTTCCTAGTTATTCCCCGTGGGGTGCGCCGGTGTTGTTTGTGAAGAAGAAGGATGGTAGTTTGAGGCTGTGCATCGACTACAGCCAGTTGAACCAGGCGACTATTAAGAACAAGTATCCGTTGCCTGGGATTGATGACTTGTTCGATCAGCTTCAGTCGGCCCGGGTGTTTTCGAGGATCGATTTGAGATCGGGCTATTACCAGTTGCGGATTCGTGAGTCTGACGTGGAGAAGACGGCGTTTCGGTCAAGGTATGGGCATTATGAGTTCTTGGTGATGCCGTTCGGGCTCACCAATGCCCCCGCAGCGTTCATGGATTTGATGCATAGGGTGTTTCATCCGTACTTGGACCAGTTCGTGGTCGTATTCGTGGATGACATCCTTGTCTATTCGTGGTCTATCGAGGAGCACGCGTACCATTTGGGTGTGGTGCTGCAGACGTTGCGTGATCACCAGTTATATGCGAAGCTCTGTAAGTGCGAGTTCTGGCTTCGTGAGGTGCACTTTCTGGGGCACGTGATCTCTGGTGATGGTATTTCTGTGGACCCCGCCAAGGTCGAGGCAGTAATGCAATGGCCGAGGCCGAGGTCAGTGACGGAGATCCGGAGTTTCTTGGGGCTTGTAGGCTATTATCGGTGGTTTATCCAGAATTTTTCTCGCATTGCGGCCCCGATGACCAGGCTTACGCGGAAAAATGCACCTTTCGTCTGGTCTGAGGAGTGTGAGCAGAGTTTCAGGGAACTGAAAGGATTGCTCACCTCGGCTCCGGTGTTGGTTTTACCTTCTGGATCGAGAGGTTTTGTGGTGTGTACGGATGCTTCCGGGGTAGGTCTCGGTGCTATGTTGATGCAGCATGGTGGAGTGGTGGCGTATGCATCTCGATAGCTGAAGCCACATGAGGAGAACTACCCTACTCATGATCTTGAGTTGGCGACGGTGATTTTCGCTATGAAGATCTGGAGGCACTATCTGTACGGTGAGAAGTTTGAGCTTTTCACTGACCAGAAGAGTTTGAGGTATGTGTTCACGCAGAAGGACCTTAACCTCAGGCAGCGGAGGTGGATGGAGTATATGAAGGATTATGATTTCACCCTGTCTTATCAGCCTGGCAGGATGAACGTCATGGCTGATGCTCTGAGTAGGAGAGTAACGGTCAGTCATATATTGTTGAGGAAGTGGAGGCTTTGGGAGTAGGTTCCGGCCATGACTTTTAGGCTCAAGGTCCCTCAGGACCAGGGTTCGACTGTCCTTGCGAGTCTGACTGTCACGCCCGCGGTGCGTCGATAGGTGACTGAGGCTCAGCGAGTGGACCCCGAGCTACCTCGTATTCTGTCGATGGCCGAGGTGGAGTTTGGTGAGAATGGAGCTGTGAGGTTCAGAGGTAGGTTGTACGTGCCAGTCGAGGAGCAGGTGTGGCGTACGGTATTACGTGAGGCTCATGGGAGTCGGTATGCCGTGCACCCCGGATCGGCTAAGATGTACCAGAACCTGAAGAGGCAGTTTTGGTGGCCTGGCATGAAGAGAGATGTGGCGGAGTTTGTGGCCAGGTGTTTGACCTGTCAGCAGGTGAAGGCTGAGCACCAGCAACCAGGAGGCACACTTCAACCCTTGGATATTCCTACGTGGAAGTGGGACCACGTGACCACTAATTTCGTGGTTGGGTTACCGAGGACGTCCAGTGGGGAGGATAGTATCTGGTTGCTGGTGGATAGACTGATGAAGACGGCGTGGTTGCTGCCAGTCAAGGTTAGTTGGAGCATGGATCGCTTGGCTCGTTTGTATGTGGAGCGGATCGTCCCGTTGCATGGAGTTCCCATCTCCATTGTGTCTGATCGTGATCCCCGCTTCACTTCTGGATTCTGTAGAAGCTTCTAGAAGGCTCTAGGCAACGAGTTGGCATTCAGCTCGGCCTATCATCCTCAGTCGGACAGTCAGTCTGAGCGGACCATCCAGACTCTGGAGGACATGTTGCGAGCGTGTTGCTTAGAATGGCAGGGGAGTTGGACCCACCATCTGCCATTAGTGGAGTTTGCCTATAACAACAGCTATCATTCGAGCATTGGTATGGCTCCCTATGAGGCGTTGTATGGGCAACCTTGTCGGACTCCGCTTGATTGGTTCGAGGTGGGCGAGCGTGTCCTGACCGGACCAGATTTGGTGCAGCAGTGTGTTGAGGTGGTGCATCTCGTTCGGTAGAAGATGTTGACAGCTCAAAGCCGGCAGAAGAGTTATGCCGATCGAAGGAGGCGACCTCTCAGCTTTGCTGTGGGAGAATGAGTTTTCTTGAGAGTTTCTCCCATGAAGGGTGTGATGCGTTTCGGTAGGTGCGGGAAGTTGAGTCCCCGCTACATTGGGCCCTTTCCCATCGTCTAGCGTGTTAGGGAAGTTGCTTATCGGTTGCAGCTACCTCCGGAGCTTCCCGCCGTGCATGATGTGTTCCACGTGTCGATGCTTCAAAAGTATACGCCCGATGATTCCCATGTTCTCGAGGATGCCGTTTGGCCTGAGGTGACCCCAGATCTGTCCCTTCCGGAGTTCCATGTTCGCATTGAGGATCGGCGAGAGCAGCGCCTGCGGAACAAGGTTATTCCTCTGGTTAAGGTGGTCTGGCAGCGTCATTCTGGTGGCGAGGCATCTTGGGAGCGTGAGGATGAGATGCGGGAGCTATATCATCATTTGTTTGTGTGAGTCTTTCCCCCGTTCTTGCGCCTTATTCTCAAATTTCGAGGATGAAATTTGTTTAAGGGGGGAGGGCTGTGATGTCCCGGACCCTTTTCGGATCCTTCTTCTTGGTTCACGGATCTGTGTTTTCGATGAATTTGACTCCGTTGTGTCTGGAATTATGTTCTGGACATCTTTCGTGTTTGGATCCGTGCGATTCAGGTCAGTTCGGAGGCTCGAAACGTGTTCTGTGGCTTTTCCGCGTGTTTTCCGATTCCCGCGTGTGTCTCGGAAACACCTACGGAACCCTGTAGCGGGTGAACCGGGTCGTTCATCTACCTGCGAGTGGTACCGTTGCGATCAGTGTGTCGCGAGGATCGAGGAGGTGTATTTTTCTATTTTTCAAGATTTTCCTGATTTTCCATATTTTCTCTAAATACCAAACCTTTTTCTTTTCTTTTTCACCTTTTTCTTCTTCTTCTTCCTCCTTCTTCCAACAGTTGGAGAGCGCCCTCCCCATCGCGACCGTTCTTCTTCCCCGGACGACCGAGACACGGCCTCCTTCACTCCGGCAATGGTGTGGCGGCGGCGGCGGCGGCGAGGCGGTTCCGGTGGTGGCCTTTTCGCGGCGGGAGGCGGGGCGCGTGGCATTCTAAAAGCTTCTTCCTTGACTTCGACGGTGATTCGGCGGAGCATTTGCTCCATTGAGGTAGGGGGATGAATCCCTATGCTCATCCCGTCATCCCCCGCGATTTGTAGGCCGAATGGGAGCTGAGAGGGGTGTGTTTGAGTGGTTTTGGGCAAAATCATGTTTTGGGGAGAGTTCGCCCGATCTATGGATTTGAGTCGCGATTCGGCGTTTTGATGGCCTAGAATCATACTAGGGGTCCCCAGGGGTCTTCCCCTTTGATTTCCCCCTCTCCTATGGAGGTATGGAGGCGTGGTTGAAATTTTTAGGCGTTTCTCGCCGTTTCACCCTCGGGCGGGTGTGACGGTCCTTCCAGTGACCGTCACACTATGAAACATGCCTAGATGAGTGCGTTACAGCCTTGAGTGCAGCTAGTCGGGTCTATGGGCTGTGACGGTCCCACGATAGAATGCCACGGTGTTGTGACGCACCTAGGTTGGACCGTCAAGGGCATTCGACCGTTGGCTACCGACCGTTGGCTTTTGACCGTTGGGGGTCAAGGCCTGTGACGCACCATGTTTGGCGCATCACAGCCTTGTAACGCCCCTATGTCGGTGCGTCAGAGCTAATGAATCAACCTCCCCTGACGCACCAGGGTTGGTCCGTCAGGTGCTGTGACGCCCCTAGGTGGGTGCGTCAGAGCCCATTTTCACCTCGGCTTGTGACGCTCTAGGGTTGGACCGTCAGAGCCTTGTGACGCTCCAGTGTAGGTGCGTCACAGCCTGTGACGCCCCTAGGTGGGTGCGTCAGAGCCTGTTTTTGCCTCGGCTTGTGACGCTCTAGGGTTGGACCGTCAGAGCCTTGTGATGCTCCAGTGTAGGTGCGTCACAGCCTGTGACGGCCCAAGGTTGGACCGTCAGGCTCTGTGCTGCACCATGTATGTGCGGTCCCGTTTCTTTGACGGTGGTTTCCGTGAGTCAGTCCTTACCTTCAGTGACCTGTCCACTAGTCGTAGCTTCCTGCGCACGCGGGTGCGGACCCACCTATGAGTGGTGGAGAGCAAGACCCGGTGAGAGGTGGTTTTTAGGCTGGTTACCGTAGGGCCCCTTGCCTTTGCCACCAGAGTCCGGTGGGGGGGAAAACCAACTAGAGGACCCGACCTAGAGCAGATGGTCTGTGTGTGAACACGTAGTTGGGGGCTTAGGACACGCGCTGACGAGCGTGACCCCAGCTAGTCCTTGTTGTGGTACTTGTTGCGTGTCTGAGTCTCACGCCCGGGGCGTTGTAGCTAGACACTTGTGACACGGTGTAAGACGTAAGGGGACGCTTCCGGTCGTTCTTCTAGTGGGTAGTGCTCCTGTTCGCTGGCAGGTGTGGACTCGAGTTTCGTTGGACCGAGGTTTAGTAGTACGTGCTATTAGAGTAGATGGCTTTTCCGTTTATTTACTTTAGCTTGTTGGTTCTACCGTACTCCTATTAGGTAGGGTTACTTTTCTGCTTTCTTACTTTCCTGCCTTGTTTTCCGTGCGAGGTGGGGATTCGCGGGATCCCTACTGGGCCAATGAAATGAGGCTCACCCCTACTTTTCAGGTGAGGCGGGGTCTTCGAGAGGTGCGGCTGAGTTTCAGCGTGGTTCTTCTAGCCAGGGCTAGCCGCCAGTCTGCCAGAGCCGGGGGATGCCCCGTGTAGTTGTACTTTTCTTTCTGTTGACTGTACTTCCATTTTGGACATGAGATACACTGGACTTTGTAGCAGTTTAATTTATTTATATTATTCTGTGCACTTTATTTTAGATTATGGTGCTATCTCTGCGGTTGTTTCAGCTTCTCTTGTACTCCCACACCATCCCTTTCTACCCTTCCGAGTCTTCGGGCTCGTGGGTTGGCGGGCCGAGATTCGAGACGCACTGGTTCCTTTCCGGTACTCGGATCCCCGGGTCGTCACAGTGGTAGTGGCTACCACAAGAGCAAGAAGGTCAAATAATAAGATAAGCAAGTCGCCACGGCTTGCACATTTTGTGAGAAGTTCGGTCATTCGGTCAAAGAGTGCTGGAAGTGTCTTAGCGCTTGTTTACGATGTGGAAGCTGGGAGCACCGTATGCCGGATTGCCCTCTTATGAAGGAACAAACTCCCGGTGGTGGGCATAAGTGACAAGCCCGCCTTAATGCTATAATGGAAGATGAAGAAGCGCCCAAGGATGATGGGCTGATGGAAGGTACTATCCAAATCTACTCCCATCCTGCATTCGTACTATTTGATACTGGTGCTTCTCATTCCTTTATATCTACTGCTTTTACAAAAACCTTACCTATTTCATCAGTTCTGTTACCATCGGACCTTGCTATTACTACCCCATTAGGTCCCGGAACCAAACTTACAACCTACTACCCCGATAGTGAGGTAATGGTAGAAGGTCACAAACTTCCTGCAAATCTCGTATGCCTTGACATGGAGGGTTACAATGATATTTTAGGTGTAGATTGGCTTGTAGACCACGACGCCTATATAAATTATCGCAACCGGATTATCTCTTTTCAAAAACCAGGTCTTCCAAGGTTTTCCTTCCTTGGTATCAAATATAGGAAGCATCCTACCATTATTTCATCTCTTCACGCTTGCAAACTTATTTCGCAAGGATGTGAAGCTTTTCTTGCTTCCGTAATCACTACCGAGTCCAAGGAGATAATCTTAGAAGGTATTCCCATTGTGAATGAGTTTCCTGGTGTATTTTCATCTGATTTGCCTGGTTTACCGCCCAAAAGGGAAGTAAACTTTTTCATTGATCTCATTCCCAGAGCAGCACCTATTTCAATAGCTCCCTACAGAATGTCTCCCACAGAACTCAAGGAATTGTAGAAACAACTTCAGGAATTATTAGACAAGGGTTTCATTCGACCTAGCACATCCCCTTGGGGTGCATCGGTACTATTTGTCAAGAAGAAGGATGGATCCCTCAGGCTATGTATCGACTACCGGCGACTGACTCAACTCACAATTAAGAATAAATATCCATTGCTGCGTATTGATGAGCTCTTTCATCAGATTTCTGGAGCAGAATATTTTTCCAAGATAGACCTCAGGTCAGGTTATCATCAGCTCAAGATCAAGGATGAAGACATACACAAAACTACTTTTCGAAGCAGATATGGCCACTATGAATTCGTGGTAATGCCGTTCGGGTTAACCAATGCCCTGGGAGCATTTATGCAACTCATGAACAATGTCTTCAGGCCCTATCTCGACCAGTTTGTAGTCATCTTTATTGATGATATTCTTATATACTCCAAAACAAAGGAGGAACATGAAGAGCACTTAAGAATAGCCTTGCAAACACTAAGAGAGCACAAACTTTATGCAAAGCTTAGTAAGTGCGAGTTCTGGCATAAGGAGGTCTCTTTCCTTGGCCATATTATTTCAAAAGAAGGAATTACTGTCAATCCTTCTAAAATAGAAGCAGTTAAGAACTGGAGCCGGCCGACGACCGTGTCTGAAGTCAGAAGTTTTCTAGGTCTGGCTGGTTATTACAGGAGATTTATCAAAGATTTCTCTAAGATCGCCGTTCCTTTGACTAGACTCACAAGAAAGGAGAATCCTTTTATATGGTCGAAGGATTGCGAAGAGAGTTTTCTTACCCTTAAAGATCACCTTACTACAGCACCTATATTAGCATTACCCACTGAAGGTGGTGGATTTGAAGTCTATACGGATGCGTCTGGTCTAGGATGTGTCCTTATGAAAAATGGAAAGGTGATTTGCTATTCATCAAGACAGTTAAAACGTCACGAAGAAAATTACCCTGTACATGATCTGGAATTAGCTGCGGTCATATTCGCATTGAAGATCTAGGGACATTACCTTTATGGGAAGAAATTCACTATATTTTCAGATCATAAAAGTCTGAAATATCTTTTCACCCAGAAGGAGTTAAACATGCGACAACACAGATGGTTGGAGTATCTCAAGGACTTCGACTTTACTATCCAATATCATCCGGGGAAAGCTAATGTTGTAGTTGACGCTCTTAGTAGAAAGCCAATGGCAACTCTAGCAAGACTCAGGAAAGGTATAACTTGTCTTATTGAAGATTTTTCTCATTTAAATCTTGATATTGACAGAGAAGGAGAAGGAGGTATGATTGCCAATATAAGGTCTCAACCTTCATTGATCGAGGATATAGTCCAATTGCAAGAAAATGACCCCACATTGATGGAGATTAAGGGTAATATTGATCAAAGATCGGAATTTTCTATCTCAAATGATGGAAGGCTATTATTTAAGGATCGAATTTGTGTGCCGAATCAGGATGACACTAAGAAATTAATCATGGAGGATCAGAATTTGTGTGCCGAATTCGTGACTTTCTTACGTGGGAGATGCATGCGGGAGGTCTTGCTGGCCACTTCAGCCGGAACAAGACCATAGAGGCGGTAGAGCATCGATTCTATTGGCCTAGCCTAAAGAGGGATGTTGCTCGTATCGTGGCCCAGTGCCGCACTTGTGCCATGGCCAAGCAAAGGAAGCAGAATACCGGCCTCTATACTCCCCTCCCCACCCTGGATAGTCTATGGCAGGACATTAGCATGGACTTTGTGTTAGGACTGCCCCGCACCTTTCGAAGGCACGACTCTATCTTTGTGGTTGTAGACAGGTTCTCAAAGATGGCATTATTCATTCCATGCTCTAAAACTTCGGATGCCTCTAGAGTTTCCCGTCTATTCTTTTCACACTGTGTCTCTAGGTTCGGACTCCCACGCACTATAGTCTCTGATAGGGATGTGCGCTTCACTAGCTATTTTTGGAAAATCCTATGGCACATCACAGGCACCCAATTGAAATACTCCACTGCATATCACCCCCAGACCGATGGTCAGACTGAGGTTGTCAATAGGAGTTTGGGGGATCTTCTTAGGTGTCTGGTCCGAGATCGAGTCAGGGATTGGGATTTGGTCTTACCCTTAGCAGAGTTTGCCTACAACGATTCGGTCAATAGGTCTACAGGCATGAGCCCCTTTGAGATTGCCACTGGCCGTAGACCTAGGAAGCCCATAGACCTAGTTCCATCTCCCATCTAGTCCCGTGTGTCTGAGTCAGCCGAGTACTTTGCCGATCATATTAGACAGTTGCATGAGCATGTGCATCGTCACATGGAGTCCAGCAGCGCGTGAAATAAAGAATTGGTTGATGCCCACAGGCACCACCGTGAGTTTCAGGAGGGCGATTATGTCATGATCAGGGTCAGACCTGAACGGTTTCCCTCGAGAGCCATGAAGAAGTTGCACGCTCGCGGTGCCGGTCCCTTTCGGGTAGTGAGGCGAGTCGGATTAAATGCATATGTTGTGGACTTACCAGAGGATTACGGGATCAGCTCCACTTTCAACATTTCGGATCTAGTCGCTTATAGGGACCCATTGGTGATACCCAGTGACCCCTTTGAGCCATCTCCACCCATTGTGAGTGACATCACCCCAGAGCATCCACCTCCAGCCTAGTTACCTCAGCAGCTTGAGCAGATAGAGCATATACTGGATGAGCAGGTAACGACCACTCTAGGTGGAGTGTATCAGTGCTACCTGGTGCGATGGAGGGGACGGCCCGCGTCCGATGACACTTGGATCACCCGGGATGAGCTACAGAGGATAGATCCAAATTTGCTGGATCGATACCAGAGTCACCCGGACCCTTACTCGACGAGGTCGAGCTTCTCCCACCCGGGGAGAATTGGTGAGGATAGCAGAGCCAGAGTACGACTCGACTCAGCGAGCCGTCGGTACCGGACACGCAACATGACTCGGTCGACATCGACCTCTTTGTGGCTGGGGGATAGTATGGAGTCCCCACCGGAGCTTTGATACTTTAGTATGTATTTTTATATGTATTTATATTTTATACGTATTTGGTCGTATTTGGTGTATATTTGGTGTATACTTGAGTTGTATTTTGGTTTGTATTATTTTGGGTTTTATATTGGGTCAAGGGGAGAATATTGACCAAGTATTTTGTATTTTTGGTTTATTTTGGTCCAAGGGGGGATTAATATGGTCCAAGGAGATTAAATAAACCAAGCCCCTTCTTTTGACTTGGAGAGAGGGGCACCCCCTCTTTTGTCCCCTTATGGGGAATTGTTTATGCTAGTTTTATCTCCCTTCCCCAATTTGCCCCCATGACCAAGGGTATCCTAGGTCATTTGGCTAGGTCTAGTGTTTAGTATTTAATGTCTCTTGTTGCATTTTAATCAAAGTTAATGAAGAAATTATTGTGAAGAATGCCATGGGCGCACCCCCCCTCTCCCTCTCTTGCTAGTTCTTCTTCTTCCTCTCCCTTCCTGCCTCAGATCTAGGGCTGAAACCCTATTATTTTTGAGTGATCTTCAACCCTTTCTCTTCCTCTTGCTGCAGCAAACGATCACCGCCGCCGCCGTTCGTGCCGCCATCAAGCCACCACAACCCGGCTCCCACCTGCTGCCCTGAATTTTAAGATTCCTGGACAGCAGCTCAGTAAAAAGGCTGGTACGGGAGATCCAACCGTCTGATCGTGATGAGGTTTTGATGGTAGGTTCCTCCCATTGTCCACCATTCCCAGTTTAATTTTCATGAAGATCCGATCCCGTTTCGGTCCCTTCCCAGCCATTTATTTTTCCCCCTCACAGTCTGCATGTGTGCAGATCTGCGAGCTAGCTCCTGGTAGTTGATTTTTCCCACCCCCCCAAACGTTGTCAGAAAAATACAAACAAATTATGTGCGTGACCACCACCCTCTCCCCTATCTCCACGAAAATCCCCAAGCCCTAGATCCACCACTTGATTTTTGGTCAAACCCCATAAATATGCAGATCCCGTTCTGCCCTAGCTGTTCTGTGTTCCGGGGTAGAAGCCACAGTCAGTTTGCAGTAGTTTTCATTTCCCATCCATCCGTTGGATGGAACTGAAATTCTAGTATGTCAAATCCCATTGAGTCCTCTTTCCAACGGCACTAGTCTCTCTACGATCGGACTTCGGATCTGGTCGTTCCGGCCATTTTCGTGGAGGCGCGCATTTCTGCTCCGAGACTGGCCAGCAAAAAGGGGTTGTCGGATAAATCCCAAAGAAATACGCCGGGGTAGCTTCAGCGACCGCCACTCCAGGGGGTCGACCAGGGCCCTCCGCCACCGTCCCGGTGCACCGCCACCTTTAGAAGATCCCAGGAGACCGTCGTCCCTTTGGAAGCCCATGCTTGCTGTCCTGCCGGCCTGAAATTACAGATTCGGAACCGCAGCCCGCAACCGCCCGACACGCCGCCAACATGCAGCCCGTCAACCCCGGAACGGAGCTTCTGGACCACTTTTGTGGCCTGTTACCTCCCTACATGGAGTGGGCCGTAATTTTCATGCTATAATTAATTTACTTATTGTACCGGGAGTGGCGGTTCTTGGCCGGGAAAGTCTTCCCCATGCCCCGAGCGTGGAGGTACACTCGCCACCCACTTATCTTACTTACTTAGCTAGTATAAGTTCTTACTGCCACTGCATGTGAGTAGTTTAATCCCTAGCTAGTCAAAGTTAATCGCCGCTGTGAGTTGTGAGTGCGAGACCCGTACCGTGACTCAGTCCGAGCCCGAGAGTGAGCTGACCACCCGAGGCTCAAAGCCGGTTACTCAATCGTGCAGATCGTCGCGTTTCCCTCATCGGGGATGACTGTGAGTTTAGCGCTTCTTGTTTGGGGCATGTTCGCCTCTTCTGGAGCTCTTTTAGGTGCCACGTTGTTGTGACGTTGCTGGTCGCGTCGTCCTGTTAGTTGCGTCGTCTAATAGAGTCCAAGGTTCGCGTCTAGTCTGAGTCGAGTCCCGTTGTCGTCCCACATCACTCTATAGCAAGCCAGTGGCCAACCCACTGCTTGAAAACCCTATTTGTGTCCCACGGTGACCCTCCAGCAAGTCGGGGCCACCCCCGACCCTCAGACATGCAGCGACAAGCCGTTTACTTTCAGCTCTCGGGTCAACCCGGGGCGGCCCTGTCAACCCGTTGTACAACGCGGCATCCGCCACAAGGCCAGCCCCACACGCCCGAATTTCCTCCGCTCAGCTCCAGTAACCTCTCACTCACAGTCTGGGACCAAATCCAAGACCCGCCAGTCAATTACCCAAGCCGTTCGATAACCCGATGGTTGTCGGGCATTTCCCCTAGCACCTTGCGACCGGCTGCGACAACACCAAATGATTAACCCCCACAGGCCAATCCGAGCATCCCATGCTCTTAGAGTCCCACAAAGGACAACGCTAGATGACAAAAGGAGACCCCCGGGACCACCCCCTGTGGCCACGGCCCGCCAGGGGGGGAGTTTGCCCCAGGCGCGACCGTGCCCTGGTGGAGGCGAACTCCCCCGGGGGCAGCCCCTCCACCCAGCCTGCTCAGCCCCAATCAGCAATCATCCCTGTCCCAGTCCCGCGCAAGGTCGATCAGCGTACACGCGTGGAGGAAGTAACGAAGACGGAGCCTCGAGATCACACAGGTCAACTTCCTTGTTCCACACGCGCACGCGGCCAGCCAGCCAGTCCGAGCTCGTATCCTTTATCCTATTGCGGTCACACAGTGTCAACGTGAGGCCCAAAATAGCAAAAATATGGGATTTTATAGACTTGGGGGAAAAACCCCTAATCCACCCCGTGTAAACCCCCTTGGGGGGGGGTTTATGCGGACCAGGTTGGCCCCCCCAACCTACTCCGCGTAAACCCCCAGAAAAATAATAATAATAAAACATTTTTCATTGGGGGGCTAACCCCCCCATCCAGTCCGCGTAAACACTTTAGGGGGGAGTTTACGCGGACCAGGCTGACCCCCTTAAAACCCCTTAAAAGTTCAAGGGGCAAAGGGATGCTAACAAGACAAGCCCTTGGACATCCGCAGGCACCCCGGCAAGGACTCAATCCCCAAGGCTTCCGGCAAGAATGTGAAGAGTGAAGTGCATGTTGGTTGGCTGGTTTATCGGCTCGTTTACGTCGGGGGTATGTTGCACATACTCCCCTCACATGGCGTTTAGGCCGTTTCACTCAAGTCCATCCCCCGCATGTAAGGCGCCATGATAACGGCAAACACACCCGCACCTCGGGTCTACCCGCATGTAAGGCGTCGTGATAACAACGCCCGCTCCATGATGCCAAATTCACCCCCTCCACGGGACTGCGTACCCGCCGCTCACCGCGAGCCGGCCATCGACTGTCCCGACCGCTGACCCGAGTTAGCCGGACCCTGGCCCGGAAGTAACGTTGTAGCACCCCCGATAAAATAATAGAGAAAAATTAAAACTTCTTCCTAAAGAATCCTACATGAAGGCCTTATATAAAGAACCATACCTTATGAGAACTATTATATAAATGTACAAGACAACATCACTTTATGCCAACACATGGGTAGTCGTAGTGGGGTTTTCACCTTTTCCAAAACCAAATGAATGGGCGTCCCTTACCAGGGCGCCATTCACCAAAATGAAGACCCTTTGCCCCAGGCGCCATTTCCCTTGGGGCCACCATCCCACTATAGTATTAATATATATATATATATATATATATATATATATATATATATATATATATATATATACCATGAAGGCCAACACGTGAAGGTTACAGTTTTGTCTAAAAATGGACGCCCTCTTGCAAGGGCGTCATTCTCATGAATAGGGCCACCCAGATTAATGGACGCCCCCTTACAAGGGCACCATTTCATCTGTGCTTCTAGAAGGTTGAGGCACGAACAACCTCATTTAGCTAGCAAAGCACCATGTCTAGGATCTTGTTCCTCAACCGGACTCGCAAGGCAATAAACCCATGCTTTGCGTTGGCAACTAGATTTCCTATAACTATTCCCCTCCGTAGCATTGGCAGAGGCTACTGCCATCATCAATGCTGCTCGCAGAAAGGAATACTTCCCTTCTTTGCCTTGGAAGACGTAAAGGAGCATCTTCTTCCCGCAGTCTACGTCCTGTTGCGATCCTGAAGTGGCTTTCTTTATTTTGTACCTCGTAATTACGTTAAAAGGTAGGTGTTCTCAAGATCTGGCTTAACTAGTAGTTAATATAGGTTAACATACATGATTTAAGTCAGGGGTATATCAAAAGGCTTAGTGGGAAGGTTAGGCTACGCCTATCTGAAACACTAAATCTTGCGTGAGTAGATTCTCCGCCAAGTACCCCGTGTACACACGGTTTATACTCATAATCTGTCTCAATTTCTTGTAAGCTAATCCATGTTTAAAAAAAATTGATATCTATGAAATTAAACTCAGAAATTGTTGCATGAGCATGATTGTACAATCCTGCAAATTTTTCATGTCTATCTATGTCTTTACTTCCTGATTCTGTGAACGTGTTATAAATCATGAACAGTAAGCCACCATGTTCAGAAATTTATATATATTGAACTAATCCATAAAATTCTTGCATGAATACATTTCTGTGATCCTGATATTTTTCTCTACCTATCCATGTCCTTCATTCTTGATTCGGAGAAACTCTGAAAATATGAACAGTAACTTGTATCTCAGAACGTACCTCTCTGATGTGAAGCACGACTCAGGCTCAATTGGTGACGCTCCGCAGTGACTTCAATTAATTGAAGACACTTTAGAGGGGTGCCATTCACCAAAACCCCTTACATCAATTAGCGACACCCCCAGGAGACTTCAATTAAATGAAGACACCCTGAGGGGGCGCCAATTGACCAGAGCCCCTACTTCAATTAGAGACACCCCCAGGTGTCTTCAATTAAATGAAGACACCTTGAGGAGGCACAGATTCCATTTTTAGAAAAAAATATAAACACCGCATTAAGAATTTTATATCTCTGGAACTAAAACCCAACAATTTTGCATGAGCATGATTCTGAACTCCCGAGAATTTTCTCTACATGTTCATATCATTGCTTCCTGTTTTCGAGAAATTTTTACTATATGAATAGTGTTTTGAGTCACATAATGTACATGCCCGGTGTAAATCACCTAAATTCAATTGGCGCCCCAAGCCAGGGTGCCAATTCATTGAATAGAGACACCCCAGGAAGACTTCAATTAATTGAAGACTCTCTGAGGGGGCTCCAATTACCATCTGAATATATTATACTTTCTGAAAAAACATGCCCTAACCCCCAGACACCAATTGACTGAAACATGCCCAAACTGATGGAGGCATCACCCACGATTCCCTCTGGCTTGGTTCTTTTCTTCACCCGAGCGATGTGTAAGCTCGGGTAACACTCCAGGAGGGCCCACTTCTACATTTTGAGTCTTTTATATTAGTCAATTTGATGTATTTTCCCTTTTATTTGAGTTATTTCTCTATGTTTTGAGTCATTTTCCTATGTTTTGAGTCATTTCCCCCTAGGCTTGCTTCTTGGATCATGTTTGGTCATTCTATGTAAAGCCAGGGGCAGTTCAGTCATGTAAGAGGTTGGGCCACTATAAATAGGACCCCAACCCCCCCTTGTAGAAGCTAAAGAGAAATTGCATATTTTGAATCTCCACATAAATTGAGTGTCCTTGGGTGAGAAACTCTCTCCCTCCCCTCTCCTTCTCTCTCTAGGGGACGAACCCCTCTCTCTCTCCTCTCCCCTCTCTCCCTAATTCACACCCCTCTCTCTCCTCCCCCTTGCCACCTCAGTCCTCCACATCAGCCCCAACCTTTCACCTTCCCCAAGTCCCATCAATTCCCCCATTACTCTCACCAAACCCCAAGCACCCTTTCCCCTTCCAATGCAACCTTTACGCTCCCCCAAGCACCCTTTCCACTACCCCAAGCACCCCTTCACCTCCCCAAGAAAAAATTGAATTCCCCTCCCCCTTGGTGGCTGCGACCAACCCCTCCCCAACTCCCCCCCCCCTTAGCCTTGGTCGACAACACCCCCTCTCCCCATACTCCCCTTAGTCACTCCAAGACCTCCACCCTCCCTCTCCCATTCTCCTTGTGCTGCTAGCCCCTCACCACCATCGCCCCTCCCATACCCCTTGCACCAGACCATCTCCAGCCCCCTCCCCACCTTCCCCATATCCTCATCCCACCTCCTAACCCTTTCCCCAACATCACCTCCCCCATACCCAATCACCTCCCACCAAATAAACCTCCCCTTTCAACCGTGTTCTACTAATCTGTGTGCAGCTGAAGGTCTGCTGAGTTCCAGTCTATTGCAGCGCCGGTCACAGCTACATCTCGGAGTTCCTGGAGGCACACCATGTATTGCTGGAAAGCCCTTCAAGTCAGCTTCGTAGGCGAGGAGATCTCACCTCAATCCGAGTTTTGAGCTGTTCAGGAGGATCGTTCTCGTCAGGCTGCGCATCCAGCATCCGAGTGAAGATCAGAACCACAGTGCAGAAGCTCCTACGGCCACATAACAATTCCCCTGGGTGCGCCATTTTACCTGGAGGAGCTAATGCCAGTCCTCTGTCCAACGCAGCAAGTGGAGCATCGTTCGGAGTTCGGAGCTCCCCGTTCCATTGGATTTCCCCCGGGTGCGCAGGTCAGTCTAGTCAGGGCCTGAACAGACCCCCCTTCACTCTATGGGCTCTATGTCTCTGCTCCGACCTCCTCTAGTGGCCTTTCTGGCTGCTTCTTGAAGAGGACCCTCCCACGATCGTGTCTATATAAGCTACGTCACCTTTGGAGCTCGGAGGTGCTTGGAGTGAGGACATCTTCCAGCGCCTTCGATTCTGGATGGGGCAGAAGCTGAACAGAGGAGTCCGGCTCACGATCCTTCCTCGACCACCGATGACCACAATAAATTCCCAAAAAATTCTGGTGTCTTCCTGGGCCAACCCAAGAAGTTTTGGTGCTGGTCTTGCCCACTTCTGAAGTTGGACGGGTTTGTGGCGGCTTCATCAGCGACCCCCTATCCTGCCAAATCTGAGCGGACAGAACTGCGGGCTTTAGTCTACTTCGGCATCCCCCACCCCGCCTGGCCGGCTTAAAGCCCCTCCCTGCAGGAGGTAGTGTTTGTTGTAATCCCACATCTCCCCACCCCTTGTCCAACCCTCCTGCGTTAGGAGTAGTTCATGTAATTATTTAAACATGAAGAAGCTTCACCGACGCAGTGTGCGGGGAAACCACACTTCCCCGCTCGCCCACGTCTCCGACCGGAGTCGGTTTCTTCAAACCGGCCAGGTAATCACTCAGCCCTTGCTCATGTTTTATTGCTTGTTCATTTAATATCCATCAACGCTCCGCTGGAGTGTAAGAGAGCGCCCGGTCCTAAAAGCACCCTTACTTTCGAGTGACCACCGTGGAAGAAGAGAGTGATCCGAGTCTCTTGTGGCACTCGATTAGCCCATCAATTCGAGCTTCCATATCTTTGGGGGGGAAACACATTCATAACCTTGCTGGCCCTCTACTAGCTAGAGTCTAGTCCCACCACCCTCGACTCGGCATCATCGAGTCACCCTTGGGTTGAGCGTGCGCACCGGTGAAGCGACCGTCTACGATAGTCTCTAATTTGTGAATTGTGCTTGGGATGGATAATTCTAAGGGTTATTTGTCTAGTTGCTACATTCTATAGGGTGTTTCACATCAATTGGTATCAGAGCAAGTTCTAGACTTGTCTGTACTAAGTCTTGTCCAAGGGCCTTTGCATTGATTTTATCCGTGCATTGTCATTTTCCCCAAATCCGTGCATGTCCACCCGTAGAGGAACCATATACAGGTCCGACCCATCATCCTCGGTTCCCCCCATGGATCCCAATTCCCAAAATGGTCAAAATGCTCCTAGGGAGGAACCCCAAGGCCACATTGCAAAATAGGTCCAAGGTTGGTTTTACATCACAAATGGACCGAGTAGATACCGCCCTCGCCACCATTCTTGGCCAACCAGAGTCCCTTTCCAGTCGGCTTACTCAGTTAGAAGAGAATGACCTCCCACAAAGAAACAATGGCCAAAGAGCTCGCCCCCCACGAGCTGACCCATACCTTGAGGATTCGGATGTTGATTCGTACCACGACCATGAGAGGCCTCGCCACCATCGGCATAATGAAAGGCGTCCCCGGGACGACCAGGATGACCATTTCCTAAGGATGATTAAGGTAGAAGCCCCAAACTTTGACGGGTCCCATGACCCAAGTCTCTATTTAGAATGGGAGACCGCCATGGACCAGTACTTTAAATGGTACCGTATGTCTGACCAAAGAAGGGTGAGATTGGCAAAAATGCACCTCCCAAAATTGGCCAAGACTTATTGGATAAACTAGGAGGGATTAAGGAGGGTTAGGCGGGAAGAGCCAATTGACACTTGGGAGGGTATGAAAAATCAACTTAGGAATAAGTACTTACCCCTATCCTATCACCAAATCCTCTTAGATGAGTGGTAAAGCCTTACCCAAGAAGGGAAAACCGTGGTTGAGTACATTGAAAAGTTTGACTCCTATCTTCTGAAGTGCGGAGTTCATGAGGACAAAGCTCTCACCCTTTCCCGATTTAGGAATTGGCTCCAAAACCACATCAAGAGGGAACTCTTTATGAGAGATATCGATAACCTTGAACAAGCCTACCAAATAGCAAGAGATGCTGAGAGATTCTCTAGGATTCCTAGGTTCACTACTCCCCGTCTGGCCGATCCCAAGAGCATGGGACCCCGAGCCAGTCCGACCCCTTCCATGAAGGCCCCTAGCCCTGGGAATGCCCCTTTTCGACCCTACAACCCCCCTCCCACCATCACCCCAGCAAAGGCCACTCCTAGCCATCCTCCTCCCCGAAGAGAGGAGAGTTCCAAAGGCCCAAACATGGGAGGGACGACCCCGGGCAGCGCCAAACAACAATGCTTTAGGTGCCAAGGTTTTGGACACTTCGCCGGGCAATGCCCATCTAGAGGATTGCCTAGCCTTCTCGTCGAAGAAGAACCCATCCCTCCCCAAGGGGAACTTGAGAGTATGGTTGAAGTATATGAGGCTGCTTTAGATTAGGAAGATGACTATGAGGGTCAATATCATGAGACGGGCATAGAATACATCCCACCTTCTACCGACTCCAACTTAGGTGTCATTAGATGCACCCTCACCAAACCCCAAGAAGAGGATTGGCGTCGAACCTCTATTTTTCACACCTATATCAAGATAGGAACCCATGTAAGAAAAGTGATTCTTGACAATGGGAGTTGTGTCAACGCCGTGTCTTCCGACACTGTTAAGCTCCTTGGGCTTACCATCACACCCCACCCCAGTCCATACCGGGTCTCATGGATTAACAACAACTCCATCCCGGTCAACACTCGCTGTCTTGTACCTATCACCTTTTCATCCTATCAAGGTCAAGTGTGGTGCGATATTATCCCCATGGAAGTAGGAAGCATCCTACTGGGGAGGCCTTGGATTTATGACGTTGATGCCACCATCTCGGGAAGGCCAAACACATGCACCTTTGAGCATGAGGGGAAAACTATCCGTCTTAACCCCTCCCCACCTCGTCCCTTGTCTAGGAAGGACCCACCCTCTCAAGGGCTTCTCCCCAACCCACACCAAAATTCGGGGAACTCCACCCCACCAACCCCACCAATTCCCCCAAAGTCCAACCAAGCTAAGCCCTCGGGGGTAACCAAGGGTCTTCACCTCATCACCAAAAGAGAGCTTGAAGAGGAAATAGCTCAAGGGACACCATTGTGTGCGGTAGTGATTTGCTTAGGGGAGCCCACTCCATCCTACCCCTATCCTGTAGAAATCCAAACTCTCCTAGAAGAATTTCATGATGTATTCCCCGAAGAGCTCCCGGATCAACTTCCTCCCATGCGTGATGTTCAACACGCGATTGATCTAGTTCCAGGAGTCACCCTTCCAAACCTCCCTCACTACCGCCTCAATCCTACTGAACATGCTGAACTACGAAGGCAAGTTGAGGAGCTTATTAGGAAAGGGTTTCTCCACCTTAGCAAAAGTCCCTGTGCCGTCCCTGCCCTTCTCACACCCAAAAAGGATGGGACATGGCGAATGTGTGTAGATAGCCGAGCCATTAATAAGATCGCAGTCAAGTATAGGTTCCCCATACCTAGACTTGATGACATGCTTGATATGCTAGCTGGAGCCACCATTTTCTCAAAAATCGACCTCAAGAGTGGCTATCACCAGGTTAGAATTAGGCCAGGAGATGAGTGGAAAACGGCCTTTAAAATAAAAGATGACCTTTAGTAATGGCTAGTCATGCCTTTTGGGCTTTCAAATGCCCCGAGTACTTTCACGCGTCTTATGACGGAGGTCCTTCGACCTTACATTGGAAACTTCCTTGTGGTCTATTTCGATGACATCCTCATCTACAGCCAATCCAAAGAAGCTCACCTGGATCACCTTAGACAAGTGTGCACTACCCTTCGGTGTGAGAGCCTATTTGCCAACCTAGGCAAGTGCCACTTCATGACTAGAACCATTTCCTTTCTAGGATTCGTGGTCTCTACCAAGGGTGTTTCCATGGACCCGGAGAAGGTCCAAGCTATACTTGACTGGCCTGAACCCCACACCCTCCATGAGGTCCGAAGCTTCCACGGGTTGGCCACATTCTATAGAAGCTTCATCCGGGGATTCAGCACTATCACTGCCCCCATCACTGATTGCCTCAAAAAGGGAACCTTTGTTTGGACCAAATTAGCCTCCAAAGCCTTTTCAGAACTAAAAGAGAAAATGACCCAAGCCCCTATCTTGTGCCTCCCTGACTTCTCCAAGGTTTTTGAGGTCACATGTGATGCTTCAGGGGTAGGTATTGGTGGGATCCTCAGTCAGGAAGGGCACCCAGTGGCCTTCTTTAATGAGAAGCTATGTGACGCCAGGATGAGATATTCCACTTATGACAAAGAATTTTACGCTGTGGTTCAGTCCCTTAGGCACTGGAGGCATTACCTGTTGCCAAAAGAATTTGTCATCTTTTCAGATCATGAGGACTTAAAATACCTCAACTCCCAGCAAAAGTTGAATGCCCGACATGCCCGCTGGGTAGAGTAACTCTAGTCTTACACTTTTGTGATCAAACACAAGGCTGGGAGTGAGAATCGGGCAACAGATGCGCTTAGTAGGAGGATATCATTGTTGTCCACTATCAAAGTGGAAGGCATCGGGCTTAAGAAAGTCAAGAATGACTACTCTGACTGCCCTGACTTTGGGCACATCCATACCACCTTGACCACCCAATCCCAACGGGAATATGAGGACTTCATCCTAGAGGACGGATTTCTTTTCAAGGGACCCAAACTTTGCATACCCCGGACCTCCCTCCGCGACTACTTAGTATGGGAATTACATGCTGGAGGCCTAGCTGGCCATTTTGGGGTGCATAAAACCATTGCTTTGGTTGAGGGACAATTTTATTGGCCAAGCCTCAAAAGGGATGTGGCCAAAATAGTGGGTCAATGCCGCACATGCGCTTCGGCCAAACAGGTGAAACAAAACATCGGCCTTTATACCCCTCTTCCCATCCCCGATCGTCCATGGCAAGACTTAAGCATGGACTTAGTCCTAGGCCTACCGAGAACCCAAAGGAAACACGATTCAATCTTTGTAGTGGTTGACAGATTTTCAAAAATGGCCCATTTCATCCCATGCTCCAAAACCTCAGATGCTTCCCACATAGCCCGACTATTCTTTGATGAGGTGGTTCGCCTCCATGGGTTGCCCAAAACCATAGTCTCTGACAGGGATGTTAAGTTCACCAGCTACTTCTGGAAGACTCTTTGGCACTTGATGGGTACCCTCCTCAAATTTTTCACGGCCTACCATCCTCAAACTGATGGCCAAACATAGGTTGTCAACCAAAGTCTTGGGAATCTCCTTCAATGCCTTGTTGAAGACCGTTTAGGGAATTGGGATCTCATTCTACCCCAGGCTGAGTTTGCTTACAACAATTCTGTTAATAAGTCCATAGGGATGAGTCCGTTCGAAGCTGTGCATGGGTACAAACCTAGAAAACCATCTAACCTCATTCCTCTACCCCAGCATGCTAGAATGTCTGTCTCAGCTGAGTCATTTGCCAAACATATAAAAGAGTTGCATGAAGAAATACACAAGCACATCAGCAAGAACAATAAGATTTACAAAAGATAGGCTGACTCTCACCGACGCCACCAAGAATTCCACGTGGGTGATTTTGTGATGGTGAGGACTGAGAGGCTCTCCCCGGGAGCTATCTCGAAATTGAGGCCTCGTGGGGCTGGTCCCTTCCAGGTTCTGAGGCACATTGGCACGAATGCTTATGAGTTAGACCTCCCTGAGGATTGTGGAGTAAGTCCCACAGTTAATGTGGCTGACCTAGTGCCATACAGGGGCCCCATAGTGATACCCAGTGATGATGTAGAGTCTGTTCCCTCCTTTGAGAGAGCACCCACCCTTTAGAGAAAGCCACCACCCAGGAGAGACCAGCGTGAGTAGGTTGAGCGGATATTGGATGAACATGTTACAACCACCAGGAGCAAGGCATATGAGCGCTACCTC
Organism: Amorphophallus konjac; assembly: GCA_022559845.1. Lineage (NCBI taxonomy): Eukaryota > Viridiplantae > Streptophyta > Magnoliopsida > Alismatales > Araceae > Amorphophallus > Amorphophallus konjac. Next base: position 225,912,128 of record CM040121.1, on the reverse strand, counting down.
ATTAGGTGGAAGGGCCGACCTCCTTCAGAGGATTCGTGGGTGAGTAAGGAGGATCTCCAGCAGCTAGACCCCAACCTTCTCGAGCAGTATCACGGCAGGATGGACCCCTACTCGATGAAGTCGAGCTCTTCTCAACCCAGGGGATTTGATGGAGGCATCACCCACGATTCCCTCTGGCTTGGTTCTTCACTTCACCCGAGCGATGTGTAAGCTTGGGTAACACACCAGGAGGGCCCACTGCTACATTTTGAGTCTTTTATATTAGTCAATTTGATGTATTTTCTCTTTTATTTGAGTCATTTCCCTATATTTTGAGTCATTTTCCTATGTTTTGAGTCATTTCCCCATAGGCTTGCTTCTTGGATCATGTTTGGTCATTCTAAGTAAAGCCAGGACAGTTCAGTCATGTAAGAGGTTGGGCCACTATAAATAGGACCCCAACCCCCCCCCCCTTGTGGAAGCTACTGAGAAATTGCATATTTTGAATCTTCACATAAATTGAGTGTCCTTGGGTGAGAAACCCTCTCCCTCCCCTCTCCTTCTCTCTCTAGGGGATGAACCCCTCTCTCTCTCCTCTCCCCTCTCTCCCTAATTCGCACCCCTCTCTCTCCTCCCCCTTTCCATCTCAGCCCTCCACATCAGCCCCAACCTTTCACCTTCCCCAAGTCCCATCAATTCCCCCATTACTCTCACCAAACCCCAAGCACCCTTTCCCCTTCCAATGCAACCTTTCCTCTCCTCCAAGCACCCTTTCCACTACCCCAAGCACCCCTTCACCTCCCCAAGGGAAATTTGATTTTCCCTCTCCCTTGGTGGCTGCGACCAACCCCTCCCCAACTCCCCCCCCCCCTTAGCCTTGGTCGACAACACCCCCTCTCCCCATACTCCCCTTAGTCACTCCAAGACCTCCACCCTCCCTCTCCCATTCTTCTTGTGCTGCTAGCCCCTCACCACCATCGCCCCTCCCATACCCCTTGCACCAGACCATCTCCACCCCCCTCCCCACCTTCCCCATATCCTCCTCCCACCTCCTAACCCTTTCCCCAACATCACCTCCCCCATACCCAATCACCTCCCACCAAATAAACCTCCCCTTTCAACCGTGTTCTACTAATCTATGTGCAGCTGAAGGTCTGCTGAGTTCCAGTCTGTTGCAGCACCAAACACAGCTACATCCCGGAGTTCCTGGAGGCACACCATATATTTCTGGAAAGCCCTTCAAGTCAGCTTCGTAGGCGAGGTGATCCCACCTCAATCTGAGTTTGGAGCTGTCCAGGATCATTCTCGTCAGGCTGCGCGTCCGACATCCGGTGAAGATCAGAACAACAGTGCAGAAGCTCCTGCGGCCACATCCCTATTCCCCTGAGTGCCCCATTTGACCGAGAAGAGATATAACCAGTCTTATGTCCAACGTAGCAAACAGAGCATCGTTCGGAGTTCAGAGCTCCCCGTTCCATTGGATTTCCCCCGGGTGCGCAGGTCAGTCTAGTCAGGGCCTGAACAGACTCCCCTTCACTCTACGTGCTCTATCTTTCTGCTCCGACCTCCTATGGTGGCCTTTCTGGTTGCTGCTTGAAGAGGACCCTCCCACAATTGTGTCGATATAAGCTACATCAGCTTTGGAGCTTGGAGGTGCTCGGAGTGAGGACATCTTCCAACGCCTTCGATTCTGGATCGGGCAGATGCTGAACTGAGGAGTCCAGCTCACTATCCTTCCTCAACCTCCGACGACCACAATAAATTCCCCAAAAATTCTGGTGTCTTCCTGGGCCAACCCAGGAAGTTTTGGTGCTGGTCTCGCCCACTTCTGAAGTCGGACGGGTTCGTGGCGGCTTCATCAGCGACGCCCTATCCAGCCAAATTTGAGCGGATAGAACTGCGAGCTTTAGTCTACTTCGACATCCCCCACCCCGCCTGGCCGGCTTAAAGCCCCTCCCTGCAGGAGGTAGTGTTTGTTGTAATCCCACATCTCCCCACCCCTTGTCCAACCCTCCTGCGTGAGGAGTAGTTCATGTAATTATTTAAACATGAAAAAGCTTCACCGACGCAGTGTGCGGGGAAACCACACTTCCCCGCTCGCCCACGTCTTCGACCGGGGTCGGTTTCTTCAAACCGGCCAGGTAATCACTCAGCCCTTGCTCATCTTTTAGTGCTTGTTCATTTAATATCCGACAACGCTCCACTGGAGTGTAAGAGAGCGCCCGGTCCTAAAAGCACCCTTACTTTCGAGTGACCACCGTGGAGGAAGAGAGTGATCCGAGTCTCTTATGGCACTCGGTCAGCCCATCAATTCGGGCTTCCATATCTTTGGGGGGGAAACACATTCATAACCTTGCTGGCCCTCTACCAGCAAGGGTCTAGTCCCACCACCCTCGACTCGGCATCATCGAGTCACCCTTGTGTTGAGCGTTCGCACCGGTGAAGCGATCGTCTACGATAGTCTCTAATTTGCGAATTGTGCTTGCGATGGATAAGTCCAAGGGTTCTTTGTCTAGTTGCTACATTCTATAGGGTGTTTCACGTCACAAACACCCAGACACCAATTGACTGAAACATGCCATAACCCCCAGACACCAATTGACTGAAACATGCCCTGACCCTCAGACGCCAATTCACTGAAAGATGGGGTAACCCCCAGGCGCCAATTGCTTGAAAGCAGGGCCAACCCCCAGACGCCAATTCAGTGTAGCTCCCAATTTTCGTTCCGATTCCTGATTTGTCTCGTGATTCGTACTGATATAACCCTAGTACATGTTCCTGCATGATATATGCCTTTGACTCTATTCTGGAATCTACCTTATACTCTTACAATGTTAAACCCTTGAAATTCTATATTGGCTATAAATGAGAGTGGATGTCAAAAGAAATACATGAAAATGCTGTGCATATGAGGCCCGATCTGGTCCTGGGAGGAGCGCCCGAAGGTATTTGTGCCCATGGGAGTTTATTGACTACGGTGTTTGGCATTGCACCGAAGTACTTACTTGACTTGCTTGACTTGAGACACTCCACACGTACTCTCTCTCTACTTGCTTGACTTGACTTGCGTGGTCCGGAACGGGCGATACTTGACTTGCGTGGCCCGAAAAAGGGTGAAGTACTTGCTTGCTTGAAATAGCCAATTCTATTGACACGTACTTGATATTACTTGCTTGAACACGAATTTTACTTGCTCGTATATGAGATTTTACTTATACATGAGTTCTTACTTGTACATGAGTTCTTGCTTGCCCGAAAAATGGCATCTACTGCTATAAAGTTCTTGATATCCTACTTGTCAAATACTTGAAATCATGCGATACTCTCTCTATACAGTTCTTGACTCCTTACTTGTTCATCATGCATAAATATACCCCGTATACCTGATTCTTGTACTTGTTCATCGTACATTGTTATACCTACATTACATATAACATGTAAATCACTTAAAGATTGCTCGAACTTGAGATGTAATTCCTACTGAGCGATTTGCTCATCCAGTTGTTTCCTAATATTTTACAGGCAATTCAGATAGTGACATCCACCCGAATGGGAATGAGACCGAGTGAAGAGTGCTAGAGTCACCGATCATCTACCGTCAGCTAGTCGTGTCTTTTGAATTATTGAGTCCTACCTTGTACTTCTGGTTATGTCTGGTCTAGTAGATTGAAGCCTTGTTAAGGCATGTAGCCTAGTATTTGGATTTTAATTTGGTATTGTCATGGACTAGCTTTATAATCGTCACTTTGGACTATTGGGATCATTAGATATTATTAGTCTTTTACGCACTCCGTATTTGTGTCAAAAAAAATTATAGCTCTAATGACACGATCTATATAGACGCGTCACGCATCTGAGTATCTTCCGCGTTCGGGACGTGACAGTCTTAATGGTATCAGAGCCTAGGATTTTAGTTTCCTAGGTTAAACCCGAGTCCAAGGATAGTTTGTACCTTATTCGGTGAGATGGATAGAGCCATGGGTTGAGTTCTATATTGACTTTTGACCTTATAAATAAAACCTGATCTTTATTATTCTTAAACCCTTTTGTAGGATCATGGCTGCTGAAAGAGCACAATGGCGCGAGATGCAGCGCACCATGCAAGGCCTTACACAGGCGCTACAGCAAGTGGCGCAAGGCGGTGCTAACCGTGGAGCCAGTGATCTCCACAGGGGTTTCTATAACACGTGTTAGAAATAATGGTATGCTCTGATACCAATTGATGGGTCCCACGGAGTGCAATCGGATCTAGAAGGGGGGATTGAATAGATCCTATTAATAACTTTGGCCTATTTAAATCTTGACTCCTAAAAACATAAACCACTCCTATAAGGTAAATGAATCACTTAAGCACACAGTGCAGCGGAATAGATAGGAATGGAACAAGTAATAATGTTAAAATCCAATGCCCAGTTCAAACAGGTCGACACTCCCAGCGGGCAGGTCGACACTTCTTCAGCAGGATCCAACTATGAAGTGAGCTGGGGTCTGCTCTTCAGGGCAGTGAGGTAAACACCTCTAACAGATCAGGGCAACACAGGTCGACTCTTCACTGGAGAGAGGTCGACACTTCTTTAAACACATTTGTGATCTTTGAGAGGTATAAGCCTTGGAGTGCAGGGATCATGAAGCACAACACTAGAACATGAGATGGCTTGCAACAAGCATGTGTGTGAATGTAGTGGTGATCAACCTAGGTGCATGCGAGTCTAAGCAAGAGAATATCTTAGCAAGACTTTTACCTTGGCGCCTGTATGCAAGGTTGCAGCTGGCCGCCCAAGTGATGCACTCAAAGTGCTAAGGACAATTAAAGCACAGATAAAATAGAAAGTGCAAATAAGAGTGCTAGTGTGCAAATGAGATAACCACGATTAGAAGCACACGAATCTGTGAATGGGGATAGAAGATATGGAGCAAGCCCACAAGATGATCAACCCACAACACAAAGATTTTAAGGTGGTTCGGTTGTAAATCTATAACCTACGTCCACCCCTCACCAAACCCAGTGAGGCTTTCCTGCTGACTAATAGCTTGAACCGCTGACTAACAGCTTGCAATTCACCCAGAGGATCAACTCCTCTCTTCCTCTGAAAACACAGAGGGAACCCGGTCACTAAACAGGGAATCGGTCAAACAGGATGAAGAGATGGTTGATCGAATCAAAACAAAAGAAGGAAAAATTGCAAGTGCAGTATTGATGACAAGAATAGAAGAGATGTAAGCACCGGTAGACTGCAAGATTTGTCTTCTCTCTCAAGGCTGCTATCTCTTCTTCTTCTTCTTCTTCTTCTTCTTCTTCTTCTTCTTCTTCTTCTTCTTCTTCTTCTTCTTCTTCTTCTTCTCTCACAGCACTGGACTATGTCAAATAGGTGTTGGGGCTACTCTCATGCTTCTTAGGAATATTCTTAGTAGATCGGTCTAGGGCGTGGCACTTTGTGGACGGCAGCTGCAGCAGCTTCCTCAGTTGAGGAAGCTTGGTATAAATAAGAAGACCAGTTGAAAGGCCTGGGAATATTGCATGCTAAGAAGACTTCCTTTGGACCTATGGATCAACAAAGTATTCCCTCCAAAGCTTCCTTGAAGCTTGAGCCAGAAGGTGAGAGCTAGAACATCTTCTAGAGTGAATGCCATGTGTGATGGTGGTAATCAATAAGAGGAAGGTGACCATATCCCATAACATTTAATGCGCTGCTTGCTATAATCTTTCTATTGGTTGGTCGCAGCTTTAAGTACAAGGATAGGTACGATGGCAGACAGTGTGAAGGAGCAGACCAGATTTCCATTTAGATAGCATCAGATATTCACAATAATTCTCCCTCAGATATGCAGTGTTCTCATTCTGCTCAAGTGTACTCTTCTGCATGCAATGGCTGGTTGGACAGCACATTGGTCGACAGCAAGATGGTGGCAGACTGTGGAGTGTCCTATTCTTAGTAGCAAACAATATGGACAGGCTGACAGAAGTGGCTCTCCAGCTAGATTTCTGACAAAACCATCTCCAAAAGGTAGCCAAGTGAGTGAAAAGATGGTAGAGCAAGGGCCAGACCTCGGGACGTGGTCCAGACCCCAAAATCCTTAATTTTAATGATTTGTGGTTCCTTTTTCTCTCTCTAGATGGCCCATTGATCTGATAATTTATTGGCTTGAGGATTTCTAGAAGAACAAGGGTGTCGACCTCCTGCATGAAAAGAGTCGACACATCTTAGTAGAATAGCCACTAGAGCACTTCTTGGAAGAAAAAATGGTGTCGACCTCCTGTGAGGTAAGTGTCGACACTTCTTAGTAGAATAGTCAATAGAGCGCTTCTTGTAAGACAAACGGTGTCGACCTCTTGAGAGAGATAGGTCGACACATTCCTTTGACCTTCTTTGGGTAGATGGTGCTTGGGAACTGCGTGCTCCGACCTTGACTTGAATATGCTCAGACCTTGATGCTTGGACCTTGAGAAATGCTCATACTTGATTTGAGCGTGAACCTTTAGGAGTTTGCACGTACCTTGTCTTGACAGAAGGTGAACATGCACAGACCTTACTGGTTTGAAGGAAGCATTGCACATACCTTCATCAACGTGCTTTAGACTTTGTCTTCATATGTGCACGGACCTTCTAGTGTTGAAGGAAGAATGTGCACTGACCTTGTATCGCATGGATGACAAATGTGCACAGACCTTGTTATGTGCTGGCCGGAGGTTGCACCGACCTTGATTTTTATAAGTGCTCAGCCCTTGATTCATAGGAACAAAAACTTGCACTGACCTTGGTCTTATGTTGAAGGTAGACGAACACGGACCTAGTCTTCGTTTGGCCTTGAATGTGCACAGACCTTGTATAGAGGTGAGAAACATGCACCGACCTTGGTTGCTTTCCTTGGCTGACTAGCATCGACCTTGGTCCTTCTTGGTCTGCTGAGTAATGGATGCAGTGTCGACACATCTGTTGTTGGAGTCGACACTTCTCTTTTGATACTTCAGTGTGTGTATCATCTCCAGCAGTTGCATTGGCCTTGACTACATGGATTTCTGTGAAACCATGATTTTGCCTTGATTCTTGTGCAGCCTAATGCCTCAATCTCTGTGCCTTACTTGATTTCTTTCTATCTTTGCAGACACACTTTGTTGCCGGTGTGGGCTTGACCTGAAATGCATGAGTGTTTGTCGCTCTCAAATGCAGGTCAAACTATATTAATGAATCATAGTCAGACATCATCGAAACAAAAGAATGTTATACACAAGCCCAACATACATAGTCAGACATCATGAAAATAATAGAGTTACACATGTTATACACATGCCCAACATTCTCCTCCTTTTTGATGATGGCAACTATGAACTATGAGTCATTATGATGTCCAGCTTTGAGTCATTATGAGTATATTTAAAGTCAAGGATTGAAACGATGTAATTGTGACTAAACGCCCAATGACCTTCAATGATTTTCTCTCCAGATAATTTTCTCCCCACATATTCTTATGCAAGTATTCAAGACTCTCTCCCCTATGCATTCCCTAGTTAATGACACATACAATTCTCTCCCCCTTTGACATCATTAAAATATCACACTAGAAAGAATATATGCAGCACACCAATTGTTGGAAATTATTAGCACATGATGTATAGTGTAAAAGAGATTTGATACCTGGAGGGAACAACTTAAAGTGCAGCAACCTGAGATACCTTTCTGAAAGTGCATAAATCTCTCCTCCTTTCGGATGACAATTGATGGAGAGATATATCTCTCGTAGGCAAATTGTGGGCAGGTATGATCACAAGCAGTTCAGTCATTATTCAAGAATTCCAGAAAATGATGTGGAAATACATGCCAATGGTTGTACACTTATTAAAGTTGACAAGATAACCATTGTGAACAACCAATCTTGGAAAGTTAGTTTTAGGACTGATACCAATGAGTGATATGGATTTATCGAACATGGCCAATTGTTAGAATCAATGGTATTGTCCGTTGGCTTGGCAAAGATAGTTGTAATTTGAAAGGCATGGTTGCAGCAGTATGATGCAATATAGCAGCCAAAGACCACATTTTTGATTTCAAAATTTTCAAGATTTTTAGTGGTTTTCAATTTTTCAAACTTTTTGGGTTTTCTATGCAATGCATGGGAATGCATAATGCAAGATATGTGTGTACGAAGTTGAAGAATGCAATCCACTCAAATGCATGAAAAATTGAGACCAGTTGAATTTTAACCATAATGCCAATGATGCTAGGACTTATGTCAGATGCCCATGGATGATGATTCCAATTGTTATGTCCAAGGGATGATTATAAAGTTATTCACATGCAACATTGCTAGCAATGACTGATGCAAATATGTCTCATGCAAAGCAAACACCAAGGAACATCAAGATATGATGTTTCAAAAAGGAATGGCATGCTCTGACATTAATTGATAGGAATGTAATGATATCTAATGTTAGAAGTCATCAAGGAGCATTGATGCCATTTGTCTAGAGAGGGCAAAGATCAAGGGATATAGAAAGACCGCTTGTCTTTATAGAAGATGAAGGTTCTTTAACCTAAGACCAAGTTCATAAATCAGAGTTATGGAATTTTTAGAATTTTCAGTTATAGAACGGGAATGAACTATCCCTTACACTTAGATTGGTTTAATGTTAATGAATCATGGCATACTCAGTAGAATCACATGAAAATATTTGCATTCAAGTTTGATAGAGATGAACCAAAAATCCATATCAAAGTCAGATTAACCTCCTCTTATCTTACTCATTCAATTCCATTGGCTCCTTTGAGAGATACTCCAAAAAGTATTGAGATTAAACAAGCATAAAGACTAAATGGAATTTTAGGATTTCAATAGATGTTCATTTAGTTTTTGCAATCTCAACCATAATATTCATTGAGTACAGGAGAAGTTTTTACGAGCATTTAAGTCTAGTACATGCCTCATGTCCGAAAGGATACACGTTATTTAGACGCAAGTATCCCTAGGTAACTGGTATGACTGACTATCATGCCTCGGATTCAACAGAGATAGCAATGTCACCTCATGACATATCGAACCTCATTTCCTTGATGAGGGAACATATTTCTCAGCAACTAGGCCATTGCTCTGCCTTGATTTTTCTTTTTATAACACTGCAGAGTTAACAAGGGCACTTCATGACATATCTAACCTCAATTGATTTATGAGATATATTTCTCAGTGAACCAATGTCATTGCTCTGATGCACTATCAACTTTTATGGAATCCAGAGGATCAAATTGTTTAAAAACAATACTTGACTGAGGTTTCCCGAACAAGGATGTCTTTGTACTTAAAATAAACTTTCAGATTTTAGAAGGCATAACTGGTTAAAAATATGAGAAACTAGTTTAAGTCTATTAAGCCTGAACACAAATATTTTCAAGACCATTAGACTTCAAGACACGAGAAATCATTAACGTTAAACCACAATCATTCATGTTCGAGGCAGTCACAAATCTCTATAAAAGAAGATTCTTCTTAAATATTTACTCTGATAAACAACCTTGATAGCAGATAGAGAGTCCTCCAAGAAGTTCAAGGCATTTGAATCTAAGATGAACCAAAAAAAATAGGTATTATGATGCGGTGGTCTGGTTCAAGAAGATAGTGTTGCATGAGTTGAAATCAAGAATGGATGAGGAACACTCCCCCTGAGGTTATGGATTGAGCTCAGATTGGTATGAATGAGATATATACAGCATATTCAAGGAAGTGTCGACACTTGCACTAGATGGTGTCGACACCTGAGCTCAGGTAGAAGGTAATTTTCAGCCAGGCTGAGCTGAGAGGTCGACCAGTCATGGTTGTGAGGTCGACCTGTTTGACTGTAGGACAGAGTTTTGACAGATTTCTAAGAAAAATAAGCTCCCACTGAGAAGATGCATTCTATGCAGGTGTCAACAGAAATGAATGCAAGAGTGCAGATTTAATTTCTGATGTTGACTCCCCCTGAGCATGTGCATGGAGTATGCAACCTATGACTTAAGTGAACACATGATGCATGAAAAATGATGCCATTGTTGGGTCCTTTTTAACATAAAATGTATGATTGTACATGAAACTCCATGATGACACTCAATGACCACAACACATGCAAATTCAAACATATGAGTGATGAGTTGAAATATGTGCAGCTTGGTTTTAGATGATGATTCCCCCTGAAAGCATGCATGAGTTGTCAATGAACTATGTAGCCTAAGACTTATGTGAATGCATAATTCAATAAAGATGCTATGAGATGATTGCAGATTGTTGTGTCTTCCTTACCATGATTTGCATTCAAGTACATGAGTTCACAGGAAGATGCAAGCATAAGTCATTCACAATTGGTTTTGAACTGAATGCAACATGATGATGCCAATTGCTAGACTTTTTATTTGAACAATGCTAACATGAATAATGAGTTGAAAATGCAGCCATGGTATGCGTTAACACAACCAATATCTCATAATTTTGTATGGCTGGTAGCAAGAATGTCACGCCCCGAGCCTTTATTACAGCAGAAGACTCGCTCGAGGAACGTGAACAGTCGGCATGGTAAGCCTCTTGCAAGCAAGAATGATCAGAGCGCAAGACAATCACACACATAAATGTAATTGCACAACATTTACTCAAACTCTAACTTTATTTCATAATAATCAAATATTCAAATACAACTACTAATTCAACTTATCTTCATCATGCTAGACTCAAGAAATAAGAAAATTACATAGACTCAATCTAAACATTGTAGACTTCCTAAGTCTTCACTCTCATCTTGACAACACTTTCATTTGCTCTCGGACCCGCTACTTGTATAACCCGAATCTGAAATCGAATCACATTCATTTCCTGAAAATAATGGAAATAGGTAATGAGCACACTTGCCTAGTAGGTATCTTCGCATCAACATGAAGGCATCATTAAAGTAATTAGCATTTTAGCTCTAAAGAATAAGGTATAATCATGCGAAATGCGATAAATCATGCGATCAAATCAAGGTAACAAGACGATCATGTAAGATAGGATGAGAGCAAGTATGAACTAGCAAGAATGTAACAAGTATGAAAAAGAATGTAGCATGGCCTTTCATGAACAAGAATGTAACGAGAATGCACTTTCACTTTTCACTTTCATAACCATAAAGGTTATGCACTAGAACGTCAATCACATAACAATTCACTAGATTTTCACGAGTGCTCATGGATTTCACTTATTTATAAAGAAAATACCCCCAGCGTAATACAACGCCAGTAGTATCATACCCCATGGTTTATAATAGTATGTTTCCGACAATCAGCCGAGGGGACTAGCATAGAGCCCTTGGATACAATCAGCGCCCGAACTGCATCTTCACTAATAAATCAAGCTACTTCCATGAGTGTAACAATAAAGTATGACCAAGAATGTAATAAGTTCAATAAATAAGCTCATGACAACAATTATTAAAGAATGAATACTTCAATTAAGAATATGAGAGATCAAGAATGAATTAAGACAATGTTATGCTTATGGAAACAAATCGGTAGCATAACGGTACATTTCTTTAACTTACATTCATTATATTAAGTTTCTTGATCGATATGATAAGTCATAGACCATTATCAAGCCATATAGGAACTTTAGAATATCAACCCTTGGGTCAAACCTCGGGTTAACTAGCTCGAGTATTGTGACGGTCAAAGATTGGGCCGTTATATTCATGTGACGCTCGAGTGTTGGGCCGTTACAATGGTCTGAATCCCGAACAAAGAAAGTAGACTCAGTTCAATGTGATGGTCTTGTACTGGGCCGTTACGTTCACGTGATGGTCGATCCTTGATCCGTTAGAACGACTGATTCCAGAAACAATAATTGGACTCGGTTGAATGTGACGGTTGTATATTGGGCCGTTACATGGGCCTGACGGTCCAATATAGGTCCGTTACATTGCTAGAACCAGAAAACATCGATAATACTTTCTAATCAATTGGGTTTTAATGGTACAACCAACTCGGCGTCCTAGTGGGAATCCCAGGCTCGCAGAGAATTACAGAGGCCTTGAAACAAGATTTCCTAGTCCATTGGAAGGAATATCCAATAGAGAGGTCCTCATGTTCAAGAACAATGATCCTATAGTGCAAAGTGTGAACTAATGGACAACATACCGGAATATGTGCCATGTACTTAAAGAAAACGACTCTATTGATAGAGAGAGAATGTGTAACAACGTGAAACCAAGATAAAACTCCGTCAATACATCATTTAAAATCATGTAGTTAATACAAACTATAGTGCTTTGGCATGAAATTAACATATCCTTAAAATAATTCACGATGCTTTTAACATGCGATACTTATCATGAACCAATTAATAGATTTAAAGTCATATCAACATGTCAAAACTTAGATAACTAGGCATATTTATAAGTTAATGTGACTGTTCTTCAATTCTATCTACAGTTACTCTGACGGTCGAGAAAGGGGGCATCACAGTGATTGTGACGGTTTATCGAGGGGCCGTTACAGTAGTGTAACGCTCCTGTTATGGTGCGTCAGAGACAACAGAGCAATTAAAATGCAACAGAGGGTGTGACGGCTTATCGTAAGGCCGTTAGATGACTGTGATGGTCTTACATTGGTGCGTCATGTCGTCTGTTGGCAGTAAAATAAAGTAAAGGTTTATGAAAACATAACATGTCTGGAAATCAAAATACTACAACTGTTCTAGACATGATAAACGAAGTATAGGCCAACTACATGCATGGGTTTTAGTGAATAGATAAGATAATATCTTTTATTTTCCATTTAGGGCTAAAGAGATGCATGAATGTATAGAACTATTAAAACATGAAATTCCTAGTCTATAATGCATGAAATCAAGCACAATTAGAGGGCTTTTATCCCTAACAAGATATTTTTGCCAATCATGAGATAACCTACCTTTTAATTTGGGCTTTAAACTTCTAATTTGAGCTTTCAAGGACCGCCCTAGTTCCTCTCTTTTTGTGACTTTTCAGCAACTTCACGCTGCTCTAGCTCCTCAGCCTCTTGACCTAAGGACGTGAAATTTTGAGGGTAAGAAGCTGAAACTAAGGTGAACAAAAAGTTCTAAAGGATTAAACTTTAATTACCTCGTTTAGACGTCCTAATCTCTTGATCTTCATTGGTCTTTTACTCTGAATTCTGGGCTGCTATGACTGAATCAGCGACTTTAGAAGCCCCTATCTTCTTGGTTACTTGATCTCCTAGCACAAAATTTAGAGAGCTATTAGACCTTAGTATTATAAACAAAATCTTCTAAAGAACTTACCTGAAATTATGACTCCTTACCTTGTTTCTTCACGATCAAAAGTAAGGGTTGCTCAGGTCAAAACTAGGTCCTATTTATAGGGTTTTGGCTAGGATTTGAGGATTAGATCGATTCTAGAGTCCTTAATTTACCAGAACCTGATCCCTAAGAGTCCCTAGTAACCTTACAAGTTCTCCCAATTAGGTCTCTTGTAGATAGGATCCCAAAGATCCAATCTTTCTACTCGTTCTTCCATTCACAGAACTAGCAGGGTGTAACGCATCAAGACTGGTGCGTTACATGGCTGTGGCGGTTGCACGATAGACCGCTACATCCAACGTGCACAGAATTCAACATAAATCAAACTCTTTTGTTAATTATCTATTTTTTTATCTATAAAAATAGTATTTATCATTAAAATACATGACTAGACTAAATAACCTTCTAGAATATGGGTTAAACTAAATGGGCTTGGTCTTCAAACCTTTTGGGTCTTAATTAAATGGGTTAGATTAATTATTTAACACAATTGGGCCTTATAATGACTTATTTAATCCATTATTTATTTATTAATCCATTTTGGGTCTTTAAAATTCCTAAAAAATAATTAAATATACCAAAAATAATTTATAAAAATTCTGGGGCCTTACACCATCGCCCACTTAAGAGAATTTGATCCCCAAATTCAATATATATGAGTTTTTATGGAGAGTGTATGTATTTTAAGGTATTAAAATTTAACGTAAGGTGAATGGGTTAAGAGAGTACCTTTTATCATCTCACCTCTCTCGTCTAGAATGGCATTTAATTGACCTCGCTTCTCGCGTCCGTTGATATCCCTTGAAGATTGTTCATTTATGAGAGGACACAGGGGCAAGCGATGTTCCCGGCTTCCACATTTGAGGCAAGCGCCGAGACGCTTCCAACATTCTTCTACCGAGTGCCCAAATTTTTCACAAAATGAGCAAGGTGCCACGGCTTGCTCCTTCTCTTCTTTAACTTTCTTGTTCTTTCCATTTCCATTTCCATTTCTTTTTCCATTACCGTTCCCATTACGGGACCTCTTAATGTGACGATTTTCACCCTCATCCACATCTTGTTCTTCTTGCCTATCATGTTTTCGGCTTGACCTTTCTCCTCGAAGCCTTTCCACCTTCTCCATGGTTCTTTCACATAGGTGCGCTCTTTGAACCATCTCAGTATAGGTGCGGATATTCTGGATTCCAAGTTGTTGGATAAATCTAGGTCTTAAACCATCCATAAATCGGTTGGCTTTCAATAAATCCGTGCTTACCAAGTGAGGAGCATAAGGTGCTAGTCGAGAGAATTGTAATTCATATTCTGCCACGGACATCGTGCCTTATTTTAAGGAGGCAAATTCCATAGCCTTCCTCTCTTTTACATGCTCGGAGAAGTACTTGGCTCGAAAAAGTGTAAGAAAACCCTCCCATGTATGAGGTGCATCCGCAGGTGGCGTTGGAATAGATTTTCACCATGTACGAGCATTCTTGTTGAGTTGGAACGTGGCAAGTCGAACTTTCTCCTGGTCGGTGCATTGCATGACATCGAATATTCGATTCATCTCGTCGATCCAGTTTTCCACTTCATCTGGGTTAGAAGATCCAGAGAATCGTGGGGGATTTAAACTTCAAAAATTACCGTGCAAGTTACCCGCGCCAGCCCTTCCACCAGCTTGGGCCATGGTTTGTAATGCCTGAGTGAGGCCAGCAACAGTTTGTTGCATGCCATCCCAATTTACGCGATGAGCCATGGTAATAATAGGGTACCTGAGGAAAAAATAACAACTTGTTATTTCTCGTGAAACTGGAAGGAAAATCAATCTTAAAACTAATTAACTATCTTATCCCGGGTTCTACCCAATTCTCACATGGGTGTGAAAATTTCTTCCTTAGTTCATAGGTAGGGGTCCTTAAACCTTGGACTTATCCTATGACATGACTCTTCTTCCTAAGTCCTGAGACTTAGGCTCTGCTACCAACTTAATTGTCACGCCACGAGTCTTTATTACAGCGGAAGACTAGCTTGAGGATCGCGAACAGTCGGCATGGTAAGCCTCTTGCAAGCAAGAATGATCAGAGCACAAGACAATCACACACATAAATGTAATTGCACAACATTTACTTAAACTCCAACTTTATTTCATAATAATCAAATATTTAAATACCACTACTAATTCAACTTATCTTCATCATGCTAGACTCAAGAAATAAGAAAATTACATAGACTCAATCTAAACAATGTAGACTTCCTAAGTCTTCAATCTCATCTTGACAACACTTTCATTCGCTCTCGGACCTGCTACTTGTATAACCCGAATCCGAATTCGAATCACATTCATTTCCTAAAAATAATGAAAATAGGTAATGAGCACACTTGCCCAATAGGTATCTTCGTATCAACATGAAGGCATCATTAAAGTAATTAGTATTTTAGCTCTAAAGAATAAGGTATAATCATACGAAATGCGATAAATCATGCGATCAAATCAAGGTAACAAGACGATCATGTAAGATAGGATGAGAGCAAGTATGAACTAGCAAGAATGTAACAAGTATGAACAAGAATGTAGCATGGCCTTTCATGAACAAGAATGTAACGAGAATGCACTTTAACTTTTCACATTCATAACCATAAAGGTTACGCACTAGAACGTCAATCACGTAGCAATTCACTAGATTTTCACGAGTGCTCATGGATTTCACTTATTTATAAAGAAAATACTCCCAGCGCAATGCGACGCCAGTAGCATCATACCCTATGGTTTATAATAGTATATTTCCGACAATCAGCCGAGGGGACTAGCATAGAGCCCTTGGACACAATCAACGCCCGAACTGCATCTTCACTTATAAATCAAGCTACTTCCATGAGTGTAACAATAAAGTATGACCAAGAATGTAATAAGTTCAATAAATAAGCTCATGACAACAATTATCAAAGAATGAATACTTCAATTAAGAATATGAGAGATCAAGAATGAATTAAGACAATGTTATGCTTATGGAAATAAATCGGTAGCATAACGGTACATTTCTTTAACTTTCATTCATTATATTAAGTTTCTTGATCGATATGATAAGTCATAGACCATTATCAAGCCATATAGGAACTTTAGAATATCAACCCTTGGGTCAAACCTCAGGTTAACTAGCTCGAGTATTGTGACAGTCAAAGATTGGGCCGTTACATTCATGTGACGCTCCAGTGTTGGGCCGTTACAATGGTCTGAATCCCGAACAAAGAAAGTAGACTCAGTTCAATGTGATGGTCTTGTACTGGGCCGTTACGTTCATGTGACGGTCGATCCTTGATCCGTTAGAACGACTGAATCCAGAAATAATAATTAGACTCAGTTACATGTGACGGTTGTATATTGGGCCGTTACATGGGCCTGACGGTCCAATATAGGTCCGTTACATTGCTAGAAACAGAAAACATCGATAGTGCTTTCTAATCAATTGGGTTTTAATGGTACAACCAACTCGGCGTCCTAGTGAGAATCCCAGGCTCGCAGAGAATTACGGAGGCCTTGAAACAAGATTTCCTAGTCCATTAGAAGGAATATCCAATAGAGAGGTCCTCATGTCCAAGAATAATGATCCTATAGTGTAAAGTGTGAACTAATGGACAACATACCGGAATATGTGCCATGTACTTAAAGAAAATGACTCTATTGATAGAGAGAGAATGTGTAACAACGTGAAACCAAGATAAAACTCCGTCAATACATCATTTAAAATCATGTAGTTAATATAAATTATAGTGTTTTGGCATGAAATTAACATATCCTTAAAATAATTCACGATGCTTTTAGCATGCGATACTTATCATGAACTAATTAATAAATTTAAAGTCATATTAACAGGTCAAAACTTAGATAACTAGGCATATTTATAAGTTAATGTGACTGTTCTTCAATTCTATCTACAGTTACTCTGACAATCGAGAAAGGGGGTGTCACAGTGATTGTGACAGTTTATCGAGGGGCCGTTACAGTAGTGTAACACTCCTGTTATGGTGCGTCAGAGACAACAGAGTAATTAAAATGCAACAGAGGGTGTGACAGCTTATCGTAAGGCCGTTAGATGACTGTGACAGTCTTACATTGGTGCGTCATGTCGTCTGTTGGCAGTAAAATAAAGTAAAGGTTTATGAAAACATAACATGCCTGGAAATCAAAATACTACAACTGTTCTAGACATGATAAACGAAGTATAGGCCAACTACATGCATGGGTTTTAGTGAATAGACAAGATAATATCTTTTATTTTCGATTTAGGGCTAAAGAGATGCATGAATGTATAGAACTATTAAAACATGAAATTCCTAGTCTATAATGCATGAAATCAAGCACAATTAGAGGGCTTTTATCCCTAACAAGATGTTTTTTCCAATCATGAGATAACCTACCTTTTAATCTGGGCATTAAACTTCTAATTTGAGCTTTCAAGGACCGCCCTAGTCCTCTCTTTTTGTGACTTTTCAGCAACTTCACGCTACTCTAGCTCCTCAGCCTCTTGACCTAAGGATGTGAAATTTTGAGGGTAAGAAACTGAAACTAAGGTGAACAAAAAGTTCTAAAGGATTGAACTCTAATTACCTCGTTTAGACGTCCTAATCTCTTGATCTTCAGTGGTCTTTTGCTCTGAATTCTGGGCTGCTATGACTGAATCAACGACTTAAGAAGCCCCAATCTTCTTGGTTACTTGATCTCCTAGCACGAAATTTGGGAGCTATTAGACCTTAGTATTATAAACAAAATCTTCTAAAGAACTTACCCGAAATTGTGACTCCTTACCTTGTTTCTTCACGATCAAAAGTAAGGGTTGCTAAGGTCAAAACTAGGTCCTATTTATAGGGTTTTGGCTAGGGTTTGAGGATTAGATCAATTTTAGAGTCCTTAATTTACCAGAAATTGATCCCTAAGAGTCCTTCGTAACCTTACAAGTTCTCCCAATTAGGTCTCTTGTAGATAGGATCCCAAAGATCTAATCTTTCTACTCTTTCTTCCATTCACGGAACTAGCAGGGTGTAACGCATCAAGACTGGTGTGTTACATGGTTGTGGCGGTTGCACGATAGACACCTATATCTAACGTGCACATCAGTATGATAGACCGCTACATCCAACGGGCCTTACAAAGAATCAAACAACTCATCATCATATCAGCAACATCAGCAGAACAAGTTTTTTATGAATTGAGCAGCTGAATTAATTAATCTCTGGTACAAGGCGGAGGTATGGATCTGAGATCCTACTCAAGCATAGTGAGAGCTCCGGGCAAGCTTGACTTGTCTTTCTGCTCTAGACCATTTGAAATACCAGAGGTCACGCAGGGTGCAAGCAATTAATCTAATCTAGAAACTCATCTCACACCAAGATGATATTTCAGCAGTTCAGGGAGACAACTTCTTGCATGATGTATTGACACATAACACCCCTAATATGCAATGACTTATAATGCAAGCCTATCATGCAGCAATTAAACAAATGACATTATCTACATACATGTGCCTTGAGCTTTTATTTATGTGAGCATCCAGTGTTCAGCTCCAAGGCTCCCTACACCAAAAATTCTTATTTGAAATTTTTTGGTACCCAAGCTTGCTTGGGTCCTTGTTGGTTAGCAGCAGTTCTAGCAATTGATCTTCTTTTCTTTGCTGCCTTCTGGTCACCCACTCTCATCCAGGGATAATAATTAGATGTATGTCCATATTCACCACAATAGAAGCAACGCACAAGGTGTTTACCATTTTTTCTATGCACATGTGCATTGTTCCATTGCGAGTGAGCATGTATACTGTCATGTTGATTATGAGAGTAGCTCCTACCTCTCAGTCGCCAGTAGTCCTGGACAGTGTGGCCAATCTTTCCACAGTGGTAGCAGCAATGAAGGTGATTTCTGTTGAAGGCCATGGGGAGTGTCGACCTGTCCGAATGGAAGTGTTGACTCTTCTGATTTCCCATGCGGTTCTGTGCAGAGTTCTACTGCATACGTCTTCTGCCAGATTTGACTTGTCTTTTGCCCTTGATTTCAACAGCAATTCTTGAATCCTTTCCTGCTCTTAGTTCATCATTATTCAAGGTCAGGCAGTCATGTACAGTGTGACCAAGCATGCCACAATGAAAGTAATAAGCATTCATTTTATGAGAGGCATGATAGTAATCATGGTTTTCCTGTTGTGCATGTCAAGACTCGCAGACTTAGGTTTCTGTTTTTGCATGAGAGCCTTCACTTTCTGCTTACCAATGCATTTTTGGTTTTTCTGAGTAGCATGTGGTATTGGGAGGCGGTAAGAAGTGCTGGCTTCATTCTTACCCTTGACAGAAGTGATGTAGACCTTACTTCCGAAGGGTTGTTGGTTTTCGAGTTTGTAACCCAAATCTCCCTCATGATGACTCACTCTTGTTACCAAGAGTCTGTCCATGCTTTCCTTATCCCGCATACACTTAGACAGATAGTCATTTAAATCTTTGATTTCATTCTCCAATGAGGAGACGTGCACTACCAGAAAAAGCGGGATTACAGACGGAAATTTCAGACAGAAATTTGTGACGAAAATTTCCGTCTGAAATTTGTGACGGATTAATTTCCGTCGGAAATCCCGTCTGAAATATGCAACTACACACCGAATTTCAGACGGAAATTTGTGACGGAAAATATTCCGTGTGAAATTTCAGACGGAATTTGTGACGGAATTATTAAACTGTCAGAAATTTGTAACCAAGAATTTGTGACGGCCATATCCGTCTGACAATCCGTCACAAATGTGTCTTCTCACGGATTTTCAGACGAAAATTAATTAGTCACAAAACTAGTGCACCCCAAATTCGTCGCAAAGGCCCTATTTGTGACGGATTTGGGCGCAATAGTTTTGTGATGGATTAATTTCCGTCTTAAAATCCATGAGAAGACACATTTGTGACGGATTGTCAGACGGATTTCAGACGGATATGGCCGTCACAAATTCTTGGTTACAAATTTCTGACAGTTTAATAATTCCGTCACAAATTCCGTCTGAAATTTCACACGGAATATTTTCCGTCACAAATTTCCGTCTGAAATTCGGTGTGTAGTTGCATATTTCAGACGGGATTTCCGACGGAAATTAATCCGTCACAAATTTTAGACGGAAATTTTCGTCACAAATTTCCGTCTGAAATTTTCGTCTGTAATCCCGCTTTTTCTGGTAGTGGTGCAGCTCGGTTTCAGCGAGGTCCTCCTCACACACAGCCAATTGCTCATTGAGCATAGCATTAACCCCCTTGTAATTTTCAATCTCCATTTGAAGTTCATTCAGTTTTTCAGAATTGCCATTGGCAATTCCCTTCCATTTCTCATGAATGGACAATCTTTCAAGCAACATGTCATTTTGTTCTTTTATCATTTTTATTTCTTCAATCAACCTCTCATCAGGGATTAGCTTGTCCGACATGGTTTGTTCATTAGAGATTAATTTAGGTTGGTTTTGAAGTTATCTTATGATTTCTTCCAACCTAGTGATTTCAGCTTGAAGGATTCCATTTTCATCTTTTAGGCATGAAATGGTTTGCTTATTCACATCCAAGTCAGAGGTGAGAGTGTCATTTACCTCTTCAAAGGCTGAAAAATTGTTACAGAAAGAACTTTCATTCTGACAGTTTGGTTGGATTTTAAGTTTTCGAATCAGGAGATGCCCCACCATCTCTCACTTGTTATTTGCCGATGACACCCTTATTTTCTCCAATGGCTCTGTCCGACACCTGCGGAGGCTTTTTGGTTTCCTCAAGAAGTACGAGGTGGCCTCCGGTCAACTAATCAACACTTCCAAAAGTTCATTTGTTATTACACAAGATGCACCTATCTCTCTCAGGCGGTCCATTGAAGACATCACTGGGTTCAACAAGACTAGCCTACCGGTTACTTATTTGGGGGTCCCTCTTTACTCCGGACGACAAAAGTCGGTCCACTTCTCCTATATTCTTTCCAAGACAGCGGCCAAGCTATAGGCATGGAAGGCCAGGTTCCTCTCCTCGGGTGGGCGGATAATTCTCATCCGCCACGTGCTCTCCGCATTGCCGATTTTCACCTTGTCCTCGACAGCGATTCCAAAGTCCATCTTCAAAGCATTTCACAAACTGTTGGCTAATTTCTTTTGGGGCTCCTACGAGGGCTCTCCTAAGAAGCACTGGAAGTCTTGGGACTCCATCTCCCGTCCCATCCACTGCGGCGGTCTTGGGGTTCTCAATCTCTACGCCATGCAGATTGCTATGAGAACCAAGCTATTATGGGAAGCGATCTCATCTCCATCGCTCTGGGCCACCTTCTTCTGGGCAAAGCACTTGCAATCTGAACACTACTCTATGGATTCTTTCAGTCTTTCTCTTGCTGCGGATAGGGTGCTGTGGCAGCAGGCCGCCGCCCTCATTCACGCAAACCATCGGGTCCTCATCTCGCCTCTTGACGCTCGCACGAGCTTTTGGCTGGATATGTGGGCTGGGGGCTCTCCACTGAAGGCGTTTCTACCCCCCCGCGTGTGGGACAGCATGCCCACTAAAAACTGCTCAGTCCGCCAAGCGTTTTCAGATCCCTCGGGTGTTGCATTTCAGACCGCTACTCAGTTCTACCCGCCAATCCTATTACAGCAGGTTTTTACCTCCTCTGGACAGCGCGACAAATGGGTGTGGACTGCATGCTCGGATGGTCATTTCTCCTCCAAATCTGTTTGCCATATGCTTGTTCCTGCTGCCACCCAGCCGTGGGCTGCATTTTGGAACCACACCTTACCTGTCAAGTGGTCTGTGCACTCCTGGCGGCTCCTCCTCGGCTGCATCCCTGTGGATGATGTTATTTCAGGCTGTGGTGTGCCCCTCTGCTCCATGTGTTGCTGTTGCCCCTCCCCACAATCTGAAGGCTGCCTCCACCTATTCTTTCACAGCCGCATTGCTAAGGATGTTTGGGCTGCACTCTTTGACTTCCTTCGGTTTAATTATCCATGCACCTCTTCGGTTTCCTCGACCATCTTTGGTTACTTGGGCAGCCTTCAGCTCTCCTCTGTGGCTGGGAGCTTATCTCGTTACATCTTTTTGGCTGCTCTGTGGGAGATATGGTTCAGCCGGAACCATGCGAGGTTTGAAGGCCAGCCCATGGACTATTGCCATGTCCTTGCCCGGGTTATACAAGCTGTCCGCTCTCTGGCCGTTCTTCACCAGTTTCGGGGAAGGGCCCTCACCACTGTCCAGCGTCATTGGCTGACCTCCTGGGGGGTCTCCCCTAAGTTGGTACAGCCCGGTCTTCCAAGGCTCATCCACTAGCTGCCTCCAACTCTGGGCAGGCTGAAACTTAATGTCGATGGTGCTTTCAAACGTGAGGTTGGCGTAGCCGGAGGAGGGGCTGTTCTTAGATATTCTCTTGGTCACCTTGTTTTTGCATCTGCTGCACCCTACAGGAACGTTACCTCCAGCCTTGAAGCTGAAGCCCTCGCCCTCAGAGATGGTCTCTCTCTCTGTCGTGATCGGGGAGTCCATGCGGTTGAGGTCAAGACTGACTCTCTTGTGGTTGCGCATGTTGCTAACCGGCGGTTCGAGTGTCCGTGGCGGCTGCACCTTATCATGCTGGACGTGCATTCTATTTCTCACCTAGTGCAAGTGGCTATCTCCCATGTGTTTAGGGAAGCTAATCATGTGGCGGACATGTTGGCTGGCCATGGATGTTCCTTGTCATCTCCTACTTCTTGGTGTTCTTGGTCCGAGCTCCCAACTTCTGTAAAGGGTCCCTATCGTCTGGATAAGATAGGGTGCCCCTCTTTCAGGCCCTAGTTTCCTTTTGTACTTTGCCTCCTTATTTATAAAATTTCCTTGGACGGTGGCTGGGGGTGGAGCGTCCCTTCCCCTCTCGTAGGGAGGAACGGTCTACCTCCTCCGGACTGACAGTTATTGGCTTTAAAAAAAAATAGTCTCTTCCAACCTTATGATTTCATCTTTTAGACAAACAATGTTTTGTTTGTTCAGATCCAAGTCAATGGCAAGAGTATTGTTGAGCTCTTCAAGGTTGGAACCATTTTCACAAACATGACTCCTACCTTGACTATTTTTCTTCAAATCCTTTTTCAATCTTCTATTTTCAGATTTCATCTTTTTGTACTGCTCGATCAACTGATCATAAGCTTCCATAAGCTATTCAAAAGTAAAGTCTTCAGAATCAGAGCTTACCTGCGATGAGGATGGATTGCTTGACTGCTCTGATCGGTCAGCCATAAGGCATTGATGCTCTTGATGTAGTGTCCCAAAATTTATATAAATAATTTTTGGATTATTTATAGAATTTTTTAGAATTTATAAAGGCCAAAATAGATTAACAAATGAATTAATATTGGGATTATAAGGCCCAATTATTATAAATAACTAATCTAGCTTTGATAATTAAAGCCCAATAGGTTTAAGGACTAAGCCCAATAAGTTTGGCCCATATTCTAGAAGGTTATTTAAGTTATCCACAAAATATAGGGATAAATACACTTTAAAAGGGATAATTTAGTGGATAATTAACCAAAGAGTTTGAATTAAGATGAATGTCCACGCCCAGTTGATGTAACGGTCTATCGGGCGACCGCTACAGTCACGTAACGCATCAGTCCTGGTCCGTTACACTCAGCGGATTCCGTGAGAAGAAGAAGTTGCAAAAAAGATTGGAACTTTGGGATTCTCTTGGCTAGAGACCAACTTGGGAGAACTTATAACATTGCTACGGACTCTTAGAGATTAGGTTTTTGCCAATTAAAGACTCCAAAATCGTTCAAATCCTTGAACCCTAGTCAAAACTTTATAAATAGAACCCAGTTCTGAACTGAGCGACCCTTACTTTTGGCTCGTGAAGAATCAAGGTAAGGAGATAGAATCTCAGGTAAGTTCTTTAGAGTATTTCGTTCCTAATACTTCAGACTAACTACCCTCAAAATTTCATGTTAGGGGATCAAGTAACTAAGGAGATAAAGGCATCTAAAGTCGCTGATTCTGTCTTAGCAGCCCAGGATTCAGAGCAAAGGACCACTGAAGATCAAGGAATTAGGACGTCCAAACAAGGTAATTAGGGAAGGGTTCTGATGCGGGACGGACACGCGACCTGGGACTCTAACTCGCGATCGTCCCTAAGCGAGGGAAGACGTGGGACCGGGCGCGGTTGAGAAACCGGCCGTGAGTCTCGTGTATCGGCTTTCTCGCGTTAACTCGGTCGAGTCACGGGACGGGTTACACTCACTCTCTCGTAGCAGTGATTCAATTGATATAACGAGCGAATAACCTATCACATGTAGTGGCATATACGAATAAATACAAGTAAAGTAAAGCCTACGAGGAGGGTCGAGAGTGTACCTCCACGCTCCCGGCGTGGGGAAGACGTTCCTGGCCAAGTACGGTAACTCCCGGTAACAACGGTAAAAATTAAATACAACAGTGAAGTTTATTGCCCACTCCATGCAGGGAGGTAAAGGGCTACAAGTCGGGCCTGGGAGGACCGACCCTGGGTTGACGGGCAGTAATCTGGAGGTACGTACGGCACGAACTCGGCCTGCTGGTCCGACTCGGTCCTGCGCCGACTCGGTTCTGACTCGCGGGACAGCAAGGCACGGATTCTAACGGAACGACGCCCTCTTGAGGTCTTCTGAAGGCGCCGCTTGGCTGGGACGATGGCGGGATGTCCCTGATCGACTCCTAGGAGTGGCGGCTCCAGAAGTTGACCTTTGATATATTTGCACGAATTAATCCCGGACAGATTTTTCTGATCTGCACAGAGAACAGGTTTGCGCGCCTCGGCGGCAAGAATTAAATCTCTCAGATCCAAAATAGGATCGAGGTGAAATGGGTGGGGTTGGAAAGAGTACTTCTAGATCTACCACATATAAATTTTGTAGCTCGATCCAACGAAGGGATGAGAAATGGGAGGCTCTGCAAGACTGAGTTTTTTCTGACCCGGACTGACAGACACACAGGACAGACTGTGTTTTTCTTGAGACTGACCTTTGACCGAAGGAAAAAAGGATTTTTCTAGACTCGAAGAAAATTATGGTGGAAGGGGGTATATGTGAGGAACACTGATGAATTTTTGTGATTTTTTTAGAAATTTATAAGTGGGTGGGAAAATTACAACAAGGCGACTCTATCCCGTAGATCTGCAGAAGGGCAGATTACTGAGAGGACAAACAAAAATATGGGAAAAATACCGAATGACACGAAATTTGAACTGGAGGTTAAGGGAGATGGACAAAACAAACCCTCAAAATTAGGACTCGATCAGACAACAAGAACTAGAGATAAAAATCCAGAGATGAGCTTCTGTCCTGATGTAGACAGAATCCGGCGATAGTGGCGGCTGTGCGATGGCGGTGCCGGCGGCGGCAGAATCTGAAACCAGAGGTAGAGGGGCTAAGATAGAATGGGTCTAAACCCTGAAATGCTGGAGGAGGAAGAAGGAACCATAGAGAGAGAGAGAGAGAGGGGGGCGCAGGTTTGCTCCTTGGCAATTCAATAATTTTTTTCTCATTAATTCTACATAAAATGGAAATACATGGTATTTATAATAAATGTAAAAAGACTCAAAATGATCTCAGATCTAGGGTTAGGGAGGGCAAACTAGGGAGGTCAAAACTAATTATCCCATGTGGTTTGGAACCACATTAAACTAATATTAAGGAGGGGGGCGCCCCCTTGACCAATCTAGCATCCAAATTGGACTTTTTGGTCCACTTGTCTCCCATGTGTCTAGTTGAATGTCAAAGCATCTAGAAGGCCACCTAGGATGGTTGACCAGCCCCACATGGCTTAGGTGGACCAATGGGGAAGGGGTGAGGGCCCCTTTGCTAGACCTACAGACATTTTGCATAAAAACCCAAACAATCTAAGGGAATGACACATTGGCTTATAAAGCCTTACAACTGTCAACATACTTTCCCAATGATATAAAACAAACTAAAAGGACACAAATGTAAAATAAAAATGTCAATGCTCGGCGTCGATTCCCATCAACTCTCCCCGGGTGGGAAGAACTCGACCCCGTCGAGTAAGGGGTACGGCTGCTCGAGTGGCTCCGGCGGATCCGTCACCGAACATGGAAGCGCGGAGTACGCTCCACTCCAAGTAGTCGACACCTGCTCATCCCGTATAGATTCGATATGCACACGCTACCATGGGAATGAGGCTAGAGGTGGACACTCTCAAAGGAAGGAAGGTGGCTCGAAGACTCACTAGGAATCACTGCTTATCCCTGATGTGACTAGATCCGATATGTGAAGTAGAACCGATCCCAAAGTCTGACAAGTCTCGAACTCGAAAGGGACTAACATTGCGAGCGTACAAAGAACGACTCGACTCGATGTATACACAGACACACAAGACCCTAGACACACCTAATGTTAGTCCGACCTACGCATAGGCGATGGTGGACCAGGACACCCGAATATGTGCCATGCATACACTAGATGTACTCGATGGTTGACGGAATGGAGGACTCCTAGACATCCTAACATGTACCACTCATGCATTAGCGACCTATGGGAATTTGGTTGGGAAGGGCTAGGGGATCCAAAACGACCTTCGTCATCACCCTTAGACGTAGGTAAGGCATGCCAACTAGACCGAGGGGTAGGGGTGTGATAGTGAACTCCGCAGAAGAAGTGGAGTGAAGATGATAGCTCGGGGGGTTCAGTAGTGAAGGGATCAAAAGGGTCAAAGAAGGTATGACCCCATGAGATGGACTCCCATATGACACGGTCCCAATTGTGAAATTCTTGAAGGTGTGGGTGGTCACCTTCATCTATCATGGTGAATGGGACGGCGGGCATGTGAAAAAAATAAGATTCCTCCCTTCAGCAAAAGGGAATGAAGTCAGGCTCGGCCGGCATGGGGAGGAATAGAAGAATCTCCGTGGTGACACAACCCATGGTACACAAGGAGGTAATGGACCCTAAGGCCGGATGGGTGAAGCTAAGACTAGTGGGTTGGTCGAAGCTTCGGGCCAAGGAGTGCGTCAACTGCCATTGCGAGTCTAATCCCATAACAAGGTCATCCAAGGTATCAACATGGTGACTAGACCGGAATGTAGTGTGGAAGGAGTTGACGGGCACCAATGGTAGGGTGGGGTCCATTGATGGATAAGGAGGCGGGACCAAGCCATCCTTGAGCCAACTAAGAAGCGGCTCGGCTATGAAAAGCGTACCCGTTAGAAACACGGGTGGCTCGGGATGAAGTGGCTCCAAATGAGATGGTCCCGAATAAAGATCGGAAGTAGATGGTGGTGGCATTGGAGCTCTCGTGGGTGGTGAAGGAGCACGTGTCCTTTCCATCCTATCCAACCAATCTGAAAGCATTTTCTTGATTTCATCTAAGGAGCGGGTTGGAGTAGGGGCCTTGGGGTGGACTCGCTCCTCGTCTCTTGGCTCGGGTGTGGACCTAGGCTCGGCTAGAAGCGGGGCTTCCACTTGGTTGGAGGTGACTGGGTGGGATTGGACGGAGGTGCCAAGGGGTGGTTGGTTGGAGGCGACTGGGTGGGCCACTTGGTTGTGGTTGCTTTGGAGGGCTTGGATTGGGGTGAAGGGGCAGGGTTGGTTGGAGAGGTGGCCCACTTGATTACGGGTGAGTTGGTGGGGCCGACTAGTAGTATAACCCCCGTGGTTGGAGGTAGGTGGACGGGGAAGGTAGACCCTCCTAAGCGCTCTCTTCATATCCCACCATAACGCGATGGGCCTTAGTCTCCTATCCTCCCGAAAATATTTAATGTCCCTCCATGTTTCGACGGCTTCATAAAAAAGTCACCTTTTGGCAAAGTCGACTTGCGCGGGACCGGACATAAGGTAACACTCAAAGTAGTCGTCCATAACGGCTTCCCACTCTAAGTAGTCACTCGGTTTTTCGGAGCCATTGAAGTCCCGGGCTACGGGCCGTTTGGGGTGGTCCGGGTGGTCCTTCCATTTTAGATAGTATCGCCACCATGCAGAAGATGCGGCCCCTTGGTCATCCATGGGACATGGGGACGCTAGTGAATGGACATGCCAACAGTTGGTGACAAACACTAGACATGACCCTAATTAATGCAAAGTGGGAATACACTAACTAATGCACACTAAGGACCCTCGACTTAACCAAGAGTCGGTACGTGGCGGAGCTAATCGATCTGAAGATCACTCGCGCAAGTGTGCGGCCTTCCCGATAGACGTAGCCTAACGTTCGGATAACACCTTTTGATATACCGATCAATGGTCTGTAAATGCAATACCTAGGACCGACTTAGACACTTAGACTTCAATGACACTTTTTTTTATTTTAAACACCCTAGACTCAAACTGGACGCTCTAATACCAAAATTGATGCGGGACGGACATGCGACCTGGGACTCTAGCTCGCGATCGTCCCTAAGCCAGGGAAGACGTGGGACCGGGCGCGGTTGAGAAACCGGCCGTGAGTCTCGGGTATCGGCTTTTCTGCGTTAACTCGGTCGAGTCACGGGACGGGTTACAGTCACTCTCTCGCAGCAGTGATTCAATTGATATAACGGGCTAATAACCTATCACATGTAGCGGGATATATGAATAAATACGAGTAAAGCAAAGCCTACGAGGAGGGTGGCAAGTGTACCTCCACGCTCCGGGCGTGGGGAAGACGTTCCTGGCCAAGTACGGTAACTCCTGGTAACAACGGTAAAAGTTAATTACAACAGTGAAGTTTATTGGCCACTCCACGCAGGGAGGTAAAGGGCTACAAGTGGGGCTCGGGAGGACTGACCCTGGGTTGACGGGCAACAATCTGGAGGTACGTACTGCACGAACTCGGCCTGCTGGTCCGACTCGATCTTGCGCCGACTCGGTACTACGCCGACTCGGTTCTGACTCACGGGACAGCAAGGTGCGGATTCCAAAAGAACGATGCCCTCCTGAGGTCTTCTGAAGGCGCTGCTTGGCTGGGACGATGGCGGGATGTCCCTGATCGACTCCTGGGAGTGGCGGCTCCAGAAGTTGACTTGTGATATATTTGAACAAATTAATCCCGGACTGATTTTTTTGATCTGCACAAAGAACAGGTTTGCACGCCTTGGCGGCAAAAATTAAATCTCTCAGATCCGAATTCGGATCGAGGTGAAACTGGTGGGGTTGGAAAGAGGACTCCTAGATCTACCACATATAAATTTCGTAGCTCGATCCAACAAAGGGATGAGAAATGGGAGGCTCTGCAAGACTAAGTTTTTTTCTGACCTAGACTGACAGACACACATGACAGACTGTGTTTTTCCTGAGACTAACCTTTGACCGAAGGGGAAAGAATTTTTATAGACTCCACGAAAATTATGGTGGAAGGGGGTATATGTGAGGAACACTGAGGAATTTTTGTGATGTTTTTGGAAATTTATAAGTGGGTGGGAAAATTACAACAAGGCGACTCTATCCCGTAGATCTGCAGAAGAGCAGATTACTGAGAGGACAAACAAAAATATGAGAAAAATACCAAATGACTTCCAAATGACACAAAATTTGAACTGGAGGTTAAGGGAGATAGACAGAACAAACCCTCAAAATTAGGGATCGATCAGACAACAAGAACCAGAGATAAACATCTGGAGATGAGCTTCTATCTTGATGTAGATAGAATCCGGCGATGGTGGGGCGGCGCGACGGCGGTGCGATGGTGGTGGCGACAGAATCAGAAACCAGAGGTAGAGGGGCTAAGATAATAGGGGTCTAAACCCTGAAATGCTGGAGGAGGAAAAAGGAACCAGAGAGAGAGAGAGAGGGGCGCAGGTTTGCTCCTTGGCAATTCAACAATTTTCTTCTCATTAATTCTCATTAATTCTACATAAAATAGAAATACATGGTATTTATAATAAATGTAAAAAGACTCAAAATGACCTCAGATCTAGGGTTAGGGAGAGCAAACTAGGGAGGTCAAAACTAATTATCCCATGTGGTTTGGAACCACATTAAACTAATATTAAGGAGGGGGGCACCCCCTTGACCAATCTAGGATCCAAATTGGACTTTTTGGTCCACTTGTCTCCCATGTGTCTAGTTGAATGTCAAAGCATCTAGAAGGCCACCTAGGATGGTTGACCAGCCCCACATGGCTTAGGTGGACCAATGGGGAAGGGGTGAGGGCCCCCTTGTTGGACCTACAGACATTTTACACAAAAACCCAAACAATCCAAGGGAATGACACATTGGCTTATAAAGCCTTACAACTGTCAACATACTTTCTCAAGGATATAAAAGCAAACTAAAAGGACACAAATGTAAAATAAAAATGTCAATGCTCGGCGTCGATTCCCCTCAGGTTCTTTAGAACTTTTTGTTCCTCTTAGTTTCATCTTCCTAACCTTCAAATTTCACATCTTTAGGTCAAGAGATTGGAGAGATAGGGCAACGTGAAGTTACTGAAAAATCACAGGAAGAGAAGAACTAGGGCGACCCTTGAAGATTCAAATTAGAAGTTTAAAGCCCAGTTAAGAGGGAGGTTATCTCATGAATGGTAAAAATACATTGTTAGGGATAAAAGCCCTCTAGTTTATTTGGATTTCATGCATTATACTTCATGAATTTCATGTTTTAGGATTTGTCTATACATTCATGCATGCCTTCAACCCTAATTGAAGATAAAAAGCTATCTCTTGTTATTTCATTACTACCTATGCATCTAGGTAACCTTTTTCTCGTTTAGACATGATTAGAGTAGTTAGCATGCATCAATTAATCATAGATTTCTATAGTTTCTATTTTCTGTCAGCAGAGGACCTAACGGTCTATCGTAAGACCGCCAGGGACGTGTAACGGATCTACATTGACCGTCACACCCTCTGTGAACTACTGAAGGGTTCTGTGAAACCTGACGGACCTAATCTAGACCGTTAATTTCCTATGACGCGCCCAGACTAGTCCGTCACACAACACTGTGTTCTGTCAACTTAAGACAGAATCAAGATCAGTCCAATTAATATATATGTATGCCTAGTTAATTAGATCTTAACTTGTTTTTCATAGTTTTAAGTTCCAATATTGATTCATGTTAGAAATTTGCATACTTTAGAGCTATTTTCAAGCATATGTTAATTTCATGCCAAAGCACTATAGTTTGTATTAAAACCTTGGTTTAGAAAAGATATTGATGAGTTTTATCATGATTTTATATCGCTACACATTCTCTCTTATCTATAGAGTCATTTTCTTTAAGTACATGGCATATATCCCGGTATATGTCTATTAGTTCACACTCTTGCACTATAGGAACATATTCTTGAACATGAGGACCTCTCTATTGGATATTCCTTCCAATGGACTAGGAAAGCTTGTTTCAAGGCCTCCGTAATTCTCTGCGAGCATGGGATTCCCACTAGGACGCCGAGTTGGTTGTACCATTAAAGTCCATTTGTCTAGAAAAGCACAAATCGAAGTTCTAAGTCTTGTTAATGTAACAGATCTGCACTAGCCTGTCAGGCTTACCTAACGGACCGGTGTACGACCGTCACATTATACTAAGTCCAATTTCTTTGTTTCTGGATTCAGCCTGTTCTAACGGTCCAGTTCTCGACCTTCATGTAACGGCCCAGTAGTAGACCGTCACAGTTCTAAATTTCTTTAACCCAAGGTTTGACCCAAGAGTTGATATTCTAAAGTTCCTAGATGGATTATTGATGCTCTAGGATTTGTCATATTGTCTAAGATACTTAACTTAAAATGGTAATAAATGTACCGTTATGCTGCCAAATTATTTCTATAAGCATGACATCATCTTAAATCATTCTTGATCTCTCATGCCCTAAGTTGAAGCGTTCATTCATTGAATTATTGTTATCATGAACTTATTAAAATTGTACTTTCTTGGCCATATTGTTTACATGCGTGGAAGTAGCTTAATTTATACTTGAAGATGCGATCGAGCACTGATTGTGTTCAAGGGCTCTATGCTAGTCCCCTCGGCTGATTGTCAGAAACATACTGTAAATCATGGGGTATGATGCTACTGGCGTCGCATTGCGCTGGGAGTACTTTCTCTATAAATAAGTGAAATCCACGGGAAAATCTACTATGACATGACTTTCTTGCTTGTTACATGATATTCCACAGAAATTCACTAAATACTTGCTCATAAGCAAAGGATGTTTGGGTGATTTTTATGTGACTTGCTAGTACATTCTTGTTCATGAAAGGCCATGCTACATTCTTGTTATATTCTTGCTAGTTCATACCTACTCTCATTCTATCTTAAATGATCATCTTTGTTACTTTGGTTATTCGCTTGATTTATCGCATTTCGCATGATTTTATCTTATTCCTCTAGAGCTAAAATGTTAATTACTTTAATAGTGCCTTCATGTTGATGCGAAGATACCTACTGGGCAAGTGTGCTCATTACCTATTTCCAATCTTTTCAGGAGATGGAAGTGAGTCGGGTTCGGATTCGGAATATTCAAGTAGCGGATCTGAGAGTGAATGAAGAATGAGTGAAGACTTAGGAAGTCTACATTGTTTAGATTGAGTCTATGTAATTTTCTTATTTCTTGAGTCTAGTATGATGAAGAAAATTGAATTAGTGATTGTATTTGAATATTTGATTGATAAGGAAATGAAAGTTGAAGCTTGAGTAAATATTGTGCAATTGCATTTATGTGTGTGATTGTCTTGCGCTTTGATCATTCTTGCTTGCAAGAGGCTTACCATGCCGGATGTTCACGTTCCTCGAGCTAGTCTTCCGCTGTAATAAAGACTCGGGACGTGACACTTGATCTTCTTTCTCATGGATGTTCATCAACACCTCCAAAACTTGCTTAGCTGTGCTGCAGGTAGACACAAGATCAAGTAACCTGTCATCAACTGCAGCTTTGATTAAATTGAGTGCAACAAGGTTATTGTTATGTTTGGTCTTATGTTCAACTGACCATTCATTTGAATCTGATGGTAGCTCATTTGGACCAATGTATATAAGGTTCCACAATTGTGGATCTGTGAATTTGACATAGACGTACATTCCTCTCAGCCACATTGAAAAATCTGAACCATCAAAAATAGGAGGAGACGTCATCTGAGCACGTGTAGCAACTGAAGCCATTTAGCTAAGATGCACCGGGATCTTTCCCTGTTGATCATGGGATCTAGGAATGACAGAGCTTGGCTCTGATACCAATTGTTAGAAATAATGGTATGCTCAGATACCAATTGATGGGTCCCACGGAGTGCAATCAGATCTAGAAGGGGGGTTGAATAGATCCTATTAATAACTTTGGCCTATTTAAATCTTGACTCCTAAAAACGTAAACAACTCCTATAAGGTAAATGAATCACTTAAGCACACAGCGCAACGGAATAGATAGGAATGGAACAAGTAATAACGTTAAAACCCAATGCCCAGTTCAGATAGGTCGACACTCCCAGCGGGCAGGTCGACACTTCTTCAGTAGGATCCGGCTATGAAGTGAGCTGGGGTCTGCTCTTCAGGGCAGTGAGGTCAACACCTCTAACAGATCAGGGCAACACAGGTCGACTCTTCACTGGAGAGAGGTCGACACTTCTTTAAACACATTTGTGATCTTTGAGAGGTATAAGCCTTGGAGTGTAGGGATCATGAAGCACAACACTAGAACATGAGATGGCTTGCAAAAAGCATGTGTGTGAATGTAGTGGTGATCAACCTAGGTGCATGCGAGTCTAAGCAAGAGAATCTCTTAGCAAGACTTTTACCTTGGTGCCTGTATGCAAGGTTGCAGCAGGCCGCCCAAGTGATGCAGTCAAAGTGCTAAGGCCAATTAAAGCATAGATAAAACAGAAAGTGCAAATAAGAGTGCTTGAGTGTGCAAATGAGATAACAATGATTAGAAACATGCGAACCTGTGAATGGGGATAGAAGATATGGAGTAAGCCCACAAGATGATCAACCCACAACACAAGGATTTTACGGTGCTTCGATTGTAAATCTATAACCTACGTCCACCCCTCACCAAATCCAGTGAGACTTTCTTGCTGACTCACAGCTTGAACCGCTGACTAATAGCTTGAACCGCTGACTAATAGCTTGCAATTCACCTAGAGGATCAACTCCTCTCTTCCTCTGAAAACACAGAGGGAACCCGGTCCCTAAACAGAGAATCGGTCTAACAGGATGAAGAGATGGTTGATCGAATCAAAACAAAAGAAGGAAAAACTGCAAGAGCAGTATTGATGACAAGAACAGAAGAGATGTAAGCACCGGTAGATTGCAAGATGTGTCTTCTCTCTCAAGGTTGCTCTCTCTTCTTCTTCTTCTTCTTCTCTCACAATACTGGACTATGTCAAATAGGTGCTGGGGCTGCTCTCACGCTTCTTAGGAATATTCTTGGTAGATCGCTCTAGGGCATGGCACTTTGTGGACGGCAGCTGCAGCAGCTTCCTCAGTTAAGGAAGCTTGGTATAAATAAGAAGACCAGTTGAAAGGCCTGGGAATATTGCACGCCAAGAAGACTTCCTTTGGACCAGTGGATCAACGAAGTATTCCCTCCAAAGCTTCCTTGAAGCGAGCGCCAGGAGATAAGAGCTAGAACGTCTTCTAGAGCGAATGCCATGTGTGATGGTGGTAATCAATAAGAGGAAGGTGACCATATCCCATAACATTTAATGCGCTGCTTGTTGTGATCTTCCTATTGGCTGGTCGTAGCTTTAAGTACAATGATAGGTACGATGGCAGACAGTGTGAAGGAGTAGACCAGATTTCCATTTAGATAGCATCAGATATTCACAATAATTCTCCCTCAGATATGCAGTGTTCTCATTCTGCTCAAGTGTACTCTTCTGCATGCAATGGCTGGTTGGACAGCACATTGGTCGACAGCAAGATGGTGGCAGACTGTGGAGTGTCCTATTCTTAGTAGCAAACAATATGGACAGGCTGACAGAAGTGGCTCTCCAGCTAGATTTCTGACAAAACCATCTCCAAAAGGTAGCCAAGTGAGTGAAAAGATGGTAGAGCAAGGGCCAGACCTCGGGACGTGGTCCAGACCCCAAAATCCTTAATTTTAATGATTTGTGGTTCCTTTTTCTCTCTCTAGATGGCCCATTGATCTGATAATTTATTGGCTTGAGGATTTCTAGAAGAACAAGGGTGTCGACCTCCTGCATGAAAAGAGTCGACACATCTTAGTAGAATAGCCACTATAGCACTTCTTGGAAGAAAAAATGGTGTCGACCTCCTGTGAGGTAAGTGTCGACACTTCTTAGTAGAATAGTCAATAGAGCGCTTCTTGTAAGACAAACGGTGTCGACCTCTTGAGAGAGATAGGTCGACACATTCCTTTGACCTTCTTTGGGTAGATGGTGCTTGGGAACTGCGTGCTCTGACCTTGACTTGAATATGCTCAGACCTTGATGCTTGGACCTTGAGAAATGCTCAGACTTCATTTGAGCGTGAACCTTTAGGAGTTTGCACGGACCTTGTCTTGCCAGAAGGTGAACATGCACAGACCTTACCTGTTTGAAGGAAGCATTGCACAGGCCTTCATCAACGTGCTTTAGACTTTGTCTTCATATGTGCACGGACCTTCTAGTGTTGAAGGAAGAATGTGCACCGACCTTGTATCGCATGGAAGACAAATGTGCACAGACCTTGTTATGTGCTGGCCGGAGGTTGCACTGACTTTGATCTTTATAAGTGCTCAGCCCTTGGTTCATAGGAACAGAAACTTGCACCGACCTTGGTCTTATGTTGAAGGTAGACGAACACGGACCTAGTCTTCGTTTGGCCTTGAATGTGCACGGACCTTGTATAGAGGTGAGAAACATGCACCAACCTTGGTCGCTTTCCTTGGCCGACTAGCATCGACCTTGGTCCTTCTTGGTCTGTTGAGTAACGGCTGCAGTGTCGACACATCTGTTGTTGGAGTCGACACTTCTCTTTTGATACTTCAGTGTGTGTATCATCTCCAGTAGTTGCATTGGCCTTGACTACATGGATTTATGTGAAACCATGATTCTGCCTTGATTCTTGTGCAGCCTAATGCCTCAATCTCTGTGCCTTACTTGATTTCTTTCTATCTTTGCAGACACACTTTGTTACCGGTGTGGGCTTGACCTAAAATGCATGAGTGTTTGTCGCTCTCAAATGCAGGTCAAACTATATTAATGAGTCATAATCAGACATCATCGAAACAAAAGAATGTTATACACAAGCCCAACATACATAGTCAGACATCATCAAAATAATAGAGTTACACATGTTATACACATGCCCAACAACATGAACCCACCAAGATTCACAGGGTCGTCTGACCCCGAGGATGCCGAAAATTGGTTAAAGGAAATGGAACGAATTTTTCGTGTGATGCAATGCGCGGACGAGGAGAAGGTTCTACTGGCTATATTCTAATTGGAGTGGGATGCTCGATGTTGGTGGGAGTCCGTGGAAGCAACATTGCCAGAAGACCATGTCACATAGGATGAATTCGCGGAGCATTTCCACAAGTACTTCTCCGACCATATCCAGGAAAAGAAGGCCGCAATATTTTGCCGCATTGAAATAATGAGGCTTGAAAGTGGCCGAGAATGAGGCCCAGTTTTCAAGACTGGCTAGGTATGCACCTCACTTGGTGTGTACGGAGAAGATGAAGGCTAAAAGGTTCCTCAACGGGCTTCGGCCCCACTACATTACACAACTTGCACCGATGGACATCCAAGTATACTCGGAAATGGTTGGGCGTACACAGTTGCTCGAGGACGCCACCAAATTATCAGAGAGGATCCGAGGAAGGGATAAGAAGGAACCTGTCACAAGCCTGGGAAATTTTAAGGCATCATTCAATAAGAAGCGGTACTTCAGTGGAGGGGAGTCCTCCAAAGGAAAGAAATTCCAAAAGAATGTCAAGTCATTCTCCACCACCACACCTTCCAAGGAAGTCTGTAAGTACTGTGATAAACCTGGCCATAAGACCGAGGAATGCTGGAGGAAGCTAGGAGCATGTCTCCGATATGGAAGCCGAGAACATTGGATCCCTAATTGCCCATTGATGACTGAGCAAGCCATTAAAGATGAGAAGCTCTCGGCAAAGAAACAAGGCCATCTGCAAGCTCTCCAAGAGACGGAACCGATGGAAGGAGGAATCGTGGAAGGTACACTAACTATATGCTCTAAGACGGCTAAAGTTTTATTTGATACCGGAGTAACTCATTCATTTGTTTCCAAGACATTTGCTGCTTCATTTTATAAGGAGTCTGAATGGTTAGACTTAGTCATATCTACACCCCTCGGGAATGAGTCCGATATCACACATCATTACCCAAACTGCAAGGTTATGGTTAAAGGGAATAATCTGCCTGCCAACCTGATAAGCCTAGATACGAAGGGTTATGATGTCATACAAAGTGCTGATTGGTTATCCACATACCAAGCAATTGTAGATTGCCAGAATGGCAAGATAACTTTTGTGTATTGCCTGGAATTGGTGTACATTAGCCCTCGAGCTAGATCACCTCTTATATCAGCTCTCCGAGCTAGTAAACTTATATGCCAAAGATGTACGGCTTTTATTGTATTTGTAACTACCACGGACATCAAGGAGTCTAAACTTGAAGACATCCGTGTACTTCGGGATTTCTCTGACGTTTTTCCAGAAGAATTGCCCGGTTTACCCCCGGAGCGGGAGGTGTCATTCACCATCGACCTTGTCCCTGGTGCTGGACCTGTTTCCAAGGCACCTTACAGAATGTCTCCTGCTGAGCTGAAAGAGCTAAAGGAACAACTAATGGAGCTATTAAACAAGGGTTTCATCCGGCCAAGTACTTCCCCATGGGGAGCGCCTGTGCTATTCATCAAGAAGAAGGATGGATCGATGAGACTCTGCATCGATTATCGGCAGTTAAACCACCTTACAATCAATAACAAGTACCCACTGCCAAGGATTGATGATGGGAATCGACACCGAGCAGGTACCTTTTCATATTGCATTTATATCCTTTAGTTTATTTTTATATCCACGGGAAAGTATACGCGCAATTGTACGGCTTTATCGGCCAATGCGTCACTCCCGTAGATTGTGTGGGTTTCTATGTAATTTGTCAGTAGGACCAGCAAGGGGGCCCTCAGCCCTTTCCCATTGGTCCATGTCACCTATGTGGGGCTGGTCAACCATCCTAGGTGGCCATCTAGAAGGGTTGAATGTCAAATGCCACATGGGTAGACAAAGGGAGTAAAAAGTCTAAGGTAGACTACCTACCATGTCAAGCTTGTCTCCCACTTGGGTTATTTTATTTTTTTTATGTGTGTTGGTCACATTTAATCTAGGCCATTCATTCCCCATCCCTAGATCCAATGGTGGAGATTGGATTAGATTGGAGGCATATAAATACTTGTATTTTCCATTTGAATATTAATGAAAGTGAAAAAATCATTGTGCAAGAACCCCTCTCTTGGAGAATTTCGACCTCTCCTCTCTCTCCCCCTGGTTTCTTCATCCCCAACCCCAGATCTAGAGTGTTTCTACCTCCTATCCCCTCCTCTCAACCTCCGGTGATCGTCTGTGCCGCCGCAGCCGCCGTTCGTGCCGCAATCGAGCCGCCTCTGCAGTTCTATCTTCATCCGACCACAGTAGCTTCCACGAATTTTCTGTCTCTGACACGAGCTTTGATTGATCTGAGCTTTTTATGGTGTATTCTGCCCTTGCATCCCAAGATTCACCTA
Organism: Amorphophallus konjac; assembly: GCA_022559845.1. Lineage (NCBI taxonomy): Eukaryota > Viridiplantae > Streptophyta > Magnoliopsida > Alismatales > Araceae > Amorphophallus > Amorphophallus konjac. The sequence continues at coordinate 225,873,233 of CM040121.1, read as the reverse complement.
AAATTTCACGTCAAAATTTCTTCGTTTAGTATTTTTACATTTTCGTCCAACCTGTCATCCCAGATCTGCCAGGTTTCTATCTACAGTGATAGAACCTCTGAGTTCTCCCCCTCCAACCATATCTTTGATTTTTTCAAACCCTCCAAATTTTATTGGGAGTTCTTTCCATCACCCCCTACATCCTCAAATTTTCTTAATTTTTTATCAGCCTTCTATCTATTTTTAGAAATTCGTGTTCTTCCTCAGCTACAGTATTTTCAGTCAGATCCCAGATCCGACCACCCTCCACTTCCAAAATCATAACAAATCACCACCACCTCCAAATCCAGATGCAAAAATAGTCCTGGTTTTGTAACTTGATTTCCCACAACCTTTATGAAGAACACATCTTCAAATTCAGACATCTACTTCACAGTCAAAGGCAATCAACAGAAAACTTCTCTGTAAATCTGAGTCTTCGGTTACTGTACAACAGCAGCATATAAAATTCGCCAACACAAAGTAAAAATCTGGTGAATTTTTCTGAAGGCCACTAGATTGCATTACTTCGAAGCAGCTTTCCAACGGCTCTGATCTCGTCGCATTCTGACACCGGTGCTGATCGCAGAGTACGTTCTCGCCGGAGCGCGCGCTGAAATACAGAACCGGCATATTTTCGATCGGTTTTTCCGACCGGTGCCGAACGGAGCCGCCCGGCCTCCGGCCGGTGAACCAGTGTGCCGCCAGCCCGGTGAACGCTTCTCCAAGTGTCTCCACTACAGCGGTACCACCGGGTCCCACACGGCCCCTCCGGACAGCACGTGGGCCCCACGGTCGTGAACACGCGTGTAGCCGAATCAACACACGAAGCTGCCCGTCAACCCGAATTCGGTCCTCCCGGGCCCATTTGTATAGCCCTTTACCTCCCTGCGTGGAGTGGGCATGTTCCCATTGCTGTAATTATTGTGTGTTAAGTTTCCCGGGAGTACGAGTTTTCGGCCGGGTCCGTCGTCCCCACGCCGAGCGCGTGGAGGTATCGTTTTCGCTCCCTTCTCGGCATTTTGCTTACTTCATATATATTTGTTTATGCCGCTGCTAGAGAGCATGTGTAGGGATATCTAGCTCGCTTTATCTATTCATTACCGCTGTTGCGAGAGAGTGCGAGACCGTCCCGTGACCCGATCCGGACACAAAAGAGAGCCGATCATCCTAGCTCATTGCCGGTTTCTCAACCGCGCACATCCGACGCTTCCCTCGTTAAGGGGCAGTCACGAGCTTGTCGTGTCCGTGGTCTCGTCCCGCATCAATTTGGTATTAGAGCGAGTTTGAGTCTAGGGTGTCCAAAAAAAAAAAGTGTCATTGATTAGTCATTTACGTCTAAGTCGTGTTTAGGGTCATCATTGTTTTAAAACAAAAAAAAATGTCTTTTACATTGCATCCCTTTACTCGGTATATCAAAAGGTGTTGTCCGAACGTTAGGCTACGCCTATCGGGAAGGCTGCACACTTGCGCGAGAGACCTTCGGGTCGATTACCTCTGCCGCGTACCACATTTTGGTTAAGTCTAGGCGCATCATTTTGCATTAGTGTGTTTTGCTTTAGTCGGCGTCTTCTAGTCGGTGTGTTTGCATGCCCACTCGTCGGGGTACTCAGTACTCACCCCCACCACCACCTATGGCCAACCCACGGGATACCTCGGGAGACTTCCACTCCCTACAAGAGGCGATGATGGCCATTATGACTAGGTTGGACCAATCCGATGCTAACTTTCGGACTTTCTCCGATAATATGGATGGTCGCCTTAGAGCCATGGAGGGGCGCTTGGAGACCTCCGACAGGTCGGTCCAAGACCTCGTTGGGCGGTTAGATAGGATGTCACACGGGGACCCTCCAGGGGCAGCCCAAGGCCCACCCGCACCTCCTCCCGCGGTGGCCCAAGTCCAACCCGCTCCCATGGCCCAAGTCCAGGCCGCTCCCGCGGCCCAAAACCAGCCACCACAGGCTCCTCCACCCGCCCTTCCTCGGGTTCCCCAACTACCACACCGTGACCTTGGTCTCGAGGACTATGGTTCCGACAATGCCTATGAGGGATATGGTCAACGTCGTCGTGGTTTTCAGCCACAACGAGATGAGGATGATGATCGGGTCCTTAAGACCGTGCGAGTGGACCCTCCCGCTTTTTACGGGTCTTTGGATCCGAAAGTCTACCTAGATTGGGAGTTCGGCATGGATCGTTACTTTGAGTGGTATGATATGTCGGAGCGTCGAAGGGTCCGATTCGCCACCATGAAACTCATGGGGCAGGCACAAACCTATTGGAAGAATGTGGAGAGCCTGCTACTTCAGCGGCTAGAACCCCCGATCGACACATGGGCCGAGATGAAGAATAAAGTTCGGCAAAAGTACATTCCTCCCACATACCGCCAGCGACTCATCGATAGATGGCAAAGTCTTAGCCAGGGAGACCAGTCCGTCTCCGAATACATCGCGGAGTTTGATGAGTACTTTCTACGATGTGGTGTCACGGAGGAGAGTACCATGCCCGTGTCCCGCTTTCGACGTGGTTTGCGGCCACACTACCAGTATGAGCTTTTCCGCCGCAATGCCAAGACGTTGGAAGAGGCATACCAGGTTGCTCTCGAGATGGAGCAATTTGAGGGAGAGTTCGAGTCTAGCCATCGGTTGGGCCCCACCCCTCTCCGTAGTACCGAGCCTCGTCACTCCATAGGCCCACATCAGCGGCCTTCCATGGCTCGACCTCAGGAGCCCACCCGTCAGGAGCACTTCGCTCCACGGCCTCGTCCTCCTCCACCCCAGGATCTATTCCCACCCCAACCACCGGCACCCGTTGCCCGTCCCCCGGCTCCTATAGCCCGTCCTCTGGCACCGGCACCCCCTCCACTATTGTCCAAGGCACCTACATCTCCCCCTTTACTGCCTACACCCCCTACCCGACGGGATGATAAGGGTAAGGCCCCTTTTATAGGAGAGAGTAGTCGGTCGAGAGTGCAGTGTTTCCACTGTCACGGGTTTGGCCACATTGCCAGCGAGTGTCCCGCTCGCACCACCCTAGCCCTAGGTGTTGGAGAATCCGTACCTCCCGAGCTTGAGTATGTCAATTACGTGGCCGATGAGGCACTAGCCGATGAATACTATGCCTTGGGGGAAGAGCTGGGTGACTCTCCGGCCGCCCAGGATGCCGCCACCTAGTGGGCTTGATGCTACCACCTTAGTCTCGAGTCGTGCATGAGTCAGTGTGTTTTCTTGTGTGGTTTGTTTATGTGATGTGTTTCGAGTCGATTGTTGTGTGTATTGCATGGTAAGTCTGCATGAGTCTTGTGCAAGCTCGTTGTCAGTCTCTTATGAGTAAGAGGCGAGTGGACTCACTTGATGAGTATGTGGTCGATTCTACATCTATACCCGGATCAGTCACCTATAGGGACTCAGCGGTGATTCCTAGTGAGTCTTTGAGCCGCTTCCCTTCCTTTTGAGAGTGTCCCACCCGGAGTGTCCACCTTCAGGCCATAGCAATTTGCGCATATCGAGTATATATGGAATGAGCAGGTGACGATCATTTGGAGTGGAGCGTACCCGCATTACTTGGCACGATGACGGATCCGCCGGAGTATTCGAGCATCCCTACCCCTACTCGACGGGGTCGAGTTCCTCCCACCCGGGGAGAGTTGATGGGAATCGACACCGAGCAGGTACCTTTTCATATTGCATTTATATCCTTTAGTTTATTTTTATATCCACGGGAAAGTATACGCGCAATTGTACGGCTTTATCGGCCAATGCGTCACTCCCGTAGATTGTGTGGGTTTCTATGTAATTTATCAGTAGGACCAGCAAGGGGGCCCTCAGCCCTTTCCCATTGGTCCATGTCACCTATGTGGGGCTGGTCAACCATCCTAGGTGGCCATCTAGAAGGGTTGAATGTCAAATGTCACATGGGTAGACAAAGGGAGTAAAAAGTCTAAGGTAGGCTACCTACCATGTCAAGCTTGTCTCCCACTTGGGTTTTTTTTTTTTGTGTGTGTGTGTTGGTCACATTTAATCTAGGCCATTCATTCCCCATCCCTAGATCCAATTGTGGAGATTGGATTAGATTGGAGGCATATAAATACTTGTATTTTCCATTTGAATATTAATGAAAGTGAAAAAATCATTGTGCAAGAACCCCTCTCTTGGAGAATTTCGACCTCTCCTCTCTCTCCCACTGGTTTCTTCATCCCCAACCCCAGATCTAGAGTGTTTCTACCTCCTATCCCCTCCTCTCAACCTCCGGTGACCGTATGTGCCGCCGCCGCCGCCGTTCGTCCGCCATCGAGCCGCCTCTGCAGTTTTGTCTTCGTCCGACCACAGTAGCTTCCACGAATTGTCTGTCTCAGCCACGAGCTTTGATTGATCTACAATTTTTATGGTGTATTCTGCCCTTTCATCTCAAGATCCACCTAAAATTTCACGCCAAAATTTCTTCGTTTAGTTCTTTTACATTTTCGTCCAACCTGTCATCCCAGATCTGCCAAGTTTCTGTCTATAGTGACAGAACCTCTGAGTTCTCCCCCTCCAACCATCTTTTTGATTTTTCCAAACCCTCCAAATTTTACTGGGAGTTCTGTACATCCCCCTATATCCTCAAATTTTCTTAATTTTTTATCAGCCTTCTATCTATTTTTAGAAATTCGTGTTCTTCCTCAGCTACAATGTTTTCAGTCAGATCCCAGATCCGACCACCCTCCACTTCCCAAATCATAACAAATCACCACCACCTCCAAATCCAGATCCAAAAATAGTCCTGGTTTTGTAACTTGATTTCCCACAACCTTGCTGAAGAACACATCTTCAAATTCGGACATCTACTTCACGGTCAAAGGCAATCAACAAGAAAGTTCTCTGTAGATCTGAGTCTTCGGTTACTGTACAACAGCAGCATATAAAATTCGCCAACACAAAGTACAAATCTGGTGAATTTTTCTGAAGGCCACTAGATTGCATTACTTCGAAGCAGCTTTCCAACGGCTCTGATCTCGTCACATTCCGACACCGGTGCTGATCGCAACGTCCGTTCTCGCCGGAGCGCGCGCTGAAATACAGAACCGGCAGATTTCCGATCGGTTTTTTCGACCGGTGCCGAACGGAGCTGCCCGGCCTCCGGCCGGTGAACCAGTGTGCCGCCAGCCCGGTGAACGCTTCTCCAAGTGTCTCCACTACAGCGGTACCACCGGGTCCCACACGGCCCCTCCGGACAGCACGTGGGCCCCACGGTCGTGAACACGCGTGTAGCCGAATCAACACACGAAGCTGCCCGTCAACCCGAAGTCGGTCCTCCCGGGCCCATTTGTATAGCCCTTTACCTCCCTGCGTGGAGTGGGCATGTTCCCATTACTGTAATTATTGTGTGTTAAGTTTCCCGGGAGTACGAGTTTTCGGCCGGGTCCGTCGTCCCCACGCCTAGCGCGTGGAGGTATCGTTTTCGCTCCCTTCTCGGCATTTTGCTTACTTCATATATATTTGTTTATGCCGCTGCTAGAGAGCATGTGTAGGGATATCTAGCTCGCTTTATCTATTCATTACCGCTGCTGCGAGAGAGTGCGAGACCATCCCGTGACCCGATCCGGGCACAAAAGAGAGCCGATCACCCTAGCTCATTGCCGGTTTCTCAACCGCGCACATCCGACGCTTCCCTCGTTAAGGGGCAGTCACGACCTTGTCGTGTCTGTGGTCTCGTCCCGCATCAATTGATGAATTGTTCGACCAAATATCTGGAGCTAAATATTTCTCCAAGATTGATCTCCGGTCTAGTTGTCACCAACTGAAGAGCAAAGAAGAAGACATTCATAAAACTGCATTCTGAAGCAGGTATGGGTAATACGAATTCACTGTTATACCTTTCGGACTAACAAATACCCCCGCAACTTTCATGCAATTAATGAACAGCATATTCAGGCCTCACTTAGACCAGTTCATTGTGGTCTTTATCGATGATATTTTGATTTACTCGAAGTCTGAAGAAGACCATGAAAAACATCTCACGAAGGAGTTGCAGATATTGAGGGAACATAAATTATATGCCAAATTCAGCAAGTGTAAGTTTTGGCTCGAGAAAGTATCCTTCTTGGGCCATATAATTTCAAAGAACGGAATTTCCGTGGACCCGTCAAAGGTCGAAGCCGTGAAGAATTGGGAGCGACCAACAAATACAACGGAGATTCGAAGTTTCTTGGGGCTAGTTGGTTATTACTGGTGTTTCATCAAGGACTTCTCAAGAATTGTTGTTCCTCTCACCCGATTGACTCGCAAGGAAATACCTTATGAATGGAAAGAAGACTGTGAGAAGAGTTTCCAAGCTTTGAAAGATCTCTTGACCATTGCTCCCGTCTTATCATTGCCAATTGAAGGAGAGAAGTACGAGGTATATACCAATGCTTCTGGTATTGGCCTCGGGTGTGTATTGATGCAAAATGGGAGAGTCATTGCATACTCTTCCCGGCAACTGAAGAAGCATGAAGAGAACTACCCAGTGCATGATTTAAAACTAGCCGCAGTGGTATTTGCCTTAGAGATCTAGAGACACTACCTCTACGGAGAACAATTCATTGTGTACTCCGATCACAAAAGCCTCAAATATCTATTTTCCCAGAAGGAACTAAACATGCGGCAAAGGCGTTGGCTCGAGTATCTCAAGGATTTCGACTTCTCTATACAGTACCATCCCGGTAAGGGTAATTCTGTAGCCGATGCCCTCAGTCGAAAGCTGAGAGTAATATTGGCCAGTTGCATGATTCAAGAATGGAAGCTATTAAAGGAATTCTCTAAACTCAATTTTAGCATTGACGAGCAAGAAGGGTGTATTGTTCTAGCCCATATGAGTGTACATCCGGATTTGCTACCAAAAATTCAGAAGTTACAAGAAGAAGATCCTTCACTAGTGGAGATAAGGGACAAGCTGGAGGAGAGACCTGATTTCAAGTTGGCACCTGATGGAAGACTGTTATTCCATGAACGGATATGTGTACCCGACTACCCCGAGTTGAAGAAGAAGGTTCTTGAAGAATCTCATCGATCGAGGTACACGATCCACCCTAGAGCCACCAAGATGTATCAAGACTTGAAAAGGACCTTCTGGTGGCCTAATATGAAAAGGGAGGTAGCGGACTTCGTATCTCGCTGCCTGACGTGTCAACAAGTGAAGGTGGAATATCAGAAACCCGCCGGGAAGCTGCATCCACTAGATATTCCCAAGTGGAAGTGGGAAGACATTGGCATGGATTTTATTATAGGCTTGCCCAAGACTAGAGGTGGACATGATGGAATTTGGGTAATTATCGACCGCCTAACTAAATCGGCTCATTTCTTACCTATCAAAAGCCAATGGTCGATTGATGTCCTTATTGCCTTGTATATCAAAGAGACGGTTAGATTGCATGGAGTTCCCGTGTCGATTGTATCCAACCGAGACCTACGCTTCACCTCTCATTTCTAGAAGAGTCTACAACACTCTCTGGGGATGAAACTCAACTTCAACACTGCTTTCCATCCCCAGACCGATGGACAGATCAAAAGGACAAATCAAGTTGTTGAAGACATGTTAAGAGCATATATTATAGATTTCGGCGGAAGTTGGCACTACCACTTACCCCTAGCCGAGTTTGCATATAATAATAGCTATTAAGCCAGTATCCAGATGGCACCTTTCGAGGCACTCTATGGTAGAAATTGTCGATCTCCAATATGTTGGGACGAAGTTGGTGAAAAGCAAATCCTAGGCCCAGATATGGTGAGAGATTCAACTAAAAAGATACACCTCATTCGGGAAAGGCTAAAGATAGCACAGTCTAGGCAAAAATCTTATGCTGACAACAGAAGAAGAAATCTAGAATTTCAAGTTAGAGATCATATTTTTCTCAAGATATCTGTCGGTTGAGGTATTAGAAGATTCAGTGTTAAGGGCAAGCTTACACCACGGTTTATTGGTCCATTCGAAGCGCTAGAAAGAGTAGGCGAGGTGGCTTACCGTATTGCCTTGCCTCCACAACTATCAGAAGTGCACAACGTATTCCATATTTCTATGCTGAAGAAATACATGCACGATCCTTTCCATGTCATTGATCACAATGACTTAGTGATACAAAAGGACCTTACCTACGAGCAAAAGCCAATGAAGATCCTCGACCGAGAAGTTCGAGTTCTAAGGAACAAGATGATCCCTATGGAGAAAATCTAATGGAATCGATGCTTAGAACAAGAAGCTACATGGGAAATTGAAGAGTCTATGAAAAGAAGATTTTTGGAGTTATTCTAGTCTGTAAGTACTTCGCACCCTTCCTATCTCTGTATATACAATTGAATTTGGAGACCAAATTCTTTTAAGTGGGGGAGGGTGTAGCACCCCCGATAAAGCAATAGAGAAAAATTAAAACTTCTTCCTAAAGAATCCTACATGAAGGCCTTATATAAAGAACCATACCTTATGAGGACTATTATATAAATGTATAAGCCAACATCACTTTATGCCAACACATGGGTAGTCGTAGTGGGGTTTTCACCTTTTTCAAAATCAAATGAATGGGCATCCCTTACCAGGGCGCCATTCACCAAAATGAAGACCCTTTGCCAGGCGGCATTTCCCTTGGGGCCACCATCCCACTATAGTATTAATATATATATATATATATATATATATATATATATATATATATATACACCATGAAGGCTAACACGTGAAGGTTGCAGTTTTGTCTAAAAATGGACGCCCTCTTGCAAGGGCGTCATTCTCATGAATAGGGCCACCCAGATTAATGGATGCCCCCTTACAAGGGCGCCATTTCATCTGTGCTTCTAGAAGGTTGAGGCACCAACAATCTCATTTAGCTGGCAAAGCACCATGTCTAGGATCTTGTTCCTCAACCGGACCCGCAAGGCAATAAACCCATGCTTTACGTTGGCAACTAGATTTCCTATAACTATTCCCCTCCGTAGCACTGGCAGAGGCTACTGCCATCATCAGTGCTGCTCGTAGAAAGGAATACTTCCCTTCTTTGCCTTGGAAGACGTGAAGGAGCGTCTTCTTCTCGCAGTCTACGACCTGCTGTGATCTTGAAGTGGATTTCTTTATTCTGTACCTCGTAATCACGTCAAAAGGTAGGTGTTCTCAAGATCTGGCTTAACTAGTAGTTAATATGGGTTAACATGCATGGTTAAAGTCAGGGGTATATCAAAAGGCTTAGTGGGAAGGTTAGGCTACGCCTATCTGAAACACTAAATCTTGCGTGAGTAGATTCTTCGCCTAGTACCCCGTGTACACACGGTTTATACTCATAACATGTCCCAATTTCTTGCAAATTAATCCATGTTTAAAAAAAATTGATATCTATGAAATTAAACTCAGATATTGTTGCATGAGCATGATCGTACAATCCTGCAAATTTTCCATGTCTATCTATGTCTTTACTTCCTGATTCTGTGAACGTGTTATAAATCATGAACAGTAATCCACCATGTTCAGAAATTTATATCTATTGAACTAATCCATAAAATTCTTGCATGAATACATTTCTGTGATCCTGATATTTTTCTCTACCTGTCCATGTCCTTGATTCTTGATTCGGAGAAACTCTGAAAATATGAATAGTAACTTGTATCTCAGAATGTACCTCTCTGATGTGAAGCATGACTCAGGCTCAATTGGTGACTCTCCGTAGTGACTTCAATTAATTGAAGACACTTCAGAGGGGCGCCATTCACCAGAACCCCTTACATCAATTAGCGACACCCTCAGGAGACTTCAATTAAATGAAGACACCCTGAGGGGGTGCCAATTGACCAGAGCCCCTACTTCAATTAGCGACACCCCCAGGTGTCTTCAATTAAATGAAGACACCTTGAGGAGGCGCCAATTCCATTTTTAGAAAAAAATATAAACACCGCATTAGAAATTTTATATCTCTGGAACTAAAACCCAACAATTTTGCATGAGCATGATTCTGAACTCCCGAGAATTTTCTCTACCTGTTCATAACCTTGCTTCCTGTTTTCGAGAAACTTTTACCATCTGAATATATTATACTTTCTGAGAAAACATGCCCTAACCCCCAGACACCAATTGACTGAAACATGCCTTAACCCCCAGACAGCAATTGACTTAAACATGCCCAAACCCCCATACACCAATTGACTGAAACATGCCCTAACCCCCAGACACCAATTGATTGAAACATGCCCTGACCATCAGACGCCAATTGATTGAGAGATGGGGTAACCCCTAGGTGCCAATTGCCTGAAAGCAGGGCCAACCCCCAGACGCCAATTCAGTTTAGCTGCCAATTTTCATTTCGATTCTTGATTTGTCTCGTGATTCGTACCGATATAACCCTAGTACATGTTCCTGCATCATATATGCCTTTGAACTCTATTCCTAGAATCTACCTTATACTCTTACAATGGTAAACCCTTGAAATTCTATATTGGCTATAAATGAGAGTGGATGTCAAAAGAAATACATAAAAATGCTGTGCATATGGGGCCCGGTCTGGTCTTGGGAGGAGCGCCCGAAGGTACTTGTGCCTATGTGAGATTATTGACCACGATGTTTGGTATTGCACCGAAGTACTTGCTTGACTTGCTTGACTTGAGACACTCCACACGTACTCTCTCTCTCTACTTGCTTGACTTGACTTTCGTGGCCCGGAACGGGCGATACTTGACTTGTGTGGCCCGAAAAAGGGCGAAGTACTTGCTTGCTTAAAATAGCCAATTCTATTGACATGTACTTGATATTACTTTCTTGAACACGAATTTTACTTGCTCGTACATGAGATTTTACTTATACATGAGTTCTTACCTGTACATGAGTTCTTGCTTGCCCGAAAAGTGGCATCTATTGCTATAAAGTTCTTGATATCCTGCTTGTCAAATACTTGAAATCATGCGATACTCTCTCTATACAGTTCTTGACTCCTTACTTGTTCATCATGCATAAATATACCCGTATACCATATTTTTGTACTTGTTCATTGTACATTGTTATACATGCATTACATATAACATGTAAATCACTTAAAGATTGCTCGAACTTGAGATGTAATTCCTAATGAGCGATTCGCTCATCTAGTTGTTTCCTAAGATTTTTCAGGTAATTCGGATAGCGACATCCACCCGAATGGGAATGAGACCGAGTGAAGAGTGCTAGAGTCACCGATTGTCTACCATCAGCTAGTCGTGTCTTTTGAATTATTAAGTCCTACCTTGTACTTCTAGTTATGTCTGGTCTAGTAGATTGAAGCCTTGTTAAGGCATGTAGCCTAGTATTTGGATTTTAATTTGGTATTGTCATGGACTAGCTTTATCATCTTTTGGTTAATCGTTTAATCATCACTTTGGACTATTGGGATCATAGATATTATTAGTATTTTGCGCACTCCGTATTTATGCCAAAAAAAATTATCACTCTAATGACACGATCTATATAGACACGTCACGCATCCGAGTATCTTCCGCGCTCGGGACATGACAAACGTTCCCAGGACCGGCCTTGCACCCCCATCATGAAGACACCTGCCTTCTGGGATTGGAACCTGATCGCTCATCCCGATCTGCATCCGGCCTCCCTCAGGCACCAGTCAACGTCCGCCCCGGCCATCCAGTCTAGCCCTCCCTCGGCGATTCGGGCACGTCCCTAGCTCCCGGAGGAGAACCCCTGTAAAACACGTGGATAATCCGCCTTATCTTGCAACGACCCAGGATCCAACCTACATATCGAAATTGTCCTGCGGCTTGCACCTGTTGTATTTCGGCCCTTTCAGCCCCTCTATAATTTCCACGTGGCCCCTATAAAGCTTGAAACTAGTTGAATGTGAATACCCGTACCACGGGTCCCAGTTTCTTACCCCCACTAACTAGTGTGCAACCCATTTTCCTGGGTCTCGGTCCACCAGTCCCCAACTGTGGGGTATATCCCCTCCCCTATCCTTGGCTTTAGAATTATCCAGACTCTTCTTCACCACAGAACAAAGGTGTTCGGATTCAATCAGATTTAAATAAACATCGGTTGCTTGCGGTCGGTGAGGAAAGACGTCTCGTACACGAATCCCCATAATCACCTACACACTAGCACCCGTGGAACCTCCATTTCTCTCCACGTGCTACCTGATATCCCGCGCCCACATGCTGCGTCCTGGCGATGCTTCCCTAGTCAACTTTTGGTTCCATAGGTAATTGTCGAGAAATCGACTGGCATGCCCGCACCCTGTCTAGCTACCCTGTCTCCCAGCCACCCCAGTCTCATTCATCCCGAGTGAGTAACCACCCCGTTCGTAGACCATTGTCTTCGTCTACCAACTCCTGGAAATCTCTCGTGCCATTCGACCCCTCTCGACTTTCCGTAAAAGGAGGAGCCAGGTGCTACCGTGAGAGGCATACAGCTATGAAGGAGAATATTCCGAGATACATAAAACTCCATTATTTTCCTTTATTGCTTTATTTCTTCCCTCACTGCGGTCACCGACAATCCGCGCGGCCCTCTACCAACCCCTCTCGGGTCGGGACAGGGAGCTGCCGCACGGCAGACAAACAAGTTGGCACGCCCGGTGGGACATCTCCCGCCTTTCTTCTTTTTGCTGAAGAGAAGCATGTGCCAGCCCTGAAGCCATGGTGCCCTTTTCCTCTCCTTGCAGGAGAGGTAGAGGAGGGACACGCAACCTCGTAGTCTCCAGCTCGCGTTCTGACAATCGGACCGTGCCCGGCGACCATCATCGATTGTCGCCCTCCCAGCAACCAGCAGTCCAGCAACCATGGCGGCCTTGACTTACGGCCCCATCGTCATCGCCACCCATGCACGGGTGGGCTACCTGGAGACGCCAATCGCTTTCGGCAACTTCGCCCCCGTCATTGGATCGCCCGACTTCCTGGGTGTGATCCCTGGTTGTTTCGCAGCCGATCCCAGTTCCTCTGCCTATTCGTGCAGTCAACACGCCGCGCACTACTCCAGCTTCGGTGGCACGCCCAAGCGCCAGACTTGGGACGGCCACCACCAACCCCCGCAGGGGTCCCAGATCATCTCCTGCCCGGACAAGCATCAGCTCCCGGGCCCAGCTTCGGCTGATCTCCAACAAGGGCCCTGTTCCCCAGACTTCGGTTACTACTCCAGCACTTTGCTCGGGCCTTCAACCCCGAGTCCCAGTCAAGTCGGCACCCGACGCGGGCATCCTGCCCCGGGTCTCTGGCTCCCCAGTGTTTCACTCGGGTTTCCAACCCCGAGTCCCAATGAAGTCGACACCTGACACGGGCTTCTTCCCCCGAGTCCCCGGCTCCTCAGCACCTTACTCGGGCTCCCAGCCCAGAGTCCCAGCCAAGCCTGCCCCCAGCACGGGTTCCCTACCCCGGGGCCAAGGCTCCCCAGCGTTCTACTCAGGTCCCTGAACTCGAGTCATGATTATGCTGACACTCAATAAGGGTTCGCAACCCCAAGTTTGTGGCTCCCCAGCACCCGGCTCGGGCACACAACCCTAGGCCTCATTAAGGTCGGTCCCCGACACGGACTCTCCGCATCGGGCCCCTAGCCTCCCAGCTCTACAACGAGGTCTTTACCCTTATAATCCAGCAATGCTGACTCCCAGTACAGGCCTTCCCCTTCAGGATTCGGCAACTTCAGCGCCCGCTATGGGCCCTCTGCCTCATGCTCCAGCTATGCCAGTGCTCAATACAGGTTCACAACCTCAGGTTGCCGACACCACAGTATCATCTGCAACTTTGGCTCTCGGTGTGAGAGCGTCACCTCGAGCATCGACAACGCTTCTATCGGCTCGGGCAAGAGCCTACGCTCGGGTCACTCAGCCATCGACCCTCGGTATGGGCTCTATGCCCCGACGGTCGATCCCATCACCTTTTGCGGACAGCTTTGCGCTGCCAACAGCGGTAGACTGAGTCTTCTCCGTCTACCACCTCAGAGCGGGATCCTCCTTGACTCCCCAGAAAAAGTGCCACAGCGGTCGTAGAGGCAGGCGACTCGCTGCTATGACCAGCAATTCCGACAAGACCCTCCTTGTCGGTGACTTGAGGATTCGTCTCGATAGAGGCGAACCAATTTTACCTTGGGATCAGGCCATGCCTATGGTCCCCACCACCAACTGCTTTAGCCTTCTGCAACAAACGCGAGAGGATAAAGCGGGGTTAAAAGAAGCAGGTGCCTCGATAGCAAACCGGGGGCATCCGCACCAACTCAGCACTCAGACTCCCAAATCCCGTTGAAAGAATCATGAAGAGGGAGGTCAACCACTTAGCCTGAGAAGAATCTGGGTCACCCCGGAGGAGGCTCAAGATGTTCGGAGGGCGCGCATTAAAAAACCCCTTTCGAACATCTGGGCATGGCGTCGATCGAGACAAAGCTAAGCCTTCACCGGCATAGTCCAACGGCACCAAGCCCCTCAATGTCTCTAGCCTGAATAAACCGAAACAAATAAGGGCTCATGCTGAGTCCCACTAGCATCCAGCTTCAGGCCCTCCCCTGGTCAACCCCGGTCTCAGGATTGAAGAGCCACCTCAACGGACCTCAGTCTTCGATAGACTAGGGGCACCAGTCCGCTCTGAGAAGCATCCCTAGAAAAAGTAGACAGTTCGGCTCATCAACGACGTGGTTTACACCACCGGACATCAGCCTGATACTCAGTCTGATGACCTGAACCAGCCTCTTGCCCTGCTCAAGAGGCCTCGCTATAAAGATCAACCTCCGACGCCGTCGGGCCACATCGGCACTTCCGCCGGACCGCAAGCATCAGAACGCGCTGAAGAGGTCCCAGTGTAGGACCGTGGCGCGCCTATCAACGTTGACCCAGCCAACAATGATCCTCCAACGAATGAAGTCCAACAGGTGACTCTTGAGACTCTCACGAAGGAGAATCAACATTTGAAGGCCCTCCTGCAAGACCTCCTTTAAGAGCGGGACCTTCACCCTCAGCCACCTGCTAGGCCTCCGGCCGAAGCACCGGCACTACCAGTTGGGCACAACGGTGCCAACACCTCAGTAGTAGCCGCTCGAACCCCGATAGTAGGTGGGTTCGGCACGCCTCCAGTGGAAGCACATCCACGAGCCTCCAACACACCTGTGCCGGAAAGCCTCATGGCACAACTGCAGATGATCGAGCGAATCATTGAGACAAAGTTCGCCTAGTATGGGGAAGGGGTTCCCACTATAGACCTCTATAGCATCCCCTACCCACTGCATCACCAGCTGAAAAAGCTACCTCTGGAGTATGCCAAGCCCCCGAAGCTACAGAAGTTCGACGGGCAAGGGTCTCCACATGAGCATTTGGCTTACTACATTACGGCCATGGGTGAGCTAGCGTTGGACGAGTCATATCTCCTCCGCTACTTCGCCACTTCACTTACGGGAACGACCTTCCAGTGGTATTCCCACCTGAAGCCCAACTCAGTGATCGACTAGGCAGACTCCAGAAGAAATTCCTCGACCGTTTCCAGGCGGCGGAGCATAAGGTCTCTCTGGCCGAACTCTGCTCCCTTCGATAGAAGAAGGGTGAGAGTTCCCTTGACTTCATCAAGAGATGGCAAGACCTCAGCATGAGGTGTATCAATCCGCCAATCCAAGAGGATGCCATCACCATATGCTGCAGAGGCTTGGCGGCCGAGGTGAGCGAAAAGCTCCTCGGCACCAATATCAAAGGCTTCGACCAGCTCAACTCGACAGTCGCCGAAATAGAGATGTTCTTCGCCAATAACCCGAGCTATACTTCAGCCAAGGGTAAATAAACGCGAGAACGCCAGCCCGGTAAGGAGGTGAACATCATCGAATTCACCCCCGCTGCCAAAGCCTGCAAGGAGGGTGAGCTAAGAAGCTCTGACAAGAAGCTAGCAGACAAGATGGCTGCCCCTTCCTTTTCAGAGCGTATGAAGACACCCTTCTCCTTTAAAAGGGAATATACAAAGATGCTCTTCGAATTTTGCATGGCCCAGAAGATTATCGTGTTGCCAAACGCTCGCAAGCCGGACGAGGCTCAGAAAACTGATGACCATAGCTACTGCCCATATCATCGCATGCTACGCCATCCACTTGAAGATTGCTACGTCTTCAAGACTCAGGCACATAAGTTGATCCGAGACGGCTTCATTAAAATGAAGAGTGGTCTCGTCGATCCCCCGCAGTCACATGGGTGGTACAGGCCAGCCAAGGTAGCGTGTGTGGTTCACTATTCGGCTAATGTGATCCACATGATGGCCACATTCTCTCTCTGTGACGTCAAAGCAGAGGAGCCCAGCACCAGCCAAGGCGAGCATTCACTGTGGCATCCGGGGTGGAGGCCCTGGCATGACCGCATACCCCTCTCCTTTCCCAAAGAAAGGACTAGGCGGCTCTTTGATGTCCTCTTCGAGAGGGGGCAAATCATGCCATGTGAACCGCCAGCAGACTACACCCAATGGGACTTTAGTCATCCCCAGTATTGCCCTTTTCATTCCAGAATCTGCCGTGTGATCGAATCATGTGAGGAAGTCCAGCACTTGATCCAGGAGCAAATCCAGTGGGAACAAATTGATGCTGAAGGGAACTCGATGGCAACTCTAAGGCTTCGAGAAGCCATTACGGAAACCCTAAGCATTGCCAGAAGCGCACCAAACTATCTAGCCTCTCCTCAAGCCAATGGGCACGGGCTGCCTTATCGACATACCCCGGAATGGCTCGAGTTTCAAACATATAATGGAGAAGCTCTCGAGCGATTGCGAAGCCGTAGAAGGCGGGCACCAGTCAGGAGACTGAATCGGGGAATTTCTTGGTCAACATCATCCATCCTCCTGCCACCCCAACTCCTCTAGACGCCCAGATACCGACTACCAGTCAGCCAGTTCCTGCCACTTCAGCCTCACAATGGCGGCCTTGGCAAGAGCTGGAATCTCTTCCATTCTCCAAGGAAGACACCGCCAAATTGCTCTGGGTCCTTCTTGGCCGGGAGGACATTCTGGTGAGCGAGACAACGATGGGAGTCCAAAGCTCCTCTCGCTCCCCTCCTACTTGCCTCCACCTTCTGCACCAAGAGATGGAAAGGGGAAGCAAAAGTAGGGTGAGATCGTGGCGCAACCATGCCATGTCTCTTCAACTGGCGAGCCTTTGGGTTCTCTCCGAATGCCCTGCAGTCCAGTCCAGCACATAAAGGAGACATCTTCGGAGTCTTCATCGACTAGGGCCAATAAGCTTGATCCTTTACTAAAAGGCCCAGCTAATGCACAATGTTAGAATGACCACCAGGAGCGGTGATGCCCCGCTACACCTTCAGCCGCCACCAGAACTTTCTCTAAGCCGGATAGTAAAGGCAAGGCTAAGGAGCAAGACTCTAGGTGAGTCTCCCGGCCTACATTTCAGCAAAAGTATTCGTCACCGCGGGTAAGGCATCAAATCGTGCGCACATCTTCGGACGCTAGCCCCAGCATATCAGCTTATCAGAAGCTACCTTCCACACCATCGTGGGTAAGGCATCAAACCGAAGACACGTCTTCGGACGCCAGCTCCAGTATACCAACTCACCACAGACCTCCGATGCCATCACACTTAAGACACGTGCACACGTCTTCGGATGCTAGTCCCAGTATCCCAGCATACCAGGAGCTACCACCTGAGGTCATCGAGCAGGCGATCAATGCCACCTTCCAAAGACAACAAGCAGAAGGTGCCTAGATCGAAATCTGGGCAAAGAAAAGCCATTGACCTCACCCTGCCAAGGCATCAGCTTGGAGATATACTCACGGAGATTTATCAACTCCGGCTCCAGTACCTCCCTCCTACTCCCCTGGAGGCGGCCATCGCCAAAAGACAGGAGAGGAATAGGAGGAAGAACCTCAAAAGACGGCTCAAGAAGCAAGCTGAGCAAGCAGTCGCCTTACAATCTCCAACCAAGCTAACGCCTCTCCAAAGGCTGCAACGGTTCATCGATGACCTGGAGGAGTACATCCCTCCTCGTCCCACTGGTGCTCTCCCACTCGAGAACTACATCCCGTGGTAAGAAATGCAGAAGCGAGCTCACCTCAGAAGTTGGATTCAGGAAATGATCATGAAGATCAAGAACGGCGAGAGGCTCCTCATCCCAGAAGAACTCTCCTTGTTCTACAAATATAGGGAGGTCACCACAAAGTAGCTTGAAGAAATGCTTCGAGGCTGCACCTGCAACATGGTGGCTATCCCACCCCCTGACAACATTAATGCTTCTTGGCGAGGCAAGCCAGTAGCCACCCAAATGAGACAAAGAACTACTACCCCGCTTGGGCTACAACCAACTCCGGAACACACAGGCCGCGGCCTAGGTTGCGGTAGAGGTTGCGGGAGGATTCCCGAGCTACCCCTCCACCCGTCTACCTTCGACCCGGAGTGAACTATCCACTTTCGAGGAGAAGAACCTGCCCCCATTCCGGAGATAGAAATTTGGAGAGGGCCCAGCATCTTCGATCCCTCCGACACGAAGGATATCGCTGCCAGCATCCCAGTCCCTGCACCAGCTCCGTTCTCTTCCACGGAGCAAGCAGGCCCATCCGAAAAGGACGAGCTAGTTGGCCAGTCACCTCCAGAAGAGCCATCATTGGCACCCATGTTCCAGGAATCCACAGGTGATCGGAGTTAGCCCGATCCCAGTGGCAAAAGTAAGGTAGTGCAACTCCCTGATGGGGAGCAGCGCGGTAGCCCACAGAATACCCAGCTTGACATTCTACCATCATTGGAGGATGCTCAAGCTCAAGCCAACCGAAAGGTCCTCCACCAGATGAAGCGATTTCCCGCCAGCATTACAATTTGGGAAGCCATCGCTTGGAGTAAGGAGCTAAGAGAAGCTCTCATCAAAATACTCCAAGAACCTGAAGTCTATGAAGCACATGCCGCAGAGATGAAGGTAGCGGCATATGAAGTCTTCACAGCCACCCTCTCTTTAACAGAGAGAGACATGCTGCTCTCTCCTCTGTGTCACAACCTGATAACGCGAAAGTTCATCGTTTAAAATACGCGTATCAATCTTAAAATTTTCAACTCGCACTAGATGAAAGAAAGACATAATATGGTGGCGAGAAGGGTCGAATCAACAGGGAAGAAGAGATTTTTAAAGTTAAAAATCTTGGACTCCTTTGAAAAATATTTGTGATTTGATTGCTTAAAGAAAAGTGATGAAACAAAGAACGATTCTAATCAATTAAAAATACCTATGACTATGCGTCTATGCTATAGAAAATAATTATATGAAGTGGAAAGAGGAGATAGAAGAAGGAGGTAGAGAGAGAAGAAGAGCAAGAACTAGATCAAAAGAATAACTCCTTTCATTAACTTAAGAGAAAGAGTACATGAAATGCGAAACAAGATTACACTAATGATGCAACGAGATTACAATGAAGTGAAGTAACACAAAATCAATAAGAACAAGAAAAGCATGTAGTTTGGAGTTTGGAGATGGTAGCAGCAATGGTGATGATGGCACTGTCCTCTCTTGGCCTTGGATCACGAGCCACTTCGAGGAAGATGTCGTCAATGCCGGGAGGAAGTCACCTTCGTCGTTGAAGCCGCTCTTGGAGGAGAATGTATGGGGTGAGGAGAGAGATCTAAGGAGAGGAAGGGAGAGGTCAATGTGAAGCTAAGGGAGATGGCAATGGTTTAGAAGAGAAGGGAATGGTGATGAAGCAGAGATTAACTAAGGTTACCTAGGTGAAATGGATGAAGAAGAAGAAGGATTTAAAATGCGAATAGTAAAAATCAGAGATAGAGCTTTGAAACATTGAATATAACTTGCAAACCAAAAGGATGTAGAAGATGATACCGAAGAAGAGGTTGTAGAACACTTAAAAACAAAGAATTTTCATGAAGAAGTCCAGAGGAGAAAAGGGACGGAGAAAGGAGAAAAATAGGGAAGAATGGAGAAGAATGTAGTTTGTAAATGCACAGGATAGAACAGTGAAAAATATGACAAAACTTAAAAACCAAAAGGCATTGGAAGATGATGCAGAAGAAGAAGTTGTAAAGGACTTAAAGATAAAGAACTTTCATGAAGAAAGCAAGAGGAGAAGAGAGACAAAAAGTGGAGAAATAAGAGGAAGAACAGAGAGAAACACTATTTCGTAGATGAATAGGATAGCATAGTGAGAAATATAAAATAACTTAAAAATCAGAAGGAATTAGAAGATTATGCAGAAGAAGAAGTTGTAGAGCATTAAACAATGAAGAACTTTTATGAAGAAAGGAAGAGAAGAATATAAACATACGTGAGAGAAATCGGTGACCTAAGATGTGATAGGGAGAGGGAGAGTGAAAAATTGCCAAAAGAAGAACACCATTTCTCCTCCTTGTCATGGGCTATTTATAGGGAAAGTTTGGTCAATGGAGGGAGGAGATTGTATCAAAAGGAGATTGATGGCTGGGATTTAGGCAGAAGATGATGCATGGGGAAGAGGAAAAGGAGGTGGGCACCCCCTTCCTTGGACTTTGGGCACCCCCTTTCCCAAGACTCATCATTTCTCCCCTTTATTTCAAACATTGAACTTTCTTTTCCCTCCAACAAAAATATGTGTTTCTTCTCCTCAATTTTAAATTTTGAAATTTCTTTTCCCTCTAACCAAAATACAAACTTTGAATTTTAATTTCCCTCCAACCAAAATGTGTGCTTCTATATTTGACTTGGTCATAGTGGTGATGACAGTTTTGCCCCTAGAGTTTCTTACAATTATCTTCAATGTCCTGCACACACATAATTACAATTTAGTCTATAAAAATTATCATAATGTGCACATAAATCTCAAATGCTCATGGTTATGCAATGGAGAATTAATGCTCATGGCTCTTAACTTCAATTTATTAAATAATATCACCAAATTAATCAATTTACGTGAAAACTCTAATTTAAACGCGGAGTTGAGGTTAACTATGAAATATGTATAATTGCCTAATTATATGCACATAAAATGGTGTATGGAGAGGGGGATTTCTGTAGCCCATCAAAGAGCGGCCGAACCAAGTCCAGCAAGACCAAACGAGGCCCAACTCATCTAAGTGACTGCCCCGCAGGGCCCACTTAGCATAAAGGCCCAATAAGATCACTCAGGATCAAGCACTTCCTCGGCGGCCATTAGGCTCGGAAGGCCCGAGCGTCGGTCCGGTCGGAGGAAGACCCAAGCCCGACCTATCCCCCTCGCCGGGATAAAGGCTAGCACCCCGCGCCCACTCTGACGGAGCCTCATCCGAGCTATGCCTATCGCCCGGATAGGGCTGGCACTCTTCATGCTTGGGTCGACCGACGATTGCTTATCCACGCTGCCGTTGAGAGCCCTTTATGAGCAGGAGTTCACAAAAATAAGGGATCCACGAATCCTCAAGGCTATAAAGAGCCCACAATGAGGACGTAAAAAGCCCACGTCGAGGACATAACCCCCGCCTGAAACTCCTCAGCTTACGGGACTCATGAGGCTAGCGTACTATTTAAACCGGGGACTCCCTCCAGTGAAAAGGAAGGCCGACACACGCCTAAAACTCTCTGAGCAGGAACCACTTCACCACCTTGGTGGAGAGGGATCTCGTGCACCTCCTTCCTCCTCCTTTCGTAACTTCCACCACTGCTCTACTGACTTAGGCATCGGAGGGTTTTCCCTAGGGAACCACCCTTGGGCCCCCTGATCCGTTTCCCTTCCTTGTAGTTCACTGATCGGTGATCATACCCCCAGCTTAGGACTAGCGCGAGATCGCCCCTCTTCATCTGGCGTCGTCTGTGGGAAACGATCAAAGAGCCTGCATGGTGCGAAGAAGTACAGGGAGGAGATCCGCCGATGATAGGGGGAAGGCCATGGTGGTGGGGGGAGAATGCCCTTCTCAGGCCGCGCAAGAACCCCCCCCACAACGCCAACACCCCAGCCGACAAACCACCTCCACCCGCGACGGTAGGGCAACCACCCAACGAGGGCGCTGACGCTTTCCAATCCCTCAATGCAAAACTGGATGTCCTCGTGGAACTCATGAGGACCCAGGCGGCCAGGGAAGGAAGGTCACGCGTCCCTCCGGAAAGCCCTCCCCGCGGAGGCGCGTCCCAACACACTGCCAGAGGTCGCTTCACCCTCTGAGGGCGGCAGCTTATTCACAACAGGTTAGGAGGACCTTCACAAGCCCCTCCTCCGGAGCAAGAGGCCTCCTTCACATCGAAATGGGGAAAACCTGGGGCACGCCATCCGCACCCGGAGACCGAAGTCCCTAGGGAGCGCCAGGACAGCCTGCCATCCCGTCCCCCTAGCCCCACGGTGCAACGGCAGCCGGAGTTATCCCTCCGTCTGTGAGAGTTTGAGAGGCACTTCGCAGAGCAGGAGCGCGCCTTATGCGCCTTGCAAAAGACCTCCCCAGCAGAGGACGAGGAGAAATCCCAGTTCTCTGACTATATATTGAAGGCAGAGGTATCTCCCATAATCCCCATTCCAACCTTCAAGTCTTACGACGGCCAGGGCGACCCGGCCGACCACTTCGACAGCTTCGACGCCCTAATGACTCTTCACGGGGCGTCTGCCGCCATTAAATGTCGAGCTTTTGTGACCACCCTGGTCCAAGGCGCCCAAGCATAGGAATATCTGAGGGTTTGTTCAAACAAGGGTCTCGTTTGGAAGGGCAGCGTAGGGCCGTTTCAAGGAAACTCAGTATTTCATTCAGAATGGAATATCTCACATCTGTAAGAATTGAAGCACAACGGCTTTCGCAATCGAATCACTTGAATGATCTTCCGCAATAGACTCAAAGTCCTATATGAATGCATGCTGGGTTTAAAGAAAAATTGAAAACAAACTAGAATAGAAAATAGCCAAGGATAATATTGTCAACTCGTTAAGAATGGATCAGGATACCGATCTATTGAGCTGATACTGAGCTGGGGCCCGTTTATCCACGCACCGACTCACTGAATGGAACCATCGTTCCCACGCTATCACCAGTTAACGGCCTATCCGTACAACCCAAATTCTTCTGGAATCATCACTATTTTTGTTGAAGGGGAACTCAAATCCCAGATTCGTTCGGGTCGCAAGGTCCTTGACGTATTCTAATAGCGTAAATATCATATAGTATGATGCATGACACGGGGGACCAAACACTGAAGGATGGTATACAAGATAGGGCGAAAAACGTCCGTTGGTAAAACCTGCACAGACCATCATAGATTAAATAATCAGAAAGTAGCAGAAATATAACAGAATCGTGCCACAGTACAAGGATAAAACACTGACGACTTGACCACTCATGTGACACGTCCCGTCCCGTAGCACCTCTCCTTTCCTATAAGTACCTCCCTTAGGCTAGTTTATTCAAATGTACCAAGGGGAGTTTTGAAAGTTCAGGAGGAGGAGAAGAGGAGGGTCTAGGGATTTCAGGATGGAAGGAGAGTCTTCCCGCGTTACGAAGAGGGGCAGGCCTAGCAGTGAGATCAGGTGAATTTTTGACCTCGAGGGTCATCTGAGTGGGACGATCTAGTCGCATATGGTAAGTTGATTTATTTCAAATTTACTGCATGGACTCTCTTCTCACTTTCCTTCCTTTCTCTTCTTCTTTCCAGCCGTATCCGCTCTTTCCGGGCCCGAGGAAGTTTTCCAAACTGCCATGGCTTTCAGAGCTAACTTCCAACATCTCCATTGGCATGAGGGCTATACTCTCGAAGTGGCATCTTCAGGGGCTCCTTATTCACGCCAAACACTATGAGAGAATCCGCATGGACTGGGCGGCTATGGGCTCATTAGTGGAGATCTGGCATCCCAGACCCACACTTTCATCTTCCCGATGTTCGAGGCGACCATTCTCCTCAAGGAGGTGGAACTTCTGCTCGGATTGAAGAAATTCAAGAGTGACGGGAAGGTGAAGGCTATGCGGATGCTGACCCGGGGGACTTCCGAGAGCGTCCTTGGAAGCTTCATGCCGTCCGACGCAGTCAGAAAGGTCCGCACTCAAAAGGGAATTGACTTGCAAAGGCTCGCGGTATTGGTTATGGATGCCTTGAAAGGGTCACCAGATGATGAACATTTGGAAGGAATTATGAGAGGGTTCACCATCTGTCTGGCGGGTGCTCTCTTGTTCCCTTATACCGACAACATAGTGGAAGAAACCCAACTGAGTGCTATATGCGGGATCTGGAGTGGAAAGAGGGTGGGACCCACCGTCCTTGCCTACCTTTACAGCGGTCTTACCGCCTCGAGCATGGGTAGGCCTCCTTTTGGTTGCGCACTTGTTCTGAGTTGCTGGGTCGATTTGCACTTCAAATTCGACCACCGTGAGGGAATGCCGACTGCTTCAAAGCTTTTCCAATAAAGCCCTCTTTATCACATAGCCGATGTGTTAGGCTTCGGTGGCACTGTGGCGAACCGTGTTCCGTGGCTGAAGAAACGGGAAGGCTGGCGGTCTCACTTTCGAACCATGACATAAAGCTTCTTCACTTGCGCACCGGCATGTCTACTCTCACTCGAACTCCTCATGATGTCTTCTCCCGAAGTTGAACTCCAACTGATCGGCGCGACTGAGTTTGCCCTTCACAACGTGCATCGGTGCTGCCTCTAGATCAGCATTCCACGCCACTCGTTTCCACCACTGACTGGCATCGTCCCTTTAAAGAAGAGGGAGTTGGGTACGGAAGCGGATGCGAAGGTAGCGAAGGCCGTTAAAGCACCTTGGAAGACAAGTGTTGCGGGAAAGGCCTTAGCACACGTAGGGGAAGAATGCGAGCTGTGGAGGGCTTACGTAACCGAATTGGGGAAGTTAAGGCCTAAAGCGCCTAAGCCCTTGATGTAGCCCGCTCTGCTTTCTGATGGAATAAAATCTGGCATTTGGCATTTTGGACCATTGTTCCCTTAATTATTATTTTTTATGATTATTATTTTTCTTTTTACTTTTTGTGTTTTCTCTTTTGTGGTCTGGTTTATTCATATTATGGTCATATATATATATATATATATATATATATATATATATATATATATATATATATATATATATATATATATATGTATGTATGTATGTATGTATATATATATATATATATATGTATGTATATATATATGTATGTATGTATGTATATATATATACCATTTTATATGCTTAAATGGGGGCGTCCAGGGGTCTGGACGCCGCAAATTTTTTGAAATTTTTTTTTGAAAATTTTTTGTTCTTTTTGTGGGGGCGTCCATGGGCCTGGACGACCCTATCTTTTCTTTTTTTCTTTTTTTATTTTGTTTGATGTGGGGGCGTCCAGGCGCCTGGACGCTTTCATAACTTCTTTTTTATTTTTTTAAATTTTTTTTGGGGTGGGCGTCCAGGGGCCTGGACGGCCCTATAATTTCTTTTTTATTTTTTTTTGAATTTTTTATTTTGGGGGCGTCCAGGGGCCTGGACGCCACTATAATTTCTTTTTTTATTTTTTTTGAATTTTTTTTTGGGGCGTCCAGGGACCTGGACGCCCCTAGTTTTTTTGAAATTTTGAAAAAAATAAAAAGGGCGGGGGCGTCCAGGCGCCTGGACGCCCCAATAAGGGTGATTTTCTTATATAAAGGGGGCCTCACCCCCCTTCCACTTTTACTGTTCATTCTGATGACTCATTCACTCTACACGACCCATTCTCAGTCCCCAATGGAGCAAGGAGGCCCGAGCCAGGGTGGAGAGAGGCGGAAACGGCGGGCTCGTCGTCTGAGGAGGTCGAGGGATCATGCTGAGGAGGCTGCCATGGGAGAGGAGATTGCCGCGGAAGAGGAGATTGCCGAGGAAGAGGAGGCGCCTCCTTTGGCCGTGGAGGGTCCTGCGGGTGCTGGCGACGTCGGAGAGGATGAGCATGACCCGGTAAGCCCCTCAGAACTCTAATTTGTTGGTTTATAGGCTAAACAGGTGGGCGAGAGATGGTGTGGAGAAGGCCGGTGAGTGGGGGAAGGAGGCGTCCAGGGGCCTGGACGCCTCCAACTTTTCTTTTCTTTTTTATTTTATTATTTTTTTGAGTTATTACGTAAATAATAAAATAAAATTAAAAATAAGGAGGCGTCCACTGAGGTGGACGCCTTCATGATAATATATATTATTCTTATTTTATTTTTTAAGTGTTTTTTTTGCTAAAATAAAATAAAGGAAGTAAAATGAAAGCGTCCAGGGGGGTGGACGCCTTTAAATATATATATATATATATATTTTAAAATAAATAAATAAATAAATAACTATTATGTACAGTGTTGTTGTTTATTATTATCCATGATGTTGATGTATTTCTTTTTGTTTTTGTTTTTTTTTTTTGTGCAGGGCGTGATGTAGAGCCGGATCAGCTGGTCCCTGGTGGTGGCAGCGTACCGTGGGCTGTCGGACTTTCAGAGGGCGCGGGTGGACGCCATGGGTTTTGGAGCTTTTCTCAGGATCGAGCCCTTCCGGCTTGACCTTCCTCTTATTCAGGCGTTGAGGGAGCTGTGGCACGCGCCGAGCCGGGCGTTTCTGATGCCCTGGGGGCACATGGTGCCGACACTGGAGGACGTGGCTCGGATCACCGGGCTACGGGTTGACGGAGAGGCAGTCAGCGGGGTCACTTACCCCGATTACCGAGAGAGTGCCCTGGACCTGCTGTGGCTAGAGACGAGCGCGACTGACAGAGACAGCAGGGTAGTCAGCCGAGTGGAGATTATGGAGGCGCTCGGATTCAGTGACCCGCGCCAGCGGGTTAGCGAGATTGGAGCGGAGTTTCTGGCACGACTGGAGGGAGACGCTCGTGCAGCTTTCACCCAGGACCCGAGCGAGCGGGAGCTGGTGGATCTAGACCTCCGGAGGTTCCTCTTATTCTTCCTGGGCCGCCTCTTGCTGGGGACGAAGGGTGACGGCATCCACTGTCGCTTCCTCGGGATCCTGGCGGATCTGGACAGAGTGGGGCACTATGCGTGGGGAGCGGCTCTGCTTGCCCATTTGATCGCCGATCTCTCCCAGACCTCAGAGAGGGAGACGACAGTCAGCGGCTTCGCACCTTTTCTCTAGGTAAACATTTTATTTATGGATTTTACCGTAGCTAAATATGTAATTAGTCAGGCTAATGATGTATGATGGATGCAGGTGTGGAGCTACTACTACTTCCCGATGGGAAGAGCCAGACAGGGGAACAGGAGAGCCATGCCTCTGGCTCGACAGTGGAGGCCGGTCATGGTCGCGGCACCCCACGGCTACCAGCTGACGTCGCTTCGTCGGGAGCTGAGCGAGTACCCCGAGGCTATGGTATGATGCGTATGATTTTTTTTGGTGTTTTTACGCATGTGCTCAATTGAGCGAAATAGCAACTAACATGATGCATGTATGGTGATGCAGGTGGTGTGGAGGCCCTACCTGGGCATGGCCGATGCCGGCCAGCCTTGGGTTGTAGCGGGTCATCCTCGTTTTGGGCGGGACGTGTGGGTCCATTGCCTGAACGAGATCGAGCCGCTCTGGCTTAGGTTGGTTATAAGGACGTTGGGATTAGCCCAGGAGTGGGTTGACGTAGACCAGCCGGTCCGCGTCGGGCGGAAGACCAAGGGGAAGGCAAAGATCATGGACTGGCGTACACGCTTCCCTGTACAGTACCAGGACTGGCAGCAGGGTGGGGTCCCAGTGGTGTCCCATGTGCCGGACATCACTGACTACCTGAGACGGTACCGAGCTACGTACAGGGAGCGTCTCTTCCTTAGTGGCATGGCAGGGGTAAGTGTGAAATGGAAATGTCCTCCTTTCTATACGTATATGCATGTGACACTAACTTTCATGCGATGTAGGATGCTCATGACAACATGATTGCCGACCTGCGAGCCCAGCTGGCAGACGCCAGGCGGTAGTTGGTGGCCATCCGACAGGAGTTGGAGATCCTGGTGAGTCTGTGCAATGCATTTTTTTTTATGACCTGGATTTTGATGCTTAGCCTCTGACTGTCGTTTGCTCTGTGTTTCAGCGGGCCCACCAGGCAGCGACAGCCGGGATGGCTGGTGGAGCGGGTTCCAGTTCGTGGGGCCCTCCTCCGGAGGTTTTTCCCCTTCAGGAGCAGTTGGCGTACGCGGTGGCCCGGGCTGAAGAGGCCGAGCGTGACCGCGCGACTCGAGTGAGTCCTGCTTGACCCCGACTTCTTTCCAGTTGCTCTTCTTCTTTCACTGCTCTCTTACGGTGCATGTGGGTTTTGGCAGGTGGCTGAGATTTGAGAGGCCCTGGCCCGTGCTGTTCGTGCCGAGCAGGAGCGTGACGCCTGGGCGGCAGAGCGTGACGCCCGGATTGCGGAGCTGGAGGAGGAGCGGCGACGGGAGGCTGAGGAGCTCCCTCGCGACATGTGGGATTTGTGTTTTACCCTCGAGCTGTCGAGGAGAGAGGCGATGCGGGAGAGAGAGGAGAGGGAGAGGGAGAGAGAGAGAGGGAGGATAGAGAGAGAGAGGGAGGACAGGAGGGCGGAGCGACTGCGAGAACGGCACGAGAGGAGGGCTCTGGAGGCCCAGCTGACGGAGCTCCGATTGAGTCTCGGCACGGCGGAGGGGAGGCTTCGGGAGAGCGAGGAGCGGTATCAGAGGGCGAAGGAGCGCGGGGCACGACTTCATCAGTCTGGTTCTTTCTCCATGGGCAACTTTCTAGTTTCTTCGGCCGAGGAGCGTCGCCGAGCCTTCGAGGCTGGCGTGCCACCACAGGGCGAGGGGAGCACCGCCTCTCAGAGTTCGCGGAGGCCCACTAGGGATCCCCGTCAGAGGAGGGAGGAGAGAGATGATCAGGAGGGTGGTAGCGAGAGTTAGAGAGTTACTTGTACACTCCACCTTCCTCACTTTATGATGTATAACTGACTATTTGCTTATGTGCAATGAAACGGTTCCTTTTGTTGTATGCACTTTCCCTTTTCCACGCTTCTTCTCTTGCATCGAGTTGTTTCAAGGCACGCTTCACGAGACCTTGCCCTGAAAAGCAAGGAACTACGCCTTGCACGGAGAGAACATCCTTCTCTCTTTTTTTTTTTGGCGCGTCCTAGCGCGAGGACGCGTCTTATCCTTCGATTTCAAATTTAAAGCGCCAGGCGGCCTTCCTTTCTTCGTGCCTTACCCGCAAAAGAGCCCGCCTCCTGTCGAGATTTGCTCGCCCCTTTTCATCTTCTTCTTCTCTCGATCGATGGAGTTCGGTGGGCCAGATCGCGACGAGGGGAGAGAGGGGCGAGGGACTCCTCGCCCGAGGAGGGATGCGCCCGAGCATGGAGAGGCATCGACGGAAGTGGAAGGGCCTTTTAGAGCACTCGTGGGACCCGAGGGGCCCGATGGCGCGGAAGGAGGCGAACGCGGTTGGGTGAGTGCTTCGATTCCCACCTCAATGACTTGTTTTGAGTCTGTAGCGAGTGGTGTGGGAGTGGAAGGGGTTTGGCGAGGGCGGCACTCACATGATGGGCGCGTCCTCGACAGGGGACGCGTTCTCGTTAACTGACGGGGGACCTCCCTCTTTGATGCAGGGTACAGTGAGAATCCCGGGCTTGGCTGACGAGTGGGCGAGCGCGGATGAGCCGAGTCGTGTCAGGAAGGAGAGTCGTGACAAGGTGAAGCTCGAGGACCGGCGCGTACATTCCCCTGGACAACAAGGGAGCGCACCGGTGCAGGGCAGTGGCGGCCTCCTGTAGCAGCGGAGGGGGGACCGAGCGGGGGCTCCTCAGCTTGGGAGACGGACGGAGGTGACAATAGGGCCTCAAAATTTTTATTCTTGTCATGAAATTCCAGAATTTAACCAACGGCCGTTGTCTATCCATTTTTTATGTACTCAGCAGGAAACGGTGGTAGGGATGGCTGGCGGATCGTCCTCCAATCCTCAGGCTCTTTTTCTAGAGATCGCCTCCCTCCAGGAGCAACTTGCCAGTGCGGTGGCCCGCGCGGTTCATGCTAAAGAGGAGCATGATGCCTGGGCCACAGCTGTGGCAGAGCTGCAGCGTCGAGGTGAGGGGAGGCCCTCTCCCGACATTCTGGAGTTAAGGGTCCTTCTCCAGGTGACGAGGAGGGAAGTAGAGAGTGAGAGAGAGAGGAGAGAAGGGCCGAGCGACAGCGAGACCAGGCCGAGAAGAAGTCCTTGGAGGCCCAAGTGAGGGAGCTCCAGCTAGGCCTTCAGGTTATGGCGCAGAGGTTAGGAGCGATGGAGACGCGCTACGAGAGAGCGTGAGAGTTAGGGGCGCTACTTCGCCGGTCCGGACACTTTTCTACTGGTGGCTTCCTCGCCACGCCAGAGGAGGATCAGCGCGCCCTTGCTGTGGAGCAGGTACCACGAGGCGAGGCGAGCGCTGCACGGGGGACCAGGAGGCTTCCGAGGGATCCTCACCCCGGGGGAGAGGAGAGGGACGCCTAGAGGGATGAGCATGAAGATGATGTCGAGAGTTGGCGAGTCAGTGGACCCGCCTTCTCTCTATGATTGTAATGTTTGTGACAGTTTATGTAGACTTATGAGTGATTTGATTTTCTGTTGTTTGTTTGTTTTCTTGCGCGTCCCTTCTTCCCTACGCTTCTTTGTACTATTCTCATGTGATGTGTCTGCCGACATCCTGGCCTAGACGGAGGATGGCATCTTGCTGCGACTATTCTTTCACGGGGATCTGTCGTCAAGGTCAATGATGACAGCTTGGGCCTCTTTTTTCGCATGATTTTTCAAACTTTGCGGATGGCCTCCACGTTATGACAGGGCGCCACAGGGAGCAGGTCATCATATTACACCGTCCGATCCATCACCTTGTGCGGGTGGTGAAGTGACTCATGGGACCGCAGGGGAGGCGCCCTATTGTGAGGGCTATCGTTGGAGGCAATCTTGGCCCACCCTTCTCCCATTTCTATATATACCTTCCTCTTTTGTTCTTCGAGGGGCATCGAGGGCCAACTTGAAGGGTACTAGGAGGAACTCAGAATTCTGAATGGAGGGCGAATCTTCCCACTCCTCGAAGAGAAGCAGATCCAGCGGTAGCAGTTCCAGGAAACTCTCGGACCTCGAAGGGCAGTTCAGCGGGCGGACCCAGTCGCAACTCGTAAGCTGAGCTTTCCTGCCCTTCCCCCTCTTCCAATTCTTCCTTTCTTTCTTTCTTTCCTTCTTCCTTTCCTTTGACAAAACCTTCTCCATTCCTCGTGCATGCGCAGAGCGTGATGAAATCGCACATTTCATGGGAGTTAGCAGTGGCCGCATACAGGGGTCTCCTAGATTTTCAGAAGGCCAGGCTAGACGTGATGGGATTTGGTGCCTTTCTTCGGATCGAGCCGATGCAACTCGACCTGGCCCTTATCCAAGCCTTGTGCGAAAGATGGGACCCAGTAAGTCGGGCATTCCTGATGCCATGGGGACACATGGTGCCCAGTCTAGAAGATGTGGCCCGAATCACGAGCCTCAAAGTGGATGGTGAGGCAGTGACCGGCGTCACCTATGCAGATTACCGAGATGGCACCCAAAAGCTACTGGGGTTAGACTTAGACAGTCAGAAGCACAGATCAGTAGCTAGGGCTTCTATCATGGGGGCATTAGGGCTCACTGATACTCGTCGATGGGACGACGAGTCCTCGGAAGAATTTATGGAGAGGATGGGAAGGGGATGTCGTGCTGTGTATTGCACAGATTTTGACAATTGGGAGAGACCTAATATGGATTTGAGGAGATTTCTCCTCTTTTTCCTGGGGAGATTAATACTGAGCTCGAAAGGAGACGGCATCCATTGTTGTTTCCTAGGGCTGCTATCTGACCTCGAAAGAGTAGGACAGTACGCCTGGGGAGCTGACATGCTAGCGCACTTGTTTACGGGCCTGTCCCAAGAGGCAGATCGTGAGATGACTGTGAGTGCGTTCACACCACTTATCCAGGTATTTTTTTTATTTTATTTATATATTTTTATGTTTATTTGTAATAGTCCACTTGAGGTATTGACGGCATATGATGATGTAGCTGTGGAGCTATTATTACCTCCCAATGGGGAGAGCTCGGCATTGGCGACCAGCGATGGTGTCGTTAGCCAGGCGGTGGCAACCGATCATGGGTGCAGCGCCTGTAACCTACCAGCTGATGGTGCTAAGGCACGAGCTACAGGAATTCCCTGCAGCGATGGTGGGATTTTTTTTATTTTATTATTATTATTATTATTATTATTATTTGTTGTATATATATATATATATATATTTTTTAACCAGTTAAACGGGTATGTACAACCTCACCTAGGTAAATTGGAGACCCTACTCAGGCATGGTCGATGCCGATCAACCGTGGGTTTTAACAAGTCGCGCCCGGTTCGGACGGGAATTGTGGATACACTGCCTAAATGAAATCGAGTCGCTTCGGCTACGATTGGTTATGAGGACCCTAGGGCTGGCCTAGGAATGGGTGGATACGACTGCGCCACCTCGCGTTGGAAGAAAGACACGGGAACCGGCAACTTGCGTTAATTGGCGTGTGCGGTTCCCGGAACAGTATGAAGATTGGCAACGAGGTGGCACAATCGTGGAATCACATGCGTAGGATAGTGAAGAATATCTGCGTCTGTATAAGGCAATGTACGCAGAGCGGCTCCAACCCCGGGGACTTATGGAGGTGGGTCTCCTTTTTCCTCTTTTCTCCTTTCCTCCTCTCCTCTCTGTGGATGTTGACTCCTATGGCTGCAGGATGTCCGTGATACCATGATAGCGGACTTGCGATCACGCCTGGCAGAAACGGAGCAACAATTGGGTGACAGCCGTGGAGCCTTGAGCGCTTCGGTAGGTGTATGGACAATGCGCACTCCTAATTAAGACTCTAGATTGATGGCGTTCGGTCGCTAATTTTCATCCCATGTGGTTTATAGCGCGCTCAGATCGACGCGGCTTCGTCAGTGATGGGAGGAGGCGGCGTCTCTTCCAGCTTATGGATCCCCGCCTCAGAACTTGATTTGATTCACGAGCAACTTGCTCGGACTACGCAGCGTGCCGCGGAGGCAGAAGGAATGCTCTCTATACATGTAAGAGTTTCAGTGTTGAGTTCTCCTTGTTTATACCTTGCCGCATATCTGAGATAGTATATCTGGCAGGAAAAGGAGACGCGAGAGGTACTTGCCCATGCTGTACAGAGAGAGGCTAGGATAGCAGAGCTGGAGGAGGAATTGCGGCATCGTCCTGATGACGATTCTTCCAGGGATGCCATGGAGCTGAGAATCACCCTTCAATTGGAGAGGGAAGACCGTGAGAGAGAACGGGCAGAGAAAGAGAGGGACAGAGAAAGAGAGAGAGCCGACAGATTAGCTGAAAGGGAGGAGTGAAGGGTCATGGAGGCCCAGTTGTTCGAACTCCGAACCAGCCTTGGCCTCGCTGAACAATGGCTGAGCGATGGTGAGGAGCGCTACCGAAGAGCACGAGAGCGTGACTTTCGTGTCAGTAGCTCCTTTGCTGCTCCCACGGATCAGCGCCGGGGTGTGGGAATGGGAAGAGGTGTACAGAGCGGTAGAAGTACCGCTTTTCGTAGTTGGGTAGCACCCTTGAGGGCGTTTTACCCGGAGAGTGGCGGGACAAGTAATGTAGAGAGAGAAGGTGGAGCTTAATGTACAATTCCTTATTTAAGAATGGAATAAAAGGTATGATTTTGTTTTGATTTTCATCTCACTCTTGCTATCTTGAATCCCTGCACGCATCACTGAAACAAACAGGTCAGTATCTCTGTTCTGACTTGGCCCCTTGCTCAATAAGCAGGTGTTCACTTCAACTGTCATTGATAATGGGTCAAGGGGCCAAGCCTTTATTAACGAAGGTAAGGGAAAGATGCGATAATGATGAATGTGACAGACAAGCACACTAAGGCAAGCGGAATTTAAAAGTGAAATGCTGCATACAAATGCAATCATGCGAAATGATTTTTCTTTTTTTTATTATTTTTCTGGCATTTTTTTTTGTTATCTTCGTTATCATTCTAGTTTTTTTTGTTTTCCAAATATCTACGTTTTCTCTTTTTTTTATCATTTTTTTGTCGCTAACGCCTGATGAGCACCCATATGGCACCTAACCTTCATGAGAACAGGGGTTTCTTACTAACCTCCCAGGTATCCTAAGTGCACATCTAGGTTGATTTGGGCCTCTAGACCCCTCGAATGATAATCCCGCCGGCTAAGACTTACCCTGATGACAATACCGACATGCCATGCTTAGGCTCCCAGTTACTTCCGACCATAGGGATTCGCCCAAAAGGTGTTCGAGGTAAATGATTTGCTCGACCCGGGTCTGTTTCCTCACAACTCTAGATGGTATATGATGGAACACCCTGGAACCCTAACGACCAACCGCGCAACACTGACCCGGAATCAGACGCCGTCGTACCCAGAGGTGACCCGCTTGCATTGGCCTAAGCCCAAGGTTAAACAAGAAGACACCCAGACGGTAAACAGGGGTCTTGACCAGCCAAAAACACAGAGACTCCTTCGCAGCGATACTTCTACTTTTCAAAGTAGGCAACCATATGTTTGTATTAAAATAAGGTCGCAAACCTTGGCGGGTTTCGCCCTTCAGACATTCCGTCGAGCTTTCACCTTTAAAGGAAGAAGGAAGAGCGTAGGGGATAAACCTCCTGAGAGGATCGGCAAAACCGTTAACTCGGAGAGCCAATAAGGGCCCATTTAACTCTTTCCTTTCGGACAACTTCGGACCAAATCCTGAGCATTTACATTCCATGGCCCCTTTTGTGGATTCAGACTTTTGCTTTGAGGGGTTTCATTTATCCCATCAGGCACGGTCACGACCAGGCTTTTCTCTTGATTTTGATTTTGTGTTTCTTTTTGCTAGGAAGATATAGTCGTTTGACGTTTGTGAGCTCCCTTTCGTATGCCTGCGGGGACACTGCCCTCTTCTCGTGCTCTGATCGATGCTCGAGGAAATGGATCCTACTCTTGCCCTTGGGGGTTTGAGTTTTGGTTTCTCATGCTCAACGTTTTAAGGGCGCCGACTGTCTCATTTGGTCGAGGAGAAAAGAATAAAGATTACAGCTTCTGGAGATCTTCCGGATGAGGCCCCACCGTAGGTGATGCTACCAACTTTTTTGGATAAAATACATAAGTGAGTACATGTTGGCTTCCTTCGAGCGAGCATAGGCCGTCGTGGCCGGACAGGGATCTCCACGGTTTTGGCAAACCAAGACCCGGTGCCTACCAAGCCTTAATGGGCCCTATCCTAACATGAAGGTTGGATGCAGGGACTTAACTACATGGTGACCACTAGGCATCGGCATTTTGAGTTTTCCACATTTTTAGTGATTTTCAATATTTTTTTATTTTTGATGTTTTCTTTCTTTTCGTCATTTTTTTTTGTTTTTTGACACTAAGCTAAGGGTAGTACTTTTTAAGATAAAGCCCGTTCCAAGGGTGGGATAACTCGGTCCCTTCGGCGTTGACTAGCTTGTAGGCGTTGCCAGGGTACACGGCTTGAATTACAAATGGTCCTTCCCAATTGGGTTGGAGCTTAGAACGCGGCCCTCCAGGTTTGACAAAAATTCATTTTACTACCATCTCACCGATTTTGAATTTTCTCTCAACGACTTTCTTTTGGTGAAAGCGAGCGAGTCTATTTTGATACACACGCGCATGCTCGGCAGCGGCCAGCCGCTTCTCATCCAAGAGTTCCAACTGGGCGAGGAGTGAATTACGACGGTCGTCGAGGGGAAATTCCTCGTCCAATTGTACCATGAGAGAATGGATCAGAGTCTCGTACGGGACTACCGCTTCCATACCATAAGTAAGGGCAAACGGAGTCTGCCCGGTGGGGGTACAGATTGAAGTGCGATAGGCCCATAGAGCTTCGATAAGCTTTTCTGGCCAGTCTGAAAACTTACTGGACTTGCAGGTCTTCTTGATGATTTTGATCAATGTTTTATTGGTGGCCTCCGCTTGGCCATTACTTTGTGGGTAATAAGGCGATGAATGATGCAATGCAATTGCGTACCTTTTGCAGAGGTCCTGAAGGTCCTGAGAAATGAACTTTGGCCCATTGTCGGTGACGATTGTGCTTGGGACGCCGAACCTGGCGAGGATGTTCTTCATGATGAACTTGCAGACTGTTGACGCCTTGATTTCCACGTAAGCTTCGGCTTCGGCCCATTTGGTGAAGTATTCCATCGCAGTAAGGATGAAAGATTTTTGTTTGGTGAGGGAATTGGGATCACCTAGGGGACCGATGATGTCGAATGCCCACATGGAGAAAGTCCATGGGGAGGATATTGGACGAAGTGAGGAAGATGGTGAATGGATTTTATCGGCGTGAAGTTGACCCTTGACACACCTACGGACATAGACGGCACAATCCTCTTCCATAGTGGGCCAATATAAGCCTTGCCT
Organism: Amorphophallus konjac; assembly: GCA_022559845.1. Lineage (NCBI taxonomy): Eukaryota > Viridiplantae > Streptophyta > Magnoliopsida > Alismatales > Araceae > Amorphophallus > Amorphophallus konjac. Next base: position 225,836,986 of record CM040121.1, on the reverse strand, counting down.
AATGATCTTCTTGGCGAGCATCTGGCTATTCACGTGGCCACCGCACACACCCGAGTGTGCTTCTTCTACGCATTTCCAAACCTCATTGTCGTCAAGACACCTTAACAGAACGCCAGTAAGGCTCCTCCTATAGAGTAGACCTCCAACCAATGTGTATTTCTGAGCCACCCTTCTTATGGCTTTCTTATCTTCTGTGGTGGCTCCTTCAGGATAAGACTGATCTTTACAATATTTGACAATTTCATAGAACCATGGTTTCTCATCGTCAGCCAGCTCTTCTTCGACTTCTGCTAGCATGATCTCCCTCTTCTCAAGGATTTCTCCCTTCTGGATCTTCTGTAGGACTCGTTCCTTGATCTTTAAGAGGTAAGGGTCCTGAACGGCAGGGACAAGACGCTTGTAGAGAATGATGGATCTAAACCATGCACCTAAAGAAAATTTGAAGGATGACGCCAAGGAGGCGAGGGCATCGGCCAGAATGTTCTGTTCGCGAGGAACATGGACAAAGATCAGCTTGGTGAACAATTTGGCATAGGCGGAGACTAGCTCCTGATAGGGTTTGAGCTTGGGATCGAGGGTGCGATATTTGGTAAGCACCTAGCGGAGAACGAGTTGACTATCACCCACGACTCGCAACTCAGTGATATAGAAAGAACGGGCTAGTTCCAGGCCAGCTAGAGGAGCCTCGTATTCAACGATGTTGTTGGTGACTGGGAACGTAAGCTGAAATGCCTCTGGGATGGTAACACCTTCAGGCGTTAGAAGGACAATGCCGATACCCTTCCCTTGGGAATTTAGAGCTCCATCAAAATATAATGTCCACATTGGCTTGTCGGATTGGGCGATGGACATTAGTTCCTCATCTAGAAACTCTGATTGGACAGGGTCAAACTTGGGGAGAGGATGGTGGGCGAGATGCTCGGCTATGGCTGATAACGCGAAAGTTCGTCATTTAAAACACGCGTATAACAATCTTAAAATCGAACTCGCACAACATGATCAAAAGAGACCGTAGTACTATGGCAAGCACGAGTCGAATCCACAGGGAAGAAGATACTTTGAGTTAAAAACCTTGTAACCTTTTAGAAAATGTTTGTGATTTTTTGTAGCTTGAAGAGAATGATTAAACAAAGAATGATTCCAACAATTAGTTCAAAATGCCTATGATTATGAGTCTATGCCATGGGAAATAATTACATAACATTGAGAAGAAGAGGTAGAAAAAGTAGGAAGAGAGGGAAGATGAACAAACTCTAGATCAAATGAACACTTCTTTCATTAACATAAAGAAACGATTACATGAAGTGCAAGACGAGCTTACAATAAAGATGTGACGAGATTACAATGAAGTAAAATGAAACTAAAGCAATAGCAACAAGAGGAGCCTGAGATGTGAAGATGGTAGCCGCAATGGTGATGACGGCGCCGTCCTCTCTTGGCCTTGGATCACGAACCACCTTGTGGAAGATGTCGTCTACATCGGGAGGAAGTCGCCTTTGTCGTTGAAGCTGCCTTTGGAGGGTGAATAACTTTGAACCCAAGAGGAATTAGGGGATGCCCAAGAAGAAGAAGTTGAAGATAAGGGAGAGAGAAAGAACTTTGATGAAGAACTCAGATAGAAAAGAAGAACAAAAGAGCTTCAAAATAGATAAATAACAGAAACTAGCATATCGGATGAACAGTGAAATCACATGACAGCAAGTTGAAAAATGAGAAATATCTTTAAAACCAGAAAGAATTAGAAGATGAGCAAGAAGAAGAAGTTGTAGAACACGTAAAAACCAAGAACTTTCATGAAGACAGCAAGAGCAGAAAATGATTAGAAGATGGAGAAATAAGGGGAAGAACAGAGAAAAATACTGGGTCGCAGATGAACAGGACAGTACAGTGAAAAACATGAAATATCCTGAAAACCAGAAGGAATTAGAAGATGAGCAAGAAGAAGAAATTGTAGAAGACGTAAAAATAAAGAACTTTCATGAAGACCACAAGAGGAGAAGAGGGACGGAAGAGGGCGAACTCGGCGGCCCAAGAAGATGTGAGAGGGAGAGGGAATGAAAAATTGCCAAAAGAAGAACACCCTTTCTCCTCCTTGTCATGGGCTATTTATAGGAAAAGTTAGGTAGATTGAGGGTGGAGATTGTATCAAAAGGAGATGGATGGCTGAGATTCAAGTGGAATATGATGCATGGGGAAGAGAAAAAGTAGGTGGGCACCCCCTTTCTTGGACTTTAGGCACCCCATTTCCCAAGGCTCATCATGCCTCCTTTATTTCAAACTTTGAATGTCCTTTTCCTCCTTTTCAAACTTAAACTTTGGATTCTTCCTTTTCAAACTTTGAATTCAAAATTTTGAACATTCCTTTCCCTCCAACTAAAATATTTTGAATTCTTTATTTGACTTGGTCAAAATGGTGATGACCCTTTTGTCCCCGGCTTCTTTTGTAATTACCTTCGGTGTCCTACACACACACAATTACACTTTAGTCCATAAAAATTATCACAATGTGCACATCAATCTCAAATGCTCATAGTTATGCAATGGAGAATTAATGCTCATAGCCCTCAACTTCAAATTATTAGATAAAATTATCAAATTAATCAATTTACGTGAAAGCTCCAATTTAAATGCGGAGTTGAGGTTAATTATGAAATATGCATAATTACCTAATTATATGCACATAAAATGGTGTTTATGCGATGTATTATCATAAGAAATGGAGACTTATCACACCCCCTAACTTGAACATTGCTAGTCCCTTAGCAATGTAAACAATTATAAAATTAGGACTAGCAAACACTCATGTGTCACAGATCATGGCAAGAACATTATGCATAATGATTTAGACTTTGGAGTATTACAAGTTCAAGTAGAATGCATTTGGTATAAATTTAATCAGTCCATGTGTTTAGACCTTTCCTCAGGATACACTCAAAATTAAATATCTCTTTGTGTATGAGTGATATAACTTGACTAGTGACTTCCAAACAATCTAGATGAATGAGTCTTCTACCTTTCACTTAAAGATGATTTTCAATTCTGCCCACCTCTTGAATTGAGTTTCTCGAATTACAGGTAGCTTCACTCTGCCAGTTTATACTTCTTTTTTTTCTTTTTTCTTTTTTTTTGACACACGGTGCTGCACATCCCTTCGCCGTTTGACGCGAACCTCAACTCTTGCCTTAGGAGAAGCAGGCCCGGTTACTAAGTTCAGGGGCATTTTCCATGTGTGTTTTTTTTTTGACAGGTATCTTTTTCCTCACGATTATGTTCAACGAATGGGCATAATATTCATCACCACCTAAGTGTCAAGTAAAATTCCCATCATCCTAATGTTTGTCATCCACCGATCTTGTTATTGTGCAATTGTGTGCAAGTTCAATAGAATTTTCAGGTGTATTCTGAGGAAAAGGCTAAAGACATAACCAATTAATTCATCCCTTTAATTTGCAACTTTCACATGTAAGACCCTAAGTCCTATCATTCTAAGAAAAGTTTCTCATCATGAAATATGAACATGAAACACGTGTTAGAGGTGTGATGAAAGGTTACATTTATTTTGAGGAAATTCGAGCTCAAGCTACCCCCCAACTTAGGTGACATTGTCCCTAATGGCATGAGTAAGATATAGAAATGAAATAAAGCCATAAAAAGTAGAGGGAAGGATAGATACGACCTGAGAGAGAGATGTCATCATCAAAGAAATATTGCTCCATGCTCCATGCTCCTTAGATAAAAGAAGAAAATCAATCAATTTTTTTTTTTTGAAAAGAAACAGGATAATTGGGTTGCCTCCCAAGAAGCGCTAAGTTTAACGTCTTCAGCCAGACACAATATAGCTCACAATGGGTCACTCAGCCTGAGAGAGTCCTCCTGCAGCATTGGAAGATTTTCAATGTAAGGTTTCAAACGTTGACCATTGACAGTGAAAGTTTGACCAGTTTTAGGATCAAGAATTGTTACTGCACCATGGTCAAATATTTTAATTACCACATATGGTCCATCCCATCGAGATTTCAATTTGCCGGGGAATAATCGCAGCCTAGAGTTAAAAAACCAGACCTTTTGGTTGATTTGAAAAGTTTTGCGTGAAATGTGTTTATCATGGAATGCTTTTGTCTGGGCTTTATAAATCCTAGAGTTCTCATAGGCTTCATTGCGAAGTTCCTCTAACTCATTCAGTTGAAGGGCTCTATGGGAACTAGCCTGTGCTAAATCAATATTGAATTGTTTGATTGCCCAATAGGCCCTATGTTCCAATTCGACTAGCAAATGACATGGCTTTCCAAAAATAAGCCTATAAGGGGACATGCCAATGGGAGTTTTGTAGGCGGTCCGATAGGCCCATAAAGCATCATCTAATCTTTCTGACCAATCTTTCCTATCGGGCCGGACAGACTTTTGCAGAATGTTCTTGATCTCCCTATTAGAAACCTCCACCTGGCCACTAGTCTGGGGATGATAGGGGGTAGCAATCTTATGTGTTATCCCATACTTCCGAAGCAAAGCCCGGAATTGAGAATGGATGAAATGTGAACCCCCATCACTAATGATAGCCCTGGGACACCCAAATCGAGAGAAAATGTTCTTGCGAACAAATTTCATGACAATTTTGTGATCATTAGTCCTTGTGGCTATAGCTTCTATCCACTTAGACACGTAATCCACCGCCACCAAAATATACTCATGTCTAAAAGATGATGGAAACGGTCCCATGAAGTCAATTCCCCATACATCAAAAATTTTCACAACCAGGATAGGGTTTAAAGGTATCATGTCCCTACGTGACATGTTTCCCATAGCCTGACAGCGCTCACAAGATTTGCAAAATTCGAATGCATCTTTGAATACTGTGGGCCAGTAGAACCCACTCTGCAAAATTTTGGCTGCCGTTTTCTTACTTGAAAAATGCCCCCCACAAGCTAAGGTGTGGCAAAATGTCAGAATGCTTTGTTGCTCACCTTCAGGGACACACCTCCGAATGGTTTGGTCTGCTCCTAAATGGAATAGCTCAGGGTCTTCCCAAAAGAAGTATTTGAGCTTAGCAAAGAAGCGGTCTTTTTCTTGTTTAGACCAACCTTCAGGAATTTTTTTCACGGCTAAGTAATTGACAATGTGTGCATACCATGGGGGTGGAATGTGAGATACACTAAGGAGGTGTTCATCTGGAAATGAGTCCTGTAAGGGTGTGGTGTCTGATGTGATAATTCAGGACAAGTGATCTGCAACAATATTTTCACTTCCTTTTTTATCCCGAATTTCCAAATCAAATTCTTATAATAAAAGGATCCATCTAATCAACCTTGGTTTGGCATCTTTTTTAGACAACAGGTGTCTGAGAGCTGAGTGGTCAGAGAACACAATGACTTTGGCCCCTAGCAGATAGGACCGAAACTTTTCAAGGGCAAAGACAACAGCAAGTAACTCCTTTTCTGTTGTGTTGTACCTAAGTTGGGCATCAGCGAGTGTGCGACTCGCATAGTAAATCACCACAGACTTTTTGTCTACCCTTTGCCCCAAAACAACACCTAAAGCATAATCCGAGGCATCATACGTAATTTCAAAAGGCAATGACCAATTAGGAGTTTGCAAGATTGGGGCATTGGCCAATGTCATTTTTAATGATTCAAAAGTCTCAAGACATAATTGGTCAAGATGGAATGGGACTTCCTTAGCCAGCAGATTAGTGAGAGGTCTAGCAACTTTGGAGAAATCTTGAATAAACCGGCGATAGAAGTCGGCATGACCTAAAAAGGAACGGATTTGTTTCACTGAGATGGGTGGTGGTAGTTTGGCAATAAGCTCAACCTTGGCTTTATCCACCTCAATCCCTCTTGCTGACACTATATGTCCCAGAACGATGCCCTCTTTAACTATGAAATGACTCTTTTCCCAACTGAGGACAAGATTATTGTCTATGCATATCTTCATGACTTTGGCTAAGTGGTCTAGACAAGAATCAAATGTGTCCCCAAAAATGGAGAAATCGTCCATGAAAATCTCTAAAAAGTTACCCACCATGTCAGAAAAAATAGCTAACATGCATCTTTGAAATGTGGCGGGAGCATTACATAGTCCAAAGGGCATTCTTCGAAAAGCAAAGGTTCCGTAGGGACAGGTAAATGTGGTTTTTTCCTGATCCTCTGGGTAGATAGCCACCTGATTGTATCCAGAATATCCATCCAGAAAACAGAAGTATTTTTGCCCTGCTAATTTTTCTAAAATTTGGTCAATGAATGGGAGGGGAAAATGGTCCTTCTTTGTCATGGAGTTGAGCTTCCTATAATCAATGCAGACCCTCCATCCCGTGGTCAACCTAGTAGGTATCAACTCCTCTTGATCATTGGTGATCACAGTCAGTCTTGATTTCTTTGGGACTATTTGTGTTGGACTGACCCACTGACTATCAGAAATTGGGTAGATGATTCCGGCATCTAACCACTTGACCACCTCATTTTTGACCACCTCCTTCATGTGTGGATTTAATCACCTCTGCATGTCTCTACTCGGTTTTACATTCTCCTCCATATAAATATGGTGCTGAAAAATGGATGGACTAATCCCTTTAAGATCAGCGACAGACCAACCTATAGCCCCCTTATGAGATTTAAGGACCTCAACTAGTTTCTCCTCATGGTTAGGTTCAAGGTCACTTGCTATGATGACTGGCAAGGTTTGGTCTGGGCCTAGGAATGCATACTTAAGGGAGGCTGGCAATGGTTTTAGTTCAACCTGAGGAGGGGATTGCAAAGAGGGCAGAGCTGGTTCAGATTTAAGCTGAGGCAAAGGTTCAACTGGGGGCCATGTCCTAAGTTGAGTTGACAAGATGTCAACTTCCTCTCTCATTCCAGTCCTACTGTCCCTTTCAATCTCCAATAATTCCTCAATGGTGTCAACAGCATAGCAATCTCCTTTTTGATCATGAAATTTGGATGCCTTAAAAATGTTGATGCTGACTTTCTGGTCCCCAAAAGATATGTCCATAATTCCTGAAGCACAGTCTATATTAACCCTAGCCATGGCTAAAAATGGTCTACCCAAAATGATAGGAGTATGCTTGATTTCTTGGGGAGAAACCATGTCCAAAATAAGAAAGTCAGCAGGGAAGTAGCACTCATTCACTTTAACAATGACATCCTCAATAAGGCCCTTTGGAGTCTTAATTGATCTATCAGCGAGCTGGAGAATAATGGGAGTAGGCTTGAGCTCACCGATGTCAAACTGCTCATAGATGGAGGTAGGGAGTAAATTCACACTAGCTCCTAAATCAAGGAGAGCCTTATCAAATGTCACACCCCCAATGTTGCAAGAGATAAGGGGTGCTCCAGGATCTTTTAACTTCCTTGGAAGTTGGTTGAGGACTACGGCACTAACGTTCTCAGGAAGCCGAACCTTTTCCGGGGTCACTCGTGGCTCCCGCCTAGGAGTGCACATTTCCTTCAAGAATCTAGCATAGGCTGGGACATGTTTAATGGCATCGAGGAGAGGGATGTTGATGTGTACTTGTTTGAAGAGCTTCATCATCTCCTCATTGTGGGCCGGTTGTTTCTTCTTGGGCTTTAAGGCATTGGGAAATGGCACTGTAGGTTGGTAAGTGCTAGGCCCTTCATCTAGTTTTCACTTTCCCTTGACATCCTTTTCCTGGTTGGGTTCCTCTTCACTATCAGAAGATATTTCTGGGGCCTGAATCAATGAAGTAGAAGTAGACTCCTGGGGATCTTGGAGGACTTTACCACTTCTTAAGGCTGAAATTGCTTTTGCATTTTCAAGTTGTAGGCCTTTTTGTGGTACTTGACCTGATGGGTGCTGAAGGAGAGGAGAAATTTGCTGGTTCATGGGGAAGTTTGGTTGTGGGAAGCCTGGGGGATTATTTCGTGGGTTGGCAATGGGCTGACTTGGCAGTTGGCCCACTTCCCTTCTCATGGTGGCTTCAGCCAATTGGCCTAATTGGGTTTCCAACTTAGAGATAGTTTGCTGGTGGGCTTGAAGGGTCTGTTGGAAAGATTGACTTTGGGCTTGAATGGTTTGTTGGAAGGATTGATTTTGGGCCAGAATTAGTTGTTGTAACTGATGGAATCGATCATCAGTTTGGGAGTCCTGGTGGTGATGCAAAGGAGGTTGATAGGTTTGTTGAGAATTGGAAGACTGCCCATAATGGGGCTGAGGAGGTTGGTATGGGGCCTGACCCTGGTTGAATCGGGGGAGTGGTTGTTGGACTTGCGGTCCCCGACCATAAGCATTTCCTTGAAATGGTGGCTGTGCTTGAAATTGGTTTTGGATGGGTGGTTTGTGAGTTTGAGACGTAGAGGGGATGGTGGGCTGATTGGGAGATTGTTGATTTCTCCAATTGAAATTGGGGTGATTCCTCCAGCCCGGATTATAGGTGTTAGAAAATGGGTCATAGTTGGGCTTAGAGAACCCCTGGGCTGCTTGGACTTACTCCTGTATAAAAGGTAGTAACTGGGCTGCTGTTGGGCAATCGGACACATGATGATCGGGGCTAGCACATAAAGCACACACCTCATGGTGTGTTGGGTCTGAGTATGGGTTGGACGTAGGTAAGATGGTGGTTTCTTATTTGTTCTGGGCCAGGAGCTGGTCTAACTTGTGGGCTAGCATATCAACATGTTCTAGCTTTTGGGCCATGATGTCCACCTTGTCCAATTTTTGATGGATGAAATTTACATCCACCCTAGCTTCAGGTTCCACCCGATACATCCCGGCCCGTTTAGAGGGCCCAATGGTTCTCTCATATGAGGATAAGGAAGCATGGTTGATTGAATTCTCGCTCAACATTTCAAATAAGGCATAGGCCTCATCCTCACTCTTGCTCATAAAGGCCCCACCACATGATGCATCCACAATCTGCCTAACTTGATCATCTAGGCCCTCATAGAAAGCTTGCACTATTTGCCATTTGGAGAGCCCATGATGTGGGCATTTTCTGAGGAGTTCCTTTAATCTCTCCCATGATTCATGTATTTGTTCATTTGGGAGTTGCGCGAATCCTGTGATTGCACGTCTCATGGTGTTGGTTCTACCGATGGGGTAAAACTTCTTAAGGAACTCATGCTGCATATCTGCCCATGTGCCAATAGGTTTCCCTAAGGTCCCTAGCCAGTATTTGGCTTTGTCCTTAAGTGAGAAAGAGAATAAGGTCAAGCGGAGAGTATCATCTGTGAAATTTTGAATTTTCACAGTGGAACAAATTTCTAGAAATTCATCCAGATGTTTATAGGGATCTTCATTGGTCTTCCCATAAAAGGATGGGAGCATCTGAATGGTGCTAGATTTGATCTCATAGTGCAAAGCAGGGACATTAGGCAGTTGGATACAAGTGGATGGCTGATAATTTGAAGGAATGAAATATTCCTTCATCTGTTTGGGCACCCCTAATTGGTGTTGTTCAGCCATAGGTTGGGTTTGATTTTGAGCCGGATTAAAAATGAATCGTTCAATCTCACTAATGGGCTCAACTAAGTCAAGGTGTTGAGATCTTCTCCCTTGCATAAACCAAGGTTAAAGATGAGAGATGAGAGAATCATTTTATGATATATATTTTTAAATTTTTTTTTTGTTTTTACTTAAATAAGGACGAAGAGAGATAAGAGGAGATTTTTTTTTCTTGTTTTCGTTTTTTTTTTATTTTTTTATTTTTTTTTATACAAACACAAACAAGTTATCACACAAATTACTTAATGACTTAGATGTGACTTAGACCTATAAATTGGGTTTCACAAAATGGCTAAAGTGTAACTTGAGTTCACCCTCAATATTTCCACCGGTCAGGTAAGGGGTGGGGTAGTGGGAGGCTCCCCCTACTTTCGTAGGGACCTAATTACAAACCAATAGCCCGCTTAAGGCGTTTGCCGTCCGACCGTCTTGCCTTAGACACCGGTTTTCACAAGAGAATAAGCTCAAATAACACAAGAACCACAGTGTGAACTTAGGGCCAATATCTACTGAATTTTATTTGAGGTCTAGGTGATGCAAAGATGCAAGAGAATTATGATTTGTGGGCTAAGGAAGGGTGATGAAATCCCCACCTTATCTTGCTTATGGGTGTTGCCCTTAAGATATTTTGAAATGATATGCAACAAAGCAAGTTCAAACAAGGGGTTCTATGCAAACATGAAAATACATGAGCATACTTTTGGAAAAGTTAGAGTACTCACCTTGTCTCCCACAATCTTCAACAATGTAATTAACAACAATTAGACAATAAAGAAAAAGAGCTTCTATCCTAAATGATGCATGCCTTAGAACATGAAAGTGTGATTTCTACTCTTGCAATGAAGATTTTTATTGAAGTTCAAGTGATGTTTTTTTTTATGTTTTTATTTAGTGAACCTATCTAACCACAAGATATAAAATGTAGAGAAATGAAATTAAAATGAAGGAGGAAAAGTTTGGATACTTACTTGAAAAGCGTTCCCCCGTTCTTTTATTTTTTCAAAATGAATGACAAAAAGACTAAGGAAAAGGTGGAGACTTACCTCTGAATTTTTTTGAATTTTCAAGTTGCTTCCATTTTTTTTCTTTTTTCCTATAAAAATAAGAAAAGAGAACTTTATTAGTACACTATATACATAAGGAAAACAAAGTTCTTAAGTCAAAAATCACCATTCCTCGCCGGCAACGGCGCCAAAAATTGATAACGTGAAAGTTCGTCGTTTAAAACACGCGTATAACAATCTTAAAATCGAACTCGCACAAAATGATCAAAAGAGACCGTAGTACTATGGCAAGCACGGGTCGAATCCACAGAGAAGAAGATACTTTGAGTTAAAAACCTTATAACCTTTTAGAAAATATTTGTGATTTTTTGTAGCTTGAAGAGAATGATTAAACAAAGAATGATTCCAACAATTAGTTCAAAATGCCTATGATTATGAGTCTATGCCATGGGAAATAATTGCATAACATTGAGAAGAAGAGGTAGAAAAAGTAGGAAGAGAGGGAAGATGAACAAACTCTAGATCAAATGAACACTTCTTTCATTAACATAAAGAAACGATTACATGAAGTGTAAGACGAGCTTACAATAAAGATGTGACGAGATTACAATGAAGTAAAATGAAACTAAATCAATAGCAACAAGAGGATCCTGAGATGTGAAGATGGTAGCCGCAATGGTGACGACGGCGTCGTCCTCTCTTGGCCTTGGATCACGAACCACCTTGTGGAAGATGTCGTCTACACCGGGAGGAAGTCGCCTTTGTCGTTGAAGCTGCCTTTGGAGGGTGAATAACTTTGAACCCAAGAGGAATTAGGGGATGTCCAAGAAGAAGCAGTTGAAGAGGAGGGAGAGAGAAAGAACTTTGATGAAGAACTCAGATAGAAAAGAAGAACAGAAGAGCTTCAAAATAGATAAATAACAGAAACTAGCATCTCGGATGAACAGTGAAATCACATGACAGCAAGAAACCAGAAAGAATTAGAAGATGAGCAAGAAGAAGAAGTTGTAGAACACGTAAAAACCAAGAACTTTCATGAAGACAGCAAGAGCAGAAAATGATTAGAAGATGGAGAAATAAGGGGAAGAACAGAGAAAAATACTGGGTCGCAGATGAACAGGATAGCACAGTGAAAAACATGAAATATCTTGAAAACCAGAAGGAATTAGAAGATTAGTAAGAAAAAGAAATTGTAGAGGACTTAAAAACAAAGAACTTTCATGAAGACCACATAAGGCGAAGAGGGACGGAAGAGGGCGAACTCGGTGGCCCAAGAAGATGTGAGAGGGAGAGGGAGTGAAAAATTGCCAAAAGAAGAACACCCTTTCTCCTCCTTGTCATGGGCTATTTATAGGAAAAGTTAGGTAGATTGAGGGTGGAGATTGTATCAAAAGGAGATGGATGGCTGAGATTCAAGTGGAATATGATGCATGGGGAAGAGAAAAAGTAGGTGGGCACCCCCTTTCTTGGACTTTAGGCACCCCATTTCCCAAGGCTCATCATGTCTCTCCTTTATTTCAAACTTTGAATGTCCTTTTCCTCCTTTTCAAACTTAAACTTTGGATTCTTCCTTTTCAAACTTTGAATTCGAAATTTTGAACATTCCTTTCCCTCCAACTAAAATATTTTGAATTCTTTATTTGACTTGGTCGAAATGGTGATGACCCTTTTGTCCCCGGCTTCTTTTGTAATTACTTTCGGTGTCCTACACACACACAATTGCACTTTAGTCCATAAAAATTACCACAATGTGCACATCAATCTCAAATGCTCATAGTTATGCAATGGAGAATTAATGCTCATGGCCCTCAACTTCAAATTATTAGATAAAATTATCAAATTAATCAATTTACGTGAAAGCTCCAATTTAAATGCGGAGTTGAAGTTAATTATGAAATATGCATAATTACCTAATTATATGCACATAAAATGGTGTTTATGCGATGTATTATCATAAGAAATGGAGACTTATCAATGGCATAGCCTTTAATTGCCTTCTGCTGGATGTAGGTGATGTCGAACTGGGAAAGAAAACTTTGCCAGCGTGCTAGCCTATCAGTAAGGACGGATTTCTCCAGAAGAAACTTGATAGGGTTCATGCGAGCAATCAAGTGGACCTCATGAGCCAAGAAGTAGTGCTTCAATTTCTGCACCACCGAAACGAGGGCAGCACATGTTTTCTCCATGACTGTGTACTTCTGCTCACAGGGATTGAGAAGTTTGGACAAGTAATAGGTTGCCTGTTCCTCGCCTTCTTCATCAACTTGTGCGAGGACAGCTCCCACGGAGTCGTCCAAGACGGAGATGTAGTGGATCAGAGGTTTTTCTGGTTTGGGTGGAATGAGAACGGGTGGACTAGCCAGATATTCCTTTAACCCTTCAAAAGCTTTTTGGCATTTAGAATCCCAGTGGAATTCTACTCCTGGCTTGGTCAACTCATAGAAAGGTCTACAGCTTTGTGAGTGCTGAGACACAAACCGACGAATAAACTACAACCTCTCGATTAAACCTCGGACTTCCCTCAAATTCTTGGGAGGTGGCATATCCCTGATGGCCTTAGCTTTGTCAGGATCTATCTCGATCCCTCTTTTACTCACAATGAAGCCCAGTAATTTACCCGATGATACACCAAACACACACTTCTTCGGGTTCATTTTCAATTGGAACTCCCTTGATCTCTGCAAGACCTTAGCCAAAACCCTTGGATGTTCCATCGTGGTCCTTGATTTCACCAATAGATCATCCACATACACCTCCCGATATATGTGCATCATGTCGTGAAATATGGCCATCATAGCTCTTTGGTAAGTAGCTCCAGCATTCTTTAACCCAAACGGCATGACCACGTAACAATATGTTCCCCAAGGTGTAGTGAATGATGTCTTCTCTTGATCCTCTTCTGCCAAACGAATTTGATTATATCCTGAAAATCCATCCATGAATGAGAGAGTCTCATACCCCGCTGTGTTGTCGATCAACACATCAATGTGAGGCAAGGGAAAATCATCCTTTGGACACGCGCGGTTAAGGTCCCGGAAGTAGATGCAAATCCTGACTTTCCCATGTTTCTTCATGACCGGGACAATGTTTGCCACCCATTGAGGATAAAGGACGACTCTAATAAACCTGGCTTTATGGAGCTTGTCGACTTCTTCTTTCATTTTCAAAGCCATTTGAGGGTGGAAACGCCTTAACCTTTATTTTACCAGACGGACCCTGGTTTTAGGGTTAAACGGTGTTCGACCAGGGTTGAATCCAGACCCGGCATATCCTCGTAGCTCCATGCAAACGTGTCCTTATATTCCTTGAGAACTTTAATTAATGCTTCTTCTTCAGAGGGTGGTAGATTATCACTTATGAGGATGATCCTAGGGTCTTCCTCAGTTCCCAAGTTGACTTCTTTGGTGGACTCTTCTACGGCGGTTGACGGCTCGTCGAATCTCCTTATTCCACTAGCATATGCGCCAGCCACATCCTCATATTCTTCACCCTCATCTTCAGTAGGGTATTCTTCATCCGTGAGCTCGTAGACTCCATACCCCTCATTAATTATGCAGTTGCCCTCACATTCTATTTCCGGTAGCTGGATGGGATTTTCTAGCAACTGAGGGACGGCAAGAAGGGCCTGACACCTGGCGGCTAAATCCAGAAGGAATCGACGAGGGATCTGTCTACCCTTGGATTTCTTCCTAGGTACTACCTTTGACTTATTATTCCTAGATTGACTGACATTATTTACAGAAGAAGAAAAAGATGAAGAGGATGATGAAGAATGTACAGGGGAAGACCCCTCAGAGGAGGGGTAGAAAAGGTCGCTCATCGGACCTTGGACGGGTGGTCCGCAGGGTGGGGCGCACCCGTGGGAGATGTAGGAAGTTTCCTCAACGAAGACGTGTTGTTGAGGAGTTTTGTAAATTGACGTTTTTTTTTTCGTTTTCATTTTTGATGACAAAACAGTGGAAAGAGATCGGAGGAGAGGAAAAAGTGGTTATGGCTAGAGGATTGGGAGGCTCGTAGAGTAGATCATGATTGAAGACCTGGCGCGGGTTGAGAAACCCGCGCAGGTATGTATGTAGAGAGGGGGATCTGGGAAGATCATCAGACAACCGTCTGGCCTAGGAAGATGATAGCAACAAAGGTTGCGGTGAGTGAATGGAGAAGATGACGGCTAATGAGTCGTCGGTGGTGATGGTGATGGCGGATGAAGATCTGCTGGTGATAGGGTCCTTCTGGCGAGGGCGAGGATAGTTTGGGACCTTGGCAACAGTAATGATATTTTCTGGCATTCCGGAGATATATGGCGGTCCTTCAAGCTGGGGAGACGAGAACATCCTTTCCAGTGCAACGGAAACGTCCCGTATATCAAACCATTTGTCCCATTCGCATTCCGGGTCTTTGATCTTGCCTCTTTTGGTGACCCTCGGACATTTTTCGGCTGAATACACAACATGCGACCCCCCATGTGCTTCCTGCGGATAATCCCCCATCTGAATAACGGGCCCCTTGTTGAAGTGGTTTGATAGGGTCCATGTGAGGGGCTTCCAATCCACCTTGAATGGTCCTTTGAAGCCTAGGCCAAACCTGCGGTTCTGCCTAATCTCCTTTGGTGGTTTCAACCTACCTTGTAGCTGTGCACCCAGACCTTTGCCCTGTTGATAGCCGATGTTTCTCATAATCTCCCAACCTTTGGAGTGAAAAGGGAGATATGGCGTTGTTGCCTTGATCGGCTTCTTTGGTGCTAGCGGAATGTGAGATGAATCACACACGTCCAGCAATGACAATATGGGCCGATGAGACGGCCAAACAGAGGGTAGAGAGGTATTGATAGCATCCACCGTGTGAAGGATTGGTGTGCTGACTACTTTAATAATTCTTCCATTGTAAGGAAACTTCAAGCACTGATGGTTGGTGGAAGGCACAGCATCTATGGCTTCAATATAAGGGCGACCCAGTATGGCCTTGAATGTGGGGTCCATGTCAAAGACATGGAATTCCGTGGGGACTGACATAGGACCTAGCTCTGCCCTTAGAATAATCATCCCTTGTGGCGGCCTTTTGCTATTGTCATAAGCGCCGTGACTGTGATTGAAGAAGGTCTTATCTGTTCCTGTTTGACCCCACACAACTGAAGGGTGCTCATGGAGATCACATTTATGGACGCACCCGTGTCTACAAGGCATGGGTTTATGGATACCCCATTAATTTTTATTGAAACACACAATGCATATTTCCGAGCTTCCTTGGGAGTGAGCTCGTAGTTGTGGAACATGATGGCCGGTTGTGTGTCTGTTGGGGTCAGGACGGTAGAAATCTTTTCTATAGGGAGGTCCTCATTCACCATGACCTTTTGAAGATACTCCATTAAGGCTGCCTGATGGGATGTGGATCTCTGAAGCAGTTCCAGGATGGAGATCCGAGCAGGCGTCTTGTCCAAGTGTTTCAACAAATCATACTGTGTTCCAGAGATAGATCTTTCCGGTTGTTCTCCATCGTCCCTCTCTGGCTGAGACTGCTCGAGATTCTGACTGTTCTGGGGGAAAACCCTGTGGAAAATCCTTCCACTCCGGAGCACCATTGCCTGTGGCTTTTGTACCTCTATAGGGGTAGCAGTGGGTTTTAACAGCGATCTGAGGGGTAGTGGTGGAGGGATGGTTGATGAAGTAGGGGTGATGATGGGAGCAGGGATTCTGATGAGGGGTTTGTTAGGTGGAGGCATGGTGGAGGTAGAGGGGATATCGCACGGGTTATGAAGGATAAGGGGTCTGGAAGGTGGAGGTGGAGGCAAAGTGGAAGTGGGTAAGGTTTGGAGTGGGTAATGGTGTTGAGATGGATGGTGGATGATGAGTGGTTTTGAGGGCATTGGCGGTGGTATGGTGGAGACAGGTGGGGTTACGTACGGTGGACGGGTGATAAGGGGCTTAGAAGGCATAGGGGCAAATGCAGTAGAGGTGGATGGTAAAGTGGGGGAGTGAGAGAAAATGAGAGGGTGTGAGGGTGTAATGAAGGGTGTTGGCTGATAGGTCATTGGGGTGCGAATGAGAGGGCGTGATGGCAGTGGGAATGGTGAAGGCGGTATTAACGCGGGTTGATGAGAGAGAGGTGCTACCCGGGCAAGGCGAGGGGGTTGCATGATGATAGGGTTGGCAGTAGAAAGAATAGAGGTACTCTCTGGATGCCACACCTGCTCTCCCCCGACTTCCGGGAAGGAGGAGATGGGGTTGACCTGATGATTGGGATGTTGGTGCTCCGGTAATAGATTCTGGATTATGTCCATGTTGGGCTGTTGTGGTTGGGCCTGCTGAGGCTGCTGTTGTTGTTGTGGTTGTTGCTGTGGCTGCTGTTGTAACTGCTACTGTTGTTGCTGGAACTGTGGCCTAGGAGGAGGTCTCCTAGCCTTGAGAGTGGCGACGTATCGCCTCATTTCATCCCAGTCAATCCCACCTTCATCATTCGTATTGTGGATGTAATCTTTAAACTGAAAGCAGTTGTCCACTGTGTGTCCTGGCTGCCTGTGATAGACGCAGCATCTGGAGGTATCAACATTCGGGGGCCACACGGGCCTTTCCCTGGGTAGGATGAGTGTGTTTGAGGCCATGAGGGCGTTGAAAATATCCGCCAGAGTTTCTGGCAATGGTGGGTAATAGGCTCTCTTGGGACCAATCTGTTGTGCATCCCTTGGTTTTGATGATGACAATAGGATATGTTTGATTAATCAAGTTCTATCTTGTTTCATAACAAATACAAGTGGTTTGATTGTTCCTTCAAAGTATTGGACTCATTCAATTTACCTCTGATAAGTTAAGTAATTTCAGGTCCACTGAAATCCAAGTGGAATCAACAAATCAGAAGAAGTGTCAAAGGCCGCTTGTCGACCAGGGAAGTGGTTATGGTCGACCAACGAACTCAACCAGAAAAGCATCAGATCATCTGTCTTCTGGAAGCATCTTGGCTGTCGACCAAAGCCCCACCTCTGGTCGACCACAGAAAAGACAGAAGCAACAGACAGAACTGCTGGCCATCTGGAAACTGCCCCCTGTCGACCAGCGACCAGGCTGTGGTCGACCAACGGGCAACGTGAGTTTCAGCCAGAAGAACCGGCCGTCTGGGGACTGCCCATTGTCGACCAGCGACAGGGTCATGGTCGACCACGGGTTTATATATCGTCCAAAACCGAACTCTAACCGAATTCTGTTTTGGTTCCTTAAAACCTGCAGATGGTTGTTGCAGGTTGTTGGGCTGCTCAGGAGATAAGATTCCGCACGGGAATCAAGGAAACAATCTTGCTTAGAAGTGGTCAAACTCGTTCTAACGATTGGATTTAAACCGATCCCTGTTTTCTAGCAGATTGGCGCTCGATCTGAAAATTGAGCGGGAAGAGTTTTACTCTTGATAAAAGGGCTGTATGAAAAACAAAAAGAACACACATCACGAACAAGGGAGCAGAGAGAGAGCACGGAATAGAAGCCAAGGAAGATACACACAGAAGAGGAAGAAGGAGCTCTCCACCAATCAAAAATCTGCAGAAAGGTTAAAGGCAATCTCGTTGCTGCAGAAGGAAGACTTAGCTCAAGACTGTGTGATCTCCAGCAGCAGAACAATCGAAGGCAACTGACTGGAAGATCAACAGGGAGTCTAGGCTTCTTCATAAGCGTGATCAAGTCCCAGGCTGAACACCTATTCTTCTACACACGCCAATATTCAGTCCTGTCTTTCATCACCTGTTCTTATCATCTTTTCATTTCTGATTACAATTATTGTCAAGCTGTGAGGCAGCAGAATCAAGCTGTGTGTCAGCAGGTACAAGCTGTGTGTCAGCTGTGTTTTGGTTGAGATCAGAGATTCTCATAGTGAAGCCTTGCTTGAGTTAAGCAAGGGGTGGATGTAAGTCTCAGGAAGAGACTGAACCACCTTAAAAATCCTTTCTTGTGGTGTGCTTGTGTGTGTTTGATTTCCTATACGTATGCTTGCATCTTTACTATCCGCATTAGTTCTATGATTCATTAATTACCAGTAGCTCATCTGGTCGATAGTCAGTAAATTATCAAAAAGGGGGAAAGATCTATTCACCCCCCCCTCTAGATCTATTCAGTCCGTATCCAGCACGTGGTATCAGAGCAGGTTCTCCAAAAATGTGGTCTAACAACCAAGAGAGACCGGGCGGACTGAACTCTAAAAGCCTCATAGCTGAGGGGCACTCTGTAACTAGACCTCCATATTTTGATGGAACTGATTATTCTTATTGGAAAAATCGTATGCAGGTGTTCTTACGTGCGCAAGACCACGAGATGTGGAGGGTAGTGAGCCGCGGACCTTTTGAGCTACCGGAAGATGAAGAAACCTGGACCAGAGAACAGGTCAGGAAATCAACTGTCAACTGGGGAGCCATGAACGTGATGCAGTGCTCACTACACCCCACAGAATTCTCAAGAGTTTCCCAATGCGCAACAGCCAAAGAAATGTGGGATCGTCTAAAGGTAATCTACGAAGGTACTTCCGAGGTAAGAGAGACAAAAGCAAATATGCTAGTCTCAGAATATGAGATGTTTAGGATGAAAAATGATGAAAGTATTTCTGAGATGTATGCCAGATTAGTACAATTGACTAATGGCTTGAAGAGCTTAGGGAAGACATACAAAGAGCAGGAATTAGTGAGGAAGATTTTAAGGTCTCTCACATCGATGTGGCATACCAAGGCCACAGTCATTGAGGACTCAAAGGATCTCACAACAATGACAGTGGATGAGTTAGTAGGATCCCTGATGGCCTATGAGGTCAATCTGAAGAGAAAGGAAGATGAGGGCAAGAAAAAGAAGCAACTTGCCCTAAAGACTAAGACAAGCACCTCTGAGGTGTCTGACAATGATGACTCATCTAGCTCAGGTGAAGAATCTGGTGAGCTAGCCATGCTTACAAGAAAATTTAAAAAATTCCTGCGGAAGGAAGGTAAAGGATTCAGAAATCCAAAGGGCATGGTAAGGAAGTCATCCCAGTTTAAATCTGATAAACATAAGGCTCCTTCTAACAAACTCATTTGCTACAATTGCAGGCAGCCTGGACATATGAAGGCTGAATGTCCAGAAGCTCCTAAGAAATCAAGCTTCAAGTGGAAAGGCAAGAAACCCAAGGCGATGATTAGCACTTGGAGTGAGGAGGAAGAGAGCAGTGAAGAGGAAACAACTTCCGAGGAAGAAGAAGGAAAGCTCTGTCTGATGGCCAAGGGAGACAACAGTGATCTTGAGGTAAGTTCCCCATTTCAAGACTTCTCTAGTTCGGATTGGGAAGAAGTATATTCAGAATTGCTTGATACTTATTAAAGAATAAGAAAGGAAAATAAACATTTGAAGAAGAAGATCAGTCAACTGAATAAAGACAGCAATTCAATGGAAAACAAAACTGAACTAGAAATGGAAATCAAGTCACTGAAAAACAAGCTGAATCAAATGGACTTAGATGAAGAAAACCACAAGAGAATGTCCGAAGAGAATGAAATGCTAAAAAACGACATTGATGAGTTAAAACTAAAGACTCAAGAATATGAACAGGAAACTAAGTTAAGTCAAGAAAGAAACAATTCACTCAAGGAAGAAAACAACCAACTCCTAAGAGAAATAGAAAGAATTAAGAGTGACCTGAAAAACAAACAGGAGACCTTGGAAAAAATGACTCAAGGTCAAGAAAACTTAAATGCTGTCTTGGGAATAAAAGTAAACTTTCAAAAAGAAGGGTTAGGATACAATCCTACGGCTAAAAAGGAATTCCAAATAAAAACCGTAACTGGGATTGCTGACTCAAAAGGAAAAAGGCCCCTGATTAATCTATACCAAGATAAACAAGAGGATGTAGCTGAATGCTCCTCCAAAAGGAACAATGTCACCAAGGAAGAGAGAAATTTTAAAGAGAAAACAGTCAATCAATATAAGATTCAAAATAATAAACAAGAAACCCAAATTCACAGAAATCACCAAACAAACCAAGGACTAAACCAAGTTAAAAGACATAAATCTGGAAAACAAGATGTCTGGAGACAGGCTGGTCGACAACAGACCCTTCATCTGTCGACCAGAGGATCTGCCAGAACAGGCGCTGGTTACTGGAGAAGCAGTGGTCGACCACAGGTACACCAGATGTCGACCAGAGGTGCTGCCAGAACAGACGCTGAGTTCTGGAGACGCGATGGTCGACCACAGACATACCAAAAGTCGACCATGGCCAGACAAGCAAACAGAAATCACAGGTTTTCTCGGGTAAAACAAAATGAAAACTTGAATACACAAAGGTGGACTCAGATTAAAGAAGCTTTAGAACAAAAGCAACCCAACCTGAACAAGTTCAGAAATAAAAATTTACACTGCTCTAACAGAATCTGGGTTCCCAAAGGATTACTGCAGCAATTTCATAATTTCACAAGCTATCTTGGACCCGGGTACCATTGGGGTCCAAAAGTTTCTGTGTAACTTGTGATGCAGGTGTGTTTGGCAGCTATACACAACAAGTGGTACTTAGATAGTGGCTGCTCAAGACATATGACAGGGGACAAGGCAAAATTCTCCGAGCTAAACTCAAAAGATGGAGGACATGTGACATTTGGAGGAAATAACAAAGGCAAGATCATTGGGAAAGGTAAGGTAGGTAAGACATCTACAAATTGCATTGAAGATGTACTGCTAGTGGATGGCCTGGAATATAATCTTCTAAGCATCAGTCAGCTATGCGACAAAGGCCATCAAGTAGTCTTTGATTCTAAGATCTGTAAAATTCTTGAACCAAATTCGGCTAAAGTTAAGTTTATGGGCAAGAGAGTAAATAATGTCTACATGATAGACTTGGATGATCCAGCCCACTCCAACTTGTGCCTCACCGCCAAGAAGGAGGACCTGACTTGGTTGTGGCACCGAAGGCTAGGGCATGTTAGCTACAGGGTGCTGCACAAATTGGTTAAGAATAAAATGGTTTCTGGTTTACCTAAAATTTCGTTTGCTCAAAATGTCAAAGTATGTGAATCATGTACCCAAGGTAAGCAAACAAGAAAATCATTCAAAGGTAGAACTGAAAGTCAATCTTCTAGACCACTAGAACTTGTGCACATGGACCTTTTTGGCCCAACAAGAACTGCTAGTCTTAGTGGTAAGAGGTACGGTTATGTACTAGTTGATGATTTCTCTAGATTCACATGGGTAATGTTTTTATCACATAAAAACGATGCCTTTCATGAATTTCAGGATTTTTACAGAAGAATGAAGCAGGATGGTAAGTCCAAAGTGTGTTCAATAATATCTGATCATGGGGGAGAATTTGAAAATTCAGAGTTTGATGAATTCTGCAGGAACAAAGGAATAAATCACAGGTTCTCCTCACCAAGGACGCCAGAGCAAAATGGAGTGGTGGAAAGAAGGAATCGCACACTTGTTGAAATGGCCAGAACCTTGTTAGTTGAAGCCAATCTTCCAAGAAGATTTTGGGCTGAGGCGGTCAATACAGCATGTTATATTGTAAACAGGGCAATGGTAAGACCATCTAGTGCGAAAACTCCATATGAGGTGTTCAAAGGTAAGAAGCCATCTCTAGCTCATTTTAGGATCTTCGGTGTAAGGTGTTTTATTCATAACAATGACAAGAGATCATTGGACAAATTTGAACCAAAGAGTGACCCAGGAATCTTCTTGGGATACTCTGACCGATCAAGAGCCTATAGAGTCTACAACACCAAAGATCAGCTAGTTGAAGAATCCCCACATATCACATTTGATGAAAATAATGACTTTGACAAAACTGGACAGGTAGGCAAAGATGAAGATGGGGAATTTCTGGAAGGCAAAGAGGAACCAATGGAGACTGAAGCAGAACCAAAGCAAGGTGATTCCAATGATCAACCCGAAGGAGAGATCATCCCAGGTAACAATTCTGAAAATCTGAGATTTCTCAGAGATCATCCTCTAGATAACATCATTGGAGGAATTAATGAACCGAGGAAAACTAGATCTCAGCTTAAAACAGTTGATGAATTAGATCAGCTAGCCCTTGTATCTCAAGTTGAGCCTAAAAATGTAGAGGAAGCTTTAAGAGATGAATCTTGGATAAATGCCATGCATGAAGAATTAAATCAATTTGAAAGAAATCAGGTTTGGAAACTTGTTCCCAGACCCTCATCTCATCCTGTTATTGGAACCAAATGGGTTTATAAAAATAAGCTTAATGAAGAAGGAGTTGTTATGAGGAACAAGGCTCGGTTGGTGGCTAAGGGGTATAACCAAGAATTTGGAGTTGATTTTGAAGAATCATATGCTCCAGTTGCAAGGTTAGAAGCCATTAGAATATTGTTAGCATTTGCGGCGTCCCATGGAATTAAATTGCAGCAAATGGATGTAAAAAGTGCCTTTCTAAATGGCTTTGTAAAGGAAGAAGTCTTTGTGGAACAACCCCCTGGTTTTGAAAATGATGATCTTCCTAATCATGTCTTTAAACTGCATAAGGCTTTGTATGGTTTAAAGCAGGCTCCTAGGGCATGGTACGACAGACTGAGTTCATTCCTCACCAAAAAGGGCTACACAAGAGGTAAAATTGATCAAACATTATTCTCCAAGACCCAAGGTAAGAATATACTAATTGTGCAAATCTATGTGGATGATATTGTGTTTGGATCCACTGAAGCTTCATTATGTACTGAATTTGCAAATCTAATGACCAATGAGTTTGAAATGAGTTTAATGGGTGATTTACAGTTCTTTCTTGGATTGCAGATTCTACAATGTAGAGAAGGCTACTTCATAAATCAATCCAAGTACATAAAGGAGATGCTGAAAAAGTTTGGCATGGAGAGCTGCAAACCAATAGAGTCACCCATGGGGACAAATGCAACATTGGAGGCTGATGTAAAAGGTAACATGGTAGATGCCAAGAAATACAGAGGTATGATCGGATCCCTACTATATTTAACTGCCTCTAGGCCAGACATTCAGTTCAGTGTATGCATGTGTGCTAGATATCAATCTAGCCCTAGAGATTCACATTTAGGGGCTGTCAAGCGTATCCTTCGTTACCTTGCCGGTACCCAAGAATTGGGTTTATGGTATCCTACTTATTGCAAACTAGATTTAATTTCATATTCAGATGCTGATTATGCTGGTTGCAAAATTGATAGGAAGAGTACTAGTGGTTATTGTCAAATATTAGGTGGATGTTTAATATCATGGGCTTCTAAAAAACAGCATTCTGTGGCACTCTCCACTGCTGAGGCTGAGTATGTCGCAGTAGGGAGCTGTGGTACACAGGTTTTGTGGATAAAACATCAACTCCAAGACTACAATGTAGATCTTGGATGTGCACCTATTTTCTGTGACAACACTAGTGCTATTAATTTGTCTAAAAACCCCATTCAACACTCTAGGACAAAACACATTGAGATCCGTCATCACTTTCTAAGAGATGAGGTCTCCAAAGGAAATTTCATGCTTCATTTTGTAGAAACTGAAAAACAACTGGCAGACATTTTCACAAAACCCCTTAACAATGACAGATTTTCAACTCTAAGAAGGGAGTTAGGAATTTGTAGAATTTCTCCTGAAAATTCTTGAAATAATCATATTCATGTGTTCACTGCATAGATTCTGTCATTTCTGTCTACGTTATGTCAACTAGGTCTCTAGTACTGGTCAAGTTTTTGAGTTTGGAAAGTCTTGTGTCGGGTGCTACTTCAGCAAGTTCTACAGAATACTGGTTCTCTACGGCTCATCTCTTGTGGTCGACCACAGACAAGGCGCTGGTCGACCAAGGCATCAGGACAGGAAATAGTTAGCTCTGGGAATTCGCAGCTGTCGACCACAGGCGATCCAATGGTCGACAACAGGTTTGTCAGAACGCAGTCTTCTCAACAGGCAGGTTCTGTGTCAGCACAAAGGTCGACCACAGGCCACTCCATGGTCGACAAAGGACCTGAAAAAGGGAAATTGGATCTAATCAAGCTGCTGGCTTTGGTGGGAAATCTTCTGAAATTTTTGGACTCTGAGCTCAGTTTTGCTTTACTCACTCATCCTTGTTCACACTTCCTATTCCTTGTGTCTCTATATCTCTTTGTGGCCAACTTATTGTTTTCTATCTTCAGCAAGGACTCACAAATTGAGGGGGAGTAAAAAGTGTAAACTCATTCCTTAATAAATCATTGAACAACCTAACCATATCTTACAAGAAAATCACCAAAGTCATCAATGAGAGTAAAGGTTAAGTGTAGTAATGAGAATTTGACCTGTACTACTGCAATAAATTCAAACCATAACTATGACTCTGACTCAAGACTATTGAGAACTTATGTTTTTAGTAATGAGACTGTTTCTCTACCTGTGTCTGTGTTGGACAGTGAAAATAAACGCTGCTATAGCATGAATGTATATGGAATACGCCATAATTCTGCCTTCTTGGTAGAGCAATGGACTGAGTTCTGAGAAACTACTGTTCTCTATCACAAAGCAAAATTGGCTGAAAAATTAAGTGGGAGACATGTATGTCATGAAGACTCAATCTACCTCTGCCACTCTCAAAATTATTAATTGGGCATCCTGAGTAACTGGGGATATTGGCGTCTGATAAACGTATATCCTCACGGATAAAAAGTGTGTCCCAGTTAAAAATGGAATGGTTAGGCATGCTAAGTAGCCGGGGTTTCTGGCGTGTAAAAAGCGTGTCTCCTCGTGTGGAAAAGCATGTGATAAACCTGACCACAGCTCTTAAATATTTCAAAACGAAAAGGCAACAAAAATGGTTGACCTAATGCACTATATGCAAATAGAGGCATAAAACACTGTTCAGCTTGTTCAGCTAGTAAAATTATCTCATGAACAATATTATAAGTTTAAGGAGCCGTGAGTAAGAAAGTGGATATGGGGAGTCAATTTATTGGGGCAATACTTTCAAATTCTTTGAACCACAAGACCCACTCGAATTTGTCACAAGGTGGTCTTTGAGAAAGGGAGGAAAGGTTACTTAACTGTCTTATTAAAGAAAGGGGGTACACTTCAATAATTTCCCAAAATATGAGTTATGCTGATTAATCGTGACCGCTCGTTCTTTGCATCGCGATGGTTCACTGTCCTCCTCAGAGGGATTGTTCAAATAATCTTCTTTTTGCTGTTGACAAAGGGGGAGATAGGACTTTATGTGTCATTGTGTGTCTAGTTGTGTGTCTAGATGTGAGTCTAGATTGTCAAATTTACTTTGTCTACGTGTCCTCAGTGTCTTTATCCTTTTTTGAGTCTCTCATGTAATTAGTGCTATTGTTTTTGAAAGACACATCAAACGAATTGACTGAATGAAATCTGTGCTATGATAGCCTTGCATGCAATATCAAATGAATTTTATAATCTGTTGTTTGTCACAATGACTCATGGTTGTCATCATCAAAAAGGGGGAGAATGTTGTGCATCCCTTGGTTTTGATGATGACAATAGGATATGTTTGATTAATCAAGTTCTATCTTGTTTCATAACAAATACAAGTGGTTTGATTGTTCCTTCAAAGTATTGGACTCATTCAATTTACCTCTGATAAGTTAAGTAATTTCAGGTCCACTGAAATCCAAGTGGAATCAACAAATCAGAAGAAGTGTCAAAGGCCGCTTGTCGACCAGGGAAGTGGTTATGGTCGACCAACGAACTCAACCAGAAAAGCATCAGATCATCTGTCTTCTGGAAGCATCTTGGCTGTCGACCAAAGCCCCACCTCTGGTCGACCACAGAAAAGACAGAAGCAACAGACAGAACTGCTGGCCATCTGGAAACTGCCCCCTGTCGACCAGCGACCAGGCTGTGGTCGACCAACGGGCAACGTGAGTTTCAGCCAGAAGAATCGGCCGTCTGGGGACTGCCCATTGTCGACCAGCGACAGGGTCATGGTCGACCACGTGTTTATATATCGTCCAAAATCGAACTCTAACCGAATTCTGTTTTGGTTCCTTAAAACCTGCAGATGGTTGTTGCAGGTTGTTGGGCTGCTCAGGAGATAAGATTCCGCACGGGAATCAAGGAAACAATCTTGCTTAGAAGTGGTCAAACTCGTTCTAACGATTGGATTTAAACCGATCCCTGTTTTCTAGCAGATTGGCGCTCGATCTGAAAATTGAGCGGGAAGAGTTTTACTCTTGATAAAAGGGCTGTATGAAAAACAAAAAGAACACACATCACGAACAAGGGAGCAGAGAGAGAGCACGGAATAGAAGCCAAGGAAGATACACACAGAAGAGGAAGAAGGAGCTCTCCACCAATCAAAAATCTGCAGAAAGGTTAAAGGCAATCTCGTTACTGCAGAAGGAAGACTTAGCTCAAGACTGTGTGATCTCCAGCAGCAGAACAATCGAAGGCAACTGACTGGAAGATCAACAGGGAGTCTAGGCTTCTTCATAAGCGTGATCAAGTCCCAGGCTGAACACCTATTCTTCTACACACGCCAATATTCAGTCCTGTCTTTCATCACCTGTTCTTATCATCTTTTCATTTCTGATTACAATTATTGTCAAGCTGTGAGGCAGCAGAATCAAGCTGTGTGTCAGCAGGTACAAGCTGTGTGTCAGCTGTGTTTTGGTTGAGATCAGAGATTCTCATAGTGAAGCCTTGCTTGAGTTAAGCAAGGGGTGGATGTAAGTCTCAGGAAGAGACTGAACCACCTTAAAAATCCTTTCTTGTGGTGTGCTTGTGTGTGTTTGATTTCCTATACGTATGCTTGCATCTTTACTATCCGCATTAGTTCTATGATTCATTAATTACCAGTAGCTCATCTAGTCGATAGTCAGTAAATTATCAAAAAGGGGGAAAGATCTATTCACCCCCCCTCTAGATCTATTCAGTCCGTATCCAACACAATCGGCCTCCTTTGTTGCTGTGGGGGACCATAATTTCCTGGGGGTGGAACTTGGTTGTACTGAAGTGGTGGTTGTTGTTGCTGGTGTCGAGGTTGTTGCTGG
The DNA here is from genome assembly GCA_022559845.1 of Amorphophallus konjac. Classification (NCBI taxonomy): domain Eukaryota; kingdom Viridiplantae; phylum Streptophyta; class Magnoliopsida; order Alismatales; family Araceae; genus Amorphophallus; species Amorphophallus konjac. Next base: position 225,809,584 of record CM040121.1, on the reverse strand, counting down.
GGTTGAAGTAGTTGAGGCATGTTGTTCTGAGGTGGATCGTTTTGGGGTGGAGGACGAGAGGGGAAGGGACCTGGTTGGAGGGGAAGTCGGGGCATTTGTGGAAGCCTTGGGTTAGCTGCATAGTTGGCGTTGTTGACCGCACTTACTTGCTCATTTGTCACGACCCCTTCTGTTGCTCCGCCTGGGACACCAGCGCCTGTCTCTCTGACCACCTTGGGCTTCGGCGGCTCAAACATGTTCATAATGGGGGAGTCTTTTAACTGGGTTTGGATGTACCGGGCTCTTTCATAGAGCTCTTCCATGGTGGTGAGCTTATTCATGGCCAAGACATGCCTAAACTGTGGGGTCGCATTGGATACGATCATCTTTACTTGTTCAGGTTCCGAGAGGGTATCTATTATTCTTTCTGCCAGAGACCTCCATCTATCAGCATAGCGGACAAAATCCTCGTCGGACTTCATCTTTTCAGCCACTAGGTCGGTAATGGAGAGAGAGGGACCGACCCTATCCTGATACTTTTGCAAGAACCTTCTCTGGACTGTTTCAAAATTCTCGACCTCGCGGGGCTCCAAAGAATAGAACCACTCTAGCGCAGGACCGTCCAATGACCTCCGAAAGAGGTATGCCAGGGATCTCTGGTCGTTTTGCCAATAAGATGACTCATACATGAATCCTTGAGGTGAATGAAGGGGTTGCCAGTGTCATTGTACCTGCGGTACGTGGGCATTTCAGAGGGAGGAAGATGGATGACCAGAAGGATTGGCAAAGCAACCTCCGGGGTGGATTTCACGTCCACCATTTTCTTCAAATTCTGAAACTATTCGTCCATCCTATTGAACCTATTGAGGAGCGATTGGGCGAGCTCCTCGGGCGGTGAGGGTGGCACTTGCCACTGGGGAAGAAAATGTCTCCCGGAGACTTGAGGGGGAAACCCTGAATGAGAGGGAGCTACCGGGCCGCCGATAGTTGGCCCCAGCTGAAGCGGTATGTGGGGAGCAACAGGGGTTTGAGATTGTGAAGGGAACTGGAACGAGGGTGGTTGTTGGCTCGCTTTCCCTTGAAGCGAGGGAGATTGGATGGCTTGTGCCAGCGAAGGAGATGGAATGGCCCGCACCAATTCTTGGAGAGGTGCGATGGCGGGAGTTGATTCCTGGGGAGCGGGGGAGACAGATTTCCCCTTCAGAATGGCCTGGAAGGCCCGGAGCTGCTCAGAGGTAAGCTCCGTGTTGGCGAGGACACCTAGCAAAGAGGAGATGTCCTGTGGCGGGGATGTGTCCCCTGTGGTAACCTGCATCTCACGTGAGGGCTCATGGGAAGGACCCGCGTCCATAGCATGGACTCGCGGCTCGACTGACTCACCACGACCAGAGTGGTTCTCCTCAAAAGACTCGTGAGCCATGCTCACAGTTTTCCCGGAACGCAAAAACATATACTAGCAAGCAAATAGCAGAGATTATCAAACAAGTGGATGCCTTTACGCCCTTTTTTTTGTGTTTTGATTTTGATGATTTTTTTTTTGTGTTTTTAACCAGATCCGAAGTTCACACAAAATAGGGACCCTAGTTCATTTTTGTTTTCACCACCGTGTCAGCTAGGGGCTCTCGTCTCGCCACGAATGGGTCGACTAACTCCGGGGAACTTCAATGGTACAACCGGCCCAGTGAACGAAGAGGAGATTCTTCGATGTCGGGGACTTACGGAGGTCCCAGTGGAGGAGATTCTAGTCCGTCGAGAGGAATTCTCGAACGGAGAGTCCTTCCTTCACCGAGAGAGGGTGATGTTTAGAAAAGAGTAAAAAAAGGAAAGAAAAGGGGGGGAAATGCATGAAATGCGGTGCTGGATAAAAGATATGTAACACACAGATGGAGCAGAGATAAGCACACAAATATAACAGATGTATAGCAGTGATATAACAAGAATATAACAACAATAAACAGATAGAGGAAGATATAGCCGTTCCACTTTCCAAGACAACACAGACTTAAAAATGACAAAAGAGGGGACTAAGGGGCGTGCACGTGGTGCACGAAGGGGATGACACAGCGCACGTGGGCGCAATAAGAAGGGGGACACATGAGGGTGCCAAGTGGAGGGAGCACACGTGGGTGCCGAGTGGAGGGGCACACGTGGGTGCCGAGATAACGCAGACCTCGAAGTAATCACAAAGGACCGGGGGAGTGCACGTGGTGCACGAGTGAAATGATGTAGCGCACGTAGGCGCAATAGGGAGGGGCACACGCGGGTGCCGAAAGAAGGGAGGCACACGTGGGTGCCGAGAGTTCAAAGGTAACCCAAAAAAGTAAAAAGAAGGTCCCACCGTGATCGCCAATCTGTGGAAGCCGAGGAATCCACCCAAGGAGAAGAGAACGAACTAAACTACAGACTATCAGGCAACTAAAAATTAAGAAGGATTATGAAACGTGCCAATATGAGGAAAGAGCATACGTAGGATGCTAAAGGGATGTGATCACCAGAGGGGTTACCTCAAAGAAATGAAATGATCGCGTGTACCTTGTATTGAGCACGGAGATTGTGACTCCTCGAGAGCGGGAAATGGCAGGTTGCTTCTTCCTCCCCCTTCGGCCGGTCGACGGAGAGGGCTTTCCTCAGGTACCCTTGCAAAATAACGACAAACAAGTAACGGGTGGATCAGAAAGACGAAGGTGCAGTATTCAAATTCTAACGACGCAAGTAACGAAATGATGGCAAGACACACACCTGGTTGGTGTTGTCTTTAAATCCCCTCTCGGACACGAGTAGGGGGAAAATGCTTATGATGAATGGCAATTATTCCGACGTAGAAACGGGAAGAGACTCCCTCATAAAAAGGGGGGGGGGGGTAGAGGATATGATATGATGAATGCAAGATAACTAGAAAAGAAGAGGAGAGAATGGCTTATTGGATGGTCGATGGCGAGATCCGGCGGAGCTTCGGCAGCGTAGGGATGACGAGGTAGCGTGGCGAGCGAAGGCGGCCTCTCTCCTGCGAGCACGGGCACCCAAGGATCTGGCAGGACCTCCCCTACAAAACACCCATGGGTTAGGAATAGAATCCGGTAGCCTCTCGGTGCTCTTTTTTTGACCTTCTGAACTGAGGAGGGTAGGCCTCTATTTATAGAGGTTGGGAGGATGGGGGCATCCAGAGGCCTGGACTCCTCCATCACTTGGATTTTTCTTCAAACGACAAACTGAGCGATGGTCAGTCGATGGTCGGGGGTCGCCCGTGAGCTGGTTGAAGGGCCTGGACGCCTCCATAACTTGGATTTTCTTCAAACGACAGACTGAGCAACGGTCAGTCGATGGCCGGGGGTCGCCCGTGAGCTGGTTGATGGAGGCGTCCAGGGGCCTGGACGCCTCCATAACTTGGATTTTATTCAAACGACAGGCTGAGCAATGGTCAGTCGATGGCCCGGGGTCGCCCGTGAGCTGGTTGATGGAGGCGTCCAGGGGCCTGGACGCTTCCATAACTTGGATTTTATTCAAACGACAGGCTGAGCAACGGTCAGTCGATGGCCCGGGGTCGCCCGTGAGCTGGTTGATGGAGGCGTCCAGGGGCCTGGACGCTTCCATAACTTGGATTTTATTCAAACGACAGGCTGAGCAACGGTCAGTCGATGGCCCGGGGTCGCCCGCCCGTGAGCTAGTTGATGGAGGCATCCAGGGGCCGGGACGCTTCCATAACTTATATATATATTTTGTTCAATCTTATATATATATTTTTTGTCATTATTTTGTATTGATGGAGGCGTCCAGGAGCCTGGACGCCTCCATGATGACCCCCGGATTCCCCCGAAAAGGGCGTCGGTAGTCGTCCGTTAGGCATTTTCCTGGTCCCGGCAACTTCTGATGCATGCGATTGATGTTGATGCCGTTCGAATGCCGCATGATTTCCACAACGAGGCGGTTTCCGGATGCCGAAGGAGCGTTACGCTACTCGCCCAGAAGATGAGAGAAGACTCAAAGATAGGAAACACTCAAGTGATTCAAAATGCGGAAGCCGCTGCGGGGCGTCGCGTGGTAATATGAGATTTTCTCAGGGGGCGTCAGGAATAGCGTGTCTACACCTAGTAGCATGATTTCTACCGAATGAGTTCTTAGAATGCATTGTTCCACAAATATACTTATCCTCCATCATCAATTCGCAATCATGCATTACATGGCCTAGCTTACCATAGTAATGGCATGAAACATTCTTTTCATGTGCATGCGAATGAGTAACAGACTTATGAACAGCATGCATTAACCCATCAGATTCCACAAAACTAGCAGAGTTAACAACACAGGCAGGGACAACCTTGACTTTATTTATATGAGCATTCTTTTTCAATTGTTTACCCTTTTTCAAAACTTTTGTTTATTTTTCATTTCTCTGAGCCTTAAATTGAAAGATTGATAATAAAGGTGTTTTAGATGACTCAGAATAACTAGCAAAAGAGGCGGATAGTTTATCTTCAGGTTTCTTCTTGTTGAACAAATTGTAACCCAATCCTTCCTTCTTAACATTAACCTTAGTTCCAAGAATCTTATCAAGGTGGCTTTTTTCATCAACAAATTTTGATAGAGCATCATTCAATTCATGAATTTCGTTTTGAAGTGAAGTGATGTTCACTTCAGAATTCACTAATTCTTCTTCACATTTTGTTACTTTTTCATTCAACATAGCATTGATGGTTTTATGACTGTCAATTTCCTGCAGTAATGCACTCACTTTTTCAGATTCATTATCAAATGAGCACTTTCCCTTTTCCAAGGTCAAGAGCCTTTCAGATATAGTAGAATTCAGCAGTTTCAATTCTTCATTTTCTTTTATTAGCTCTTCATTCTGAACAAGTTCAAATTTTAAAATCTGATCTTCAAAAGATAGTTCTTGTTTCTGTTTAGATTCATATTTTTTCAGATTTCTCTGTAGTTCCACACTAACAGCTTTAATGGCATCAAGTTCCTTAGAGATTTCTTCATTTTCTTCTTGCCATCTTTCAAGTTTTTTAATTTTATTTTCTAAGGATACAATGTGTATCTCATAGCTAGCAATCTCTTGTTCACTACAATTAACACATTCACTCAAAACTTTATTTGCAGTTTTATACTTCCCAATTTCTTGTTCTAGTTTCTCATTTTCTTTTCTTAGAGAGTCAATTAATCCTTCTTGGATTTTCAGTTCAGATTGAAGATCATCATTCAAATTCTTTACAGAAGTATATTTATCACAAGAATGTTCAATTTTCTTTATTTCAGCTTTCAAATGTTCATTTTCATCAATCAGTTTTTCTTTGGACTGTTCAACTTCAATTTTTGCAGCCAGCAAGTCTTTATGATCTTCCTTGAGGGAGTCAATCAACTTCCTCTGCCATTTATTTTCTAGATAGAGATCTTCATTGCGTTTCTTTAGCAGAGAACATCTACTGCAGTCTGACTTTATGGAATAGACATTTGAAGATTTCTCCTTGAGTTCTTTTATCTTAGTTTCACATTTTTCATTGTTCTTCTGAAGTTCAGCATTCTCAAGTTTCAATTTGTCTACTTCTGAATTGATCTTATTCAGCTCTTGCAATTTCATTAGAAGCTCATCATTTTTAATATCCAGCTGATCTTCCAGTTTAGAAATCTTATCAGCAAATTCATTATTTTCATTTTTCAGCAAGGAAACTTGTTCTTTATGCCTAAGAATATCACATAGACATGCATCATACGATTGTTTCAGATTCAAGAAATTTTCACAAGATGAGTTAGTACTGTTCTGATCAATTTTCTTTTTCATCCTTTTATTTTATTTTCACAACTATTCGTAAGAATCAAGCAACTCATTGTATGCTTCAATCCAATCATCCAAAGTGTAATTTTCAAAGAGGTTTACCTGATCATCTTCCTCTTCTTCATCCTGTGTGTTGCTTTGCTCACTGCCATGAGCCATCATGCATCGATCTTCATTTCCAGAGCTGGCAGTCTTCAGTTTATTCAAGATCTCCTTGGCAGACCTGCAGGATGAAACACATGAAATTAGAGCTCTATCAAGTGATGCTTTCATTAAATCTAATGCTCTAGTGTTGACATAGTCTTTCAATCTATCCTTATCAGTCTATTTAGATTTATCTCTCGATAATTTACACCACTAGAAAAAGCAGGAATACCGACGGATATTTCAGATGGATATTTTCCGTCTTAAAATCCGTCTGTATTTGTGACGGATTAGATTCCGTCACAAATTCCATCTCTATTAAGGACATACTATACTCTCTCTGAAGATCTGTCTATAATTATAGATGGAATATATTCCATCTTTATATACGTCACAAATTTGGGACGGATATTCAAACGGAAATATTCCGTTTGAAATTTCAGACGGAAATAAGTTCCGTCCGTATTTCCGTCGCAAAATTCCCCCTTTCCCGCCACCGTCGACCCCTCCCTCCCACCCCTTCCACCCGGCCCCATTTCCACCCCCCCCCCCACTCTCCCTCTCACTCTCTCCTTCTTCTCTGCCCTCTGCTTGCGGTCGTCGCCGCCGGAGCCGCCATCCTCGCCGTCGCCGGAGGCCCAGCCGTCCTCGTCGTCGCCGCCATTCGCCAACCTCCCTCCCTCTCACGGTCGTGGTCACCGTCGCCGCCATCATCCTCTTCTCACGGTCGCCGTCGCCGCCAGCCTCCTCCCATCATCGCCGTCGTCGTCGCCGGTAAGTGGTCTCCCTCTCCCGATCCTGTTCCCCTCCTTCACTCAATCCCTCTCCCTCTCCCGATCATGTTCCCCCTCACTCAATCCCTCTCCCTCTCCCCTGTCCGGCTCCCTCACTCCCTCTCCCCTCTCCAGCTCCCTCACTCCCTCTGGCCGCCCTCCCCCACCCCCTCCACCGCCCTCTCTTCCCCTGTCCGTGGCCCCCCTCCCCCTCGCAGACACACACACACACACGCACACACAGACACAAACACACACACACACCTCAGCTGTAACAGAATAACTGTAGATGAAGGGCAACTGTTATAAGCCGTTAGCTAATGTCTGTAACAGGGTTGTTATATTAGTGGCAATTTTGTGTTTCTTTTAGTAATTTTGATAGCAAGAAATATATGGGATGAGGTGGCACAATATCCACCTGTAATATGTAAACAGAAATTGGCTACGAGCCTTATAAAATGAGATGGTCTGATCGGAAGAAGGATCATGACCTTTATACCAACCTGTTATGCTTTAGTGTTGTGCTTTAGTTGTTCCCTTTCTGTTCAGAAGTGTGCGTTGAGTTCTTGCAGCTAATTCTGTTCTTCCGATACCTTCACTCTGGAGCCAGAGCCTGAAGATTGGAACCTGGAGGAATTGGAAGCTCTTCCTCTCATCTTCTGGAAGCACCGTGCCAAATTGGTGTCTAAGCCACCTTCAGGTAGCTCCAATTCTTCTAATATGGCTTCTAGTTCGAATGATGCTGTTCTTTCGCTCCTTCAAGATATGCAATCCAAGATCAGTCTTATACATGATGAATTGGGTTCTATGAATCAAAGAGTAAATAATCTTGAGACTAGAACACCTGATTCTTTGGGATCGAAAGATATCACTCATGATGTAACTAGCTCTTTTCTGACGAAATATAACGAGTTTCCTAAATTTGATGGCCGGTCAGATCCTTGTGAATGGAAGTTCAAAGCAGAGAGATATTTCTTATATAATCAAGTTCCGGATTATCATAAAGTTTCTTTTGCATCATTTTATCTTGAAGGGGAAGCACTACAATGGTTCTGGCATTTCACTCATACTAAGGATACAGTTTCTTGGTCTGATTTCTTAAAGGGGTTAGATTCAAGGTTTGGGGCTGTTTCTGTGGTTGATTACCATGGACAATTGAGTAAACTCAAACAATTTGGTTCTGTTTCTGAGTATCAGCGCCAGTTTGAGTTATTGAGTAACAAGGTTCAAGGTGTTTCAGAGGACCATTTGCTGGGTATTTTCCTAAGTGGGTTAAAAGAAGAATTGTCTTGTGAGGTTAGATCTTTCCTTCCTCAATCTCTGTCACAAGCCATGCAGCTAGCTCAGATTCAGGAACAAAAGTTTATGTCTAGACGCCGCACTGCTCCTCATTTCAGTTTCACTAATTCTCAACCTTCAACACAGTCCCAACAACCACAACCTCTCAAGCCCACCATCCCACCTGTGCGCAGGTTAACAACTCAATAGTTACAAGATAGAAGGGCTAAAGGCCTTTGCTATAATTGTGATGAGAAATATGTACCTGGCCACAAATGCCAAACTCAGAAACTATTCTTATTGCAGTTGATTCCAGAGGACAATGAATATGAACAGTCAGATATGGTTGAACCTGTTGAGACCTTGGAAATGCACAATGAGCTGGAACCATCACTGTCTTCTCATACAGTCTCTCAAATGCAGTCCCCAGGGACACTCAGATTGCAGGGATTTATTGGCTGTTTTTCTGTTATAGTGTTAATTGATAATGGTAGCACTCATAACTTCTTGGACCCTAGAGTAGTACAGACATTGGGATTATGCATTACAAATGTTTCATCCCATTCAGTAAAGATTGCTGCTGGTTTACAGATTGCTTCCCAGGGGTATTGTCAGGGAGTCACCCTCAAACTACCAGGAATATCCTTTACTCTAGATTTCTTGGTCCTTCCTTTGGGAACAATTGATGTGGTATTGGGCAATACCTGGCTGCAGCTTTTAGGAGACATAACTTTGAATATCTCACAAATGGTCATGAAATTATCTGTCAAAGGATAGGAATTTATTCTAAAAGGCTTGCCCCCACCATCACTTGATGTAGTATCTGCCAAACAGTTTTGCTCTGACCTACCTAAAGCAAGGGCATTATATTCCCTGCACTTATATTCCATTGATGCCTCTACATCTTCCACTGTATCTCCCCTCATTACACAAAACTATCCTGCTGATTTAGCTGCTATCCTTCATAAGTATGAGGCAGTTTTCTCTGAACCCCAATCATTGCCTCCTAGTAGATTGCATGACCATCGGATACCCTTGATAGATGAGTCGAAAGCAATTGCATTGCCTTCTTATAGGCATTCCCCACTTCAAAAAGATATTATTGAGAAAGAGACAGAAGCTCTTCTTTCAAAAACCCATGTCAGATCCAGCAACAGTCCTTTCTCAGCTCCGGTTCTATTGGTTAATAAAAGAGATGGAAGTTGGAGGATGTGTATTGACTACAGAACCTTAAATCAAAATACAATCAAAGATAAGTTTCCCATTCCTTTGGTGGATGACTTGCTGGATGAATTGTATGGAGCAAATTTTTTTACAAAGTTGGATTTGAGATATGGATATCACCAAATCCGTATGCACCCTGCAGACATTTCAAAAACTGCTTTCAAAACTCATGAGGGGCACTATGAGTTTCTAGTGATGCCTTTTGGGCTTTCTAATGCTCCTTCCACATTTCAAAACCTGATGAATGATATTTTCAGAAAATATTTGAGGAAATTTGTTTTGGTGTTCTTTGATGACATTTTAATATATAGCTCTTCTTGGGAGCTACATTTAGCTTGTAAATACCCAAAAGATTCATTTTGTGATTTAAAACTTTGTGGATTTTAATTGCATGTAAATATATTTTTAAATCTGATTTTAATAGAAATTTGATGTTAATTTGACTCAAAAATGAAGATTGTTTAGCTTCGATGTTCTTCATTTAAAAAATTTTGTAATTTGGGTGTTATTTAATTTGATATGTGCATAATGATAATTGCGTTGTTATTTAATTTTATGTTATATAAATGCATGGGGTATTCCCTATGAGCTGAGGTGCGTGGGTACGACCTAACATTACACGCACCTCAGGAGAGCGCGTTAAAACCGTGTCAATGTGCCTTCCCGTTCAAGACTTTGGGATTGATGTGTATGTTCTCATTTGTTTATGAGAATGTATATATCTACCTCAAAGTCTTGAATTGTCCCGTTTGGATAGTCTGTGAATGTTTGATCGCACTTAGGCAGTCATTTACTATATGTGTTTGTATGGTTTGTTGAGAATTTTGGTTGCGTCTCCTCACTCTTCTCTGATATACCATTATTGATTTTGAGTGTTTTCTTAACCACTTACTTGTAAGTGTTTAAGAAAATTACAAACTTAATAAATATTTTTGGTATATCGGAGAAGTGTGGGGAGATGATGCCGAAATTTTCAGCAAATCGTGCAGCACATATAGTAAGTGATTGTGCGATCAAACCTTCATGGATGGGTTAAAAAGTGATAATCTAATTAATATTCTTCTTCCAACTGCAAATGGTCTATGATGAACGATGTGAGGAAAGGGTCGGGTGTAATATCATGAGTAATGATTTGAAAGTTAGGATGTGTATTGTCATTTATAGGGTGCAGGTAAAATGTCGACAGATCGTTCATGGATGTATCGTAGAATAGTTGATCGGGTGGCGTCAGATGACTTTAAGCATGGGGTTGAGAGTTTCATTAAATTTGCATTGGGGAATCCAAATGTAGCAATAGATCATGATGGTCACATTCGATGCCCTTGTTCAAGTTGTAGAAACTTGAGGTGGTGTTCAACATGGGATGTGCAACATCATTTGTACACGAAAGGGTTCGTGGATGGTTATACGAATTGGACGTGTCATGGTGAGCAATTCTTGAGGTATGAGCCCGACAATATTGCAGGCACAAGTGGGTACGTGGATATGGTTGTAGATGCTACTGGTCCTAGTTTTAATGTTCATGAGGAAGCACCGAATAAGACAGCCGGAAGATTTTATGAACTACTTAGGGATGCTGATGAACCGATGTGGGATGGTTGTGAAAAGCACACTCGATTGTCTACAGTGTCGCAGTTGTTGAACTTGAAATCTGAATTTCACATCAGTGAGACTTGTTTTGACCATCTCCTCCTCTTGATCAAGAGTATGTTGCCTCGAGACGAGAAGTTGCTAGAAACTTTTTACCGTGCAAAAAAGATGGTCAATGACTTAGGACTTGGATATGTGAAAATAGATGCATGTCCGAATCATTGTATGTTATATTACAAAGATGATGTAGATAAGATATCATGTTCCATTTGTGGTCATGACAGATTCAAACCTAAGGGGGGGGGGTCAATTCAAAGGCAAAAGATGTACCTTACAAGGCGTTGCGATACTTCCCTCTTCTGCCTAGGCTACAGCGGCTGTATATGTCCTCAAAGACGGCTCGACATATGACATGGCACACCGAAAGAGTACGTCGTGCCGATGATATAATCAGTCATCTTGCCGATGGTGAAGCTTGGACTCACTTTTGTCGTACTCATCTTGCCTTTTCAAGGGAGTCACGTAATGTTCGATTGGGTTTATGCACATATGGTTTTAATCCATTCGATGGTTCAGTGGCATCTTATTCTTGTTGGCCAGTGTTCATGACACCGTACAACCTTCCGCCGCACATGTGCATAAAGCGAGAAAATCTATTTTTGTCCTTAGTAATTCCTGGTCCAAAAAGTCCCGGAAAAAATTTGGACATATATCTCAGGCCGTTGATTGATGAGCTCAAATTTTTATGGACTGATGGAGTTGTTACTTATGATGCACATAAAAAGCACAATTTTATTATGAAGGCTGCACTGATCTGGACAATAAGTGACTTCCCTATATATGGAATGCTATCTGGTTGGAGCACACATGGGAGGTTAGCATGTCCTTACTGTATGGAAGATACCAAATCATTTGTATTGAAACATGGTGGGAAAGCATGCTGGTTTGATTGCCATCGGTGGTTCCTACCAAGTGACAATCCTTTTCGAAGGCAAAAAGACTCGTTTAAAAAAAATACTGTTGAAATGGATGAAGCTGACTTGCAACGGGTGTCGGGTCTACATATGGCGTCATGGGTGCACAATTTACCAGATGTAGTACAATTGTCTGGTAGCACACGGCAACTCCCTAGTTTTGGAAAGAATCACAACTGGAACAAGAAAAGCATTTTTTGGGAATTACCTTATTGGTCAACTCTTCTTGTACGACACAATCTGGATGTCATGCATACCGAGAAGAATTTTTTTGATAATGTGTTCAATACGATCATGGATGTTAAAGGGAAAACAAAGGACAACGTCAAAGCACGTATGGATTTAAAGATGCTTTGTAAACGTCCAGAACTGGAACTACAGAACGTAAATGGCAAAATTGTGCAGCCTAAAGCAACTTACTTGCTTCATGATACACAGATCAAGGAAGTGTGCTAGTGGTTGAAACAGTTGAGATTCCCATATGGATATGCATCCAACATAGCCCGTTGTGTGAATGTTAATGAGAGGAAAATATATGGTATGAAAAGTCACGACTGTCATGTGTTCATGGAGAGGCTACTGCCCATTGCATTTCGTGATTTGTTGCCAAAGTAGATATGTGGAGCACTTGCTGAGATGAGTCAATTTTTCAAGATTTTATGTGCATCAGAACTCAGACTTCGGGATGCACAAACTATCGAAGAAAAAGTTGTCACAACCGTTTGCAAGCTAGAGAAGATATTTCCTCCGGCATTCTTTGATTCGATGGAGCACCTGGTCGTTCATTTGCCATATGAGGCTATCGTCGGAGGGCCAGTACAATTTCGATGGATGTATCCATTTGAGAGGTATGTGACAATTTCTCTTAACTTACAAGTCGTCCTTGGCGAGTACATATCATTGCCATCTGACTTGTTGTTGTAGGTGCATGCATGAATTAAAAATGAAAGTTCGCAACAAGGCACAGGTGGAGGGTTCGATTGTTGAGGCATACATTCTTGAAGAAATTTCAAACTTCTGTTCTATGTACTTTGAGCCAGAGATTCAAACTCGTCGTACTCGACCTCCACGTAATGATGATGGGGGAGTGGATGAATCGTCCGATCGGCTCTCCATATTTAAACATTCTGGGCGTGCGTTCGGACGTTGCTTGACTCGCACGCTCGAAGATAGAGAGTTGCACGCCGCTGAGATATATATTCTTCTGAATTGTCTTGACATTGAACCTTATGTTGAGTAAGTTCTTAACTCACATTTTCAGCAAGTCCATAAGTTATTCATCCTTCTTCTGCAGTTCATTTAAAGTAGTAGTGCATTTATATAGCAGGTAGATTGATTCAGAATTAGCTAAAAAATGCCCAAATATCCAGGACGTGGAGATTGAAAAAGAACGCGAGAAGTTTTTTGCCAAATGGCTGAGAAACCGAGTTAGTGTCATCGTTGATGAAGAGGCAAGATCTCGCGCTGGTCCTGAGCGGGCAATGGATCACTGGATAGTGAACTGCAAGAAAGGGAAACGGATCAGAGGGCCCAGGGATGAGTCCCTGGGGAAAACTGTAAGACCCCGGATAAATAATCGAGAATAAATATATTCAAAAAATGAATTAAAACTTGCATAAGAAGGCCAAATAAAAATAATTAAGTTATACAACACATTTAATGAGCCTTAACACATATATTTTCCAATTATATAAAGGCCTAACTAAGGAAATACATAATATGAATGGGTTCCCGCTCACACACACACTTTATGCACAACTAACCCACATATATACACCATATATATACAAGCCCAAAACCCATATGGATATATATATATATATATATATATATATATATATATATATATATATATATATATATATATATATATACCTAAATGGGCCAAGCCCATATACATAGATATATAACTAAAACACCCACGAAGTATGTATGTCAAAAACCAAACCCGTATGCATGTTTGACGTGCCTGTCGCCTTAGGGTTTTGCCCTAAGTTTTGGTTAGCGGCTGTAAACGAGGTATGGCTTGGTAGTATTGGGAAGGTTTTAACCCTGCCAATCTCGATCGTAAACCCCTTCCGTAACCGAGCATTAGAATCCTCCAGAACCCACACAACCCTATAAGACTACGTCTCCGTCGACCGTAGCAACGTTACTGCTGCATCGACGTCCTCCTGTTGCTACCGCGATCATCCTCCTCTGCGTCCATTCTTCCTCCTGCTGGTGGAAGCGTGAAGGCAATCGTCTTCCTTCTTCTTCCCCCTGTTGCAGTTGAATGCTTCTTCCCCAACCTCCTCCTGCGGCCTTGCTGACAGCAAGAAGGAGCCAAGGCGTTCTTCTTCCTCTGCTTCCACTCTTCTTCCGGCTGACTGCAATGGGAAGGACAAGCATCTCCATCCTCTGTTCCTGCGCAAGGAAACAGAGTATCGTAACAACGTTAAAATCTTCATCTGTTCATCCCTCAAATCTTCCAAAAGGTAGGTTCTCTCAAGTTTCGTAGCCCAAACAAAGTTTAATCATGGTTAAAAGCCAAAATCAAATATATATATCATGCATGTAGTTATCGTTGTGTTCTATCGAGTTTTGAAATTTTTAGTAAAAGACGACCCAACCTAGGGCGTCAATTCTTTTTTTGACGCCCTCGTAACGGTCGCCAATTCCCATATGAATTACTAATTACACATGTTAAAAATTTAATATCTCTGTAACTAATTATCTGATTTAATGCATGAATATAATTTTGGAATCCTGCTATTTTTCTTGACCTGTCCATATACTTGTGTCAAAAAAAAATTTTGGAAAAAATGCTACTGTTCATAAATCAATCTAGTGAAAAAGGAAATGACGCCTTGCACTATGACGTTTCTTCGAAATAGTGACCCTACCTAGGGCGTTATATTCATAGAAGATGGCAGCGACCAAGTCGTCATTTAATGAAATTCTGAAAATTGATGAACGACCAGTCGTCAATTATATAGATGTTAGTTATGAGTTTTCGCATTAATAGTTTGTTCATGGGTATCGGAGTATCCGTTGGCCATGAAAATTTATGGGCGTACTATTGGGGTGGAGACCGAGGTAGTGAAAGTGGTTGCACCGTTTTTCGTGTCCCCTATCTCAAGATCCCCCGTCTCTCAACGAAAAAATTATTTTGAACGTCTGGTTAGGTAGAGTTTTTCGAGTCCGTCATTTCGGTATATTATAAGCTCGATTCCGACATAGTTACGTCGAGAAACGAGAAGGTTGAAAATCGAACTTTTTTAAAATAACAACCAACAATAGGTCGTCAATTTCAATTTGGACGCCTCTGTACAGTGGCGTCAGATTAACATTTATATATATATATATATATATATATATATATATATACATATATATATATATATATATATATATACATATATATATATACATATATCATGTATGTATATCTTTGAAAATCCATATTTATTAAAATATGTAACAGAAAATTATAAAAAATATATATTTAGAATCCTTGTATTTTTCTCCTAATTATCATATATTCTATTTCCTTAAATTATTTTAAATAAATCAATGTGTCTTTGAATGTATGTTTTTGAAATTATTCAATTAAATAGATATAAATGTGAATTCTTGTTAAATAAATTAAGTTAAAAATCATAAAATTAACGTCCCTCCAAGATGACGCTAATTAAAAAATGACGTCACCCCTGGGCGTCAAATAATATAAGTTTATTTAATTATAGTTAATTATAGAATTGGATGGACATGAATTCTATAATTAACGCATTCATGTTCTCACCGTTTTCTTCCGATTTTGACCCATACCGCGGGTCTTCTGGCACTCTCATCTCACGTCCGTAGATGGAGTCCCGGTTTCATGATTGGTTTACGTATACACCTCAACTCTCGGTGACATCCGAGCCCTCCGTTGGACATTCCGTTCCTTCGGACTGGCAAGTTAGTCATTGGGACCTCCGTAAGTCTCATCGTAGCCTTGGATTCCCTCAAGGCCGACTGAGCTGGTTGTACCTTAAACACCTTATGCCTTTGATTGCCACGTCTTGTGGTAAACCGGCCCTCTCATGGTGCTATCTTGGTCCATGAGAGAATAAACCTAGCCGGTGGATTGATGATATTCCACTAGGTGATGTCTTGGATTGAGTCCCTTATAGATGGGGTCAATCTCTCAGCTTGATTCATGTCCCTTGATTGGTGGCAGGTTTAG
Organism: Amorphophallus konjac; assembly: GCA_022559845.1. Classification (NCBI taxonomy): domain Eukaryota; kingdom Viridiplantae; phylum Streptophyta; class Magnoliopsida; order Alismatales; family Araceae; genus Amorphophallus; species Amorphophallus konjac. Next base: position 225,793,639 of record CM040121.1, on the reverse strand, counting down.
TCATCCACTCAAGTTATTACGGCTACCTAGTTAAGGTACCGATTCTACCGAGGTTATCGACATGTCATGGATCTCGTTGGTTTTATCATTGTCCATCTAATGTTCTTCCTTGAATTCTGTGGAACCTATCCACGAATCTACCTTGATATCCTACATGAGTTGTTCTTGGAATTCCATAGCTATCACTAAAGTGGTTGTCTAGATATTACATGTAACAATGTCCGCGCATATAGGGCCCGATCTGGTCCTGGGAGGAGCACCCGAAAGTAGTTGTGCCCATAGGAGTTATATTGATCACGGTGTGGCATTGCACCGAAGTACTTGCTTGAATCTACGACACTCCACTATCTCTCTCTCGCGTGCTTGACTTGATTGACTTGACATGACTTGCGTGGCCCGGAATGGGCAAAGTACTTGCTTGTTAATAGCCATTATCTCATGACATGAAAGACTTTGTTGATATACTTGGTACTCGTTCAAATACTTGAAATCTTGAATACTTAAAATTCCCTATCTTGGATCAACAGTACATGTTATTTCCTCTCGTTATCATGTTCAATTCCGTATCGTTCTATTTTACATGATAGGCTTGCATTTTCATTTGGAAGAGGTAATTACTTAAACCAATTGCTAGTTCTTGAGATATAATTCCTACTGAGCGTTCGCTCATCAAGTTCCTTTCCCCAACTTTTCAGGTAATACGGACCCTGACTCGGACTCGGATGGGCAGGAGCAAGAGTGACGAGCGTAGAATCTGCGAGCGTCATGCTACTACACCTTATCGTGTCGAGTCGTCTTTAGTTTATTCCTTGGAGACTTGTCGTTAGATATTTTTTTATGTCAAGAGTTGTTACATTTAAGGCTTGTGGGCCTGATTAGAATTGTTAAGTCTTGGAGTTATGTGACTTTGTTTAATGGATTAAGTTGTTATCAATGGTATCAGTATTTGGTTATGTTTTAAAATTTTCATCATATTGCGCACTCTATTTTGATGTCAAAATTCTACTTGCTCTGATTGACATGATTGATATAAACTCGTCACGCTCTCCCCGGGTTCCTTCCGCGCTCGGGTCGTGACAGTTTTTGTGGTATCAGAGCCTAGGATTTCAATTCCTAGGAAACCCAAGTCCAAGGCTAGGTCTATCCCCAAACTATGAGGATGGGTAGTGCCGTGGGTATAAGTCCTTGTAGGGCATCCGACTACAAATTTCAACATGAAACTAATTAAGGTTAACTCCTTGTAGGACTATGGCTGCTGAACGCGCACAATGGCGTGAGATGCAACGAACTGTTCAGGGCTTGACCCAGGCCTTGCAACAGGTGGCTCAAGGTGGGGCACACCATGGAGCTGGCGACCTCCATCGGAGTTTTAGAAATCTCAACCCTCCGAGGTTCGCAGGATCATCAAACCCCGAGGATGCGGAGAATTGGATAATGGAGATCGAGCGAATCTTCCGCGTCATGCAATGCGCAGATGGTGAAAAGGTGCTTATGGCCACGTTCCAACTGGAACGGGACGCCCGTGCTTGGTGGGAGTCCGTCGAGGCCACCTTGCTTGAAGATCACGTTACATGGGCTGAATTTGTCGAGCACTTCAATAGCAAGTATTTCTCCGACCGTGTTCAGGAGAAAAAGGCCACAGAATTTGCTGCCTTGAAGCAACGATCCCTGTCAGTAGCCGACTACGAAGCCCAGTTCTCCAGGCTATCTAGATATGCACCACATTTAGTTTGCACTGAAAAGATGAAGGCAAGAAGGTTCTTGAATGGGTTATGACCTCAGTTTATCACCCAGCTCGCTCCCTTGGATATTCAAGTGTACTCAGGGTTGGTGCGTCGTACCCAGTTGCTAGAAGATGCCACGGAACTGTCTGACAAATTCCATGGTAAGGATAAAAGGGAGAATGTCACAAGCCCCAACACTTTTAAACCGTCTTTCAAAAAGCGGACCAATAATGGAGGCGAACCCTCCAAGGTGAAGAAATTCAAGAAGGGCAACAACAAACCTTTCTCTATTACGGCACCGCCAAAGGAGAATTGTAAATATTGCGACAAGTCGGGTCATCAGGGTGGGGAATGCTGGAGAAGGCTCGGAGCATGCCGTCGTTGTGGGAGTAAGGAACACCGTATTCCCGACTATCCAATGATGAACGAGCAAAGTGAGTCGGAGACAAAGGAAGAGAAGCGTCCGATAAAGAAGCAAGGACGTTTACAAGCTCTCCAAGAGACGGAACCAACCGAGGGTGGGTTGGTGGAAGGTATTTTATCTGTCTGCTCTAAATCTGCTCAAGTATTGTTTGATACTGGCGCCACACATTCTTTTGTTTCAAAGAAATTTGCTACTTCATTCTCTATGGAACCTGAATGGATAAACTTGGTGATTTCTACCCCGTTAGGGAACGAGTCTGATGTCACTTTCCATTACCCAAACTTCAAGATTATAGTTAAAGGCCACAACTTACCTACAGATTTAATATGCTTAGACTTGAAGGAGTACGATGTAATTTTAGGGGCCGATTGGCTATCCACACATCGGGCAACTGCAGACTGCCGAAATGGAAAAGTAACTTTTGTGGATTTCCCTGAGTTAACTTACGCTACTCCCCGGAAGAGATCACCAGTCATCTCTGCTCTTCGAGCCCATAAACTTATCAACAAAGGATGCGAGGCATTCTTAGCATTTGTAACTGCCACGGAGGCTAAGGTAGCTAGACTAGAAGACATTCAAGTGGTTCGGGAGTTTCCTGATGTTTTCCCTAAAGACTTGCCTGGTTTGCCACCAGAGAGAGAAGTCTCATTCACTATAGACCTTGTTCCGAGTGCCGGTCCTGTTTCCAAAGCACCCTACAGAATGTCCCCCGCAGAATTGAAGGAATTGAAGAAGCAGCTTATGGAGCTATTGAAGAAAGGATTTATCAGACCAAGTACTTCCCCATGGGGTGCACCAGTGCTGTTCGTCAAGAAGAAGGATGGATCGATGAGGCTGTGCATCGATTATCGGCAGCTGAACCACCTCACTATCAAGAATAAATACCCACTATCGAGGATTGATGAACTCTTCGATCAGATTTCTGGAGTAAAGTATTTCTCAAAAATTGATCTTCGATCGGGTTATCACCAATTGAAAATCAAGGACAAGGATATTCACAAAACTGCATTCCGAAGCAGGTACGGGCATTATGAATTTACGGTTATGCCTTTTGGACTAACAAATGCCCCTGCAGCTTTTATGCAGCTTATGAATAGCATCTTTAGACCTCATCTGGACAAATTTATTGTGGTTTTTATCGACGATATCCTGATATATTCAAAGTCTGAAGAGGAGCATGAAGTGCATTTGAGGATAGCATTACAGATATTGAGGGATAATCAATTATATGCTAAATTTAGCAAATGCGAGTTTTGGCTGGAAGAAGTCTCCTTCTTAGGACACGTAATTTCAAAGGATGGAATCTCAGTGGACCCCGCAAAGGTCGAAGCGGTAAAGAACTAGGAACAACCGACAAATGCAACAGAAATCAGGAGTTTCCTTGGTCTTGCTGGTTATTACCGGTGTTTTATTAAAAACTTCTCGAAGATTGCAGTACCACTCACCAGGCTGACCCGCAAGGAAGTGCCATATGAGTGGAATGATGAATGTGAACGAAGCTTCCAAAAATTGAAGGACCGTTTGACCACTGCTCCGGTCTTGGCCCTTCCTATTAAAGGTGAGAAGTACGAGGTATATACCGATGATTCCGGTATTGGCCTCGGTTGTGTATTAATGCAACAGGGAAGAGTTATTGCATACTCTTCTAGGCAGTTGAAGAAGCATGAAGAAAACTACCAGGTGCATGACTTGGAGTTGGCCACGGTAGTATTTGCACTAAAAATCTAGAGACACTATCTCTACGGGGAACAATTCACAGTATTCCGTGATCATAAGAGCCTCAAATATCTATTCTCTCATAAGGAGCTTAATATGAGGCAACGTCGATGGCTGGAATATTTGAAAGACTTTGATTTCACTATTCAGTATCACCCCGGTAAAGGGAATTCGGTAGCTGATGCCTTGAGTCGAAAGCCGAGAGCCCTTATAGCCAGCTGTATGATACGGGAATGGAAACTATTAGAGGAATTCTCCAGATTAAATATAAGCACGGACCAGAAAGATGGGTGTATTACTCTCTCTCACATGAGTGTGCATCCGGACTTGCTATCTGAAATCAAGAAGTTACAAGACGAAGATCCTGGAATGATTGAAATCAGGGAGAAGCTAGATCAAAGAACCGGGTTCAAGCTGGCAGTCGATGGAAGACTAATGTTTCAGGAAAGGACATGTGTCCCGGATTGTCCTGAGTTGAAAAGGAAAATTCTAGATGAAGCTCACCGCTCTAGGTATACCATTCATCCTGGAGCAACTAAGATGTACAAAGATGTAAAAAGAACTTTCTGGTGGCCGAACATGAAGAGGGAGGTAGCGGACTTTGTATCTCGCTGTCTCACGTGCCAACAAGTAAAAGTGGAACACCAAAGACCCGCCGGAAAGTTACACCCCCTTGATATTCCCAAATGAAAATGGGAAGGAATTGGTATGGATTTCATCATGGGATTGCCTAAATCCAGAGGCGGACATGATGGTATTTGGGTAATCATCGACCGACTGACCAAGTCGGCGCATTTCTTGCCAATTAAAAGTCGATGGTCGATTGATGTTTTGGCCGCATTGTATATTAAGGAGATCGTGAGATTGCACAGAGTCCCAACATCGATCGTGTCTGACCGAGACCCTCGCTTCACTTCTCATTTCTGGAAGGGTCTACAACACTCTTTGGGGACGAAGCTCAACTTCAGTACTGCTTTCCATCCCCAGACCGATGGTCAGACCGAGAGAACAAACCAAATAGTTGAAGACATGTTGCGGGCTTGCATTATTGACTTTGGCGGAGGTTGGCATGATCATTTGCCCCTAGCCGAGTTTGCATACAACAATAGTTATCAAGCCAGTATACAGATGGCTCCATTTGAAGCCTTGTACGGCAGGAGTTGCCGATCTCCTATATGTTGGGATGATGTTGGCGAGAAGCAACTACTAGGGCCAGATTTGGTAAGAAACACAACAGAGAAGGTTGAACTTATCCGAGAAAGACTCAAAGTAGCACAATCCAGACAGAAATCTTTTGCAGATAATAGAAGAAGGGAATTAGAGTTCCAAGTCGGAGACCATGTTTACCTCAAGGTCTCACCTGGTCGAGGAATAAGAAGGTTCGGAGTTAAAGGCAAGCTTACACCAAGGTTCATTGGTCCATTCGAAGTACTTGAAAGAGTTGGCGAGGTAGCTTATCGCATCGCTTTGCCTCCACAACTATCGGAAGTGCACAATGTGTTCCACATTTCCATGCTGAAGAAATATGTGCACGACTCTTTCCACGTCATTGATCATAGTAACTTAGTGATTCAAAAGGACCTCACTTATGAACAGAAGCCGATGAAGATTCTTGATCGAGAGGTCCGAGTCTTATGAAACAAGACCATTCCCATGGTAAAAGTGCAATGGAACAAATGCTTGGAGCAAGAAGCTACCTGGGAAACTGAAAGATCTATGCGAAGAAGATACCCGGAGTTATTCTAATCCGTAAGTACTCTATACCCTCCATGTCTCCAATCACGCAATTGAATTTGGGGACCAAATTCTTTTAAGTGGGGGAGGGTGTAAGACCCCTGATAAATAATCGAGAATAAATATATTCAAAAAATGAATTAAAACTTGCATAAGAAGGATAAATATATATATATATCATGTATGTATATCTTTGAAAATCCATATTTATTAAAATATGTAACAGAAAATTATAAAAAATATATATTTAGAATCCTTGTATTTTTCTCCTAATTATCATATATTCTATTTCCTTAAATTATTTTAAATAAATCAATGTGTCTTTGAATGTATGTTTTTGAAATTATTCAATTAAATAGATATAAATGTGAATTCTTGTTAAATAAATTAAGTTAAAAATCATAAAATTAACGTCCCTCCAAGAGGACGCTAATTAAAAAATGACGTCACCCCTGGGCGTCAAATAATATAAGTTTATTTAATTATAGTTAATTATAGAATTGGATGGACATGAATTCTATAATTAACGCATTCATGTTCTCACCGTTTTCTTCCGATTTTGACCCATACCGCGGGTCTTCTGGCACTCTCATCTCACGTCCGTAGATGGAGTCCATGTTTCATGATTGGTTTACGTATACACCTCAACTCTCGGTGACATACGAGCCCTCCGTTGGACATTCCGTTCCTTCGGACTGGCAAGTTAGTCATTGGGACCTCCGTAAGTCTCCTCGTAGCCTTGGATTCCCTCAAGGCCGACTGAGCTGGTTGTACCTTAAACACCTTGTGCCTTTGATTGCCACGTCTTGTGGTAAATCGGCCCTCTCATGGTGCTATCTTGGTCCATGAGAGAATAAACCTAGCCGGTGGATTGATGATATTCCACTAGGCGATGTCTTGGATTGAGTCCCTTATAGATGGGGTCAATCTCTCAGCTTGATTCATGTCCCTTGATTGGTGGCAGGTTTAGTCATCCACTCAAGTTATTACGGCTACCTAGTTAAGGTACCGATTCTACCCAGGTTATCGACATGTCATGGTTCTCGTTGGTTTTATCATTTTCCATCTAATGTTCTTCCTTGAATTCTGTGGAACCTATCCACGAATCTACATTGATATCCTACATGAGTTGTTCTTGGAATTCCATGGCTATCACTAAAGTGGTTGTCTAGATATTACATGTAACAATGTCCGCGCATATAGGGCCCGATCTGGTCCTGGGAGGAGCACCCGAAAGTACTTGTGCCCATGGGAATTATATTGATCACGGTGTGGCATTGCACCGAAGTACTTGCTTGAATCTACGACACTCCACTATCTCTCTCTCGCGTGCTTGACTTGATTGACTTGACATGACTTGCGTGGCCTGGAATGGGCAAAGTACTTGCTTGTTAATAGCCATTATCTTATGACATGAAAGACTTTGTTGATATACTTGGTACTCGTTCAAATACTTGAAATCTTGAATACTTAAAATTCCCTATCTTGGATCAACAGTACATGTTATTTCCTCTCGTTATCATGTTCAATTCTATATCGTTCTATTTTACATGATAGGCTTGCATTTTCATTTGGAAGAGGTAATTACTTAAACCAATTGCTAGTTCTTGAGATATAATTCCTACTGAGCGTTCGCTCATCAAGTTCCTTTCCCCAACTTTTTAGGTAATACGGACCCTGACTCGGACTCGGATGGGCAGGAGCAAGAGTGACGAGCGTAGAATCTGCGAGCGTCATGCTACTACACCTTATCGTGTCGAGTCGTCTTTAGTTTATTCCTTGGAGACTTGTCGTTAGATATTTTGTTATGTCAAGAGTTGTTACATTTAAGGCTTGTGGGCCTGATTAGAATTGTTAAGTCTTGGAGTTATGTGACTTTGTTTAATGGATTAAGTTGTTATCAATGGTATCAGTATTTGGTTATGTTTTAAAATTTTCATCTTATTGCGCACTCTATTTTGATGTTAAAATTCTACTTGCTCTGATTGACATGATTGATATAAACTCGTCACGCTCTCCCCGGGTTCCTTCCGCGCTCGGGTCGTGACAGTTTTTATGGTATCAGAGCCTAGGATTTCAATTCCTAGGAAACCCAAGTCCAAGGCTAGGTCTATCCCCAAACTGTGAGGATGGGTAGTTCCATGGGTATAAGTCCTTGTAGGGCATCCGACTACAAATTTCAACATGAAACTAATTAAGATTAACTCCTTGTAGGACTATGGCTGCTGAACGCGCACAATGGCGTGAGATGCAACGAACTGTTCAGGGCTTGACCCAGGCCTTGCAACAGGTGGCTCAAGGTGGGGCACACCATGGAGCTGGCGACCTCCATCGGAGTTTTAGAAATCTCAACCCTCCGAGGTTCGCAGGATCATCAAACCCCGAGGATGCGGAGAATTGGATAAAGGAGATCGAGCGAATCTTCCGCGTCATGCAATGCGCAGATGGTGAAAAGGTGCTTCTGGCCACGTTCCAACTGAAACGGGACGCCCGTGCTTGGTGGGAGTCCGTCGAGGCCACCTTACTTGAAGATCACGTTACATGGGCCAAATTTTTCGAGCACTTCAATAGCAAGTATTTCTCTGACCGTGTTCAGGAGAAAAAGGCCGCAGAATTTGCTGCCTTGAAGCAACGATCCCTATCAGTAGCCGACTACGAAGCCCAGTTCTCCAGGCTATCTAGATATGCACCACATTTAGTTTGCACTGAAAAGATGAAGGCAAGAAGGTTCTTGAATGGGTTACGACCTCAGTTTATCACCCAGCTCGCTCCCTTGGATATTCAAGTGTACTCAGGGTTGGTGCGTCGTACCCAGTTGCTAGAAGACGCCACGGAACTGTCTGACAAATTCCATGGTAAGGATAAAAGGGAGAATGTCACAAGCCCCAACACTTTTAAACCGTCTTTCAAAAAGCGGACCAATAATGGAGGCGAACCCTCCAAGGTGAAGAAATTCAAGAAGGGCAACAACAAACCTTTCTCTATCACGGCACCGCCAAAGGAGAATTGTAAATATTGCGACAAGTCGGGTCATCAGGGTGCGGAATGCTGGAGAAGGCTCGGAGCATGCCTTCGTTGTGGGAGTAAGGAACACCGTATTCCCGACTATCCAATGATGAACGAGCAAAGTGAGTCGGAGACAAAGGAAGAGAAGTGTTCGGTAAAGAAGCAAGGACGTTTACAAGCTCTCCAAGAGACGGAACCAACCGAGGGTGGGTTGGTGGAAGGTATTTTGTCTGTCTGCTCTAAATCTGCTCAAGTATTGTTTGATACTGGCGCCACACATTCTTTTGTTTCAAAGAAATTTGCTACTTCATTCTCTATGGAACCTGAATGGATAAACTTGGTGATTTCTACCCCGTTAGGGAACGAGTCTGATGTCACTTTCCATTACCCAAACTTCAAGATTATAGTTAAAGGCCACAACTTACCTGCAGATTTAATATGCTTAGACTTGAAGTAGCACGATGTAATTTTAGGGGCCGATTGGCTATCCACACTTCGGGCAACTGTAGACTGCCGAAATGGAAAAGTAACTTTTGTGGATTTCCCGGAGTTAACTTACGCTACTCCCCGAAAGAGATCACCAGTCATCTCTGCTCTTCGAGCCCATAAACTTATCAACAAAGGATGCGAGGCATTCTTTGCATTTGTAACTGCCACGGAGGCTAAGGTAGCTAGACTAGAAGACATTCAAGTGGCTCGGGAGTTTCCTGATGTTTTCCCTAAAGACTTGCCTGGTTTGCCACCAGAGAGAGAAGTCTCATTCACTATAGACCTTGTTCCGAGTGCCGGTCCTGTTTCCAAAGCACCCTACAGAATGTCCCCCGCAGAATTGAAGGAATTGAAGAAGCAGCTTATGGAGCTATTAAAGAAAGGATTTATCAGACCAAGTACTTCCCCATGGGGAGCACCAGTGTTGTTCGTCAAGAAGAAGGATGGATCGATGAGGCTGTGCATCGATTAACGGCAGCTGAACCACCTCACTATCAAGAATAAATACCCACTGTCGAGGATTGATGAACTCTTCGATCAGATTTCTGGAGCAAAGTATTTCTCCAAAATTAATCTTCGATCGGGTTATCACCAATTGAGAATCAAGGATAAGGATATTCACAAAACTGCATTCCGAAGCAGGTACGGGCATTATGAATTTACGGTTATGCCTTTTGGACTAACAAATGCCCCTGCAGCTTTTATGCAGCTTATGAATAGCATCTTTAGACCTCATCTGGACAAATTTATTGTGGTTTTTATCGACGATATCCTGATATATTCAAAGTCTAAAGAGGAGCATGAAGTGCATTTGAGGATAGCATTACAGATATTGAGGGATAATCAATTATATGCTAAATTTAGCAAATGCGAGTTTTGGCTGGAAGAAGTCTCCTTCTTAGGACACGTAATTTTAAAGGATGGAATCTCAGTGGACCCCGCAAAGGTCGAAGCGGTAAAGAACTAGGAACAACCGACAAATGCAACAGAAATCAGGAGTTTCCTTGGTCTTGCTGGTTATTACCGGTGTTTTATTAAAAACTTCTCGAAGATTGCAGTACCACTCACCAGGCTGACCCGCAAGGAAGTGCCATATGAGTGGAATGAGGAATGTGAACGAAGATTCCAAACATTGAAGGACCGTTTGACCACTGCTCCGGTCTTGGCCCTTCCTATTGAAGGAGAGAAGTACGAGGTATATACCGATGCTTCCGGTATTGGCTTCGGTTGTGTATTAATGCAACAGGGAAGAGTTATTGCATACTCTTCTAGGCAGTTGAAGAAGCATGAAGAAAACTACCCGGTGCATGACTTGGAGTTGGCCACGGTAGTATTTGCACTAAAGATCTGGAGACACTATCTCTACGGGGAACAATTCACAGTATTCTCCGATCATAAGAGCCTCAAATATCTATTCTCTCATAAGGAGCTTAATATGAGGCAACGTCGATGGCTGGAATATTTGAAAGACTTTGATTTCACTATTCAGTATCACCCCGGTAAAGGGAATTCGGTAGCTGATGCCTTGAGTCGAAAGCTGAGAGCCCTTATTGCCAGCTATATGATACGGGAATGGAAACTATTAGAGGAATTCTCCAGATTAAATATAAGCACGAACCAGAAAGACGGGTGTATTACTCTCTCTCACATGAGTGTGCATCCGGACTTGCTATCCGAAATCAAGAAGTTACAAGACGAAGATCCTGGAATGATTGAAATCAGGGAGAAGCTAGATCAAAGAACTGGGTTCAAGCTGGTAGTCGATGGAAGACTAATGTTTCAGGAAAGGACATGTGTCCCGGATTGTCCTGAGTTGAAAAGGAAAATTCTAGATGAAGCTCACCGCTCTAGGTATACCATTCATCCTGGAGCAACTAAGATGTACAAAGATTTAAAAAGAACTTTCTGGTGGCCGAACATGAAGAGGGAGGTAGCGGACTTTGTATCTCTCTGTCTCACGTGCCTACAAGTAAAAGCGGAACACCAAAGACCCGTCGGAAAGTTACACCCCCTTGATATTCCCAAATGGAAATGGGAAGGAATTGGTATGGATTTCATCATGGGATTGCCTAAATCCAGAGGCGGACATGATGGTATTTGGGTAATCATCGACCGACTGACCAAGTCGGCGCATTTCTTGCCAATTAAAAGTCGATGGTCGGTTGATGTTTTGGCCGCATTGTATATTAAGGAGATCGTGAGATTGCACGGAGTCCCAACATCGATCGTGTCTGACCGAGACCCTCGCTTCACTTCTCATTTCTAGAAGGGTCTACAACACTCTTTAGGGATGAAGCTCGACTTCAGTACTGCTTTCCATCCCCAGACCGATGGTCAGACCGAGAGAACAAACCAAATAGTTGAAGACATGTTACGGGCTTGCATTATTGACTTTGGCGGAGGTTGGCATGATCATTTGCCCTTAGCCGAGTTTGCATACAACAATAGTTATCAAGCCAGTATACAGATGGCTCCATTTGAAGCCTTGTACGGCAGGAGTTGCCGATCTCCTATATGCTGGGATGAGGTTGGCGAGAAGCAACTACTAGGGCCAGATATGGTAAGAAACACAACAGAGAAGGTTGAACTTATCCGAGAAAGACTCAAAGTAGCACAATCCAGACAGAAATCTTATGCAGATAATAGAAGAAGGGAATTAGAGTTCCAAGTTGAAGATCATGTTTACCTCAAGGTCTCACCTGGTCGAGGAATAAGAAGATTCGGAGTTAAAGGCAAGCTTACACCAAGGTTCATTGGTCCATTCGAAGTACTTGAAAGAGTTGGCGAGGTAGCTTATCGCATCGCTTTGCCTCCACAACTATCGGAAGTGCACAATGTGTTCCACATTTCCATGCTGAAGAAATATGTGCACGACCCTTTCCACGTCATTGATCATAGTAACTTAGTGATTCAAAAGGACCTCACTTATGAACAGAAGCCGATGAAGATTCTTGATCGAGAGGTCCGAGTCTTAAGAAACAAGACCATTCCCATGGTAAAAGTGCAATGGAACAAATGCTTGGAGCAAGAAGCTACCTGGGAAACTGAAGGATCTATGCGAAGAAGATACCCGGAGTTATTCTAATCCGTAAGTACTCTATACCCTCCATGTCTCCAATCACGCAATTGAATTTGGGGACCAAATTCTTTTAAGTGGGGGAGGGTGTAAGACCCCGGATAAATAATCGAGAATAAATATATTCAAAAAATGAATTAAAACTTGCATAAGAAGGATAAATATATATATATATATATATATCATGTATGTATATCTTTGAAAATCCATATTTATTAAAATATGTAACAGAAAATTATAAAAAATATATATTTAGAATCCTTGTATTTTTCTCCTAATTATCATATATTCTATTTCCTTAAATTATTTTAAATAAATCAATGTGTCTTTGAATGTATGTTTTTGAAATTATTCAATTAAATAGATATAAATGTGAATTCTTGTTAAATAAATTAAGTTAAAAATCATAAAATTAACGTCCCTCCAAGAGGACGCTAATTAAAAAATGACGTCACCCCTGGGCGTCAAATAATATAAGTTTATTTAATTATAGTTAATTATAGAATTGGATGGACATGAATTCTATAATTAACGCATTCATGTTCTCACCGTTTTCATCCGATTTTGACCCATACCGCGGGTCTTCTGGCACTCTCATCTCACGTCCGTAGATGGAGTCCCTATTTCATGATTGGTTTACGTATACACCTCAACTCTCGGTGACATACGAGCCCTCCGTTGGACATTCCGTTCCTTCGGACTGGTAAGTTTGTCATTGGGACCTCCGTAAGTCTCCTCGTAGCCTTGGATTCCCTCAAGGCCGACTGAGCTGGTTGTACCTTAAACACCTTGTGCCTTTGATTGCCACGTCTTGTGGTAAACTAGTCCTCTCATGGTGCTATCTTGGTCAATGAGAGAATAAACCTAGCCGGTGGATTGATGATATTCCACTAGGCGATGTCTTGGATTGAGTCCCTTATAGATGGGGTCAATCTCTCAGCTTGATTCATGTCCCTTGATTGGTGGCAGGTTTAGTCATCCACTCAAGTTATTACGGCTACCTAGTTAAGGTACCGATTCTACCCAGGTTATCGACATGTCATGGTTCTCGTTGGTTTTATCATTGTCCATCTAATGTTCTTCCTTGAATTCTATGGAACCTATCCACGAATCTACCTTGATATCCTACATGAGTTGTTCTTGGAATGCCATGGCTATCCTACATGAGCTGGCGACCTCCATCGGAGTTTTAGAAATCTCAACCCTCCGAGGTTCGCAGGATCATCAAACCCCGAGGATGCGGAGAATTGGATAAAGGAGATCGAGCGAATCTTCCGCGTCATGCAATGCGCAGATGGTGAAAAGGTGCTTCTGGCCACGTTCCAACTGAAACGGGACGCCCGTGCTTGGTGGGAGTCCGTCGAGGCCACCTTAACTGAAGATCACGTTACATGGGCCAAATTTTTCGAGCACTTCAATAGCAAGTATTTCTCCGACCGTGTTCAGGAGAAAAAGGCCGCAGAATTTGCTGCCTTGAAGCAACGATCCCTATCAGTAGCCGACTACGAAGCCCAGTTCTCCAGGCTATCTAGATATGCACCACATTTAGTTTGCACTGAAAAGATGAAGGCAAGAAGGTTCTTGAATGGGTTACGACCTCAGTTTATCACCCAGCTCGCTCCCTTGGATATTCAAGTGTACTCAGGGTTGGTGCGTCGTACCCAGTTGCTAGAAGACGCCACGGAACTGTCTGACAAATTCCATGGTAAGGATAAAAGGGAGAATGTCACAAGCCCCAACACTTTTAAACCGTCTTTCAAAAAGCGGACCAATAATGGAGGCGAACCCTCCAAGGTGAAGAAATTCAAGAAGGGCAACGACAAACCTTTCTCTATCACGGCACCGCCAAAGGAGAATTGTAAATATTGCGACAAGTCGGGTCATCAGGGTGCGGAATGCTGGAGAAGGCTCGGAGCATGCCTTCGTTGTGGGAGTAAGGAACACCGTATTCCCGACTATCCAATGATGAACGAGCAAAGTGAGTCGGAGACAAAGGAAGAGAAGTGTCCGGTAAAGAAGCAAGGACGTTTACAAGCTCTCCAAGAGACGGAACCAACCGAGGGTGGGTTGGTGGAAGGTATTTTGTCTGTCTGCTCTAAATCTGCTCAAGTATTGTTTGATACTGGCGCCACACATTCTTTTGTTTCAAAGAAATTTGCTACTTCATTCTCTATGGAACCTGAATGGATAAACTTGGTGATTTCTACCCCATTAGGGAACGAGTCTGATGTCACTTTCCATTACCCAAACTTCAAGATTATAGTTAAAGGCCACAACTTACCTGCAGATTTAATATGCTTAGACTTGAAGTAGCACGATGTAATTTTAGGGGCCGATTGGCTATCCACACTTCGGGCAACTGTAGACTGCCGAAATGGAAAAGTAACTTTTGTGGATTTCCCGGAGTTAACTTACGCTACTCCCCGAAAGAGATCACCAGTCATCTCTGCTCTTCGAGCCCATAAACTTATCAACAAAGGATGCGAGGCATTCTTTGCATTTGTAACTGCCACGGAGGCTAAGGTAGCTAGAGTAGAAGACATTCAAGTGGCTCGGGAGTTTCCTGATGTTTTCCCTAAAGACTTGCCTGGTTTGCCACCAGAGAGAGAAGTCTCATTCACTATAGACCTTGTTTCGAGTGCCGGTCCTGTTTCCAAAGCACCCTACAGAATGTCCCCCGCAGAATTGAAGGAATTGAAGAAGCAGCTTATGGAGCTACTAAAGAAAGGATTTATCAGACCAAGTACTTCCCCATGGGGAGCACCAGTGCTGTTCATCAAGAAGAAGGATGGATCGATGAGGCTGTGCATCGATTATCGGCAGCTGAACCACCTCACTATCAAGAATAAATACCCACTGCCGAGGATTGATGAACTCTTCGATCAGATTTCTGGAGCAAAGTATTTCTCCAAAATTAATCTTCGATCGGGTTATCACCAATTGAGAATCAAGGACAAGGATATTCACAAAACTGCATTCCGAAGCAGGTACGGGCATTATGAATTTACGGTTATGCCTTTTGGACTAACAAATGCCCCTGCAGCTTTTATGCAGCTTATGAATAGCATCTTTAGACCTCATCTGGATAAATTTATTGTGGTTATCCTGATATATTCAAAGTCTGAAGAGGAGCATGAAGTGCATTTGAGGATAGCATTACAGATATTGAGGGATAATCAATTATATGCTAAATTTAGCAAATGCGAGTTTTGGCTGGAAGAAGTGTCCTTCTTAGGACACGTAATTTCCAAGGATGGAATCTCAGTGGACCCCGCAAAGGTCGAAGCGGTAAAGAACTAGGAACAACCGACAAATGCAACAGAAATCAGGAGTTTCCTTGGTCTTGCTGGTTATTACCGGTGTTTTATTAAAAACTTCTCGAAGATTACAGTACCACTCACCAGGCTGACCCGCAAGGAAGTGCCATATGAGTGGAATGAGGAATGTGAACGAAGATTCCAAACATTGAAGGACCGTTTGACCACTGCTCCGGTCTTGGCCCTTCCTATTGAAGGAGAGAAGTACGAGGTATATACCGATGCTTCCGGTATTGGCTTCGGTTGTGTATTAATGCAACAGGGAAGAGTTATTGCATACTCTTCTAGGCAGTTGAAGAAGCATGAAGAAAACTACCCGGTGCATGACTTGGAGTTGGCCACGGTAGTATTTGCACTAAAGATCTGGAGACACTATCTCTACGGGGAACAATTCACAGTATTCTCCGATCATAAGAGCCTCAAATATCTATTCTCTCAGAAGGAGCTTAATATGAGGCAACGTCGATGGCTGGAATATTTGAAAGACTTTGATTTCACTATTCAGTATCACCCCGGTAAAGGGAATTCGGTAGCTGATGCCTTGAGTCAAAAGCTGAGAGCCTTTATTGCCAGCTATATGATACGGGAATGGAAACTATTAGAGGAATTCTCCAGATTAAATATAAGCACGAACCAGAAAGACGGGTGTATTACTCTCTCTCACATGAGTGTGCATCCGGACTTGCTATCCGAAATCAAGAAGTTACAAGACGAAGATCCTGGAATGATTGAAATCAGGGAGAAGCTAGATCAAAGAACTGGGTTCAAGCTGGTAGTCGATGGAAGACTAATGTTTCAGGAAAGGACATGTGTCCCGGATTGTCCTGAGTTGAAAAGGAAATTTCTAGATGAAGCTCACCGCTCTAGGTATACCATTCATCCTGGAGCAACTAAGATGTACAAAGATTTAAAAAGAACTTTCTGGTGGCCGAACATGAAGAGGGAGGTAGCGGACTTTGTATCTCTCTGTCTTACGTGCCTACAAGTAAAAGCGGAACACCAAAGACCCGTCGGAAAGTTACACCCCCTTGATATTCCCAAATGGAAATGGGAAGGAATTGGTATGGATTTCATCATGGGATTGCCTAAATCCAGAGGCGGACATGATGGTATTTGGGTAATCATCGACCGACTGACCAAGTCGGCGCATTTCTTGCCAATTAAAAGTCGATGGTCGGTTGATGTTTTGGCCGCATTGTATATTAAGGAGATCGTGAGATTGCACGGAGTCCCAACATCGATCGTGTCTGACCGAGACCCTCGCTTCACTTCTCATTTCTAGAAGGGTCTACAACACTCTTTGGGGACGAAGCTCGACTTCAGTACTGCTTTCCATCCCCAGACCGATGGTCAGACCGAGAGAACAAACCAAATAGTTGAAGACATGTTACGGGCTTGCATTATTGACTTTGGCGGAGGTTGGCATGATCATTTTCCCTTAGCCGAGTTTGCATACAACAATAGTTATCAAGCCAGTATACAGATGGCTCCATTTGAAGCCTTGTACGGCAGGAGTTGCCGATCTCCTATATGCTGGGATGAGGTTGGCGAGAAGCAACTACTAGGGCCAGATATGGTAAGAAACACAACAGAGAAGGTTGAACTTATCCGAGAAAGACTCAAAGTAGCACAATCCAGACAGAAATCTTATGCAGATAATAGAAGAAGGGAATTAGAGTTCCAAGTCGAAGACCATGTTTACCTCAAGGTCTCACCTGGTCGAGGAATAAGAAGATTCGGAGTTAAAGGCAAGCTTACACCAAGGTTCATTGGTCCATTCGAAGTACTTGAAAGAGTTGGCGAGGTAGGTTATCGCATCGCTTTGCCTCCATAACTATCGGAAGTGCACAATGTGTTCCACATTTCCATGCTGAAGAAATATGTGCACGACCCTTTCCACGTCATTGATCATAGTAACTTAGTGATTCAAAAGGACCTCACTTATGAACAGAAGCCGATGAAGATTCTTGATCGAGAGGTCCGAGTCTTAAGAAACAAGACCATTCCCATGGTAAAAGTGCAATGGAACAAATGCTTGGAGCAAGAAGCTACCTGGGAAACTGAAGGATCTATGCGAAGAAGATACCCGGAGTTATTCTAATCCGTAAGTACTCTATACCCTCCATGTCTCCAATCACGCAATTGAATTTGGGGACCAAATTCTTTTAAGTGGGGGAGGGTGTAAGACCCCGGATAAATAATCGAGAATAAATATATTCAAAAAATGAATTAAAACTTGCATAAGAAGGATAAATATATATATATATATATATCATGTATGTATATCTTTGAAAATCCATATTTATTAAAATATGTAACAGAAAATTATAAAAAATATATATTTAGAATCCTTGTATTTTTCTCCTAATTATCATATATTCTATTTCCTTAAATTATTTTAAATAAATCAATGTGTCTTTGAATGTATGTTTTTGAAATTATTCAATTAAATAGATATAAATGTGAATTCTTGTTAAATAAATTAAGGTAAAAATCATAAAATTAACGTCCCTCCAAGAGGACGCTAATTAAAAAATGACGTCACCCCTGGGCGTCAAATAATATAAGTTTATTTAATTATAGTTAATTATAGAATTGGATGGACATGAATTCTATAATTAACGCATTCATGTTCTCACCGTTTTCATCCGATTTTGACCCATACCGCGGGTCTTCTGGCACTTTCATCTCACGTCCGTAGATGGAGTCCCTATTTCATGATTGGTTTACGTATACACCTCAACTCTCGGTGACATACGAGCCCTCCGTTGGACATTCCGTTCCTTCGGACTGGTAAGTTTGTCATTGGGACCTCCGTAAGTCTCCTCGTAGCCTTGGATTCCCTCAAGGCCGACTGAGCTGGTTGTACCTTAAACACCTTGTGCCTTTGATTGCCACGTCTTGTGGTAAACTAGTCCTCTCATGGTGCTATCTTGGTCCATGAGAGAATAAACCTAGCCGGTGGATTGATGATATTCCACTAGGCGATGTCTTGGATTGAGTCCCTTATAGATGGGGTCAATCTCTCAGCTTGATTCATGTCCCTTGATTGGTGGCAGGTTTAGTCATCCACTCAAGTTATTACGGCTACCTAGTTAAGGTACCGATTCTACCCAGGTTATCGACATGTCATGGTTCTCGTTGGTTTTATCATTGTCCATCTAATGTTCTTCCTTGAATTCTATGGAACCTATCCACGAATCTACCTTGATATCCTACATGAGTTGTTCTTGGAATGCCATGGCTATCACTAAAGTGGTTGTCTAGATATTACATGTAACAATGTCCGCGCATATAGGGCCCGATCTGGTCCTGGGAGGAGCACCCGAAAGTACTTGTGCCCATGGGAGTTATATTGATCACGGTGTGGCATTGCACCGAAGTACTTGCTTGAATCTACGACACTCCACTATCTCTCTCTCGCGTGCTTGACTTGATTGACTTGACATGACTTGCGTGGCCCGGAATGGGCAAAGTACTTGCTTGTTAATAGCCATTATCTTATGACATGAAAGACTTTGTTGATATACTTGGTACTCGTTCAAATACTTGAAATCTTGAATACTTAAAATTCCCTATCTTGGATCAACAGTACATGTTATTTCCTCTCGTTATCATGTTCAATTCCGTATCGTTCTATTTTACATGATAGGCTTGCATTTTCATTTGGAAGAGGTAATTACTTAAACCAATTGCTAGTTCTTGAGATATAATTCCTACTGAGCGTTCGCTCATCAAGTTCCTTTCCCCAACTTTTCAGGTAATACGGACCCTGACTCGGACTCGGATGGGCAGGAGCAAGAGTGACGAGCGTAGAATCTGCGAGCGTCATGCTACTACACCTTATCATGTCGAGTCATCTTTAGTTTATTCCTTGGAGACTTGTCGTTAGATATTTTGTTATGTCAAGAGTTGTTACATTTAAGGCTTGTGGGCCTGATTAGAATTGTTAAGTCTTGGAGTTATGTGACTTTGTTTAATGGATTAAGTTGTTATCAATGGTATCAGTATTTGGTTATGTTTTAAAATTTTCATCTTATTGCGCACTCTATTTTGATGTCGAGATTCTACTTGCTCTGATTGACATGATTGATATAAACTCGTCACGCTCTCCCCGGGTTCCTTCCGCGCTCGGGTCGTGACAAAAACCCTACGATGCTTAAGTCAGTAGAGCTATGGTGGGAGCAATATAGGGAGGAAGTAGCTTCTACGCGAGATCCCTCTCCACCAGAAGGGTGAAGTGGTTCCTGCTCAGGAGTTTTGAGCGTGTGATTGCCTTTACCTTTTGCCGGAGGGTATCCCTGGTTTAAATAGTATGCCGCCTTCTGGAGTCCTGTAAGTCGAGGGGTTTCAGGTGGGGGTTACGTCCAGGACGTGGGCTTTTATTGCCTTATCGTGGGAGCGTTATCACCTTGGGGAGCTGGAGTCCCTCACCTTTATAAATTCCTGCCTATAGAGGACTCTTAACGGCTGCGTGGATAAGCAATCGTCGGCCGTACCGAGCTCAGAGAAGCCAGCCCTATCCGGGCGGTAGGCTTAGCTCGGACGAAGATGGGTCGGATTGGTCGACATGCGCCTTCTTCCCCTGGGCGGAGAGATGGCTCAGGCATGGACCTTTCCTGTGACCTGACCGACGCTCGGGCCTTCCGAGCCTAGAGGCCGCCTAGGAAGGTAGTATCCTCGAGCGAATCTTTTATTGGGCTTTCTGTCCTAATTGGGCCCTGTGGGCTATCACTTGGGCGAGCGTGGCCTTGTTTGGTCCTGATGGGCCTAGTTCGGCTGCTCTTTGAATGGGCTACAGAAATCCCCCTCTCCACTTGTCCCCCTCCTACTCCCGAGCCAAAGGAGGCTCGGATGAGTAGCCTTTTAGGGTTTTGGACCAGCGTGGCTAAGGTGGGTGGAGATATGGTGGTGTTATGAAGCCACATGTCGTGGTCACCTGGGCCCGTAATAATTGCAATCCTGACGGATTTGAAATGAAGGGGCCCCCTTTTCTCGGAGGTCGGAACAACGTGCCACCTCCCGCGTGGGTTTATAGGCGTTTGGCGCTGGTTGTCATCCCAGACTCTTTTCGTTGTTAGGGTTTTGGCTTTCCTTCGCTTCTTTACTTTTGGGGCTCTTCGATGCGCCGTGAGGACACAGTGGAGGAGCAGAAACTTACGGTAGCGTTTGAGGAGTTGGCGAAGATAACTGCGGAGGTAGTCCGGCAGCTTCCTCGTCCCCCGGAATCATCGAGGTCTCGAGAGAATTCTTCTTCAAGTTCTTCCTCGGAATCTATGGCGGGCCAGCATTCGGGTGCCGAGGGATGGGGCGATGAACCAGTGGTGAGAGCGCCAGTCCAGAACTGCAGTGAGTTGGGGGAAGCCGAGGTGAAGAGGCTGGAGCATCAGTTTCGCCTGCCTCAAAAGTATAGCTTTGCTGCTGCTGCCCCGTATGAGACGAGCTTGGATTCTCGCACGGGCCACATCTGCACCTTTCTTCTAGCGTGGAAAAGCAAGTTTCGCCTCCCCTTCGAGCCCTTTGTCCTCACGCTTCTCAACTTTTTCCAGTTGGCACCCATTCAGTTGGTAGCCAACTCGTACCTTCTCCTCTCCGCTTTCTGAATCCTCTGTCGTCAGTGCGGGGTTCCTCCTTCCTTGGACCTCTTCCACTATTTCTTCGAGTTGAAGGCGCACCCATCGGCTGGGAAGGGTTTTTACTTCATCCAGGCGAGGAGGAATAGGAGCTATATTTCGTTGGCGGTGAAGGATTCTTCGCATAAAGGGTGGAAGACCCAATTTTTCTGGGTGGGGATAAACTCGGTGGAGGAAACCTGGAGGTGCCAGGTAATGGCCAATTTCCACCCGAATATCCCTCCTAGACAGGACGAGTTCCCCCCCCCCCATGTGGAGGAGTATGCTGCCATCCTGCTGAGGAATCGCCAGTCCACCGAGAAATTGGTGACTCCGGAGAACATAGAGCGGTGTCTTCTTACGCGGCTGCATCCGTCGGGCTCAGGTGCCACCACTTAGATCTTCCTTCGGAGGTGGGGGTCATCTTTCCTTTTCCTGATCATGCCTTCTTCTTTGTGCAGACACCAGGCGGGAGCCTCTGGAGGTGGCCACTGAGATCATTGACCTTGGCGACGACTCGGCGGCTGATGAATCGGGCGCCCCTGTGGGTCGCTCCCAAGCCCGGGACAAGGGCAAAGGGGCGGCCTCCAACGGGACTTCTCGGTCGTGCGGGATGAAGCGGAAGGATCCCATGGAGGGGAGGTTGCGGGAGGCCGTGAAGGCCAGGAAACGAGCCAGGAAGGCCGGGGCCGTCCCCGCCGCTGGGGGCAATTCTGGTTCCGCGGCGCTCCCCTCTCTGGGGCAAGATAGGGCCGACCCTACCGAGCCAGATCTCCCATCTGCTGAGCGAGAGGGGGACGAGGAGACCAGGGGTGTTGTGCCTCTTAGGCACAAGCATGTGCTATGTTGCTTTGATGATAGCAATGCTATTTGGTTTTGATGATAGCAAGATAGTGAGTGCATTTGATATTGTGTTTTGATGATTGCAATAAATAAAGTGCATTTCTGTGCATTCTTATTCTTGAGCATTCTGCATATGATAGCAACATGAATGATGATGTTTAGCATTGATGGCATTTGTTCTTTATATATATATGCATTGCATTCTGTCAGATATCATGTCTCTGCATGTATCTACAGTCTGAACAGTAGTGGGTCGACCCACCCTTGCTGATGCGTCGACCCATCAGAACATTGATTGTTTGGGTAGCAAAGTCTATACACTAGGCTTGAAGTGTATACATTGAGCATCTCATGTAAGTCCATACATTCATAGTGCATTGCATTGGCTAAGTATATACAACGTCAGTTCATGCATTATCTTAGGCTAAGTCTGTACAGCCTACGTCTCATGCAGCGTCAACGTTGTGAGCGTTCCCAAGTCTGCAGCGTCAACGTTGTGAGTATGCACATTGATTCAGGTTCTCCAAGTCTATATAATGAAGTCTATACATCAGTCTTCACATTCTAAGTTTGTACAGCCGTTGGGTTTGGACTCAGAGTCTGTACACTCGATTCACCTTTGAATTGGTCAAGTGTGTACATCCTTCCAAGCTTCAAGTCTACACATTGGGTTGTCAGGCTTCAACTCTATACATTCGGTTATTAAACCTTGAGTCGATACACTCGTTGTTAGAGGCCAGAACTTAACTGAAGTCTATACACTGGACTTCACTTTACCAAGTCTATACACTGGACCTTGTTTTACCAAGTCTGTACACTCGCTGCACTATTCAAATCCATACACTGGCAGCTCTGCTTAAGTATATACATTCGTCTGAACTAAGTTCATTTTCCTCTATCTGTCTGCAGATGATTCAGGCCATCAAGACTTGGCACGTGATCCAAGAGGCTGAAATGCTGACACGTGGACACAGCAGTTCAAACAATCAAGAAAGAAGCTCCTGGATTATTCTGGTGCGTCAACGCATTGATCAAGTAGCGTGGACGCAGCAGTTCAAGTATCCCTTATTGCAGCCTCTGGAGTACATTGGCAGCATCGACGCTGAAGCTCCATGCGTCAACGCAGCATGCTGAGAGCGTCAACGCAGCACATCTATCTGCTGAAGACCTGATCACTGGATCACCTACGCGTCAACGCAGCAGTGGAGCAGCGTCGATGCAACAGTTAAAAAGGCTAGGCTGGTTGCTCACTGGAACGCATCAATGCGTCAACGCCACGGGTTGGAAGCGTCGACGCAATAGTTAAAAAGGCTAGGCTGGTTGCTCACTGGAACGCATCAATGCGTCAACGCCACGGGTTGGAAACGTCGACGCAGCAGTTAAAAAGGCTAGGCTGTTTGTTCACTGGAACGTATCAATGCGTCAACGCAGCAAACTGATGGAGTCAATGTAGCAGACTTGAGTTTCATAGGTTGAAGATCTCTGAAGGCTGCGTCAACTCCTTGGAGCAAGTGGGTTGACGCCATCTAACTCCAGTTGCTGAGCGTACTGATGAATGGGCACGTGACCCGAAGCTGGCACCTGACACGTGATCCTAGGTGGGTGCTGAGCATGTGATCCGAGGAGGAATCTTTTGGACGGAAGGCGTGGGAAGCACACGCCCTATCTCCCTACTGCTGCTGGTATATATTGGAGCCTTCGTCTTCAGATGGAGGCCGATCGAAGAAGAAGCCTGGAGAGCAGAAAGAGTAACAGCAGAGCAGAAAGCTCTTCGATCCAGCAGAAGAAAAGAAAAAGAGAAAGAGAGAAAAGGAGAACAGAGATCGTGAGAAGAAGAGAAGTGCAGCAGAGAAGAAAGAGAAAGAGAGAGAGTGAAGAAAGAGAGTGAGATCGAGGGAGATCTGTTCTTGATGGACCGTGGATCAAATCCAGGCCATCCAGCTCTTTAAGAGCCACATCTGATGTTCCTTCTTTTACAGCTTGTGTTTGCTGTGTTATTTTCGATTCCTTATTTTTCTTTTTATTCGATCTGATTTACTGAGTTCTTCCGATCCTCTGGACTGAGGTCGGGTTCCTCCTGGTGGGTCAGGAGCAGGGAGATCTAATCTCCGGTTTACAAGCAGCAGGGGGGCTGCTTGTGGGTTCCCTCCGGGCTAGGAGGAAGAGAGGCTAGGCCTCTGGTGGATTGCTGGTAGCAGAGTGCTACTGGCTGGTTCACTGGTAGCGGGGCTGCTACTAGTGGGGTTCCCTCTTGGTATAGAGGAAGAGAGACGTGAGTCTCTGGTTTCTAGTGACCGTGGGTTGCTAGAGGTTCCCTCCGTGTAGGAGGAAGAGGGGAGGTTGTTCCCCTGGGTAAGCTGTGTATCAGCGTCTGTTGGCAAGCTGTGTTGCCCAGCTGTTAGTGAAGCCACACTCGGGTTGAGTGTGGGGTGGATGTAGGTCTGCAGGACCGAACCACCTAAAAACCCCTCTTGCATTGTGGTTTGATTGCTTATAGTTTGCTTCCGCTAGATGTTTGCATAGGGGCGCTCCAAGTGTTTGATCACAGGTTCATTAGATGATTTGATCAGATTTTGTTCTAAGTGTTTAATCTGTTGAGTGAGCAAAATTCTAATTGAGCGAAAGCTTATATTGGGTGAAAGTTTTTATAGGCTATATTCATTCACCCCCCCTCTGAATACTTGCACCGAAACCAACATTTGGTATCAGAGCGGGTCTCTGATCTATCAGATCTAACAATCTGCAGAGGATCCTGCTAGTGTTTGGTGCATTTCAGAGTGTGCTTTCTGTGATTCGTTGTTTTGATTCTCCGACTTAGTTCTTTGTCTTGCTTATTTGGTTTAGGTGCTTCAGTTTTTCTGTGTCTTCAGATTATTTGTAATGGAGCCAATCGTGCTGAAGGCTGGCTCCAGCAAAGCAAATAGATCCAGCCATAGTGGATCATCAAGCGAGAAAATCAGCCTGTTGCGGTCTGAAATTGATGGAGACCACATTGGAATGGTGATCAGTGATTTCAGGAAATTTCTGAGAAAAAGAGAAGGAAAGCTTGATGGTGGCAAAAAGCAAACAAGGTATAATTCTAATCCTGCCAAGATTGCTGACACTAATGTTTGCTACAAATGCAGGAAGGCTGGCCACACGAAGGATGATTGTCCAGAGTTACAGAAAATCAAAGGAAGACCATGGAAGAAAGCGCCAAAGGGAAAGGCCATGGTCAGTACATGGAGTGATGAGGAAGAAGGCACGCTGAGCACTTCCTCAGATAGTAGAAAATCAGAAAAGGACATCTGCTTGATGGCCAGAAATGGAGAAGAAAAAGAAGAGTCTGATCAGGTATCATCCCTTTTCGAACAATACACTATTTCTCATTGGGAAGTTGCTTATGGAGATCTATTAAATAAAGCTAATGAGATTAAGAAGGAAAACAGACACTTGAAGAAGAAAATGAATTCTCTGGTTAATGATAAAACACTTACTGATAAAGTTACATGTTTACAATCAGAGAATGAAAAATTGAAAAATGCATGTTCTGATTTTGATGAATTAAAGCATGTTGTGATTGATTGTAGGAAAGAAAATAATTTGCTGAAAAATGTTGTTGATGAATTGAAATTGAAAATTCAGAAGTCTGAAAATGAAATAAAGATTTCAAATGAAAAATATGAAGCTGTTTTGTCAGGGAATGCTGAATTAAAGAAAACTATTGAAAATCTGGAAAATAAAAATTCTGACAAAATGAAAATCATTGAAAGCATGACCTAAGGAACAGAAAATCTAAATGCCTTGCTAGGGTCAAAAGTTAATTTCAGAAAGGAGGGTCTCGGTTTTAATCCCTCAGCTAAAAAGAGCTTTGAATTGAAAACTGTTTCATTAATGGGAGAAGAGAATAAAGGACCACTCATAAAAATGGTCAATGAAAAATCTGCTTTCAAAAATGTAAAATCAAAAGTGTCCAGTGCTAAGGATAAGGGAAAGCAGAAAGTTGTTGAGCCTAGAGCTGTATGCTCTTCACCCAAGGATAAGTCCAAGGCTAGGGGTCAACCAGCTAGCACATCAAAACCCCAGCCCAAGGCTGCTAAGTCTCCATCGCCATCAACTGCTCAGAAAAAGACCCAGTATAAGTCAGTAAAGAAACCTAGTGGGTCAAAGGTGGGAGGGAGACCTAGTGAAGCTAGGAACCAGTTTGCTCATCCCTATTTCCCTAGAGCCCAAGTCTATCATAACTTTCATCCTCAACCACTTAATAGGTTTGGGTGGAACCCTGTATACATGAGGTCTGGGTATCAGAATTTCCCCACTTGGTATCAGCCATATAGACCTCAGCCAGCTAGGAGATGGGATAGTCATTTTAGGACATGGTGTCCTAGTCACCAAGGTTTTTTTGATCAGCCTAGGACCAATTTGGGCCACAACTTCCAGTACATTCATTGGCCAAGGCACTGGCAGAAAAATAAAAATATTTTTAATAAAATGAATGCCAGGACTACACAACAACCATCAAAGCACCAGAAAAAGAAAACCAAACCTGTTGGTGCTGAGAAAAAGAAAAATAACAAAAAGAACTCTCAAGCTGTAGAATCCACCAAACCTTCCATCTTTACACAAATGTGGATCCCTAAACAGTTGTTGTCATGTTTTCACTCTCAAGTGTCTGGTTCTGTCTTGGGGCCCAAAATATCTTGGGTTCCAAAACCTGCTCCCTAAGTGTGTTTGCAGGTATGTCTGGTAGCCGGGAATAAACTGATGAAACAGAAAAAGCTACTTCAGGCATATGACAAGAGACAGGGCCAAAATCCTAAGAGCTGAAGGAAATTGGAGGCCTTGTCAAAAATCTGATGCAACACCAAGGGTAAAAATAAATCAATCTGGTAAAGCAGGTAAGTGATTTACCTTGAGAACTGAATTGAGAAATACATGTTGATTTGTTGGTGCTAAACTGAAGCTTCTGCAATATGAATTGAACAATCATGCTAATGGTAATTCTCTTATGTCTAATTTGTATGAATCATATCCAAATGCAAATTTTGATATCATGTGATGTGATTTCAATACATTTCATGCATATAGATAGGGGGAGCTTGTATGCTGTCGCTTGGTCATCATTATCAGATTTGCTGCATAGTCTGCATGTAGAACAGTGTATTGCATATCATATCTTTTGCATCTTGGTGTCAGGAGGAGCTGAGAGTTCTGTTCAACTCTTTGAATCTTATCACTTCTCATTGTCCCCATCTAGTTCTTTCATATCTTTTGACATCAGATGCACCAGGAACTCAATGCCTATTGCTATCATTTCCCTAACCTTCACTGAACAACAGTTCTGTTTCTGGTTTAGTACATTGAATGGTGATTATTGCAATTGTTCATTTATAAGAATCACACTAACAAATTGAAAGGAACTAAAGGTTTAACCTTTATAAATTGGAGAGTTAAGTGTCTGCACTTCAGAATTTGAGATAAAAGAAAACTTTTATAGCTCTTAATCTTTGTCTCATGGCTAAAATAGAAAAAAGTTTTTGTAATGTCTAAATGTGTTGAACTGGATATGTCTAGAACAGGCTAATAAGAGTGTGTACTGATTTTTTAAACAATCACTCTAAAAGAATTGAGGGCAGCAGTATATAAGATCATTAATGTTATGAACTGAACATAGTGACAAAGCAATGGCTGAATTGCACTGAGAAATTGTGATCTCCTCCAATGAAGCAGGAGAACTCATAGTCATGAAGTGCTTCAGAATATCTCTGATTCAAAGGGTCAAATCTATAGGGGGAGTTCTCACCAAGTAACTGGGGGTCCTGGCCTCTAATCAAGGTGTACCCTTAATGTCAAAAGTGAAGACTATTCTTTGTGGGTTTTGATCTGAAATAGGTCTAGTAGTTTATGACTAATAACTGGGGGTACCTGTCTCTGATCAAGGTGTACACCTAATGTCAACAGCATAAATGCCACTGATCTATTTACTTAGTTCAGGTTCTGAAAAATTCAAAAGTGAAAATCAAACTGCTGTAACCTTTCGAAAAATCAAAAGTCAATGAGTGAAAATTATTTTTATCAATACATGTTCAAGTTGCCTGTCTTGAATTTCCTTGTTTAATCACAAAAGGGTATTATTTCTGACTTATCTATTAATACCATGTGCCCTAGATTCATTGCTATAAATGGAGTCTATAAACTCTTTTTTCAGGGGTCGGGTGTTTTACTCTAGATTTATCACTGTTAAACCTAAATTTTTGAAAATTGTATGTTACTGATTCTTACACTTTAACAGTTGTTTATAATCATGCTTCCTTTCTGAACCTATGATTCAGTTGTTGTCAAGTGACCCTCCTACCTTCTCTTCCTTGTTTATCTGTTCATATTCCTTCTCAAAGGGGGAGTTATTATTTAGGGGGAAAAATAATTCAGGGGAGTCTTACATTCAGGGGGAGAATGTTCTAGAGGAATTTGTATGCATAATGCACTTTGCACTCTTATTTTTTCTGTTTTTCTCTTTTTGATCATGTCAAAGGGGGAGAAAATCTTGTGTGTGACTCACTGTCACATTGTGTTACAATCATCAAAAAGGGGGAGAGTGTTGTGCCTCTTAGGCACAAGCATGTGCTATGTTGCTTTGATGATAGTAATGCTATTTGGTTTTGATGATAGCAAGACAGTGAGTGCATTTGATATTGTGTTTTGATGATTGCAATAAATAAAGTGCATTTCTGTGCATTCTTATTCTTGAGCATTCTGCATATGATAGCAACATGAATGATGATGTATAGCATTGATGGCATTTGTTCTTTATATATATATGCATTGCATTCTGTCAGATATCATGTCTCTACATGTATCTACAGTCTGAACAGTAGTTGGTCGACCCACCCTTGCTGATGCGTCGACCCATCAGAACATTGATTGTTTGGGTAGCAAAGTCTATACACTGGGCTTGAAGTGTATACATTGAGCGTCTCAATGAGCATCTCATGTAAGTCCATACATTCATAGTGCATTGCATTGGCTAAGTATATACAACGTCAGTTCATGCATTGTCTTAGGCTAAGTCTGTACAGCCTACGTCTCATGCAGCGTCAACGCTGTGAGCATTCCCAAGTCTGCAGCGTCAACGCTGTGAGTATGCACATTGATTCAGGTTCTCCAAGTCTATATAATGAAGTCTGTACATCAATCTTCACATTCTAAGTCTGTACAGCCGTTGGGTTTGGACTCAGAGTCTGTACACTCGATTCGCCTTTGAATTGGTCAAGTGTGTACATCCTTCCAAGCTTCAAGTCTACACATTGGGTTGTCAGGCTTCAACTCTATACATTCGGTTGTTAAACCTTGAGTCGATACACTCGTTGTTAGAGGCCTGAACTTAACTGAAGTCTATACACTAGACTTCACTTTACCAAGTCTATACACTGGACCTTGTTTTACCAAGTCTGTACACTCGCTACACTATTCAAATCCATACACTGGCAGCTCTGCTTAAGTATATACATTCGTCTGAACTAAGTTCATTTTCCTCTGTCTGTCTGCAGATGATTCAGGCCATCAAGACTTGGCACGTGATCCAAGAGGCTGAAATGCTGACACGTGGACACAGCAGTTCAAACAATCAAGAAAGAAGCTCCTGGATTATTCTGGTGCGTCAACGCATTGATCAAGTAGCGTGGACGCAGCAGTTCAAGTATCCCTTATTGCAGCCTCTGGAGTACATTGGCAGCATCGACGTTGAAGCTCCATGCGTCAACGCAGCATGCTGAGAGCGTCAACGCAGCATGCTGAAGACCTGATCACTGGATCACCTACGCGTCAACGCAGTAGTGGAGCAGCATCGACGCAACAGTTAAAAAGGCTAGGCTGGTTGCTCACTGGAACGCATCAATGCGTCAACGCCACGGGTTGGAAGCGTCGACGCAACAGTTAAAAAGGCTAGGCTGGTTGCTCACTGGAACGCATCAATGCGTCAACGCCACGGGTTGGAAACGTCGACGCAGCAGTTAAAAAGGCTAGGCTGTTTGTTCACTGGAACGTATCAATGCGTCAACGTAGCAAACTGATGGAGTCAACGCAGCAGACTTGAGTTTCATAGGTTGAAGATCTCTGAAGGTTGCGTCAACTCCTTGGAGCAAGTGGGTTGACGCCATCTAACTCCAGTTGCTGAGCGTACTGATGAATGGGCACGTGACCCGAAGCTGGCACCTGACACGTGATCCCAGGTGGGTGCTGAGCACGTGATCCGAGGAGGAATCTTCTGGACGGAAGGCGTGGGAAGCACACGCCCTATCTCCCTACTGCTGCTGGTATATATTGGAGCCTTCATCTTCAGATGGAGGCCGATCGAAGAAGAAGCCTGGAGAGCAGAAAGAGTAACAGCAAAGCAGAAAGCTCTTCGATCCAGTAGAAGAAAAGAAAAAGAGAAAGAGAGAAAAGGAGAACAGAGATCGAGAGAAGAAGAGAAGTGCAGCAGAGAAGAAAGAGAAAGAGAGAGAGTGAAGAAAGAGAGTGAGATCGTGGGAGATCTGTTCTTGATGGACCGTGGATCAAATCCAGGCCATCCAGCTCTTTAAGAGCCACATCTGATGTTCCTTCTTTTACAGCTTGTGTTTGCTGTGTTATTTTCGATTCCTTATTTTTCTTTTTATTCGATCTGATTTACTGAGTTCTTCCGATCCTCTGGACTGAGGTCGGGTTCCTCCTGGTGGGTCAGGAGAAGGGAGATCTGATCTCCGATTTGCAAGCAGCAGGGGGGCTGCTTGTGGGTTCCCTCCGGGCTAGGAGGAAGAGAGGCTAGGCCTCTGGTGGATTACTGGTAGCAGAGTGCTACTGGCTGGTTCACTGGTAGCGGGGCTGCTACTAGTGGGGTTCCCTCTTGGTATAGAGGAAGAGAGACGTGAGTCTCTGGTTTCTAGTGACCGTGGGTTGCTAGAGGTTCCCTCCGTGTAGGAGGAAGAGGGGAGGTTGTTCCCCTGGGTAAGCTGTGTATCAGCGTCTGTTGGCAAGCTGTGTTGCCCAGCTGTTAGTGAAGCCACACTCGGGTTGAGTGTGGGGTGGATGTAGGTCTGCAGGACCGAACCACCTAAAAACCCCTCTTGCATTGTGGTTTGATTGCTTATGGTTTGCTTCCGCTAGATGTTTGCATAGGGGCGCTCCAAGTGTTTGATCACAGGTTCATTAGATGATTTGATCAGATTTTGTTCTAAGTGTTTAATCTGTTGAGTGAGCAAAATTCTAATTGAGCGAAAGCTTATATTGGGTGAAAGTTTTTATAGGCTATATTCATTCACCCCCCCTCTGAATACTTGCACCGAAACCAACAAGGGGCACCCCGGGGGGTGACGGTGACGGGTCGGCTCTCCCCTCGTTGGGAACAAAGGGGGCCGAAGTTGAAACAACCACGGCCGAGGCAGGGGCGTCGGTCGAGGTGGGTGACGGGCGGGCCGCGACGGTTAAGGTTGGGGGTTCGCCGGCAGAGGCGTCATAGCCCCAAACGACCGTGGTGCACGGAGCGGCCAGGCTCGTAGCGTCGGTCGAGGTCGGGGGTTCGCCTACGGAGGCATCGCAAACCCAACCGACCACAGTGCGTGAGGCGGCCGATCCCGCAGCTCGACTTTGGCCTTCTGGCGAGGCGCCAGGTGCGGAAAGGGTTTCCATGCCAGTGGCTCTGGAAAGGCTGGGCATCTCGAGCACTTTATACCGGCTTTGTCGCGAGGTGTCCGCGAGGATGAAAGGGGGAGACAAGTGTCATTCTCCACCCGGGGTCCTCGACATCATTATGGAGGGCGGCCTGGTCATGGCCCAGATGGGGGCCACAATGGCGGAGACTTATGCCCGGTCAGAGTCAGAGCGGTCGAATCTTGCTTGGACCCTCGGAGGGTGTGAGAGGAAACTAGCTCGACTCAATGAGGGGCATGAGGGGCTCCGACGGGAGTTCTCCGCGATCAGGGAGTTGTCGCGGTCGAGCCGGCTAGAGGTCGGAGTGCTGACCGAGCAACTAACCAAGGCCCGGGAATCACTCGAGAGGAAAAGTAAACTCCTTGAAGAGGAGCGCCTTCTTCATCTCGAGCTGGATGGCCGTTGGGAGGCCGAGCGCGCCTCCCCTCGCCTTTATAAGGAACTTAGGGGCGTCTCTCTATCTACATCGCTTTGGGGTTTTCTAGGGTGGTCTTTCCTCTCTCCATTTCTCGTAGCGCTGAGCCTTTGCATTCAGAGCATGGAAGATCCTTCGGAAGATGATGCTGCCGATGATGGAGGGCGGCGGGTTTTTGCCGCTTCAGGTTTTGAGTAGGTCCGACGGTCATCGCGCGGGTTTGAAGCGGGTCCGATGGTCGTCGCGCGGATCTGGAGAGGATTTTGACGGAAGAATCACGCAGTTTCCTCTATCAGTTCTGGCGAGGCTTCCCGGAGGGGGGCGAGATGGAAGACGGATGGGGGCATCCGGCATCTCCGCCGCCCGTCCCTCTCTGCTCGCTTCAGGGATGGGGGGAGAAGAAAATTAAGTTCCCTCCTTTCCGGGCCTTCCCCTGCCTCCTCGTCCAACTATGCTGGACTTCTTTTTCTTTCTGGCAGCCTCTTTTTCCCTCTTCTGCTCTTCCTTTCTTTCACTCTTCGGAGGGTGCTTGCTCTCTGTACATTCCAAAGAGTTGACAAGTTGGAAGAGAGGAGGCCTTCATAGGCGTTCCCTCTTCCCCAGCCTCTGTCAACTTGGAAGGTAGCCTTCCCCTCCGCAGTCCCTTCTGTCACCTTTGTCATGGGCCACCCGAGCCAACTGGGTCAACAGCCTTTTATCCGAGCCAGTTTCTACGCAAGGTAGAGTCAGTGGCTGGACGCAAGGAGATCAACCGAGTCAGCCGAGCAATGGCCTCTTGCAGTGGTGCCAGATGGATTTTTTGCTTTCTGTTGTGTAATGTATTGGCTTTTACCTTTCTGATGTACCAACAATCATTTGAATGAAGAGAAAAAAAAAAAATTATTTCACTCAGATTGTTTGCACGAACTTCAAAAGTAGAACTTGCGTAGTGTGGCTGCGTTCCACGTCCGAGGGATGGGTTCCCCTTCCATTGTAGATAGCCGGTATGCTCCTTTCCTGAGCGTCTCGACCACTCGGTAGGGGCCTTCCCAGTTGGGGGATAGCTTGCCCGCCGCCTCTAGCGGTCGAGAGGCTTCGACTTTCCTAAGGACGAAGTCTCCCTGTTGGAAGTGTCTGTCTCAGACTTTGGCGTTGTAGTATTGAGTGAGGTGGCGATGGTACTCCGTTGCTCGGATGTTGGCAATCTCTCGGAGTTTAGCTGCTAGGTCGAGGTTCTTGAGTAATTTTTGCTCGTTTACCTCGAGCGAGAAGCAGATGACTCGGAGGGAGGGATTGGTGATCTCCAACGGAATGACGGCATCGGTGCCATATACCAACTGGAAAGGACTTTCACCGGTTACCGTTCTGGGAGTCGTTCTGTGGGACTAAAGTACGCTAGGCAGTTCCTCGAGCCAGTTGTCCTTGGCCTTGCCGAGTCTAGTCTTTATGCCTTTTAAGATAGTCTTATTGGCATTCTCGACTAGCCCATTGGCCTGAGGGTGGGCGACCGAAGTGAAGTGGTTGCGAATACCTAGTTCGGCACATCTGTCTCGGAAATAACGAGAGTCAAATTGCCGACCGTTATCGCTCACTATCACCCGGGGGATGCCGTAACGACAAATGATCGACTTCCAGACGAAACTCCAGATGACTGTCTCGGTGATCCACGCCGTGGCTTCGGCCTCGATCCACTTGGTAAAGTAGTCGATGGCGATGATGATAAACTTCTTATGGGCCTGAGCCATAGGGAACGGCCCAAGAATGTCGATCCCCCACCGAGCGAAGGGGTATGGCTCTGTCTGGGTGACGAGCTCCGTAGCAGGCTGATGGACTAAGTGGTCGAATCGCTGGCATCGGTCGCACTGTTGCATGTAGGCCGTGCAGTCGCGCTGCAGAGTGGGCCACCAGTAACCCTACCGTAGCAGGATCCAGGTGAGTGACCTTCCTCCTGAGTGCGCTCCGCACAGGCCTTCATGAATATCTTGGATAGCTTGGTTGGCTTCGTCAGGGCCGAGACACTTTAGGAGGGGACCAGAGAAAGATCTCCGGTAGAGAGTGTGATGCAGGACGGATGACGACCAGGCTAAGACGTACGACGGACTCGAAGTGCGGCCAGCACTAACACGCTAAAGGCAAGCCAGGCCGCTGACCACCGTGGTATTCTCCGGGTGGAGATGTCTCTCAACAGTACTCTAGCTAGCCCGACGATCGTCCCTTGCGAGGGAAACGTGGGGATCGCAGCGGTTAAGGAACCACTGTCGCCTAGGGTGGTGCAGTCCGAGCTCGGTGCTCGACTGGAGCTAAGGAACGGGCGCTCACAACTCACAATCGCGGTGATTTGCAGCTAGCTAACGGCCCTAATCTCACAAACGCAGCATGATAGACAATATACTAAATCAGCAAGTGAGAAAGGAATCGAAGCGCGTACCTCCACTCCTAGGCGTGGGGAAGAATTCCCGGCCGAGTCCGAACAACCCAATACACACAAGTGTTCAGTTTACAATTTTAGAACTTAATGCCCACTCCACGCAGGGAGGTATAGGGTTACAATGGCCAAATTTTGGGTTGTTGGAACCCGGGTTGACGGGCCACACTCGCAGGAGGCGAGGGATGCGAGTCGGAGCCGCTCGGGTACGCCGACGGGAAGCCGACCCGATTCTGCCCACGCTAGTCACCCTGCGCAGCGAACTTGCGGAGGCCGGTACGGCCAGATCCGATGCCCGATCGAAGCGCCGTTTGTTGGAGAACATCAGTGACAGGATGTAGTTTATCCACTTTGAAGGGCATGATCAGATCCTTTCAGATCTGGGCACAGCAGCAACTTGATTCAGCTTCTGGTTCTGTGCTCACAGAACTGCACAGAAACACAAGTAACTAATGGAAAATAAGTTGCCAATGTCGGATCGAGGCGCCGTTTGTGGGAGATCGTTGAAGACATCCATAGAAAGATGCACTCCAAAGAGCTCACACGGATCTCAACCAGATGAGGCGGGGCAGATTCTGAAAGTTGACCCTAGATCTCAGCCAGGCCTGCTAAGATCAGCTCGCGCGATCCCACGAGACTTGTCGTCACGATCAGTACAGGTCTCAGATCGAGGTGAGACTAGTGGCCACGCGAAGAGGACTCAAAATCCTACGATCACTCCAAGAATCAGCTCCAGAAGAGTTGAGAGGCGATCTGGAGAAGTTAATAAGAAGGAAACTTCAGATCTGGGCAGTTGGTTGGGGCAGATCCGCGCGCCGTCACGAGAAAAATTGCCACCGGCGATCCCAAACTCCGATCGACGCGAAACCACCTTCCAATTCTTCCTAACTCGTAGAGGTATCAAGGATAATTTTGGTGGAAGCAGATGGTTAGGAGATAGGGGAGATACGGGGGCGAGTCACACGCCTTAGGTCTGTCCCGTCACAGGACTGAGTTGGGAATCACACCCAAGAGAGGGGAAAGAGAGTCACATTCTTAATGCAAATTTCACTCAACAAAACTTCATTAGCTATTAACCCATCATCATACAAGCCTTTATATAGAGTTTAGCAAGGGGGAGGGGGCTGAATGGTTCGATGGAACCAAGGGGAGGGGGAGAGGGGTGGCCCCTTTTGACTAGAATAGGAAGGGAGGGGAGACAAGGGGACATTAGACTTACCTAACTTTGAAATTCAAGTAAAGGGGGAAGGTGGCAGCCATTCCACCCTTGTACCAGCAGACATTCTAATGTCCCATGTGGTAAATGGAGAATGGAAGAAAAGAAAACAAAAATTCTAGCCTAATACAACAAAATAGGGGGCGCCCCCTTTCTTGGGCCTTGAATGGGCCAAGTTTGGCCATGGCCTAGCCCATTCAACCAATATGGAACCAATATGGCTTAAGGCCATTCTAATCTAGATAGCCCAAGAGTGAAGGAAGCCCAATTGGGCCTTCCATGGCTTATGGATCCATCCTAATGGTCCAAGGCCACTCCTTCTTCAAGAATTCTAAAGGGGCTTAACCAAATTGGCCATTTAAGGGACTTACAAGCAGCCCAATATGAAAGCACAAGTTTAAAGACCATTACAAGCCCAATTTTCATGTAAAAAGTATCCAAATTCAAGCCAAATTGTCCCCATTTTAAAGAGAAGCCGATGTAGTCCAATTGGGGCTCCGCGTATGGTGCCGTCGGTTCGCCGACTCGTGCTATTCGCTTGCGCTGGTGTCCGCACCAGAGTGTCATCTAGAGCGACGAAGCGCCGGGCTTGGTACTTCAATCTGCGGGTCTCTCGAGGGTCGGAAGGCTCTTGAGAGTCCCGGAGCCACGACAGGTAGGGGGTGCGCCAGTCGCTCGGAATGGCTGAGTCAACAGTAAGGAGCTCCGAGTCAATGCTCGGGTGCTCTAGCTCTTCAAGGAGGACCGATCGGGTACCATCGGGGTCGAGAGAGGAGGCCAGCCGAGAGAGGGCGTCCGCTCGGGAGTTTTCCTCATGAGCTATTTGGACTACCTCGAATCTCTCAAACTGTTGGGCCAGGTCTCTGACCAATTGGAGGTATTTGATCATTGGTGCCTCTCGAGCTTCATACTCGCCGTTGACTTGGCTAGCGACCAGCTGGGAGTCAGTATGGATTTTGACTCGCTCAGCCCCTAACCGTCGGGCCATGCGCGCTCCCGAGACAAGGGCCTCGTACTCGGAAGCGTTGTTGGATGCTTGAAAACTGAACTTCAAGGCGTATTGCAGTTCTGCTCCTTCGGGGGACTTCAAGAGGATTCCGGCACCATTCCGGCACCACTACCGACCGAGTTGGAGGATCCATCAACGAACAATTCCCAGGTTGGCCCGGGCGCGGATGGGGATCTTTCTTCAGTCGGGATGGTGCTTTCGGCGATGAAGTCGGCGAGCGCTTGGCCTTTCACAGCTGAGCGCGGCCGATAGGATATATCGTAGGCCCCAAGCATAATGACCCATTTGACGAGTCGTCCCGAGGCTTCGCGGTAGGCCAGGATCTTCTTCAATGGTTCACCGGTTAGCACGGTGATGGGGTGACCCTGGAAATAGGGCCGGAGGCGCTTGGCGGAGGTAACCAACACTAGCATGAGTTTCTCCGTTGCGGGGTACCTCCTTTCAGCCTCATTGAGCACCTTGCTGGTGTAGTAGACCGGCCTCTCGACTTCTGAGTCATTTCTGACTAGGACCGAGCTAACCGTAGATGGTGTTGCCGAGAGATAGAGCAGCAAGACTTCACCCGGAACGGGCTTGGAGAGCACCGGGGGCGAGGCCAAGAACTCCTTGAGCACGGCGAATTTGGGCCCCCTCAACAGCTTGAAGAAGGGCAAGCATCGTTCGGCCGCACGGGACAGGAACCGGCTGAGAGCGGCGACACGCTCAGTTAGGCGTTGGACGTCCTTGATGCAGGTGGGCGGGCGCATGTCCAGGATGGCCTGGACTTTTTCGGGGTTGGCCTCGATCCCACGCTGAGTGACTAGGAAACCCAGGAACTTCCCGGATCTCACTCCGAAGGCACACTTGGCAGGATTGAGCTTCATGTTGTACCTCAGGAGGGTGTTGAAGGTCTCAGCAAGGTCGGTGAAGTGGTCTTCGGCCTTGGGGGTCTTGACGAGCATATCGTCGATGTAGGCCTCGACGTTCCGACCTAGCTGTCCTTAAAACATGTGGTTGACCAGCCTCTGGTACGTGGCTCCGGTGTTTTTCAACCCGAAAGGCATCCGGGTGTAGCAGTATACGACGTAGTTGGTGATGAAGGCGGTCTTCTCTACATCTTCTAGATCCATTCTGATCTGGTGGTAACCTGAATAGGCATCTAGGAAGCTGAGTATCTCGTTGCCCGAGGTTGAGTCAACCAATTGGTCGATGCTCGGCAACGGATAACAGTCCTTAGGGGTGGCCTTATTCAGGTCCGTGAAATCCACGCACATCCGCCACTTGCCTGAAGCTTTCGGTACCAGGACAACGTTGGCTAGCCACGTCGGGTACAGGATCGGCCTAAAAAGGCCAGTCTCTTGCCCCTTGGTGACCTGCGCCTTGATGATCGCATGTTTCTCCGGTGCATGCTTCCTCCTACGCTGCTCTACGGGCTTCACGGCGGGGTCGAGGCTGAGCTTATGCATTACAGTCTCCTGTGGTATCCGAGAGAGTTGATCATCAGCCCAAGCAAAAACTCGGATGTACTCAGAAAGGAACTTTTTATATTACTGTTGAACCTCAGACGGTAGGTCGGCTCTGATCTTTACTCCTAGGGCTGGGTCATCGTTTAGAAAAACCGCCAGCAATTCACCACCAGGTTCGGTGGTTGCGGATTTATCCTCGACTCCCCGGGAGCCCTTGTCCTTCCCGTCCGGCCTTGTGGCCTCTACCGAGATATTGTAGCACCTTCTGGCCGCGGCCTGGCTACCTCGGACTTCCCCCAAC
This sequence comes from Amorphophallus konjac, assembly GCA_022559845.1. Taxonomy (NCBI): domain Eukaryota; kingdom Viridiplantae; phylum Streptophyta; class Magnoliopsida; order Alismatales; family Araceae; genus Amorphophallus; species Amorphophallus konjac. The sequence continues at coordinate 225,755,245 of CM040121.1, read as the reverse complement.
CCATTTTTGGTGGGGAACTTCATTTCTGGTGATAGGTAGACGGCACCACTTTTATTCGGCTGAGGATTCCCTGGCCGAAGATGGCGTTGTATGCTATCATACCTTTAATCACTATGAAGTCCACCATGACCGTAACGGTTTTGGGTGGGGTGCCGAGGGTAACCGGCGGGCTTAGGGCTCCCTCGGGATAGGTGGCCAGGCCATTGAACCCGCAGAGAGGGGTTCAGATCGGGCGGAGTTTGGATGGTTCCTCCCCCATCTTAAGGAAACAATCATAAGACAGTACATCAGGGGCACTCCCATTGTCAACTAGAATCCTATCTACGTTACAATGGTTTATTGTAGCCGAAATCACGAGGGCGTCGTCATGCGGGGTGCTCAGCCCTTCCAGGTCTCGGTCGGAGAAGACTATGACCTGGGGCTCACTCGGCGGGGCCTTGGGAGGCTTTATGGCTCGGCTCACCCTCTCGGCATGACGCTTCCTTCCTCGGCTTCTGTCGCCGCCTGATGCTGCTCCTCCGGAGATGACATTGATGTGTACCCCGCGGGGGGCATTGTCGATCTCCTCTGGGGCGCCTCGGTCTTCTTTACGCTCGGCTATGAACCGAGCTAGATGTCCCTGACGGATGAGGCGCTCAATCTCATCCTGGAGCTGGTGGCAGTCGCCGGTGTAGTGCCCGTGATCGCTGTGGAACAAGCAGTGCTTGTTGTGATTACGATTCTTCGATCTCATTGGCTCGGGTTGGCGGAGGAGGCCCGAGTCCTTGATGCCCTCGTAAATCTCGTAGACCGGCGCGGCTAGTGGGGTGTACCGCTCGTACTTCTGTGACGGTTCCTTGCGTTCCCCGTCGCGGTTCCGCCTTTTCCCCGAACCAGAGCTTGGCTCAGAAGCCCGCCTCTTGTCCCCCTCTCGACCCGAGCCGGTTGCGTCTCGGCAAGCGCTGAGCACCTCTTCGCACTCGGCGTGGTGTAATGCCAGAGTCACTAGCTCGGCAAGGGTCGAGGGAGGGTGGAGGACAAGTTCGCGGCGGAGATTCTCGTCCCGGGTGCCCCCAGTCAGTGCGGTTATAGCTGAGGCCACGTCTAGGCGGGGGATTCTCAGGGCTTCCGACTTGAATCGGTGAATATAAGCCCAGAGTCTTTCCCCTTGCGCCTGTTTGAGGGCCAGGAGCCCCGCTACCAACCTTGGGGGGCACTTCCGGAAAAACTCTCTTTGAAGACTCGCCTAAATTGCTTGAAGTCTCAGATGGATCCGGGGGCGAGGGCCCGGAACCACGCCTGGGCACCCTGGACCAGGGTGGTCGCAAAGGCTCGGCACTTGATGGCGTCCGACGCTCCATGCAAGGTCATCAAAGCGTCGAAGCTGTCATAATGATCGGCCAGGTCGCCCTGGCCGTCGTAGAGCTTGAAGGTCAGGATGGAGGTTCTGGGAGACACCTCTACCTTCAAGATGTATTCAGAGAACGGGGATTTCTCCTCATCCTCCGGGAAAGAGGTCTTCTGCAGGGCGCGGAGGGCGTGGTCCTGTTCTGCGAAACGCCTCTCGAAATCTCACAGTCGGAGGGATAACTCCGGCTGTTGTCGTGCCGTGGGGCTGGAAGGAGCGTCCTGGTGATCCCCGGGAACATCGGTCTCCAGGTTCAGACGGCGCACCCTAGGTTTTCCTCGCCTTGGTGTGGAGGAAGCCTCTTGTTCGGGAGGCGGAGCCTGCGAGGGTCCTCCAATCCTGTTGCGGATGATCTGCTGGCCGCGGAGAGTGAAGCGGCCTCCGGCGGTGGGCTGGGATGCATTCTCGCGGGGAGGGCTCCCTGACGGGACGCGGGACCTTCCATCCCTAGCCGCCTGGGTCCTCATGAGTTCCACGAGGACATCCAGTTTCGCGTTGAGGGCCTGGAAGGCTTTGGCGCCACCATTGAGCGGTAGCCCTATTGCCGCAAGAGGGGGTGGTGGTTCGTCGGCGGGGGCGCTGGCGTTGGAGGGAGGGTTCTGTGAGGCCCGGGAGGGGCCATCCCCTGCCGCTACCATGGCCTTTCCCCTGTCGCCGGTGAACCTCCTCCCTGAGCTCCTTCGCACCATACTGGCTTCTTGTACGTTTCCCACAGACGGCGCCAGATGAAGAGGCAAGATCTCGCGCTGGTCCTGAGCGGGCAGTGGATCACCGGATAGTGAACTGCAAGAAAGGGAAATGAATCAGAGGGCCCAGGGATGAGTCCCTGGGGAAAACCCTCCGATGCTTAAGTCAGTAGAGCTATGGTGGGAGCAATATAGGGAGGAAGTAGCTTCTGCGCGAGATCCCTCTCCACCAGAAGGGTGAAGTGGTTCCTGCTCAAGAGTTTTGAGCGTGTGATTGCCCTTACCTTTCGCCGGAGGGTATCCCTGGTTTAAATTGTATGCCGCCTTCTGGAGTCCTGTAAGTCGAGGGGTTTCAGGTGGGGGTTACGTCCTCGACGTGGGCTTTTATTGCCTTATCGTGGGAGCATTATCACCTTGGGGAGCTAGAGTCCCTCACCTTTATAAATTCCTGCCCACAGAGGACTCTTAACAGCTGCATGGATAAGCAATCGTCGGCCGTACCGAGCTCAGAGAGGCCAGCCCTATCCGGGCGGTAGGCTTAGCTCAGACGAAGATGGGTCGGATTGGTCGACATGCGCCTTCTTCCCCTGGGCGGAGAGATGGCTCGGGCATGGACCTTTCCTGTGACCTAACCGACGCTCGGGCCTTCTGAGCCTAGAGGCTACCTAGGAAGGTAGTATCCTCGAGCGAATCTTTTATTGGGCTTTCTGTCCTAAGTGGGCCCTGTGGGCTGTCACTTGGGCGAGCGTGGCCTTGTTTGGTCCTGATGGGCCTAGTTCGGCTGCTCTTTGAATGGGCTGCAGAAATCCCCCTCTCCAGTTGAATATATATGTTTGTATTTACGTATGTTGAGGTAATTGTTATTATTTTAACTACTCTAATTTGAATATAGGTTGAACAAGGTCTCATTACTGATCAAAGAGTACAACAGATAAGTTATGGCCCCTCGAACCAGACACGTGCCTATCCAGGATATATTGTGAATGGATACAAATTTCATACAATGGATTATGGGTGAAGTAAGTCTACGATGAACAGCGGCGTATCTGTGAAGGGAAGTATATACAATGAAGTGGAATTGGACTACTATGGTATTCTTGAAGAAGTCTTAGAACTTCAGTATTTGGGACAAGACAATCATATATACATATTTAAGTGTCAATGGTTTGATCCTAGTTCTGTTCGACATGACACAAATTATGGGATTGTTGATGTCAAGCATAGGTCTAAACTTAAGACCTATGAACCATTCATTTTAGCCGCACAAGCCCAGCAAGTGTACTATTCATGCTATCGATCATCCAAGAATAGAGATTGGTGGGCAGTTTGCAGGGTTAATTCAAAACTCTTTCCCACTTATGAGTTAACTATGAGTGGAGATGTCTCAGATGTTGCTAGTGCTGAATATTATCAATCAGACGAAGTTGGCGTTGTCGGTTCCTCTAGGTTTAATCTGGACGAATTTGATGAGCCACTGTCATTACGTACACGAGATGAAGTGGTAGAAGTCAATCCGATGGAGCTAAATGTTGATGTTAGAGGGGAGGAAGAATCAGATGAAGATGAAGAGTTTGAATCTGATGAGGCTACTATGGATGACGAAGATGATGATGAGTTAGATATATCATCAACATGAGGGAGGCACATTTTCATAATTTAGTGAGATATCCTTACCTTTTTGCATATTTTGTAATAACAGAGATTTTAGTCAAGTGCAATTGAGGATTAATTAATATGTATTAATTGTTTTGTTAGTAATAAAGAAGTGGTTCGAGGAGGTCGTACTGGGAGTGGGAGGAGACAGGGCAGTGACAAGGGCTCTACTCCCTCTTGTTTGGCGTCTTCTTCGGGCACAAGTATATCTATTAAAAAAATTTAGCTATATAAATGTTTACATCATTTACTAGCCTTAAAGAATTTTTTTTAGGTTCAAGTGTCGACTCGTTGCCTGTTGTGCAGACGCCATCCCCACCACCTTCCGCTGCAGGTATGTATATTTTAATTTAAATTCTCCAATATTTATTTTACTTATGAAAATTAAATCTTGCAGGTGCCAGTGGCCTCCCACCTATTGTGCAGATGTCACCCCGACCACCTCCCGCTACAGGTATGCATATTTTAATTATAAGTTCATAATATTTGTATCACTCCACTTGAAAATTAATTCTTGCAGGTCTCAGTGGCCTCCCACCTGTTGTGCAGACGCCACCCCCACCACCTCCCGCTGCAGGTATGTATATTTTAATTTAAAGTTCCCAATATTTGTTTTACTTATGAAAATTAATTCTTGCAGGTGCCAGTGGCCTCCCACCTATTGTGCAGATGTCACCCCGATCACCTCCCGCTGCAGGTATGTATATTTTAATTATAAGTTCGTAATATTTGTATCACTCCACCTGAAAATTAATTCTTGCAGGTCTCAGTGGCCTCCCACCTGTTGTGCAGACGCCACCCCCACCACCTCCCGCAGCAGGTATGTATAGTTTAATTTAAAGTTCCCAATATTTGTTTTACTTATGAAAATTAATTCTTGCAGGTCTCAGTGGCCTCCCACCTGTTGTGCAGACGCCACCCCCACCACCTCCCGCTGCAGGTATGTATATTTTAATTTAAAGTTCCCAATATTTGTTTTACTTATGAAAATTAATTCTTGCAGGTCTCAGTGGCCTCCCACCTGTTGTGCAGACGCCACCCCCACCACCTCCCGCTGCAGGTATGTATATTTTAATTTAAAGTTCCTAATATTTATTTTACTTATAAAAATTAATTCTTGCAGGTCTCAGTGGCCTCCCACCTGTTGTGCACTTATGAAAATTAATTATGTTATTTCAAAGATCTGTAATACACTTAGTTTTACTTGTGAAGATCTATTCTTACAGATCCCAGTGCTCTCCCACCACCTCCCACTTGTACAGGGCACACCCCCACCAGTCAGCCACTTGACGATGCCGGCAGTCGTCACGAGGGAGGCACGGCCCATGATAGACGTCGCCCGTGTTGGATCTCCGGGTAAATCTATAAGGTCATATTACATTAATTAGCCTTCAACTATCTAATATGAATATTTTGACATTTGCAATTGCAGTAAGAAATTTGAACCCCGCAATGCTGTCCATCATTCCACCGAACTCATGTTGGCACATGTGCCCGGGGCAGCATCCACTTTCAGAGAATTTCTGATGGCCATCCGCGATTCATTGTACAACATGTTCTTAGTAAGTAATTACGTCATTTAATTCAAGTATTTCCCAAACTCAATTTACAACAGTATACTAAGTGTGAAAAGTAATTGATTTACAGCGGTCTTTTCAATTCACGTGTGGACATGACGTGGCGAGATGTCGTCGTGCCTGGGAGTCTACTATGCAGTCAAGTTACAAGAGGAAAATACATGAGGCCCGAGCACACGCTATAAAATTGAGTGGGGGGAGTGAAGACCAAAAATTGTGGAAGGCGCACCGCCCTCTATGGATGAGGCAGGAGGATTGGGAGATATCTTGTGACCATTTTGCCGACCCCAAGTTTATAGAAAAGTCTGAAAAAGCCAAAGCAAACAGGGCATCAAAACCAGGTTCAAATTTGCATACGAGTGGGTCCATCTCTTATGCGGCTCATAAACAAAAATTGGTAAGTAATATAATAATTTATCTTCTTACAATTTATCCCATTATTTGACTTTTTTTACTATGAATTGTATAACAGGCTGTGGAGCTTAATCGACCTCCGTCGTGCTTCGAGTTGTTCGACAGAACACACAAAAAGAAGGGGACTAATCAATTTGTGAGTGAGACAGCTAAGTCAGCTGTGGTAAGTTTATCTACATATGTAACTTGTACCGTTCATTTAAATCGGCATGTAATTCATATGAAATTGACTAGTTATTTTATTCAATTTGTAGGAAACATATAGCAAAGCAGTGACAGAGAAGTACGGGGAGGGAGACACGCAGCAGCCGGAGTTCGATCTAGTGGAGTGGGTGGCAGCAGCTGGCGTACCGAAGAAAGGCCGACTATATGGTTTTGGGGAGAGCCTAGACGCTAGTGCGGTGATATCATCGTGTGTGAGTTCTAGCTCTGCCCAAACCAGTAGCAGTGCCTTCACTATACCTTCCGTTGCCCCCAGCGCTTCTGCCAGCGACATGATGGACATGGTCCGATCACAGATTTCTGATTTGCAGCGGCAGCAGCAGCAGTTCCAACAGGAGATCTCTAGCCAGCAGGCAATCATTTTACAGGCAATCAGTGGCCTCCTCTCCTAGGGGGGTCTTGTCCCTCAGCGATCCACCACCACCACAGCACGGGCCGCACAGGTGAGTGTTTACTATGTTTTTATTTTGATGGAATTACTCAATTATGTTCATTTGAAAATTTTAAACTCCCTAGTTTTCAAAACTCACTTAGTTTAGAAGAATTGAGAAAATCTAGGGTTCGGGGGTCCGATGGCCGTGCCGATCAAAACAACACGACCTGGGAGATGAAAGTGACTTGTCAGAACTGACGGGATCCAAATTGGATGCCCGGTTTAAGCTCGGCGCTCAAAGTTCATTTTCAAAGTACACTTAGTTTAAATGAACAGCCAGGTCGGGTCTGGGGGTCTAAAACCTGAAATACCAGTCGGATGGCCGTGCCGATTGTTCCAACATGACCTGGGAGATGAAAGTGACTTGTCAGAACTAATGGAATCCAGATCGGATGCCCGGTTTGAGCTCGGCGCTCAAAAGTTCATTTTTTAAGTACACTTAGTTTAAATGAACTGCCAGGTCGGGTCCGGGGGTCTAAAACCTGAAATACCAGTCGGATGGCCATGCCGATCATTCCAACATGCTCTGGGAGATGAAAGTGACTTGTCAGAACTGAAGGAATCCAGATCAGATGCCCGGTTTGAGCTCGGCGCTCAAAGTTTATTTTCAAAGTACACTTAGTTTAAATGAACTGCCAGGTCGGGTCCGGGGGTCTAAAACCTAAAATACTGGTCGGATGGCCGTGCCGATCATTCCAACACGACCTGAGAGATGAAAGTGACTTGTCAGAACTGACGGAATCTAGATCGGATGCCCGGTTTGAGCTCGGCGCTCAAAGTTCATTTTCAAAGTACACTTAGTTTAAATGAACTGCCAGGTCAGTTCCGGGGGCCTAAACCTGAAATACCAGTCGGATGTCCATGCCGATCATTCTAACACGACCTGGGAGATGAAAGTGACTTCTTAGAACTGACGGAATCCAGATCGGATGCCCGGTTTGAGCTCGGCGCTCAAAAGTTCATTTTTTAAGTACACTTAGTTTAAATGAACTGCCAGGTCGGGTCTGGGGGTCTAAAACCTGAAATACCGGTCGGATGGCTGTGCCGATCATTCCAACATGACTTGAGAGATGAAAGTGACTTGTCAGAACTGACGGAATCTAGATCGGATGCCCGGTTTGAGCTCGGCGCTCAAAGTTCATTTTCAAAGTACACTTAGTTTAAATGAACTGCCAGGTCGGGTCTGGGGGTCTAAAACCTAAAATATCGATCGGATGCCCATGCCGATCATTCCAACATGACCTGGGAGATGAAAGTGACTTTTCATAACTAACAGAATCCAGATCGGATGCCCGGTTTGAGCTCGACGCTCAAAGTTCATTTTCAAAGTACACTTAGTTTAAATGAACTGCCAGGTCGGGTCCGGGGGTCTAAAACCTGAAATACCAATCGGATGGCCATGCCGATCATTCCAACAAGACCTGGGAGATGAAAGTGGCTTGTCAGAACTGACGGAATCCAGATCGGATGCCCGGTTTGAGCTCGGCGCTCATAGTTCATTTTCAAAGTACACTTAGTTTAAATGAACTGCCAGGTCGGGTCCGGGGGTCTAAAACCTGAAATACCGGTCGAATGGCCGTGCCGATCATTCCAACACGACCTGGGAGATGAAAGTGACTTGTCAGAACTTACGGAATCCAGATCGGATGCCCGGTTTGAGCTCGGTGCTCAAAGTTCATTTTCAAAGTACACTTAATTTAAATGAACTGTCAAGTCGGGTCTGGGGGTCTAAAACCAGAAATACCGGTCGGATGGCTGTGCCGGTTGTTCCAACATGGCCTGAGAGATGAAAGTGACTTGTCAGAACTGACGGAATCCAGATCGGATGCCCGGTTTGAGCTCGGCGCTCAAAAGTTTATTTTTTAAGTACACTTAGTTTAAATGAACTGCCAGGTCGAGTCCGGGGGTCTAAAACTTGAAATACCGGTCGGATGGCCGTGCCGATCGTTCCAACATGACTTGGGAGATGAAAGTGACTTTTCAGAACTGACGGGATCCAAATCGGATGCCAGGTTTGAGCTCGGCGCTCAAAGTTCATTTTCAGAGTACACTTAGTTTAAATGAACTGCCAGGTCGGGTCCGGGGGTCTAAAACCTGAAATACTGGTCGGATGGCCCTGCCGATCATTCTAACACGACCTGAGAGATGAAAATGAATTGTCAGAACTGACGGAATCCAGATCGGATGTCCGGTTTGAGCTCGACGCTCCAAAGCTCATTTTTTAAGTACACTTAGTTTAAATGAACTGCCAGGTCGGGTCCGGGGGTCTAAAACCTGAAATACCAGTCGGATGGCCGTGCCGATCGTTCCAACACAACTTGGGAGATGAAAGTGACTTGTCAATACTGACGGAATCCAGATCGAATGCCCAGTTTGAGCTCGGCGCTCAAAGTTCATTTTCAAAGTACACTTAGTTTAAATAAATTGCCAGGTCGGGTCCGGGGTTCTAAAACCTGAAATATCGGTCGGATGGCCGTGCCGATCATTCCAACACGACCTGGGAGATGAAAGTGACTTGTCAGAACTGACGGAATCCAAATCGGATGTCCGGTTTGAGCTCAGCGCTCAAAAGTGCATTCTCTAAATGTAATTAATTTAAATACTGTTTCAAGTTAGTAGTTGATCTATAAAATCTGCAGTTATCAATTTGATGTCTGATTTCAATTTATGCTAATTTCTTCGCACTAATTTTTTTATCTATGAATGAATGTTATTATTTTTTTAATGTAGGGGGATCCTTCTGCGGGCAACGACAGAGGAGATGAGCAGGGCAGGGAGGATATGGATGATGTACCGGATATTTCTTGATGTTTGATGATATTCAGACGGATCAGCAGGGTTGATGTGTTTTTTTTGTGGTATTTATTTGATCAGCATGGTGTTGAGTTTTTTTTTTCGGTGGTGTTTATTTGATCAGCATGGTGTTGAGTTTTTTTTTCGGTGGTGTTTATTTGATCAGCATGGTGTTGGTATTGAGTTTTTTTTTTCGGTGGTGTTTATTTGATCAGCATGGTGTTGGTGTTGAGTTTTTTTTTTCGGTGGTGTTTATTTGATCAGCAGGTTCCCAATATTTTTTTCAGCAGGATATTTCTTGATGTTTATTTGTGATCCAACAGGTTTTTTTAGAATAATTTAAGATTTTTTTAAAAAATATTTTTTTACATTTCAGACGGATTTTCAGACGGTATTTGAGACGAAGATTATCCGTCTGAAGTTTCAGACGAACGGTTGACTTAACCGTCGTATAATCCGTCTGAAATTCAGAGTGAATTTGAGACGAAATTTATTCGTCTGTAATTATCCTTCTAAATTTCAGACGGATTTCTCACCAATTTTTGGACAGCTTTAGACCGTTTTAAATTCAGACGGAATAATGGACAGACGGTATTTTAGACGGAAAATATCTCGTATTATTTTCAGACTGAATATGTGACTGAATTTAATCTGTCTGAAATTTTATTTTCAGACGGAATATAAAACTGTCACAAATTTGTGACTAAGAATATCAGGCGGTCTATTTCCGTCTGAATTCCGTCAGAAATCCGTCGCAAACGTGTTTTGTGATGAATTTTCAGACGGATCTGAGACGGATACCGGCCGTCTGAAATCCCGCCTTTTCTGGTAGTGTTATGTGGACCGTGAACCATTACCTTCCAAAGATCAGGATCGGTTGATCTTACATACCGATGCAAGTTCTCCAGCCATAGATCGAAATCATTACCTCTGAAGATCGGCGGATGAGCCATCGAAGCGTGACTGACCAAGTACAGATCAAAAGGGAATGTATGAAAAATGCACTGAAGTCAAACAGCAGTAAAGCACGACACCAAATCATAAAAACAAAGCACCGAACACAAAGATCCAAGACCCTCTCTGAACTGCACCGAGGAAGCTATAGGATCTACTGCGGATCATTGGATCCGATTACACAGCAACCTCGCTCTGATACCAAGTTTAGGGTGCAAGGCCCGGATTCAGAGGGGGGTGAATGAATCCCCAAAAAAATTGCCCAATTAAAAATGGTAACCAAACATAAATGCTGAATTAAAACTAGTCAAGCTTTACAAGAAAAGGTGGACAATGATTCTCTTGATCAAACAGTTGAGCTGTAAGAATGCATACTCCTAAGCAGACCTATACTATTGGCCGAACCCAATCAAGCAGTCAAATGCAATTTAGACACTCAGATGACTTCAGTGAATTTTACACTCTCCAGTAACAATGAACAATAATTCAAAGTGACTCTCTCAAGACCAGAGTCAAATACTCGGTGAGCAAACCAAATACCCACTAGATGGGAAATGTAGATCGAACCTAAGCAAACATCTAGCGGATTAGACAAGGCAAACAAACCACGATGGACAGAAGGTTTTTTAGGTGGTTCAGTCTTCCAGACCTACGTCCACCCCACACTCAAACTAGTGTGTGGATTCCCACTGACACATAGCTTAACTGCTGGGCATTACAGCTTGCCTACAACCGCTGACGAACAGCTTGACCGCTGGGCAATACAGCTTAGCCGACCAGAGGAACTGATCCTCTGCAACCGCTGAGCAACACAGCTTGCTCTGCTGACTCACAACTTGTAACAAAGGTTTAAAAGAAAAACAAAAGATGGAAAATCACATCATCGGAAAGCTAAAATAAATTACAAATCAGATATAGCTCTTGCAGGAGCTGACTGGCCTGCATTTGATCCAAGGTCTAGTGGAATAGGTCTTCAGGTTGCTTCAATCTTCTCTCCACGATCTCTCTCACTCTTCCTTCCTTTTTCTTCTTTCTCAAACTCTTACTGCTACTGTCTCTCCAATTCTTCTCACAAGCTCTTTTGCTCTCAGAATCTTCTGCTCTCTTTTTCTTCTTCTTCAGCTCTGCTCTTGTTCTACTCTTCTTCTCTTCTCAGATCTCCACTCAGATGTTTTTTATTCAGCATCACCACTTGTTCGCAGAAGAAGGGTCATATATATATCTTAAGTCAGGGACCCATGGGCTCACGCATTGGGCGTATGGAGGGAACACTCCTGCCCAAATTCTTCCAGAAGGCTCTCACCCACGTGTCCAAATCTGGGCACTGTAGCTTCCACGTGGCAGTCACCTATCAGGGTTGGTCTACCTTGGATCACGTGCCCTTCTTAACATTCACGAGCAGTTGACCTGTCAATCTGTCAAGACATATAATCGTCAGACAAGTGTGGAGATTGTATAGACTTGCTAAGACATCAAGGCAACCGTGCATAGACTCAATATACATATGCACGGACTCAGTTTGGTCTCATAGCAATCTTGTGCACGGACATGATCAACATATGAGCAGACATGCACAGACCATGTTGAGACACAAGACAAGAATAAACCAACTTATATGCACGCATCAATGAGAATAACACAGACTTGTATGCATGCAGCAGTGAGAGAAGCATCGAGTTCAGTTTTGCATACGCAAAGTATGCACCAACTTAGATTCATGCGCAGACAAACACTTCAATGACTTGGTCGCGTGCAGCCACAGAGATTGCACTGACTTAATGAGACGGTAAACAGATAATGCATCGAGTATGAGAATGCAAGGCGACCAATGCACCGACTTAATGTGCGTAAGACAATGCGAGACTTGCACAGACTTAGAATGCAATCAACTGACCTTATGTATATGCAATATGAACCGAGATATGCACGGACCCTGTGTCAAGCATGCACTATCTTCCAACTGCCAAGCAAATGTGCACGGACTAGAATGCAGAGACTTGCCTGCGTGCATGCAAGACCAATTGCACCGACTTCAAATGTGCCTGAGCGAAAGGATGCACCGACTTGGCCATGCATCGAACATGTTTATGCCTTAAACAAAATATGCACATACCCTAAACAGTTCAGATATGCGAGCAAAACAAGCTAGCATCGACCTCAAGCGATCACAACAAAAGCGGCACTGACCTAATGAAGACATTGCACCGAGGCAATACTTGCACCGAGCTCCTAAGCCATGAGAGATGCAAAGTAAGACACAAACAGAGATGCTGGATATGCACCGAGTCTAAGCCATGAGAGATGCAAAGTAAGATGCAAACAGAGACGTTGGATATGCACCGAGTCTAAGCCATGAGAGACGCAAAGTAAGACGGATACATGCACCGACCAAGGCCTAATGAGACACAAAAGAAGACGAAGACATAATGTGCACCGATTATGAGAATATCTGCTATGCAACTTGCACCGAGTTTGGTCTCGCACACGCCAAGTGTGCACCGACTTTAACGTGCACGCTTCAATCAAGTGCACAGACTTCAACTGCGTGCGCTACAGTGCATTGCACCAACTTGCATCTGCCAAGACAGTGTGCATGGACTTGAATACACAAACCTAGATGCACATGAATAGTACACAAACCTAGATGCACATGAATAGTGATGTGCACTGACTTTGAACATATACACTAGCCTAATAAGCAATAGCAGCAAGCAATCCTATTAGTGCAGCATCATTTAATCTTTCATATGCAGGCACAATGTGACTTATAGTATTTGCTATCATCAAAACCACAGGGGCACAACACTAGGGATCTATTCCAATGATTGAGATTTGAAGTCACTTGATTTCATTAAGTCAGTCACGTGCTTCACTGGGTGGACTAAAATCTTCTGATGCATCGACCTGTTGAGCAGATGAGGTCGTGGCATCATTCAGCAAGCAATATTCTCAACATGTTCTGATTTGGCCTGATGCATCGGTGCAGTTGGAAGATAGGTCGATGCATCTTTCACGGAGGATGCTTTCTCTATTGTATAGGCTTTAATGCTTCGATGCAAAGTCCTTGATGTGTCGACGTTGTGTTGATGAAGAGCCTTTGAACAGAATGCTTTGAGTTCTGGCACTTGACTTGGTGCGTCAATGCAGCTGTCTGATGTGTCGATGCACTAGATGAAGAAAGAGGCTTTTGAGCAGTTGGCTTCAAATTGCTAGTTCCCCTTTCAGACACCGAGCGGAGTGCATCGGATCAGTGGCTTGGCTTCGACCTACCCTGGTGACAGCTTTGACTTCTCCTTCTGTTGCTTTGACCTAGATGTCTTCCTACTGTTGGTTCTGAGCTGAGCATGTTGATGCACTCCTTAGATGCATCAAGGCAGTGTGAAGATAATTCTTACGACTAGCTGACTTAGACACGGGCTTCTGACTTGGTGCGTCGATGCACTTCTTTGATGCGTCGATGCAGCTCTCCTGAAGAACTTCTGAGGTTGTGACTGCATTGAGGCATGAAGCTCCTGCTCTGATTTGATTCTCCATGAAACATTTCTGTTGCGTCGGTGCGGCTGTTGAGTGCATCAACCTGATCAATGTGAAGATGCTTAGTTGCATCGACCTGACAGCTTTACCGAATCTGGATGCATCGACTTCCTTCTTTAGCGGATGTTCTGTCAAACCACAAGTCGACTTCTAAAACTTCTCAAGTCGACTTCCTCTTCATGAATGAACCATAATGGCTTCTGTCAGACTTTTCCTGAACTGCTTTTACCTTTCCTTTTAACCACTGATTACATCACTGCCATGGCTTCACTCCAAGCTTGAATTCTGCTTATCTGACTCCACTGACACCTGTTCTTTTTAGCATACAGACATATGCTTCTACACATAATAAGACCATGATAGAGTCAATTGCATTAAGTTTCATAACATTAAAAACAATGCACCAAAATCAATGCACCTTTAACACATATGACATCATCATTCCATTCTCATGCAGACTCATGATGAGTCATAGTGTTTGTCATCATCAAAAGTGTTTGTCATTGATTGTCATCATCAAAAGTGTTTGTCATCATCAAAACCACAGGGATATACAACAATCTCCCCCTTTTTGATGATGGCAACAATATGAGTCATAAAACATCATGCTGACTCATATCAAACAATTCTCCCCCTTTGACTTCATAAAAAGGAAACAATAGGTTGAGTAAAAAATTAGAGATATTCTGTGAACACAATATTTAACCAAAGATGCCACTTGTTTTGTCCGGAATTATGCAATGATGATGTAGTGCCCCAGAATTTTTATAAAATATTTTTGATATAATTAAGAATTTTCTGGAATTATTAAGGGTCTAAATGAATTAATTAATGAATATTGGGTTAAATAAATCATTATTGAGGCCAAAATATGGTAAACAATTAATCCAGCCTTAATAAATAAAGCCCAAATGGTTACAAGACCAAGCCCATTAAGATAGGCCCATAATCTAGAAGGTTATTTAGTCTATTCACGGATTTTAAAGGATAATTACCCCTTATTTAGATAATTATAAGGATAAACAAACAAAAGAGTTTGAATTTTATTAAATTCTACGCACAGTGGATGTAACGGTCTATCATGTGACCGCCACAGTTACGTAACGCACTAGGCTACGACCGTTACACTCTGTCAGCTCCGTGAATGGGGGAAAAAATAAAAAGATTGGAACTTTAAGATCTTATCTACTAGAGACCTAATTAGAAGAATGTGTAAGGTTACTAAGGACTCTTAGGGATCAGGTTATGGCCAACTAAGGACTCTAGAATCGATCTAATCCTCAAACCCTAGCCAAACACCTATAAATAGGACCCCAGTTCTAAACTAAGCGACCCTAACTTTTGGCTCGTGAAGAAACAAGGTAAGAAGATAGAATCTCGGGTAAGTTCTTTAGAGTATTTTGTTCTTAATACTTTAGACTAACTACTCTCAAAATTTCATGATAGGAGGTCGAGTATCCAAGGAGTTAGGATCTTCTAAAGTTGTTGGTTTCATCACGCCAACCCAGGAAACTGTGCAATGGGGTGCTGAAGATCAGGAAATTAGAGAAACTAAACGAGATAATTAGAGTTAGATGCTTTAGAACTTTTTGTTCCCAATAGTTTCATATTCCTAACCTCCAAATTTCACGTCCTTAGGTGAAGAGACTGAGGAGTTAGAGCGACGTGAAGTTGCTGAAAAATCTCAGGAAGTGAAGAACTAGGGCATATCTTGAAGACCAAATTGGAAGTTTAAAGCCCAGTTAAGAGGTAGGTCATCTCATGAACGGCAAAAAAAATAAGTTAGGGATAAAAGCCCTCTGATTTTGCTTGATTATTTGCACTATAGATCATGAATTCCATGTTTAAGTAGGGACATGCATACATGCATATCTTTAGCCTTAATGGAAAATAAAATGGTATTATCTTGTTAATTCATTGAAACCTATGCATCTAGATGGCCTTTACCTTGTTATCATGGTTAGAATAGTTGGTTATTGTGATTTTTCTTGCATGGGACATAGTTCCTTATCTTTTTCATCAGCAGAAGCTCTGACGGACTAACATAGGACCGTCATACGATTTTAACGGTCTTAGGATCAACCGTCACATCCTCTGTTATGTCTCAATTCCCCGGTTGTCTCTGACAGACCAAAGTAAGTGCGTTATAATACTGTAACGGCCCCCCGATAAACCGTCACAGCCCTGTGACGCGCCCATACTAGACCGTCAGAGTACTATTTTCTGTCAACCCGAGACAGGACTGAGGACAGTCAAACTTACTTATAAATAAGCCTAGTTATCTAAGTTTTAACCTTATTTCATGACTTGGAGTTTACTAATTGATTCATGATAGGAAATTTCATGTTCTAAGCATTTTGAGTTATTTTAAAGCATATGTTAATTTCTTTGCCAAAACTCCATAGTTGAATTTAAACTATGATTTTAAGTATTGTATTGACGGAGTTTTATCATGATTTCACATCGCTACACAGTCTTTTTCTATCTATAGAGTTATTTTCTTCAAGTACATGGCATATATTCCAATATATGTCCATTAGTTCACACTTTGCACTATAGAAACATATTCTTGAACATGAGGACCTCTCTATTGGATATTCCTTCCAATGGACTAGGAAATCTTGTTTCAAGGCCTCCGTAATTCTCCGCGAGCTTGGGATTCCCACTAGGACGCCGAGTTGATTGTACCATTAAAGCCCTATTGTTAGAAAGCACTATCGATGTTTTCAGGTTCTGGATATGTAACGGATGAATGTTGGACCGTCAGGTACGTCTAACGGACCAATCTATGACCGTCACATTAACTGAATCCTATTTATTGTTTCTGGATTCGGCCATTGTAACGGCTTGAGACTGGAGCGTCACGATCGTATAACGGCCCAATATTAGACCGTCACAGTTCTAAAATTCGTTAACCCGAGGTTTGACCAAAGGGTTGATATTCTAAAGTTCCTAGATGGATTATTGATGGTCTAGGACTTGTCATATTGTCCAAAGAAACTTAATTTAAATTATGAAAGATAACGAATGTACTGTTATGCTATCGAATTATTCCCATGAGCATAATATTTTCTTAAATCATTCTTGATCTCTCATATTCTTAATTGAAGCATTCATTCTTTGATGATTGTTGTCACGAGCTTATTGATTGAATTTGTTATATTACTGGCCACGCTTTATTGTTACACTCATGAAAGTAGCTTGATTTATATGTGAAGATGCAGTTCAGGCGCTGATTGTGTCCAAGGGCTTTATGCTAGTCCCCTCGGCTGATTGCCGGGAACATACTATTATAAACCATGGGGTATGATGCTACTGGCATCGCATTGCACTAGGAGTACTTTCTTTATAAATAAGTGAAATCCATGATCACTCGTAAAAATCTAGTGAATTACTACATGATTGACGTTCTAGTGCGTAACCTTTATGGTTATGAAAGTGAAAAGTGAAAGTGTATTCTCGTTACATTCTTGTTCATGAAAGGCCATGCTACACTCTTGTTACATTCTTGCTAGTTCATACTTGTTCATTCTATCTTACATGATCATCTTGTTACTTTGGTTTAATCGCGTGCTTGATCGCATTCGCATGATTTTACCTTATTTGCTTTAGAGTGAAAATGCTAATTACTTAAATATTGCTAATCATGTTGATGCGAAGATACCTACTGGGCAAGTGTGCTCATTACCTATTTTCTATCTTTTCAGGAAATGGAAGTGAGTCGGGTTCGGATTCGGAGTATTCAAATAGTGGGTCCGAGAGTGAATGAAGAATGAGTGAAGACTTAGGAAGTCTATATTGTTTAGATTGAGTCTATGTAATTTTTCATATTCTTGAGTCTAGTATGATGAAGATTAGTGATTGTATTTGATATTTGATTATTAATGAAATGAGTTGGTGTTTGAGTTAATCATTGTACAATTGCATTATTCTTATGTGTGATTGTCTTGCGCTCTGATCGTTCTTGCTTGCAAGAGGCTTACCATGCCGGCTGTTCACGTTCCTCGAGCTAGTCTTCTGCTGTAATAAAGGCTCGGGGCGTGACATTTAAGTTGGTATCAGAGCCTAAGTCTCAGGACTTAGGGAAAAGAGTCATGTCCTGGGATGAGTCCAAGGTTTAAGGACCCCTACCTTTGAACTAAGGAAGAAATTTCCTCACCTATGTGAGAATTAGGTAGAACCCGGGATAAGATAGTTATATAGAAATTATCTTAGGGTAAATCTCTCGACTCTAAATAATTAAAATATCCATGATTCTCAGGTACCTTGATTCTCAATGGATCATCATGTGAATTGGGACGAGATGTAGCAAACTGTTGCGGGACTTACTCAAGCCCTACAGATAGTGGCCCAAGCTGGTGGAAGGGCTGGCGCGGGTAACTTACATGGCAATTTCCGAAGTTTAAATCCCCCACGATTCTCTGGATCTTCTAACCCAGATGAAGCGGAAAATTGGATCGACGAGATGAATCGAATATTCGATGTCATGCAATGCACCGACCAGAAGAAAGTTCGACTTGCCACGTTCCAACTCAACAAGGATGCTCGTACATGGTGGAAATCTATTCCGGCACCACCTGCAGATGCACCTCATATATGGGAGGGTTTTCTTACACTTTTTCGAGCCAAGTACTTCTCCGAGCATGTAAAGAAGAGGAAGGCTATGGAATTTGCCTCCTTAAAATAAGGCGCGATGTCCGTGGCAGAATATGAATTACAATTCTCTCGACTAGCACCGTATGCTCCTCACTTGATAAGCACAGATTTATTGAAAGCCAACCAATTTATGGATGGTTTAAGACCCAGATTTATCCAACAACTTGGAACGCAGAATATCCGCACCTATACCGAGATGGTTCAAAGAGCGCATCTATGTGAAAGAACCATGGAGAAGGTGGAAAGGCTCCGAGGAGAAAGGTCAAGCCGAAAACATGATAGGCAAGAAGAGAAAGAAGTGGATGAGGATGAAAACCGCCACGTTAAGAGGTCCCGTAATGGGAACGGTAACGGAAAAAGAAACGGAAATGGAAACGGAAAGAATAAGAAAGTTAAAGAAGAAGAAAGAATGCAAGTCTCCACGGCTTGCTCATTTTGTGAAAAATTTGGGCACTCGGCAGAAGAATGTTGGAAGCGCTCGGCGCTTGCCTCAAGTGTGGAAGCCGGGAACATCGCTTGCCCGTATGTCCTCTCATAAATGAACAATCTTCAAGAGATAACAACGGACATGGGAAATGAGGTCGATTAAATGCCATCCTAGACAAGGAAGGTTAAATGATTAAAGGTACCCTCTTAACCCATTCACCTTACGTTAATTTTTAATACATTAAAATACATACACTCTCCGTAAAAATCCATGTATTGAATTTGGGGACCAAATTCATCTAAGTAGGGGAGGGTGTAGTGCCCCAGAATTTTTATAAAATATTTCTGATATAATTTAGAATTTTCTAGAATTATTAACGGTCTAAATAAATTAATTAATGAATATTGGGTTAAATAAATCATTATTAAGGCTCAAATATGGTAAACAATTAATCCTGCCTTAATAAATAAAGCCCAAATGGTTACAAGACCAAGCCCATTAAGATAGGCCCATAATCTAGAAGGTTATTTAGTCTATTCACGGATTTTAAAGGATAATTACCCCTTATTTAGATAATTATAAGGATAAACAAACAAAAGAGTTTGAATTTTATTAAATTCTGCGCACAGTGGATGTAGCGGTCTATTGTGCGACCGTCACAGTTATGTAACGCACTAGGCTACGACCGTTACACTCTGTCAGCTCCGTGAATGGGGGAAAGAACAAAAAGATTGGAACTTTGGGATCCTATCTACTAGAGACCTAATTAGAAGAATGTGTAAGGTTACTGAGGACTCTTAGGGATCAGGTTCTGGTCAACTAAGGACTCTAGAATCGATCTAATCCTCAAACCCTTGCCAAAAACCTATAAATAGGACCCAATTCGGAACTGAGCGACCCTTACTTTTGGCTCGTAAAGAAACAAGGTAAGGAGATAGAATCTCGGGTAAGTTCTTTAGAGTATTTTGTTCTTAATATTTTAGACTAACTACTCTCAAAATTTCATGATAGGAGGTCGAGTATCCAAGGAGTTAGGATCTTCTAAAGTTACTGGTTTCATCACTCCAACCTAGGAAACTATGCAATGGGGTGCTGAAGATCAGGAAATTAGAGAAACTAAATGAGGTAATTAGAGTTAGATGCTTTAGAACTTTTTGTTCCCAATAGTTTCATCTTCCTAACCTCCAAATTTCATGTCCTTAGGTCAAGAGACTGAGGAGTTAGAGCGACGTGAAGTTACTGAAAAATCTCAGGAAGGGAAGAACTAGGGTGTATCTTAAAGACCAAATTGGAAGTCTAAAGTCTAGTTAAAAGGTAGGTCATCTCATGAACAGCAAAAATAACATGTTAGGGATAAAAGCCCTCTGATTTTGCTTGATTATTTGCACTATAGATCATGAATTCCATGTTTAAGTAGGGACATGCATACATGCATATCTTTAGCCTTAATGGAAAATAAAATGGTACTATCTTGTTAATTCATTGAAACCTATGCATCTAGATGGCCTTTACTTTGTTATCATGGTTAGAATAGTTGGTTATTGTGATTTTTCTTGCATGGGACATAGTTCCTTATCTTTTTCGTCAGCAGAAGCTCTGACGGACTAACGTAGGACCGTCATACGATTTTAACGGTCTTAGGATCAGCCGTCACATCCTATGTTATATCTCAATTCCACGGTTGACTCTGACGGACCAAAGTAAGTGCGTTACAATACTGTAACGGCCCCCCGATAAACCGTCACAGCCCTGTGACGCGCCCATACTAGACCGTCAGAGTACTATTTTCTATCAACCCGAGACAGGACTGAGGACAGTTAAACTTACTTATAAATAAGCCTAGTTATCTAAGTTTTAACCTTATTTCATGACTTGGAGTTTACTAATTGATTCATGATACGAAATTTCATGTTCTAAGCATTTTGAGTTATTTTAAAGCATATGTTAATTTCTTTGCCTAAACTATATAGTTGAATTTAAACTATGATTTTAAGTATTGATCATGGTTTCACATCGCTACACAGTCTTTTTCTATCTATAGAGTTATTTTCTTCAAGTACATGGCATATATTTCAGTATATGTCCATTAGTTCACACTTTGCACTATAGGAATATATTCTTGAACATGAGGACCTCTCTATTGGATATTCCTTCCAATGGACTCGAAAATCTTGTTTCAAGGCCTCCGTAATTCTCCGCGAGCCTGGGATTCCCACTAGGACGCCGAGTTGGTTGTACCATTAAAGCCCAATTGTTAGAAAGCACTATCGATGTTTTCAGGTTCTGGATATGTAACGGATCAATGTTGGACCGTCAGGTACGTCTAACGGACCAATCTATGACCGTCATATTAACTGAATCCTATTTATTGTTTATGGATTCGGCCATTGTAACGGCTTGAGACTGGAGCGTCACGATCGTGTAACGACCCTATATTAGACCGTCACAGTCCTAAAATTCGTTAACCCAAGGTTTGACCAAAGGGTTGATATTCTAAAGTTCCTAGATGGATTATTGATGGTCTAGGACTTGTCATATTGTCCAAAGAAACTTAATTTAAATTATGAAAGATAACGAATGTACCGTTATGCTATCGAATTATTCCCATGAGCATAATATCGTCTTAAATCATTCTTGATCTCTCATATTCTTAATTGAAGCATTCATTCTTTGATGATTGTTGTCACGAGCTTATTGATTGAATTTGTTATATTACTGGCCACGCTTTATTGTTACACTCATGGAAGTAGCTTGATTTATACGTGAAGATGCAGTTCGGGCGCTGATTGTGTCCAAGGGCTCTATGCTAGTCCCCTCGGCTGATTGCCGAGAACATACTATTATAAATCATGGGGTATGATGCTACTGGCATCGCATTGCACTGAGAGTACTTTCTTTATAAATAAGTGAAATCCATGAGCACTCGTGAAAATCTAGTGAATTGCTACATGATTGACGTTCTAGTGCGTAA
Organism: Amorphophallus konjac; assembly: GCA_022559845.1. Classification (NCBI taxonomy): domain Eukaryota; kingdom Viridiplantae; phylum Streptophyta; class Magnoliopsida; order Alismatales; family Araceae; genus Amorphophallus; species Amorphophallus konjac. Next base: position 225,733,538 of record CM040121.1, on the reverse strand, counting down.
CCTTTATGGTTATGAAAGTGAAAAGTGAAAGTGCATTATTGTTACATTCTTGTCTGTGAATGGCCATGCTACACTCTTGTTACATTCTTGCTAGTTCATACTTGTTCATTATATCTTACATGATCATCTTGTTACTTTGGTTTAATCGCGTGCTTGATCGCATTCGCATGATTTTACCTTATTTACTTTAGAGCGAAAATGCTAATTACTTAAATATTGCTAATCATGTTGATGCGAAAATACCGACTGGGCAAGTGTGCTCATTACCTATTTCTTATCTTTTCAGGAAATGGAAGTGAGTCGGGTTCGGATTCGGAGTATTCAAATAGCGGGTCCGAGAGTGAATGAAGAATGAGTGAACACTTAGGAAGTCTATATTGTTTAGATTGAGTCTATATAATTTTTCATATTCTTGAGTCTAGTATGATGAAGATTAGTGATTGTATTTGATATTTGATTATTAATGAAATGAGTTGGAGTTTGAGTTAATCATTGTGCAATTGCATTATGCTTATGTGTGATTGTCTTACGCTCTGATCGTTCTTGCTTACAAGAGGCTTACCATGTCGGCTGTTCACATTCCTCGAGCTAGTCTTCCACTGTAATAAAGGCTCGGAGCGTGACAGATGATCTCCTCCAACTATTCTCCCACTTGACATTAGAAAAAAATATTTCTCCTTCTTAATAAATGAGTACATCTCTCATACTAAGTAAAATATCTCCCCCTTTATCAAAACAGAAGAAGTAAGGACATGATACAACTTTAGAAATACAGTCAATGAGGATATCCACAAAATCACAGTCAAGTAGAATGTCATTAAAAGCACAGGTAATACATGATCTCAATCATGGACAATTAAGGTCTTGAGCAAATCAGATCCAAAAGTAATTAACTGCAACATGCAAAATCTGATATGAAGATGAATATGATGTGAACCAGTGGGTAAGACATGAGCAATCAATTGATTTTCAGCAGATGTGAAAAATTGGACACAAGAATTCTAGTTGAAATTTCAAATGACTAGATAATTCAAGAAGGTTTTCAATGAGATACCAATTTCATAAATCTGAGAGGAAAGAATTTTCGGCCTCTTCCATTATAAGGGTTTATGAAATGATCTTTATTGAACAGCATGGTTTAAATCTGATGTGTTCAAAGTTTGTCAATAAAGATTTCTATACTCATATCTGAATTTAGTTTTTAATAAAAATGAACCAAACCTTCATATTTACATCTTGTGTAACCTCCCTGCATCTTACTCATACAAATTTCAATGACTTCTTTAGAAGTTACAATCATTAGTATTGAGGTTAAACAGACATGAGTGTATCTGATTTTATCCATAGTTTCATTCATTTTTCTTTTACAGGCATATCACATTTTTCTTTTGCTCAACAATAATTTTCATATCTATTTTCCAAGAGCAATTTAGTTTAGTACACACCTTGTAACTAGAGGATACACGTTGTTTAGGCGTCAGTATCCTTAAGCACATGGTATGACTAACTTTCATGCTTCATAAAGATCAGAGATAACATGGACACCTCATGACATACCTCAACCCATTTCATGGATGAGTGAGATATATTTCTCAGTGTACAAGCCATTGGTCTACCTGGTTTTTCAATTATTTTTCAACAGAGATAACTATGACACTTCATGACACAGTCCTTTGGACATAGTTTCTCGCTGACCAAAGTCATTGCTCTAACAAATTTTGACCCTCGGGAATTTTTTTAGATCATTCAGGTGTTTAAAAAATAATACTTACTACGTGTATCTCAACCAAAGAAAGTCATGATTTCAAAAATTTTCAGATTTCAGATAATTTTACATGACACAACATGAAGCAGCCAGTTAAGGTTTATTAAAATTGGCTCAGATATTTTCAAGATAATCATATCCAAACTCAAGGAATACATTAAACTTAAACCACCTGAATGTTTTAGACATTCATAATCCTATATAATAGAAGATTTCTTTTAAAGATTATTTTCAGATTTATGATCAAGGTATACAAGTTGAAATCTTCCAAAACAAATTTCAGATCAAGGAATTTTTTAGGAGCAGCCTAACAGAGTGCAAGCTAATCAAGACTTCAAGGATATGCAAGCAGATGGCAGTCATCAATGAAGGTAACTCATGAATATGACAATGAAGTTCAAGATAGAGTGGCAAAAGTATTCAAACAGTAGCAAGCAAAAGATGATTTTCAGGAAAGAGTTTTTCAGAAAGACAATCATTGATAAGACTAGCTCAGGAGTGACCATCTCAGAATTTTGGCAATAGAATCCAAGTAAATAGCTGTCATGAGTGAATTTTAGGATAACCAGTACAAACATGTGACAAGGATAGCAATCAATGTCAGAAATGTGAGGTATGTGTATCATTAAGAGTAAACCAAGGTAATTAGACTGATCATGAAATCAAAAATATCAGAATTCAGATGAAGCTTGAATTTTACATAGATAAGTCGACTTGAGCTGAATAAAAAGTCGACTTTGAGATTTTCACAGTGAAGCTTGTGATATAAAGATTTATGCAGTACTCCCCCTAAAGATGTGCATGAGTTAGCAAACACAGACATCCAATGATGTAGCAGGCAGGCAGTAGGTGAATGAGTTTTTCACAGAAGAGCAAAGTTGAATGATTTGAAGGATTTGAATCACTGGATCGACGCAGCAAGATCAGCTACATCGACTCACTCATTCTAGACAGAGTATTTTTGAAGGGTGAGCATGCTTTCTGAACAATGATAAATTTGTTTCAATTTGCAGCAACATTTAACATGCACCAGATATCTACTCAATCCAACTCCCCCTAAGAATGTGCATGCATTTCAGATAATCTTTTTGAGTTTTTGACACAATTCATATGCAAATAATTCAGACACATTAAGTGTGTATGATAGCAAACACATGCACATGAGTAGATTATGAAATGCAGGGACTCCCCCTATCTAATTGCATTGAGACATCAATTATGATATGAAGACCATGCATGGGGTTATTTAACTAAGCTCATGACTGACTGAATTTATCTATATGCAGTTTGACCTATGGTACTAGGTGGAGGACTTAGTCTAAAGGCCACCTCACACATGGTTAGAGTTTACAGATAGACCTCATCTGCCCTTTAGCACTAAATCATTTGATATACCATGTGATCATGCATGAAAGTGCATAATAATTATAGTTCAGTACTATATGCAATGCCAATTTTTCAAATTATGCAAGACAATGCAAATTTCCTGTGAAAACATAAATATATATGCATTCGGTCGACCAAACACACTTGATCGGTTGACCAATTTTCCAGTTTTCAGAGTAATCATGACAATGCACATTGCATATGCATATGTGAAAAATGCATGCCATAGATTTTCAATGATCGTATATGATATGCGATTAACTTTAAACCTTTTTAGCATGAACAAGCCAACATATGCATTGACTTTCTCTATCTAAATGCATTGAGAGACTCATGAAGACAATGCAAATGATATATGCAGATGTACATGTGTGTATGAGATTTTATCTGACAGATCAATCATGATGTGCAACTATCTGAGAGGAATTATTGAAAACTCAAATATCTAAACCAGTAAAGTGCAGAAATGGGGTTTTACCATACACATGTGCCATGGCTTATTGAATCCCTTTTTATTCCTTGGCCCAAGGCACTCCTGCAAAGCAAAGCTTATTTTGTGTACATAGGTACCCAAGAGTTCTTGGGTCCTCCATGGTTAGTAACACCTCTCCTAGGTGTTCTCCAAGAATTCAGAACATTCATGTTATCAAGGTTCAACAATTTACAATCAAACATGAAATGTCCAGTTTGACCACAATAATGACAACATCCTAGATTTTTCACAGGTTTCTAATAAGTATGTTTTCTGAAATTCTGTGAATAGCCATAATTGTTATCATGAAACATTTTCTTTTCTTTTGCATGCTAACAATCCTTGATTGTATGGCCATGCTTTCCACAATTAAAACATGAGATGGAATTTTATCTTTCAACAACTAACCAGCATTCACTAGCCCTATGACCTGGTTTTCCACAGTTAAAGCACACAATGTGCTAGCCATTTGAAACAAATTTATTTTTGTCAAAAACATGCTGGTTCACAGAAAAATAAACATGTTTGGCATAGAAATTAGCTTTCCTTTACCCTTTGACAAACCAACAATATGCAACAGTATGTCCTACTTTGCTACAGTGAAAACATTTCACATTCTTTTTCTGATTAGTAGAACAATTCTGAGCATAAAAGTTCTTATCATGCATTTCACCAATATTCAATTCATCTACTTTTATCAATTCACAATCATGTATAAAGTGACCATGCTTACCACAATAGAAACATGAATTATTGGCTTCGTGAGCATGGTTATTAGCATTTAAATTCTTGACATGCACATTGTTGAATTTTTGTTTCTGAAATTTATTTTTCTGTTTCTGAATTTTCTTCTGTTTTTGACTTCTTTGAACAACTGGCCGAGTTGGAGATATGGTAGAAGTGCTAGCAACATTTGAGCTTCACACAAAGGTGGAGTATAGCTGATTTCTGATTTCAGAATTATACCCTATCCCTTTACTAGGAATACTCACCTCATCTTCCAAAGGAGTGTTCAATCTCTCTTTGCCTTTAACAAAATTAACTGAAGTCTTTTCCAACCCTTTTACTTTCTTTTCCAAAGAGGCTTTAAGAATTTCATATTCTGCTTTTTCCTTTTCCAAGATAGCAAATCTTTCTTTCATTGTTTTATTTTCATTTTTGTATTTTTCAAATTCTTTCTCAAGAGTGAGTAGGATATCAACATTGTCAGAAAACACATATTTTTCTTTTTCAAGAGATATTAATCTTTCTGACATGACAATATTCAACACCATCAGCTTGTTATTTTGTTCCTTCAGATTTTCATTTTGAATCAATTCAGTAGCTGAAGTCTGATCATTGTTGGTTGAATTCAATTTTTCTTCTAGTTCAGAAATTGTTGCTAACAAATCTTTATTGTCGTCTCTTAAGGAACCAATTAGTTCCTTGTTCATTGCTTCATCAAGCAAACACATATCATATTATTGTTTTAATTTCAAACAATTTTCGCATGTGGAATTTGAATCATTTTGCTCAACTTTCTTTTTCAACTTTTTATTTTCAGTGAAGAGGGGTAATCTCGCGCTGCTCCTGAGCCGTGAGACCCCGGAGGAATCTTTGGTCATGGTCACCAAGCGTGTATAATCTGCAAGAGGGGAAACAGGTCAGAGGTGCCCAGGGATAGAACCCGGGGAAAAACCCTCTGATGCCTAAGTCAGCAAATATGATAGAGCACGGATGCGAAGAGAGGTGGTAGGAGAAAGAAAGGGCGCGAGATTATTCTCCACCAAGAGGTGTGGTGGTTTTCTCTCAGGATGCTTGCTTACCTTTTCGGAGGGTCTCCTTGGGATTTATATAGCAGGCCATTTAATGTAAGAGTCCGGGGTACTGATGGGATTTCGGGGAGGTTACGTCCTTGTAGTGGGCTCTTTATGGCATAAGGACTCTTGCTCTCCCTTATCCCTTGGAGTTCCCCGCTCATGTTGGGTGCGTAACGGATGCTCAGATAAGCTTCCAACAGTCGGTCCGGGCTCAAGACGCTCGCTCGGAGTTCTCTCCCGAGCGATGGGGCGTACCTCGGATGGCCTGCGCTAGGTCCCAGCCGAGGCCTTCGTAACCGATCTATCACTCGAACTTTCAGACCTGAGGGTCGCCTAGGAAGTGCTGATCTGAGTAAGTTTTGGGCTTAAAGTAAGTGGGCCCAGAACGGGGCTGTCACTTTGGGGAGTTGGGCCTAGTTTGGTCAGATTGGACCTAGTTGAGCCATGCTCTTGGGCGGTATATTTTCTCCCTCTCCACTTGTCCCCCTCCTACTCCCGAGCCAAGATTCGGCTCGGATGAGTAGCGGTTATGGGGATGACGTTGGTGGCTCGGTTTGGGTGGGGAACTATCTCCGACATGGGCCACTTAATGCTGCTATCCTGGGAGTACGCCCGTAATGATGACTCGTTTGAGTCGATCCGAGGAGCCCCCATTTTGGGGTTTGGAACGTCGCGTCGTTTCCCGCCAAGCTTATGGGGAGATAAATATTGTTGTGCCCATGTGATCATTTGAGTCTTCCTGTGGTTTGGGACATTCGACATCGTCTTGTGGTCATTTGAGTTATTGGATATTCTTGGTTTTGATAATAGCTAAACACTATAAGTCATTATTGTTTTAACTCTCATATGACTGACATACATGATGTTTTGTTCATGACAGATATGCCAATGAATTGTCAAGGAATGAAGTGGAGATGGCAAATGTGAAAGCTCAATGTTGCGCCCTCACACGCGGATCGACCTGCGCGGTCAGGTCGCGGGGGTCAAGGGGGCACCGCCCCTTGCGGGGGTTTCCGGGGGTGGAGCCCCCGGAACAAAATTTTGATTGAAGACTCAGTAATAAATCTTCAAGACATTCAAGGGTGTTGCCACAGACATGAACGGGCTGCTAAAGGAGACAAGCGATGGAGCTAAAGCGGTTAACGAACTGAACTGGGAAGACCCGGGGTCTGCCCAGCTGGCGGTCGACCGCCAGCACAGGGGCGGTTGACCGCCCCAGCCAGCAACCTCCAGGCTGTAGCTCTTTCAGTGGTGGTCGACCGGAATTCCCAGTGACCATCCGTCTATAGTGTTTCTCAGTAGCGGTCGACCGCCACCTACCTCCGGTCGACCGCCAGCCCCGATACAGCCATGTTTGACTTTGATTTCCACCTCGAGACCAGCCCCTTTCCTTGTATTTGTTTAACCCCAAAGTCACCCAATCTTCCATAGATTGTGGATCTGGTCTGGGGGATGTCTAAGGACTATTCAAAGGTTATAAAACACATGCAAGAGGGTTAGAAACCCTAGTTGATCATTTATGAATCCAAGGGAGATCAAAGGAGGCTACAAGGGTGAGAGGAGTTCGAGTACTGTAACTGTGAACAGTACTCCGGGAAGAAGTTCTTCATCCATTCAAGGGATTCAAGCCTAGATCTGAAGCCATCTCAACCTCCAAGGAAGCAAGAAGCAATCAAGGCTCTCAAGGGTGATCTAAACTGCATCAAACTCTTCATCAACTCAAGGAGATCAAAAGGAAGATCAAAGCTACATCCATAGTCTTCTTCATCAACTCAAGGAAGAAGACACCATTGAAGCATCCAACTCAAGCTACAGCAATCTCAGACAAGATTTTTCTTCTTGAGCATATTCTCTATCTTGTTTGATGATTGAGTGTTTTCATATATATTTTTTCATTTCATACAAACGATTGAAATTGAAGATCGTCCCTACCGGTGGTTAGTAGGAAGGCAATCGGAAGTTGTCCGATCTGCGGTGTTGACGTCCCCACCTGTGGTTAGTAGGAAGGCAATCGGAGGTCTTTTCGATTTGCGGTTCAGTGCGTGGCACTAGTGGAGCCTCACCGGATTTGGTGAGGGGTGGACGTAGGACTGGGGATTCAGTCCGAACCACCTTAAAATCCTTTGTGTTGTGGTTTGATTGTATGATTGATTTATTTTAGATGCATGCTTAGGTTCAATATCCATATTGTGAAATCATATTTCTAAGCAAATCATTTTATACATCGCTAAGCTAGTTGTATTCCGCTGTAATTATTTTTAACTAGCTATATAGAGGGTTGCATTGCGAAAAGAGGGGCAGATCTATTCACCCCTCCCCTCTAGATCCGTTGTCCACTACACAACAAATATTACACGTGCTTGTGTTCCAAACCACCTTCGTTTAGGGTTTTCTATCTTCATCGCACTTATATTCCGGAAGGGCTCATGCGCCGTGAGGGTGATAAGGAAGAACAGCGACTTGCGGAGGCCTTTGCCGAGCTTGCGGAGATTATGACGGTGGCGATTCGCCAGCTCCCACCTTCTCCAGAACCGTCTAATTCAGTGCTCTTTTCCTCCTTTTCCTGTTCCTCTTACTCTCCCATGGTAGATCAGCATCCCGTATCCGAGGTGCAGGAAGCCGAACGGGGCGCAGGGAGTTTAGTGCCGCAGCCTGAGCACCCCATGCGCAGCGAGTTGGGCGAGGCCAAAGTGAAGAGGATGGAAAAGCATTATGGGCTACCGTGGAAGTATTTTTTCTCTTCATCGCAACCTCATGAATCTAGCGTGTCCTATCGTTCGGGCCTCTTCTGTACTTTCCTCTTAGCTTGGAAGTGCGATTTTGGTCTCCACCCCTTTGTCATGCGGTTACTTCAATTTTACCGACTGGCTCCTGTCCGGTTGGTCTCCAACTCATACACTTTTATCTTTTCTTTCATCTTTCTCTGCCGCTCATGTGGGCTTCACACTTTGTTGGAGCTTTTCAATTCTTTCTTTGAGTTGAAGGAGTAGACCCATGCAAGTAAGGGCTTCTCCTATCTTCAAGCGAGGAGGGGAAGGAGCTACGTGTCCCTTTCTGCCAAAGATTCTTCTCACAAAGGGTGGAAGACCCAATTTTTTTGGGTGGCTTCGTCCATAGATGGCGCCCCCTGGGATTTCCTGACGGCGGTCAATTTCCATCCGTCTATCCCTCCGAAGCAGGCGGCGGTTCTTCAGAGCTTGAGGAGGAGATCAGGATTCTCCAGGAGAATCGTCGGTCGACCACTGAGTTGATGACTGCAGCCAACATCAAGGATTATCCTTCCCGTGCGGTGTCGTCTCAAGGTAAGAACCCTAAGGCTCCGCGTCTCTACTTTCGGGTCGGGTAGGTAGGCCTCTTTTTGACGATTTGGCTTCTGTTGTTCAGATTCAAGGCGAACAAATGATGAGCGGGAATCAGCCGTTGGAGGAGAAGATCGCCGACCTGGAGGAGGCACCTACTCTGAGTGAACCCCGAGCATCTGGGGGCCCTTCCGGTGCCCGAGATAGGGGCAAGCAGGTGGTTCAAGGAGATGCCCCCGAGCATCGTGGGGCCAAAGGCAAGGACTCTGAGGAGCGGCTGCTGCTGTCCTCCATGAAGACCTTGACCATTGAGAAGAAGCGATTAAAGAAGGCGGGGGTCGTTCACCCAGCTGAGAAGTGGGTCTGACCGGCCGAGGAGCCTTCAACCGAAGAGATATGCCGCCTAAATCCCCCATCTATCGAGCCAGAGACGGCTGCTGCTGGCGAGGTAGCCGTTACCGAGCCTGCCAGACCGCGGGCAGAGGCGATAGCCTCCGAATCTCCGGCCGAGGCTGGTGGGGCGCAGGGCGAGGCGACATCCCAGCCCGTGCCGAGCAAAGTCATCCCGAAAGTGGGGGCGCTCAGGGGGGGATGCCTCGGTCCCGGGCCTTCCAGAAAGGACTCTCCCTCCTCCGGCTGGTGTCTCCACGATTCGGGCTTCTCTATATCAACGATGCCGATCCTTGGTGCCTTCGCTGAGTCGGGAAGAAATCAGACACGATCCTCCCTCTTTACTCTTCGAGAGGGTTATGGAGGGAGGTTTAATCATGGCCCAGTTGGGGGCCGAGATAACCCTCTCTCGGGTTCGCGTTGAGTCCGATCGGAGGATCAGCCAGTTGACCTCCGAGCTTGAGAAGAAAGTGGAGCGAGCTGGGGCGGAGGCGATTGAATGATATAGAAGGTCGGAGGGTTACCGTGCAGTTCTCGAGAAGGCTATCTTCTCGTATTACGAGCCAGGCTATCGTCGGCGACTACGGAAGGGATTCACCCAAGGCTTCCATTGCGCGGTCATTGAGGCCCAGCAGTAGGTGATCTACGAGCTTGTCTTTCCTTCCGGGTAACGCTACGACTCGGACGCGGATAGCACCGATTCTCCCTCTTCGTCGTCGAGTGAAGGGGGGAGCAGGACTGCCTCTGCTTCCAAAGATGGATCGCCCGCTCCGGTCACCTCTAGAGGGCGCGCGGTCAAGGAAGTTCCCACATAAGTGGGGTCAGTGTATGGACCGGCCGTCGCCAAGGATATCGGGGGCAGATCTTCTGGTGCTGAGGATCCTTCAACCGCCGAGCCTCAAGAAGGGCTGCGGGGCTCTCGGAGTCCCCCCATCTCCATAGATTAGGAGAAAAATGGGCTCAATGTACCACTTCTTTTTTCTTTTTTGTTGCCATGTAAGGTTTGCCCTTTCGATATATAATGACAGTAATATTTAGCACTGAGTTGACTGTTTCTTATCGCTTTTGGCGTGATTTGACCACCGTATCTGCAGTTGCTAAAAAGGTGGGGATTTTATTTACGGATATCTCACGTGCAGCGACTATCGTGGTACTGGCGCCTTTTCGATTTTCCATGCTTTGAACGACTTGCCACTTCACGTGTCCCTATGGAAGGGCTATTGAGGGAAATGGAGTAACTACCCCTAGGGAAGGGTTCCTACCTTTAGCGCACTTTTGAGGGGAGAATTAATTAAGGCGAGGGTTCCCCTTTCGGCCTATAAAAGGTCCCAAAGGGCACCTCCATCTCCCTTCAACGCTTAAGGCTTTTCTCGCAGTTCTTCCTCTTTCTCCCTTCTCGCGAAGCGTCTGTCTCTGTGCTGGGGAATTATCAGCGAAACATGGAGGGCGATTCGGAAGATGATGATCCAGGCTGCTGTCGAAGGCGTTCCTGCTGCTCCGGCTCAGGAGAAGGAAAGTGGATGGGGTGGACAGCGTAGGAGGAAGAAGGAGGACGGGTCGGACAGCGTAGGAGAAGGAAGGAGGCCTCGCGACGGGCACCTTTCCAACTTTTGAACCGCTGCCATGCGGTGCACAAGAAGGAAGGGGCATGACCACGGGCTCTCTCCTACTCTCTGGGCTGTCGCCCGACACGTGGAGGGCTGATGACCCAGTGTCATCGGTCTTCCTCTCCCACCGCCCCTCTCACCTCTTCCAGGGGGCGTTCGGTTTTTCTCCCTCTTCTGCTCTTCAACCAACTTCCTCCCTCTTCTTTCACTCTTTGGAGGATGTCCTTGCTGGCACCACTTGGAGGTGCTTGCTCTCTGTTCGGCCTTTGGCCTCCTTCCAAAGAGTTGGCAGAGGAGGCCTTCACTTGTTTTCCTTTCTCTTTTTCCTCTGATACCTTTTTCCTGAGTTTCCCAAGCAAGCAGGGTCAGCCACCCCATTACCCGAGCCAGTTTCTACACCGGGTAGAGTCAGTGGCTCGGTTTGGGGGTGGTAGCCCCGTTCGCATTGAGTAATCAGCTCGTGTTGTAGTACCAGTGGATGTAGTATTTTTGTTTTTGATATGTACTGTATTGGCTGTGGCCTATCTATTGTACGAAAAACATTAATGAAAGGAAAATTGTTGCCATATATAGCTTACATGTTTGAGAAATGCTCAAAAATAGAACTTTCGTAATGTTGTCATGTTCCATGTCCGAGGGATGGGCGTTCCTTCCATGGTAGATAATTGGTACGGCCCCTTCCCGAGCATCTCGACCACTTGGTAGGGGCCTTCCAAATTAGGGGCCAGCTTTCCCACCGCCTCCAGTGGTCAAGAGGCTTCGGCTTTCCATAGGACGAAGTCTCCTACGTGGAAGTGTCTGTCTCGAAATTTGGCGTTGTAGTATCGAGCGAGGTGCCGCTGATATTCTGTGGCTCGGATGCTCGCAATCTCTCTTATCTCGCTTGCCATATCAAGGTTCTCTAGCAGTTTCTGCTCGTTTGCCTCGGGTGAGAAATTGACAACTCGGAGAGATGGGCTACCGACTTCCAAAGGAATCACGGCGTCCGTGCCGTACACCAACTGAAAAGGAGTATCACCGGTGGCAGTTCTTGGAGTGGTTCGGTGTGACCATAGTACGCTTGGCAATTCCTCGAGCCAACTACCCTTGGCCTTATCAAGCTTGGCCTTAATGCCTTTTAATATAGTTTTGTTGGCATTTTCGACCAGTCCGTTAGCCTGGGGGTGGGCTACCGAAGTGAAGTGGTTGTGAATGTGTAGGTCGACACATCTGTCTCTAAAGTAGTGAGAATCAAATTGCCGACCATTATCGCTCACAATCACTTGGGGGATACCGAAACGACAGATGATCGATTTCCAAACGAAGCTCCATACGACCGACTCGGTAATTCTGACAGTGGCTTCGACTTCGATCCATTTAGTAAAATAATTGATAGCAATGATGACGAACTTCTTCTGGGCCTGGGCCATTGGAAATGGCCCCAGGATGTCGATCCCCCACCAAGCAAAAGGGTACGGCTCAGTAAGGGTGACAAGCTCTGAGGCATGCTGATGGACCAGATGATCGAAACGCTGGCATCAGTCGCATTTTTGAACGTAGGTCAGGCAGTCACGTTGGAGAGTGGGCCACCAGTAACCTCGCCGTAGCAAGATCCTGGCGAGTGATCTACCTCCTTGATGTGCGCCGCAGACGCCTTCGTGGACCTCTTGAATCGCTCGGCAAGCTTCCTCGGTGTCGAGGCACTTGAGGAGGGGTCTGGAAAAAGACCTTCGGTATAAGGCTTCGTCTAAGATGACGAAGCGCCGAGCTTGATACTTCAGCCTTCGAGCTTCTCGATGGTCGGAGGGTTCATGAGAATCTCGAAGCCAGGATATATATGGGGTCCGCCAGTCACTTGATGATGCTTGATCAACGGTCATGAGCTTCGCTTCTATACTCAGACACTCTAGCTCTTCAAGGAAAACCGATCAAGTTCCTTCTTGTTAGGGTGCTAGGCCCGGATACAGAGGGGGGTGAATGTATCCCTCTAAATGTTATGGCCTAAATTAAAAACTCTAAAGCTCGGATATGCGGAATAGGGACAAAGAGCTTTCCAAGATAAGATAATAATCAACCAATAGATCAAACAGTTGGACTGCAACAATGCAGCCACCTGATCAAACTAGAAATGCAGATAGAACTGTGCAACCCAAACACACCTAGCAAAGTGCAATGCTCAAGGTTACTGCTGATAGGAACAATATAAACAATCCAAGATAACACAGCTAACCATGCATGCATAACCTGTGAATGGGAGGTAGGAGGCAAGGAGCGAACGCACAAAACAAACCACTGCACAGTAGATTTTTAGGTGGTTCGGTCCAGCAGACCTACATCCACCCCACACTCAACCCGAGTGTGGCTTCCACTAGCTCACGCTAGAAACAGCAGACTCAGTCTGCAACAGGTGCTGCCATACAGCTTGACCAGGGGAACAACCTCCCCTCTTCCTCCCAACCGGAGGGACACCCCAAGTGACTCCCAGCCACTTGGAAACTAGAGACACACGGTCTCTCTTCCTCCAGACCCGGAGGGAACCCCTGGACTTGCTACCCACAAGCCCAGAACCGGAGGATCAAACCTCCCTTCCTCCAAACCGGAGGGAAACCTAGAGACCCAAGTCTCTCTTCCTCTGAACCCCAGAGGGAAACACAAGTGACACTAAGTCACCTGCAAACCAGAGGTCTAGGACCTCTCTTCCTCCCAACCGGAGGGACCCCTGGACTTGTAACCTACAAGCCCAGAACCGGAGACAAGTCTCCCTTCCTCCAAACCGGAGGGAACCCACAAGTAGCTCCCAGCTACTTGCAACTGGAGATCAGATCTCCCTTCCTCCAAACCGGAGGGAAGCCGACCTCAGACCAGAGGATCGGAAGTACACAGATAACCAAATGAAAAGAAAAAACAAAAACACAAAATGAAAGTAACTTCAGCAAACAGAAAGCTGAGAAACAAAAAGCACAATGTGGCTCTCAACGGAGCTGACTAGCCTGGATCTGATCCACGGTCCAGTGAAGATAGAACTTCAAGCAACTTCTTCCTTCTTCTCCACGAGCTCTCTCTCGCTCACTCTCTCTCTCTCTTTCTTTCACTTCTGCTCTCTTCCTCTTTCACTCTCTGCTGCACTTCTTCTGCTTCACTCTTTCTTTTCTCTTCACACGAGCACTATCTCTCTCTCTCTTTTTCTTCTTCTGCTCTCACTCTCACTCTCTCCTCTACTCTCTTCTTTTCTTTCTTTTCTTCTTTTTCCTGGATCGAAGGGCTTTCTACTCTTCAGGCTTTCTGCATCGATCGATCACCTTCATCTGAGGATGAAGGGTTCTATTTATAGCAGCAACAGCAGGTGGATAGGGCACAAAACGCGTGTGCCTCCCACGCTCGATCCGGAATCTTCCTGCCACGTGTCCTTATCAGATTGGTTCCTCTTGTCTCGGATCACGTGCAGCCCAGGAGTGTGGAATGTTCTCCCTCGGACCTGTAATGAGATTAAAATCATTAACACGCTGTATGGCCATTAACAATAAAACTGCATGAGGTATATGGACACAACGAGAGGTGCACTAAACAGAGGATGACACGAGATACAGTGATGACAAAACAAACACTACTAAGAGAATGACACGAAGTAGAAAGAAAACAACACGAAGTAGAAGGAGAACAGCACAAAGTAGAAAAAGGACGACACGAAGTTGACACGATTACTACAGTACGAGACAGGGAGAGCATGACACGAGGTCAGATGAAAAACAGCAAAGCGAAAACGACACGAAGTGTCACTGTAACAACACGGAGACACGAATGCAAAAACAACACGAGAACACGAAGACAAAAACAACACGAAGACACGAAGACAAAAACAACATGAAGACACAACAGCAAACATAAAGAGGATGACACGAGATGCAACTAGAGGACAGAGAGAAGCTACACGAGGTTTACACAGAAACGACACGAAGTACATAAACACAACACGAAGACATAACTACTAAAATAATACGAAAGACACGGACACAACAACACGTGATGTAATGGTGGAAGTAGAAGAACAACTCGAGGAGCTACAGTAATTGACACGAACTTCATACAGAAGCAAATAGAGAAGACTGACTCGAGATGACCAACATAAATGCTAACGACACGAGGTTCATACAGAAGCAACTCGAAGTTCATCAGAACAACTCGAGCTACTTCAGAACACGACACGAAGTTAAACAACCGAGACTAGGACTCGAAGACATAGAAGACAAGGATAGAACAACACGAAGTATTACCTCATACAAGTTTTCATGTTAAGCAAGGAAATCAACACGAAGTGTTGTAAGCTCAGACGACACGAGATCTTTTCGTGTTAGTGAGGGGAAACAACACGAAGACTCAAGTACAAAAACAGCACAAAGATGATGTACTGTCTGATGTACAGACTTTGAAGAACAGTCCAATGTATAGACTTGCACGAGCGAGCTACAGTGCCAAAGTGTAGACTTCACGCAGTACAGACTTGGAAGAACACTGTTGAATGTGTAGACTTGTAGTTTAACATGAAAGAAGGCCAGTGTACAGACTTGCTGTCCTCACAGCTGACGACTCCAGTGTATAGACTTGGAGGCCTGAAGGCGATGTGAGTAACAGTCCAATGTATGGACTTTGACTCTAAATGAGACTGACAGTGTATACACTTAGCCAATGCAATGCACTGTATAGACTTCCATGAGACGCTCAATATACAGACTTACTGCCAATCAATGTATAGACTCTGTAAATGCATATGAAAGCTTTATCCAGCAGATAACAGTCTGAAACTTCAATTGCAATGATTCACAGTGTAAGCAGATAAACTGACTGAACATATGAAAGCCTGAATGAACATTTCAGCAAGATGACTCACAGTGACTCACATCAAACACCGATCATCAAAACCAAATCAATCATCAAAACAGAACATCAATGCATGGTGACTCACAGTGATTAAGTCACATTAAAACCAATCATCACAAACCCCTAAAGCCAATCATCAAAACCACAAACCACAGGGGCCAGGGGCACAACAATCTCCCCCTTTTTGATGATGGCAACAATACACAGTGAGTCATTCTGATGATGTAGTACATTCTTATTAAAGTCATTCTGATGACTCAAACTATTCTCCCCCTTTGACTTCATCAAAAAGAAAATAGTTTGAGACGTGAAAGAAAACTATCATGCAACGATTGAATAAAATTTCCCCCCTTTGGGAAAAATCTCCCCCTTTGATATAAACTCCCCCTTTGATACCAGCAGAAGGAGATACCAAAATGCAAGAGCTCCCCCTAGAAATATGAATGCAAGAGCACAATGCACCCCCTTTAAGAGTTTCTATGCAGCATGATGCATATGACATGGAAGCTCCCCCTCAATAAGTGGAATTTTATGAGATAGATGAGAAGGAGACCACAGGGGTAAACAAGGAGAAGTTCAGTTAAGTGAACCAATAACATGAGCAGAAGAAATTCTGCCAGATTTTTTAAGGAAGCTTCAATCCGAGAAAATTTAGTTAGATTTTCAGAGAGATATCAATCTCATAAATCTAAAGCATAAGTTTTCAAAGTCTTCTATCATAAGGGCTTATGAATGACATTTATTGAACAGTATGGTTTAAACATGATGTATGCAGAGTTTATCAATAAAATTCTGTATTGATATCTAAAACCATATTTTAATAAAAATGAACCAAGCCCTCATATTTATCTTGATTATCCTCCCTTTGTCTTACACAATCAAATCTATTGACTTCTTTCAGAATTACATGCACTAGTATTGAAATCAAGCAATTTTGAAGTCATATGATTTTGTCTAGGGTTGTAGCAATTTGATTTTTGCATCAATATTCAGATATTTCAATCTGTTCCATAATTTTCTTGCTACAAATTTTACGAGCACTCTAGTTCAGTGCACACATTGTTACTAGAGGATATACCTTGATTAGAGGCCAATATCCCTAAGCCCTTAGTGTGACTAACTGTCATGCTATATATATGAACAGAGATAGCATTTACACATCATGATGCACTCCAAATCATTTCTTGATGAGTGAGTTGTATTTCTCAGTGTGCATGCCATTGCTCTGCCTGATTTTCAATGAATTTTATTTTGCAGAGTTGACTAAGACACCTCATGACATAGTCCTTTGGACATGGTTTCTCAGTGATCAAAGTCATTGCTCTGACAACAATTACCCTTTAGACAATTCAGACAAATTCCTTTGCTTCAAGTCAATAATAATTTCATGTACTTAATCAATTGAAGTCATGTATTCAAAAGTGCAGATTTCAGAATTTTTCACAAGACATAGCATGAAACACATGGTTAAGGTTTATTAAACATGCTTCAGATATGTTGAGAGATTTTGAAGTTAAACTCCATGAATACATTAAGCTTAAACCACATGAGTTATTTTAGTCATTCATAAACTGTATAATAGAAGATTTCTAGTTCAAAATTTTCAGATTTATGATCGAGATAGCCCATTGAAATCTTCATGAAAGACTGATAGAATTCTGAAGCCAAGCGATACCAATTGTTACCAATTGATAGGAGAGATTTTAAAGCTCAAAGTTTTTCAGAATATGATCAAGGTTTGTCAACAAAATCAATAAGAAAGGATATGCTATGAATTCTAACAAATGTATGCATTTGACAACCTATATGCAATGCATTGACTCCCCCTTACAATATGCATTTAAACTCTCTTTCTGGCATTTTCAATATAGGGAGATGCAATGCACTCTATGTATGCGGGGACATGCAAGGACTCAACATTGAATGCTATGTAGGGATATGCAACTTACTCCCCCTGAAAACATGTAATGCTTGCACTGAAAACTGAACATATGATACCAAATGATTCATGCACATTCAGACTGCCCTATCAAGCAAGGTGACCCATGGTACTAGGCGGAGCACTTGGTCTAAAAGACCACCTCACACATAGTAAGAACCTCCAGATAGACCTCCCTGCCTTTTGGTACCTTACCATTTATATACCATTGTGGTCAACCATGATAATTCAACATGGGCAGCATGCATGGATCAAATTTCAGCTAATCAGATTTTTCAGAATGCAATGGACAGATTTTCAAGCCACATACATAAGCAGTTCAGATTTTTCAGAAATTTCGGAATGCAATTTATTTTCAGAGGTTATGCATTTCAACAATTATCAAACAACTACAAATGGCAGATATGCAGGAATACATCAAACCAGATATGTAATAAGTTTCAAAATGGGAAATGCAGAGAGAGATTACCTGAACAGTGCAGAAGGGGTTTTCATTCTTGAGTGCCTTGGTTAACCCCTTTCACTTCTCCCACCAAGGCACACCTGCATTAACTGGGTTATTTTGATCCAGCAGGAACCCAAGCGGCCTCGAGTCCTGTATTACCCCCAACATGTGTTCTAGACAGATTTTGTGCATGAAGGTCATCAGATGTCATCAATTTGCAGTTGGACATGGAATGTCCATACTGACCACAATAATAGCAAGAGACAACAGAGTTTTTGTTCCTTTGAGCATGCATGTTAGTATGATCATGAAATCTATTCACATGAAGGTTTTTGTTATCCATATGAACATTTTGTTTTTTATTTCCAGCCAACCATCCTTGATTAGCTTTATGACCTGGCGTTCCATAGTTAAGACATGGAAGTGTTTTTCTTTTAAAGCCATAGTCATTTCTAGCAGCAACATGGGGAGCAGGGAATTTTACAGATGTGGAATGAAAATCCTTTCCCTTTACATGCCAACAGTTTCCTACTACATGGCCATGCCTCAAGCAGTGAGAGCAGACAATTGAATTTCTTATTTTAGCATTCAAATCAACATGATAAGACTGTGATGTTTTCTTACTTCTATCACACCAGCATTGTGCAGCAGCATGACCTACTTTACCACATTCAAAGCAATTAGTTCTTTTATTCAGATGAGCATGATTGTTAGCATGAGAATTTTTGGCTTTTATGTCATCTTGTCTCATTAAATCACATTTATGCATGACATGACCAATTCTATGACAGTAAAAGCATTTAACACTTTTCCTTTTATCAGAAAAACTCTTGACTTGAGAATTTTTAGCAAGCAATCCTTTAAAGATATGTGCATGTGAAGATGAATGAAGGCTATGATTGTCATGCACAGTTTCAGCAGAGATATTCATGGATGAATTTGAGCATGAACACACAGAATTCTGATTTGATTCTTTATCCTTCAGGGTGACAATCATTTTCTCTTTCCCTTTCACAGTTTTTGATAGAGAGACAATTTCAGATTGCATGGAGGATATTTTCAATTCAGATTTTGTTAACTCTTCCTTACAGATGACAATCTGTTTTTGCAGGACATCATTCACATTTTTTAATGACTCATTCGTTTCTCTTAAGGATCTGATTGTATTCTTTTGAAAATTATCATCAAATTTGATTTCCTTAACCAGATCCTCTAAGACTGTACATTGATTGCATGAGTCTTCCTTCTGAATACCTTTTTCTTTTTCAATGGTTAACCATTGTTGTCCCATCACTGTGTTCAAGACCATCAGTTTTTTATTTTCATCTTTTAATCTTTCATTTTCTTTTCGACATTCAGCACTGTCACATTTCAGATTATCCATCATGGATTTAAGCACAGTTACATCTTGCATGCTCTTAAGGAGATCAATATTTTTCTCATTCAGACTGTCTTTTAATTCAATAATCTTGTTTAGACAGTTTTGATTCTCAACTTTTAAAGCAACATTTTGTTCTTTAACATTGTTAACGTCTATCATGCAGACATCATACAAATCTGATAGCTCATCACAAGATAAATCTTCAGGTTCGGGGCTTACCTGAGATGATGAGTCATCCCTTTGATCTTCACTGTGATTGCTTCGGTGGGCCACAAAACACTGATCATTTTGCTCTTCATGAACGGCAGCCACTTTGTTAAGAATTTCCTCTCCAGATGTGCACTCGAAGACAAATGGAAATAGGTCAGTATTGACTGCCGCTGACAAAATATTAAGAGCCATGAGATTCTCACGATTCTTCAGTCTATCCTCCTTGGACCATTTAGTCTGATCGTAAGACAATTTATGTGGGCCTCTAGACACAAGATTCCATAGATTTGGATCAATGGAATCTAAGTAGACAACAAGGCCGCCTAGCCAATCACAGAAATTAGAACCATCAAATATCACGGATGGAGCCATTTGATCAAGCGATCAGTAAGCGTTCGATTGAAAATCCAAGCAACAGTCGAGCAGAAAAACACCTCACAAGATGGCAGGATCCCCTTCAGATCGTTGGATCTGTTGAGTTAGGGAACCTGCTCTGATACCAACTGTTAGGGTGCTAGGCCCGGATACAGAGGGGGGTGAATGTATCCCTCTAAATGTTATGGCCTAAATTAAAAACTCTAAAGCTCGGATATGCGGAATAGGGACAAAGAGCTTTCCAAGATAAAATAATAATCAACCAATAGATCAAACAGTTGGACTGCAACAATGCAGCCACCTGATCAAACTAGAAATGCAGACAGAACTGTGCAACCCAAACACACCTAGCAAAGTGCAATGCTCAAGGTTACTGCTGATAGGAACAATATAAACAATCCAAGATAACACAGCTAACCATGCATGCATAACCTGTGAATGGGAGGTAGGAGGCAAGGAGCGAACGCACAAAACAAACCACTGCACAGTAGATTTTTAGGTGGTTCGGTCCAGCAGACCTACATCCACCCCTCACTCAACCCGAGTGTGGCTTCCACTAGCTCACGCTAGAAACAGCAGACTCAGTCTGCAACAGGTGTTGCCACACAGCTTGACCAGGGGAACAACCTCCCCTCTTCCTCCCAACCGGAGGGACACCCCAAGTGACTCCCAGCCACTTGGAAACTAGAGACACGGTCTCTCTTCCTCCAGACCCGGAGGGAACCCCTGGACTTGCTACCCACAAGCCCAGAACCGGAGGATCAAACCTCCCTTCCTCCAAACCGGAGGGAAACCTAGAGACCCAAGTCTCTCTTCCTCTGAACCCCAGAGGGAAACACAAGTGACACTAAGTCACCTGCAAACCAGAGGTCTAGGACCTCTCTTCCTCCCAACCGGAGGGACCCCTGGACTTGTAACCTACAAGCCCAGAACCGGAGACAAGTCTCCCTTCCTCCAAACCGGAGGGAACCCACAAGTAGCTCCCAGCTACTTGCAACTGGAGATCAGATCTCCCTTCCTCCAAACCGGAGGGAACCCAACCTCAGACCAGAGGATCGGAAGTACACAGATAACCAAATGAAAAGGAAAAACAAAAACATAAAATGAAAGTAACTTCAGCAAACAGAAAGCTGAGAAACAAAAAGCACAATGTGGCTCTCAACGGAGCTGACTGGCCTGGATCTGATCCACGGTCCAGTGAAGATAGAACTTCAAGCAACTTCTTCCTTCTTCTCCACGAGCTCTCTCTCACTCACTCTCTATCTCTCTTTCTTTCACTTCTGCTCTCTTCCTCTTTCACTCTCTGCTGCACTTCTTCTGCTTCACTCTTTCTTTTCTCTTCACACGAGCACTATCTCTCTCTCTTTTTCTTCTTCTGCTCTCACTCTCACTCTCTCCTCTACTCTCTTCTTTTCTTTCTTTTCTTCATTTTCCTGGATCGAAGGGCTTTCTACTCTTCAGGCTTTCTGCATCGATCGATCACCTTCATCTGAGGACGAAGGGTTCTATTTATAGCAGCAACAGCAGGTGGATAGGGCACAAAACGCGTGTGCCTCCCACGCTCGATCCAGAATCTTCCTGCCACGTGTCCTTATCAGATTGGTTCCTCTTGTCTCGGATCACGTGCAGCCCAGGAGTGTGGAATGTTCTCCCTCGGACCTGTAATGAGATTAAAATCATTAACACGCTGTATGGCCATTAACAATAAAACTGCATGAGGTATATGGACACGACAAGAGGTGCACTAAACAGAGGATGACACGAGATACAGTGATGACAAAACAAACACTACTAAGAGAACGACACGAAGTAGAAAGAAAACAACACGAAGTAGAAGGAGAACAGCACAAAGTAGAAAAAGGATGACACGAAGTTGACACGATTACTACAGTACGAGACAGGGAGAGCATGACACGAGGTCAGATGAAAAATAGCAAAGTGAAAATGACACGAAGTGTCACTGTAACAACACGGAGACACGAATGCAAAAACAACACGAGAACACGAAGACAAAAACAACACGAAGACACGAAGACAAAAACAACACGAAGACACGAAGACACAACAGCAAACATAAAGAGGATGACACGAGATGCAACTAGAGGACAGAGAGAAGCGACACGAGGTTTACACAGAAACGACACGAAGTACATAAACACAACACGAAGACATAACTACTGAAATAATACGAAAGACACGGACACAACAACACGTGATGTAATGGTGGAAGTAGAAGAACAACTCGAGGAGCTACAGTAATTGACACGAACTTCATACAGAAGCAAATAGAGAAGACTGACTCGAGATGACCAACATAAATGCTAAAGACACGAGGTTCATACAGAAGCAACTCGAAGTTCATCAGAACAACTCGAGCTACTTCAGAACACGACACGAAGTTAAACAACCGAGACTAGGACTCGAAGACATAGAAGACAAGGATAGAACAACACGAAGTATTACCTCATACAAGTTTTCCTGTTAAGCAAGGAAATCAACACGAAGTGTTGTAAGCTCAGACGACACGAGATCTTTTCGTGTTAGTGAGGGGAAACAACACGAAGACTCAAGTACAGAAACAGCACAAAGATGATGTACTGTCTGATGTACAGACTTTGAAGAACAGTCCAATGTATAGACTTGCACGAGCGAGCTACAGTGCCAAAGTGTAGACTTCACGCTGTACAGACTTGGAAGAACACTGTTGAATGTGTAGACTTGTAGTTTAACATGAAAGAAGGCCAGTGTACAGACTTGCTGTCCTCACAGCTGACGACTCCAGTGTATAGACTTGGAGGCCTGAAGGCGATGTGAGTAACAGTCCAATGTATGGACTTTGACTCTAAATGAGACTGACAGTGTATACACTTAGCCAATGCAATGCACTGTATGGACTTCCATGAGACGCTCAATGTACAGACTTACTGCCAATCAATGTATAGACTCTGTAAATGCATGTGAAAGCTTTATCCAGCAGATAACAGTCTGAAACTTCAATTGCAATGATTCACAGTGTAAGCAGATAAACTGACTGAACATATGAAAGCCTGAATGAACATTTCAGCAAGATGACTCACAGTGACAGATGATCTCCTCCAACTATTCTCCCACTTGACATTAGAAAAAAATATTTCTCCTTCTTAATAAATGAGTACATCTCTCATACTAAGTAAAATATCTCCCCCTTTATCAAAACAGAAGAAGTAAGGACATGATACAACTTTAGAAATACAGTCAATGAGGATATCCACAAAATCACAGTCAAGTAGAATGTCATTAAAAGCACAGGTAATACATGATCTCAATCATGGACAATTAAGGTCTTGAGCAAATCAGATCCAAAAGTAATTAACTGCAACATGCAAAATCTGATATGAAGATGAATATGATGTGAACCAGTGGGTAAGACATGAGCAATCAATTGATTTTCAGCAGATGTGAAAAATTGGACACAAGAATTCTAGTTGAAATTTCAAATGACTAGATAATTCAAGAAGGTTTTCAATGAGATACCAATTTCATAAATCTGAGAGGAAAGAATTTTCGGCCTCTTCCATTATAAGGGTTTATGAAATGATCTTTATTGAACAGCATGGTTTAAATCTGATGTGTTCAAAGTTTGTCAATAAAGATTTCTATACTCATATCTGAATTTAGTTTTTAATAAAAATGAACCAAACCTTCATATTTACATCTTGTGTAACCTCCCTGCATCTTACTCATACAAATTTCAATGACTTCTTTAGAAGTTACAATCATTAGTATTGAGGTTAAACAGACATGAGTGTATCTGATTTTATCCATAGTTTCATTCATTTTTCTTTTGCAGGCATATCACATTTTTCTTTTGCTCAACAATAATTTTCATATCTATTTTCCAAGAGCAATTTAGTTTAGTACACACCTTGTAACTAGAGGATACACGTTGTTTAGGCGTCAGTATCCTTAAGCACATGGTATGACTAACTTTCATGCTTCATAAAGATCAGAGATAACATGGACACCTCATGACATACCTCAACCCATTTCATGGATGAGTGAGATATATTTCTCAGTGTACAAGCCATTGGTCTACCTGGTTTTTCAATTATTTTTCAACAGAGATAACTATGACACTTCATGACACAGTCCTTTGGACATAGTTTCTCGCTGACCAAAGTCATTGCTCTAACAAATTTTGACCCTCGGGAATTTTTTTAGATCATTCAGGTGTTTAAAAAATAATACTTACTACGTGTATCTCAACCAAAGAAAGTCATGATTTCAAAAATTTTCAGATTTCAGATAATTTTACATGACACAACATGAAGCAGCCAGTTAAGGTTTATTAAAATTGGCTCAGATATTTTCAAGATAATCATATCCAAACTCAAGGAATACATTAAACTTAAACCACCTGAATGTTTTAGACATTCATAATCCTATATAATAGAAGATTTCTTTTAAAGATTATTTTCAGATTTATGATCAAGGTATACAAGTTGAAATCTTCCAAAACAAATTTCAGATCAAGGAATTTTTTAGGAGCAGCCTAACAGAGTGCAAGCTAATCAAGACTTCAAGGATATGCAAGCAGATGGCAGTCATCAATGAAGGTAACTCATGAATATGACAATGAAGTTCAAGATAGAGTGGCAAAAGTATTCAAACAGTAGCAAGCAAAAGATGATTTTCAGGAAAGAGTTTTTCAGAAAGACAATCATTGATAAGACTAGCTCAGGAGTGACCATCTCAGAATTTTGGCAATAGAATCCAAGTAAATAGCTGTCATGAGTGAATTTTAGGATAACCAGTACAAACATGTGACAAGGATAGCAATCAATGTCAGAAATGTGAGGTATGTGTATCATTAAGAGTAAACCAAGGTAATTAGACTGATCATGAAATCAAAAATATCAGAATTCAGATGAAGCTTGAATTTTACATAGATAAGTCGACTTGAGCTGAATAAAAAGTCGACTTTGAGATTTTCACAGTGAAGCTTGTGATATAAAGATTTATGCAGTACTCCCCCTAAAGATGTGCATGAGTTAGCAAACACAGACATCCAATGATGTAGCAGGCAGGCAGTAGGTGAATGAGTTTTTCACAGAAGAGCAAAGTTGAATGATTTAAAGGATTTGAATCACTGGATCGACGCAGCAAGATCAGCTGCATCGACTCACTCATTCTAGACAGAGTATTTTTGAAGGGTGAGCATGCTTTCTGAACAATGATAAATTTGTTTCAATTTGCAGCAACATTTAACATGCACCAGATATCTACTCAATCCAACTCCCCCTAAGAATGTGCATGCATTTCAGATAATCTTTTTGAGTTTTTGACACAATTCATATGCAAATAATTCAGACACATTAAGTGTGTATGATAGCAAACACATGCACATGAGTAGATTATGAAATGCAGGGACTCCCCCTATCTAATTGCATTGAGACATCAATTATGATATGAAGACCATGCATGGGGTTATTTAACTAAGCTCATGACTGACTGAATTTATCTATATGCAGTTTGACCTATGGTACTAGGCGGAGGACTTAGTCTAAAGGCCACCTCACACATGGTTAGAGTTTACAGATAGACCTCATCTGCCCTTTAGCACTAAATCATTTGATATACCATGTGATCATGCATGAAAGTGCATAATAATTATAGTTCAGTACTATATGCAATGCCAATTTTTCAAATTATGCAAGACAATGCAAATTTCCTGTGAAAACATAAATATATATGCATTCGGTCGACCAAACACACTTGATCGGTTGACCAATTTTCCAGTTTTCAGAGTAATCATGACAATGCACATTGCATATGCATATGTGAAAAATGCATGCCATAGATTTTCAATGATCGTATATGATATGCGATTAACTTTAAACCTTTTTAGCATGAACAAGCCAACATATGCATTGACTTTCTCTATCTAAATGCATTGAGAGACTCATGAAGACAATGCAAATGATATATGCAGATGTACATGTGTGTATGAGATTTTATCTGACAGATCAATCATGATGTGCAACTATCTGAGAGGAATTATTGAAAACTCAAATATCTAAACCAGTAAAGTGCAGAAATGGGGTTTTACCATACACATGTGCCATGGCTTATTGAATCCCTTTTTATTCCTTGGCCCAAGGCACTCCTGCAAAGCAAAGCTTATTTTGTGTACATAGGTACCCAAGAGTTCTTGGGTCCTCCATGGTTAGTAACACCTCTCCTAGGTGTTCTCCAAGAATTCAGAACATTCATGTTATCAAGGTTCAACAATTTACAATCAAACATGAAATGTCCAGTTTGACCACAATAATGACAACATCCTAGATTTTTCACAGGTTTCTAATAAGTATGTTTTCTGAAATTCTGTGAATAGCCATAATTGTTATCATGAAACATTTTCTTTTATTTTGCATGCTAACAATCCTTGATTGTATGGCCATGCTTTCCACAATTAAAACATGAGATGGAATTTTATCTTTCAACAACTAACCAGCATTCACTAGCCCTATGACCTGGTTTTCCACAGTTAAAGCACACAATGTGCTAGCCATTTGAAACAAATTTATTTTTGTCAAAAACATGCTGGTTCACAGAAAAATAAACATGTTTGGCATAGAAATTAGCTTTCCTTTACCCTTTGACAAACCAACAATATGCAACAGTATGTCCTACTTTGCTACAGTGAAAACATTTCACATTCTTTTTCTGATTAGTAGAACAATTCTGAGCATAAAAGTTCTTATCATGCATTTCACCAATATTCAATTCATCTACTTTTATCAATTCACAATCATGTATAAAGTGACCATGCTTACCACAATAGAAACATGAATTATTGGCTTCGTGAGCATGGTTATTAGCATTTAAATTCTTGACATGCACATTGTTGAATTTTTGTTTCTGAATTTATTTTTCTGTTTCTGAATTTTCTTCTGTTTTTGACTTCTTTGAACAACTGGCCGAGTTGGAGATATGGTAGAAGTGCTAGCAACATTTGAGCTTCACACAAAGGTGGAGTATAGCTGATTTCTGATTTCAGAATTATACCCTATCCCTTTACTAGGAATACTCACCTCATCTTCCAAAGGAGTGTTCAATCTCTCTTTGCCTTTAACAAAATTAACTGAAGTCTTTTCCAACCCTTTTACTTTCTTTTCCAAAGAGGCTTTAAGAATTTCATATTCTGCTTTTTCCTTTTCCAAGATAGCAAATCTTTCTTTCATTGTTTTATTTTCATTTTTGTATTTTTCAAATTCTTTCTCAAGAGTGAGTAGGATATCAACATTGTCAGAAAACACATATTTTTCTTTTTCAAGAGATATTAATCTTTCTGACATGACAATATTCAACACCATCAGCTTGTTATTTTGTTCCTTCAGATTTTCATTTTGAATCAATTCAGTAGCTGAAGTCTGATCATTGTTGGTTGAATTCAATTTTTCTTCTAGTTCAGAAATTGTTGCTAACAAATCTTTATTGTCGTCTCTTAAGGAACCAATTAGTTCCTTGTTCATTGCTTCATCAAGCAAACACATATCATATTATTGTTTTAATTTCAAACAATTTTCGCATGTGGAATTTGAATCATTTTGCTCAACTTTCTTTTTCAACTTTTTATTTTCAGTGAAGAGGGGTAATCTCGCGCTGCTCCTGAGCCGTGAGACCCCGGAGGAATCTTTGGTCATGGTCACCAAGCGTGTATAATCTGCAAGAGGGGAAACAGGTCAGAGGTGCCCAGGGATAGAACCCGGGGA
This sequence comes from Amorphophallus konjac, assembly GCA_022559845.1. Taxonomy (NCBI): domain Eukaryota; kingdom Viridiplantae; phylum Streptophyta; class Magnoliopsida; order Alismatales; family Araceae; genus Amorphophallus; species Amorphophallus konjac. Next base: position 225,705,862 of record CM040121.1, on the reverse strand, counting down.
AAAACCCTCTGATGCCTAAGTCAGCAAATATGATAGAGCACGGATGCGAAGAGAGGTGGTAGGAGAAAGAAAGGGCGCGAGATTATTCTCCACCAAGAGGTGTGGTGGTTTTCTCTCAGGATGCTTGCTTACCTTTTCGGAGGGTCTCCTTGGGATTTATATAGCAGGCCATTTAACGTAAGAGTCCGGGGTACTGATGGGATTTCGGGGAGGTTACGTCCTTGTAGTGGGCTCTTTATGGCATAAGGACTCTTGCTCTCCTTTATCCCTTGGAGTTCCCCGCTCATGTTGGGTGCGTAACGGATGCTCAGATAAGCTTCCAACAGTCGGTCCGGGCTCAAGACGCTCGCTCGGAGTTCTCTCCCGAGCGATGGGGCGTACCTCGGATGGCCTGCGCTAGGTCCCAGCCGAGGCCTTCGTAACCGATCTATCACTCGAACTTTCAGACCTGAGGGTCGCCTAGGAAGTGCTGATCTGAGTAAGTTTTGGGCTTAAAGTAAGTGGGCCCAGAACGGGGCTGTCACTTTGGGGAGTTGGGCCTAGTTTGGTCAGATTGGACCTAGTTGAGCCATGCTCTTGGGCGGTATATTTTCTCCCTCTCCACTTGTCCCCCTCCTACTCCCGAGCCAAGATTCGGCTCGGATGAGTAGCGGTTATGGGGATGACGTTGGTGGCTCGGTTTGGGTGGGGAACTATCTCCGACATGGGCCACTTAATGCTGCTATCCTGGGAGTACGCCCGTAATGATGACTCGTTTGAGTCGATCCGAGGAGCCCCCATTTTGGGGTTTGGAACGTCGCGTCGTTTCCCGCCAAGCTTATGGGGAGATAAATATTGTTGTGCCCATGTGATCATTTGAGTCTTCCTGTGGTTTGGGACATTCGACATCGTCTTGTGGTCATTTGAGTTATTGGATATTCTTGGTTTTGATAATAGCTAAACACTATAAGTCATTATTGTTTTAACTCTCATATGACTGACATACATGATGTTTTGTTCATGACAGATATGCCAATGAATTGTCAAGGAATGAAGTGGAGATGGCAAATGTGAAAGCTCAATGTTGCGCCCTCACACGCGGATCGACCTGCGCGGTCAGGTCGCGGGGGTCAAGGGGGCACCGCCCCTTGCGGGGGTTTCCGGGGGTGGAGCCCCCGGAACAAAATTTTGATTGAAGACTCAGTAATAAATCTTCAAGACATTCAAGGGTGTTGCCACAGACATGAACGGGCTGCTAAAGGAGACAAGCGATGGAGCTAAAGCGGTTAACGAACTGAACTGGGAAGACCCGGGGTCTGCCCAGCTGGCGGTCGACCGCCAGCACAGGGGCGGTTGACCGCCCCAGCCAGCAACCTCCAGGCTGTAGCTCTTTCAGTGGTGGTCGACCGGAATTCCCAGTGACCATCCGTCTATAGTGTTTCTCAGTAGCGGTCGACCGCCACCTACCTCCGGTCGACCGCCAGCCCCGATACAGCCATGTTTGACTTTGATTTCCACCTCGAGACCAGCCCCTTTCCTTGTATTTGTTTAACCCCAAAGTCACCCAATCTTCCATAGATTGTGGATCTGGTCTGGGGGATGTCTAAGGACTATTCAAAGGTTATAAAACACATGCAAGAGGGTTAGAAACCCTAGTTGATCATTTATGAATCCAAGGGAGATCAAAGGAGGCTACAAGGGTGAGAGGAGTTCGAGTACTGTAACTGTGAACAGTACTCCGGGAAGAAGTTCTTCATCCATTCAAGGGATTCAAGCCTAGATCTGAAGCCATCTCAACCTCCAAGGAAGCAAGAAGCAATCAAGGCTCTCAAGGGTGATCTAAACTGCATCAAACTCTTCATCAACTCAAGGAGATCAAAAGGAAGATCAAAGCTACATCCATAGTCTTCTTCATCAACTCAAGGAAGAAGACACCATTGAAGCATCCAACTCAAGCTACAGCAATCTCAGACAAGATTTTTCTTCTTGAGCATATTCTCTATCTTGTTTGATGATTGAGTGTTTTCATATATATTTTTTCATTTCATACAAACGATTGAAATTGAAGATCGTCCCTACCGGTGGTTAGTAGGAAGGCAATCGGAAGTTGTCCGATCTGCGGTGTTGACGTCCCCACCTGTGGTTAGTAGGAAGGCAATCGGAGGTCTTTTCGATTTGCGGTTCAGTGCGTGGCACTAGTGGAGCCTCACCGGATTTGGTGAGGGGTGGACGTAGGACTGGGGATTCAGTCCGAACCACCTTAAAATCCTTTGTGTTGTGGTTTGATTGTATGATTGATTTATTTTAGATGCATGCTTAGGTTCAATATCCATATTGTGAAATCATATTTCTAAGCAAATCGTTTTATACATCGCTAAGCTAGTTGTATTCCGCTGTAATTATTTTTAACTAGCTATATAGAGGGTTGCATTGCGAAAAGAGGGGCAGATCTATTCACCCCTCCCCTCTAGATCCGTTGTCCACTACACAACAAATATTACACGTGCTTGTGTTCCAAACCGCCTTCGTTTAGGGTTTTCTATCTTCATCGCACTTATATTCCGGAAGGGCTCATGCGCCGTGAGGGTGATAAGGAAGAACAGCGACTTGCGGAGGCCTTTGCCGAGCTTGCGGAGATTATGACGGTGGTGATTCGCCAGCTTCCACCTTCTCCAGAACCGTCTAATTCAGTGCTCTTTTCCTCCTTTTCCTGTTCCTCTTACTCTCCCATGGTAGATCAGCATCCCGTATCCGAGGTGCAGGAAGCCGAACGGGGCGCAGGGAGTTTAGTGCCGCAGCCTGAGCACCCCATGCGCAGCGAGTTGGGCGAGGCCAAAGTGAAGAGGATGGAAAAGCATTATGGGCTACCGTGGAAGTATTTTTTCTCTTCATCGCAACCTCATGAATCTAGCGTGTCCTATCGTTCGGGCCTCTTCTGTACTTTCCTCTTAGCTTGGAAGTGCGATTTTGGTCTCCACCCCTTTGTCATGCGGTTACTTCAATTTTACCGACTGGCTCCTGTCCGGTTGGTCTCCAACTCATACACTTTTATCTTTTCTTTCATCTTTCTCTGCCGCTCATGTGGGCTTCACACTTTGTTGGAGCTTTTCAATTCTTTCTTTGAGTTGAAGGAGTAGACCCATGCAAGTAAGGGCTTCTCCTATCTTCAAGCGAGGAGGGGAAGGAGCTACGTGTCCCTTTCTGCCAAAGATTCTTCTCACAAAGGGTGGAAGACCCAATTTTTTTGGGTGGCTTCGTCCATAGATGGCGCCCCCTGGGATTTCCTGACGGCGGTCAATTTCCATCCGTCTATCCCTCCGAAGCAGGCGGCGGTTCTTCAGAGCTTGAGGAGGAGATCAGGATTCTCCAGGAGAATCGTCGGTCGACCGCTGAGTTGATGACTGCAGCCAACATCAAGGATTATCCTTCCCGTGCGGTGTCGTCTCAAGGTAAGAACCCTAAGGCTCCGCGTCTCTACTTTCGGGTCGGGTAGGTAGGCCTCTTTTTGACGATTTGGCTTCTGTTGTTCAGATTCAAGGCGAACAAATGATGAGCGGGAATCAGCCGTTGGAGGAGAAGATCGCCGACCTGGAGGAGGCACCTACTCTGAGTGAACCCCGAGCATCTGGGGGCCCTTCCGGTGCCCGAGATAGGGGCAAGCAGGTGGTTCAAGGAGATGCCCCCGAGCACCGTGGGGCCAAAGGCAAGGACTCTGAGGAGCGGCTGCTGCTGTCCTCCATGAAGACCTTGACCATTGAGAAGAAGCGATTAAAGAAGGCGGGGGTCGTTCACCCAGCTGAGAAGTGGGTCTGATCGGCCGAGGAGCCTTCAACCGAAGAGATATGCCGCCTAAATCCCCCATCTATCGAGCCAGAGACGGCTGCTGCTGGCGGGGTAGCCGTTACCGAGCCTGCCAGACCGCGGGCAGAGGCGATAGCCTCCGAATCTCCGGCCGAGGCTGGTGGGGCGCAGGGCGAGGCGACATCCCAGCCCGTGCCGAGCAAAGTCATCCCGAAAGTGGGGGCGCTCAGGGGGGGATGCCTCGGTCCCGGGCCTTCCAGAAAGGACTCTCCCTCCTCCGGCTGGTGTCTCCACGATTCGGGCTTCTCTATATCAACGATGCCGATCCTTGGTGCCTTCGCTGAGTCGGGAAGAAATCAGACACGATCCTCCCTCTTTACTCTTCGAGAGGGTTATGGAGGGAGGTTTAATCATGGCCCAGTTGGGGGCCGAGATAACCCTCTCTCGGGTTCGCGTTGAGTCCGATCGGAGGATCAGCCAGTTGACCTCCGAGCTTGAGAAGAAAGTGGAGCGAGCTGGGGCGGAGGCGATTGAATGATATAGAAGGTCGGAGGGTTATCGTGCAGTTCTCAAGAAGGCTATCTTCTCGTATTACGAGCCAGGCTATCGTCGGCGACTACGGAAGGGATTCACCCAAGGCTTCCATTGTGCGGTCATTGAGGCCCAGCAGTAGGTGATCTACGAGCTTGTCTTTCCTTCCGGGTAACGCTACGACTCGGACGCGGATAGCACCGATTCTCCCTCTTCGTCGTTGAGTGAAGGGGGGAGCAGGACTGCCTCTGCTTCCAAAGATGGATCGCCCGCTCCGGTCACCTCTAGAGGGCGCGCGGTCAAGGAAGTTCCCACATAAGTGGGGTCAGTGTATGGACCGGCCGTCGCCAAGGATATCGGGGGCAGATCTTCTGGTGCTGAGGATCCTTCAACCGCCGAGCCTCAAGAAGGGCTGCGAGGCTCTCGGAGTCCCCCCATCTCCATAGATTAGGAGAAAAATGGGCTCAATGTACCACTTCTTTTTTCTTTTTTGTTGCCATGTAAGGTTTGCCCTTTCGATATATAATGACAGTAATATTTAGCACTGAGTTGACTGTTTCTTATCGCTTTTGGCGTGATTTGACCACCGTATCTGCAGTTGCTAAAAAGGTGGGGATTTTATTTACGGATATCTCACGTGCAGCGACTATCGTGGTACTGGCGCCTTTTCGATTTTCCATGCTTTGAACGACTTGCCACTTCACGTGTCCCTATGGAAGGGCTATTGAGGGAAATGGAGTAACTACCCCTAGGGAAGGGTTCCTACCTTTAGCGTTCTTTTGAGGGGAGAATTAATTAAGGCGAGGGTTCCCCTTTCGGCCTATAAAAGGTCCCAAAGGGCACCTCCATCTCCCTTCAACGCTTAAGGCTTTTCTCGCAGTTCTTCCTCTTTCTCCCTTCTCGCGAAGCGTCTGTCTCTGTGCTGGGGAATTATCAGCGAAACATGGAGGGCGATTCGGAAGATGATGATCCAGGCTGCTGTCGAAGGCGTTCCTGCTGCTCCGGCTCAGGAGAAGGAAAGTGGATGGGGTGGACAGCGTAGGAGGAAGAAGGAGGACGGGTCGGACAGCGTAGGAGAAGGAAGGAGGCCTCGCGACGGGCACCTTTCCAACTTTTGAACCGCTGCCATGCGGTGCACAAGAAGGAAGGGGCATGACCACGGGCTCTCTCCTACTCTCTGGGCTGTCGCCCGACACGTGGAGGGCTGATGACCCAGTGTCATCGGTCTTCCTCTCCCACCGCCCCTCTCACCTCTTCCAGGGGGCGTTCGGTTTTTCTCCCTCTTCTGCTCTTCAACCAACTTCCTCCCTCTTCTTTCACTCTTTGGAGGATGTCCTTGCTGGCACCACTTGGAGGTGCTTGCTCTCTGTTCGGCCTTTGGCCTCCTTCCAAAGAGTTGGCAGAGGAGGCCTTCACTTGTTTTCCTTTCTCTTTTTCCTCTGATACCTTTTTCCTGAGTTTCCCAAGCAAGCAGGGTCAGCCACCCCATTACCCGAGCCAGTTTCTACACCGGGTAGAGTCAGTGGCTCGGTTTGGGGGTGGTAGCCCCGTTCGCATTGAGTAATCAGCTCGTGTTGTAGTACCAGTGGATGTAGTATTTTTGTTTTTGATATGTACTGTATTGGTTGTGGCCTATCTATTGTACGAAAAACATTAATGAAAGGAAAATTGTTGCCATATATAGCTTACATGTTTGAGAAATGCTCAAAAATAGAACTTTCGTAATGTTGTCATGTTCCATGTCCGAGGGATGGGCGTTCCTTCCATGGTAGATAATTGGTACGGCCCCTTCCCGAGCATCTCGACCACTTGGTAGGGGCCTTCCAAATTAGGGGCCAGCTTTCCCACCTGTTGGATACGGACTGAATAGATCTAGAGGGGGGGGGTGAATAGATCTTTCCCCCTTTTTGATAATTTACTGACTATCGACTAGATGAGCTACTGGTAATTAATGAATCATAGAACTAATGCGGATAGTAAAGATGCAAGCATACGTATAGGAAATCAAACACACACAAGCACACCACAAGAAAGGATTTTTAAGGTGGTTCAGTCTCTTCCTGAGACTTACATCCACCCCTTGCTTAACTCAAGCAAGGCTTCACTATGAGAATCTCTGATCTCAACCAAAACACAGCTGACACACAGCTTGTACCTGCTGACACACAGCTTGATTCTGCTGCCTCACAGCTTGACAATAATTGTAATCAGAAATGAAAAGATGATAAGAACAGGTGATGAAAGACAGGACTGAATATTGGCGTGTGTAGAAGACTAGGTGTTCAGCCTGGGACTTGATCACGCTTATGAAGAAGCCTAGACTCCCTGTTGATCTTCCAGTCAGTTGCCTTCGATTGTTCTGCTGCTGGAGATCACACAGTCTTGAGCTAAGTCTTCCTTCTGCAGCAACGAGATTGCCTTTAACCTTTCTGCAGATTTTTGATTGGTGGAGAGCTCCTTCTTCCTCTTCTGTGTGTATCTTCCTTGGCTTCTATTCCGTGCTCTCTCACCGCTTCCTTCTTCGTGATTAGTTGCCTTATATTCTTCATATAGCTCTTTTTATTTTCAAGAATAAAGTTCTTCCCGCTCAATTTTCAGATCGAGCGCCAATCTGCTAGAAAACAGGGATCGGTTTAAATCCAATCGTTAGAACGAGTTTGACCACTTCTAAGCAAGATTGTTTCCTTGATTCCCGTGCGGAATCTTATCTCCTGAGCAGCCCAACAACTTGCAACAACCATCTGCAGGTTTTAAGGAACCAAAACAGAATTCGGTTAGAGTTCGGTTTTGGACGATATATAAACCCGTGGTCGACCATGACACTGTCTCTGGTCGACAACGAGCTGTGTCCAGACGGCTGTTCCATTCTGGCTGACACCTGCGTTCCCCGTGGTCGACCACAGCCTTGACGCTGGTCGACAAGGGGCAAATATCAGGTGGCCATTGGTTCTGTCTGATGTTCTGTCTTTTCCTGTGGTCGACCAGAGGTGGGGCTATGGTCGACAGCCAAGGTGCTTCCAGAAGATAGATGACTTGATGCTTTTCTGGTTGAGTTCGTTGGTCGACCATAGCTTCTTCAGTGGTCGACAAACATTCTTTCACGCTTATACTGATTTGTTGATTCCACTTGGATTTCAGTGAACCTGAAATTTGCTTAGCTTATAAGATTTGACTTGAAGTTCCAAATGTATATAAAAGCATATTTGTCATCATCAAATGGGCATTAATTCAATGCACTATCTTTACACAAATAACCAAACCATTTGCTTTAAGAAACAAGATAGAATTTAGATTAGTCAAACATATCCTATTGTCATCATCAAAACCAAGGGATGCACAACATTCTCCCCCTTTTTGATGATGACAACCATGAGTCATTGTGACAAACAACAGATTATAAAATTCATTTGATATTGCATGCAAGGCTATCATAGCACAGATTTCATTCAGACAATTCGTTTGATGTGTCTTTCAAAAACAATAGCACTAATTACATGAGAGACTAAAAAAAAGGATAAAGACACTGAGGACACGTAGACAAAGTAAACTTGACATCTAGACACACATCACACATCTAGGCACACAATGACACATAAGCTTCTCTCTCCCCCTTTGTCAACAGCAAAAAGTGAACCAACGCGATGAAACAAACGAGCGGTCAGGATTTAATCAGCATAACTCATATTTTGGGAAATTATTGAAGTGTACCCCCTTTCTTTAATAAGACAATTAAGTAACCTTTCCTCACTTTCTCAAAGACCACCTTGTGACAAATTCGAGTGGGTCTTGTGGTTCAAAGAATTTGAAAGTATTGCCCCAATAAATTGACTCCCCATATCCACTTTCTTACTCACGGCTCCTTAAACTTATAATATTGTTCATGAGATAATTTTACTAGCTGAACAAGCTGAACAGTGTTTTATGCCTCTATTTGCATATAGTGCATTAGGTCAACCATTTTTGTTGCCTTTTCGTTTTGAAATATTTAAGAGCTGTGGTCAGGTTTATCACATGCTTTTCCACACGAGGAGACACGCTTTTTACACGCCAGAAACCCCGGCTACTTAGCATGCCTAACCATTCCATTTTTAACTGGGACACACTTTTTATCCGTGAGGATATACGTTTATCAGACGCCAATATCCCCAGTTACTCAGGATGCCCAATTAATAATTTTGAGAGTGGCAGAGGTAGATTGAGTCTTCATGACATACATGTCTCCCACTTAATTTTTCAGCCAATTTTGCTTTGTGATAGAGAACAGTAGTTTCTCAGAACTCAGTCCATTGCTCTACCAAGAAGGCAGAATTATGGCGTATTCCATATACATTCATGCTATAGCAGCGTTTATTTTCACTGTCCAACACAGACACAGGTAGAGAAACAGTCTCATTACTAAAAACATAAGTTCTCAATAGTCTTGAGTCAGAGTCATAGTTATGGTTTGAATTTATTGCAGTAGTACAGGTCAAATTCTCATTACTACACTTAACCTTTACTCTCATTGATGACTTTGGTGATTTTCTTGTAAGATATGGTTAGGTTGTTCAATGATTTATTAAGGAATGAGTTTACACTTTTTACTCCCCCTCAATTTGTGAGTCCTTGCTGAAGATAGAAAACAATAAGTTGGCCACAAAGAGATATAGAGACACAAGGAATAGGAAGTGTGAACAAGGATGAGTGAGTAAAGCAAAACTGAGCTCAGAGTCCAAAAAGTTCAGAATATTTCCCACCAAAGCCAGCAGCTTGATTAGATCCAATTTCCCTTTTTCAGGTCCTTTGTCGACCATGGAGTGGCCTGTGGTCGACCTTTGTGCTGACACAGAACCTGCCTGTTGAGAAGACTGCGTTCTGACAAACCTGTTGTCGACCATTGGATCGCCTGTGGTCGACAGCTGCGAATTCCCAGAGCTAACTATTTCCTGTCTTGATGCCTTGGTCGACCAGCGCCTTGTCTGTAGTCGACCACAAGAGATGAGCCGTAGAGAACCAGTATTCTGTAGAACTTGCTGAAGTAGCACCCGACACAAGACTTTCCAAACTCAAAAACTTGACCAGTACTAGAGACCTAGTTGACATAACTTAGACAGAAATGACAGAATCTATGCAGTGAACACATGAATATGATTATTTCAAGAATTTTCAGGAGAAATTCTACAAATTCCTAACTCCCTTCTTAGAGTTGAAAATCTGTCATTGTTAAGGGGTTTTGTGAAAATGTCTACCAGTTGTTTTTCAGTTTCTACAAAATGAAGCATGAAATTTCCTTTGGAGACCTCATCTCTTAGAAAGTGATGACGGATCTCAATGTGTTTTGTCCTAGAGTGTTGAATGGGGTTTTTAGACAAATTAATAGCACTAGTGTTGTCACAGAAAATAGGTGCACATCCAAGATCTACATTGTAGTCTTGGAGTTGATGTTTTATCCACAAAACCTATGTACCACAGCTCCCTACTGCGACATACTCAGCCTCAGCAGTGGAGAGTGCCACAGAATGCTGTTTTTTAGAAGCCCATGATATTAAACATCCACCTAATATTTGACAATAACCACTAGTACTCTTCCTATCAATTTTGCAACCAGCATAATCAGCATCTGAATATGAAATTAAATCTAGTTTGCAATAAGTAGGATACCATAAACCCAATTCTTGGGTACCGGCAAGGTAACGAAGGATACGCTTGACAGCCCCTAAATGTGAATCTCTAGGGCTAGATTGATATCTAGCACACATGCATACACTGAACTGAATGTCTGGCCTAGAGGCAGTTAAATATAGTAGGGATCCGATCATACCTCTGTATTTCTTGGCATCTACCATGTTACCTTTTACATCAGCCTCCAATGTTGCATTTGTCCCCATGGGTGACTCTATTGGTTTGCAGCTCTCCATGCCAAACTTTTTCAGCATCTCCTTTATGTACTTGGATTGATTTATGAAGTAGCCTTCTCTACATTGTAGAATCTGCAATCCAAGAAAGAACTGTAAATCACCCATTAAACTCATTTCAAACTCATTGGTCATTAGATTTGCAAATTCAGTACATAATGAAGCTTCAGTGGATCCAAACACAATATCATCCACATAGATTTGCACAATTAGTATATTCTTACCTTGGGTCTTGGAGAATAATGTTTGATCAATTTTACCTCTTGTGTAGCCCTTTTTGGTGAGGAATGAACTCAGTCTGTCGTACCATGCCCTAGGAGCCTGCTTTAAACCATACAAAGCCTTATGCAGTTTAAAGACATGATTAGGAAGATCATCATTTTCAAAACCAGGGGGTTGTTCCACAAAGACTTCTTCCTTTACAAAGCCATTTAGAAAGGCACTTTTTACATCCATTTGCTGCAATTTAATTCCATGGGACGCCGCAAATGCTAACAATATTCTAATGGCTTCTAACCTTGCAACTGGAGCATATGATTCTTCAAAATCAACTCCAAATTCTTGGTTATACCCCTTAGCCACCAACCGAGCCTTGTTCCTCATAACAACTCCTTCTTCATTAAGCTTATTTTTATAAACCCATTTGGTTCCAATAACAGGATGAGATGAGGGTCTGGGAACAAGTTTCCAAACCTGATTTCTTTCAAATTGATTTAATTCTTCATGCATGGCATTTATCCAAGATTCATCTCTTAAAGCTTCCTCTACATTTTTAGGCTCAACTTGAGATACAAGGGCTAGCTGATCTAATTCATCAACTGTTTTAAGCTGAGATCTAGTTTTCCTCGGTTCATTAATTCCTCCAATGATGTTATCTAGAGGATGATCTCTGAGAAATCTCAGATTTTCAGAATTGTTACCTGGGATGATCTCTCCTTCGGGTTGATCATTGGAATCACCTTGCTTTGGTTCTGCTTCAGTCTCCATTGGTTCCTCTTTGCCTTCCAGAAATTCCCCATCTTCATCTTTGCCTACCTGTCCAGTTTTGTCAAAGTCATTATTTTCATCAAATGTGATATGTGGGGATTCTTCAACTAGCTGATCTTTGGTGTTGTAGACTCTATAGGCTCTTGATCGGTCAGAGTATCCCAAGAAGATTCCTGGGTCACTCTTTGGTTCAAATTTGTCCAATGATCTCTTGTCATTGTTATGAATAAAACACCTTACACCGAAGATCCTAAAATGAGCTAGAGATGGCTTCTTACCTATGAACACCTCATATGGAGTTTTCGCACTAGATGGTCTTACCATTGCCCTGTTTACAATATAACATGCTGTATTGACCGCCTCAGCCCAAAATCTTCTTGGAAGATTGGCTTCAACTAACAAGGTTCTGGCCATTTCAACAAGTGTGCGATTCCTTCTTTCCACCACTCCATTTTGCTCTGGCGTCCTTGGTGAGGAGAACCTGTGATTTATTCCTTTGTTCCTGCAGAATTCATCAAACTCTGAATTTTCAAATTCTCCCCCATGATCAGATATTATTGAACACACTTTGGACTTACCATCCTGCTTCATTCTTCTGTAAAAATCCTGAAATTCATGAAAGGCATCATTTTTATGTGATAAAAACATTACCCATGTGAATCTAGAGAAATCATCAACTAGTACATAACCGTACCTCTTACCACTAAGACTAGCAGTTCTTGTTGGGCCAAAAAGGTCCATGTGCACAAGTTCTAGTGGTCTAGAAGATTGACTTTCAGTTCTACCTTTGAATGATTTTCTTGTTTGCTTACCTTGGGTACATGATTCACATACTTTGACATTTTGAGCAAACGAAATTTCAGGTAAACCAGAAACCATTTTATTCTTAACCAATTTGTGCAGCACCCTGTAGCTAACATGCCCTAGCCTTCGGTGCCACAACCAAGTCAGGTCCTCCTTCTTGGCGGTGAGGCACAAGTTGGAGTGGGCTGGATCATCCAAGTCTATCATGTAGACATTATTTACTCTCTTGCCCATAAACTTAACTTTAGCCGAATTTGGTTCAAGAATTTTACAGATCTTAGAATCAAAGACTACTTGATGGCCTTTGTCGCATAGCTGACTGATGCTTAGAAGATTATATTCCAGGCCATCCACTAGCAGTACATCTTCAATGCAATTTGTAGATGTCTTACCTACCTTACCTTTCCCAATGATCTTGCCTTTGTTATTTCCTCCAAATGTCACATGTCCTCCATCTTTTGAGTTTAGCTCGGAGAATTTTGCCTTGTCCCCTGTCATATGTCTTGAGCAGCCACTATCTAAGTACCACTTGTTGTGTATAGCTGCCAAACACACCTGCATCACAAGTTACACAGAAACTTTTGGACCCCAATGGTACCCGGGTCCAAGATAGCTTGGGAAATTATGAAATTGCTGCAGTAATCCTTTGGGAACCCAGATTCTGTTAGAGCAGTGTAAATTTTTATTTCTGAACTTGTTCAGGTTGGGTTGCTTTTGTTCTAAAGCTTCTTTAATCTGAGTCCACCTTTGTGTATTCAAGTTTTCATTTTGTTTTACCCGAGAAAACCTGTGATTTCTGCTTGCTTGTCTGGCCATGGTCGACTTTTGGTATGTCTGTGGTCGACCATCGCGTCTCCAGAACTCAGCGTCTGTTCTGGCAGCACCTCTGGTCGACATCTGGTGTACCTGTGGTCGACCACTGCTTCTCCAGTAACCAGCGCCTGTTCTGGCAGATCCTCTGGTCGACAGATGAAGGGTCTGTTGTCGACCAGCCTGTCTCCAGACATCTTGTTTTCCAGATTTATGTCTTTTAACTTGGTTTAGTCCTTGGTTTGTTTGGTGATTTCTGTGAATTTGGGTTTCTTGTTTATTATTTTGAATCTTATATTGATTGACTGTTTTCTCTTTAAAATTTCTCTCTTCCTTGGTGACATTGTTCCTTTTGGAGGAGCATTCAGCTACATCCTCTTGTTTATCTTGGTATAGATTAATCAGGGGCCTTTTTCCTTTTGAGTCAGCAATCCCAGATACGGTTTTTATTTGGAATTCCTTTTTAGCCGTAGGATTGTATCCTAACCCTTCTTTTTGAAAGTTTACTTTTATTCCCAAGACAACATTTAAGTTTTCTTGACCTTGAGTCATTTTTTCCAAGGTCTCCTGTTTGTTTTTCAGGTCACTCTTAATTCTTTCTATTTCTCTTAGGAGTTGGTTGTTTTCTTCCTTGAGTGAATTGTTTCTTTCTTGACTTAACTTAGTTTCCTGTTCATATTCTTGAGTCTTTAGTTTTAACTCATCAATGTCATTTTTTAGCATTTCATTCTCTTCGGACATTCTCTTGTGGTTTTCTTCATCTAAGTCCATTTGATTCAGCTTGTTTTTCAGTGACTTGATTTCCATTTCTAGTTCAGTTTTGTTTTCCATTGAATTGCTGTCTTTATTCAGTTGACTGATCTTCTTCTTCAAATGTTTATTTTCCTTTCTTATTCTTTCATAAGTATCAAGCAATTCTGAATATACTTCTTCCCAATCCGAACTAGAGAAGTCTTGAAATGGGGAACTTACCTCAAGATCACTGTTGTCTCCCTTGGCCATCAGACAGAGCTTTCCTTCTTCTTCCTCGGAAGTTGTTTCCTCTTCACTGCTCTCTTCCTCCTCACTCCAAGTGCTAATCATCGCCTTGGGTTTCTTGCCTTTCCACTTGAAGCTTGATTTCTTAGGAGCTTCTGGACATTCAGCCTTCATATGTCCAGGCTGCCTGCAATTGTAGCAAATGAGTTTGTTAGAAGGAGCCTTATGTTTATCAGATTTAAACTGGGATGACTTCCTTACCATGCCCTTTGGATTTCTGAATCCTTTACCTTCCTTCCGCAGGAATTTTTTAAATTTTCTTGTAAGCATGGCTAGCTCACCAGATTCTTCACCTGAGCTAGATGAGTCATCATTGTCAGACACCTCAGAGGTGCTTGTCTTAGTCTTTAGGGCAAGTTGCTTCTTTTTCTTGCCCTCATCTTCCTTTCTCTTCAGATTGACCTCATAGGCCATCAGGGATCCTACTAACTCATCCACTGTCATTGTTGTGAGATCCTTTGAGTCCTCAATGACTGTGGCCTTGGTATGCCACATCGATGTGAGAGACCTTAAAATCTTCCTCACTAATTCCTGCTCTTTGTATGTCTTCCCTAAGCTCTTCAAGCCATTAGTCAATTGTACTAATCTGGCATACATCTCAGAAATACTTTCATCATTTTTCATCCTAAACATCTCATATTCTGAGACTAGCATATTTGCTTTTGTCTCTCTTACCTCGGAAGTACCTTCGTAGATTACCTTTAGACGATCCCACATTTCTTTGGCTGTTGCGCATTGGGAAACTCTTGAGAATTCTGTGGGGTGTAGTGAGCACTGCATCACGTTCATGGCTCCCCAGTTGACAGTTGATTTCCTGACCTGTTCTCTGGTCCAGGTTTCTTCATCTTCCGGTAGCTCAAAAGGTCCGTGGCTCACTACCCTCCACATCTCGTGGTCTTGCGCACGTAAGAACACCTGCATACGATTTTTCCAATAAGAATAATCAGTTCCATCAAAATATGGTGGTCTAGTTACTGAGTGTCCCTCAGCCATTAGACTTCTAGAGTTCAGTCCGCTAGGTTTCTCCTGGTTGTTAGACCACATTTTTGGAGAACCTGCTCTGATACCACGTGTTGGATACGGACTGAATAGATCTAGAGGGGGGGGTGAATAGATCTTTCCCCCTTTTTGATAATTTACTGACTATCGACCAGATGAGCTACTGGTAATTAATGAATCATAGAACTAATGCGGATAGTAAAGATGCAAGCATACGTATAGGAAATCAAACACACACAAGCACACCACAAGAAAGGATTTTTAAGGTGGTTCAGTCTCTTCCTGAGACTTACATCCACCCCTTGCTTAACTCAAGCAAGGCTTCACTATGAGAATCTCTGATCTCAACCAAAACACAGCTGACACACAGCTTGTACCTGCTGACACACAGCTTGATTCTGCTGCCTCACAGCTTGACAATAATTGTAATCAGAAATGAAAAGATGATAAGAACAGGTGATGAAAGACAGGACTGAATATTGGCGTGTGTAGAAGACTAGGTGTTCAGCCTGGGACTTGATCACGCTTATGAAGAAGCCTAGACTCCCTGTTGATCTTCCAGTCAGTTGCCTTCGATTGTTCTGCTGCTGGAGATCACACAGTCTTGAGCTAAGTCTTCCTTCTGCAGCAACGAGATTGCCTTTACCCTTTCTGCAGATTTTTGATTGGTGGAGAGCTCCTTCTTCCTCTTCTGTGTGTATCTTCCTTGGCTTCTATTCCGTGCTCTCTCACCGCTTCCTTCTTCGTGATTAGTTGCCTTATATTCTTCATATAGCTCTTTTTATTTTCAAGAATAAAGTTCTTCCCGCTCAATTTTCAGATCGAGCGCCAATCTGCTAGAAAATAGGGATCGGTTTAAATCCAATCGTTAGAACGAGTTTGACCACTTCTAAGCAAGATTGTTTCCTTGATTCCCGTGCAGAATCTTATCTCCTGAGCAGCCCAACAACCTGCAACAACCATCTGCAGGTTTTAAGGAACCAAAACAGAATTCGGTTAGAGTTCGGTTTTGGACGATATATAAACCCGTGGTCGACCATGACACTGTCTCTGGTCGACAACGAGCTGTGTCCAGACGGCTGTTCCATTCTGGCTGACACCTGCGTTCCCCGTGGTCGACCACAGCCTTGACGCTGGTCGACAAGGGGCAAATATCAGGTGGCCATTGGTTCTGTCTGATGTTCTGTCTTTTCCTGTGGTCGACCAGAGGTGGGGCTATGGTCA